>JAROYE020000003.1:29293479-30644081 GCA_029619315.2 Dynastes maya
AAATCTTTTCAATTGTAGTGTTGGAAATCTCAGGAATCCGAAGAGCGAGTTGACGAATGGTGACCTTCCGATCTTCAAACAGTATGCTCTCGACCTTTTTAACGATTTCCCCTGAAACTGATGGTCTTCCGCTCCGCTCTTCATCGTGAATTTACGTCCGACCTCCAGTGAATTTTCTGCACCATTTGCGGACGTGTTGAACAGCTATACACTTTTCTCCACAAACCGGTTAATTGACGTTGAATGTCTATAGGTGAAACCCTTTTTGCGTTTAAAAAACGTATCACAGCGCGAATTTCGCACCTGGCGGTAGCGGCGATCGGGAGTTTCATTTCAGACGGCTGCTTAGCCAACACTGAGCGGCGTAGCGAGACGGGAGTGGTACGTATATAGAGTGGGAGAGCTGCTGCACACGCCAATGTTGTCGGATTTCGCCTAACACGTCTTATTGCTGCTGTGAGGTTTTGGGAACCCTATTTTACGATCATCCCTCGTACATGAAAGGTTATATCATTTTGTGGGTAAGTATGGCATCTGTATTCCGGTTTCTGTTGCTACTTTCTAGGACGGTATAACTATATCTATTGGCACTAGGTGGCGTCAAGAAATATTTCAGTGCTGTTTTTGAAGACTAGTGGCATAAACTGAGAGATGAACAGCAAAAAGCGATAGTGCTTTTCTCTTCTCACTTTGTTTTTATCGGGAATGTTTCCATCAATACTCTGCGCTATATATCAGCATTATCCTGGTTACTATTTCTAGGCACTTTTCTCATGTGTATTTCTACATTAAAGTTCACTTTTGTTTGAACATTATTCTGAAGATAATCTACTTTAGCCTTTTTAAAAACACAAGCAATGAGAATAATTTACTGCGTTATATACGGATATGTTGTATTGTTTTAAACAAAGTAAGTGCAATTAATAATGTGGATATAAGTAATATGTATTTCAAGAATTCTAAGTAAATAAATGCTTTATTTTAAGAAAATGAAGCTATTGATTTATGAACAATACCTGAACGCTTTCTTGAATTAAGAAAACTATTTACTGTCCTTCAGAAAATATTGTTTTGTATTATAACAGCCATTTGCCTATACTAAGGATCCTTTTCTTCAAATTTTCTGCCAGATTTTCTTGAATCAAGTTAACAAATGTCTTAAACAAAGTCACACAATTATTTCATTACAAGTATGTACATACTTCTCTTAAGCGAAGAAAAAAACGCGAAGAAAATATTTCTTTTGATTTAAAACACTAATTGTATTGTGGATGATTGAAAAGCTAATTGTCTTGAATTGAGGTGGAGGTCTTGATACAAGTACACGTTTCTCTATGTGTGACCAGTTTATTTGAGCGCTTTTGGATGTAGTTTTCGAGCGGCGTCCAGATTACTCATTGCAAGATGTTTCCAGTTAGGTGGGTGCCTACATTACATACGCCCCTGCAGTTATATTGAGAAAACCGAAAATTCTTTAACTTTATATACATAATTTACTGTAAATTTTCACTAAAATCTGAATTTGAAACCTGCGAACCTTTCATTGTTAATAACAAATATCAGGATCGCTTACATAGTTGCTTTTGTAGTCCGGCATTCTTTCCCAATTTCACTGGTCATTTTTTTTTGGCGGAAACGTCATCTAGTTGGTTACCCTTAAAAGAAAGGAATCCATTTATCATAATATAAACCGACAAAACCCTTTAGAAATCCACCGTAAACTCTAATAATAAAACTTAAAAGGAATAATAATTGGATTATTTCATGCAGACACCCCTTTTCAATCAGCACAATCCACTACGAAAACAACTTAAAACAAGCTTGTTTTGTTAGTTTTAATTTTTCCAATATCGACGGAGAAAAACAACCACTGAAGTGAAAGTGTGCGTTCCTGCATACGTTTTTTTCCGGTATGTACGTATGTGTGTACAAACATATGTGTATATGGTATGTGTATATTGCTCGATGCTAAACAAGTAAGTATCGATTTTTATTTTGTTTTTTCAGGTTGCCCGGAATTCTCCTACCGTAATACCACCACTGAGAGATAAGCTCTTTGATTCGTAATTTCGCGTTATTTACGTGACATTGACACTGATCGGCTTTGCTCGTAGAGTAGATTAGGTGCTCTTGAAATTTTAAAACATTACTTGGTGCATTGGTATATTCGTAATTCTTTAGCTTTTCTTTTAGAAGTAAGTGGTTCCAAGTCCAAGAGGAGTTAAGAATCAAAGAGAACATTAATACATGCTGGTCGAGAACCTTTATTTGCAGTTCACAATAATTAAACAAAAGAAAGTCTTATAATTTTTAAAATTCAAAAGTTAAATTTTTAATTTGTAATTATGAACAGAAATTTAAGAATTTCTTCGCAAAAACTAAGAAAAAGATATGTACATAATTAATTAAACAAAAGAACAATTGAGTACTAGGAGGGTGGTTTCAAAGTTTAAAGAAGACTAAACTGTTGTGTTACTGCATAATTTTATTGCCCAGTTCCTCAAGCCGACTGGAAGCATTTTTCTTCTTCGCTGATCTCATTATGTTCAAATGGTGCGTCGAAGTGGTCTTCTACTATTCCTTTACCCATTTTCTTCCAGCTTTTCGGTCCAGTGTTAGTTCGTTTGTCTATTTCAGTCCCTTGCCTTTCGTCTACCTATTTCTTCAATTAGCTCATTCCATGTTTTCCTCGGTCATCCCTTTCTTTTCGTTTTATTGGATTTTGCCTCCCAGGATCGTGGTACCAATCTATACTGACTAATTCTTGTCGAGTGTGAGTATCAACTTAGCTTTCCCTTGTTAATCTTCTGTACTAGGGGTTCCTGTTGTAGATTTCCACTTATGTTATTTGTTATCCCCTTAATCTTTGTTTTCCCCTCTATCCTTTTTAACTACTACATTTCTACGACATTTACTGTACCTTCTGTTTTTCTATTTGTCATCCAAATTTCGCTGGCATATAACAGTGTTGGGGCTGTGATTATGTTTTATACAGTGTTGTGCCGCGTCGACAATACCACGTCAACAAATCATTCGTCGATATTGATCATCACTAACGCTGGCCACGAGCGGTACCGCGCATCGGCGTAGAATCAGTTCGGACCGAGAGGAACGGTAGTATTACTTCGTCTGCGGAACAGTACGGACATTTTCGCTGCCGGTCATTTGCGCAATTGTTTATCTGTCCTAGAAAAATTATGATTTCGTCAGCAAAATGACCGCGGTCGGACAAACTTCGAAAATTTATTGCAGAAATTCCAGACTTAATATATGAACGTGCTAAAATTAAATGTGTAATCTGTAAAATCCCGTTAATGTGTTGGTCCAGACAACATTGTCTACGACACGCAAATAGTGAAAAGCATGTCTCAAAAAGAAATTGCGCACGAGACAATGAAAAATTTATATTTAATTTATGCGTTACGTTTATCGCATGTAATATACCGTTTAATTTACTAGACAAGGAACAATTTATCTGCTTTTGGAATAACTATTCGGAGTGTAAATTACCACAAGTCGAACATCGTTACGAAGAATTGTGCCATCTGCGCGCGAACATATTGAACAAAAAATAAAATCGGAGTTGAAAGATCAAAAATTGTGGTTATGTGTCGACGAAACAACAGATCGGAAGAAACATTCTGTTCTTAATGTAATGGCACGCAAATTGGAACCTCATCAATCGGCACCTTCAATTCTATTAGTCTGCAAACGAATGCAATAGTGTACTGCCGAAGTAATTTCAAAGTTAGTGTTAAATACATTGGACAAGTTTGAACTTTCAACAAACCAACTCTTGATGTTAGTGAGTGATGGTGCTGCAAACATGCTTTCTGTAGGCCAGTCTCTTAAAAAGCATTCTGCTAATTTGTTACACATTACGTGTAAAATTCATGCACTCAATCTTGTGGCGGATTGTATCAGAAAATGTTATCCTGAGGTAGACGCTTTAATAGCGCATACCAAAGCAGTATTTATCAAATCACCAAAACGTATTCGCGAATTTCACAGACTGTGCCCCCGTATACCAGAGCCACCAGAACCTATTCTAACTCGTTGGGGAACATTGTTACAGGCCGCGTTTTATTATCATAAATATTTTGACAATATTAAGAACGTGGTTTTACAATTCGATACAAAGGAAGCTGCCGCTATCCAGAAAAGCCAGTCGAAATTTCAAGATAGTCAGGTTAAAATGGATTTAAAAATCATTCACAACAATTACTTCGGGCTAGCAGATGCAATAGAAAAATTACAAAATCCTGCGGTGCCGTTAGAAGAATCTCTACAAATAGTGCAACATGTTCACGCACAGCTATGTGCGATTGAAGACGCAAAAAATGTTTCTGTTCTAGAAAAATTTGAAAGTGTTTTTGAGAAAAATTCTGATTTTGGCACATTAAGACACATTTGTGAAGGTGCGTCAACAGAATCGTTAAGTTATTTGAAAGATTATTTTACTTACGCAAATATTACGTCACTAGATGTAGAACGTTCGTTCTCTGCATATAAACGCATTTTTTCCTCATGCCGTACTAGTTTTGCCGAAACAACAGTTGAAACATATCTAATGTTGCAGATATTTAACAGACATTATTCACTTTGTGATTTCACGGAGGACTCTTAAATGGTAAGTGTTTGAGCACGTGTTATTTAATTTTTATTTAAAAGATGAGCGAAATTATTTGCGGCAGCAAACATCTCTATTAGCAGAATAACTCTAGTGGAACGCGAAGCCTGGTCGATTCTACGCTACTGCGCGGTACCGCTCGTGGCCAGCTTTAATCATCACAGTTTATCATCGTATAATGCTCTCTATCCTATACTACATAGGTTTCTCAAGGGATGCGCTTTCTTTGTTAGAATCATTTCTTGTTGGAAGGAGTCAGTATGTTCGCCTTTCGGTGAGTGTATCTCACTTATTACTATTACCTCTTACCAACGGCGTTACACAGGGTTCGATATTGGGTCCGCAACTATTCTCCATTTATACGTAATTTTTACACAAAGGTGTCAAATATACTGAACTGCAAATGTACGCGGATAATACCCAGTTATGCACCTCATTTAATGCTGATGACGTCATTGAAACGATAGCTGAGGTGAATAGTGATCTGCGGGCTATGAACAAGTTTGCGGAGGGTCATTCGCTAAAACATAACACTTCTAAAACAGTGGCAGTGCTTTTTGACAAACCGGGTGCTATAGACAGAGTCAAAGATAATGTGATTATTTCTATTAATGGTTCTACGGTTCCTTTATCTACCGAAGCGAAAAATTTAGGACTGGTTATTGACAATTCATTTAGATGCAGGCAACATGTAGCGACAATTGTTAGTATTGCTTACTGAATTTGAAGTTGTTGTATCCATATAAAGATATTTTTAACGTACAGATAAAAACCATGCTTTGTGAAACTCTTGTCTTATCTTCCTTTCCATACTGACCGTATTTGGTCCCTGCTTAGATCAAAGCTCAGTTGCTAGATTACAAAAAGTGCAGAATATCTGTACGCTCTATATCTTTAATATTTGGAAATATGACAGAATCTCCTACAAACTCGCAGACTTGAAATGGCTTAACTTGCAAAATCGTATACTGTTTTTCAGTTTCAATTTATATAACAAGATCTTATTTTATAGGAAGCTTTGCTATTTATGGAACAAGATCAAATTTCGTACAGATGTCCACAACATTAATCTCAGGAACAAAAATCTTCTAACGCCTCCTATTCACAGTACTGCTTTTTTTGAAAGGTCGTTTACTTATAGTATATACAAATTTTTTAATTCTATTCCTATCGACTTGAAATGTTTGTTACCAGCATCGTTCAAGTGTGCGATAAAGCAATATCGACGTCATAAACAGTTCATGAATAATTCTGATTTAGCTTTTTTCTTTTTTTTTCAACCTACAGTATTGTTTTATTATTATTATTATTATTATTTTATTTGTTAGATTGGGAATTACATAATATTTAGTTCAAGGTTTTAGTTACGTAGGCATGTCTTTCAGTTTTATAATATTTTTTTCTTTTAAGGATTGGGTTTAAAAACAGAAGATAACTTAGGTTATTCAGCTGAACTTCTCTTTAAGATTTCATAATAGCTAATTATTTTTTTCTCTCCTTCCATGTAGCCATTATGTCTCTAAGTGTATTATGAAATAAAGAAATTTATTATTATTATTATGAGTCGACAATGTCACGTCGACTAAATTTTCTCCACACAATGCCGACGCGTTGACAATAAAACCATAAGAAAACACGGAATAAATATGTAACTTAATTTATTGGGCGTTTACATGTCAAACATCGTCTGGCTCATACAATTCAAAACAATTATCCGAATCATCAAAATTTCTTACATCTTTAATTTTACCTCTCAACGTAAAGTAAACGTGGACTAATTTTTTAGATGTATCAAATTTTAGGCGATTTCTAAGAAGCGTATGAATATTGCCTCAATCGGAAAACAATCGTTCAATTTGAGCTGAAGCTGCAGGGATTTTCAAGGTTTCCAAATTTGGATGTTGCATTTTTGCGAATTGCTAAAGCACCAGCAGATTAGTTACATCTTTATCAAAAGGTTGCTTGAAGATTCCTTTTTTTTCGTTGTGTGTATCCCAGCCATTTATCTCATTACTGTCAAGGTACTTAAATAAAAATTTGCAGCTTTTTGTTTATGGTCTGGTAATAAATCGTTATTACCATAACCAGGATGAAAGTGATAAACTACAATATTGTAAACATTAGGAGCCATTTCTTGACGATTTTTCAAGTAGGGATCATAAACGCTCGGCAGTTTTAAAGATAACCATAAATTAACTGCGTCCGCTATTGAAGTTTCTGGTTTTTGACAAATACTGATAACGTCTTGAACAAAATCGTCGTCAAAAATAGATTGCTTGACAATGCTTTTAATTTTCTTCTTTGTAACTGCAAGCACTTGTTTCATGGAAGTCAAATTGTTAAGAAATGATTTAAATGTATCACGATAGGTGCATCAGCGTCTCTCTGCGGGTACTAGGCCTTCGGGTACTATGCCTGCGGGTTCTATGCTTCCAAATCTTTGTTCGCCACATCTTTAGCTAGAAGATTTCCTATGTGGCTTCAATAAGTTTCCTATTTCTACCATTTGAGTAGCATTGTCTGTGACTGGCCTCATTCATATAATCGTTGTAACATTTGTCAAAGAGACTAGTGCTAAGCCTACTTCTACTGGAAATCATTTTTACATAGGCCGGTCTTAAGGATTCTATAAACTGTTTAAATAATTTTGACTCAACTATTATAAAAGGTAAATTGCATGCAAATATAAACTTAGTAATAGAATCCACAAAATCAGGCATAAGTTTTATTTTCACTTTATCCATGTTGTGTACTCTGTTTTTTTTTTAATTTTTGGAGTATTTATGACAGGTTGATAGCTAGAAGAACAGCTTGGTGTTGATATTTCTGTATCAGGTGCTGTAGATATGGTTTCCGTCAGTTCTAGTTCATTATCTTCTAAAACTGGGTACTCTCCAATTAAATCACCAAAATCAACATTAAACGACTAAAAACGTAATTATTCTTATAAATTGTAAGCTGATATAGCTAACAGCATACATACTTTTTTTCCACCATCGGATACACTGTTAGTTCCTTGGTTTGATTCAGGCTCATCGTCTTCAGATGCATCACCCCGGACAGTATTGAGTTTACATACATTTCTAAAAGTAATAAGAATAATATATGAATATAAACATATTGGATAGAAATAATTGAAATTAAAAATAATCATATAATAAGATTACAACATAATGTGCATTTTCAAATCAAAAGCAATACGTCTCAACAGTTTTTCGTTCGATTTGTTCATAAAACATGATCATTCTCTCACCTGTGCACCGATTGCAGTCGTCGCGAGCCTGTGCTTTTGATAAAATTTTTGCAAATGAAGGAACGATCTGCACGCCGGCCATTCATCTTAACTAGTTGAAACTTTATTTTATCAAAATTATCATAAATTTTAATCATTACCACAACGCTACACTACATCAACAGCCGTCAAAACACATATTGAACACAACCACGAAAAGCATTTTGTTAATGTTCTCGACATTCGACATTATCGATGTTTACTAAACACGTCGAGGTCGATAATAGAGTCGACGCGTCGACAAGCAACCCTGGTTGTATACTCTTAATGTCACATTTTTTGTATTTTTCTTTCACCTGTAACTGTTTCGTTTAATGCATAATATTTTTTCTTTGTCTTCTTCGCTCTATATACAATTTCTGGGAACATTTTCCCATCTGCTGGTATTACAGTCCCTAAACATTCGTAGGTTGATGTTCTCGTTATTCCTACTCCTCTGCATATTACTCCATTTCCAGTCTTTCTATTTTTGCTACCCAAAGTCTAGTCAGCTTTTCTATCTTTTTGTGGCTTTCCGCTGCTACAACAATCATGTTATAGTGCCCAATATTTGTCTGGAGACTACTCGTTTTCTTCCTTTCTCTAGATCGTTTCTCATTTATTTGTGTTTTCACTATCACTTTTCTGCACATACCACTTATCATTAGAATTAGTTTTCAACGGACTTCCAATTTTTGCAATATTTTCTCTTCTCTCAATTAAATCTGTCAGTATAAAAGTATTCTCCATTGTTTGTCTCCCTTTCCTGAACGTTGTTTGTTTTGCACTTAATTTGTTTTTTACTATTTCTGTCAGTTTTTCTCTAAAGATACTAAAAAGTTCAGTACCACTAATATCGGCGTATTGATCTATAGTTTTCACATTCTGATTCGTCCTCTTTTTCGTGTAGCAATACATATAGATTTTCCTCACAATCTTTTGGTACAGATTCTGATTTTCATGCATCCCTCATTATTTCTAATAGTCAATTTGTTCCTTTTCCTCCATTTCCAAATTAATTTTGTCAACTCTACTTATTTTTCTAATTTTAACTTTTCTCAATAATTTTTCCACTTCTTCCAGGCTGATAGAAACCTTAAAAGGTAAAATTAAATACGTTCGCTAAAATCAACAAAAAACAAATTTGCAACTAATAAAACAAAACAACAATTGAGTATAATTGAGATGATTCTAAAGTTTAAAGAAATAGAATCTGTTGCATTATTGTAGAACCTGTTTGAAATACGCAATGCCCGGCAACATGCTTTTAATAGTACTTTATTATTGTCCCGTGTCGGAATAATGCATTAGAACCTTCCAACCCCAAACACGTGCCATAACTAGCTTGTGTCACTTCCACATTTGTATAGAAAGGTCACTGCTACCACTGCAGTCTAGCTCAAAAAATTAGAAAGGTGTAATGATATTAACGGAAGATTCTTCATATGTCCCTATTTTTGAATTCAGCATTAACAGCTGATTATAAAAAATGTAAATAATGCCTGTGATCTCAAATTGGTCAAGCTCGTAATCTGTGACAAATAGTACAAACACACTAATTGAGTAAATATGTAATAATAAAAGCTAATTTTAGAAAATGATTAAATTTTAATCTTTTCTGTAGCGGACAGCCCCCTAATTTATTGAAGTATTTTGTACACCGACGTTTATGAACATTAAAACACTTGCATATTTTAAAATAGCTACATCTTTGAAATTCTGAATTACAGACCACACACTTTTGAAACAAGCGCCGCATGCAGAATTCTATAATGAAAATGAATTATACATAGTGTTCTATGTAGGAAATATATCTGTGTCGTTAAAATAAAAAATAAGGTGTGCAAGTGAAGTTAAAACTCTACATGTCAGAAGATTTTTCTAAAAGTTACCTTTGATTTTAAGTTTTGTAATTATAGGGATTTAAATAACTTCAAAAGGTAGTTGAAACCATATTTAGCTGATTGTGAGTATTATATAATTTAAGTATTTTTTTGATGATAACTTATTGCTATTAATTTTATTTTTATTTTTGACGAACAAATACTGTGGTACCTCGGTTTACGATAGAATTTTCGAGTTACGAAAGAGACTTTGGATGAATTTTTGTTTCGGAACCCGAAAGGTGCTTCCGGACACGAAACGCGGGTTATACGAGGGACGTTCAGTAATTAACGAGACAAATGGCTGTGGAAAAAAAACAAATTATTCAATAACAATGAAATTTACACTACTTCTCAATGTAGTCTCCACTAACATTTATGCACTTCTCCCATGGCTTTGTGACCTTTCTAATTCCAGTGCTGAAGAATTCTTGATTTTAGTGTCCGAGCCACTTGTGTGCAGCTTGTTTGACCGCTTCGTTGTCTTCGAACTTGGTGCCTTAAAAACTCTTTCGGCGGGATGAACAGTTGAAAATCAGACGGTGCGAGGTAGGGACTGTAAGGAGGATGTGTGAAAATAGCAGGTATAGCACGGTTGCTTTCGGATTGTTGTGAACATATCATCGACCGCCGTTGCGGCGTACTGAACTGCGTGGCGCTACGACTGTCCAATCGAAGCCGCTATTTATTACAGATAATAGTTACAACTCTCCTAGAAAAATAACTTACCACGTACCTACATAAATATCCTCTCGAATGGTTATTACAGCGGTAGCCGACATCGAGTCGGACGTCGGATGTTTATATGTTGTCCTAATCAAAATGTTATCAAAACTCAGTGGTTTGTGAGTGAAAGAAATGGGCGAGATGATGTAGGTATTGTTCTACAAATTTATAAGATGGCATACAATATTTTCTTTCTTCTACAATCATTCCAACCACTTCGGTTTAATGGGTTGCTACCGCACATAGACGATTGCCCACTAGAAACCAACTAAAGCTATTGAATCAATTAAATATTGCTTGACTAGAGTTAACACCTGTAATAAATCAAATTAAACAATTTGGTTGGCATGTAGGTTCTCTTTACTGGATATATACCAGATATGCAGGGAGTTTGCTAAAACAAAGCGTGCTATCTAATTCAAACCCTATCGTCATCATTCCGTCGAAGCACGCGATGCACGCTCAATTTGAATTCAGTCTGATTTCACAAAACGGCAATCTACAGAAACACAACGAAAGAAGTTAAACGAATAGCGGGTTTGAAATCCAATCCACTATCATCTAATCACATACGCGGCAAACACACCGTATATAATCATACGGGCAAGGTTGATCTGGGATGGCAGGAGGAGACCGTTGAAAAGAGGGTGACGGTTCGAGAGGGGGTGTAGAGGGTGGCTTGGATGGCCGATGCGAGGAACTAGGGTAGGAGGTGTAAGAGGACGATGGTGGCGGCGGTGCCGGTGGTGATGAATGTGTGTGTTTAGCTTCGTTAGCTGGCGACAGACTTTAATTATCTCTCCAAGGATTTCTACAACATTAGCTTGTATTTTGCGATAGAACGTGGATGTTGAACGTCGTACAGTCGCTATTCCTGCTGGCGCTTCTGCTACCTCCTGTGCGCTGTATTGCCGCCACTTCTGCTACAACTACTGCCACTGTTGTTGCTTCTGCACCTATCCTATTTCCTCTACACGTACGAACCCCAGTATGCTTCTGTTCTGGTCGTTGTTTTATTTTGGTTACTAATATACGCTGGCGTCCATAAGTATGACATCAACGATTGGCAAAACTTATGGATAACGGGAAATAATAGTATGCATTTACTTTTGTGATCATCGTTCAGCATCACTAATTGTAAGTATTAAAAGAACTTGTAAATGGATCACAAATTACATAAGAAAAAAATTAGTATACAAAAAAAAATTACCTTACGAGTTAAGAAAAGTATAAACATTTCTTCGCAAATAATAGGAAAGACGATATGTTTCGTTTGAATTAAACTTAATTTTTCAATTGACATACGTGGTTTAGCGATGCTCCAAGTGCGCGATTTCGTCTACAAATAAAACGTCTTAATCATAAATATATGGTTGCAATATTTCTGTCTTTAAACAATCTCTCATGTTTGGAAATAAAAAATGTCATAGGAGACCAATTAGTTGAAAGTGGTGCGTATGGAATTAACAGCCGACTTCATGCTTGCATTTTTTGTTACGATAAAAATACCAGGCTGGTAGACAAATACGTTACCCTGGTGAAATCTAGTAATATAGTTGTCCGCCCTTTTTCAAGTCATTGGAAATCCTTCTGCATTCGTCGTATTCGCCTGATTTGGCTCTATGGGACTTCCACCTGTTCCCGATACTCTAAACATTTCCGGGTGAAAAGAGATTTTGGTCGAATGAAGAACTCAAAGAAAATCACTTCCGGGAGGGAATCGGGAAACTAGAGAAACGTTGAACCAGGTGTGTTGATCTTCGAGGGGATTATATTGAAAAATAAAATATAACTTGAATCCGATTTATTTTGTTTTCTCACATCATTCGGTCTTACCATGGAAATCCACGAATTTCCAAAGCTCATATATTCCTAATTTATTAAATATTTTGTGTGGTGTGGAATGTGGTGATACCTTTAGCGTTTGCCAACTATAACATAATTATTGATGAAACAATTTGTGTTAAATTTTTGATAGAAGTAAAAAGTTTCAGCTATTAAAAATTGCATACGCTGGGGGTGCCCTCTCTAGGTGTGGTCGAGAGACATTCAACCCGCCCTTATAAGGCTAGTCCATGTCAGTGGAATAAACTTTACGAACGTCAGTGTAGTTATTTCCATTGGCAGCGCCTTCATTACCGTTTTATATAAAGCGAAACTTTAGCCTGCTTCGACTTTATTTATGCTCCATTTCGTCGTTATTTTGTATTCGCGTCGTTCGTTCATTACGGCTTATGTTAGCTATATTCTGTTTTACAACTTTAGTTTGATAAATTGTTTAGTTTCGCGAGTTTAGAAACTAAAGTGGGAACTGTAAAAAGGGTATCCGGGCGGATTAATTTGTATGGAATGCAAATAATAAATTCTGTCCGTGTGAAATTATTCATTCTCGCCCGTTCACTGTTTCCTATGCATGTAGGTACATTATATTGTTTATCTTTTTTTGTTGTCTTAACTTTAATCGGTTTGGAACTACGTAGATTCGAAGGCGTGCGGATTTTGAAATAATTCTAATTCGCAGCGATTATTAGATACGTCCCTTTTGCCAATTCTACACTAATGATGCTAATAATTCCGTATTATATTATTTGGTGCAATCCAATGAAATTATCCAAATACAATGTGAAATATCATTCGAATTTATTAGGAACTGGCAATATATTTTGTACTTAATGCACTGTAAGAAATTGTAAAATTGCTGTACTTTTGATAATTTATATTTTATTTCCCAAAAATGGTAGACGAAGCACAAGTGAGATGCATCGGATAATTTCATAGCAACTATAAAAATACAGAAGAACTGATTACTATATACTATCCAACAGTTCATTAATGTGTTTTTAAAGGTACTTTGAACTTTTAAAATGGCACTTCTCTCAATGCGGAAGAAGGACTATAATACCGGCTGTACCAATCTTCTGGAGTTGTAGAATTGTGCCTATTGTGTAAGTGGTAGCATGTCAAAATTTTAAAACATTGTAATAAATACCATAGAGTATTATTCAAAAATATTTTCCTATATACAGACCTTTAGCAATGGATTTGGTTCAGCGAGCCACAAGCTTCCGTATGCCTTCTTGGTAGAAGGTTTTCGGTTGGTCGTGAAGCCACTTTTGCACCGCATCCCAAACGTCTGTGTCTGAGGCAAATCGACGATCTCTCAAAGCTTCCTTGAGCGGTCCAAGGAGATGAAAGTCTATGGTAACTCGCCTATTTGCTGTAATCATCTCTCGAGCTTGTTGAATGTTGCCATCAGTGGTCGAGGTTAACGACCGTCCAGCTCACTCTTTCCGCGTTACGCTCGTGCGGCCACTTTGAAACATTTCGATCCACAAAAAAAACGCTTTTACGAGATAAAGCTCTGTTCCCGTATTGTGACAAACGTCTCCGGTGAATTTCAGCACCATTCACACCATCTGACCACAAAAATCGGAACTCTGCTTGTTCCACTTTGGTGCAAACTAATAGCAGAGCTGACATGCTTATGCTGTTCTAGCTAGCAGACAAATGACGCAATCGTGATTAGATTCCACACACATGACCACAGAGGCGCCAACACAACGCATGCGCAAGCGGCCGCCACTACGATAACCTTCAAAGGTTGTTATGGCGAAAGTGTAGATAATATTTGACTTACCCTCGTACATTTTGTAATTTTACAATTTTTACAATATTAAAATGCATATTCGGCTCTATCTAACCATTGTATTATTATAAGCGCCATAAATTCTCTGCCTGACAGGCTTATATAGGTATAAGCGTGTTCAAACTCCATTGCGTCATAGTTGCATATGTGCGAGGCTTACGCTATACATGTTACGTCTCGAAGAGTAGTAGTTTTTAGTAGCCAGCCAGATAACGTGACTAGTGCATGAAAATGTTTCAGGTAACGAAAATTAAGTACCAGGCGGTCATTAAATTTTTAACAAAAGAAGGGCATGCGCCTAATCACAACGTTTAAACGGTGTTTACGGTGATTTATCTCCTTTATATTCCACTGCAAAAAAAATGGGAAAAATGTTTCCGTTTGGGGCAAGAATCCCTTGAAGATGATGAGCGCTCCGGTCGAACAATTGAACTGATAACGCCTCAAAACATTTCAATTATTGAAGAAATGGCGTTAGCAAATCGCCGTTTGAAAGTGAAGGAATTAGCAATCATGTCTAACATTTCTGAAACAAGCATTCGTCCTGCTCTCCAACGTGAACGATGGGTTGAATCAACTGCTTATGAATCTAAAGAAGGTCTGAAACAGGGATGTGATCTCGGCCCAATCTTATTCTCTACAGTAGTAAATGATGCCATAAAGAAAGCGAAACCAAGAATGAAAAGACTACAAACAGGAAATTGAAAAATGGAAAAGGTAGAACTGGCGGTGTTAACGTATGTAGATGACACAGCATTAGTAGCAGATTCGGAAAAGGACTTACAACATAACTTAGAGATATTATACGAAAAATTAAGAATAATTAATATGAAAATAAACATACAAAAAACAAAGACAATGGTGACATCAGCAACTGGCAAGACACATCGAACTGGAACAACATAAGTCATAGCAGGTGAAAAGCTTCGAAAACTCCCCCTTCCCCCTCGTATTTGAAGCTTTTCACTTTTGTAATCTATCTTCTATAATCGCCCTTCCCGGGCGATGGGAAATGAGAAAGAGAAATTAATGAAAGGACATGGAAGGTTGAAAAAGTATTTAATGCATTAAAACGTCTATTCTTCGGAAAAAAGAAATACTCAAAAAAGTAAAAACCCAGGTAGTGAAAATGTAATATCTCCAGTGCTACTGCATGGATGCGAATCGTGGACAACAACGAAGAGAAGTACAAGCAGAATTAACGTAACAGAAATTAGATTTCTGAGGAAAATAAAACGAAACTTACAGGGAAAAATTAAAAGTAAAAACAATAGATAAAAGGATCTAGGAAATACAACTAATGGATAAACTTACAAGAAGAATATACGAGGCTAGACCGGAGGAAAGAAATAGGAGAGAAAGGACAAGAAAACCTGACACGATGAGGTAAAGGGGGCAGCTCAGATAAGAAATATACAGTAGTCAGAAGTAATAAATGTAGCTCAGGATGGAAGAAGCTGGAAGAATGGAACCTCAACTCAACAAGTAAGTAAGTAATATCTTTATTTCCAAAGAACATGTACATGTACCGTGAGGGAAGCAAGTCAAAGAATTATAAGAAAACTAACTAATATTAGTATTTGAGAAATAGGTGAAATAATCATTCAACAAATGATTGTTTCACCTCTTATTTGAAGCTTTTCACTTTATAATCTATCTTCTATAATCGCCCTTCCTGGGCGATGGGAAATGAGAAAGAGAAATTAATGAAAGGACAGGGAAGGTTGAAAAAGTAAAAACCCAGGTGGTGAAAATATAATATCTCCAGTGCTACTGCATGGATGCGAATCGTGGACAACAACGAAGAGAAGTACAAGCAGAATTAATGTAACAGAAATTAGATTTCTGAGGAAAATAAAACGAAACTTACAGGGAAAAATTAAAAGTAAAAACAATAGATAAAAGGATCTAGGAAATACAACTAATGGATAAACTTACAAGAAGAATATACGAGGCTAGACCGGAGGAAAGAAATAGGAGAGAAAGGACAAGAAAAACTGACACGATGAGGTAAAGGGGGCAGCTCAGATAAGAAATATACAGTAGTCAGAAGTAATAAATGTAGCTCAGGATGGAAGAAGCTGGAAGAATGGAACCTCAACTCAACAATTATGTAAGTAATATCTTTATTTCCAAAGAACATGTACATGTACCGTGAGGGAAGCAAGTCAAAGAATTATAAGAAAACTAACTAATATTAGTATTTGAGAAATAGGTGAAATAATCATTCAACAAATGATTGTTTCACCTCTTATTTGAAGCTTTTCACTTTTATAATCTATCTTCTATAATCGCCCTTCCTGGGCGATGGGAAATGAGAAAGAGAAATTAATGAAAGGACAGGGAAGGTTGAAAAAGTAAAAACCCAGGTGGTGAAAATATAATATCTCCAGTGCTACTGCATGGATGCGAATCGTGGACAACAACGAAGAGAAGTACAAGCAGAATTAATGTAACAGAAATTAGATTTCTGAGGAAAATAAAACGAAACTTACAGGGAAAAATTAAAAGTAAAAACAATAGATAAAAGGATCTAGGAAATACAACTAATGGATAAACTTACAAGAAGAATATACGAGGCTAGACCGGAGGAAAGAAATAGGAGAGAAAGGACAAGAAAAACTGACACGATGAGGTAAAGGGGGCAGCTCAGATAAGAAATATACAGTAGTCAGAAGTAATAAATGTAGCTCAGGATGGAAGAAGCTGGAAGAATGGAACCTCAACTCAACAATTATGTAAGTAATATCTTTATTTCCAAAGAACATGTACATGTACCGTGAGGGAAGCAAGTCAAAGAATTATAAGAAAACTAACTAATATTAGTATTTGAGAAATAGGTGAAATAATCATTCAACAAATGATTGTTTCGCCTCTTATTTGAAGCTTTTCACTTTTATAATCTATCTTCTATAATCGCCCTTCCTGGGCGATGGGAAATGAGAAAGAGAAATTAATGAAAGGACAGGGAAGGTTGAAAAAGTAAAAACCCAGGTGGTGAAAATATAATATCTCCAGTGCTACTGCATGGATGCGAATCGTGGACAACAACGAAGAGAAGTACAAGCAGAATTAATGTAACAGAAATTAGATTTCTGAGGAAAATAAAACGAAACTTACAGGGAAAAATTAAAAGTAAAAACAATAGATAAAAGGATCTAGGAAATACAACTAATGGATAAACTTACAAGAAGAATATACGAGGCTAGACCGGAGGAAAGAAATAGGAGAGAAAGGACAAGAAAACCTGACACGATGAGGTAAAGGGGGCAGCTCAGATAAGAAATATACAGTAGTCAGAAATAATAAATGTAGCTCAGGATGGAAGAAGCTGGAAGAATGGAACCTCAACTCAACAAGTAAGTAAGTAATATCTTTATTTCCAAAGAACATGTACATGTACCGTGAGGGAAGCAAGTCAAAGAATTATAAGAAAACTAACTAATATTAGTATTTGAGAAATAGGTGAAATAATCATTCAACAAATGATTGTTTCACCTCTTATTTGAAGCTTTTCACTTTTATAATCTATCTTCTATAATCGCCCTTCCTGGGCGATGGGAAATGAGAAAGAGAAATTAATGAAAGGACAGGGAAGGTTGAAAAAGTAAAAACCCAGGTGGTGAAAATATAATATCTCCAGTGCTACTGCATGGATGCGAATCGTGGACAACAACGAAGAGAAGTACAAGCAGAATTAATGTAACAGAAATTAGATTTCTGAGGAAAATAAAACGAAACTTACAGGGAAAAATTAAAAGTAAAAACAATAGATAAAAGGATCTAGGAAATACAACTAATGGATGATAAACTTACAAGAAGAATGTACGAGGCTAGACCGGAGGAAAGAAATAGGAGAGAAAGGACAAGAAAACCTGACACGATGAGGTAAAGGGGGCAGCTCAGATACGAAATATACAGTAGTCAGAAGTAATAAATGTAGCTCAGGATGGAAGAAGCTGGAGGAATGGAACCTCAACTCAACAAGTAAGTAAGTAATATCTTTATTTCCAAAGAAGATGTACATGCACCATGAGGAAAGCAAGTCAAAGAATTATAAGAAAACTAACTAATATTAGTATTTGAGAAATAGGTGAAATAATCATTCTACAAATGATTGTTTCACATCTTACCTATAAATCTATCACTTTTAACTTTATATAACTATTTACCTGAACCGTATGGAATTTATCCTCAAAAACAACTTCACTAGATACAATTGCCAATGCATTTTGCTGCCATTTTTTAAAAGCTTGCCAAGATGAATTACAGAGTCACCAAGTTAAAACGGAAGTGTTTGGAAATATTGTTAACACCTGTAAGCGACTATGTACCTGAAACGTCCCGTTGCATATTTTAATAAAAATACCAGTTCTGCCACGTGCATATCGTTGCATCTAGGATTAGATTCTCTAACGGGGCAATGACTGACACGTGCATATCGTGTGCTCTGGGGTAAACAAACCTGAACCTGAAAACGTGTCTATTGTAACAATTACCCTTTAGAATTTCCCTAATTGTATTAACTCATATTGTATGTTATATGCGGTCCCGGTAAGAACTCGTTCATTGCCTGACTTCTTCAGGACATTTTCTAGGACGTATCAAATATAATATAATCATGTCAGTATGTGAAGTGTGAAAAGTTATAAGAAAATGATTTCTTCTAAGGAAGAATGCGTAGATATGATCTACATTTTAGGAGAATATAAAAAAAATTGTATTACTCCGCCTATATCGACGAACGTCATTAGAGCTACGTATAGGAGGCCCATTTTTGAACAAAATTTATCATTCCATTGGTACTGTGTTTTATTATATTGTTTGGTTTTGTCTCCTAACTAATTCACTTGTTCAATTCACCTAATTATGTTTGTTTATATTTTGTATGTGATACTTTGTGTTTTTGTTTGTTTTGCGTTTTTTCAATAATAATAATTAGACCCAACAACACGTATAGGACAAGTGAAAAGACTACTTTAAAATTACATAAACTACACATCAAAAAAATAACAAGCTATATATAACTAAAAACTTCCTCCAGCGAGTAGAAGACATTCTCCTTTAAAAAGGATTTTAATTTTTTTTTTTAAATAGTCATACCATTAACATTTTTGATATGTGTAGGAATCGCATTAAAAATATTTACACCCATATATATTGGTGACTTTTCAAAAATTGTTGAAGAGTGCGCTGGCGTACAGAAAATATCCCTATTTCTAGTTGTGTAAGAATGAAAATCTCGATTTCTGATAAATGTATTTTTGTTAGCTTTGACATATGCATCAATTTCAAAGGTATACAAATTTCTCATAGTCAATGCTTGCATCGATTGAAAAATCGAACTACATGAATCATACTTAGAGATACCCGCCATGTTTCTCATAGCTAACTTTTGTAATCTAAATATTCGTTTTGAGAAGGAGGACGCGCCCCAAAAAACAATAGCATACGCTGTATTTGGTGGATTTAAAACAAATTCGTGATTGTTTTTTTTTCTGTATTCCTAAGCGCTATTAATTAATTCTTCCAGCTTTTCATACTTAATACGCTGACAATTATGTCTGATATATTGAAACATTTGTATTTGTATCATTGCCTACCGCAAATTAAAAAAAATTTCGGAAATATTAGGAAAATATTTGACGTTTCGAGAATTTTTTTGTTTTCCACAGAAAATTTATTTATATTTCATTTTTTTAAATAAATAATAATTCTCAATGGTCGCTAAATTTACAACACTGAAATTACTACTACATGGTCGTTATATGATTTTCTTAAAATGTTTGACGAAAATCGACCTTAAATCGCTGGAATATGGAGAAAGTCTCCATAATCAAGAATCTATCTTCATTTATTTTAATATATGAAACGACTAAGAAAATCACATTATTTAATCCATGATTTTTGTATAGGAAGTTCTTTTCTATTATTAACACTAAAGGCGATATCGGAAAATCACGCAGTCTTGCTCCATCCTGTATACTGTGGTGATATTATCGTTCGAAAACCTATCTATATACTTACATTTGAAATTAAGCTTTTCATTTTCAGCTGCCTTTGGTTGCAAGGTTACGAGGCGATGCAATGATGGTGGCCTTTTCCCTCGATTTTCTCCTGGTTTCCTAATATACAGGGTGATTCAGTCCTATTTGGGGAAACTTAAATAGTGTATTCTACCAACCAAACTGATGAAAAAACCACAGGCAAACGTATATTCAAAAATGCTTCGTTTTCGAGCTATAGCTTGTTGAAGGTTTTTATTATCGAAAATTACATTTAGATAAAATTAATTTTAATGACAAAGAATCTGAGTCAGTAGTGTTACGAATAAACAGTTTTATTAAAGAATGTGTTCAAAATGAAATCCGTTAACGTCAATGCATTTGCTACAACACCGAAGGAGTAAATCAATCGTGCCGGATATTTGTATTGGATTTCCTTCTTCCTTAAAATTAACTGTCTTCTTGTATCGACAGATGTCGCATACACTTTATCTTTTAACCCAGCTGAGACTGAATTGAATCCAGCTGTCACTTGTAATTCTAATGTGCAAAGTCATTGAGATCAATGTGGCTGGTAGTCAAAACAAAAGCATTCAGTTGCCAATGATTGAATAATTATTATTTGATACTGTGAAAAGTGCTAGTGATAAGTGTTATTATTTACAATTATGTCCCGAAGGTTTAGTAATGAAGAATATGCAGATTTTCACTTTGTGTTTGGATTCTACGATGGTAATGCCGAAGCATCGGTTCGTGAATATGGAAGGCGTTTTTCAAATAGGAGACTTCCAAATGCCCAAGATTTTATCGACACGAATACGATTCATGAGCAGGACAGAAACAACAATCCAAGGCTCAGTAGAAATAGCAATCGAATTCTGCAATTATTCGGTCTTACTCGCAGAGCAGCTCAACAACTGTAAACTACATTACGTACAGATCATAAAAGTTCGTATCATTTACAAGCCGTTCACAATTTACACCCGGAAGACGCAGAAAATCATGAATTTTTACATAAAATACTGTGAACGGATCAAGCTTCGTTTACAAGAAGCGGGGTAGCTAATTTAAACAATCTTCATGTCTGGGCACATAAAAATCCACAGGAACAAATTTAGTGTTAATGCGTGGTTGGGAATTTTACATAATAACGCTTATGGGCCTCACTTCTAGCCTTCAAGGCTAAATTCTGATTTATTTTACGAGTTTCTTACCAATAACTTAAACGATTTGCTTGACGACGTACCTTCACTGGAGAAATGAGAGCTGGATCCATTTGGATGGTGCTCCCCCGTATTTTGGATTAACAGTACGACAGTACAACGATGGTTAAATACCAATTATAATTATCCACAACATTGGATTGGGGAAGCTTGCAATGAAATGCGACAAAATCTAGTACAAATATCCGGCACGATTGATTCACTGGTTCGGCGTTTTAGAACATGCATTGAAGTGAACGGATTGCATTTCGAACACTTCCCTTAATGAAACATTCGCAACACTAGCATTTAATATAGTTTTCCGTTATAAAAACCTTAAACAAGCTGTAACTTGAAAGCGAAGCGTTTTTGGATATATGTTTGTAAATGGTTTTTTCATCGGTTTGGTTGCTAGAATATGCTATTTAAGTTTCCCCAAGTAAAACTGAATCACCCTGTAATTACATTTCTTAAATTAAAAATAAATTAAATGTTTTGTGTATTAGCACTCATATGCAGTATAATGCTAAAGTAAAAAATGGTAACCATTGAAACCAGCGAAATACATTTTCGTGCATATTGGAATCTTCAAAGCGGGGTGGACATCAATTCGTACCGTAGCTGAACTAGTTTTGCTGTCGCAATTGCCGATAAATGGGCCGGGGCGTTATCATGATTGTATAGAATCTTTTTCTTTACCAGGAGGAGTCTTTTTCTCTTTAGATCAGCGTCGAATCGGTCCAATAAAGCAGCATGGTACTGTCCCGTGATTGTCTTTCCCTTATCCAAACAACCAATTAAGATTATGCCTTGCGAATCTCACAAAATTGCCGTCATAACATTTCCGGAATCGTCTTCGCCTTCTTTGGTGCACGTTCGCCGGGAAGGACCAACTGTGCTCGCTGGCGTTTGGTTTCTGGCGTGTAGTGATGTATCCATGTTCTATCTGCAGTCACATAACGCCGCAGAATCTTACGCGTATTGTGCTTAAATATGTCCAAACATTGCTTAGAAGTTATCACGCGATGCTGTTTTAGATTAATCGTCAAGAGATAGCCGATAGCTTTCTTATACTCAGTTTTTCCGTGAAGGATGATTTTCACACGATGAATTGAGGTGTTTACCATATTAGCAATCTCTCAAATCTTCACCCAGCGGTCTGCTAACATGATATCATGAATCTTATTGATTATATCGTTCGTAGTCACTTCAATGGGACGACCTAGCCGCTTCTCATCAAAGACGGATGTTCGACTACGTCTAAATTCATTAAACCAATATCCGATGGTAGTCATCGAAGGTGCATGGTTCTTATAAACTACATGCAGCTTTTCTTTGATTTCTGTACACGTCTTCTCATAAAAAAAAAAATCGAATCACTGACCGAAATGGTTCTGCTCATTTTTAACAGCCCTTAAAACAACACTATTCCATGAATCCCTCCAAAATTTTGACAGACAGCGACTAAAGAATAGTACTCATTGTCGGTAACGCAGATTTTGACAAAAAGCACCATCTGCCTCCAAACACGGGTACTTCTCATACCATCCTCGTATATTTAAATTTACTGAGCTTGTGTAATATGCTAGAAATTGTCAAAAGGTTAGGTAATATTTCGAAAATTTGACAGAACTGTATTTAATTTTCTGTATATTTACACAATCTATGTTCTGTAAAAGATGTTTCGTGTGTTGTTTCTTGAGTACATTTAAATTCGGTACCGACACTATAGCATACTACGATCGTGTTGTAACCATTTACGGATGCTTAATGGGAATCTGGTTCATTTTAGGGCGCTTTACTTCCTGTTAAACTTTACGGAAAATCGGGTGCATACGTTTAAAGGGAATTCGCTCACAAAAATATTCGTAATACCCGTTCATTAATTAAAAATGTCGTTTCGTGGCAATTAGCTAGATGAGACCCTCAAAGCAGCTCTTCAGCCAGACTGCATTTGACATCCAAGAGTGCCGCGGATCGTCGTGATTAATGAGCAGGACAATTGCCTATCGCTCAGACCAGCCGCGTCGCTGCTGCTGCAAGCTCTCTCGACGTCGTCGAAAGGAGAGTTAAGAAGAAGGGTTGAGGGATATTCATTAACGACATTTTATATTTTGTAAATATACGTTAATGCGCTCCTCTCTTTGTACTCGGATAAGACCGTTAAAAATACCGCGCGTATGTACCTAGTATATCGACTGAGTCGTAGTGACTGGTCTATTTGCATATTGTGTTTATTTAAAAAGGGGAGTTTGAAAATTAAAGAAAAGAAACCGCTTTAGTACACGTCAGCGTAATCTTTAATGGGTTTACATGCTTGAAGCGCTTATCGTTATAAGAATTTCTTTCAACGCTGCAGTAGGCTTAAGAATTATTCGTATGAAAGGGCAACAAATAAAGCTTTGCTATTAGGAAAAATACAGTGCTTTGCATTTGTCGAGTAACATATAGATTTAAGCTTGGCAAAAAATAGCAGATAATAGTAGATATATTCACAACATTTTTCTAAAAACCGTATCTATTAACGAAAATCCGGTGGTAAATGCGTTTTTGAAACTATCTTGCTGATCTTCACACTTTTCTCCCCATACTTTTGTCTGCTGACTTTTCTTATATATTATATATAATTTTAGGAAGAAGGGTTGAAAGAAAGGCACTTTTTACTCGCAAAATTCTTTTTTTAATATAACTAAATAACGACCGGTTTCGGGTGAAAGCCCATCCTCAGGTTAAGCTAGAAGGATATCATATAGCTGTATTACATTGTTTGTAAATGGAATAGTAAAAATATATAAGAGATTGTTAGACTTAAACAAATTATAATTTTAGGATTATATGGTAATTTGTAAAAATAGTCTCAAGTTGTAACAAAGCTGTTATATTAGTGACCAATTATCTATAACACACAACTTATAAATCAGTGTGAGCCTTAACACAGATTTATGTGTACCCAACGTTCTGTCGCTCCGCCAATATAGCGGCAAGTACGCACCTAATCTAGTGTAGTGATCAGTAGAGTAATCTAAACTTGCGGACTCGCATAGGCATCGGTATTACGGGTTAATATAAGAATACGAAAAATTCATAAATAAACTAAACCGGTAGAGAAGCAGGCATGTAGTGTCGACCTTGAATATAAATCATGTTAAACCGCGCTGAAAGAGATTTCGTTTTAGTACCGGTTGAGCTGTTGGAGAGATTAGTCGAACGGTCAAGGTTATGTACTTACGTGTCGCCTTTGAAAATATAGCTGGTGTTTTTTGTGTGTTGTAGTATTATACCAAGTACATAATTAGTGTATCGTTTCATATAGAACTAATATTTACATACCTAAGAAAACAATGCCTCGTAATAGAGTTGCTACTAATGTACATAAGTATGTGTCACTTTTTCCCAATTTAAAATATGACGGCAGTGCAGTTTTTTGCTTAATATGCAATGTTCGTTTGGCTGCTTTGGACAGAACTGATTGCCAGATGCATGTTAATGGTATTAAGCATATGAGAAATGCAAGAACTGAAATACCTTATACACTATTCCTCATACATTTATTAATTATGTTTACCTTTTGTAATCTTCCGTTGTCGTTGGTGAGAAAAGCAGCTTTTAAAACGTTTTGGCGACAATACGTTCCAAAGTACCCATTACCCTCACAAACACAATTACAGAATCATTTGCCGCGAATGAAAGAGATGCTAAAAAATGTGTGTTAACCTGATTTGTGTTCCAAAAAAATATGGATTACCGTCGATGAGACGACCGATATAAAGAAAAACAGTATTGTGAATGTAATAGCTCGCGTTTTATCTAGCGAGAACACAGCATCTCGATATTTGTTAGCTTGCAAACGTGTTCAACAATATGCCGCGGAAAATATTCAAAAAGTGATAATGAACGCTTTGAAAAAATTTAAAATTGCCCAAGATCAAGTTGTGATGATTGTGACAGATACTGCAGCAGCGATGGTAAGTGTTGGGCGATCCTTAAAACATATATTTCCTAACTTAATACATATAACCTGCGTGCTGCATGCTTTACATTTAGTTGGTGAAGTTGTTCGACAACATTACGGAAACGTTGATCGGATGATTGGAAGTACTAAAGCAGTGTTTCGTAAATCTCCTAAACGTTTAAAAGAATTTCGTAAATTTTGCCCAGGTTTTCCAGAACCTCCTGAACCAATTTTAACGCGATGGGGTACTTGGCTAACAGCAGCTTCTTACTATTTGATTCATTTTCAACAAATTCAGTCAGTTATAATGCGATTTAATCGGAATGAATCCAAAGCAATTAGAGAAAGTCAAAGAGAATTTCAAATTCCTCAACTTTTAGAAGATTTAACAACAATATGTACCAATTATACAGTATTACTAGATGCCATCAGAAAACTACAATGTACTGAATTGTCATTGCAGGAATCATTAGACATAGTGGAGAGGGTAAAAAATAAATTACACACATTAAATGATACGCTAGGATTATGCGCTAGTCAAAAGTTGGCAGATGTTTTAAGGAAAAATCCCGATTTTAATACTTTAGAGGCCGTTTATAATAAGTGTAAGAAGAGTGAACTTTTAAGTGATTTTGAAAAACAGTTTCTACATGCAAATGTAACATCCTTAGATGTGGAGAGATCGTTTTCTATGTATAAGAATATTTTTTCTTGTCGACGCACAAGGTTTAAAGAAGTAACTGTGGAGACATATGCAATGATGCAAGTTTACAGTAGTTCACATCCTGATGCCTCTAATTTGTTGAATAATTAGCAAGTAAGTTTATTTATGAATTTTTCGTATTCTTATATTAACCCGTAATACCGACGCCTATGCGAGTCCGCAAGTTTCGGTTACTCTAGTGATCAGTGACCAGTATACATACGAGGATTGTATGCTGAATATCTGTGTTAAAGAAAACAACATTTATTTCTCGACATAATCTCCTTGTAGTTCCTCACAGTTAGTCCAGTGATGTTTCAGCCTTTTTAAGCCATCCAAATAATAAAGATTTGTCACACTCTGCAAAATAGGCTTCTGCTTCTCCAATGACCCCTTCATTTGAATTGAACCGCTTTCCGCCAAGCCATTTTTCAAATTTGGAGAAAGAAAAAAGCCACAGATGGTCAAATCTGGCAAACAAGGTGGATGGGGCATCAATTCGTACCGTAACTGAATTAGTTTTGCAGACGCAATTGCCAATGAGTAGGCCGGGTCGTTATGATGATGGAGAATAATTTTTTTCTTCGGTATATGGGACCCTTTTCTCTTCAGTTCAGCGTCGAATCGGATAGAACTGACCCGTGATTGTCCTTATCTTCTACAAGTAATCAACGAATATTATGCCTTGAGAATCCAAAAAAATCGTCGCCATACGTTCTCCGGTTGATAGAATCGTCTCCGCGTTCTTTGGTGTACATTTACCGAGAAAAACCAATTTTATCAACAAATCTTTGGTTTTTAGCATGTAATGACGCATCTATGTCTCATCTACAGTCACATAACGCAGCGCAGTGGTTAAAATTCCCCAATTAGCCGCTACAAATATGTACTCTTTATTGCCATAAAATACCATATAAGTAAGAAAATTTGATTTTAATGGACGAGGGTTTCGTTACTAGGAGATAATTTTTGAAATATGGCGAAATGAAACAGATAAAACAAAGAAAACTGGTCTTTATACATTTATGCTGAACAGACTTCATTTATAAGATTATAAGAAAATATCAAGAAATTAAAAAAAAAAGATAATAGCATTGCCAAACAGTGTCTCGCTAGGTGGAAAAAGTCATTATTTTGATCAAAGTTTTTACTTGTTGCAAATATTGAAGCTAAATAAATAACAATATAGTTTATCTATCCTTAATTATATTTTATTATTTTAGCAGGTAGTATTTTATTATTTCTTACCTTGAAAAATGTTCTACCAATCAAAATAATATTTATTCTTTAATCTGAAGTGTCAAGTTTCGTCTAAATACGCCATTTTAATCACGGTGAGCCGCAGAAACTCCTTCGTATTGCATTTAAACATGTCGAGATATTGCTTTAAAGTTATCACGCGATTCCGTTTCTGGTCAATCGTCAGCAGATGCGGCACCTATCTCGCCGGTAGCTTTCTCATACTCAATTTTTCGAGGAGGATGTTTTACAGACATTCAATTCAGATGTACATATTGGCAATCTCTCTAGTCTTCACCCGGCAATCTGGCTAACACGATATCATGAATTTTATTAATCATATCATCCGTGATCACCACAATAGAACGACCTGGCCGCTTCTCATCAAAAACGAATGTTCGGCCACGCTTAAATTCATTAAACCAGTATTTGATGATAGTCATCGAAGGTGCACGGTACTTATAAACTGCATCCAACATTGATTTCAATAAACCTTTTTCCCATTCAAAAAAAGAAATCGAATCACTGATCGGTATTGTTCTTTTTCCATGATTCCACAAATGCTCACTTTCAACAAAAACACTATTCGATAAATCTCTCCGAAATGTTGACAGACGTTGACTAAATAATAATACTCACAGTCGGTAATGCAGAATATGATACAAAGCGCCATCTGTCTCAAAACGCGGGTACTTCTCATACCATCCTCGTACAATAGTAAAGATATATTGTACTAAATATATTATTTGAAAAGCCAAAATACATAACATATAATAAAATGTTTTCTTCCTATGGCACCTATTCGGCCAGACAGTGTAATTACTTTTTTAAAATCTTATATTTCTTTCGTTATGCATAAATCATTTGTAATTTCTTGTCTTAACCGTATATTCCATAGATTTTGTTTTTCAGCAACTGGACTGGAATTTTTTGCAATTCTTTTCTATTAAAGGGGCACAACATGTTTTCAAAAAATTGATTTTCTATCGAGATTTTGTTTCTAGTAATTAACAACAAGAGAAGCTAGTTATAATGCAACAACAAAAAAGAAAATAATTGGTTGTTGGCCTAGTCTTTAAGAAATCTCCCTGGATGGCTTTTCTACTCCTTGTAGTCCTTATAGCTTATAACTTGCCTCTGTTGCTGTACCTTACGATTTTGTCATTTTTCCCATTTTTCAGATTTCTTTTATAAATTACCTATACAAACCATTTTTTCTCTTTTATTTTCTATTCTGATTTTTCATCTGCCATATCCACTTTACTTCTTCCAATCGGCATCTCTTTAAACGACTGCTGTAATTCTTTTTTAATCTTTTTTCCTCTTTAACTATCAGGCGGCATTCTTTATTCTTTATCTTTTTTATCTCATTGGCACGTGAAGTAGACTATTTCTAAATGTATCCAATCTTTTCTTCAATATTTTAATTGATAATTTTTTTTAATATGTTGTGTCCGTCCCGATTTACAAGATTTTAAATTCATTGAATATAATTATCACATAAGTAGTCCAACAGTTATTGATTGTTATATAGAATCTGTAGCAGTTTTTATTTTTATTTATTAATTTCCTACTATTATTTTAGCTCCAGCCTGAAGATGGGATATTAGTCCCGAAACGGGTCGCTCTTTTCCATTAAATTGAGTTATTGTGAGAAAGTGGACTTTTCTTTCAACCACCTTTACTATTCAAAATTTTAATATTAGTTCTTTCTGGTTTGGAAACCACTAAAAGGTCTTGTATTTTATTTTATTTTTTTGAAACGTAACAGTTATATTTATAAAGGAGAATCTTGAGAAAATAAAGCGTATCCATTACCTTGAGAAACATTACGTCAATACATCCATATACCGGAAAATCATTACTTTAACTTTGCACATTAGGCGGAGAAAGTAATTCAACGCGCGCAAGCTTTCATCTAAATTATTTAATAAACCAGTTCGACGAATCCGATACGTTTCGTAAGCTCTTGTATATGCGCTTCCCGAAATCCGCCGTTTCCTTTTTCGTAGTACTTACACATGTTCCTATTACGGACGATATTTAACCTCATGCATATCTAATTTCAACTGTACAACAACAGCGCTGATCCCACGGTTATCTATAATTCAGCATCAATTGCCAGAGCGTTCTATCGCATTGACGAAGATGCCGAGATGCGACTGACCAAACCTGTTCACCTCTAGTGTCAGACGATCGTTACATTGGTTTCGAACAGAAAAGCTCAAGGGGTTGACCGTTCTCACGTCCACGTCCGAAAGGAAAAAAGATTAGACCGATGTTGTTCGCTTCAAATAAGGCATTAAAATGTATTCATCAAACAGAAGAGGGATATTTGATATTCAAATAGGACGATACACACATAAATGGACATTTTTTACGTTTGATGTACCGTAAGATAATGGTAGGACGAGAAAGTCCATAAAAAAGTTCTTTTGCTTCATTTGTGTTTAGAATTTAAACATAATTAGTTTTAATAACACGTTGTGTAATAACAATAACACCTATTGTTGATAATTGTTAATAACAGCAAGCTATGCTGGGTAGTATAGCAAATACGAAAGGCATCGGTATACTTCGCACCACACAAATTGTTTAATTAATTCGGAATATGTTTCAGTAATTCGTGGATTTCAACCAGAGAAGGAAGAGAAACCTAAGGAAAACGGATACTCTTCCTTAATCTATAACGTATGCGTATGTATACGGCAACACATTCTTTTTCGCGTCTCATATTGTTTGTGTAGATCAAGGGTTTCCAGCGGTGTAGATGAAACTTTACAGGCAGTCAGTGATGATCAAAAGGTCGATTAGTTGTCAATAGCTGATTGATCGACATTGAACATTACCCTATACGCGTGATCAGCAGAGAATGGAAGCAGGTTTTGGTCAAGTCTATATCTCACTACGGAAAACAATAAGGAGGTTGAATATTTTTAAACTAGGTGATTTAAGAACTATAATGTGCAATTTTAAGCCGAATATTTAAAAAAAATATAAACTACTCAAAAAAATTAAGGAGTCAACATTTTCAAAACCCGCATCTAGTAATCAAACAACGTGCTGCCAAATATGATAATTTGTGTTGAATTTCCTCCATTTGTCTTAAGGCGGTGCAATAGTGAAGCTGCTTTGTATAAAAATCAAAAAGTGGATTTTAAGATGAAAGGATTATTATTCTTGTGTGTTTTGTGACATTTTGCCGTGTATTCGTTCTTGTTTCATATTGATTATATCGCAAAATAAGAGAAGGAGTCAATTACGGGAGGCTAAACCAATTGAAGACGGCAAAGCTCAGCGTTACATTGCTGAACGCCTTAATGTTGTACAAGGTGTAACTTGGAGATTGTAGAAACGATATCACGAGACTGGACTCGTTACAAGAATACGTGGACAGGGCCACCCAAGATCAATTTCGGCTGTGGATGGCCGATTTTTAACAATTCCGCCTCTCTGCAACAGTACAGCAACAGCACGGGCTCTACAAAATGATCTTTCTGCAGCTAGGGGTGTGCGTGTTTCAAACCAAACTGTAAGAAATCGGTTGTGAGAAGCCAATCTACGCAGCAGAATGCCAGTTAAAAGAGTAAAGCTCGCAAGAAACCATCAGTATGTGAGAATGGTGTTTGCTGGAGAATATCAACATGGGCAATTAAGGCACTGGAGTCGAATAACGTTTTCAGATGAATCTCGATTTAAACTATGGGTAAATGGTAGACGGGTTAGAGTACGGAGAAGACCCCATGAACGATATATCCCATCCACAATTCAAGACACCTTAATCCTCCTAATACCCTCCGAGTTAGAAGATGCTCTTGTCGAAGAATGGAACCAAATACTACAAAACAACATCTGCAGACTTATAAGAAGTATGCCAAGGAGATGCAATGCAATTATTCAAGCTCATGGAGGTGTTACACGGCGCTAATACAGTGAATTATTTCAAATGCAGCTTTTATTTGTGTAACAGAAATTTCAGTTTCAGTCAATTTCTTGATGTTAGGTTAAGTTGACAAATCGTTGTGTTCAATGACTTTAAGTTTGCTGTGTGTGTTGCAATAAGGTAACTTGCTAAAGTAAAATGAGTTAATACATTATGGAGTTGGGATGTCTCTTAAGAAAATAGTAGTCGGTTAACTTTTGACTCCTTAATTATTTTGAGTAGTTTATCAATACATCAAGCGTAGCCATTATATTAAATAAAATCGAACTTTTGTGCAATCACAATCTGCGATTTTCTTTCTGAAAATTTGTTTATATTTGTGAAATTAAAATTATACATAGTAGTACAAAAAACAATAAAACATAAATCTAGTAAACTATATTTTCCTAAATTTTTGTTCATATTCATAGTCTAATTGTTATCTTTAAGCATATTATAGTGAAAAATGTAAGAAGGTCGATGAAAAAAAATGCAAGAAAAAGATGGGAAACCTCTAGATGAGCGCATACTAATTACAGAACCAAATACTCAGAACGTGTATGTTTAGTGATCTTTGTATTCGAAACCGAACCAGACCAAATGGAGTCAATGGGACAGATTGAAATTGAGCATAATTGACACGTCCTAAGGGAATTGAGTATAGCCGAAAGTAGCTGAATGGAATTGAACTGAACCAAACAGAGTCAACGGAACCGATCAAAGCTAAGTATAATTGAACGCGACCCAATTGAATCGAGTATAGCCGAATAGAACTGAATAGAACCTAATATAGGCGAACAAAATCGAATATAGCTGGAGGGACCCGAGCAGAATCGAGTATAACCGAGAACAACTGAATGGAACCGAACAAAATCGAATATAGCCGAACGTAGCCAAATGTAACCGAATGCAACCGAATATAGCCGAACCCAGGCGAATGGAACCAAACAGAGCCGAGTAAAATCGAACACAGCCGAATGTAGCGGAATAGAACCGAATATGTCCGAACGCAACTGAATGGAACTGAACAAAGCCGAATATGGCCAAACGCAGTCTAATATCGCAAAGAGCTGGCTAGTTCAAAATTTCTCATAAAACTGGTGAACTACACTCAGAGAAATGATTTCTTGTATCAAGAAATCAGCCTTTCTTTCAAAAATCAGTCTCTGTCCAAGAAAATATGTTTCTTTCATGACTATAAAAATGTTTAATACCGAAAATAATTTTCTTGAAATTTTATTTGTATTAAATAAATATTTTTATGGGGCTAGAAAATCAAAAAAATCCAAGACAGAAAAATGTTTTTTCCAAGTAAATCATTTAGTTTTAAGTTAAGAAAATATTTATATTACATTAACCGGTGTCTTTTCAAAATATTTATGAAACGTTATATCATTGTATGGGTAAGTACAGCATCTGTATTCCGGTTTCTGTTGCTGCTTTCTAGGACGGAATTACTATATCTCTTGGCACTAGGTAGCGCCAGGGAATATTTCAGTGCTGTTTTTGAAGATTAGTGGAATAAACTGAGAGATGTACAGCGATGTGGGAAGGAGCAAAAAAACGTTGGTGCTTTTCTCTTCTCGCAATGTTTTTGCCGGGACCGATTCCATTAATATCATGAGCTATTATCTTGATTATACTTCTACATTAAAGTTCACCTTCGTTTGAACATTATTATATAGATAACCTACCTTAGCCTTTTTAAAATCACAAGCAAAATGATAATTTACTGCTTTATGTACGGATATGTCGTACTGTTTTAAACAAGGTAAGTGCAATTAATAATGTGAATATAAATAATATGCATTTCAAGAGTTCTAAGTAAATAAATGCTTTATTTTAAGAAAATGAAACTATTGATTTATAAACAATACCTCAACGCTTTCTTGAATTAAGAAAGCTATTTAACTGCTTAAGAAAATATTGTTTTGTGATACAACGACTATTTACTTATACTAAGAATCCCTTTCTTCAAATTTTCATGAATCAAGTTAACGAATGTCTTAAACAAGGAAAGGCAATTATTTCATTACAAATATAAACTTCTCTTATGCGGACAAAAAAATGCTAAGAAAATATTTCTTTTGATTTAAAACAGTAATTGCATTGTGGATAATGAAACGGTAATTGTCTTGAATTGAGGGGAGCAATCTTGATACAAATAAGCGTTTCTCTGCATTTATAAAATAGATTCTCCCACAGTTTCTTATAGCAAGTCAGCTTTACAATTCTCAGATCTGGCATTTCCCTAACTTACTTTACGTGCCTAGACCTAAAACGTACTTTCCTATTAAGTCACCGTTGACACATGTGACTAAAAATACTAATAGGTATTGTGATGATCCTTTTTCTAGTTAACGTAGATTAATTTATCTAAAATTCTTTCTTTGTTTTGTTTAGAGTGTTTGTTTAACTTGCATCACTCAGGTAAATGTACCTTATCCCTTTATGTTATTGTTAGTTTGTAGAATTCAATTGCATGTTTTTATTTGTAAATATTGTCCTATATAAATGGTTTTTCTGTTGGGTAATACTAAATAGTACTTTGTTATCTCTTTATTATCATCTTTTGCCTGTTCTTCTTTTTGTTTCACGTCTTTTGTTGAAACATATAATCAAATCAGTTGACACAGTTTACAAATGTCCTTTATTTAATAATTTTTTAAAGAAATACAAGAAGGCAAAATACGACACAATCCTTAATGAAGGTGATAATTAAAAAATCATTTACATTTAACGAGCGAATATTTACGTCTACATTTCTGTTTTATCCGGAACTTTCCAACGAACTTGACGCAAACGACATAACTAATTTTAATCCCAATTCTAATCTGGAATATTTAAACTAAAGTGTACTATTCCAGAGAATCCATTGTTTTAATCGAACTCATCTCCAGTTCTCATTTTGTGCAAATGTTGGCGGCCATGCGGGGCAATATTAGCGCTTCTAAGGGTGCGCGGGATAGGGATATTCGGGTTGACAAGGGAGGTAATGTTAGGGGTAACGAGTGAGGCAGCTTTATCGAGCAGAATTCTGCGTTTAATCTAACTTGCGATCTATTTGTCGAAGCCATATTCGCCATGCTCTGTTCGTTTGCACTCGACTTTACCCAGGGTATCAAGTTTTCCTATTAATTCTTCATGTCGTATCTCCGTGATCTTCTCTAATTTGATTAATACTAAATCTATACTAAAATTATATTATGTATAGTTCCCTAAGAATAAATTCAGACAATACAAATATTTTAAAACAAATTAGCATTAAAATCAATTTGTTACCCGAAAAAAAGTAAATAACTAAAAAAATATGTATTCTAGAAATATGGTACATTTATTCATCGTGTAAGTGAAAGTGAAAAGAAAACGTGCAACATAATGTTTTCACATAAACAAAGGATAAATCCACAGTATTCTATAGATTACTATATGAATATTTTTCTATCTAAGTACTTCATGAAATACCCTAAACGGTTTTTGAGAAGAAAACAGAACCAAAATTAATTGCAGAGAGACAGAGTAAATATATCTGGCTATTATTTGAATATACGCAGAGAAATGTTTTTTTACATCAAGAAAATAGATTTTCTTACAAAAATCAGTCTCTATTTAAGAAAATATTCTTATTTCAAGACTATAAAAATGTATAATATAAAAAAATAATTTTCTTGAAAGTTTATTTGTATTAAATAAATATTTTCTTAGGGTTAGAAAATCAAGAAAGTCCACGACAGAAAAATATTTGTTCATTTAGTTTTAAATTCAAAAAATATTCATATTAAAGGTAGGAATGCAAAAATGGTCCAGATTTCACAAAGTTCTCTTGAAAAATTAGGCGACCTGTTTCGTGTTCAAAAAACATATTATCAGGCCAGCTACAAGGATATCCAATAAAAGAAAAATTACAATAATGGAAAAAAAAACTCTAAAGTTAATAATTAAAATTAGAAGCAAGTGAGTGAACTAACGAAAAAGCTTTTTTTATATGTTACAGTATAATTAAATTATTTCTTTAATAATGCAATTAGAGACTATTTTTATGTAGTTTAATAATTAATAAGTTAATATTTAAGTTTATTTATCCTTTTTATTGTTATTATTTATTATATATTAAAAAAACTATAGTTAAATTAGTACACGTGGTAAATAATAATAAAAAAAAAAATATTACATTACCCGATACCTTTTGAGAATGTTTATAAAACGTTGTACGTTAAAGGTTATCATTGAATGGGTATGCATGACATCTGTACTCGGGTTTCTATCGCTACTATTTAGGACGGCATGACTATATCTCTTGAAAGTAGGTGGCGCCAGGAAACATTTCAGTGAGTGTCTTTGAAGATAGTGGCGTAAACTGTGAGATCGAGAACAATGTGGGCAAGAACAAAGAGCGCTACTGCTTTTCTCTCCTCACATTGTTTTTGCCAGGAGTGATTCCATTAATACCATGAGCTATTTTATTAGCATTATCTTGGTTATTGTTTCTAGGCACTTTCTTCATGTGTACTTTCTACATTAAGTCCACTTTTGTTTAAATATTATTCTGTGGATAACCTCCACCTTAGCCCTTTTAAAATCACAAGTAATCAGAGTAATTTACTGCGGTATATGTCGTACTGTTTTTAACAAGTTAAGTGCAATTAATAATGTAGATATAAATCATATGAATTTCAAGAATTCTAGGTAAATAAATGATTTATTTTAAGAAAATGAAACTATTAATTTATGAGCAATACCTAAATGCTTTCTTGAATTAAGAAAACTATTTACTATCCTTAAGAAAATATTGTTATGTGTTATAACGGCCATTTACTTATACTAAGAATCGCTTTCTTCACATTTTCTGCAAGATTTTTTCGAATCAAGTTAACAAATATCTTAAACAAAGAAATACAATTATTTCATTGCAAGTATATATGTCTCTTAAACGGAAAAAAACGCTAAGAAAATATTTCTTTTGATTTAAAACAGTTATTGTATTGTGGATAATTAAAACAGTAATTGTCTTGAATTGAGGCGGACAGCCTTGATACAAGTAAACGTTCTCTGCGTGTATGATGTTAGAGATATTGTTTCTATGAGGTACATATCCAGAGATAAAATTGATTTCGTTCTTTTTTATTCGGAGAGTACAGGACTACCTAAAGTTGTAGCGGAAATTCTGAAATAGCATTTATATACAGCCATTAGCCTTAATATTAAAAGCACTTTAAACCCGTCTAAGAGAATGTTTTCGGTAATACAACCAGAAATAACTAATCGAGAAAGTTAACTATTAAAGAATACACACTTACATGTATTGTAATGTTTTAATACAAATAAATAGACATAGTTTTCAGGCACTTTTCCGATTTTTGTATGATGGTCCTGACTTCTTTCTGTAAATTTCTAATGCTTGAGTTTTAGTCAAAGTCTGTGCAACTAAACATAGTACATCATTTTTTTTTTCATTAAAAAAAATCAATTTTTCCAATGAAGAAGTATAAACAACTATCTTGCCTCCTTGAAACCGGTTTACGATTTAGGATTTATAACTAACAAGTACTTCCTCATTTGAAGAAGAATTCTATATCTAAATTCACGATTATTCTATTCTTAATCGAAGAAATTAGTAACTGTGGACTTTATTTTGGGAAGTAATATTAATCTTAAACTAGTCGCATAAACTGGGTCTCTATTTAAGGATCGCCATCGGCTCTATCTCAGAAATGGTAAGTCCTAGCGATTAAAAAAAAAATTCGACTATAAAAGTGACCAAGAGGATGTCGTTAAAAATATTTTTAATTTTTCGGACTGACCATTAGAGAGTGCAACTAAGTGAGAAAGTAGAAAAACCACAAATCCTCGAAAAGTTCAAATATAATGGGTAGTTGATATTACTGTCAGTACATAAAAGTCAGTAGAGTAAGGACGTATTCTTTCAAATAATGTGAGAGTGTGAGGTTATCTCATACCTAAAGGAGTTCGCTTGAGGAAACTGCTTTGTCTTCACGGATTGTCAAGAATTTGGATATGTTTCTCTAATCAAACGTTAAGGCGCGCCGTTTAAAGGTAACATATTTTTACTAGCCGATAAGGTAGGGAGAGACAGAGTTATTAATTCTTGTGTATGATAAGTAGAGTTCTTCACTAGCGCCAACGGGCAGTGGCGGAGATTCGATATAACCTTCCGTATAACTGCGAGTCTCAACCAGATCTTTTGTGTATACATGTACGCTGCCGTAAATACTATATCGTAGTTCTACGTTTGTTTTAGAAATGCTGCCTACGTTGCGAAAACGACCAATGTCGGACAAAGTTACAGAATTTATAGCAGAAACACCTGACCTAATTATGATGGCGTTAAAATTCAATGTGTAGTTTGTAATATCCCTTTAATGTGTTGGCCCAAAAGGGATTGTCTACGTCACGTAAATAGTAAACAGCATTCTTCAAAAAAACTTGCACACGACACTATGACAAATTTAAATTTAATTTATGTGTTACCTTTATTGCATGTAATCTATCGTTTAATTTACTAGACAAGGAAGCACATGTCTCCTTTTGGAATAAATATTCGGACTGCAAATTACCAAGTCGGACTTCGTTAATAAGAATTGTGCCATCTGCTCGTGAACATGTTGAAAAAAGAATTAAATCGGAGTTGCAAGATAAAAAACTGTGGTTATGTGTGGACGAACCAACAGATCGTAAAAAACATTCTGTGGTTAATGTAATGGTACGTACAATGGAACCACATCAATCGTCACCTTCAATGCTATTAACTTCCAGACGAGTACAACAATGTACTGCCGAAGTAATTTCAAAGTTAGTGTTAAATACATTGGAAAAGTTTGAACTTTCAACAAACCTACTGTTGATGTTTATGAGGGATGGTGCTGCAAACATGCTTTCTGTAGGCCAGTCTCTTAAAGAACATTGTGCTAACTTGTTACATATTATGTGTAAAATTCTTGCTTTCAGTCATGTGGCAGATAGTATTAGAAAATGTTATCCTGAGGTAGACACTTTAATAGCGCATACAAAAGCAGTGTTTGTCAAATCCCCAAAACGTATTCGCAAATTTCACAGACTGTGCCCCCGTATGCCTGAGACACCAGAACCTATTCTTACACGTTGGTGAAGATGGTTACAGGCCGCGTTTTATTATCATAAATATTTTGAGAATATTAAGAACGTGGTTTTATAATTCGACCCAGAGGAAGCTGCGGCTATCAAGGAAGGCCAGGCGAAACGGATTTAAAAACTATTCAGAACAATTACCTCGGACTAGTGGAGGCAATAGAAAAATTACAAAATCCTTCGGTGTCGTTAGTGGAATCTCTGCAAATAGTGCAACAGATATGCGCGGTAGAAGACGCAAAAAATGTTTGTGTTCTAGAAACGTTTGAAAGTGTTTTAGAGAAAGATTCTGATTTTGGCACATTAAGACAAATTTGTGAAGGTTCGTCAACAGAACCGTTAAGTTGTTCCAAAGATTATTTTAATTACGCAAATATAACGTCACTAGATGTAGAACTTTTTGCGCACGCCGCACTCGATTTGCCGAAACAACTGTGGAAACATATCTAATGTTGCAGATATTTAACAGAGATTATTCACTTTGTGATTTCACGGAAGACTCTTAAGACGGTAAGTGTTTGAGCACGTATTATATTTTATTTGCGACCATTTATTTTGTGTAAACCTTTATGCGCCCGCCACTGGCTGTTGGCGCAAATTGAGCAACTCTAATGATAAGTGTGACAGATGAATTTATTGTGTTCATAGGTATTATAATCCATAAAAACCTGAATAAAATAATAAAAAAGTTGTTACGAAGAGCAACTAAAAAAATTGGAAACAAACGAAATGCAAGCATGTTGAGACCAATTAGATGGAATCCTAGCGCATTGTACACCTGAGGCTACAGATCAATTGACGGAAATGTTTGATGATCGACGGATGAGGAAATTAGGACCTTATACATAGCCAGCCAAGTCCCCTGGCCTAATTCTTCTTGACTTCCGTATTTGGGGCATAAAAACAATGGTGTACGTCCCATTTATTCTCGGGAAATCTTGTGGGAGAAGGTAAGGAGAGCTTTTGCCAGCCTTAGCGGAGCAGGAATCCAAAAGGCAGTAAATTCTGTGCACCGTCAGATATTGTTATGTCTGCAATTAGAGAGATTGTTTTATATTTATAGTATATGTTTCTAATTTGTATAGCTTTTTTGAACGGTTGTATTTACGCCTTTTATCATTTTAAATATTTTGCACCCGTTTTTTAGTTTATGTTATTGTTACTAATTAAATCTTTGCTAATAATCAACTAAATATTTAGTTTTAATTCAATATTTATTTTACTTTAACAACAGAACCTAAATAAAACCTTTATTGGGCATACCATATGCAAGTCTCCTTTATTTAATTTAAACGCTGACATGTTAACGTAATGTCACAGTGTTCATTTGTCATTAGCTTAAGCAAAACAGAGCCTACCTTGTCAATTTTGGTTTTTTATTGGTAATAAATAATCGATGTCATGATTTTTTTTAAATAACTGGGAAACGAGCGAGTTTAGTTATAGGAAGTGAAATATGTTTTACCCGCAGTTTTTGGAGTAGAATATGTAGACATTCTCAAAAATAAGTATTGCTATTTAATAATTGAATTTTCTTTAGTGGAATATGTTAGTCTTTGGACTAGGTTTTTCGAGCACTCTGTATAATATTTTTGGTACATATTCATAGCAATAAAGGCAATTCTATGTTACCAATAGCATTAATAAAACTGATTAACATGGGTAATAGTGAATAGAAGATATTGATGTTTCAGTTAAACACTGCGTTTGTCAAATTTTTCAGAAAAAATGTAATATCTCAAAGGTGGTACATCATACATCTATGGTATCGCATATCGTTGAACTTGTCTCTGAAAGGTTTGTCTAAAGGATTCGTAATACACCAGGGTGTACAATTTGAAATAAGCAAATTGATATCCGTTTCCGGTTTAATCGAGAGTGCCATGAAGTTGAAAATATTTTCAGGAAATACATCATTATCTATAATATCGCCCGCCAAAATTTAAAAAAGATAGTTTAATTATTTTCAGAGATACTTTCAATAGGTCATCGTTGTGAATGATCCTGTATATAGAGTGGCCATCTAGTACATGGGTGGGAGATAATTCCTTTCCCAAGTAATTTAGAAGAAAAGTTTTAAATCAAAAAATGTTCGGAGAGTAGCGCTGTACAACGCAAAATTATACTCAAGTACACAGAGTGTTTAGTTTCCACAGTGCACGATGCAACTTTGATTTTTTAAATGGAACACTCTGTATAATATTACGAATTTTGTTGTCTCTCTTTAATTTATGTTTACTTTCATTAATGTTCCTTGTATCTGGCTATCTAAGTTTTTGAGATAATAGACATAATTTGAGACCTTTTTATAAATGCCTCTGTTTCTTTAATGGCCGATATCTTAAACGCCCTCATACGCTAGAACGGTAATTCAAATTTTATTCGATTGAGTATTTCTTGAAGTTACCCTCAATACAATGGCAAAGTTTTTCATATCAACTACCGTCAACAAGATGCCCATCGAAATCGTTGCCATTCCTGATTGATGCCATTTTCATTTTTTTATGGAATATCCTCTATATTTTTCCAGGATCTAATAAAGGAACTGTTCTAGATTTTTTTTCGCTGTACTTAAAATATATTGTTGCTTGTTAAATTAAATAAGTAGCTATGGAGAGAAGTTTTCTGCTAAAATGCATAGAGTGCTATGACGAAATGGTATAAACTTTTATTTTTCTAAAGATATTCATTAAAAGTAATCTGTAAAATTTAATTCTTCCATAAAATTTCAACATCTGTTCGAAGTGAACACCATTTTCCTTCACGTGATCTCTTGCATTTTGTTGAACAATTACTAACATTTTAAGAATACCTGACGAAATTCATTCAAAAAGTTCTTTCATTAATAGAGTAAGATAATCGTTCGTCGCGCCATAGGCGTGCAGTTTCTTCAATATTTATAATACCGAAAAAGAAGTAATAAAGCGAATAATAATAAAAAAAACTAATCAAGAATTATAATATATGTAAGGCTGTGAAACACTCTTAAGCAGCGTAATCAAATAGGCTGACGGATTGCATTGGAATTACTGAACATAAGAAGTAGAAGCGCCATCATAGCATTAGATATAGTTCAATAGTTGTCTCGTGGAACCGTGTTCGCAGTGGTGAAAAAATGTGTTTATATTTGGAAAAAGATCGTTCGACATCTACCGATGTAATACATGTATGATTAAAATAATCTTTGAACTCAATTAATGGATTAGTCAAAGTACCATTACAAATTTGTTGTAATGTGATAAAATTGGAATCTTTCTCTAACACACTCTCCAACAGAAGTATCTTGAAATTTTGATTGGCTCTCCTTAATAGCTGCAGCTTCGGCATGATTGAATAGCATAATAAAAAGCTGCCTGCAACCAGGTTCCCCAACATGTAAGGATCGGCTGTGGTGGTTCACGAATACCGGGACACTGTGCGTGAAATGTTCGAAGACGTTTTGGAGATTTGAGAAACACTTTTTTTGTGCTTGATATTAATGCATTTACCTCGGGATACCATTGTCTAATAGTTTGTGCCACAAGATGTAAAGCATGCACTTTACAAGTTACATGTGAACAGTCGCAATCGTGTTCAAGAAGAGAACGGCCTACCCCATTGTCGCTGCACCATCGCTCATAAACATCAACACTTGACGCGTTGAGACTTGAAAGTTTTTTGACGTAGTAAGTGTCACAGTCGTAATTGCTGCACTAGTACACCCTTGTAATCTTTTGCTAGCTAGTAACAGTGGAAATGTCGGTTTATGTTGATCCAGAACAAGAACTATAACATGTATAATAGAATTTTTTTTACAATCTGTTGTCTCGTCAACACACAACCAAATCAACTGATTTTTTAATGTAGATATGATTTTATTTTCCACCTCTTTGCGTACAAATAAAACATGCTTACGTGCTGCTGTCGTAGTTGGGAACTTCAACTCCGGGTTGTATTTGTTCCAAAAGTTCTTAAACCATTTCTTATCCAGTATGTTAAGTGACAAATTACATGTTACCATCATGACAAGTAAATCGAAAATAAAGTAATTTCTATTTGACACGCCGTTTTTTTCTATTTCTGCACTATTTACATGCTTCCTACAGTCGTTCTTTTGCCAGCACATCAAAGTTTTCTCGCACACTTTACAAACTATTTTAGCACCGTAGTACAGCAAATCTGGAAACTCACAGATAAAGTTTTTACTTTATTAGCAAAGGGTCGTTGTTTAGCCTTGCGTACACTGGATATTTTTAATTAAACATTTTCTTGAATAACTAGTATTCCGCTCGCCTGATTTAATTCACACGCACACGCCGCACTAGTGATGATGAATGTGTACGAATTTGAACTGCTTTGCCACCCGGCAGATGTTTACTCAACGCATCGGACAGGCGCGCGCCGAGTTCCGTTGGTTGCTCTAACTGTTACGACTATGCTGGGACGACACGATTATCTTACCTTATTCATTAACATTTCTTTTCAGCTAAATTGCAAAGATTTTTAAACAGCTTTCAATAGAATCTGTTGTTTTTTACTGCTAGAATGTAGTATGGGATGCTTTAAATAGATCTATTCATTTTATGTTGAATTCTAGTCAATATTTGTCTATTTATTTTCGCTGTTTTTCATATACTTGTGCTGGTTAACTTTCTAAAAGTATACAGACTGTTTCTTTTAGAAAAATTGAAATAACATGTGTCAAACATGGCAAAGATATCGATGACTATCTTGTAGAATTTGGTTGATACAAAAAGATCTTCAATATATTGTCCAAATATAGTAAATAAGATAAAATAAACCAAAATAAAATTTGAACCATCACTTTCACAAAAACATTAAATTACGTCAATTGCCTCAAAAATTGAGATAGATGGTTATAAGGAAGACTGAAGAAAGTTGTCATGAATAGAAGAGAGACATCCAAAAGTGTAATAATATACAGGCTGTGCCATTTAAATAATTAAACTTGCATCGCACGCAACGGAAACTGAAAACCCTGTGTATTTGAATATAATTTTATATTATGCAGTGCTGGTGTATTTTCCCAGTATTTTTTATTGGGTGACTTTTTCTCTAAATTGCTCAGGAAATAAATTATTTTCTGTCCACGCTGTATTTATTGTAATCTAATTTTTGTAACAATCTTTGCAAATTACAAATTACTTTTGTAATTTCTAAAATAGCACTATATTAAATCATAAATTTTATTGCTTCTTATTTATTATTATTATTAGGTACGTTATATTCTAAATACAATTTTTGTAAATACTAATTTATATCTCTTAAGTACATCCAACTCTGTTTAATTGTATAAACACCACATGAAAGTAAAAGAGTTACAATATTAGAAGTAGTTCGTATATCAACCGTCGAAGCTTTGAAGTGGCGCTTCTGATAGAACCTCATTTAGATTCTCCTATCGTACTAGTCGCGTGACATTTGAACAGAAACTAGGCGGCAGTAGTTTCGGCTAGTACTTAGTAGAGGGCAACGTTGTCGTTTTAGTTAGCGTACGGGAAGTTTAAACAGCCCCGGATCACCCCGAACGCGTCAAATCGTATGCGGACGGCCGTCGAACTTGCACACATCAATGGAACAACGCCGGCTAGGTGCAGACCGACTGAATGGTATAGGCTGCGTCCGGTGATTTATGGCACTGAACTATTAGTTCGCATTTTTAATGAAAAGTCGATAATTTTTCGCATTGAATGTTTTTTGTTCGGCGTTCGTAGCCGACGATGATGACTACGACGATACAAAACAAAAATTGGGAACGTGTTTTTCACGCGGACATGCTTCAATAAATAGTAAATTTTAATTTTTCCAACGTTTTTTTAATCAAGGCTTTAAAGTATGCCAAACTATAAATTTACTTTGATAGAGACACTGAAGATATCCCTTGCGTCTAAATATGCAGAGAATTTCTAAGAACTGTGATAGTATAGAAAATAAATAAATTTATAACTCACATACAGAGATGAAATTATATATTTATTTAATGGTAGGAATAAAAAGCAATGGTCTTTTTCCTACCTTTATTAACATCATCTCACACTTAAGTCTCAATGAATTATTCAAATATTTATTTCTACAACTGTTGTTTTACACTTTTTTATATAGTGTTTGTCTTATTTTGAGAGCTACATACGTAGAAATGTTTTCTTAGGGCAAAATATGTATATATTTTTGAAAATATTTATTTGAAATACATAGTTTTGTCAAAGGAAAAGTAAATTCTTAAAATTCTATTTATGTCAAGTATATCTTCTTCTTCATTAAAGTGTTGAATTTTAAGGTATTAAATTTCGTTATGACAAGAAGTCACTGGTTTGATGAACCGTGCCGCTAGTCGTCTGCTTCGGTGTATTTTTCTTGGGAAGAAGGAGGATCAATTACTTTTGATTAGATGTATAGAATACTTCTTAATTTGCTCGATAGCTCAGTATCTCTCTCAAAATAAAGCGCTGTACGTATATATAAAAATAAATGTATTACACACAGTTCGTTTTATAACAACAAAAAAAATATAAAAAAAATGTGAGGTTTCCCTCTTATATACTTTAGCATTATATGCATTTTATAATGCGATTTCCTTACTTCTTTATGCACATGGTATGGGTACATATTTCTGAGTAAATTTGTACCTACTCAGAATATATAGAATAATAGGTTTCTATTTTTTGTCAACTAACTTTTGCGGTTCAATTGTATTTCTGGGGTCACCGGAAGTGACGTCAACCGTCATATTTTAAATAGAACATCCTGTAAATTTTTACATTTCTGGAAACGTAATCGAAAGGCGAATCCAAAGATACTACATATGTTATACTTTAACTTAAGAAATATGACGATATGCAGCAAAGGTTTTGGTAATCTGTTTTTGCTCTTACGCAAAGTTGGCTAGAAAAGAGCGCCAAATTGTTTCTTGTGACGCTAGACTGGCCTGAAGAGCTCGTTACTAAGGAAAGTAATCATAACAATTGCCAAACTGTCAAATTTCAATTCCAAAGGCGTAAATTATTCTTGTTGTTTATTGCTATTACATCCCGTATTTGTCGTACGTTCCTTCTTTGTTCTCGTGAATATTTCCGCTTCATTAACGCATAACTTTCCCTCTTCATCGACGCATAACATTTCCGCTTCATTAACGCATAAGTTTCCCTCTTCATCGACGCATAACATTTCCGCATCATTGGCCCAAAACAAGCCCCATATAAACCCCCCCGGAATGAATAAGTCTCCAGTCAGTGTGCAGTTACGGCCCTGAAGACGTCACATATGAGTGTGGACGAAACGTCGGCTAAAGCTACGACAACGACGCGGTTCCAACCCGGAAACCAAGAGAATAGTATTATTGACGACCGCGGAAACCTACGGACAAAACTTTAGTTTTATGTTTTGTATAATTCCTAAAGTGTACCAGTTAGGATATCGTCTCTTAGAATTGCTACATAAAGGTATCTGATCAAATAACAAATAAAGTCTTTCATAGAATAAATTATAAGCAGTATTGATATCCTCGATACCTTCCAAAAAAGATCAATCAATCAAAGTTAGTTCATTATATAGCTTCTGGAAGTTAGCACGTCTGAAGTTATAACAATTACATTTTTGGTTATTACTAAAGTTTACATTCTTACTAAAGTTATATAATATACATAGTTCTAATGCGGGATGATGCTCATCTTCTAGCAAAAGAGGAAAACAGGTTTTGCTTACTTCTAATCCACAATTCGACATAATTAGGTCTAATAGACGATTTTTACAGTTTAATATTGCATTCGGATGACACAAATCACACAAGTAAAATTAAGAAAATTTGAGACGATATCTCTACGAGGATCGTCTATCTCCATATTATTGAAATGAGTGGTATTAGAATCACCCATGATTAAGATATTGCTACATTGTATAAGTACTTGTTCAAACATTTCAAAGAAATGCTCTAGATATTTAATAATCATATTCGGAGGTATATAAATATTACTATTAGAGAGTAATAGTTATTAAAATACAATCAAATTAAATTTGGCAAGAATTTAAAACATAAGGAGAACACTTGGGGTTACAACACCGGTAACAATAATTTCTTAATAGCAAATTAGATTTTTTACTATCCTCATGCTTATAAACAGGAAAGAGGAAAAGAAGCAACCGCGCAGGTAATAGAGAAGTATAAAGATGTGTTGGAAATTGCGGTTATAAAATTTTATGGAAATCGGATGATTTTTATTATTTACAACTTATACCCGTTCCAATTACGTTTTGATTCGTTGGTTCGCCGTTTCTACGGTGGGTATCCCATTTAGAATTAATGGCAGTCTTGGCATAAAACCTGAGTGTCAAGTTTTGTGGTGCTGTGAGGCGATACATTTATGAGATGTTGCCGCATAATCGTTAAATATTTTACGATGTATGCTTTAAGATTGACAATTTTCTCTTAGGGATATGGAAAAATATCGGTTCCTGGATAGAAAGTTACCCTCCATATTTTGCGAAATTTGTTTCCCCCAACAAAAATATTTTTATTTAAAGCTCATAACTTATTAGCATGAATGCATTACCTATGTATGTAGTATGATTTACGAAGTAAATTTTATCGCGGGCAAATTTTATATCAACACAGATCTAACAAGAAAATAAGTTATTTTAACCCGATTCGGGAAACAAGTTACAATTTTTAGTCTGCTATTAAAGAATTTTACACTTATAAGGATAAATGTGTCATCTTTTTCTCTCCTAAGAGTTACTTCTTACTATATATCCATTTCAGGGTAATTGATAAATACTAATAGGTATTTTCACTGTTCAATAGTAAAAATGTTACCAGCCAGAATAAAATAGTTTCTTCTTTCTGACACACCACAAACACCTTCCTTGACAGAGGTAACTAAAGGCTGGAATATGTGCATTTTACATATTTGTGCATATTTATATCTTCATTATTTACATACTTTGTACTAATTTTGTATATTTCGCATATTTTGCCTTTTTATTTATAAGAGAAAATTCTGTTGATGTTTACGGACGCCGCGTCGTACACGTTGGTTTAGATACGAACCGGGGATTGCCTCTGTGAATAGCAACAGCGTATTCGAGTCTCACTGAGAGATCCTATCCAGTCGTAGTAAGGCGAGCAGCGGTATGCACGCATATTATAAATACGCATGTCCGCACAATCACGTAATAATAAATTATAATTCAACGTCTTCCGACAAAATGTGTTAATACAGAATTACTGCGTAATTTTTCTGTGTTCTCAGATTACTTCTTATATTTCTTATATTTATTTTGTTGCTGCTATGCGATGTAGGAGAACGAAAAAGTAATTTTAAGAAGGTAACAACGATTCTTATAAAATTAAACTAAAGAAAAATAACTTCGATAATTATACAAAATAAATTGAAATTTTAATAATGTTACTTTATTAAGAAGAAAAATCTCCTGGCAATTTTGAATTTTGTAACTTTTGTATTTGTTGCGTTTCAAAATACGTTTCACAGTACTTTTATTAACACCGATTTCGCGCAGAGCTACGGTAGTTGCGCGCGGCGAGGTTGGCTGGCGGGGATAAATGCAAGTATGCCAGATCGCGCTACGTACAATATATCTCGCACCCCGGTGAAACCTGGACCAACGTGTATACGGTGAAGGCAGTCCACAAGTTAAAAATCTTTTAACTTGTTTGGCAGACAACTTGCTTGGCACATGGATTAAATCGTGTTGCATAAGTCAGGAATCATTTTCCTTTAGTAAACCCCCTTATTAGTAGTGTTAAAGAAACATTTTTGAAGGCCCCAGCACACATTCAGTTCTACAGAGAAAATTTACCTAGCGTTCCGCTTCCTCCACAGCCAATAATAAATACGATACCGGTGGAGTACGTGGTTGGAGGCTATTATTTTTCATATGAATCATTACGAAAAACTAAAACCAATTATTATGGATCTTAATACTGATGCACAGTCTGTGATAGACGCCCGAGAGATGTATTCGAATGATATGATGATTAGGAATCTCCAGTAAGCAGTTGACGACTTCATCGAGTGAACAGATAAATGGCGGCTTAAGATCAACGAGACCAACGGTGTGGTCATTCGTTTTACTCGCTAACGAGCATTGTCTGCGGATTGTATCTATATTAATAAAACTCATCTGCCATGATTTCCAGCGGTTAAATACCTGGCCATCAAATTTAACTAGAAACTTACCTAGGGCAACCATATCGAAGTCCTTAGAGTCAGAGTTTCTCCAACTGATTCCGTAGGAACAGTCCACTGGCAATTGTAACAAAATTGCTGATTTATAAACAATGTTTCAGGACGATTCTAACGTAGGGGGTATTGACATGGAGCACCGCCGCAAAAACATCTCCAGCGGCTAGAAGCCCTACAGGACGTCTCGTTGAGGATGATCGTCGATGCTCCTTGGTGTGTTCGCAATAGACAAATCAGAGAGGATCTTTAAGCCTCGGAATATATGAAGGAGATTTCCAAGAACACGTGGGGACGCACGTGCGAGGCGGAGAACCTGCTTGTCAGAGCTGTGGTATACTCTCAGGATTGTCCACTGCTAAGGGCAAGAATAAGAAGGATATGCGATGCCATAGGCCTACGGCCTGAAGGCCAACGCAACAGAATCGCAGCTGCTTAAAAGCGATAAAAGAGCTAAAAGACTTCGGTCTCGTTCTGGTAAGAGATAGTGTGCCACTGGTGTGGCGGTATTTCCATCGTCATCCCCAAAGATGTAAGGACCAATCACACGCTCTGATGTAATTCCGTACCAAACCATGACATTCAGAGGGTACAGCTCTCGTGGATTTTTAGTACCCGATAATCTAGTATTTTCTCTATTGATATATTTAAATAAAAATGAACGCCTCCCATAATCAACTTGTTAATAAAGCTCTTCTCTGGATTTGTCTTGAATTGGTCTTGACGATTTATCGGTTTAAGCTCTTGAACGCCGTCTGCTGGATGTCCATGGCTCATCATCAGAGTTTGCCATATATGCTCAGTATTTTCCTGAGAACGACCTGGGTAATTCCTTGGTCTTGGTGTTGAAAACGCCGAATGGGGCATATATACTCTTTGGGTAAGTGCAGTGGGGCGTTCATGTTCAAAGTGAAACTCAATAATGTTTACACGTCGTTGCTTATTTCCAAACCTTATATTTTTAAGTATCCGAAACAAAAACTAAATAATATATAACTGCGAAAAGTCATGTAACTTTTAAGTGGTAAGGCCACTTTTGGCTTATCCAGTACTAATAGTAGGAAGCATTGCATTAGTACAATGGTAATCTGATACCGTTCAATGGTTTCGTGGTACATATTATAAAGTTCGAAAAAGCGCCGTAGACGATTCTGGCCCAATGAAGGGTTTCGTGGTAGTAAGATAACGGTGCGATCCACCATATGTTCGCAAAATATTTACTTTAGATATACAACGCGCCACCTTTAATGCCTTCGGCGCGATACACGTATTCTTATCTGGACTTGACGCGCGTGTAAAATATATAATATTAGATGTTTCTAATAAAACACCTGCTGGCCTTTCGAAGATTACGCCCGTTCAATAAACATCCGATGATAACGCGCTTCGAAAGGACACCACGACGCCCTCTCACCTGTACTGCACGGGATGACTGTGGATTCGTGGATGCGTTGCGTTGTTTGTTCTCCGGCCGTGCTAAACGATACACGCTTTTCGTTATCGGAACATTATCGATTCATCAGTTGAGCCTGGATTCGTTTATTTAATGATGGTGATGATGGATTAGTTTACATAAGAAAGTGTTGCGCGATGTAAAGTTACCGCTCGTTTCGTAGCTCGTTCATTCGCTTACAATGTTTAATGTAAACTTATTACCTTTGTTTTTATCTAATTCCAACAATTATACGGGCTGGAAAAAGCTCAAAGTAAACATCATGATTCACTAATGGCACGCACTCGGTTGAGTTGTACCCTCGTACTGCTGCATGGTGGTACATACGACAAAAGGCAAACAAACTTATTATGAATTACTGTCAAGATAACTTCAATGGTGCCAACTGGAATATATTTGCTTATCTTGACACAGAAAGTAATGTTGATTCGTATACGGACGAAAAAGTCTTTCTAAGAAACTGATTAATGTTCGGGTCCTGAAATTGTTATTAGACTAACTAATTAAAGCAATTCATTGCAAACTTGTTTAATTTACCCAACAATTTCGTATTTTGTTAAACGTAATTATTAAGAGAATATCGATATCTCAAGCAAGGTTCAAATCCATGCAATTTAATGTAACATTACGGTGATACATGACCTTGAATCTGAAATGGTCAGATTATAAAACACCACAAAAAACCCTTACCACGACGACACTTCAGTAACACTAGACGCACATTTTGATAGCTAAGCTCATCTTCATCATCATCTTCATTAGTAAGACTGAACTAATAAATAATCTAGGCGAAAACTAATCTACCTATACACTTTTAATGTTACGGTAGACTGATGCAGTTATACATGATTTAACAAAGAGTATAAGCTGGAATTTAGTGGTCCTAAATCGGAATTAGTCTGGGCAAACAAAGGTAAACAGTCAGTGTAGTAGATATGTGGTGCGGAGTCGGCGATTATTTATTTCACGCGTTCACAGCGTCAGTACTAAATCGATGCTGTATGTGAGTAGTTCTGTGTATATGTAGGCTGTCGTAACTTATTTCGTAATTGTACGCTTTTGTTTGCTTTAAAAGTGTCGCAGTTAGATACGTCGCAAAAATGACCAATAGCAGACACAGCTAAAAACATTATAGTGGATATGCCGGACTTAATTTTTGATGGCGCTAAAATTCAATGTCTAGTTTGTAAAATCCCTTTAATGTGTTGGTCCAGAAGCCACTGCCAACGTCACATCGAAAGCAAACAGCATTCTTCTGCAAAAAGTGGCATACCAGACCAAGAAAAATTTACATTTGATTTATATGTTACTCTTATTTTATGTAATCTATCGTTTCGTTTACTAGACAAAGAAGCATTTGTCTCCTTCCGGAATAAATATGCGCACTGTAAATTACCTAGTCGGACATCGATGCGAAAAAAGAATGAAAACGGAATTGAAAGATAAAAAACTGTGGTCGTGTGTGGACGAAACAACAGATCGTCAAAAACATTCTGTAGTTAATATAATAGTACGTACAATGGAACCACATCGACCGTCATCCTCCTTCTTACTTGCTTCCAAAAGAGTTATAAATTGTACTGCCGATGAGATTTTAAAGGTGGTGTTAAACTCATTGAACAAATTTGAAGTTTCAAGTAAGCAACTTTTAATGTTTATGAGTGATGGTGCCGCAAACATGGGTTCTTTGGGCCGATCACTTAAAGAACACAGTGGTAACTTCTTACATATAACGTGTAAAATCCATACTCTAAATCTTGCGGCACAAACGATTCCTACATGTTTTCCACTAGTAAATGCATTGATTGCTAGTACAAAGGCACGAAACGTACCCGACTATTTCGCAAACTGTGTCCTGATTTACCTGAACTACCACAGCCGATTGTTACACGTTGGGGAACATGGTTGCAGGCTGCGTTTTACTACAACAAATATTTTGATCAAGTAAAGAAGGTAGTTTTAAAATACAATCCGACAGAAGCTGTAGCAATCAAGAAAAGTCAGGAAATATTTCAAGATAGTCAGGTTAAAAGAGATTTACAAATCATTCACATCAATTACTTCGGACTAGCGGAGGGAATAGAAAAATTGCAAAATGTGATGTCGCTAGTGGATTCTGTTCAAATTGTGAATGATGCTCACGCACAGCTATACGCCGTAGAAGGCAAAACAAATTGGTGTGTAATACAAAAATTTGAAAGTGTTTTAGAGAAAGACTCCAATTTTCTTATATTAAGACAAATTTGTGGAGGTGCGTGTGAAGATGCATTAAGTTGTTTCAAAGATTATTTTAAATATGCAAATATAACATCGCTAGATGTCGAACGGTCGTTTTCGACATTAAAAAACATTTACTCCGCACGTCGTACTCACTTGACTGAAACAGCTGTGGAAACATATCTAATGATTCAAATATTTAACAGATGTTACCCAGTTTGTGATTTCACGGAAGACTTCTATTTTATGTGTAAACTTTTATGCGCTCGCCACGCCTCTGGCTGTTACCGCATATTTGCCCAGGTTAATCGGAGTTCATAAAAATATCTTCACTTTTGCAAATTTTAAAAATAGAGCTCAGAAGACAAGAAGAACTAGAGGAGGCAATGAAAATGATTAAATTAGGCAAAGCACCGGGCAAGGACACCACTCCAGAAATGATAAAATACATGGGAAGAGAAGAACTGACAGTCTTCAAGAATTAATCAACGACATCATAAAGAGAGCAAAAGTACCAAAGGACTGGAAAACAGACATTATCCTACCAATATATAAGATTGGTGATAAGAGAAATTGCATTAATTACAGGAGCATAAATCTATCAAGTGTTGCAGGAAGAGTATTTGCTAGAATAATGGAAAAAAGAATAAGAGCCAAACTAGAGCCAACTTTAGAAGACACTCAACGCGGATTCAGAAAGAACAGAAGCACGCAAGACCTTATATTCACAATCGGACAAGTGAGTGAGAAGTGAATTAACAGAAACAAAGAAACACACATATGTCTCATAGACCTGGAGAAGCCGTTTGACAGAATCCGAAGGAAAGACGTGTGGAAGATATTACAAAAAAGGGGAGTGGACAAAAATACAATAGAAATAGTAAAAAATACGTACAGAAATAACACGAATATAGTAAGAACAAACAATGAAGACTCCAAGGAATTCATTAGGCGACAAGGAGTCAAACAGGGATGCGTGTAGAGCTCGCTCCTGTTCAATGGTACTGGACGAAGCAATGAAGAAGGCCAAAAAAATGAAAAAATTAACACTCGGATACTGGCAAATGAAACAAACGCAATTGACAGAGCTATTGTTCGCAGATGACATGGCTTTGATGGCAGATAACAAAGGAAAACTTATAACATAACCTTGAAGTACTAGAGGAATGACAATCGAAGGTAAATACGAAAACAAACATTCAAAGAACGAAAACAATGACAATTTCTGGTATGAAGAAAACACATGAAATAACATTGGACGGAAAGCAAATAGAACAAGTAGAACACTTTAAATACTTAGGAGCGATTACAGAAGAAAGTGATAAACAGGTCAGGGAAATAAATGAAAGATTGGGAAGAGCCGGAAACATATTTAACTAATACAATGAAAACAACGTTACTAGGAAAAAGAGAGGCACCAAAAAACATAAAAACAGAAGTGGTTCAAAAAGTGGTTAGGCCAATGGTTATATGCAGTAGTGAGACATGGTCATTAATGGAGAAACAAAAATCCCGAATTAATGGTATAGAAATGAGATTCCTGAGAAAAATAGAAACCAAAAAAAGGACGGATAGAATAAGAAATGATACATTTAGACAAGGCCTCCAGAAAAAAACAATTAACGAAAAAATTATAGAAGGACGAATAAGATGGTTCAGGCACGTATGTCGAATATTGGACGGAAGACTTATAAAGCTGATATTTGAAAGAGAGTGCACTGAAAAAACAAGAGAGGAAGACCAAGAACTAGAAGGATAGACGGAATCAAAAAATAAGTAGAGAAAAAGGGAATGGCATGGGAAGAAATACGAAACCTAACACAAGATAGGAAGGGCTGGAGACAGAAATGCAGAACTCAACCCCAACGGCCTTACACCTAAAGGTAGAAAGGCTTAGGACTAAGTAAGTAAGTAAGTAAATTTCCATGCCTTCATAACTAAATTTATATTACCAAGTTTATTTTCTTTCAAGCATATGTAAGGCAACCTTCTGAATTTAAGATAAAGCAGATGCTTTTTCTATCTGATTCTGATTGATCTTTTTGTCTGCCCAATATACAGGCTGACGGTAAGTTTAAATTTGGTAAAAATGCTAAATTTTGTGCTTTTTGTGGGCCCGAAGAGAAAATGGACTTGTGATAAATGTCGTTCCAGATTCTCTAAAAAAAAACGAAAAAATGTAATTTTCTTCTTTTGCCTCTAGCACCTTCATTTGGCCTTACAAAGAAAAACTAAAAACGCACTCTGGAGGTTATTTTCGGTCTTCTATCTAATGGTGTACATTAAATTTTTATATGACGTTCCAGTTCTTCTTGGTCATCATCAATATTCTTATTTCTTGTTGTCGCCATATAGTATTTTGACACCGTCAAAAGAGTCTTTTGCCCCGGACTCAAGTCGATGATTTTCTAATGTTATAGAAACGAAATAACCTAACCTAAGATGGTGTTGGTTGTTTGGTTTGTGAGTTACACTTTGTAGATAAAAGAAGATATTATTTATTCTTCAACAGCTACAGATTCAAGGGCCGATGAAACTACAAATGTAAGTTTAAAATATCCTAGGCCTAAAAAATATGCTATTCCAACTCACACATTTGACAAAAAAAACGTGAAGATGTTATTGTTCAAATAGTTTTATATTCTTACGTTATATTTAACAAAACTATTTTTGAACACGAAGAGATGTTTTTAAATGTATGTAATAAACGTTCTGTTTTAATACAACATATTTTAAATTATATCACCGAACGTAGCCATTTTGGATACTGATCTATGTAAATGTCATATTCACAGCAGTGAAAGTATTGCAACAATTATAATAACTTGTTCTACAAGTACCCAACTTAAAAATGATTGTGGAAAAAGTAATTATAGATAAGGTAAAACACCACATAATAGGAAAGAGAGATTAGGTAAAACACCACATAATACGAAATTTAAGACCTTGGTTGAATAGCATGTCTGTAAATGTTCTCGTGAAATTGAGCAAAACTTTGAATAAAATTGCAATTACTGTATCATTTCAACCTTAGTTTTGTCCAAATATATGTACAATTACAAATAATAATAATTAGTCGATTAAATATCCACTACAAATACATCTTTCACAAAACCGTGGTCGGTTACATGTTTGGTTTTTGCTTTGAAAGTTCGTTTTTTCCAAAATCAAATCGAGTGGGATGCGAAAAAGGACTCAGTTGACGACTGGCATCCTCTTTAAACCGGAAACCAATCAAAACTAAAAAAAAAGCAAAAAAAAACGATTCTTTGGCTAATATCGTCCATGGCGATACATCGCCTAAACAGCGTGACGTCGCCGAAGAGCTGTGAGGCCTTATATATCGGTGGTAACGGACAGGTCCCTTTTCTTTTCGGGTTTAAATTTAGCAACTTTGACAAATTTAAACCTGGCCTCTATCTCCAATAATAAGAAAGGTCACTATAGGGAGGAAAATGAATCAGCCTGTGTACCTGATCACAATTTTTACATGAAATTTTATAAATGCCTGATTTATTTATGTTATCCGTTTGGTGTTTAAGATTTCATAAGAGGTTTTTGGGATCGAAAATTTCTTCGAGGGCTTTCTTGGGATTTCAAATGTTTCCTAATAGTAATATATGTAGTTCCTTCAGTTTGTTGATAAAAAGCTGTTAAGTTAGTTACATAATTGAATCATTTGTAAAATTTATACCAATTTCGACTTCGGTTTGTTACCAGTAAAATCCTGGATTACTCCTGGCTTGACGTATTTTACTCAATGTACATGCATATGTCCATTTTATTAAAGATAAGAAACCATTGCCCACTCTATTTTGAGTTATCGATTGCTTTAAATAGCGTCTAAAGTTCTTACTGTTTGTCACCTGGCTGACCACTTCTTTATAATTTCCTGGAAGGACGTTAAAGCTAATCGCATCTACATTGCTTTGTAAGTAAATAACGTGGGCAAAGCGAAGGCTTTTAAAAGCTTTTATAACGTCCTACACTTTCCTCGATATCATAACGAGTTAATGTAGAAAAGAAAACGGAAGCATGTTAATGTAAGTATTACGTACATAAATGGCAATCACATCGTAAGATTAACGTGCGTATATTACTGACTATTACTCTATTTTCATGTTGTTAGCATTATATACAATATATATATATATATATATATATATATATATATATATATATATATATATATATATATATATATATATATATATAACCAAACATATACAGGTCTCTCATGATTAACGCCCCAATAACATACAATCTTATTGTCTATAGGAACACCAGGAATCTGTAATAATTGTACGAATATGTTGGAATGAATCGTAGTGAATATCACACAATTGTTAGATGTGGTTATAGTTCCTACACATGGTTGACATGGGAGACTTAACTAGCATATTAGTTTTGCTTTTATCACAATAAAACATTAATTGGGATCGAGATTCTAGTCTAGGAACACCGAAGTTAGTTCTGCTTAGTAAATAAGAGCAGTTGGCTTAACTTTATTGTAAAATACTTGAGTAATTCATTTTGTAAATCTCTCATTGTTAACTTTAGTTGCAACCGCACTGCTTTTACACTCAGAAATTGTACAATGTCTGTCCACGATTTTCATGAATTAACACATTCTTTCACTAGACATTTACAAAGTACCACTTATAAATTCAACAAGCAATTGTACAAAAGTTGAGTTTGAAGCAATGAAAAGCATTTCAACAAGGAAAAGGGAAATAAAACCATCAAAACAGAACCTAGCACACGATACCCGACGCCATGTGGAACGCAGATATCACGCAACCACGTGATACAGGATACATTGCGAGATAGTGATAGAGCAATCCTTGTATACTTGTATAATAAGTCCTTTATGCATCTTCTCTATACTGGAAAACCCTCTAAGCTGGGATATATTTATAATTGTTGGGCATATATTTCCTAAGAAGTATTTTTAGCATACAAAACAGTTTCGTTATGGATTAAAAGAAGTGACCTGTATTCAAATAAATAAAATATTGAAAGATACACGCAGAGAAACGTGTACTTGTATCAAAGCCGTCCGCCTTAATTCGAGACAATTACTATTTCAATTATCGAACGAAAACGAAATATTTTCTTAGCGTTTCTTTCTCCACTTGAGAGAAGTATATACTTGTAATGAAATAATTGTATTTCTTTGTTTAAGACATTTCTTAACTTGATTCAAGGAAATCTTGTAGAAAATTTGAAGAAAGCGATTCTTAGTGCAGGTAAATGGCCATTATAACTAAAGCTGGCCACGAGCGGTACCGCGCAGTAGCGTAGAGTCGACCAGGCCTCGCGTTCCACTAGAGTTATTCTGCTAATGTTTGCTGCCGCAAATAATTTCGCTCATCTTTTAAATAAAAATTAAATAACACGTGCTCAAACACTTACCATTTTAAGAGTCCTCCGTGAAATCACAAAGTGAATAATGTCTGTTAAATATCTGCAACATTAGATATGTTTCAACTGTTGTTTAGGCAAAACTAGTACGGCATGAGGAAAAAATGCGTTTATATGCGGAGAACGAACGTTCTACATCTAGTGACGTAATATTTGCGTAAGTAAAATAATCTTTCAAATAACTTAACGATTCTGTTGACGCACCTTCACAAATGTGTCTCAATGTGCCAAAACCAGAATTTTTCTCAAAAACACTTTCAAATTTTTCTAGAACAGAAACATTTTTTGCGTCTTCAATCGCGCATAGCTGTGCGTGAACATGTTGCACTATTTGTAGAGATTCTTCTAACGGCACCGCAGGATTTTGTAATTTTCCTATTGCATCTGCTAGCCCGAAGTAATTGTCGTGAATGATTTTTAAATCCATTTTAACCTGACTATTCTTGAAATTTCGACTGGCTTTTCTGGATAGCGGCAGCTTCCTTTGTATCGAATTGTAAAACCACGTTCTTAATATTGTCAAAATATTTATGATAATAAAACACGGCCTGTAACCATGTTCCCCAACGAGTTAGAATAGGTTCTGGTGGCTCTGGTATACAGGGGCACAGTCTGTGAAATTCGCGAATACGTTTCGGTGATTTGACAAATACTGCTTTGGTATGCGCTATTAAAGCGTCTACCTAAGGATAACATTTTCTGATACTATCCGCCACAAGATTGAGAGCATGAATTTTACACGTAATGTGTAACAAATTAGCAGAATGCTTTTTAAGAGACCGGCCTACAGAAAGCATGTTTGCAGCACCATCACTCACTAACATCAAGAGTTGGTTTGTTGAAAGTTCAAACTTGTCCAATGTATTTAACACTAACTTTGACATTACTTCGGCAGTACACTGTTGTATTCGTTTGGAGACTAATAGAATTGAAGGTGCCGATTGAGAAGGTTCCAATTTGCGTGCCATTAAATTAAGAACAGAATGTTTCTTCCGATCTGTTGTTTCGTCGACACATAACCACAATTTTTGATCTTTCAACTCCGATTTTATTTTTTGTTCAATATGTTCGCGCGCAGATGGCATAATTCTTCGTAACGATGTTCGACTTGGTAATTTGCACTCCGAATAGTTATTCCAAAAGCAGATAAATGGTTGCTTGTCTAGTAAATTAAACGGTATATTACATGCGATAAACGTAACGCATAAATTAAATATAAATTTTTCATTGTCTCGTGCGCAATTTCTTTTTGAGACATGCTTTTCACTATTTACGTGTCGTAGACAATGTTGTCTGGACCAACACATTAACGGGATTTTACAGATTACACATTTAATTTTAGCACCTTCATATATTAAGTCTGGAATTTCTGCAATAAATTTTCGAAGTTTGTCCGACCGCGGTCGTTTTACTGACGAAATCATAATTTTTCTAGGACAGATAAACAATTGCGCAAATAACCGGCAGCGAAAATGTCCGTACTGCTCCGCAGACGAAGTAATACTACCGTTCCTCTCGGTCCGAACTGATTCTACGCCGATGCGCGGTACCGCTCGTGGCCAGCGTTAATTATAACACAAAACAATATTTTCTTAAGGATAGTAAGTAGTTTTCTTAATTCCAGGAAGCGTTTAAGTGCTGTTCATAAATCAATAGTTTCATTTTCTTAAAATAAAGCATTTTTACTTAGAATTCTTGAAATGCATATTATTTATATGCACATTACTATTTGCGTTTACTTTGTTTAAAACAGTACGACATATCCGTACATAATGCAGTAAATTATTCACATTGCTTGTGATTTTAAAAAGGCTAAAATAGATGTTATCTACAGGATAATGTTCAAAAGTGAACTTAATGTAGAAGTATACATGAAAAAAGTGCATAGAAACAATAACCAAGATAGTGTTAATAAATAGCTCCTGGTATTGATGGAATCACTACCGGCAAAAACAATATGAGAAGAGAAAAGCATTAAAGCTTCTTGCGCCTGGCCACATTGCTCTTACATCTCCGAGTTTATATCACTAATCTACAAAAACGGCAACTGAAATATTGCTTGTGATTTTAAAAAGGCTAAAGTAGAGGTTATCTATAGGATAATGTTCAAACAAAAGTGAACTTAATGTAGAGCTACACATGAGAAAAGTTCGAACAGCAACTGAAATATCTCCCGACGCCACCTAGTGCCAGTAGTCATAGTCATGCCATCCTAGGTAGTAGCGACGGAACCGAAATACAGATACCATACTTACCCATACAATGATATAACCTTTAACGTACAACGTTTCATAAACATTTTCAAAAGACGCCGGTTAGTGTAATGTTTTTTTCTTTTTATTGCTATTTACCACGTGTACTAATTTAACTATAGTTTTTTTTTAATATATAATAAATAATAATAATAAAACGGGATATATAAAGTTAAATACACAAGTATACCCGGTTTTGGACCTGAGCAACCAAAAGTTGTTAGTAAGGTAATTTGGGGCACTGAATCCGAATCTCCAATCCTTTTTTTAAGATTGGTTCTAGTTTTCGAAATATTCATTAAAATAATTTTTTCAAGTTTTTGACAATTAACGGCCATTTTATTGAATTGAAAGTGATAAATAAAAAATGAAGAGCGGTGGAACTGAGTCGTTTCACGCATTAGAGTCCAACAGTAGTCACTCATCATGCCATCATCCCAAAGTGCTTGGTGTCATCTTTCGATTTTCGCCATATCTTGGTGTAAGCGCTCTCCTTGTTCGTCGCTCGTATCGCCCAAGTTTTCAAGGAAAAAATCGATATGAGAATGCAGAAAATGAATCTTGAGAGACATTCGAGCTCCAATCTTGCGGTAATTTTGCAACAAATCGCCTAATTTCTCAATAGACCTTTGTGAGATCTGGACCATTTTTTCATTCCTACCTTTAATATGAATATTTTCTTAACTTAAAACTAAGTGACTTACTTAGAAGAAACATTTTTCTGTCTTGGATTTTCTTGATTTTCTAACCCTTAGAAAATATTTATTGAATCCAAATAAAATGTCAAGAAAATCATTTTCTTATATTATACATACTTATAGTCTTAAATAAAAATATTTTCTTGAATATAGGCAGATTTTTGCAAGAGAATCTATTTTCTTGATGCAAGAAACCATTTCTCTGCGTGTAAAGTCTCCTTCTTACGTTAGCTTGCACTTAAAATATTTTAACGTAACTTTATCTATTAAAACGCTATTGTTGTGTATTGTACATTGTTTTAAACTGGAAATTCATTATTAAAGGTACAGGTTTTTCCATTTTTTATAATAAGGAATATACATATCACACGCAGCCTTACGTGTATCATAGTTCTTGCGATAAGAAAGACGATTTGACCTAGAAGCCTTGCGAATACATTAGTGTAGTAAACATCTTGTGCAAATCCCACGATCTTAATTAGATAGGCGAAGCAAAAGCTCCCCTTTTCTGTTAGTTAACGCGTACCTAGTACCACATATACTTAGTCGCGCATACGGGATTGTTCATTTATATATTTCATAGGTGCACATAATGTATCGGGTGTCCCAGATTCATTGTTAAAAGCGGTATCTTTCTTATTTGTGGAGATATAAGATCGAGCAATGTGTCGTCGAGAATGGTTTGCAGAATCCTAAAAGATATACCTTTTAAAGCTACCCCTAATAAACCTCCCCCCGAGACCCACCAAACCATTTTTTTTTAATTGCACCCCTCATCTTTTTGACTTCATAACTGAAGTACGAATAGTTTGGAATACAATCATATAAACGAAATTGCATTCAAGAAATATTTAATACAAAATGATCAGAATAATAAATAAATAAAAAAGTTCTTACAGAAGCTAAGTGTCTTTTCAATTCTATACCCTTGTAAAAATAATCTAAAGTTTTTCCCTCAAAATGTTGTATTACAAATGCTTGTAACTCACTGTCGTCTCTAAAACGACGTCCCCTAAGGTCTTTCTTTAAATGAGAAAATAAATAATAATCACTTGGAGCCATGTCCAATTCTTGAAAGCCGCATTCGCGAATGGCAGCTTGTGAAATGGTGGCAGTATGGACGGGTACATTGTCATACAATAGTCGAACACATTTTGTTAATTTTCCTCGACAATTTGCACGAATATTGTCCCTTAATTCATGCAGCAAAGACGCATAATATGAGCTGTTGACAGTTATATTGCGCTCTTTAAAGTCAATGAGTAAAATACCTTCATAATCCTAGAATGTTGTGGCCATCACAATTTTCGTTGATAGGACGACTTTCACCTTCCTGGGACGAGGTTCATTGCGCCGCCGCCATTTCGTCGATTTCTGTTTGGATAGAGGATCATAATATAGAACCATTGTTTCGTATCCTGTGACAATGAATTCCAAAATCGGTTTTGGGTCGTCTCCACACATGTTTAAAACCGAGCGCGCACATTAGACCCGACGTTCACATTAGATAGTAGAAAGAAGAAGCGGCACCTATCTTGGGCTAATGTTATTCATACCCAAATGGTTATGGAGAATTCGGCGAACACTTGTTTCAAAAATGTTAGACATCACTGGTAATTCCTTCACTTTCAAAAGGCGATCTGCAAATACCATTTCTTCAATAATTGAAATGTTTTGAGGCGTTATCAGTTCAATTGGCCGACCGGGGCGCTTATCATCTTCAAGGGGTTCTTGTCCCAAACGGAAACACTTTTCCCACTTTTTTATTGTAGTATATGAAGGAAATAAATCACCATAAATGTCGTCTAAACGTTGTTTAATGTAATTAGGCGTAATGCCCTTCTTTTGTTAAAAAATAATCGCGCGGTACTCAATTTTCGTTACTTGAGACAGTTTTATACATTCGTCACATTTTCATATGCTGGCTAGCTACTAAAAACTACTACTCTAAGAGCCATAATATATATAGTGTAGGCCTCGCACATGTGCAGCTATGACGCAACGGAGGTTGAACGCGCTCGAACCTGTCTAAGGCTGTCAGGTCGAGACTTTATGACTCCTACCTCGTACAATTGTACCCTGGACGACAACAGCCACATCGTATCGTTTTTCTAGATCTTGATAGAAACTTGGTTGAGAATGGTTTTTTACTGAGCCGCGTAATGTTTATATTAACAAGAATTTGAATAAAAACCAACGGGATGTTCTATAAATGGTAAATTGAAGGTGTAACATCTAAAATTGTTGTCACCATGTTATATATAGTTGAAATCAGAAGAAAAGTTCTTTCTGACGGTGTGAAAATCCAATAAGAAATAGGAAAGTGGATGATGGCTAAAAAGAACCGAAACGTCTTATAAAAACTTCAGTAGAGAGTACACCATTAGATAGATCGATAGTGGCCTTGAAAATGTGTTTTTAATTTCTTTTCGTAAGGCTAGCTAAAGGTGTTGGAGGTGAAAGAAGAAAATGAGCTTTTTTCTTTTATTTTTTAAATCTCGAACGTCATTTGTCACAGGTCCATTTTGTCTTTGGGTTCATAACAAACACAAAATGAATCAGCCTTTATGTAAAGACGAAGAATAATGAAGTTTATGCTGCAACAATGTAAATAGCAAACCTGTATCTGCGATACCAATATTTACTTATATTTAATTCCAACAGAATACTCACTAGAAGTGACATTGACCTTTTTTTTAACGTGTTGGCAAACCAAGTTCTAAGCTTGTTATAAATGGCTTTGTTACCATAACCCGGTCGGTGAACCGCAATTAATTAGTTCCTAATATACAGGTTGCGACTAGGGATTATAGGGAACCCACCAAAACAATTTGCCACTTGACCTTGGTAGGATATGAACGCTTAGCTCCTAATTCTGCAACAGTCAGGCGCAGGCCTGACTTATATTATGTGCAATTTACTGATTTTATTTTTTGACAACCAGCAACACTCTTCGAACCACAATCTACACAACGGAAAAAGGAAAATTTGTAAATGTGCTAATAAATACTTAAATCAACAATAGTAATTAATAGACACCCTTCGAAATACTGAGAAACGTTAATAAGACGATCGAATAAGTAACCTAGAGATTGGATAAGAATCCTCTCTTTTCAGTTAATTTGTATATTTGTATATTTTGTTTATATTCAGTATATTACGCTTCCCCAATTTATAGACATTTACAAATATAAAACTGGAAGTTATACATACGATTCTTAATTTTACATTTCCAGTTCTCTAACGATTCTTTTTGTTTCGCAAATCTCCTTTCCACATTTTCTTGCCATCCTGCCGGAGAAGAGCTTACGTTTCCGACCGTTTCATTTCGCAAAAGTAAAAATTAATAACTTTACGACAAAGTGACGTCTCTTTTTGTTCAAAGTACCTTAATACTTTTTAATTAAACAACTCGCGTTTTTCAGTAAGCGCATCTGTAAAGTTAAATATCAACCCTTTCGCTACTAGCGTTTCGTATACGCCAGCGGAGGCAAGCAAGCCAAGCAGACAGGCAAGCACTTGATATAATCCTTCTGCATTTTCTTCGGTAAAAATAAAAGCGTAAGATACTTAAAATGGAATTAAAGACAATGCTAATGAAAAAAAGAAGAGCGATTATTAGTTCTTTCCTGTTAATTACGTTGGTAATTAACCCCGGGGCCCTGAGCTAAGCGCAAACTTACACATGTTAGAAACGAGGCTCTCTACCTTCAAGATGCAGCGTGTTTCGCTGTACATGAATAAATGAAATCGATATATACTTGACAAGTCTTCAATACTGCTTAAGACTCAAATTAATAACTCCTTGATTTCTATTTTGACATATTGGCGTCTATTCTGCACCTTTTTTCGTATCAATTGTTATGCATTCAATAACTAAAGGGAAATTTATATAAATTCATAACAACCCAAGTGATTTACCGTATTCTGTAAGGGCGATTGATATAGAGAAATAACTAACGCAATTGTTTGGGACTGCAGGTATAATGACTAGAGTAACCTAAACTTGCGGACTCGCATAAGCGTTGGTATTACGGGTTAATATAAGAATACGAAAAATTCATAAATAAACTAAACCGGTAGAGAAGCAGGCATGTAGTGTCGACCTTGAATATAAATCATGTTAAGCCGCGCTGAGAGAGATTTCGTTTTAGTACCGGTTGAGCTGTTGCAGAGATTAGTCGTGTTGTAGTATTATACCAAGTACATAATTAGTGTATCGTCTCATATAGAACTAATATTTACATACCTAAGAAAACAATGCCTCGTAATAGATTTGTATGTAAGTATGTGTCACTTTTTCCCCGTTTAAAATATGACGGTAGTGCAGTTTTTTGCTTAATATGCAATGTTGGTTTGGCTGCATTGGACAGAACTGATTGCCAGAGGCATGTCAATGGTATTAAGCATATGAGAAATGCAAGAACTGAAATACCTTATACACTATTCCTCATACATTTATTAATTATGTTTACCTCTTGTAATCTTCCGTTGTCGTTGGTGAGAAAAGCAGCTTTTAAAGCGTTTTGGCGACAATACGTTCCAAAGTACCCATTACCCTCACAAACACAATTACAGAATCATTTGCCGCGAATGAAAGAGATGCTAGAAAATGTGTGTAAACGTGATTTGTGTTCCAAAAAAATATGGATTTTCGTGGATGAGACGACCGATATAAAGAAAAACAGTATTGTGAATGTAATAGCTCGCGTTTTATCTAGCGAGAACACAGCATCTCGATATTTGTTAGCTTGCAAACGTGTTTAACAATGTACCGCGGAAAATATTAAAAAAGTGATAATGAACGCTTTGAAAAAATTTAAAATTGCCGAAGGTCAAGTTGTGATGATTGTGACAGATAGTGCAGCAACGATGTTAAGTGTTGGGTGATCCTTAAAACATATATTTCCTAACTTAATACATATAACCTGCGTGCTGCATGTTTTGCATTTAGTTGGTGAAGTTATTCGACAACATTACGGGAACGTTGATCGGATGATTGGAAATACTAAAGCAGTGTTTCGTAAATCTCCTAAACGTTTAAAAGAATTTCGTAAATTTTGTCCAGGTATTCCAGGACCTCCTGAACCAATTTTAACGCGATGGGGTACTTGGCTAACAGCAGCTTCTTACTATTTGAGGTATTGCTTTTCAAATGCAAGAATATAATGACGCACAGTGAGGTACTGACACCTAATTTCCGGCCAAAAATATTTCTCTAAATTTCTCATTTTTTTTTAGGTTGATTAGTGTTCCAACTAAGCTAAAAGGGTGATACCGGAGATATGATGAAAAAATGGAACACCTATAATGTTTCGTTAAGGTATATTTGTCAACAATTTAAACAAGAAAAATATACATAATTACAATATTCATTCATAAGAATCGTATTCGTTGAGTTATTCCTGTGACAACTTTTTAGGCTCTAGTGGATGTTTTGGAGATAAAAGCATCTCCAGACATTCTCCAGAGAAACGTTTTCTCTAGTTTTAGGCCGATGTCTTAAGCTAGATAATAAAGAATCTGAAGTAAGTAGCAATCTATATGTACAAGGTATTTTAAAACAACATTTAATGATTTCAAGGGTATACAGTAGTGTTGAAAATAAAGTAAAAAGTCTTAGTAAACATATATTCGCAAATCAACCGGTTACGAGATAACGAGTATTCTGGATACATGACATACTCTATGATAACACATCCCAGTAAACATGTGCTTATCGGCTGCCTTTTTTTTAAGTTTAATTTGAAGTTTTATGCAATTTGTACCAATTAAATTGGTTGCGTAGTCAAATGCTGAAATAAGCGATATAATGTTTATGTACGCTCGTGCCAATGGGAATGCTGTAAAAGAACGTCGCCTCAATGCTGAAAAGTTTCCCAATCGTAAACTGCCTTCGCATGCAATATTTCAGGGTGTGTTTCAACGACTAAGAGAAGGTGGTTCAATTAGGAAGAGGTCTTATGATACTGGACGGCAGAGATCAGCATATACACCGGAAGTAGAAGAACAAATTTTGAATATTGTAGTGTATTGACATCAAGAAGGCAGACGCTGACATTGCTTTAATTGCGAACGCATATCGGAGTAATGTCCGCTATAAAAAACGGTGATGAAGGAAAATAAAGGTACATGCATATACATTATATTACGGAGTAGTCGATAAGCAGACATAACAAGATAAACATGTAAAAAATAGAGTATGCATTAATTAAATTTAATGAAGTTACTACTGTATAAAAGTTCCCTCGCTTTTCATTTAATAATAACAAATTAGTAAAATGTACATCATGGAATTAATAGAAGATTATTTCAATATTATTGATGAAAATCCCGAAACAGGTGTTAGAAGAATTTCGATTCAAGTGAATGTAAGCACCTCTCTTGTTTGGAGAACTCTTCATGAGCAGCTCCTATACCACTACCATATCCAACAGGTACAAGCCTTCACTTCTCCGGATTATCAAGCGAGAAGGACATTCTCTGACTGGTTTTTGCGAATAGCTGCTGAACGGCTAGATTTCGCTGCTGGTATCCTTTTTACTGATGAAATCGGTTTTGGTAAAACAGAAATATTTAGTTTCCCCAACAATGTTGAAGCCCGTTAAAGCCAAACATCGGCAGCGTTTCTCCCTAAACATTTGGTTAGGCATGATAGGGAACCGGTTGTTTTGTCACAACGCTTAACAGGTCCTGCATACATCGAATTCTTGGAAAATACTTTACCTCAACTTTTGGAAGATTAACGTTTCAATCAGAGACTGAACCTCTGGTTTATACAAGCTGGAGCTCCACCGCATTTTACGTGTGCTGTTAGAGAACATCTGAACAATGAAGGGCGAGGAGGTCCCATTCTTCGGTCACATTCTTCGGGAAAACATTTTCTGGAAGTTTTAAGCCAAGGTCTTAAGCTAGATAATAATGAATCTGAAGTAAGTAGCAATCTATGTATACAGGGTGTTTTAAAGCAACGCTTAAAAGTTTCAATGGCATATAGTACGGTTGAAAACATAAACGTATGTCCGTAAGCGTAAGTGCCTTTCAAATGTAAGAATTTAATGATGATTCGATATTCGATTTTTTCCATTTTTATAGAAACACTAACATCGACTGACACAAACGACTGTTAAACAACAACTGAGTGTCCAACATGGTTGAAATTTTCAAAAGCGCCTTTCAACGCATGTCCAGTTATGTTACCAGAATATTTTTAAAAAGTAACGCCATCTTATGTTGACGTTTGAAACTTTTTAGACTATCCTCGTATATCGGTCACGCTGGCCCGAAAGAAACCATCATAAGTAACGCTGGCCACGAGCGGTACCGCGCATCGGTGTCGAATCAGTTCGGACCGAGAGGAACGGTAGTATTACTTCGTCTGCGGAGCAGTACGGACATTTTCGCTGCCGGTCATTTGCGCAATTGTTTATCTGTCCTAGAAAAATTATGATTTCGTCAGCAAAACGACCGCGGTCGGACAAACTTCGAAAATTTATTGCAGAAATTCCAGACTTAATATATGAAGGTGGTAAAATTAAATGTGTAATCTGTAAAATCCCGTTAATGTGTTGGTCCAGACAACATTGTCTACGACACGTAAATAGTGAAAAGCATGTCTCAAAAAGAAATTGCGCACGAGACAATGAAAAATTTATATTTAATTTATGCGTTACGTTTATCGCATGTAATATACCGTTTAATTTACTAGACAAAGAACCATTTATCTGCTTTTGGAATAACTATTCGGAGTGCAAATTACCAAGTCGAACATCGTTACGAAGAATTGTGCCATCTGCGCGCGAACATATTGAGCAAAAAATAAAATCGGAGTTGAAAGATCAAAAATTGTGGTTATGTGTCGACGAAACAACAGATCGGAAGAAACATTTTGTTCTTAATGTAATGGCACGCAAATTGGAACCTCATCAATCGGCACCTTCAATTCTATTAGTCTCCAAACGAATACAACAGTGTACTGCCGAAGTAATTTCAAAGTTAGTGTTAAATACATTGGACAAGTTTGAACTTTCAACAAACCAACTCTTGATGTTAGTGAGTGATGGTGCTGCAAACATGCTTTCTGTAGGCCGGTCTCTTAAAAAGCATTCTGCTAATTTGTTACACATTACGTGTAAAATTCATGCTCTCAATCTTGTGGCGGATAGTACCAGAAAATGTTATCCTGAGGTAGACGCTTTAATAGCGCATACCAAAGCAGTATTTGTCAAATCACCGAAACGTATTCGCGAATTTCACAGACTGTTCCCCCGTATACCAGAGCCACCAGAACCTATTCTAACTCGTTGGGGAACATGGTTGCAGGCCGCGTTTCATTATCATAAATATTTTGACAATATTAAGAACGTGGTTTTACAATTCGATACAAAGGAAGCTGCAGCTATCCAGAAAAGCCAGTCGAAATTTCAAGATAGTCAGGTTAAAATGGATTTAAAAATCATTCACGACAATTACTTCGGGCTAGCAGATGCAATAGAAAAAATACAAAATCCTGCGGTGCCGTTAGAAGAATCTCTACAAATAGTGCAACATGTTCACGCACAGCTATGCGCGATTGAAGACGCAAAAAATGTTTCTGTACTAGAAAAATTTGAAAGTGTTTTTGAGAAAAATTCTGATTTTGGCACATTAAGACACATTTATGAAGGTGCGTCAACAGAATCGTTAAATTATTTGAAAGATTATTTTACTTACGCAAATATTACGTCACTAGATGTAGAACGTTCGTTCTCTGCATATAAATGCATTTTTTCCTCATGCCGTACTAGTTTTGCCGAAACAACAGTTGAAACATATCTAATGTTGCAGATATTTAACAGACATTATTCACTTTGTGATTTCACGGAGGACTCTTAAAATGGTAAGTGTTTGAGCACGTGTTATTTAATTTTTATTTAAAAGATGAGCGAAATTATTTGCGGCAGCAAACATCTCTATTAGCAGAATAACTCTAGTGGAACGCGAGGCCTGGTCGACTCTACGCTACTGCGCGGTACCGCTCGTGGCCAGCTTTAATCATAAGTGTGGCACTCTTTGTAAATGCGTGTCCCAAACAAGTTAAACGTTTCTCTGCGTGTATGATGTTATTTCACCAATTCCTATGTCTAAGTAGAGCTTTTGTAATGAAAATAGCTACTCAGATTTTTTTTAATTTCTTTGGAATTCCATACAAATCTCTTCGCGACAAGCCTCACTTTTACCGGTTAGGTTATTTAATTAGCAGGTCTTGGTATGTCCCATTGCGACAATAGAATCTAAACAGTGACATATTAGCATTTAGTTAGTGTGTCCGTTGATGTGATTTAGCGACTCTAATACCCAATGCATATATAACAGATCTGTAACTGGGCGGATGTCACTCAGACTGTCGTTGTTCGTACTTATTGCGTATTTAGTACAGAGTTGGCACCCTGCAGGACGTTAATTGGCCAGTAACAGTAGCGACGGTAAATGGATTTCGTGTATTAGTAAAAGTTCTTGACTGCATACAACGATATTAGCAACAACGGTGTGGGTTTCACGTGATAAGCAGGATAATTTTGAGAATCTGTTTTAACGAAAAATTATTATATTGAGCATTATACTGAAGGATTAAAAAAAAATTGGTTAAATTTAGTAATAGAAGTAATAAGAACATAAGTAAATCTTATTTTAATCTATAAATAAAGTTAATCCGTAAACATAGTACTCATAGTAATATTTAGTAATTGCTTGTAAACAAAAATATATATAACTAGAGAAATTGCAGTAGCATCACATAATGAAAATCAAAATTTTATGAAGTGAGTTACATGCATTTATTTCCACATTGTAACGATATATAATAAAAAAAATAATTTCATTTCAGATACCGGACGTGCTTCAAACCAAATGAAGGAGTGTTCAGAAAGAAGTTACGATAACAAAATGGATTTCTTGAATAAAGAAATTCACGTTTTCTTCATATGCAGACGAAACCCAACAGATGTATGTGCAACTATACGAATGGTATCCCATAATTCCTATAGTCCATAAAATCTTCATTCGTAGATTCATATAAATCATTTAAATATAAAATTTTAGAAGCAATCCTTCCTATTCGTCAACTGCCAGAAGAAGCTTCAGAAGCTCGGAATGAGCGCTTCAAGCAAATTAGGATAAACATTTCCAGGAAGTTCAATAGAGAGGCATGCAACACTGACATTGCAGGGTGTTTTAAAACAACGTTTAAAGATTTCAAGGGCATGTAGTATGGTCGAAAATAAGGTAAAAACTCTTAATAAATACGTATATCCGCAAATCAATTGTTTACAAGATAACAGCAATTTTATTGCAATAGCAGAATAAATTTGATATGGTGTTATTGTACTTTAACATAAAAATGATTACAACTAAAGAAAATACTCAAAATGGCGTCCTTCTATTTCGACATAAGATCTACATCTTCCTTCAAAGGATGCGCGCACTCCCTAAAACAACCCGGGTTTTTATCAAATTTTCTGACAGCAACGTTCTATTCATCAGCGCAACTCTGAAAGATCGTTTACCAGTGTGTACCAGTGCGTACACTAACCTTTTAAATAACCCCAGATATTGAAGTCCATCGGAGTTAATCAGGGAACCTTGGAGGCTATGCAATGGGACCCCCTCGCCCTATCCGTCTCTTAGCAAATTCATTGTTCAGAAGTTCTCAAACAGCACACGTAAAATGCAGTGGAGCTCCAGCTTGCATAAACCAGAGATTCAGTCCCTGATTAAAAGGTAAATCTTCCAGAAGTATTTTCCAAGTATTCGAGGTATGCAGGAACGGTTAAGCGTTGTACAAAACAACCGGTTCCCTAACATGCCTAACGAGATGTTTAGGGAGGAACAGCATGAGGATTCTCGTCACACCAAACGTGATTGTTGGAGAAATTAAATATTTCAATTTTAGCAAAACCGGTTTTATCAGTAGAAAGTATACCAGCAGCGAAATCTGGCCGTTCAGCAGCTATTCGCAAAAACCACTCACAGAATGTCCTTCTCGCTTGATAATCCGGAGCAATAAGGGTTTGCAACCGTTGGATATGGTAGTGGTATAGGAGCTGCTCATGAAGACTTCTCCAAATAAGTTACTTACACACACTTGAGTCGAAATTCTTCTAACACTTGTTTCGGGATTTTCATCAATAATATTTAAAATTTATTCTTCTACCTCCGGTTCCGGTCCTAATCTCTGCCGTTCAGCATCATAAGACTCCTTCTCAAACGAACCAGTTTCTCTTAATCGTCGAAACACCGTCTGCGAAGGTAGTTGACGATTGGGAAACTTTTCAGCATAGATGCGACGTTCTTTTACAGCATTCCTATTGGCACGACCGTACATAAACACCATATCGCTCATTTCAGCATTTGAATACGAAACCGATGTCATTGGTACAAATTGCATAAAACTTCCAATTAAACTGTCAAAAAAAGCAGTTGATAAGCACATATTTATTGGGATGTGTTGTCATTGAGTATGTCATGTATCTCATAAACGGCTGATTTGCGGGAAAATGTTTTATTAAGATTTTTTACTTTATTTTCAACCGTACTACATACCCTTGAAATCTGTAAACGTTGTTTTAAAACAGCCTGTATAAGTAGATTGCTACTTACGTTAGATTCTTTGTTATCTAGCTTAAGACCTCGGCCTAAAACTTTCAGGAAACGTTTTCCGAAGAATGTCTGGAGGACACTTTTATCTCCAAAGCATCCACTTGAGCCTAAAGAGTTGTCACAGGAAGAACTCAACGAATACAATTCTTATGAATGAATATTTAATTATGTATATTTTTCTTGTTTAATTTGTTGTCAAATATACCTTAACAGAACTTTATAGGTGTTTCATTTTCTCATTACAACTTATTTAGCTTAGTTGGAACATTAATCAATCTAAAAAAATGAGAAACCTAGAGAAATATTTTTGGCCAGAAATTAGGTTAGTACCCCACACACAAAATTTTATGCAACTGAATTTAAACGTGGTCGCATCAGCTTGGTTGACGATGACGTTTGGGACGGCCAAAAGCTGGAACCACTACCGATGACATTGGAAAAGTTCATCAAATGGTGCTAGAGGAAATTTTCCAGTTTTGTCGTTATACCTTTACTCTTCCATCTTGTGAATAGTCGCAAATATATTCCTCAATGGTTGGATTTTTCCTAGATATATTTTCTACACTCCCAAAAACTCCGCGAGCATAAAACTATAACCTCTTACGGGGTCAGTGATGACAACTTCTGTTATATTGTGAGGAAAGTACTTTAGGAACCAAAACACTCACATATCAGCGACATGGAAATTCTTGTTTTAGCCCCCACATCCGTCCTGATGTTTGGTCGTGCATCCTGTTGTTTGGTCGTAGGAGGGCTAGGCCCGCTATTCTAGACGACATTAAGATAACAATTAGTAATGTTGATTTATCTCATTCCGAAAGTGCCCGTAATTTGAGATTGATTTTGGATACGAGGTTTTAGGGCGCATGTATCATTTGTTCTTAAAAAAGCATATTGTATTTTAGAGCTGTTATATGGATGCAAAGATTGTTTGGACCTAAAATTGAGAAAGATATTGTACGAGTCTCTTGCTCCCCATCAGCTTAATTTTTGTCTACCTTTTTATTACCATTGCGTTGACAGTGTTAATAGGATGCGTTTACAGCGATTGCAGAATGCATGTCTTAGATTTATATATGGTATTCGTCGATTTAATCATATCTCGCCTGCCCGTAGATGGACTAACTGGATTTCATGCACAGCAGACTATCTTTCAACAATTTTTTATAATAAAATAATGTATAGTAAGAAACTGGGATATTTGTATCGGAAATTGGTCTTTAGAACAGATGCGCATGCAATCATCATAAGATCTAAAGGGTTGCTAACGCCTCCAATTCATAACCTCGAAATGTTCAGAAGATCTGTTTCTTACAACGTCGTTCGTTTGTTCAACGCTATCCCTGGCGCGTTGCACGTGTTGTTCCTCATACCACTTGCCCTTCGATTGCGTGGGAAGTTTAATAATTAAAATTCCCTATATATTATACAATTATTATTGTTTTTGTTTACTTTTTGTTTACTTTTTGTTTACTTTTTGTTTACTTTTTGTTTACTTTTTGTTTACTTTTTGTTTACTTTTTGTTTACTTTTTGTTTACTTTTTGTTTACGTTTTATTTACTTTTTGTTTACTTTTTGTTTACTTTTTGTTTACTTTTTGTTTACTTTTTGTTTACTTTTTGTTTACTTTTTGTTTACTTTATGTTTGATGATCGTGCGCTGACTCACATAATTTAATTATTAGTTGGCTATGTAATTTATTTTTGTCGTTTTTCTGCTTTTCACTCAGTATAAGTGCTAAATGTTATACATTGTGACGTTCAAGGGAAAGAACAGCAGCTTGCTTGTAAGTGTCTGATCTTGAACATTTTGGCTATACTCAATGTATTATATAAGTTTAGGTATTTCCTTATATGTATATGTACAGTGCGGACCTAAAGTGTTCCCCAAGATAACTTTTGAACGACAGAAGCTAGCGTTTTTAGAAAAAATAGGTCGACTTCTATTTATTGTGAACTAACTTTTTCCGTTATCGGCAGTTCAATTGTATTTCCGGTGTTACCGGAAGTGACGACAACTTTCTTATTTTAAATAGAATACCCTATATATTTTTACATTTTCGGAAAGGCTATCGAGGGCCAAATCTAACGATACAGCATACTTTAACTTAAGAAATATGACAATATGCAGCAATAAAGGTTTTGGTAATCTGCTTTTGTTATGACGCAAAGTTCTTGTGACACCAGACTGATCTAAAGAGCTCGTTGCTAAGCAAAGTAATCATAACAACTGCCAAACTGTCAAATCTCAATTCCAAAAGCATAAATTAATCTTATTTATTATTATTATTACCTGCATTTGTCATACTTTCGTTCCTTGTGCTCGTTATTATTTTGTCATTTAACTTGTTTTGTTAATTGTTGCTTCTCCTTTACTTTATCGTACTTCATTGTAGTAAGTTTGCTCAAATTTGTTAGTTTTTGATAGACAATGTGCTTAAGTTTCAGTTTTTTGTGTAATTGATTTTACAATGGCCTCCGTATAGACCACGTAAGATAAACATCAAATACTTAATTTTAATATACTTTATAAATAAATTCTAATACGAATTTGGCAATAATTACCACGAAGTGAAACATAATGGACACTGCTCTTATACAGCTGGAAATATTTTAACTTTCCGCTAAGTAAGGATAGATAACATAGTATAAAATTTACAGGGCGAACTGAAGCCATCATAAAAACCTAAAAAACAGACATATTGTCTATCAAATACTAACACATTTAAACAAGCTTACCATAATTAATTAATTTGCAAGATAGTTCCTTAAATGAAGGAAATAATAACAATTAACAAAACAAATTAAAATGAGAGAAAATAACAACGAGAACAAAGAAGGAACGTACGACAAACGCGGGATATAATAACAATAAACAACAAGAATAATTTACGCCTTTGGAATTGAGATTTGACAGTTTGACAATTGTTATGATTACTTTGCTTAGTAGCGAGCTCTTCAGAACAGTCTGGCGTCACAAGAAACAATTTGGCGCTCTTTCCTAGCCAACTTTGCGTAACAGCAAAAACAGATTACCAAAACATTTATTGCTCCATATCGTCATATCTCTTAAGTTAAGGTATAACATATGTGATATTTTTGGATTCACCTTTCAATTACCTTTCCAGAAATGTGAAAATATATAGGATATTCTATTTAAAATGAGAAAGTTGACGACAGTTCGGGAAATACAATTGAACTGCCGATAACGGCAGAAGTTAGCTGATAAAAAATAGAAATCGACCTATTTTTTTCTAAAAACGCTAGCTTCTGTCATTCAAAGGTTAACATGGAGGGGACACTTTAGGTCCGCACTGTATACTGTTATATAAACTATGTCAATAAACCGCATTAATTTGCCGCAAGACATAATCTGAGTTATATCAGCCAGGTGTAAAAATTTCTCTTATTTCTTTGGTTTTCTTTCCAACGAAAAAAATAGGACTTTTTGAGGTCATGGCGACATAACAGGAAGAATAAAGGCTTATTTGGTAACAGTAAAATGCATCGGAAATTGACGTGCGCGGTAACGGCTGCACTTGTTACACGACTACAAGCTAGTTACTTTTCGATGACAAGTAGTGGAGACAATCCGACGACAACATGGATGACCTTGCATTATTTTTATTAAATTCATCTTGACATCTATTATTCTAAATGCACATTTACTAAAACGGTAAAATAGGCTATTGAACACATTGGTTTTATTCGGTTTGGAACCAATTTATATCATATGATGTATACACTTATCCATTTCGCAATGTTCCATACGCAAGTAGTAGGCCGTGTTAAGTTAATAAACTTGTTTCTTTCTTATTACAATTAACCTGCGCTGGGCCGCTTAATAGGGTAAACAATTAGAGTACTAAATTTATAAGCGCGGCCAGCTCTACGGGCTAGATAACGTTTGAGACAATCGCTATAATTGCCACACCCGTAATTGCATATTACACATTCGGAAGCAGCCGAACGTCCTGGTTGCTACATGAAACTTCGTCGAAATAAGATTAAGATAAGGACGTAAACGGACCATGACGACTCAAGATTATTATACAGAGGGCTGCGTTATCTACACGGGACTTTGAACTGCAGAACATTGGACAACTTGATATCGGTGTACTACAGAAACAAACAAATACTTTGCAAGGTAGAAAGATATTTTCTTCTACCAATTAACTGTATTTGGTTATGCAAAGATAATTGTTAGACGCAAGCATAACATAATTGAACAAGCAGGTTTTAAATGATTTTTGGTTAATTGAACTGCTAAGGCGGTATAAGGGAGCCTTTTCACATTTTGGGTTACTGCTGAGATTAACTGGAAAATGCTATTGTCACTTGTTGAAGAATAAAATATCGCACATATTTATATTTCGTTCTTAACCTAAAATAGTCTTAGTTTGCATATTGTTTACATATTTATATGCTTCTAGAAGTAAATTTATAATCTTTGGCATTAAGTTTATTTATCGCATAGATAAAATTTATAGAATCTAGAGAAAGCATTTTCATTGAGAGTCGGTTATAGTCGCACCTACCTTGATCGGATATAATCGGAGCGGGGGAGGGGATATTCGCTCATTGCTCAAATATGTATTACGTCACATTTTTTAGCTGTCAGTTGCTTACGGTTGACGTTTTAGTTTTAAAGTGTTACCATTCTTGCATTATCTTGACTCTATGTTATACAATGGATGCCTCTTCATTGCAACAAAAGCATTCTGTGATAAAATTCTATTATCTAGGCTACTCTATCACAGATATTTCTTATTTTGTATATTCGAACAACAAGCCCTATTATCTTGCAACCTTAAGCCAAAGTGTTGGTACAGCTACGTTAATGGCACCTAGAACAACATAAAAACCATCTTCAAACCCAATTTCAAACTCTCAGACTACTTTCCCATCAAAGACCGCAATCATCTGAAAGCCCCTGGTGTCTACCAAATTCCATGTTCGTGCAGTAGCGTGTACATCCGTGAAACAAAACGATCAGTCAGCACTTGAGTTACTGAGCACGAGCGTTGTACGTGGTTGTTGCGTGTAGCCGGGTCCGCACTGGCTGAGCATAGATTTGAAACTGGCCATCAAATCCAATTTAACTCTACCCGCATCTTATCTCGCAATCCTCACTATTATGGTAGAAAAATTCGCGAATCAATAGAGATTTTCAAACATCCCAACAATTTAAATCGCGAAGACGGTTATCCCTTACGTCACACGTGGAAATTCCAGCTGATTAAACCTCCTAGCAACCGCCACGCGTCATCGATGCATAACATTTCTGCTTCTTTGTTGCATAACATTTCCGCATCATCGACGCATAACATTTCCGCTTTATCGACGCGTAACGTTTCCGCTCCATTGACCCAAGACAAGCCCTATATAAACCTCTCCGAACGAATAGATCCTCAGTCAGTTATAGCTCTAAAGATGTCCCATAAGAGTGTGGACGAAACGTCGGCCAAAGCGAGGTTCCAACCCGGAAACCCAGAGTATAGTGATATTTCCTATTTGATCAATTGCGACTCGCTGTGAGTTAATCATAATTGGGGTCAATAAAGGTGGTCTATTACTCACAAAGTTTGTTTAATAATATCTATCAGCGCTACCGGTTTCGAGACAAGCTTATCCTCAGGCAACAAACTTTAAATTTAGAAACAGCAAGATGTCAAAATGCTGCATTCTTGAATTTTGACATAATTTGACATTTTTCTGGCAATAAATTGGATACTGCAATCGCCGCTTAGTTCAGAACATCTTGTGGTATGCTTTCTTCCTGGTTATTTGCCATTTCAAACACACTTTCAGACTCGACAAATTGAAGAATTTGCGTGAAGTGTCACATGTTTTATAAACAAGCCATCCATAGCAACAAAAATTTCAAAGGTAGTGCGAATTTTTTACTTTATTCGTATTTTCAATAGCAGTGTGAATAAAGTGTTGCTGTAAACATTTTATTCATCCTTTTGATTACACTATTGTTTTAATAATGAGATTTAATATATAAAATGAGCATTTTATATATCAAATCCATAGGAATTGGAAAGTCATCTAAAATTTAGGCTAATATCGTACTTTACTAAATATTCTAAACAATTGTAATTTTAAATAACTGCAGTGCTATTCTAGACGTTTGGCACACTCTTGGGTGATAACAAACTGTAGCAAGTAGTGCCGTGTTTTTCGTGCAATTTATCTAGGTGTTACAAAATGTTAATTAACAGTGTATTAAAATATACCTATCATATAAAACCATGTATCGCCTTTGTTTCCTACAACATATCTCTGGTCAGCAGTGTAAGCCAACTTGTAAACTGTTGCATATTGTAAGTATTAATGTAGTAAGTATAATATAATATTAATGGAATTATAATCATTGTATGAGATATCCCACAAGGTTCAGAACAGGTGGTTTATCGTTTATATAAAATTATACCCCCTTTAAATACACTCAGTAAGTGTTCCCTTTTGGATCTATTATGTCTGTTTGCGTAATTGTCCTAGGAAAACGATGCAGAGTTTTCATTTTACCTATCCATTTACCTATTGGCAAGCGAAGCTTTTGAACAAGTAACTAGCACATCAAAAGTCTCATTAATTCTATTACGCCAATTAAAGGTATTACCACAGCATAAAAGCAACAGGAACTATGCTTTAATAATAAACAACCTTTATCGGTAATATTAATGAAAATATTTTGCTTAAATAGATCACAGGTAACTTTGCTTAAATCCAAAATATTAGAATTGAATTGTTATTGTTTAACCAACAATTAATGTTAATATAGCTCATGGTATTGATGGAATCATTCCCGGCAACAACAATGTCGCAGAGAAAACAGCACTAATACGGACATGTTTCTGCCTACCCGGCGTCATCAGCGTGGTTCTGAGCACAATTTTTTGCTGTATACAATTGTGTTTGCCTCTCAGTTTACGTTGCTAACCTCCAAAAATAGCAATGAATATGTCTCTCGACGACACCTATCGCTATTGGAAATTGGAAAAATATTTTTACAACTGTTACCTATTTATGTCAAATAAAGACAGCTGGAACACCTGCATTTTATAATTTTTAATTCAAGGGCTGCTACGTCATACTTTACTATGACGCAAATGTAAACATTCATGGTATGGATTGTATAAAAATTAGGCACTTAGGGCATGAAATTAATCGTATCCAAGGGCACAGGCTTAGTCCTCTCTCTTTCAAAATCTTTTTCTCTATTTATCTCGACACTTTATTCTTGGAATACGTTTAATTTCTTTTCTCTCTGTTGCGGGTATTAATCGCAAAATAAACATTTCTCAAGTTTTTGCAAGTTTTGATCTGCCACGTCATGTTAAACTCAGACACTTTTTATGTGAAGAAAGGCAGTTTTACTTGATACAATTATTGCGCTGGTTATCTTACACTGCCTTCTTATACGTCTGTTAAATAATAAATCAAAGCGACGCCAGTATATATAGTCTTACTTTAGGTATATGCATATAGCATTTATATACTCGAATGTAACTATGAAAGCTTACAAACTCCATTACTCGATTACGTTTATATTGACTAACCATTTAAGCATTTTTAATCGCTACAATTTCCTTATTTCATAGTGTACTACAGTTTATCTTCTAATGCAATTATAGCTATTATATCGGCTACGACATTTGGATAATCATCGGTAAGCCCTTTGTAATCCAACTTCAATTCCGTCGAGTCAATCTCCGGTAATACCCTCCCACTGAATTCAAATGAGTATCTTAATTGCTGATAGATAACTTAAGAACTGACTGACCAGAGTCCTAAGGCCATTTAGTTCTCCTCGACGGAGTTTTGTCGTCGGTACCCGAACAGTGAATAGGAGTGATTAGGGGCCCCTGCAATACCTTCTGTGAACGCGGCAACTTTACGTTTGAGCGTAACTTGGCGGAGGTAGCGGCAGCCCTTGTTATTAGAACTAATAACTGCCGCGAGCTGCTCTGTTTGTATAAGGTGACCGCTCCCCAAATTATCAGTAAGTTTACTCTCGAAAAAAGTGTTTGCCCGGTTATTGGAATTGATATGAAGTTTTAGGTTATACACCATCGATGGAAATGTTTGTTTGCTTTATACCAAATATCTGTATTGATTATTTAACGTCCAAGAATTGCCTTTCATGTTTTTATTTTTTACAATTCTTCAGGAATTGCCCAAACCAACTTCCATATTACCACAAATTTTGACTTTTGCGCAACATAGTTGCGTAAACAACATACTAACAAAACAAAGAAAAATTAATAGTAATTATTACTGATGCCCCTATTCATTAGATTTCTGTAATAATAACAATAATAATAATATTTTTTTTTATCCTGTCCGTCCCTCCATCCAAACCTGTTTCGTGTACAAGACCTGTAGACGAAGGTCAAAGTAAAAATGGTGTGTAGACAGGTATTGCATAAATAAAATCAAAGTTGTAAAGATAAAATACACAACATAGAATTAATGAAATTATTTGGGTTGGTATTCATAGCATCGAGGAAAAATGAATGTAAATTCAGTTTAATACCAAGTAGATTTTTATTTTAAGTAACAATCGATTTTGACAAATGTCATCATCAGGCTACTATAATCATTGAAGCTGTTGAGAAACAATATCACATTATCGTCAAAATATATCTGATATAATTTAATGTTTAAATGTAATTGTTAGGAATCAAAATTGGGATGTAATGCTTAGGAAAATTGTTATTTGATAAGTTTTTTGTTTGAAGAAGGAAAAAGGAGAAAAGGGAGGTAGGAAGCGACAACTGATATAGTTACGAGAACGTTTGCTAGTCGTGTGTCTCGGTTAGGAATCATTCCTAACCTTATAACTAACGCTGGCCACGAGCGCATCGGCGTAGAATCAGTTCGGACCGAGAGGAACGGTAGTATTACTTCGTCTGCGGAGCAGTACGGACATTTTCGCTGCCGGTCATTTGCGCAATTGTTTATCTGTCCTAGAAAAATTATGATTTCGTCAGCAAAACGACCGCGGTCGGACAAACTTCGAAAATTTATTGCAGAAATTCCAGACTTAATATATGAAGGTGCTAAAATTAAATGTGTAATCTGTAAAATCCCGTTAATGTGTTGGTCCAGACAACATTGTCTACGACACGTAAATAGTGAAAAGCATGTCTCAAAAGAAATTGCGCACGAGACAATGAAAAATGTATATTTAATTTATGCGTTACGTTTATCGCATGTAATATACCGTTTAATTTACTAGACAAGGAACTATTTATCTGCTTTTGGAATAACTATTCGGAGTGCAAATTACCAAGTCGAACATCGTTACGAAGAATTGTGCCATCTGCGCGCGAACATATTGAACAAAAAACAAAATCGGAGTTGAAAGATCAAAAATTGTGGTTGTGTCGACGAAACAACAGATCGGAAGAAACATTCTGTTCTTAATGTAATGGCACGCAAATTGGAACCTCATCAATCGGCACCTTCAATTCTATTAGTCTCCAAACGAATACAACAGTGTTCTGCGGAAGTAATTTCAAAGTTAGTGTTAAATACATTGGACAAGTTTGAACTTTCAACAAACCAACTCTTGATGTTAGTGAGTGATGGTGCTGCAAACATGCTTTCTGTAAGCCGGTCTCTTAAAAAGCATTCTGCTAATTTGTTACACATTACGTGTAAAATTCATGCTCTCAATCTTGTGGCGGATAGTATCAGAAAATGTTATCCTGACGTAGACGCTTTAATAGCGCATACCAAAGCAGTATTTGTCAAATCACCGAAAGGTATTCGCGAATTTCACAGACTGGGCCCCCGTATACCAGAGCCACCAGAACCTATTCTAACTCGTTGGGGAACATGGTTGCAGGCCGCGTTTTATTATCATAAATATTTTGATAATATTAAGAACATGGTTTTACAATTCGATACAAAGGAAGCTGCCGCTATCCAGAAAAGCCAGTCGAAATTTCAAGATAGTCAGGTTAAAATGGATTTAAAAATCATTCACGACAATTACTTCGGGCTAGCAGATGCAATAGAAAAATTACAAAATCCTGCGGTGCCGTTAGACGAATCTCTACAAATAGTGCAACATATTCACGCACAGCTATGCGCGATTGAAGACGCAAAAAATGTTTCTGTTCTAGAAAAATTTGAAAGTGTTTTTGAGAAAAATTCTGATTTTGGCACATTAAGACACATTTGTGAAGGTGCGTCAACAAAATCGTTAAGTTATTTGAAAGATTATTTTACTTACACAAATATTACGTCACTAGATGTAGAACGTTCGTTCTCTGCATATAAACGCATTTTTTCCTCATGCCGTACTAGTTTTGCCGAAACAACAGTTGAAACATATCTAATGTTGCAGATATTTAACAGACATTATTCACTTTGTGATTTCACGGAGGACTCTTAAAATGGTAAGTGTTTGAGCACGTGTTATTTAATTTTTATTTAAAAGATGAGCGAAATAATTTGCGGCAGCAAACATCTCTATTAGCAGAATAACTCTAGTGGAACGCGAGGCCTGGTCAACTCTACGCTACTGCGCGGTACCGCCCGTGGCCAGCTTTACTTATAACTATATCAGTTGTCGCTTCCTATCCCCCCTTTCTCCTTCACCACACAAAAAACTTATCAAATAACAATTTTCCTAAGCATTACACTCCAATTTTAATTCCTACCAAATACATTTAAACTTTAAATTTTATCAAAAACGAATGTTAACGTTGATTCAAACAATTTGCATCAGGTGATTTTGATCTCTCTGATAGATCTCGTAGTGGAAGACCTGTGGAATTTGATAATGAGTCTTTAAAAGCACTAGTCGAGACTGATCCAAAATTAAGTGTACAGGAATTAGCGGATACACTAGGCTCTACATGGTCGACAGTTGCTACGTTCTAGTGCTTTGAAATTGCAAAAGGAAACAAATAAAAAAAAATAGAATTCAAAATAACAAAAGGATACGACAGTTTTCCCTCGTAATATAATAATTTAGTAAATAGGGAATCTTTCATTCAGGGTGCCAGCCCGCTCGTCGGCGAAGGAGTAGGTCAATACACTCACGAAGACAATTTAACTTTATGTAGGCGCCACCTGCTTGAAATAACCCTGTCAGGCGATCGAGGTAAACAGGAACCCGCGAGATAGTGATTTAAAATTGTAAGGGGAAAAGGAGAAATTAAGACAAAAACCCACAAATTTAACGTTGAAGGAGTACGCTCCTTTAATCTCACACATAAAGAACGGTTACAAAAAAAGAGCAAGCCAATATTTCACAAAGAAAAGTATATGTATATTAGTAACAAAATTGGACCAGAGTACTACCCTGATTAAAATTACCGATTGCTATGGCCAACGGGCCACGGTTTACAAAATACTAACATTTCTTGTAAGAAATTCTGACCTAAGATAGATAAAAACTTTCCGATTTTTAACCAACCAAAGAATAAATCAGATAAGTAAAAAAAATACTACGTTACACAGATAAAATTTTTATATAAATCAAAATTCTGAAAATTATGCAAATCTAGAATTTAAAAAAAAGTAATAAATGATAATCTAAATGACTATGAACTGTAGAGTCAAACAAAATGCAATTAAAACCAAGACAAAATGATTACGATTACTGTTAATATCATTAAATTTAAAAGCAAACAAATATTGAATATGGTGTAACTAAAGATCAAGTTTAAAGGCTCAAAACAAGGGAAGGTAATTTAAATACTAAGGAGGTCGAGGTGGTCCAGGGATAGGTCCGAAACGTAATTTCAAAATCGTGTATCCAAAAACATAGGTAGATCCAAAAGGTAATTTCCAAGAAGGTAATAATTCAAAAATTTTAAATCAAAATCAGGTATATCCAAAAACAGAAATCTCCAAACCGAGGCATCAAAACAGTGTACCCGAGAATGGAACCCCTAGAAAGAAATAAACGAAACACCAAAATTACAATGTGAAGTATAAACAAATTAAAAGCTTACCGTTAAAACGGGGAAAACGATTAATAAGATGGGGACAAATAAATATCTTGACCCCACGTGGCAAATTCAAGATAAATGTTAGAGACGTTGTTTTCTAATCCTGCTTAGCAGCAACCCGTAGCCGTCCTCTAAAGTATTTCCAATCCAGTAATTAGAACCAAACGGCAACCGAAAATAGAAGTAGGTTTCCAAAATATCCACTCAACGTGACTAAATCCAAATATTACAAAATAGAAAGCACTACCGTGATAGTAACACCTCAACAATCGGGCCACAATTGATGATATTCCACGACAAAAGGAAAATACAGTGGAAAATATTATTCTACCCCATTCGGAAATACGTCATAGAACTACGTAGATCAAACACTTAAGTTATGATAACGGAAGATGCTAAACTGAAGATTTAAAATGGGGCAATAAGGTTGAATTAATACAAATGCTCGGATAAAGCAAAAGCAAGCACAACAAAAGAGCTAGTAGCTAGTGAAATGACTGAAAACAACCGAAAGTCGCATGCCCGCATTTTGAACGAACAAGCTACACGACGGCCTTACAGAATGCACCTAGACTTGACAGTCTCGCAATCAGCTGATTGACACATAACCCCTTACTCGATGTAAACAGAAACACTTCCAATTGAAGAGAAAAATAATGAGAGAAAAGACATAAATGGTTACTAAGACAAGGAAAAAGGGAAGCATAGACCCTCAACTAATTTTAACTCTATTTTAGCAATAAGAAAATTAACATTAATGCGAAAAGCAGATCCAATGAAGTATCCGATAACCAAGCTAGCAGAAAGAATAACAAAAGGGTAAATAACTAAAAGGAAACGCCATAACTAAATAAAATCATTTAACTACAAGAGTATATATGAGTATCGCAATAAATTAAAATTTCAAAAACCTAACAAGGGCTGCGAAAAAAGGTTAAATCGATACATTTTAAAGGGAAACATAGATAAAAGATTTAATCAATTAAGGTAAGCGAAACTATACAGTGTGACTGAAATTTAAGAGCTTGTCACATAGGTTAAGAGAAAAATAAAAAGCAACATTTCCAAAATAAAACGACAACATGTATAATCGCAGAAATAAAAGTCCGCACATACACTGTGCTTCAAGGGAAAAGAAAATCGTAACACAGTGCATAAACATCTCCATGAAATTGGTGAGGTCTCCAGACAAGGTAAATGGGTTCCACACCAACTGTCGGATGCGAACAAGGATCAACATCGCACAATCTGCAGTTCACTGTTAACTAGACTAAGAAATGATCCATTTCTTAGCAGGATTGTAACTGGAGATGAAAAGTGCATTCTTTATTCTAATCCCGGTCGCACCAGACAGTGGCTTTCTGTAAATGAACCACTAGTTCCAACTCCTAAACCCACGTTAATGCTGAAAAGGGTCCTATTGTACATTTGGTGGGATTCCAATGGCTTAATTTTTTATGAACTTTTACAACCAGGTGAAACGATTACTGCTGGTATTTATTGTCAACAACTGCAAAGATTAAATGTTGCCTCACCCCCGTATTCACCAAATATTGCACCATCCGATTATCATTTATTTAGATCTCTAGATCATACACTAAGAAATACAAATTTTCGATCAGGTGATGATATTCGATTGAACACTATTTTTCATCAAAGCCAGCGCAGTTCTACAAAAGCGGAATTGAAAATTTGCAGAAAAAATGGCAAAGTGTTTTAGATAATGATGAGATAGATAAAGATTGATAAATAAAATAATTTGGAAACTTAAAATTTGTATCTTATTGTAAATTAATTGATTACTGTTAGAAGCAAACCTAAAAGAAATTACTAGAAGAAGATCCATTAAAGTAATTTGAACATTCTTCACATGTGTAGAACATTTGACCTATAGGAGCTTGTTAAGTCGAGTATTTTTGTGAAAGTACTTGTCTAATTTAAATCTCATCTGTATGAAATTTTATTAGCTACAAGTATAACTCTTACAGCGAGGTGAGATGGCAGGCTTTTTTAATACCTTCAAACGAAAGCTTTTTTCTGCTTCTATGCCTTAAAAAAACAGCGTGGAAGCCCAAGTAAATGGATATTTATTTTGTAATAGATTTTGTTGATAACAAAATATGCAATTTTATTTTCATTGTTACCTCATGTTCTCTGATAACATTTAGCTAAAATAGACTGGAATGAAATTTTCAGCGAAGAATTTATAGAAGACATCGTTTGCAAAAAAGAACGTTACAGTAAGAATCTCCTAAAAAATTACACAATGGAATCCAAACGGTCATTCTCAATCTTATAAAATATGCAAATTCAGAGATTGTGAATTAGGGTAGGATGAACTAAGCAGGCAATTTATGTGGACAAAGGGGTAGGAAGACATTTCAGTAGGGGAGAAAATCTATACTTAATTTCGCTTACTCCTATACTGCCTATATTATGTCGAGAGGCCTTTATCTGCCCTCCCTTTTCTCGGAAAGAAATCCTACGTATCTACAAATGCACATACATACATACATATGACGAATCTGTTTGTCAAACATCATCGCAGCATTCCAGTTTTTCGCGTCCTATCGATTACTTTGCTTTATTCGATTGACCTTGGTCAGAACGGCGGAAATGTTGAGTTAGTACCTACTTAAAGGTTCGACGTTGCTTCTGATTGACTTTTCTTGTACGTTTCGGACGCACGCAGCGATGGTCTTGAGACTTTTATGCATGCCAGAAATGGGGAAGGGAAGAGAGGTAGAAGAGGAAATGTGGAAAATTGCTTCGTAAGGAAAGGTTAATATGTTATTGCTTCACGACAGAATGATTAATAAAACGAAGTTATTAAATTGAAATTAATTACTTCTAGGGTAGGTTCTACCATTTTATTTTGTTAGCAAAATAATAATAGTAATGGTTTTTATTTCATTTATAGATATCATTTACACACTGCGAAAACAATTTAGTTGTCTTAATTAACCTATAACTACTCATGCTGGTGTTAAAAGTACACCAAAATCACATGAAGCATTACTGTTTCGTTCCGAAGTTAGTCATGTATCCTGCGAGTCATCTAACCTATATTCGGCGAATCTTCTTAGTATCATGTTAACTGTTGAGAGAAAAATCGAGAAATACCATAAGTCTTATTGTGGTGTTCAGAATACACCAACGCAAGTAACTATTAACGTATATTTGAAGGGTTTTTCTTCTCTTTCTTCCTATTTGCTTCTCTAACCATTAGTTTGAGCAATTATGGTATTCTTTTAGGCATCGAGTTAAAATTAGAGATCCTAATGGACTCACAGATACTAAGTTGGAAAGTGTTATTATACAGGAAATGGATTCTGGAGAAGAAGTGCCAAGTGGATCAGATACCTACTTCAAAAGATGGAGTTGTAGAGGAAATTGAACACAACTGAAATGAAAACAAGAATATGTGGGTAGAAATAAGAAAATTTCACATAAAAGTAATAGTAAAAATAGTAAAAAGATTATGGAGATAATACTTAGACCAAAACAACCTGCACGGGACATAAATGACGAAGTAGGCGCTTTCAGGAAAATTATAAGTGATGATATGATTGAGTATATTACTCAGTATGCCAACTTGGAAATTTGAAGAGTCCAATCTGACTATAATCAACATCGAGATGCAAAGGAAATTACAAAGACGGAAATATTGGCTTTCTTGGGTTTTTTGTTTGTATAAGGGTATAGAAAGCAGAACCATACTCATTTTTTAGAAATGTGGACAAAGAATGGATTGGATTAGATTACATTAGATTACCATTCTAGGTGGTTCTTGACCTATCGCACTGCGACCTTTTCAGGTCTATTGTGGTTCCTCTGTCATTAGATCAATTACGTTAGCTCTGCCTTTTTCACCAGATCTAGCAGCCTTGTGAGTGATCCCTCTACGTAGGTTTCGGTTTTTGGATATTCCGTGCCCATTTCTGAGAGCCGCATTTCTGTACAATCGCACAGTACATGGGTGGCAGTCTCTTCTCCCGCCTGGCAGAATCTACATGCTGTTTCTTCTGTCAGGCCGAAATTACTGATGTGTTTCTTGAGCATATAGTGTCCTGTTAGCAGGCCTATTATTGTTCTAACGGACTTTTTATTCCTGCTTAGTAGGTCTACTGTAAACTTATGCCTGTGTCCAATCAGAAATTGCTTGGTCTGTCTCTGACCTGGAATACTTTTCCACCAGTCTTGAGATTTCTTATATTTCTATTGTTTAGTAGTTGCCTTAACTACCGTATAAGTTACACCTACAGAGTGTTTTGGGTTTTTGCCAGCAGTTGGCGAGCCTACTGGGGTTAATTCACCTGCCTTCACATTCCTTCGATGACCTTCCCTCGATGACCTGACACCCAGACCAGGATCACCTTAGTTCGGCTACCCAGCCTGTTGAGCGCATTCATGCAATCCCATACCAGTTTCGACTTCGCCTGTGTGGAGTCCAATGCTTTTATCACTGCTTGACTGCCTGAATAGACAGTAATAGATTGATAATTGACTTCTTGCTTATCTAGTTTTTAAGTACACCCCAACACTGCTGTTATTTCGGCTTGAAATACTGTGGCGTTTTGAATTAGGGTTAGCAACTTAGTTATTTTTGGTCTAAACTCGCAAATTCTTGCTCCGACTCCCGTTTCCGTCTTTCAGCCGTCTGTGTACCAGATAGTCGAAGTTTTATTTGGGATTACTGGCGTCGCTGGGCCCGTTTGGAGAACAAGAGCCAAAATATTTCTATTCTTGCATGAGTTACCAATGATTTCCTATTTTTTACTTCTTGTTGTTAGATTTGATGATAAAAATCCCATAAACGAAAGAAAAAAGGCTGATAAATAGATCGCAAATGTTGACATCATTAAGAGGACGTGCAGTTTTGTTCAGTGTATACCGAACGAACCTGCAAAATCTGAACCAAAGGTGTTTGTGTTCAGTAATGCAAAAACCTTTTAAGTTGGTAATTTTGTAGTATATTGTGGGAAGCAACCAGAGGAACTTTCCAATATAAAATTGCAATCATTGAAACTCTAAAAAAATAAACATGAATTGCCGGCGGAGCTTTTGCCCGGCAGAGAAAGAATATGACACCCATATATACATAGATGAACCAAACCTATATATGGATTTCAGAAAGATGTCTCATACGTACCTCGAAAAGACAGGTCTGCTGTTTGTGGATAAGCTGTGTGATACTTACACATGAAAAAAATGCCTAGTAACAATAACCAAAAATTAATGCTAATATAGCTCATGGTATTGGTGGAATCATTCCCGGTAAAAACAATGTAGCAGAGAAAATAGCACTTGCACACGGATATGTTTCTGTCTATCCGGCGTCATCAGTGTGGTTGCAAGCACAATTTTCTGCTGCATACATTGCGTTTACCTCTCAGTTTATGTTGCTAATCTCCAAAAACAGCACTGAATATGTCTCCCGGCGACACCTAGCGCAAAGGAACACAGTCATGCCGTTCCAGAAGGAAGCAAGACAAACCGGAGTAATATTTACACTCCAGTCCATACCATACAGTTGGATAATTGCTGAAAAATATGCTAGTTCATTATGCCAAACGTCGTAAGTAAAACAATATACGTAGTAGGCGCCATAGATTCTCGACCTCATATAGAAAAAATAAACTTGGTAAAATATAACTATTTTTATTTTTCAACATAATCTCCCCTAACTTCAATACATTTATTACAACGACCAATTAATAATTCTATACCTTTGTAAAGTTTTTCCCTCAAAATGTTGTATTACAGCTTTCTGGGACGAAGTTCGTCAGCTCGCCGCCATTTCATCGATTCCTTTTTGTATAGAGGATCATAATACAGAACCATTGTTTCATCTCCTGTGATAATGGACTCCAAAATCGATTTCGGATCGTCTCCACGTATGTTCAAAAACGACCGCGCACATTCGACCCGATGTTCACGTTGGAGAGCAGGGCGAATGCTTGTTTCAGAAATGTTAGTTTCTGCTAGTTACTGCTAATTTCTTCACTTTCGAACGGCGATCTGCTAATACCATTTCTTGAATAATTAAAATGTTTTGAGGAGTTAGCAGTTGAATTGACCGATTCTTACCCGAAACGGAAACGTTTTGCCCACTTTTTTACAGAGGAATATGAAGGAGATAAACCACCATAAACGCTGTCTAAATGTTGTTTAATGTGATTTGGCGTATGCCATTCTTTTGTTAAAAATGTACTGAACGAACGGTACGTAATTTTCGTTACCTGAAACATTTTCATGCACTGTAATATATATACTGTAGCCTTCACACATGTGCAGCTATGACGCAATGGAGTTTGAACAAGCTCGAACCTTTGTAGGTCTGTGTTAATGTCAATTTCCAGCAGGTCAAAATAGAAAGGTAAAAGAAAAAATAGTTTCTAAAAAAATCATCTTTTTTAACGATGTTCGCAACATTTTTAAATACTGTAATATCCAAAAATAATTTTATGCCTGTTTCTAGCTCAATACACGGGGTGTAATTTTTTATTCTCACCTCTAAAGGTTGATTTCTCGTTCATAGAAACGGAATCTGTTTTTGTCGAGAATAAAGTCGCAATCAAAAACGTCCAAGCTTTAATGGTATTGTATGTAGGTAATATACGTGAAAGTACCCATAGAGACGTGTGATGTGGCAGCATACGTTCCAAATTAAAATCCAAAAATATCGCCTCAAAATAAAACGTCCAGTCGAAAATTTAGGCGTCACTTATGGACGACCATCGAAGCTGTCAGCTCGGACGGAACGTCCTACCAAAAATCACTTTACACCCTTATTTATTAACCGAAATCAATGTCGAAGTAAATCAGGACCGCGCCGACAAACAAAAAAATGTCCGACGTTTATGGTTCATCTAATTCACTTTGAATTTCGATAGCGCCCCAATAGAAAATTAACCGGCTTGACTGAAGCAGTCGCACGTTATTCGTTATTGCTCCTCTCTCTCACTTTTTCATTGACAACTTGCTTGTATAGTACGGTGGACAAGGGATATTTCGAACTTCGTACATTTCATTGATTTATTAATCGTATAAATAATGTAATCCGAGATGGTGTGGTGAATTATTACCAGGAAAAATGTAGAAATTGCTACATCTGCTTGCTCAAAACCGTATGTAGAAAGTTCTTTGCGACCTTGCATAGGTAATACATTTCAGTATCTAAATCAGTAAGCGTTTGAGGTGTACCCAGTCTGCTTATATTGAATTTTCTTTAAATATTTAAAGGAAATAACATTGCATCATATACAGGGTGAGTCGGGAGGGACCGACCAAACTCCGGGAATGTATTGTACACGTGAAAATAATCTAAAAAAAAACCCATATGTTCTTATCCGATTTGCATTTGTTTTTTTAATAATATTTCTTTAATAATAATAATAATAATAAGCTTTATTGTCTAACAGAAAATTCAAATTACTGGACAAGCAGTTAATTAAACGAATTACAAAACTAGTACAAAAAACAAGTAAGAGTGGCAGGTTACAAAAAATTATTCAAGTAAAGAGCAGTGATGTTTTCGCTATTTTGGAACTAGCTTTAACAACACTGTCTAGATTTGATCTTTGTGAATGGAACATTTCTTGCTGTTTCCCTAAATCGGTAATGAGTTTTTTAATTTTATCCTTTCTTAACTGGCCCGTAAGTAATTTATATTGAGCGAAACCAGACATCTTGATAGATTTTTTTTCTTCTGAGCTGAATTTACTTGAATATTTCCCGCGTCTTTTCTTATCAGTTGTTAAGAAGTAATGAGTTGACACGCGCGCTGAGCGGTTTATATATTACCCGCAATAAGCAACTAGAATACTCTCGATCGTACACGAATATGCGATGCTAGCCGCGTTATGAATAACAGTCGGCTCTGGAGCGCTTCGAGGTCATCGGGCGGCTTCCCGAATGTTTATCTGTTTGTCTCTTTCTAACGACTATTTCTGACTCGATCTGTGGCGTTCCATTGCGTACGCTTAATAATATTATTTATCGATTTTAGTCTTTATGATTTGAATAAATACAGTTTTAGGTTGGTTGACGGTAATTACAAATAAACTATGTGTGCTAAATCTTAAATTTTTTTGGCGCGTTATTTGAATTTCTCTCACGGGCCGGATTGAAGCTGGTGGAGGGCCGGATTCGGCCCGGGGGCCGGGGGTTGCCCATATATGTTCTAGAGCAACTAAAAATAATTATTGTTGTTTGAAATAAAGAAAATACATGAATTAGGCTTTTCTAATCTTTTTGCCTTTGTAATTTGACTGGCGGCACATTTTAATAGTTACGTCAACAAAAAACTCAAGGTTAGCACAAATAAACTATAATTCCCTTGCTCCATAAACAAGTAACTCTCTTCACTCAAAATAAATAATTTCACAAATACAAGAATTAACAATGCCTTTTAGAAATTAGTAAAAGCTCCAATGAATCAACCTTTGGTCCGAATAACAAAGATTGCAAAAGATGAGTAACCGTCCACTTAAAACATATACAGACCGTTGATCACTGCAGCTCGGTGTGCCCAGCAGAGAGGGTAAGCGTAATGGGCCTACGCGCTGCGGCGTTCAGCTGCACTCTTTCGCCTTACCTTAAGTTTCCGCAAAGCTATAAGTCAGCTAAAAAATCCTAGTGTACATGAATCAGGTACAAAAGCACTATTCACACGTTTCTAAGATTCATCGATTCACCTTCAAGAGGCAAACTGGTTGTTCACGATATTCTTCATCATATCGGAAAAAAAATTGCGACAACGATATGAATAGCTACTGAAAATAGTAGAAGAATGATGAGGTACTTGCCATAGAAGTTTTTCGTCTCATTGTTAGATTTAGATTATGAACATTGATCGGTGTTGTAACGTGCTGTCTAATACTATAGCCTACATTCTATTACACATTCTATTATACAATACAATACTTGTGACCAAATGCGAAAACTATACATGCGATATCAAATGCGACAACTATGCTATACTATCCTCAACTGCGAGTATCTGATCATATACAAATTAAACTGGCTGACGAAGTATTTAGGGTTACCAACGTTGTTAAGTACCTAGGAATATGGCTAGACAGCGAGTTGACGTTAAGAGTTAAAAAGTATCAGAAGGCAATTAATGTATTACGTGTCATTAATAAAGTATCCTTTGCAGCAAATCTACATACTTCCATACGTATTTATAGAGCTACAGTGAGATGTTTGCTAGATTATGGTTGTTCCCTTTATGGTTCAGCATGCAATCTGCAACTGTATTGGAAAGAATAAATGTTGCCGCTTGCTTTCCGCCGTAAACTGTTATGTGATAAATTCGTGTTGAAATGTAGAGCAAATAATTCGCAGATCATCTCTAAATGCTGTAGATTAAATCTACATAATCTCTAAATGCTGTAAATTAAATCTATATAATCTAGTCTATAAATATTGATCCAATGACGCCTCCTCTTACATCATCGTTTTGTAGGTACATCCCTTATAATAAAATCTTTAAATCCAAAGATCTTTTTGTGTACACGCTGCCTTTCAAAGCTTTGAATCATTGGCCCGTGATACTCTTTCCCAAACTTTCGGAAAACATTCATTTGAACAAATTAGTGTATTATGAAGTTGTTGAACAATTGTTTCAAGACACTCATGGTGCGAAAAGCAGCGTAGGTGTTGGATGTGCGTTCTTTATTCCTAAAACGTAATACAGCAAAGGGTATACGCTACCGAAAGAAGTCAGTGTTTTTACAGCGGAGGTAACAGCAATTTAAAAACTATGGAAACCATACCCCAGGTGGATAATAACAACTTTGCTATCTTTCTTGCTTCCATAAGTATTCTCAAGAGTTTCCAACAATTTAATTTCCCATTAACCCCGCTTATCGGAGAAATCTTGTTATTGGTCTTTAATCTCAGACAACGTGGCAAGGCTATAAAATATATTAGGGCATTCTAACAATTCGTTTAATGAAGAGGTAGATAGCAAAAGCAGCATGCAGTGACGAGGCTACTTTAGAAGGCGTCTTACTACCACATTTGGCCTTCTTACTTGAATTTAAAGGTAAATTGTATAAAGATTGGCAAAATCATTACATGAATATATGTATGTAAGGAAAATCCCATCAACTATTGCACGTTCTTCCCCAACATTAAAATAACCGATGGTACAATAAAGCTGCTGTTAAAAGAAATATAATGTCACAAATTCTAAGATTATCTTTTAATCATGGAAGATTTTCTGCTCACCTAACTTCTTAAAAACTCATTTACTACATGTCAATCTAAGATCAAATGAAAGTATGGATTTAAAAACAAAAGTGAATTGAATTGTTTATAATTATTTATAGACAGTTATGTCAATTCCCTTGTAGAGTCTACAAAAATTAACATTATGTCGCAATCATTGTCTGACTTCCTTCAAAATTTTCTTAACGTATTTCTTCACCAATATGCCGTGCAATTCGTATAGGATATACTGACAGTTGTACAATTAATGCTATTAGACAAAAGGAACCAGGATCCTCTTCGTCTTAATTTCGTACGAATGCCAGCTTTTAAATGGTCTTAAAAGTTACGACCGTGTAATTGGGAAGAATAGCGAGCAAAAAAAAGATAATGAACAGGTAGAAATAATCTAAGACTATTTAGTATTATGACACGCGTAACAGGTGGATGACGTTTCTTTTCTTTTTTACGACTGCAACTAATATTGCCTCAAATGGACGTAATTTGTATCCGTCGACGTGATCGCATTGATATATTGATTACTGTCGACAAGCGCTTGTTATGGCACTAATCAATTTTTCGTATAATAGGAGTACATAAGCGTTTTATTTCTTACAAAATAGTTGAGTTTGACTTCTTCTTTTTTCATTTCATTAATAGTGGATGCAATATGTAACTCATTTACTTTAAACGAGAAGCTTTAAAACATACGTATAAAGATTCAAAAATTCGTGTTTGCATTGCGATTTCTGTCTTCAAGTTGTCAAAAATGTTCTTCTACTGTCTAGAATCTAGGTATCTAATATAAAATGGTACTGTAGATCTTTATTACCTGCGTGGTGATATTTTCCCGCACCCTAGATAGTGTAATTTGTGGTTGTACCAGGTAAGTAGTAGCAGTGCCTTGTATCATGTCAATATTTTGGAAAAAAGCCTATTTTCCATTGATATTCCTCCTAATGAATGGAACATATTCCAGCATGTAAATATTCCAGGTAAACGTGTGAAGACAACTTTCGACTGTTTTTTTTTAAGTTAAAAACTCTTTTTATGCACCCTTTTTTGTAAGAAGAATAGTTCACTCACATCTACACTATTTCCCCAGAAGATCAAGCCATATCGTAAACATACTTCCACATAAGCTCTAAGGGCACAATTGTTCTAAGAGCTAAATGAATTAATCAGATGATTTATGTGAATCTGCTAATTTAGTTCAAAGTCGATCTCCATTCCAGGTAACATGGATTCTGACGAGGAGGTGGTGTTATGTTTAAGATTAATATTTAAGTTTTCTTTTTGTGTTATTGTGAAGTGTATAATACTATGGTCTATACTCGAGGGCCACTAAGAGAACGTCAAAGCTGAGGAACTAGCCCAAATAGACTCGTTAACTGTTGATAAAAACCCAAAGCCCTCTGTAAACATGACGTATACGTCAGTTAAAGCAGATACTAGACAATGGAAAGATAAGAAATTTCAAGATTCGTGGTAAGGTATCCCCGGTCAGAGAAAGCCCAAGCAATTTTTGATTGGGCACAGGCCTAAGTTTACAGCAGACCTACTAGGCAGAGACAGAAAGGTTGTTAAAACAATAGTAGGCTTGCTAACAGGACATTTTATGCTCCAGAAGCACATGAGCAACCGAGACCTAACAGAGGAAACAGCATGTAAGTTCTACCAGGCGGAAAAAGAGGCTACCGCCCGCAAACTATGTGATTGCACAAGACTAGCATAAATACGACTCTCAGTAATGGACTCGGAATATCCAAAAGCTACAACCTACACAGGTGGACCGCCTACAAGCTTGTTAGATCTGGTGAAAAAAGCAAAGCTAATGTAAACGATCCAAAAATGGAGGAACCACAATAGATCTGAGAAGCTCGCAGTAGGATAGGTTAAAAACCATCTCGTTTTTAATCTAATCTAAACTTGTTTGTGTTTAATAAAAGATTGTTTGATGTAAACCGCCATGGAAATCTGGTGTACATGTGAAAGGAATTCTATAGAAATCGAGTGGAATAGAAATCACTAGAATTCAAGTGGAAATTGCTGAAAATTTTCAATAGAAATCATTGGAAATCAATCGATAACATTTAAAAAAATGAACACCTAATTGCAATTAATTATTAAAAATCTATAGTAAATGTCTTTTAGTTACATGTTTATATTACATATAATCGCTTCATTTTATCCGGTGATTCTCTCGTGCAGCTCCACTTCTGCTCAACACAACATTCAACATAATCTCACTTTTCTTTTAAAAGTATGAAATAAGGAAGTCGGTAAATGAATGCGTTGACGGTGCAATTACCTTAGGTATTTTTCTTAAGTTTTGTGCATTGTGTGCTGTTAATTTTGAATTGAACAACTGATAGCAGTACAAGAGAGCGAAGGTACTCAGATTTACTTGAAAATAATGCGACTTATATCGGAATCGTTACGGGACAAATCACTCACTGTCGTTGACAGACTATACAGAATGTGGTATATTGTATTTTTTCTAAGGCTGTGGAACAATTGTTATACCTACATTGAACTGAAGGCACTTTTTTACGCTGGCGCGTACTTACCATCGCGAGTGTATACATCCTAGCATGTGTGAAGTTCACACATAAGAACTTATCAAGTTTCAGTACACACTCAAATTTCCACAACTATCAAACTAGAGGCAACAATCGCTTGACTACTGGGGTCCAAAATTGTATAACCATCTTCCAGAAAACATCAAGGGAATGAACTTAAAGAAGTTTACCGGCAGTGTAAAAGAACTCTTACACAAAAATGTTTTTTACAATATGGCTGAATTCATGTTCTTTGCCTTTTAAAGAACACAGCGTTTATTTTCAACTTTATTTACAATGTTATTTTATCTATATTTTTTATTTATGATTTTATCTATACAATTTCAATGTCTTGCTTGTCGTTAATGTTTTTTTTTTCTGTTTGTTGTTTACACACACATACATCTATGTATATAACTAAATTTTTTGACAGACCATGTAAAATTGATGGCGCAATAAACTACTACTACTACTACTACTATATAATTTAATAAAAGTAATATTATTGCTGAAAAAAAGTAGAACTAAAATAAGAAACGTTCGTATAACACAATTTAATATGCAAGCTTGTGAAAAGTTATTTAGAGCTGCACGGTTTGTGACATAAACTTTCAGCATCGTGATTAATTTCAGTATTAAAGAATTTTTATATCGTACTGACAGAATCAAAATTGAAAATTTGAAAGATACTTTTAAATTTCTAAGAGAAGAAAGGTTTTTTTTGAAATGCAAAAAGATTCAGTGAATACGAAAGAAATCAGTGCAATAGACATTGAGACAACTATAAACAAGGCTCTAAAAGATGCAATTGTTGATGCAAAAAAATTATAACTAATTTCAGATAACGTTTCCGATACGTAGAAATTCATTGAAGAGCGCAGCATAGAAGACGAAGATGAAGAGTTCGAAGATATTCCTTTCGATACTTCTATGGATACAGATGGAATTAAACAGCAAGTGAATGATTTAATTTTTGGTAAAGATTCGGAAGCTACCGATGAAACTTCCTGTTATTCACGACAGTCTAGATTTAAAAGATTATTCAGAAACGTAGCAGATCTTTCTCCAAATTCACTTTATGCTAAGATTAACTTAAGTCATAACAAATCCATAATCGTAAAAAGGTCGCCAAACTGACTTTTAGAAGGAAATAGCGGAAAAGTGAGATCTGGAAGTGGAGAAAAATTGAAGGACCTCAGAAAAAACAGAAAAGTTGTTACAGGCTTACTCGTAAAACAAGAAAAAATAAAGTGCAGCAGGACTAAGAGACGAGGGGAAACAATTTCAGCTAACTGTGGGAAAGAAAAAAAAATAAGAAGAAACACGAGTGGAAGTGGATATAAGTTTGCTCAAAGAAGAATTAAGGACCAATAAAACCAGAACGCGATTGAAACTTTAAAACGGGTACTCTAAAACTGTGGCACTGGAACACTGAAACAGTTCACTAAAACCCTTACCACAATACTTAATTCGTACTGGACGCACGTTTCGATAGCCAACTTATCATCATCAGCAGCAAGACTGAACTAACAAGCTAAGTGAAAAACTAACCTTATAAGGAAAATAAATTATGCAATATGTAAATTTAAAATCGTAAAATTTAATGAGCCGCTTCATTGCACAGGACTATAAATAGCCTAAAGGTAAATAAGTCGAATGACGTGAGTTTATTAAATCCTAGATTACAATGAAGCGGTTCATTGCACATGCTTAAAATTACAACTATAAATGGTGCACCGGTTACTCAATTTACCTTTAACGAAAGATAGATATCAAAATGAACTAAAAGAAATCATCAATATTTCTAACTTTAACGGATTCTCTGAAGATGTCGTCTATAATACTTTTAGGAAACATAAGAATAGATTAAGAATTAGAAATGTAAGCACATTAGAACGCATTGACGGCCGTAACAATAAGAAATATGTTAAATTACCCTTTTATCCATGTTACACCAAGGGTCTTCAAAAAATCTTTTCTAGGATTGACCGCAAGATTGTTTTCTCTTCGAGAAATAACCTTAAAAACCTTTTAGGAAATTCCAAAGACCCAGTGGATAACATGGATAAATCAGGAATTTACAAAATTTCATGTAAAGATTGTGATCAAGTGTATATTGGGCAGACAAAAAGATCAATCAAAATTAGGTACAAAGAACATTTGGCTCATCTCAAATTCAGAAGGTTTGATAAATCTAGCGTTGCCCTACATATGCTTGAAAATAACCATAATGTTGATAATATAAAGTTAATTAAAAACTTAAGGAGTACTTCTCAATTAAATTGTTATGAAGGCATGGAAATTTACAAAAACAAAACTCACTTAATGAATTCAGATTTAGGACCACTAAATTCCAGCCTTTATCCTTTGTTACATCCATGTTTAATCATTTATAGTTGTAATTTTAACACCATGTGCAATGAACCGCTTCATTGTAATCTAGGATTTAATAAACTCACGTCATTCGGCTCATTTACCTTTAGGCTATTTATAGTCCTGTGTAATGAAGCGGCTCATTAAATTTTACGATTTTAAATTTACATATTGCATAATTTATTTTCCTTATAAGGTTAGTTTTTCACTTAGCTTGTTAGTTCAGTCTTGCTGCTGATGATGATAGGTTGGCTATCGAAACGTGCGTCCAGTACGAATTAAGTGTTGTGGTAAGGGTTTTAGTGAACTATTTCAGAAACTTTAAAAAATAAAAAGTGAAGAATCTGACAGTTCCGTAGAAATCATTTTGTTGAAAATTCTGATGCAGGTGAAGACGAAGATTTAATGGAATAGAACGAAGTCGAAAGGATTTTCATTTCATCATAGTATCAATGTTCAAAGCATTTCACTGTTTTTTTTAATTTCCTAAGTAAAAGTGGCTTTGATTAATTGTGATTGCAACAAGACTGACCTAACATGCATTTTATTTGTAAACACCATGTTGAGTGTTTCTATCCACCAATTAAAAAAATCAAACTCGGCAAATCTGTATGGTAAGAATCTACTTCAAAAAACAATAAACATTTAAAATAAATAAAAGATCACCTCTTTTTGGAAATCATTAGACATTTTTAGAAATCGGTATAAATCTTTTGAATTCGTTGGACTTCATTGGAAATCATGAAGAAGTCTTAGAAATCTTGTGGAAATCTACAGTACAAATTTTTGCCTGCGGTTTACCCCTCGTGTAAACCTTCTACATAACTTAAAGCATTCTCTATTAAAGTCAGTGCAAGTGTTAGGTACAGCAGTGCATTAACTTAAGACGTTTATAGCTTATTTAGTCTAGAACATACCACCAGTTCAAACTTAATTTGAAGCAAAAATTTCTAATAGGTCAGGGACAAAACCTAATTAGAAGGACATGAATAAACATTGTTTTTTTAACGTATTCAATAATTAATACCAGACAATGGTGCAATTCATATTTCACCACTTTCACTACGTAATAAACGTGTTTTTTTTCTAATCCAGCATTCGATACATTTTAGAACAAAAAATAGCCAATATAAAAACAATATAATTGAGTCGAGCGAGTATAAAAATTGAATTGCTCTAGAAAGGGAAAGCAATTGAAAATAAAACCGCATTTTTTTAAAATGGTTCACACGTGATAAAAATAAACATGTATAAATATATAATTAATTGCACCAACGCATCCTGTAAAAAATACTCTCGCTTTCGACCAAACGCAATAATAGGATTAAACTTTTTAACAAGCGAAAAAATAATCAAATTCCTCTATGTATTTATTATTTAAAAGCACATGTTGGCAATAAATTTAATCAGCGTTATACACGGATATTTTACTTTTTTTAGTATTCATTATACCGCCCTCTATTAAAACAAAAAAGAAATGAAATTGTAAAAACGGGATTTTTGTTTCTACTAACCTATATTTCCTTTCATACATAGGTTATCGTTGAAAAATTGAAAAGGCAAAATTGTAATTAGTGCCTAGCTTCATGATTTCAGTTTTTCTGTGGAAATATGCACAGGAATAAATAAGGAGGTCCATTGCAAAATGCAGGTATTGAGTTGTGTGTTTTTCTATAGATAACATAAATTAGCTGCACGTGTCATACATAAAATATATTTTTGCAGATTCTAGTATGTTGTGTAAGATGGGAGATACTAGTATAGAAGTTTTCAAAAATATGTTCATTATGTTCCACTTCGTGGTAATTACTGCCAAATTCATCGAATATTAAAATCAGGTACTTGATGTTTATGTTACGTGGTCCATGCAAAGGCCATTGTAAAATCAACAACATAAAAAACTGAAACATAAGCACATTGCCTATTAAAAACTAACAAATTTAAACAAGCCTCCCACAATTAATTAATTACAATAAAGTAAAGAAGAAAGAACAATAAACGAAACAAGTTAAAATCAGAAAAAAACAATATGCAAGAACAAGGAACGAAAGTACGACAAATGCAGGTATAATAACAATAAATAACAAGAATAATTTACGCTTTTGGAATTGAGATTTGACAGTTTGGCAATTGTTATGATTACTTTGCTTAGCAAGGAGCTCTTTAGATCAGTCTGGTGTTACAAGATACAATTTGGCGCTCTTTCCTAGCCAACTTTGTGTAGCAACAAAAATAGATAACCAAAACCTTACTGCTGTATATCGTCATATTTCTTAAAGTTAAAGTATAGCATACGTGGCATTGTTGGATTCGCCTTTCGATTGCCTTTCCAAAAACGTGAAAATATACATATAGGATGCTCTATTTAAAATAAGAAAGTTGACGTCACTTCCGGTGATACCGAAAATACAATTTAACTGCTGATAACGGCCAAAGTTAGTTCACAAAATATAGAAACCGACATGCTTCTTCTAAAAATGCTACCTTCTCTCGTTCAAAGGTTAGCATTGGTGGGAAGCACTTTAGGACGTCACTGTATACGAGGTGTGGCAATTAAATAGCCGGACTGGTGCTACAAAACATGTTATTGATCACCAATTACATTACAAAGTTTATCCCCGGGCGAGTACGGTGGGTGGTCCAACACGGTGATGCCGGATTTCCCAAAGAACGCTTTCACGGGCAAGCCGGAATGGGCTGGCGCATTGTCTTGGTAGAGCATCCAAGATTTGCTCTTCCACAAATCGGGCCTTCGTCTTCTCACTCGTTCACGAAGGGTAGTTAGAACCCCAGTTTCGCAAGAAACTTGAGCTTAACTCGTTGCTCGATCTAAACACTCTGCATTTTTCCGACGCGACGCTAGCGTAAGGACTTGAACGGACGATTGCTACAGCGAGACTGAGCGACGTACAACCGTGCCCATCGAACTCAGAGTGGGGCAAGCATCTACAAGCACAGACATGTTCAAACCGTGGCATGCTCGCTGTTTGGCGATAGTAGCACCAGTCCGGTTATTTAATTGCCACACCTCGTATAATGATGATATCCTTTTGTCAAAGGCAATTCGAAAAAAAACGTAGAAATAATTTCAAAAACCAAAACGTGGAAAGAGAAAAGACAAAGTCAAATTAAAAAACACGACAAATTCAGAATTGAAGAAGTTAGATTGCATGCTGTCATTTTAATGTTCGCTATGAAGAATTGTACGTTTCGTAATTATTTTAATAATAAACAGCGCCTTTGCATATTTTCTCCATATTCTATCTAGAAAAAGGATCATTTGTTTCTCATTATAATATCAAACTTTAGATCCTATATACATAAAAAAATTCTCGTCGTGTAATTTTCGAAAGTAAGCCATGAATACAAGCTGTTACTCCTTTGTCTAATATAACAAACAGGCGTAAGTAGACTTTTCCAGCAATCACGTATGTGTGTATAATACACACGTGCGTGTCCATTACTTGCGACAAATGCTGTCGTGTGAGATTTCGGGACAGATAAGAGGACAATAATGACATAGGTGTATCAAAACAGATATATATATATATATATATATATATATATATATATATATATATATATATATATACACGTACATCTGTGCGTATACAAACGATATAGTGTCTACCTACAAAGGAAAACTATTAATATTTATACGAAGACACGCTATATATTGATTGAAATTCATACGCGGTAGCTACCTACACAACTTATAAATTTTCGGCTGACCCAAATGTTCCCGAAGACACCCTAAGCGAATTTCAATATGCGTTTGGGCAAATGATAGACTACAAGAGTATTTTTTTCGAAGGCAGCAACACGTAGCCAAGTAGTGGCAGCTAATAGAAAGAAGTGGTGTCAGCTTTCAAATAAATAAGATTGATCAAAAATGTATTGAAACTTGACAGGGTATAATTCACAGTACTTTCCTTATTTGTAAATATGCGTACGTAAATATTAAGGTTGGGCATAATCGATATATTTCAATAATCGAATGAATCGAAATAATCGTTTAAAATAATCGAATTCGAAATCATCATTCGAAATTTACTAACGATTTCGATTATTTTCCGCGATTATTTGACAGAATCCGAGTGAATTATTTCGAAACTCGAAACCTCGAAGTTTCGAATACAGATCTCGAATCGTAATCCGTCTGTGTGCTCCTGTGCAGTCGAAACGAATAATGAATGATTTCTGAACCATAATCGAATGATCGATTATTCGGGTATAATCGATATATCTCGATTATATCATTCATAATTGCCCAACACTAGTAAATATATTCATCCGATCTAGCAAGGGATTCTACATTGTACACTACTTTTACAAAAAATATATTATTGTGGGATATTGAGGTGAAGTGTGTACACCTGTACATAAATTCATTAATTTTTAATATTGTAATTTGAATATTCATTAACTATCAAAATTTCATTTAATATTTGCAGAATTCGAATAATAATAGTCCAACAGGCAATATCCAATTACAGGATAATCATAAAAATACAAATATGTGTATATACTAAAAATTACAAGAAAAATTAAACAAAGGATCTAATTATAGAATAAATAATCAAAAATAAAAACAAAAATCCACAGCATCGGACCTGCTTCCCAAATACTGTCTTCACACAAACAAATCTCCGAGATTATCTGCTAGACGGGAAAGCGTATATGTCGGGGCTCTTCTCATAATGTTCGTTCTTGCAAGAAGTACTATAAAACTACTATTACATCTAGTGCTAAAACTAAAAAACGACAATCGGCTAAGTATGCAAGAGCAATCAATATTGTTATTTACAAGTCTATACAAAAATCGTTCAGAGATGGTATCTCTTCTTACAGACAACGGCAACATTTAGTGACGCGCCAACAACTTTTCTTGAGCAGTCCTTCTTTCGGGATAAGTACCATCTGCGTTGTAAGGAAGAAATTTCAAGAATTTGCTATGAATACAGTGTAGTATTAAGGAATCATGCGTAAATTGTATACCAAAAACACAAAAGAGTAGTACGATCTTAGTAATGATACATCCCTGAAATGTTTTGAGACACGCATAATAACCCTCAACGATTTAAATGCCTCTGCACAAATACTCTCAATGTGTGATTTAAAGGAAGGCCTGAATCATAAACAATTCCTATATCCCTAAATTCAGTTACAGTAGAAAGCATATTTCCGCAGACAGAGTAAGATGAGGTGAGTGAAGAAATCGAGCGAGTATAACGAACCACACAACACTTTCCAACATTCAATTTGAGTTTAATGTTTCGACACCAGGCAGCTAACATATCCAGATTATGCTGAAGCTTGTCTATAACCGCAGCAGAACTGATTTCTAAATACACTGTGTTCATTTGAAAACAGGCGGCCTAAATTATTGTATTAAAAAATGCAAAGACAAGTCAATTTTTATTTCGAGGGGCAACTATTTTGATTAATACTAAACTTACCTCCTTAAATCCCCCCACCCCCAACATAAAAATCTTAAATAGGATGATACCATTTGTGGCACATCGCTGAAAAGGTATTTTCATTACGAATTCAGTAGTATATCTTACTTTGACATTTGGTCAAGTTCTGGGGATTATAACATAAAAAATATCATGCTAAGCAAGAATTGTAAAATTATAAACTTTTATTCAAAAAAAATATTCAAATTAGTTAATTAAATGTTCAAATTGTGCACCATTTTGCATCTGATCCCGACGCAAATTTTGAGAAGGTTTTTTGGTTTTTTTCGTTTACGATTCCGTCTGTTTAATTTCTTCCAATTCACTGACGATCTTTTCCTTTGGAAGATGCCTTCTTAGTTTGGTCAAAGATTTTTCGGCGGCATTAAATCGTTTTTGTGCAATTAACCAATGAGGGCTTTCTGTCACGAACCAATCGAATGTAATCATAAACAACACTGGCGCTATAAAGTTTAATAAATTAAGGGTGTTTAAGGTTGAAATAGATCCAATTCCATAAGTAAAAAGTATACCAAGCATCACAAATATAACAAACAACATTCCTAAAAGACCGCGATTACTGTCTTGGGATATTTCACCAATGTAAATTGGTACCACTGTGAATATGGTACCAATAGAGAGTCCACAAATGAAACGTGCCAGGCAAATATACAAGACTGAATTGGCGAAATGCATACATCCAAATCCTATCAGGTTTAATAATGTGGAGATTATGAGCACTTCTTTTCTTCCACGCTTAGCTGCTAGGTAACCCGACATTAGAGAGCTAAGAGCTGCTCCTAGAGGTACTAAAGGTGCTATCCAAGACTCCTGGATCGTACTTAATGTAGCTTCTGACCCTAGAGGATTATGTTGTGGTTCTATGGAGCCATTTAATCTAGGTATGGCTGGTGAAGTCCATGCAAAACAACACCCAATCACGAATGATGCTAAATTTGCTAAAAAAACAAAAAAAGAAAGCTTTTAAGATATAATAGATTCATGACTACGAAGTTACTAACCTGATATTGCAGAATAATACAAAAAAATATTGCATTTTCCACAGTTAAAGTGCATTATATTCTTCTTAATCAACTCCCGTATAATTTAAATGCACAAAATGTCTAATTTAGGTATATTCTAAGGATGTTTTTAATAAAGTAGCACTTCACGTATTAGTATAGTATTTATACATTCTATTCTATGCCATAACTGAGTCAAACGTTATTTCTTTATATGGCTAACGTATCTTCTGTAACTTTATTACAATTTACATGATGCTATTAAAAAGTATTACAGGTATATAATTATACAGTACGGTCCTAAAGTGTCGCCCCTCCCATGCTAACTTCTGAACTACAGAAGCTAGCGTTTTTATAAAAAATAAGTCGATTTCTATTTTTCGTGAGTTAACTCTTGCGGCTATCGGCATTTCAATTGTATTTCCAGTTTCACCGGAAGTGACGTCAACTTTCTTATTTTAAATAGAATGCCCTGTATATTTTCACGTTATTGGAAAAGCAATCGATAGGCAAATCCAACGATACCACATATATTATGTTTTAACTTAAGAAATATGACAATATGCAGCATTAAAGGTTTTGGTAATCTGTTTTTGTTCCTACGCAAACTTGGCTAGGGAAGAGCGCCAAATTGTTCCTTGTGACCCCAGACTGATCTAAAGAGCTCGTTGATAAGCAAAGTAATTATAACAATTGCCAAACTGTCAAATCTCAATTCCAAAAACGTAAATTATTCTTGTTATTTATTGTTATTATAACCTGCATTGGTCATACTTTCATTCTTTGTGCTCGTTATTATTTTATGAAATTTTAACTTGTTTTGTTTGTTGTCGTTTCTCCTTTACTTTATCGAACATTATTGTAACTAATTAATTGCGGTAGGTTTGTTGAAACATATTAGTTTTTGATAAACAATATGTCGCCGTATCATTTCGACACGTTAAAAATATTTATCTGGAGTTGGGACATTTCTAGATTCGGCAAAACTCTACAAGTGGGGTGTGGGTCAGGCAAATTATTTTTTTTACAAAAATCTTTCTCTTACACTCAGATAGCTACCAATTTGAAAATATATTGTTGCAGCATTTAGAAAGAATCATTCCTTTCAAAATTAAAAGGCAGCTACTATTTATATTATACATATATACAATATACATAGAAATGCAATCTTCAATATTCTAAAGAAACAAACCACATCAAAGTAATATATTTCGATCGAATGGTAAGTTGCGATGCGTTAAAATTTCCCCAAACCCGAAATTATTAAAGTATCAAATAATAACCTTAGTAGGAATTACTTTTAAGTTAAGGAAGGCGTGGATGTATTAAGAATGGTTTAAGGTGGAATTAGGTATAGATGTTAAGAACGGAACCCCTTCACAATTTTCGGGTATATTAAGTATTATAACGTTTCGCAAAATAGAATTGTATGTATAATTTATTGCCGACACTTTGTTATACAACGTACATATTTTACAGCAAATTACGCTCAAACTAAACCATTCTTTAAAGAAAAGTTTATGAAAAAAAATACGTTCTCCAGGTGAGGCTCGAACTCACAACCCCGGCATGGCTCACGGCTACTGCCTTATAAGTACCGTGCGCTAACCAATTGCGCCACTGGAGATTGATTCTTTTGTGTTTATATATACTTATTTGACCTTGAGGTCAAATATACTAAGAAAATAAACAATAAAATAGATATTTATGGCATTGTATATAACTCTTAAATACATTGGCATTGACAAAAATTCCAACTAATCCCCAAACTATAACGGCTAACACAAATGAATCCACTTATTTCTACTAATTTTATATCGTAGGAATTATTCAGACGCCTTTCCATTTTAATTATATCTTTTAACACCGGAGACGATATTGTATCAATAAGTTAGAATGAAGACTGCATTTTTCATTCAAAATATGCCAAATCGTACACTACAATACATATACAATACAGTATTTTAATTTGTATGCTTGAAATTTTAATTGGCGAGCAAAAAATGTTTCAAATTAGAATATATTGTTAAGAGTTGGTTTTGAAGAAAGAAGTTGGTAAGAGTTGGTTTTGAAAAAAATTAATGTTGAAATTAAAATCTTTCTTATTTTAAAATATAAAAATGGCTTAATAATACTAGAAAAGGAAAGAATTCATTATTATGTCATCACAAATGAACTAGAAAATGAAATATTTTATAAACGGTACATTAACAACGTAACAATGTGTCAAAAAATTCAATACTTAATTTAATTTTAACACTCAAATTCTACCATTTTGAAAATAGGTACGTTTATGTGAGAAAGAACAGATCGAAATATTAATGATGATTTGCTATGGACCTAACTCTACTCGATTTTTTCTTCAGGAGATATCCAGAATCAAAGCTTTACATCAACAAATCAAACAACATCGATGAGCTAAAAGATCGAATTATACACGAAATTAAATCCATTCAACCTGTCTTGTGTTTTACAAGAGTTCGGTTAGGGTATTGCCTGTTAGTTGAAGAAGAACAATTTCAAGATTTTATTTAATTTTTATTTACTCTTATTGTTTCAAAGACAATAAGTTTGACAAGTTAAAAAATGATTCCTAGAAAAACGATCTAATTTAGATATAAGGGGGTATAGGGAATCTATGAAGAAAGAGATTACAAATAACTGCACCCCAATCTCCCACTGTAGTATACGTATTGTAGTGGGATATTGGAGTGAACACCTCAATTCATTAAATTTTATTATTTCAATTTCATTATTTGTTAAATATCAAAATTTAATTCAACATTTGCAGAATTCGCATTATTTTTAGTTATTATTCGAATTCTGGCATTTTGATAATTTATATTATTAATTCATTATTTTCAAAAAAAAAAAGACTCCATTAATATTACTTTGTGGGGAATAACCAAAGTCACAAGTTATTTTCAATAATTTACATCTGGAATATGTGGAAATCGCACAAAATTCATATACAACACACATCATTTGTAATAAACCCCTCCAGTCATTTTTCTTAGCTTCTTTAGTTTATTTTTCTTAGTTCCCTTAAAGGTGTTTTTGTTTATTTTTAACAGTTTCAAATACTTTTAATACTGTTGTAAATTGAATTTCTAGAGAGATGAGTTTGCCAAAAAATATCTGTCATATTTTCTGTCTGTCCACTTGTTTACTCGTTGTCACAGCATTGCCAATCCAACGAGTTGATACTTTGTGATTGGCCTAACAATGACCATTTTCGATGCTGGAGATGACGTAAATTTTGATGACTAGATTCCAAATAATGTGTGTTGTATATGAATTTTGTATGATTTTTACAAAAAATACCTTCAAGATGTAAATTATTGAAAATAAGGTGTAACTTTGATTATTCCCCACAAAGTAATAATAATTGAGTCTTTTTAAAAGACATAATGACTTAATAATGTAAATTATCAAAATGCCAGAATTCGAATAATGACTAACGCTGGCCACGAGCGGTACCGCGCATCGGCGTAGAATCAGTTCGGACCGAGAGGAACGGTAGTATTACTTCGTCTGCGGAGCAGTACGGACATTTTCGCTGCCGGTCATTTGCGCAATTGTTTATCTATCCTAGAAAAATTATGATTATATGAAATTATGAACTTCGAAAATTTATTGCAGAAATTCCAGACTTAATATATGAAGGTGCTAAAATTAAATGTGTAATCTGTAAAATCCCGTTAATGTGTTGGTCCAGACAACATTATCTACGACACGTAAATAGTGAAAAGCATGTCTCAAAAAGAAATTGCGCACGAGACAATGAATGTATTCGCGAATTTCACAGACTGTGCCCCCGTATACCAGAGCCACCAGAACCTATTCTAACTCGTTGGGGAACATGGTTGCAGGCCGCGTTTTATTATCATAAATATTTTGACAATATTAAGAACGTGGTTTTACAATTCGATACAAAGGAAGCTGCCGCTATCCAGAAAAGCCAGTCGAAATTTCAAGATAGTCAGGTTAAAATGGATTTAAAAATCATTCACGACAATTACTTCGGGCTAGCAGATGCAATAGAAAAATTACAAAATCCTGCGGTGCCGTTAGAAGAATCTCTACAAATAGTGCAACATGTTCACGCACAGCTATGCGCGATTGAAGACGCAAAAAATATTTCTGTTCTAGAAAAATTTGAAAGTGTTTTTGAGAAAAATTCTGATGTTGGCACATTAAGACACATTTGTGAAGGTGCGTCAACAGAATCGTTAAGTTATTTGAAAGATTACTTACGATTACTTAGATTTACTTACGTAAATATTACGTCACTAGATGTAGAACGTTCGTTCTCTGCATATAAACGCATTTTTTCCTCATGCAACAGTTGAAACATATCTAATGTTGCAGATATTTAACAGACATTATTCACTTTGTGATTTCACGGAGGACTCTTAAAATGGTAAGTGTTATTTAATTTTTATTTAAAAGATGAGCGAAATTATTTGCGGCAGCAAACATCTCTATTAGCAGAATAACTCTAGTGGAACGCGAGGCCTGGTCGACTCTACGCTACTGCGCGGTACCGCTCGTGGCCAGCTTTAATAATGACTAAAACTAATTCGAATTCTGCAAATGTTAAAGTAAATTTTGATATTTAACGAATAATGACATTAAAATAATAAAAATTAATTAATTGATGCGCATTATGCACACTATCGGCCATAATTATTTGCTCACCCAAAGAAATGCGCATGAATAAAGGAAGTGCTAACTGAAAAAGAAATTGTAGTTTTACATTTAATAAAATACTCTTAAAATAAAGCTCGTTTTTCTTTCGATCTTCAAACGAACGTTCTTCTCTTGGAACCGGAGGGTTCAAATTTGGACTCACCGGTCTACAAAACATTTTTTCATTCATCAATTGTCCAATATTGATGCTTTCTAGCCTACTGCAGCCGTTATTTTGCTTGAGTGGTTTACGCAACGCTATTCGGCCAAATAAACTACCCTACTCTTCACCTTTTCACGGTGGTTAAACTAACTCGTTTTTCAGGCTCAATATGTATTTCAGCCGTTATTTCAGTTGCAATTTTTCGTCTGTTCTCTACTCGTCATAATTATTCGACAATTCTCCGCTGGTGTTGTCACTTTCCGTCGTCCTGTTCGTTTACTATTTAATAACGTGCCGGCCTCTTGATATTTTTTAACGTTATAGTCAGCATTTCGACGACTTAATTTTAATTTCCTTGTGATATCTCCGTTACTTTGGTCAAGATTATGTAAAGCAACAATTATTGTGCGGGTTTCTAAAGGTAACTCTCCTGTTTTCGGGATTTTAATACTAATTTTAGATAATTTTATTAACGATATTCACTATTTAAAAGAACAATAACTAATTCATAATTCTAGTTCGGGTAAATAGGGAATTGTCATCTTTACCTGCAATACATTAAATATTTATCAGTGAAGGATAATTGTATTACATTTCGAGTCTTTTTAGGGCCCTACCTGTATCCCTAATTATCGGATTAAGGAGATTCAATCGATAACTAAGTATCAGAGGAGTCCTCTGGGGAATTATTTAAGATGACATCCCCCCCCCCCTCCCCTAAATAACAATAAATAAAAAATTTTCTACATTTTTCTTAAAAAAGCGAATAATTATGGCCGATAGTATACACTTAGCTGTTTCTGTTTGACGTATTCTGTCTATCTATCTATATTAAATATATTTAGGATCTTGTGCAGGTTTTAAAAAATTAATAAAGAATGTGGGTTTTCACTAAAAAAATTCGCTGTATTCGAAGCGAATTTCTTTTGCACAATACTGTAGTGTAGAATTTATGTATGGTGTACCCCTCAAAGAGGCGTCTTTAGTTGGTGAGTTTGATGTCATTGCGTGTCCTTGCGTGCGTAAGCCTTGCCTTGCTGCCATCACACCCTGCAGCGCGTTGCGTCGTTGTGTCTCTGAAGACTCTCGCACGACAACAAGACTAACGCAAGATTCATAATTCAACTAATGCATGGCCTGACCGAGCGAGGCAATGGATTTCCATTATCCATTGTCTTGTAATTTGATGCTGTCACGTTTTACTCACAATTAAGGCATGAATTAAAGTAAGTTGCGCGATGTAGAATAAAATTGGAGATAAAAATAATTTCGTTTTCGAGGAAATATAATTTCATTTTACCACATTATACCGCTTTCTTATTTGGCTAAGCACTGGGTGATGTATTGAAAAAGATAATGTCACAATTCTTACTAGGAGAATCCATGTTTTCAATATATTCTTATAGTAAAATACACAATCCTAACCACTAATACGTCGTCAATGTGTACAGCAGATCCAAAATTCTCTCCTCATTACAAAGATAACTAAAGCAGAGAATTGTTCTTGATTGATTTTTCTCAGTACTGTCATGGTAAAAACAGGGAAACAAATGAATGTATTACTTCTAAGATATTTACAAAACTAGATTTCCATAAATATACCATTTTATACAGTAAAAAACAAGGGTCACAAACCTAGAGGGGGGATCGTATGGCCCAAAATATGCAGAAAGTCTTAATGAATATGGATTCACAAATGGACGGTTTCCGAGATATGAAACATTTTATCTTTTACACGATCACAATTACCTTTTACATACGAGGATGGTATAGGAACTACCCGTGTTTGGAGACCTATGGAGCTTTGTGTTAAAATCTGCATTATCGACTGTATGTACCATTCTTTAGTTGACATCCATTAAAATTTCGGCGAGATTCATAGAGTAGTGTGAGAACTGTTGAAAGTGAACAAGTTTAAGTATTTATGGAATTATAGAAACAGAGTAATAACGGTGAGTGACCCGATTTCTTTTTTTTTTGGATGCGAAAACGTGTGCAAAAATTAAAGAGAAGCTATATATTATAAGGACCATGTACCTTCGATGACTATCTATATACTGGTTTAATGAAATTAAGCATGGCCGAACATCCGCCTTTGATGAGAAGCGGCTACGTCGTCCTATTGAAATGAAAACAGACGATATGATTAACAATGTTCATGATATCGTGAAGATTAGAGGGATTGCTAATATGGTAAACATCTCAATAGAACGTGTGCAAAACATCCTTCACAAAAAATTAAGTATGAGAAAGCGATCAGCGAGATGGGTACCGCGTCTGTTGACGATTGATCAAAAATAGAATCGTGTGGTAACCTCAAAGCAATGTTTGGACATATTTAAGGGCAAAACGAGAGAGTTTCTGCAGCACTATGTGACTGTAGATGATACATGAATACATCACTACACGCCAGAAACCAAAGGTCAGCCGGCAAAACGGGTTTTTGCCGGCGAACGTGCACCAAATGAGGCGAAAGCGATTCCATCAGCCGGAAAAGTTATGGTGACGACTTTTTGGGATTCGCAAGGCATAATCTTAATTGATTATTTGGAGAAAGAACAGATAATCACGGGACAGTACCATCTTAGTTTTTTGGATCGATTCGACGCTGAACCAAAGAGACAAAGACCCCACCTAGCGAAGAAACAAATTCTCTACCGCCACGACAACGCCTTGGCTCATTCTGAAAAATGCTTCAGCAAAACTAGTTCAGTTACGATACGAATTGATACTCCATCCACCATATTCGCCAGACTTGACCCCCCGTGACTTCTTCCTTTTTCCAAAACTTGAAAAAATGGCTTGGCACAAAACAATTGCGTTGTTTTCCTTAACACAGGTGTTCATCATACCAACCTCGTACAGATGGTTTTTTGTCCGAATAAATGTCATACGCAGGGGCTATTTCAAATTAGTTAACTGTACGATATTTTGGTGATTCGATTGAATCTACATTTTCTGTATCAATGATAAAAGGGGATCATAAAGCTTTCCTTTTATAATAATTACACTGGCACCTGAAATATAATTAGAAGGAGCATGGAAACGTACAGAATATTACGATTCCCAAATGACCAAAAATGCTTAGACAATCTTTTTTCCTGTACATACATATACTCAGATACATTGAGAGAGGACAGGGGATAGGAAAACCTTGGTATTAAGTATTCAGTGATCAGATAAGGCCCAGAGCTTTATATTGACACTACTAAAATGGATCCTTATCCAAACCTTCTAACACGGGAGGTCGATGCTATCATGAAGCGACTATGTATTATACATTAAGACAAGGCATTGTTTGTCGGTAATGTCCTATTTAATGTCAAATAATATTAAAAATGACTTACTAAATAATATATCAGTTCGTGCTGGTTTCGTACTAGATTTGACTTAGATTTCATTTATTGATAAAACTAATGATTGTCTTATGGTTTGATTGCCGTGAATACGTGTTTGCTTGCCCGTGTCCTTCTACGTAAAGGTATATGTGTGCGTGCGTATAATGACAACGTGCAAGCAATGGACACATGCATATTTCCTCCACATAAATACATAGACTTCTTTCTTGCCCTTACATATATTACATACTGGTCCTACACCATCGTAATATTTAACAATTATTATTCATCTGATGAAAATTGTTAGAATTTTTTAAATATGATCTTTATTTATTTTATTTATACCTCAATGTCCCCTGCGCATATTCGCATTTAAATTTTAATGAAATTCAGGATAGCTATAGAAATATCTGAAGTTTCAGTTCTGGCACTAAAATTGAAATTTCAAAACCGATATATTGAGTACGTTTAGCTGTTTGAAGATCTTCCTCCGAAAAGAAAACCCTTTTTACATGTTACTCATCCTTAGCATCACATCCCAAAATTTGCTGTGTATTTTGTTACTGTTCTGCGCTTAACAATCAGTTCTTCAGCTACAATCAAATTTAATTCTGATGCCACTTCGCGTATGGATTATTATTTATCTAGACGATACAAGATTTACATAAACTTTGCAAAAACACACATTTAATGTACCATTTGCAATTTCGTGGCTATCCTATTTAATCTTAAAAGGTTTTCTTCATCAATCATAATAATTTGTCAACATGTTATACATGGTTGAAATTAGAAAGAAAATTCTTTCTGGCGGTGTCAAAATCCAATATGGCGCCGATAAGAAAGAAGAATGTGGATGATGGCCAGAATGGACCGAAACATCCTATAAAAGTTTTGAGTATTAAAAACTAACGCAGTCATTCGTGATTCCACAAATGTAAAAACGCAAAAAAAGTTGGAAAGGCCTAAATGATGTTATTTTGTATATTTGAAACACGAAAATTTTTCGAGTGCTTTTTCATTCTTCATCAGGGTAACAATGTTTGAAAAATTTTGGCGTTTTAAATGAAGAAAATAATCATTTAGACTTTCCTTTTTCTTGTATAAATTTGTGCAGCCAATTGACAGCATTTACTTTTATGCAATAATCTGAACAATTTTCTGTAAAGAATTTTATACAAAAAAATGCACAGTTTTTATCAGGCTGTAATCCATTAAACTGCAACGCAGCAACATTTTACAATAAAAATTCCACAAAACATTGCTTTGGGGCATGCGTAAAACTATTATTGTTAGTAATAATGGGATTGTAAGTTTGATTCAGATCGAATATGTTGGTGGCACTGATCGTTTCAAAATTTTGAAAATTCTTGCGGTAAAATTGGGCAAAATTACGAAAAAAATATAATAAGATCTGAGTAAGATGTGAGACAGATACTGACTGGAAAATACAGCAGCTCTGTTAACTATAGAGGTATGCCTACTTAGTAATTATATACCGCTCGGAAAGAGCAAGATACATAAAGGTCATTAATGGATATGTCGAAGAGATAAAAGAAAAAGTGTTCTTCATATCGTCAGTCTAATGTGAAAAGTGCAATTTTCCGTCGAAAATGAGTTTTTGACATTCATATTTATCAAAAATTATGTAGACTTGTACATAAAACGCTATACGGAATTGATCCAAAATTAATAAAGTGACTAGGAGAAGAAGGAAAGGAATGGATATTGAAAATATCTAGAGAAGCATGGCAAGACAATGTAATGCCATCAGAATGGGAGGAAAATCTCCTAATACCAATATACAAAAAAAGTGATGAACATACCTGCGAAAACTACAAAGATATATGCCTATCGTCAGTTACATTTAAGCTTTATACAAGAATAAATGAAGGAAGGCTAAGAAAGGAAATAGAGGGAAAATTAGAAAAGGAGCAATCAGCACTCAGGGAAAAGAGACAAACAATAGATAACATAAGTATATTGAGGAACCTTTTTAAAAAAGAACAATGAACTTGGGAAAGAAATATATATATCATGTTTATAGATCTGAAAGCGGCGTTTGATTCAGACCGTAACATCCTATGGGAGCCAATGGAAGAAATGTAACGAGAAAACTAATAAAAGTATTCAAAAGCATTTATAATAGGGACAAGGAAGGAAAGGTACAGATGGCCGGCAGTAGATCAAACGAATTCGAATTGAACAGAGGAATCAAGCAGAGAAATAACCTGAGCCCCTTACTCTTTATTGTGATAATGGACAGACTTCTCAAGAACACCAAGAAAAGAACAAAACACATAGGGTTCACTAGCTTGTCTCCAATAAAAATAGAAGGACTGTCGTATGCAGACGATATTGTGCTGATAGCGGATAACCAGAGAAAGATGCAACAACTAGTAGACATTTGGACGGACGAAATAGAAAAGATGAAGTTGGAAATAAATATCAACAAATGTATGATAATAAATCAAGTCCAAGAAAACAGAATAAGGAATTGCAGAGGAAAAGATATAGAGAACGTAACAGCATATGGGTATCTGGGGGCGATGTTTACAGAAGATGAACAATTCGAGCTAGAATTAGCAAATAGAACAAAGAGAGCATCGCTTATCACGCAATAAACAACACCATATTGAGAAAAAAGGAAACATACCAGGAAACAAAATTGCATATATGCAACGCAATCACTACTCCAACGGTCTTATACGCGTCAGAAACTTGGGTGATGAATAGGAAGTTTGAAAATATGATAAATGCAGCATAAATGAAACACCTAAGAAAAATAGCAGGCGTAACAAAGCTGGACAGACAGAGAAGTGAAAACATCAGAAGACAACTAAAGTAAGCACCAATAGAGGAAAACGCAGAAAACAGAAATTTGATCTGGTACGGACATATAGTGAGAATGGACAAGAATCGGCTGACGAAGAGAGTGATGGAGGCATAAAGGTATGGGAAGAGAAGAAGAGGACGACCAAGAAAGGGGTGGTTAGAACAGATCGAGGAGATTGGGAGTAAGGAAGGGAAAACAATACTACAGATGAGAGAGATGGCAAGGGACCGGAAGGAATGGAAACGATACATAAACATCAACCAACCCTCCGACGTCCTCTTAGGGCACAAGGAGAAACAAAGAAGAAGAAGAAGATATTATCTGCTTCTTATTCTTATTATCCAGACTCTGGTAGCTTCGAATTATCATCAAAACTGTTAATACTGTCACATTAATTTAGAAGTTCAGTAGGTAGGTACTATGTCTGGTAGAGTGAAGGGATTGAGCATGCACAGTTGCCAACCAATGAGAAGCTGCTATTTGTCACTGTGGCTCTACAACTGTACGGTATTGGGCTTACAAAGACCATTTGGATCTCAGTTTGCAGCAAATTTAGTCTGCTTTAAAAAAGTACTAGAAGATTATTATCGGAACTAAGTTCTAAATTGAAAAAAAACTGAAAAAAGCTCGAAAATTTCACTGTTTTCAGAACTACCAGAATTGATGTAAAGTACTAACCTCTTTAAGGCGACAAGGTTACTGGACTAAAATTTAAATCTAGCCTCTGTCTCCAATAATAAGCAGCATCTCCATGATGACGGTAGAAAATGTATCAGCCTGTATATTATTGTAATTTTTCGAAAAAAAAGTATCTAATAGTTCAAAATATGTACGGAGAATTAATAATCAGGATTCTAGGATACAATAATGCTACTTTTCACCGCCAGAGTATGATGCGAGATGAGAGTGGTGAGAGATAGTGGTGACAGTTAACAGAATGCGCCCAAGTGATATTAATTTCATGTATGTGTTGTGTGTGTACGGCCGGATGTGTTTCAAATGAAAATTAATCGTTGCTGGAGGAATACAGCAACCTGTTAATTAAAAGAGAGCGAAGACAGACCGTTATGATAATCATTTCTCGTTTGTAGCAATTGCCATTCCATTAAAGTCGCGGACAAATTACTTTTACATAATTAACTGAATTTCTTTGTTGTGGCCGCGCTGAATTTTATTCGTCTTTCTGCCATCGTATATTGCGATCGGGCGAATATGCTCCTGGCAAAAATTAGATGATATTTGCTTGATGCTCTCTATGCTTATAATGTTTACTAGTCGAGAAAACTGTGTTAAATAAGGAGATAGATATGACAATAAAGAAAATAAAGAGACAGATGTATCCAACAGCTCTACACGTTAAGTTATATGTATTAACGATATTTTCAGTGGAAATTTTTTATTGCAAATAATTTATGCATAAATACATATTTAACATTAATTCAATATTCATGTATGTATACTTTTGTGCATATTTATACGTCCACTCATCCAGAAATAATTAGAAAATTTCATTTTTATATTTCTTCTTTCCTATTCAGTTTCCCCTATATATTAAATTGAGGAAAATTCTAGTAATCATAGCTATCCAAACATTTTATTTAAAAACTATAGCATCAACTACCAATTGATTAATGCAATGTGCTTCCATATAAATGAAAAATATTAATGCAAAGAGAAATTTCAAATTTTAATTAATTTAAGTCCAATATTATTTTCGCTAACCAATTTCCACATAAATTTGATTGGAATTAAAACGAGATATATTCTGAGAAGTGAGGAATGAAAACTAAATACATATGGAAGGAATGTACGCAGGTAAGCATAAGTGGAAGAAAGCAGCCACTAAGAAGATCTGATAATTTCATTTTCTCGGACCATCATTAAAAATAAAGTGGGAGCACTAAACACATTACCCTAATCATTTTGGAATACCTGGAAAAATTATTAGCGCTTCTCATTGTAATGAAAGTCGTACCGGGTGATTCATTAAGGGTGGTGACCCGCCATATCTCGGGAACTAGTAAATGTGGGCATGAAAATTCTTTAAAAACATTCTCGAGATTTTGAAGTTACCGCAAGACAGCGTTATTTGTTATTTAATTTTTATTATTTTTTGTTAATCATTTTCTATTATAGAGGAAGGCAAAAAATAAACGTAAAAGAAGCAAATAGATAATTATCTACAAGTTTGGTTAATGGCACTTTGAGATTGCGCCTATTATAAAGTAGTGGGCGAAGTGAATGTCAACCAATTTTCCAAAACGGGCTCACTGTGAAGATATCAAGTACATTAAGAAGGTAAATAATGGTGTTTACAGTTGATACAGAATTTTTGTTTCAATTTTCCCTTGATTTTTTTTCTGTTAAAAAATTTGTAAAAAAAATTAACTATTTAAACAAAGTTTAAGTAAAAGAATAAGGCCACAAAACTCAGGAATTTTTTTATTAGAATAGTAGTATTTGTTCTGTTGCTTTAAATGGAAACTAGATGACGTTGTGTATCAGCTTGTCTTATATAAGCGATATTCTTGAAGAATTAAAATGGAGTGGTATAACTATAATCAGCACAGAAAAATTAAAATGCAATGACCGATTACCCTATTGAAATGCAAATTAACTTTTTTTTTCGTTCCAAAGATATTTGGATTTTGATAAATTTTCTTCAGTTTTGGCTCACTCTGTAAACCATCAGTGCCGTACTTAAAATCACAATAAGAGAATATTTATTAACAAACATTGCGAAAGTTGATCAATTGCGACTCGTTGCAAGTTAATCATAATTGAGGTCAATGAAAGTGGTCTATTACTCACAAAGTTTGTTTAATAATATCTATCAACGCTACCGGTTTCGAGACAAGCTCATCCTCAGGCAACAAACTTTAAATTTAGAAACAGCAAGAATTATGTTAAAATTTAAGAATGTAGGTACTGTAGACTGGATACATATCAAGTAACAAATTAAAAATAGTAATAAGTTAAAAGGAATATCACACACACTAAAATACCGACATTGTCAATGCAAACTACAATACTCCATTTATTGTAGTGATAGGAGTGATAAAATAGTGGCACATGTCAAAAATTTGCGGTATACTGTATACACATGGTGAGTAAAAGATGTGAAATAATTGACTTAAAAAAATCTCAAGAAAGCGCCCAAACACTTAATTTTTTTATTGATACCTCTCACAAGTACTGAAGACTACTACTGTATTTACTACTGTTGACAGTATATTTGACAGCTGTCTTCAATTATTTAACCATGGCAAACTGAAATTGACATTAAACAATGCGATATTTAAAATTAAGGAGGTTTTCACAAAATATCTCCTAAATTATTAACTTTAGCAACAGCTAATACATTTTCGCTTTACATTTTGACGCAGAATCTAATACCGCTTAGAAAATTAGGAGCTGCTATTTAAAAAACCGAGATTTCTCAGTTTAAATATCACTGGCATTGTCCCCTCTCTACTGGCGCACCCTGTATAATTTGGCAAATTTATCTGTTACTATGGAAACATCGTTTCATGAACATTTCCAGAAAGCAGAATAATTTTTTGGGTTAAAACCTGTGATGCACCACATCCGTCAAACTTTTACGAAAAGATGCAATATCTCTTTAAAAATGAATTCTAGGTATAGGGTATGTTGCATAGAATAATATTAAAATTTAACACAGAATCCAAATCTAACATAAAAATGGTAGTGTTCTTAAAATAGGGAAATTGAATGCTACTTCTGGTATAAGAGAGAAAGATCTATAAAGCATTTTTTTTGCAAAAGTTTCTTAAACGAGCAATTTTGTAAAACTTATATGTATTTAAAAATCTAGTACTTACTTTTGATCAATTAACGCCTTAAGTGGCATGTGCCAGCCTAGTTCGGTTTTCATTTTTAAGCGCTAAATGGTAAAGCCAAGCTCAGTTCGTCTCCACCAAATTACTTGTTCTGTAGCAGAAAATACGAATTCAAGTCATGTATGTTGCTTGTGCAAAAAACGTTAGAAGGATTAGGTCAAGAGTACTTCGTCCCATGTTTATAATAATTGGCAATAAAACACATTCGGGGCGTAAGGTGTGTAGAAAAGTGGTAAAAACGAGCTTAGTCGTTACCGCCGACACAACAAGGCCTCAACGCTCTTCGATGACGTGACGCTGTTTAGGTGATGTATCGCCATGCACGATATTAGCATAAGCGGCAAAGGAATCGTTTCCTTGCATTCCTTCCATCTCTCCACGTTCAAAAATAATGTTAAATATAATGTAAGAATATGACCAATAAAATCTTCACGTTTTTTGTCAAATACAACGGACAGTTAAGGAATTGAGTTGGAATAGCAACTTTTTTAAGCCTAGGATTTTTTAAACTTACAGTTATGGTTTCACCGGTCCTTGAATATGTAGCTGTTGAAAAATAAATATCGTCTTTTACAAAGTGCAACTCAGAAAAAAAATATACAAAATATCCGATGCCATAGTAAATAAACCACCCGAGTCACGCTTTAAGGTACCCCGTTTTTATCGTTTCAGAAAAGTTTTTATCGCTTATACAACACTGGAAAAACATTTCTGGTATCACCAACTAAGTACGGAAATATCACTACACAGTATTTTTTTTTAAATAAAACCAATATGATTTGGATAAACCAATTCAAAACGCAGAAACGGTCCGAACATGTAAACGTGTCTTTGACAAATCGTTCACCTAACACAATATACGTCACAACCGGCTGACAACAAAGCTGTTAGGCCTTGTTTAATATCGGAGCTAACGGCATGGTTCGATAATTGATAATGAAGATCCCTGCAATGTCGTTATCGACATAACCTATAATTTGCTTGCTAGAAAATTTTTGTTAAATTTATTTTAGTTCTGATGTGTAGCACGTGTGCGTCTGTTTATTACTATAATGTAATTATCAAAAGATAACAGAAAGAAAAAAACATTCTGCTTTGTTGTGATCAGACGAAAAAAAATATACCACTTAAAGGGTTAATTATATAAAAATTTTCATTTGTAATTTTTACATAAGCACCGTACCAAATGCAACTACTAGCATATAGAATCTTGTACAATGCAGAATAAAACCTCCTTGAAGTATGTTTTAATGTATATTAGCATCCTCGCAAACACGACAAGATTAATATCGAGAGTATAAAGTAGAAGATGAGTCGATAGATAAGCAACACGTAAGTAAATTACTTCAGTAGGAGGTGCGGCTCCCGCGAGATGTCTCTAGGAGGGGCTCCTTACCCCCCAGTGACGAGACACCGAACTAACGCTAGGTGTGGGTCCCTTAGCGTGCACAAAGTAAACTAGCCTTTTAATGAATTCACTTCATTTCATTTTCGATATAGGTTGGGCTTAAAATAATAACTGAGACATTAGCGTTGGAAATTATAAGATAAATACATATTAAGCGCGTAGCCTTGCAGAATAGTTAAGCGACGTTCTCTAACTGATGGACACCTTTTAGATAACTCTATCACTGCGAAGACAACTACTGCACTCGGAATACTTTGTCTGCAGATATTACTCATTTGCATAAAGCCACTCACGTAACAGATACTTACGTGACAAAGTGGAGAAAATATGTTTTTACCTTTATTTCATGTTGATTGCAAAACTCTTTAGAAGTGTTGCTGTACTCAAGCAATACTTCGAAGAGGTGATAGCGGCCTAAATGGGGGTGTGTATTTAATTAAATTAGTGGAATATGCAAATCAACAAGCTTAGTATTATTCAGATAAGAATCTTAGGGAATGATGCTGTTTACACTTGAGGTTTCTTGCCCTCTGCTTCTAAAATTAACTCCTACTAGACAATCTACTATTAACATACTGATTTGCGTTAGACAGTTTACTTTGTAATGAAGTCAGTTATTGATTTATTTGAAGAATACATCGTTAAAATCTCAATCTGTATTACTGATTTTCTAAAAATGTAATTAGAGTACTTCTTATTAATCCCCATGTAATACAAAAATTCGCAACTCAATATTTAGAAACATTATAAGCATTACTTGAAATTTTGCAATGTGCAACGTATTAAATACCGCGTTAAAAAGTTCCGTGATATAATGAACCGCTAAAATCCATAGGCGCTGTTGCAAAACGGAAATATTAGGAATGATTCAATAATAATCCAACCGCTGTTATAAGAGAATCCCACTAGACTCTAGGCATACTTTATACCCCTAGTTTGTTTCTCTGATTGATTATCCTTGCTTTTCTCGATTTTTTGCTCCTCTGCTATTTTTGATTTACTTTGTTTCTATCTCCTCGTTATATTGTGGAATAGTTTCCTTTTTAATTTTGTTCTTACAAACGAAGAGGCCGTTAAATGGTATTACGTTAGAGGCAGTAGGTATTGCAAATGACTGCATATTTGAACATCCATTCTAATAATATTTTTCGAATTCATAATTTTTCCTTTTAAATTGAGGACTATTTCTTTGTTTCATATACGGCAATATTACAATAAGTATTTATTTGGAAATAATCAACAATTAAAGTTCATCAATGGATAAAAATCAAATAAGATGTATTATGTATTTCCTAAAATTTGTGTGGAGTTCATATCTCGACCACGTATGGTAAGCGATTGACTTGCAAGGGTGTGGGGAGAAGGGAAACTGAAGAGTAGGGAGCGTGTTCGTAGTACAAGTGACAACGTTATTCGTTATATGTATGGGACTAGCGCTTATAAGTGAATTCTTACCAACGCTAGTATAACGACTTTTATTTTTTCTGTTACATATGGAGCTTCTTTGAATTTGAATTTGGAAGCTTTCCGAAGGATCAATAATTTCAACGTTTGAAATATGTAACTCGTGCAGAATACGACCACTAAAGACTGAGGTCTTCTAAAATGACCGACTATACAAACTTATTGGCCAACAAATAATCCATAGAGGGTAGTTTAAAAAATTTGCAACCTCAGAAACAAGTATTTCTTTTGTCAAATTCAGTTTTATTTCTCAACATAGTCTCCTTGTAAATCTATACACTTTTCCCAACGATGCTCCCATCTTTTTAATTCATCCGGGCAGTAGTTGGCGTCTTATCTGCAAAATAATCGTTTACAAATGTGATGGATGGCTTCCTCTTTGCATGAAAATGTCTGTCCTCCGAGCGAAACTTTGAGCCTAAGAAACAATAAAAAGCTACTTGGGGCCAGATCTGGTGAATAGGATTGGTGCTCCTACCAATTCGAACCCCAATTCGTAAATTTTTGCTGTGGTCACCGCTCAAGTGTGAGATGGTGCGTTGTCTTTATGGAACATAACCTTCTTTTCCTTCAAATGCGACCGTTTTTTTCGCAATTTCTGTCTTCAGCTTGTCAAGTAATAATGCGTAGCATGCCCTTGTTATTGTTTTCCTTTTTTCAACACAATTCCGTGACTATCCCGAACTACAATCGCCATAATTTCCTTGGCTGATGGAACAGTCTTCACTTTTCTCGGAGCCGATTCACCCTTAATAATCTTAGTTTCGACTATCTCTTGGCTCCAGGGGTGTACTGATGTATCATCTACAGTTATTAATCGACGCCAAAATTCCGACCTATTTTACTTAAACTGCTTCAACAAGGCTTTGGAAATGTTAATTTGAATGCGTTTTTGGTCCTGAGTGAGCAAGCGCGGCATACAACTCTTTCATGCCCAAATCTTCAGTCAATATATTACAAACACGTTCCCTCGAGATGCCCGCAGCCTCTGCTATCTCTCCAACCTTAAATCGACAGTCGTCCGGCACCATTTGGTGAACTTTTCTCATGTTATTAGTAGTCGTTGCTGTTTTCGACCGTCCCGAACCTTCATCGTCAACCAAGCTGGTACGACTAAATTTAACTTCCGCTACCCAACATTTCAGTGTGGCAAATGATGGTACAGAGTCTGCGGAAACAGCGTCCATCTCGGCTTTAATTTGGGTATTCGTATTGCCTTTCAAATGCAAATTTAATGACCACTCGATATTCGATTTTTCCATTTTTATAGAAATGCTAACATCGACTGACACAAACGACTGCTAAGCAACAACTGAGCGTCTAACATGACTGAAATTTTCAAAAGTATCTTTCAACACATGCGCAATTATATAACCAGAATATTCTTGAGTAACGCCATCTTCAAATTGAGGCTCGAAACTTTTCAAGCTACCCTCGTATACGACTAAAATTGTATCTACATGAGGTTTATGGTTTTCACTAAATATTTACAGTTACTTTGTTACATTATGATTACTAAGGTTGGACAAACTAGTGCAACGTCAGAGGCGTATCGCGCAAAAGTAGGTACGTGAGATACAGTATTATTAAGAAATAATATATTGTTACTTTTTATTGACGTCCTGACAAAGTACTACTGCGCCGGTAAACCCGGTTGTCGCAGTGGACATCAGGACGTTGAATCAGTTAACAAACATCTTAAACAAAGAAATACAATTATTTATAGAAAAAAAAACGCTAAGAAAATATTTCTTTTGATTTAAAACAGTAATTGTATTGTGGATAATTGAAATTGTAATTGCCTTGAATTGAGGCGGACAGCCTTGATACAAGTAAACGTTTCTCTGCGTGTATGCAGATTTTAGATAAAATTCGAAGAAATACGTAGTTTCATTGTGAATATAGTTATTATTAAATGTCATCATATTCAATAATTATTTCAATGTTTCTATCACGGCACACTAATCGACAATAGTTCTGTTTACAGAATCGCTATAACGAGAAAATGCCCGATTTCAGTTTCCTAACATGTCAGTAATTTTTTGTCTAGAATTTTGCCAAAAATGTATAACTAACATAATACACAGGGTGGTCCATTAAAAAAATATGTCACACCATCTTATTGCCATATTATGCGATAATCTCGTTAGCAATTCAGAGCCTCATAAACATCTAAAGACATATAGTCTACGTAACAATCTTGGGAATGCAAACTACCTATAACAATATAAAGCCATTAGTCATTAAAACATTTACGTATGTTTATGATATCCACATGCTCTATTCGAAGAGAATGAGAGAGGGAGACGGAGAGAGAGAGATAGTTGTATAAGCTGCTAAGACGTCAAGACAATCGTTCAAGAAACAAGTTTAAAACGTCGGAATCTTAAGGTCCTAGAGGGTAACATCTTGAAAGAGCACGCCGTGTGACAGACCGGATACGCTAAGCATTAACCCGGAACGTTCGTATGTTGGGCACACGATCCTCTATTACAACGGATATGCACATGTCATTTGCGGACACACAGAGGCTAGTAGCCAATAATTAGAAGTTATATATGTACACGAATCAATCGGGTACATACTAGATATATTTGATGCATATAGACGTATAACTATCTTTAGTTACGTAGATTCTATAAGAAAGTTTGAAACAAATCTAATCATGCGTACATAAATCAGTGGCGGTTCGCAATTATTAAGAGAGACAATAGCAAATTCAGTGATGTAATCAAATTATTAATTATACTCAATTCAAGTCTTCCCTTTTTTAAGAAATGAAATATGCTATAACTTTTCAATTATTTTTTTCAAAATTACTGTTACAGTGAATTAAATTGTTATTAATTGACATCACTACAAAGGTATCAAGGCATTCTTGTTAGTGTTTCTTAAAAATGTTTTACACGCTTAAGAGTGGAAAAACAGGGTGCTAATTCAGCTATAGATACAGGCACAGGAAAGCACAAATTTATAGAAATTTGAAACAAATTTCCTTCTGCAAATGTGTAAAAGTAGATACAGCTACCGGATCTTGCTTATTGTGTAAATTTTAATACATGAGTAGGTTTTCCAAACTGTTTTACGTGCTCTGCCAATGTAAGAGTTTTAAAAATTAATTTTTAAGGAAATTGTTTATAGCATTTTCCGTAATTTTTCACACTAAATAACTGAACAAGATTATAACAACGTTAAAATGAGAATTAACTAACACCGTGGCAATGCTACTATACTGTGGGCAGTGCTGCCAGATTTTTATAAAATAAAATTTCTACCTGCGACTTGTCGACGAAATAAATATGCCCATATCAAAAGAAAGTCTGAGGATTGTAGAGGTAGATTTGCGCATTTTTAAAAGGAATCGGGAATCAGTTTACTTTAAAATAAATTGGGGTATAAATTTTACAACGGCATATTTAGAAAATGTGTAATAAATTCCTAGAAAAATACGCTTCTTCCACAAGGCACCGGCAAATAATGTCCTATAGTTTATACTTGAAACTAAACCAATCAGTAATCAACGTTGTTCGGCGTCCTCTCCATCGATAATAAAGCTTTGAAACTATTATTATTTCCATTTCTTAGATAACGCTAACAACATATTTTTTTAATTTTCGAGGTATTAGTTGCAGTGACCGGACTGGTTTAATTTGATTGAGCTCCATATTTCCTATAAGCTCTATTTTCCGACTATTTCGCGCGAGAGATCACTTCTGAGGAGACCAATCACGTGAACTTATGGATATTTATTTATTGTACATGCAAATACATATAGGGATAGGAAAGGACAACTGAACTTAATTTGCATAAAAACTGTAACAGCCATGTCCCTGAAAACTTAAGTGACGTCAATACTTTGAATCGACTCCTCTCCCGTAGCCGTTTCCGCAAATTACATGAATTCAAATCCTTCCTCCCGCAGGTTTTCATTCAAAGGACCCGCCTCTGTTGTTCTCGATTCATTAAGGCTATTAAAATCCAACTCCTGCAAAATTGACAATATCGATGGGCATATGTTGAAGCTTTCAGTATTTCACTTATTGGATTATATTGCCCACATTTTCTCCAACGATTCTTCAATATTTTCTATGCTCTTCACTAATCAAAACCATTCCTAAATCGTCTACTGCGGAAGAAATAAAAGATCTCAGACCTATAAATATACTTCCAGCACCATCAAAGGTTTTCGAGCGCTGTCTGAAGAAACAACTTCGCTAATTCGTCAATGATACGGATATTCTTCCTTTACGCCAATGTGGTTTTCAACCGGCACATAGGTGCACTGTGGCTTTAACTTACATTTTAAGTGACATTGTCCAGACTACGGATAGGATAGAGGTGATGCCACTGTGTCAGTCCTTATGGATTTCAGCAGGGCTCTTAATACCGTCCATTATGACACTCTATTAGCAATTATGAGATCCTCCGGCTTGAGTCCATTCTCTCTGTGTCTAATGGCGAACAGTGTGCAACAGGTGGCTTTGAATTATTGTGTGTTGGAAAGAATTAATATATATGTTGTGGGTTGTCATAAGGTGCCATACTTAGTCCTATTTTGTATAGCCAAAATAGGACTAGAGGTTACATATAGTAACCTGATGTAAAACCTACGAAACTTCCTAAAGCTTGAGTGCGTATAAATGGGTATCTGCATGATTTATCAATATATTGTGACCGCTATCAACTATTTCTAAATCCAACTAAAGCGCAACTATCACTTTTGGAACAAAGAGCGCTGTTTTGGCGTCTTGGTATTAAATCTTTGTTTCACTTATGCTGATGTAGTGAGATGATCGAAAGTATATATATATAGAACAGCGTTTCGTAGTGCAAGTGAAATGTATCATGAACAGGCTTTAGAACTGGCAGCTGCAAGACAACGCATTAAAAGGTTTAAGCTTAACGGTACGCTTAACGAAACGGAACATACATACGTGTAACAAATTGATAAAGAAGCAGCTAGGAAATCTCCGGCCTCGGTTATATTTTAGGGAAAATGTTATGTTTCCGATCCTAGTAAATTACAAGTAGAATACACAAGGTATCAGTGCTATCGGCAAGCCCCTCGTGATATTTTAGAAAGTCGTTTACATTTGCCACCAAGTAAAACTATTTTATTTGGCTAACTACTGTTCAAACGGAACTTGGTGACTACCAACCCGACGAACATGGCCCCAATTGTCTTTCACACCTACAACTTGTGCCTGGATAGACATAAAGGTCAATTGCCTGCCGATGCCGAGTTTAATTTCCTAGATCATGCAAAGTGTTTAGAAATGTATGGAGTTGTATTCCAAAAGGACATTAACATTAATATATTCTCTTGGTCCAAAATAATGAAGATATCTTTCGAACGGAAACAATTTTTATACCGGTGGATTGTGTGAGGAATCTCGGGTTGCACTTGAACTCTTTGCTTCGTTTCTAATAAGAAAAGCTGTTATATATCTTTGTCCATACGAACCACTTCAATTATACGACTAAGTATATGCTTTTAAATGCACTCGTTTTGTCAAATTCGAACTATGCAGATGTTATCTATTTCCACTGTACTGCAAAGTAGGGTGTTCAAAGAACCCAACGCGGCCAAAGTAGTTGTTTGAGGTTCACTTTTGAAATACGCGGACGTTGACTCGACAGATAGCCTCAAAAGACATTATGCTTCCGTATTATTTTGCATGTTTTCACACAAGATTATCGTACGGTATTATATTCTGGGGAGCTTCATCTTTTAGTGATAGGATTTTTCAACTGCAAAAGCGTGCAATCAGAAATATGGTTGGAGTAAGTACAAGAACATCTTGTCAACAATACTTTCGAGATTTGTGGATTTTGACGCTTACCAGTTTATACATATTGAAAGTTGCTACCTTTGTTAAAGAACATGAGAATTCATTCATTACTTACAATGCCTACCACGCATATAGCACAAGAAATCCTGATCAATTTTGCACACCAGCGCATAGTCTGACCGCTTTCGAGAGATCTCCTTTATACATGGGTATAAAAATATTTAACGCCCTACCCAATAGAATTAAGATTCTCAATTTAACTGCTTTTAAGAAAAAACTAAGAAAGATTTTGATAAGCAATGTTTTTTACGAGTTAGAGGAGTTTTTTGAATTTCGGTTAGGTTAGTAACCGTAACTTGTTATTATTATTAATTTTGTTATAATTCACTGGACAACAAATTTTAGTTTATTTGTTGTATCATGTCTGAAAAGTGCATTTTTTTGTTAATTTTGGGGCGCTCAATACAAAAATGATTAAATTAAAAACTTAGCTGCAGTTTTCAAGAACAAGTTTTTTTATTTTATTTTTAACAAAATAATAAAAAATAGATATTTTTACACTTTTAGAGTCACTAAATGCGCCGTCTTTTTGCTATTCTTTTGTGAATTGTTTCTGGAGCATCTCTAACAAGAGTCCAACAGTAGTCGGTAAGCATGGTAGCATTCCAATTTCCCTGGTACCTTTTCTCGATTGTTGATATATCCTGATGGAAGCGTTCGCCATGCTCATCACTTACAGCTCCGCAGTTTCCAGGAAAAAAGTCCAGGTGTGAGTGTAGGAAATGGATCTTTAGAAACATATTGCAACCCATTTTTTGATACGATGACAGCATATTTTCAATAAGAGTAACGTAATTGTCAGCTTTTTCCCAAGAAATAAGTGACTACGAGGCGAAAGTCATTCCAAGCATTTTTTTCAATATCTGTTAGAGTGCTGTCAAAATGTTCGTCTTTCAGAATATTTCGAATCTGTGGCCTAACAAAAATACCTTCTTTAATTTTTGCTTTACTTAGCCTTGAGAATTTCTGACGCAGGTCCTGAAAAACTGGCCCATCTCTATTCAGTGCCTTAACAAAGTTTTTCATTAGGCCTAATTTGATGTGCAGTGGTGGAAACAAAATCTTTTTGGAGTCTACCAATGGCATATGTTGTACATTCTTTTGACCTGGCTCTAATGATTGTCGAACAGGCCAGTCTTGTCTTTTGTAATGAGGTGCCTTTGCCCTACTGTCCCATTCACACAAAAAACAGCAAAACTTGGTATAGCCTAGCTGCAACCCAAGTATAAGTACAACAACCTTTAAGTCGCCACACATCTTCCATTGGTGCTCTTCGTATTTTATGCTTGTCAATAGGTACTTCATATTGTCGTGTTATTCTCTCATGCGAACGGCATATCTAACAGAAATAGACGGTAGAATATTTCCAATATGCAATAGTACTGCCTTTAAACTGAATGTTGAACTGTCTACAAATAATCTCCATTCCTCTGGCTTGTAGTTTATATTTAGAGCCGCCAATAAACCGCTAATGTTATTGCAGAAAACCAAGTTATTTTCCATGTCAAAAAATGGTACTAGGCCTTTATAGCGATTACGAAAAACACATACCGAAACATCGTCTTCTAATAGGTTCCACTGCCGCAATCTTGATCCTAGTAACTCTGCCTTACTTTTTGGAAGTTTTAGATCTCTCGCGAGATAGTTTGATTCCGACTGGGTTATTTTGTGCGGTTGGCGGTTTGACGAGCTTTGTGTGAAATCAGGATCTGTTGATGTTGATGGCATATCTTCTTCATGACAAATCGTTGTATTGCTATTATCTGATTCGTAAGTGAATGTTCCTGGGGATTCTGGAATAGGAAGTTGGTCACTATGGGGCACAGGTCTCATGGCAGATGGTATATTTAGATAGTTGATAACCGATTTTTTCTTCTTGGATATACCTGTGCCTTGCCCAACTCGACGTATCATGCAGAAATAGCAATCATTAACATGATTTGTAGGCTCTCTCCAGACCATTGGGACAGAAAACCGCATACATCGTTTTTTATGATTTAACCAGTTTCTTGGTTTCTTGGAACCAGTTTCTGGACTTGAAGCGCATGTATTCCAGCAGATATGTGGTACCCAATGTTTGTCTTGATCCCCTATTTTGCAACCGAAATAAAGCCGATATGCCTGTTTTACCAATGGAGTAATAGACCGTTTCTGAGACACAAAAGTCACCTCACCACAAACATAACAGAAGTGATCTGGATTGTTTACACACTTTCGAGACATCTTACAATGTCAACTATTCTGATTAGACTCACTAACTTCGACTGACTAACCTCTCCGCTTTGTAGCTGCTTATATACCCTAATACGGCTTCTAGATTTTTAGGGAATATTCGAGAAGATTCGAGAATTTTCTATTCAATTCCATAATATTCGCGATAGTGGCGTTTGTCATTTGTTTGTATACAGGAACTGTTCAGTACAAGGCGGACTTGCGGTTACAGTGTTAATATATAGGGACACATGACATCACGTATCTCTAAAACTTGAACTAATATTAAAAAGATAAGTTTATTTTCGGTTTTACCACACCAAAAATAGTAAGATTTAGTCGATTTTATTTTAGATACATTTTGGCTGTTGTCCAGTGTTATCATAATGTTTATTTCTATTGTCACATTTGTATGTTAAACTTAGTCTAAGCTCTTACGTTTAAGTTTGAACTGAATTTACTTTCTGCTTTTTTCATCCAATACTTTTAGTTCTGTCCATGTGACTCGTTTTATACCTTTGTTATGGTCTTGAAGATCAATAAAATTATTATTATTATTATTACAGATCTAGGAGGCACTAGAAATACAGCACTGTTCACTTAAAATGAATCTAGCAAAAGTGATTTTTTGATTAAAGCAAATTAGTTTAAGAAGTGCAGATATAAGTTCTATGAGAACTATATAACTTGACTTCACATAACGAATCCGGTTAAAACGATTTATTGGATAAAATGGGTTGGTGCAGATATACTAAATTTAGAAAATTTCCGGATACTACGAACTTTTAACTTAACACCAAACTGAATAGGCATGAATTTGGAGTTAAACATTTTAAGGTGTCGTTTAAAATTTATTACTAAAGTAACACATAAAGGAACAGCAATCAATTTCAAGTTCAAAATTTATAAGATCTTTGGTATTCGTTACATTTCCAGACACAACGCTAATTTATCCCCTATTTCATTCACGAAGAGACAACGTAACAACTATACATATATATGAGTACATACATTTAAGCGACCGACCGGTATGGAACCAGCAGACCATAAGGCCCCGCACGAGTCAAAATCATCCAAGGATAACAATTCAACGGTCTTGTGCCTTACGTCTTTTATCAGCCTTCCTACCCCTACCAAAGACCAATTTTAATCAACTATAGGTGAGCTACATATAGATCCGTTAAAAAGTGGGGGTGAAGTTAAGATCAATTTCTTACGAAAATAAAAAACGCGTCTTCAGTTCGGTTTAAGACGTTTGGCTCTTCAAATAAATATCATACCTTTAAAGTGCAAATATTAGTTCTGTGATAAATCTTGAATTAACTATTTTAATGTAAAGTATTTATTTTAAAGTGTTACCTAAGGTAAGATACTCAGAATTTTCTTTTTAGTGAATGAAAAGGATTTTTACTTTTTCCAATTATTAAAAAAATTTTATGTAATACTGTACTTCACACTTTTGGTGCAACTACATTAATTTAAAAAACTACGAAAGTTTGGTGCAGCATACGATTTTTTTTTGAAAAACTAACGTTTTCCCTAAACGCTGATCTTTTTACTAAACTTATGTTCAAAATTAACGCACCACTCAATGTTTCTGATGTATTTTCTATAATTTCTGTATTTTCTAAAAATTTTTGGTTTAACAGAATGTAATAGCTTTATGCCACTACAAAGTTATTTCAACATTTCTGATGAAAACAGCCGCGAGTTAAGAAGTTCTGTCAAACAGTTTTTGTCGTTTGAGTCGTTTAAGTTCAGGCATTATTTAAGTTTTAATTACGAGTTTGTTAATTTTTTGCGTCTATAGAACTTAAGTTAATAAAGTTTAAATTGAAAATCATGGACCTACCACATAACCAATGATGAATGTGCAAGAGCTTAAACTTTGTTAAGAGAAGAATGTACAATGCGTTACGTGGCTAATTTGCTGGGCGTTAATCATGGGATAGTTAGTCGAATAGTTAGAAGATTGTAGGAAACCGGATCACATTCTAGAAGACATGGTCAAGGTAGGAAATGAGTCATACGAGCGAGAGATGATCGTTCTTTGCAGGGTGCCAGAGAGCGCGACCGTTTGGGCGCTGCCGAATGGACGCAAATATATTTGGGCGCAAGACAATAGGGCGCGAGGATATTTGGGCGCGAGAATAGAAAGCGATCAAAAAATATATTCAAAAATATATAAACATATATTATTACAAATAATATAGTCATGGATTCATTTCATAATTGTGTGATATCCCGCGAGGAAAGTCAAAACCAAAATAAATCCCTTAATGATATTAATTCTATTTTTCGAACAGTTAGTAGCTGGAAATAATTCACCAGTTAAAATCGAAATTTCACAGATGCAGATGACCGGATTAAACATTTAATTCAGAAGCATCACCGAAGAAATGTTGTTGAATTTCTTCGCGGGATATCATACAATTATGAAATGAATCCATGACTTTATATTTTTTGTAATAATATATGGCAGGATTTTTAGGTCTAAAGCTGCATGATTTTCTTCTCTTTCAGATCTTCTTCTATTGCCTTACTCTACCTTTTCCTCGGTCTACCGCATTTCCTTTTTGCTTCTGGTTTCTTCCAAGCTACATCATTTACATTTCTGTTAGTCTATATTCTCCACTTTCACAAATTGCCCAATAGGTTTATCTCCAAATAGTTCGTAGAGTTCTGTGTTCATCCTTCTCTGTTTTATATTATAATATTGTTATTTTCGTTTTCCTTGATACTATTAATACCTCTAGGTACATATAACTGCTTCAAATTCACATATACTATCAGTTTGTATTTGTACTTATAGATTTCATTTTTTGATATTTCGTGTGCTGCTTTTGAGTACCATGAATTCGGTTTTATCGAAGTTGAATTGTTGAAGTTATTTTGTGACTTCTTCCAATTCTTTTCAGCTTCTCTTAAACAAGGTTGTTGACAGCGGGTCCCCTCGGACGAATAATTCATCCATTTTAAAGATTTTGCTTACTCTTCCTTTGAACTTTACTGCAGTGGTTGTATTTCGTAGAATCATCTTTATAAGCTTAATTAATTTTAATGCTATCTTGAGATTGTTTAAAGCATTTATTAATTTTGCTCTGTTCATATTATCGCACGCTCCTTTGAAGTCTACGAAGAGCATGTATGTGGGAATGTTTTGTTCCTAGAATCCAGTTAAAATTTCCTTCATCATGAAGGCCTGGTCCATTGTCGATCTACTCTTCCTGAAATCTCCTTGGTAATCTTCTAATCCTCTTTCCGTATATTCTTACATCCTGTATTTTAGCAAAGTAGTTAATACTTTGTATACGACGTCAAGTGGCGTTATGGCCCTCTCATTTTTACAGTCCATTTGGTCCCTTTTTTTGATACCCATCCATTACAAAAAACAAAATCAAAATGGAATTCCATTTCTAACCAGTTCTTCTACAATTTTTTTCTTGTTTATGATATCTTTTATTAAATAATGGAAATATATGCACGAACAATAGTTGATAATAGTCCATCACCTACTCGTATTGGTATCATCCGACATTATGAATACATCAAAAATCCATAATATTAACTTGCTACTTATTAAATTAATACGGTTACTAATCGTTGTTATAATTTATAATTAAAGCTGGCCACGAGCGGTACCGCGCAGTAGCGTAGAGTCGACCAGGGTTCGCGTTCCACTAGAGTTATTCTGCTAATAGAGATGTTTGCTGCCGCAAATAATTTCGCTCATCTTTTAAATAAAAATTAAATAACACGTGCTCAAACACTTACCATTTTAAGAGTCCTCCGTGAAATCACAAAGTGAATAATGTCTTAAATATCTGCAACATTAGATATGTTTCAACTGTTGTTTCGGCAAAACTAGTACGGCATGAGGAAAAAATGCGTTTATATGCAGAGAACGAACGTTCTACATCTAGTGACGTAGTATTTGCGTAAGTAAAATAATCTTTCAAATAACTTAACGATTCTGTTGACGCACCTTCACAAATGTGTCTTAATGTGCCAAAATCAGAATTTTTCTCAAAAACACTTTCAAATTTTTCTAGAACAGAAACATTTTTTGCGTCTTCAATCGCGCATAGCTGTGCGTGAACATGTTGCACTATTTGTAGAGATTCTTCTAACGGCACCGCTAGCCCGAAGTAATTGTCGTGAATGATTTTTAAATCCATTTTAACCTGACTATCTTGAAATTTCGACTGGCTTTTCTGGATAGCGGCAGCTTCCTTTGTATCGAATTGTAAAACCACGTTCTTAATATTGTCAAAATATTTATGATAATAAACCGCGGCCTGCAATCATGTTCCCCAACGAGTTAGAATAGGTTCTGGTGGCTCTGGTATGCGGGGGCACAGTCTGTGAAATTCGCGAATACGTTTCGGTGATTTGACAAATACTGCTTTGGTATGCGCTACTAAAGCGTCTACCTCAGGATAACATTTTCTGATACTATCCGCCACAAAATTGAGAGCATGAATTTTACACGTAATGTGTAACAAATTAGCAGAATGGTTATTAAGAGACCGGCCTACAGAAAGAATGTTTGCAGCACCATCACTCCTTAACATCAAGAGTTGGTTTGTTGAAAGTTCAAACTTGTCCAATGTATTTAACACTAACTTTGAAATTACTTCGGCAGTACACTGTTGTATTCGTTTGGAGACTAATAGAATTGAAGGTGCCGATTGATGAGGTTCCAATTTGCGTGCCATTACATTAAGAACAGAATGTTTCTTCCGATCTGTTGTTTTGTCGCCACATAACCACAATTTTTGATCTTTCAACTCCGATTTTATTTTTTGTTCAATATGTTCGCGCGCAGATGGCACAATTCTTCGTAACGATGTTCGACTTGGTAATTTGCACTCCGAATAGTTATTCCAAAAGCAGATAAATGGTTCCTTGTCTAGTAAATTAAATATATATATTACATGCGATAAACGTAACGCATAAATTTAATATACATTTTTCATTGTCTCGTGCGCAATTTCTTTTTGAGACATACTTTTCACTATTTACGTGTCGTAGACAATGTTGTCTGGACCAACACATTAACGGGATTTTACAGATTACACATTTAATTTTAGCACCTTCATATATTAAGTCTGGAATTTCTGCAATAAATTTTCAAAGTTTGTCCGACCGCGGTCGTTTTGCTGACGAAATCATAATTTTTCTAGGACAGATAAACAATTGCGCAAATGACCGGCAGCGAAAATGTCCATACTGCTCCGCAGACGAAGTAATACTACCGAATTGATTCTACGCCGATGCGCGGTACCGCTCGTGGCCAGCGTTATTTATAATAGTGTTCGTCGAACGAAAACGAAACGATAAAATCGACAGCGATAGAAAGGGACGAGAGATACGGTGTGGCGAATACGAAATAAAATCAATGGAAAAAATATGTTCAGGGCAATAACATTTGTGCATAATTAATAAAAAAATACGCACACGTCGATGTATGCCCAGTATTTCGAGTGCACACAATCACGTACACACAGCAAACACGAACACATAGCCAGTTACGCATTTTTGTATCGCTCAATGAACTCCCAATAAAAAACCATAAAAATGTATTAAATAGGTGTCATTGATGTTACTATTGAAAAAAAGTGTAGCCGGGAAAAAATGCCGGGCGATTCTTTTTTTTTATTTTTATTATTTTTTTCGTTACACAGAACTCGGGACACCTGTTGTTGCCTACTACTACTAGGCTATTGATGAAAATCGATATTCGGCGTCTCAGTTCAATGTTTCGCTGTTTCTCTTTACAGCAGCATGCGAATTTTAATTTGCTGTCTGTAATACGTTGCATTATTTTTTTGTCAAATGCGAATCGATATTTGTGGCAGTAATTAATTTTGTCGTTTTTCATACTTGTTCCGGATTTTTTTGCGACAGACGTGGTCGCTGGCGCTTCGCTTTTTCCGTTTTTCCTACATGCGAATGCACGACATTGAAGTTGATTCATTCAAAATATTTTTGACATTTCCTATTAAACGTACATGTAAACGGATACTCTTAGAAGAAAATAAGTTCAATAACCGTTTAACTATGAAACGGTAATTTAATAGCAAACATATATATGTAATATGTACACACATAAAAATGTATTTTTAAATGAAGAATATCAACATACTCAACTACAAATACTCAATTAAAAGTTACGTATTATTTTGAAATTGGTATATTCAAATAGAAGATATACATGTGTTTCATTTAAAACTAGTTGATACCCAAAATAAATCGGAACCAATGCTATTCAAAGTAAAAAACGGGCAATAGGCATCAGATTCAAAGGACATATAGCACATTACCGCTATAGAAGGATCGAATCGTCAAGCGTAGCACAGCACATAAACGAAACCGGGCCTAATACAAACATTAAATTAGAAAACCTCAAATTGATTAAGAACGTAACTTCGGCATGAGAATTAGACGTTTATGAAACCATTTATATGAAAAATAATGCAAATTTGTTAAACAGAGAAGGAGGTCCGCTTGGCCACTCGCTTTGATGAATTTGTTGAGTAAACCAATGACCTTTTCTTTTAGTTTTGAATATTTCTCATGTTTTAGTTTTACAACATATAGGCGCTAAAAGTTGGAACTTGTAAATGTCTTTTTGAGTAAGGATAGAACAAGGCACGATTAAATTAAAATCTTTTTCCCATTCGGTCGTACGGTTGGAAACAAGAGTCCACGAATTCCGAATTAATTAAATAACTTGGGTGACGCGAAATGTGCCGATAGTTTAGTATTATCCCCTTTTTGTTTTTACTTGTTTTTTCGTTTTTATTTTATTTAATATTTATTTTTTTAACTTTAATATCAACGAGATCATGTCTAAGGATCAAGTCACGTTGACTATTTTTAAAATATTTTTATCAGGTTAAATATGCAATATGTACGACAACCGACAAAACTAATAGACAGACAAACATATTAGGTGTGTCTTTAAACATTGGGATTAAAAAAATAATATAAAATAAAATAAAACCTGAAAACAAACAAAAACAAGAAAGGGATAATAAGTAGAGCTCGGTAACTGGAGAGCAATCGCAGCGGCGGTGTGACTGTGTTTAGGTGGGCAGGGAGGGCTGGTCGATTATGATACGACACGACAAATCATCATCGCTCAGTTCAGTTTAGCATTGGATAGCGGATAGGGCGTGTTGATTTTATTGATATAGACGTAGTTATTAATTGTAGTTTGTCGAAGGCTAAAAAACGACCCTTTCAAGACATAGTAAATAAGTTTATTTCTGACTTTCCCGATTTGTTTTACAACGGGAGTAATATAGTTTGCAAAGTGTGCAAAATGCATTTGATGTCAAATAAGAAGTGGAACTGTACAAGTCACGTAAATTCCGCACAGCATAGAAAGCGAAAATTGGGCATGCCACCGAGAAGTGCATTTTCTTTTAATGTAATTCTTATGTTGATAAACTGTAATTTGCCACTAGGCTTACTCGATAAACAACCGTTTAAGGACTTTTGGGCAAATACAATCTCGAGTTGTGGCTGCCAACGGAGAAAACGGCACGTAAGCATGTTACATTTGTACACGATGACGTGGAAAAGAAAATGAAACGCATATTGAAAAAACAGTTTCTTTGGTTATGTGATGACGAGACATCAGACTAAAAAAAATTCAATTGTAAATATTATGGTTCGCATACTAGATCCTATTAAACCTACATTACCACTATTACTAGCTAGCCGAAGACTACAAGAGTGTACTGCTGCAGCAATTACGAAGGTTGTACTTAGTACGTTGGAAAAATTTCAAATTTCAAAAGATAAAGTGTTGATGTTTATGAGCGATGGCGCAGCGATAATGCGTTCGCTAGGCCGTTCTCTTCTTGAACATGGTTGCAAGTGTTTACATGTTACGTATAAAGTGCATGCTTTACATCTTGTGGCAGCAACCATTCGACAATGCTCTCCCGAGGTAGATGCATTAATAGCAAGCACAAAAAAAGTATTTTTGAAATCTCCCAAACGTCTAGGATCATTTCACACAGAGTGTCGTGGTATTCGTCAACCACCGGAGCCAATTCTTACACGTTAGGGAACATCGTTGCAGGTAGCTTTTTATTATGCTGAACATTTTAAAATAGTAAAAGCTGTTGTTGCACAATTCAATCCTGCCGAAGCTGCAGCTATTAAGGAGAGCCAGTCGAAATTTCAAGATATTTCCGTTGAAACAGATTTAAAAAATATTCGTAGCTACTATAAAGGATTAGCTGACGCAATAGACTAATTACAAAATAGATCGTTATCATTATTGGAGCCTCTGCAAATTATGGACGGAGTGCATACACAGCTACTGACTATACATAACGCAAAATATAATCGCGTTTTAGAAAAGTTCGAGAGTGTGCTACAGAAAGATCCCGATATTAGCACACTGATGGTGTATCGAATAATCCACTGACTAAGTACAAAGAGCATTTTAATCATGCATGTATAACATCGGTAGATGTTGAACGCTCTTTTTCAAAATATAAACTCATTTTCTCACCACGGCGAACATCGCTCGCCGAGACAACTGTGGAAACACATCTAATGGTGACAACTTTTTGCCACTCTTATCCATATGATGTTAATACTGATAATGGCGCTTCTAGTTTTACTGTTCCGTAGCCAAGGCTGCTTAAAAGGGTGAGTGTTTCACTACTTTCCACATATAATTATGTATTAGTTCTGTTATTTTTTTTCTATTTTCTTACTATTGTTTTTGTACATTGGGCATGTACGGCAATGGCACGGCTCCCTGTTACCGGGCTCTAATGATAAGAAGAAGCTTGAAAAAGTCGACAATAAATCAACCAAACGTAACAATGAAATGAATATAGGAAAAGATAAAAAGGGTCTTTTTTCCTCTCCTGTTAACGACCTAAAATCTAAAAAAAGAAAACTTAATATTTAATCAATTTCAAGGATATCCCCCTGAATGAACACACGTAAATAGAAAATAATACTTGGAGATCATGATCCTTTTGTAATAAACAGATAAGCAGGTATACCGCTGGCAGGGTAATTTCCGGTATTTTTATTTAGTGAAAAATATATTAAGGTCTTATTGTATAAGTTAGTAGTTCATTTTAGTTTCCAATTTCGAACAGTTTACCTGTAAATTATAACAAAGGCTGGCACTATAAATTGTGATACAGTGATGACTAGGGTTTGCTAAAAAGGTGGTACCGGCAGTGGCGCACCGCATAAAAGTAGGTACGTAGTATACAATATTAGTAAAAAATAATATTGTTACCTTTTCCTGTCGTCTTGATGTTCACTGTGGCAATTGGCAACCGCTCTGGTAAGCTGCGTAGAATTGCATCAGCAACGCTTCCATTGTCGATTCATTCAGCCGTCGACGGTGTTGTGAATACGTTGTCGTATACTTCGAAAATGATCGTTCGACATCCAGTGAAGTAAGATTTGCAAATGTCAGATATTCCTTTTTCTCATCTGGGCGCTCTTGATTTTCAGTTATAGACCGAACCTTTTGTAAACCTGGATTTTCCGTTAAAATTGCACCAAATTTTTGAGCAACATCGACTCCTATAGTGTTCGTCAAGTTTTCCAAAGCGGCTTGTAAATTGTTTATGCAATTTAATGCGTCTCGTGCAGATAAGTGACTGTTTTCTAATTGTTCAATAGTTTGTGCAACTTCAGAATAGTCCATGGAAATTTCATCTATTTGTTGTTGAACGTCCGAATTGGAAAAAAGTTGCTGACTATCTCGAACTGCTGCAGAATCATTTGAATCAAGTTTCAAGATGACATTTTTCACTTGTGAAAAATATTTCTGATAGTAAGATACTGCCTGGTACCATGTTCCCCATCGCGTTATTACAGGCTGAGGTGGTGGTAATTTCGGACACAATTGTTTGAATACACGGATGTGTTTGGGAGATTTGATGAACACTTTTTTGGTAGATGCTATTAACTTATCCACCATCGGATACTTCTTTTGAATGGTTTCTGCTACAAGGTGACATGCGTGTATGAGGCGTGTTATGTGAAGAAGAGTCGGAAAGCATATATTCAACATCCTACTAACGCCCAGCATTGCTGCGGCTCCATCAGTAACGAACATTGTGACTTGGGTTCCTGTGATACAAAATTCTCTCAATGAATCTTTTATTATCTTGACAACGGTTTCTGCATTAGTTTTCTGAATCCTTTTACTGGATAACAACAACGAAACTGGTGAACCATCACGTTTTAAAGGACATGCTACAATATGAATGACGCTATGTTTCTGAGTTGTTTCATCCACACATAGGCAGATTTTCTTATTTCTCAACTCGTCTTTTATACATTCCTTTACTACCTTGCACACGTGCAATTGTATCGTAATTGCATAGATGTTGGCAGCTTCCATGAGGGAACGTATTTAGCCCAAAAAAGACGTTCATTAGATACTAGATGTTGTGGGATGTTGCACACACTTAACATAAAAATAAAATCATATAAAAATTACCAGTATGGAATACTGTTTCTTAAATTCAATACATGACGTTTACTTTTACAATGTTTTCTACATTCAAACCTAACGCGACTTAGCAATCCGCTATTGCATATTGTGCAATAAATATGCGGACTTCTATATTCTAATCCAGGGAAATGCCTGAGATATTTATTCACATTCGAAGGGAACGTTACACCCTTTGGGCATCCCATTTCCGCGTACTTATTTGGCGTGCAGCGTGCAACGTACTGTCGCTTTGAATTCCCTCGCGGTACTGTCGAGATCGACTACGAGTTGAAAATTACCCCTACCCACGCCGCTACCGCTACCCTACTGCCATCCGGTACCACCTTTTTAACAAACTCTAGTGATGACATTTAAAGAAAATGCCTAAAATATCGTTAATGAATAAAAATAAGGTTGTTGTTTTACATGAAGAAGGTTACAGCTAAGCAGAAATAGCAGGGCGGGTGAATTGTTCTCGGTGTAGTGCATAAAGAATTATTAAAAAATATAAGCAAACAGGCGAAATGCTGGATAAACCTAAGTCTGAACGGCCGAAAAAGGTTGGCAGACCTGATGCCTACTTTTTGAAAATAAATGCTCTAAGAAGCAGAAAGAGAGTAAGTGTGCAACTAGTGTGTCACTTAGAAAAAGCTACAGGCACGTCAGCACAGGCAGTAATTCCATCACAATTCGCTGATAGAAGTGGTTGCTTTTAACAAATATCTTAACGTTGTCATAGTCACTAGTGTGCTCTTCTGTTTGGTAAAGATGTTTGGCGACTATTGGCTTGTTTGATGTTCGTGGCTTCTCTGTATATTGCATCCGGTTTGTCAAGTATATCATTTGCTCATGGACACTGTAATTCATAGATCACTAGCAAAACGCCAAGTAGATTAGTACATCAAACACAGCAAAACCCGAAAGACACTACTTCAATGACAAACAGTCACGAGAGCCTACAATCATCTACTAGGTCCTTTGGCATAGCCTAGATAAGATAATTTAGGCTGCCCACAATATTCTCTCCTAAATCTTTAAATAACTCGAAAACAAAGTAAACAAAACAAACAGGTCAATATATTTTCAATGAATTAACCTTACCGACATCAATAGGTCATCAAATTTTCAGATTTTTTCATTCCCAGTATTTGTTTTGAATAAAGATATCCACACTTACCTTTTCCAATATGAATCAGAAAAAAAATGAAAAGCAAATATTAATTTCGAAATTTTCTAGTACCAAAGCTATAATAACAATATGTTGCATTCTTTGTGTTAGAAAAAAGTAAAAATAAAATATTTTTGACTTTCTTATGTGCCACTTTACACCAGATTACTTTTTATTACTTTCTCCACATGCTTTTCCTAAAGCCATTCAATTATACCGTTACTCTCGCGTAATAGAATCAATTATGCTGGACGCAGAATGACCGCGGCTATAAAATAAGGACATCTGGCAAGATGCTCCGACGGAACTATAAATTTACTTAGACTGACCATAACCCAACTGGCGGTTCTGTCTTCATTTGGTTAGCTTAATCGCGTTTATTTAGATTGAGTGAGATTACTATTTCTGGAATATTGGATCTCGGTCGTATAAATTAAATCTATTGCGCCATTCTTCTTTTCTTATTGTTTTGTTTCATGGGACCGGGCAAGTATTCCTTCGGCAAACGCAAACTTGAGTTTAATCATTCTAATTTTGTTTGATTACAAATCGATAAAGGAAAGATTCTCAAATTAATTTGCTAATACAAATTTTAGTTGATGTGGTTGTAATAGCTAGAAATGAGAAAGAAATGAACGCATAAGTAAACCAAAACAAGAACCAAAATAATGAGAATGGATGACACGCAATTTATGGAGATGAGTTGTTGAAATGGAGGTGCACGAGGAAGAAATGAAATTTGAAGAAGTAGATGAGTTCTCTTGCCTAAGAACAAATGTGAAGAAAGTGTAAAACTTGATGCGAGATTGAGAAAAGTAAGCAGATGCCCATGGACCCCATAAAATCAAAATACTTATAAAGACGCAGAAAAATAAGAATGTTCAAAGCAATACTGAGACCAACGGTGTTATATGACTGCGAAATATGGGTGCTAAACAGGAGCATACAAGAAACATTAATCAAGAAGGTTACGCTGGTTTATGTCACATTGAAAGGACAGCAGAGGAGAAATGGTTTTAAACAGTCCAGATTGCGAAAGAAGAAGAGTAGGTGGCGAGAAGTAGTACTGACGGACCTAAAAGAAAAAATATGAATGACCGAGAAAGCAAAGCCTAAAATAAGGAATATGGTAAAAAATCACTAAGGCGACACTAAAAAGAGTTTAATGGGTATTACTGCGCGATAGAAGAGCTCAAAATAAGAAAAAAGTCTGTAGACACGGATCCAAATTTTAACGCTTTGTAATTTATAAATAGTAATGGTAATTATTAAAGAAAGTTTTCAAATTGGCCACCATTTTCTTGTATACACAATTCCAACATTCTGATCATTGAATGACGACATCTCTGGAATATTCCTGGATTATTTCAATAAAGCTCTTTAACAAAATAGCGAAATCACATTAATAATCACGCCCTTTGACAGTAATTATAGATTTCACAGTTGTCAAGGGATTTTATACCCGCCTCACCACAAACTTCTAATAAATAATAAGTATTTTTTATTCATCGAACCGAAATACAACAATAACAAATACAAGATATTTACAATTGTATCCAGAACGACAACAGCCACGTGGTAACATTTTTTCTAGTTCTTGATAGAAATTTGATCGAGAACGGATCGTTTACCAAGCCGTGTAATGTTTATGTTAACAGGAATTTGTTGATAATGAAAATTCGGATATTTTGCAAATTTTACAAATAATAACTGTAATAATAATAGAAAACAAAACAATAAACCAGCAACTAGAGTAAATGCTCAAATAAGTGGCCGCTTTCATTAGTGCACAATTGCGCACGCTATCTGGCATTTTGAACTGCCCTTTGTGTGGTTTTTCTATGAATTACATCGGCATTCTGGAGTCTGCCTTGAAGTTCTTTAATGTTTTGTGGGACATCAACTTTATAAATATTATTTTCAACAACTCCCCATAAAGAATAATCTAGAGGACTCGCACGCCATACAAGAACTCCGCCATTTCCAATCCAGTTTAATGTATCTTCACACATGACTAGTCCTATGAGACGATTTCTCAAAACACACATCCAAACGTTTAATCTAAAACGATGTGTGGTCTCCTTGCCCTATTTTGTCTGGAATTCTGTACTGCCCAATAATGCTCCGTTTTCTGTTAAAGATTCAATAATTGGTAAATTTTGATTCATCTGACCTGATGGATTCTATTTAAAGAATATTTGTCGTCTTCTAATCTTTCATCTAGCTAGTTGCTATGCTCTATTATAGTTGTCTTAAATTATCACCAGGCTGTGGTTAACATGAATGGTTGTTTAGCTTTGTTGTGGAGAGCTTTACATTGAAATAAGTTTCGTTCAATGTAGAGCTCGCCGTACTCGCGTCCGGGGCAAATTTAATTCTGTCGCCACTTCGCGTTGATGGATGTTATTTATCTAGAAAGTACAAGATTTGCATAAGCTTTACAAAAACACACACTTAATTTGCCATTTGTAAAATATCCCGTTGATTTTCATTCAAATTCCTGTTAACATAAGCATTACACGGGTCGGTAAACGATCCAGTCGGCCAAGTTTCTATCAAGATCGAGAAGAATGATACGATGCGGCTGTTGTTCTGGATACAATTGTAAATACCTTGTATTCGCTGTTGTTGATTTCGGTTGGATGAATAAAAATACTTAACATATCTCGTTTCTCTTTTTTGATACGATATTTTTCTATTACTAATGAATGATGATTAAAATGTTTGTCAATTTGAAATTTCGTAGCTGCCTTATTTAACATTTTATATATGGTTGAAATTAGAAAAAAAAGCTCTTTCTAAATAAGAAAGTTGATGATGGCCAGAAAGAACATATAAAAATTGCTAGTACACCACTAGATAGAAGATTGAAAGTGGCCCTGAGCTTTTCTTTTCAATGCCAAATAAAGATGGTGGAGGTGAAAGGAGAAAATGAGAATTTTTCCTTTCTTTATTTTTTCCAATAATACCCTATGGTGAGGGTCGAAAATGAATCAACCTGTATACATAACAGTTTAGTTAAGGTTGCAAATAGAGAAACACAGATCTGATGCAAAATATTCTACTGACATTTTGCATGACCAGATCTGTTCAAATTCAACCCAAATAATATATAAAGAAGACAAGACAATCTTCTAGATTGTATATCGTAAGGTTTATATGTACGAGGGCGTATCAAATATAAACGGGACTGATTTTCTTAAAAATTCCGGAGGGCTTCTAGACCTAGGAAGGGTGGCAGAGGGGATGTGCAGGTAGCCTCTACCGTTAGGAAGAGGGGAGAACCGATCGCAGCTCTCTCAGGTCCCTTTAGTATCAAAAGAAACCATGAGCGAGAAAGAAGTGCATGTCTCCGTGGAGCAGCGGATTATCGTCAAGTTTTTGGCCAAGGAGGGGGTGAACCCAACCGAAATTTTGCGGCGATTACGGACACAGTTCGAGGACAACACCCTGCCAAGAAACCGTGTTTGCATGTCACAAAAGAATTTCTGGAGGGCATGAAAAGGTGAAGAACGAGAGCTATGGTCGCCGCCCAAGGCCAAGTGTGACCGAGGCTAGTTTTTTTTTTCGGCAAGGTGCTTTTCACGATCGACGCACAATTAATGCGCAATATTATTGTAAAGTATTGGATGCCGCGAAATTGTCATTTCGAAGGAAAAGAAAGTAGCAATCGGCCAGAAGTGTCATTCTTCTACATGACAACGCCAGGCCTCATGTGGCTAACGCCACGATGCAAAAAGTGGATGCATTAGGAAGGGAAGCGCTGGAACATCCACCCTATAATCTAGACTTGTCACCTTGTGACTCCCATCAGCGTTTCGACGACAACGAAGCGGTGAAAGCGTTTGTGTTCCAATGGCTACACGAACGTCCGAAGAGTTTTTACGATGATGGAATAAAAAACCTCCCAATCCGATGGGAAAAATATATTTCTAGGGCAGGAGAGTATGTAGAAAAATAATATATATTTGTATGCTTAGTTAAATAAAGTTAGAATTTTTTAAAAAACGAGACTCGTTTATATATGATACACCCTCGTATATACGAGGTACGCGCCATAAATTCTCGACTTGATATAGAAAAAATAAACAATTTTTATGTTTCAATGTAATCTGCCCTAACTTCGATACATTTATTACAACTATTAATTAATAATTCTATACCCTTGTGAAAATAATCTAAAGTTTTTCCCTTAGAATGCTGTATTACAGCTGCTTGCAACTCATTCTCGTTCTTAAAACGATTCCTTTTTGGATGGAGGATCATAATACAGAACCATTGTTTCATCTCCTGTGACAATGGCCTCCAAATTCGGTTTCGAGGCGTCTCCACACATGTTTAAAAACGAGAGCGCACATTCGACCCGACGTTCACGTTGAAGAGCAGAAAGAAGATGCGGTACCCATCTTGAACCAATCTTATTCATATCCAAATGGTAATAGAGAATTCGACGAATATTTGCTTCAGAAATGTTAGACATTACTACTAATTCCTTCACTTTCAAATGGCCATCTGCTAATACCATTTCTTCAATAATTTAAATCTCATCGTCTTCAAGGAATTTTTGCGCCAAACGGAAACATTTTGCCCACTTTTTTACAGTGGAATATGAAGAAGATAAATCACCATAAACGCCATCTAAACGTTGTTTAATGTGATTAGGTGTATGCCCTTATTTTGTTAAAAATTTTATGACCGTGCGATACTCAATATTCGTTACCAGGGATATTTTCATGCACTAGTCATGTTGTCGGGCTGGCTACTAAAAATTACTACTCTTCGAGCCGTAATATATATAGTGTGCGCCTCGCACATGTGCAACTATGACGCAACGGAGTCTGAACACACTTGAACCTATATAAGCCTGTCAGGCCAAGAATCTATGGCACCTACCTCGTAGTTAATATATAGAAGAACTGCAACAACATTTTCTTTTTTTTCCAAGGATTGAGTATATGATAAAACATCAAGTTCGCTAATATTAACCAAAAGTGTATAAAACGGGACCGCATACAATACATTTCTGGTGTTTCTACGAATCCACATGTATACATTCATAATACGGACGCATCATATAATTACTACAGATATTTTGGGCTAGTCGTACATTTTTCAGCTTTACATTCACCCCCTTATTCGATATATCTCTACCACCTCTGCGTCAAATTCGCAATACACGCACCATCCCAACGTTCGTGTATGCGTGCATGTATATATGAAAACCCGCAGAAAGGTCCTGGGCATCGAAGCAGGCCCTCTCTGGCATAGCGTACTGAGTTTTCCCACACACGTCGTTGGGAAAGCACGGCGTTGGAATTTTTCACGGACCAATTTCCATCTCTCTTGCTGTGCTTGCCGCACACGGCTGCTAGTTCGCGTAGTTGCCGCAGGATTCCGGGTCGCCACTAGTCGGCATCCTTAGCGTCGCGGCGTTGCTCATGCGTCCACCCCCACTCTACGATAAGGGCTGATAGTGTGGCACAAGAAGAACATTCACTACCATGTCCCCTAAGTGTGTTGATTCCTATTCTAAGTGTGTGCGCCTTTTTTAACTTTAAGAACAACAATAAGGTAAGCATTCCGAAAATTTTCTGAAATTTTTCGCATTCCGCTCTTTTTTTTTCAATTTTTCTTGCATGATTCCCGATTTCTTAATTCACTCCTGAAGGTGAGATAGTAAGAAAAGTGCCGGTGATGCGATAAAGTGAAAGTGAATCTTAGATCTTAAGGTTGCTGCAAAGGGAAAGCAGGTAGTAGAGATAAAAAGCTTTTAAAATGCAATATATTCGATTTAATTAATAAAATAAATAAGACAGTGTTTATACAGTAGTTCGTAACAAATCGAGTGTTGAATCAAGTTTGATAAAACGGACACAAGTGAAAGACGTGCGGTAAAACAACAAAACAAATGGAAAGTGCTTTTAACACCCATTTCCAAAAAAATTCCGTTTTCTTTTCAAAAAATCTATTAATAATAACATTTATTGCTCTAGTTTCCTTGTTTTAATTTTGATTTTCTCTAAAAATATTCCGAATTTATGTAGATATGGGTGTAGGATTTAATTTATAAAAATGTTTAATTGGTAAATTCTAATCAATAGGTATATTTACTTCTCATTAAATGAAAATAAAATAAAAAAAATAATTTAACATTTTTGAAACGGTACGGTCAACTTTACATTGAAAATTGTAATAATCGTACATTAAACATCCAAAAGTACAAAACATATCCAAACAGAGTATCCGTCGCGGAACTAATAACAGGGTGGCTTTGGTTCAGAGAGTTCGGACACGGGCGATGTGAAATGACCGCCCGCACTAAGGTACTGTCCGTCAATATTGAATAGTCAAGTCCGTACATTGTCGGCGTCTGCCTTGTAGTTAAATGCTTGTTTTAAAATCTCTCTATTTAAAAATTTAATTTTCTTTATGAATTCGCCTAAATTGCGATTAACAAAACCTGTGTTTTTCAGCGACAAAGCCCTTTTTTGCGTAAAAATAATAAATAAAATATTTCAATCTTTAGAAAAAACTGATCTGTACATAGAGAAAGGCATATTTTGTATCCAAACAGAGAGAGCTTTGTTGTATTTTTCTCGGTGAGGTCAGGTACACCGACAATAAAAAAAATGAAAGTTCCAGAGATCTGTATTCGTTATATATCGGCTGGCGATGTGCATGGGAAAGAGGTGGGGGGAGGCTGGATCGGGCAGAAATGATTTGATTTCAATCCATTTTTGATTAACCGGTTGACTTGGACAACGCGCGATCGTCGTTCTATTGTCCCTTATACTTCTCTTGTTTTTTTTTATTTGCCTGGTTTTTGTTTTTTAGATTTTCATCAATCGGTTTGCGCCTAAGTGGGTCTTTGATCAGTCTTGATTTTAATTATTTTGGATGGACATCTTTTTGTTTTGCGTTAATTATTTTTTTATTCCGACCTCTTTTTCTACATATTTGAATAGGGTTTATGATAGCTTTCTGTAGATTATTTGAATTTTTGGAATTTCGGAACAATAAACCGGATACGATTTCTAGTATTGCTTCCTATATTAAGCGACAATTAATTAAATATTTTGAATTATGCAATATAGGAAATATAATTTCTTTAGACTTTTATTTTATTAACCAAAAGCATAGGCCGTGAATAATTTTATAAACTTTCTTATTCTATAAAAGGTTGCTTTGAAATGGAAAATTAAGTTAAAAAATATGACTTAGTAACATAAATTGGTGCTAGATTTTTAAAAGAACAATTTTTTAAATTGAATTAAGTGAAATTTTAATATACCTAATATGAATATTCTTTGGTTCGAAAAGGTATGCAGAGAGTCCCAATTATTTTTTTTTATTAATCTATACCTGTTGTCTTTTTAATTCGATACATTCTCTTACATAATTTGGCGGTAGAATTTGGCTGAAATGTTTGAGAAGGCATGATTAATGAGGAGTGAATTGAAAAAGGTTTTAAAATTTTTACGAACGAATAAATGACTAAACTGTATCGTATTCAACCTGATGTAAATAATTATAAATCGGATTTTGTTATTGTTGGTTAAACGGAGTATTATTTTTTGGTAAACTTTTAGTTATTTATTTAATGCTTTCTGATGTTCGAGGTTTGTTGCTGCATTATGGAATTTAATAATTAGTAAGAATTCACAATGAATGTTGATCTGAATTATTTTCATGGATTTCTTTACGGTGTTTAGTGATATCACTGTTTTCCGAAATTAAATATTCTGTATTGAAATTTTGAGCTTCCTTTAGGCAATTATTAGATACTTGAAATTGTTTTCTTTGTTTCTTTTTTTTTTTAATAATAAGTGTATCGAACATTTTTATTTCATTCTTTTTTTCAAGGGATTATTTTTATTTCCGCTTCAATTGTCACCAAAAGATGAATAATACATACGAAACTTTTTATACGCTTTCGTTTCATGTGTGTACGAGAGCGTTGAATTGCCGTCGGAGCAGTAACGCGTTAGAAGGAAATAGAGCTACAGCGGAGAGCGTTCAGCTAATCTGACATGTTAAGGGGGTCCGCGCGTATATTGCGAGCGAGAAGGTTCTTTAAAAATCTTAGTATCTACTTAAAAATACTCTTAATTATCCTCCCCTTAGAGGAGGCGTGGCTTGGAGGGGGGCGACGAGACGTTGACGCCGGCGCATGGCATCCTCCCGCGACGTCTTCCGTCAGTCGTCGGCGGGCGTCCTGCAACGCCGTCGTCTTCTCCCAAAGGATCGCCTTATACTCATGTCTTAGCTTGACGCCTTCACTTCTTCGGTATCCTTCGTGCCGTAAGGATCTGCTGCCTGTTTGCTGGTCGTGTCCTGCGCGCAGGATACACATTTACTAATACAGCAACATCGGGAAAGACAGAGACTAACTCTATCTACGGTTGTGTGTTGATGTGGTGGTGTGCGGCTGAGACGTTTTGCTGCTACGACACAGTTTAGTCGACTTGGAACATCTCTTGAGCTCAAACCGACTTCTCCGGCATGCTCTCTCCGACTACTACCAGCGGCTAACCATTTAGAATCGCATTGTTTCGTAGCTTTGGCGATTAAACGAAAAGGCGAAGATTTCTAAACAAAACAATAAACATTATTAAAAACATGTAAATAAATAAAAAAGTGTACGAAATAAAAAGAACTTACAGTGCGTATAAAATATAATCATAACTGTATTATAATATCGTAATAACAATAACTGTTTTATTAGTGAGCTTCTAATAATAATTAATAATAATAGTAATAATCAGCAGTTCTTTAATACTTAATAACTATTACTGCTTATTCGCTAAACACATACATACAGAACATAGAAATATACTGATATAATAGACTATATTTGCAAACACAGTTCGTATGGATGAAGTGCGGGACTAACATGCTATAGTAACAGAAATAAAAAGATGACAGTCACCGACTACTCTTTCGACAGCATGGATTATATTTAATTTGTGTGTTATAAAGGTAACTTAATGTTTTTTTCTTGTATTCCGTACTCAATGAATAATTAATTTAAATTAAAGCATGCATATATTGCCTCTTTCGCTATGTTCTGTATTATTTTCTACTTTATAATAATTATCAAATAATAGGACATTATATTGTTTTATTTTTAATAAAGTTTGTTTATTTGGTTTCTTTTTTATTTCACCTTATATTTACAGTTCACTAAAAGGGAGTAACTCTTTTTATTTGAATTGTTTTCAGTTTTACTTTTTGTGTATTGTTTAATTATTCTTAATTATAGACAACTAATATGTTACAATCTCAAAAGAAACCCTGCGAATCACTCTACGATACACAATTATAGAATAAATACGTTTGCTTTTATTAATACTTTTGTTGTTACTGAAGTTATAATTGGGCTTAGGCTTAAGAACTAAGTTATCCGACAACATTAAAATTAAAAGCTCCTTTTTCTACCATTAAATTAACTGATAATAATAACATTTTACTGATTTAGGTATTTGAAATTTATTAGCTAATTATCTAATGATATTTTCGCATAAATTAATAGGAACTATTTTTCGGAGGGTTATTTAAAAATGTCTTAGGATTGTCAACATTGAAACGTAAAATATCTTATTTCTACTACTGTAGAATCGATGCAATTAATATAATATAGTCCTTGAAGAATCTTTGCTGATATTATAGTATCTTCATTTCAATTTGCATAAGTTTAAATGTTTAATCTGATTTGCTACAGAGATAAAACCAATTAGTTTTAATTTCTATCATCTTTTCTCTGGCAATCTTTTGTTCAATTTGCTAGCTATCGTTTAACAAGAACTAACTTCCGAAAGAATTTGTCGAAAGCATAAGCAGTCTCTAACAACGTACTTTCATAAAAATCTGGGACAACTCTTACGAGCTCATTTTGACATTTTTCGAACGTTGGGACAATGACAATATTTTGTATTTAACCTAAAAGTTATACGTTATATTCGATGTTTTAAAAACTGTTTGCTTTTAGAAAAAAATATATCAAAGATTATTTTTAAATATAAACATTTTTATTGAAAACCATATTACATTAATGAGGCATTATTATTATACTTCAATAATCAAGTACTGCATAGCATTTGTCGGTTTACAATTGACACTGACAGACAATTTGACATGGAATTATTTAATTGTCATATTTTACAAGACATGTTTAAAATGGATATCATCATAATATCGCTTGTCCCAAATTTTTATGAAAGCAATGGTACGTATGGAACATTTTATCATTTGGAAACTGTTTAAAATGTTATCCGGAGATATTATTTATTATGGAAATGGCGGCCAATATCAAAATAAATATGTTGTATGCTAAATTGCTACCACAACTTAGTGCATAGCGTCGTATTATTGTATTTCATAGATCGCTACGAAGTTACTTTACAAATCCTCATTTCATTTGTACTTATTTTTCAGTTTTCTTTTGTTTTACTTTTATATTAAATATTAGTTTTCCTGTTACTAGCAAAATAATGAGAATGTAGACCACGTATATGTTTTTGTTTATGATTACACTTTCGTTGGTTTTTCAGTTCAAAAACACTCAATTGGTACATTTAGATTTAAAATACAGAGGTGAATAAAGATAAATATTCTTACCTAATTTTGAAAGACGGTACCATAGAACTTCATTTTGACATTCTCACTTTGCGAGTCGGTTTGAAACTGAACCAACGAATCTCTAGCCCTTTCTTAAATACTCTACTGCAACGTATTTTTGTCTTTTGTACGAGAACAAGTTCTACATGTATGCATGTATTATGCGTTATAGAAAACGGGTTTAATAAATATAAGGGGGTAACCGGTAGCAGTACTAGTACAATAACAGCCCTTAGAAACTCGAAATATACGCACGAATACGAATTATAAAACGGTTTGGCAGTTATAAAAACGCGTTATTGTCCTCTAGAGATCCGTTGGGGCTGCTGCTTTTCGGGATAGATGAAAGAGAAAGAGGAGGAGGTGGTGGTCATGAACGAAGAGGAGGAAGAGGTAGTTCGTAAACAGAGCGACAGTTGGGTTGCCTATCTAGCAGATGTGTAGCTAGTGTAGCTTCAGTAACTATTAAAAAACTTCTCTGCTTGTCTCTATATAAATGTCAAACGATTTGATATTTAAAAGCGTGACTATTATTATTATTACGATTGACATCCATTCGCATACACGCAGCTACAGTTCCGCGAAAATAGAGTAAACGGTATAAAAAGAAAACGATTTTGGGGAAAAATATTGACAGGTCAATTTTTCAGTGAAAAATTTTCATAGAAATTCCTGACATTTCCAGTGTCAACTGTGATAAAAGACAAAAAACTATTTACGCAAGCAAAAACTCGTTTTTTGGCCAACACTCAACGTTTAAAACATTCCTATTACCTATTTTTTTGAGGAAAAAACATCTGCATTCTAATTTATTCATTCAGATGATTGCGATGGATATCGTTAACCTTGTTTTAATCCATATGAAAACCCAAATGTGATAATTAATTGATTATGAGATCCTTTTTAACTCAATAACTCCTTGTTCGCTAGCTATCTGTCCAGAGAATGGTACGATTCTGCATTGCAGAGGAAATAATGACCTTGAAAACAGAGAATCCGTAAGAATAATTTGCAATTAGTTATATTTGAGTATTTTATCGGATATCGGAGCATTGTATCAATAACTGCATAAAAGCTAGCAGATATTTTAAGAAGGCTTTCAAACGTATTGATAAATAATGAAACAAAATAATGAAGTACAGGTTAAAGTTTCAAAAAATTCTAGAACACTCATTATATTATTACATTAAGCCGTATTTGTTCTAACTGTTTGAGCTTTTGTTAAATGATTAGTGAAAAGTCAAGCTTCACATTTTTTCGTAAAGATCTTAGGCAAGTAGGATAAGGAACGATAATTGTAAGCTATTTTTAATAAATCAAATTCGTTCTTTAAATAACTTCTTTATTAATAATCATAGGAAAATTTTGATCAATCATTTCTTTCACTGTACAGTTAGGTATATAATATTGTACTTTCTGCTCACCTAGACGTAACTAAATTTTTTTTCACTATTAATGATTTCCGGGGTAAATGAAAACATCAAATCATTTTCGAGAGGAAATGTAATAACCGAAACACAAATTCAGTATTCCTATTTTATTGAAAATCACAGAAATAGGAACTCCATATCCTTCTTCTACTTGTTTCTGAGTCAAATTTCAATTTTCCACATCTCTAACTTCTTAGACAATATCATCTTCAGTGTAACTGGAGTAATTACGTTTTCCAGCGTAACTTCTTGGCTTATTAATTAGTATGTAAATAAAAATTACTACTTAGAAATACCCTCGGGCTTTGTTGACAAATAAAACAATTCTCTAATAAACTGGTCAACATTTTTTTGCGACTTTAGGTAATCTATTTGATTCTTTTTATTGCTCAATTTTTTGATTGAACAGTTGAACAACAGCGTTTTTAAATGTACTGCGTTTTAAAATTATTAGAACCTATTTAGTAAGTTATTTGAACATCTTGCTCAGATCAACTCGGCGAGTGGTGCATTAGAACAATTATCAGGATCTTCAACAATTCAAATATGACAGGGCGGCACAACGCATACACGTCAATGTACAACGTGATTAACATGCAAATATAACCGAATTCAAGTTCGATTTACATCCTATTCCGCTTTTTCTTTTGTTGTTACTTTCAATAATCTTTATCAACATTAACTTTAGTCTAAAAATTGCTTGAAACGTTGTAAATTATCGTTTTCTGCAGCTCCCTACTGTCAGCTTTTCAATTTAGTTCGAATTTAAAGTGTAATTTAAAAAAAACTCTTTGTATATCTTTCACCTTACTTAATTTATTCTTTAATGTAAAAAAAATCATACATTGCATACTGATTGCGAGACCAGTAATTGTAAATATTATTATATTGATATTCTATACCAGATGTGCGATAAATTAGATAATTTTCTAGTTACATTGACGGATACAGTATGTTACTATCCGTTACAAAAGTGAAACTATAATTTAGGAAATTTAATTCATTTTGTATCCCATCATCCACGAAATAGCACATCAAGCGGTTTATAAACTTACAATTTTTACGCCAACGATATTTCTAACATTATATCTGATGTCTTACAATTGGTCTTTATAGATGCAAATGATACTGTCCTACTAATTACTGAAAACAATTTAAATCAATCATGGGTAACCAATAAATTGACAGCTAGCTGCCTACATCAATGAATTAGGAGAAAACCGATTTTTGCTATTGCAATGGTTACATAACGTGCAACATAACCATTGATACTAATTCAATAGAGCCAGAGCAACGTTTCTGGGAGCTTATAGAGAATCTAAGGTGATATGGTCATTGGACTTATGGAAATGAATTGTTCTTTATTTTTGCCAGTAACAAACACAATTATACTGTAAGTAAAGACGTTTAAAATGTTCATTTGCCGAGGTTTGAATTATGTGTACATTACGAACAACGGTTTAGAGTATAAAGGCAGCAAGCTCTACATATACCTAACAAGCTTACAACGGATGTAGCAGCCAACAAAACAGTCAAAGAAATGCAAATAAATAAAAGTTATTGCAATATTAAAGAATTCTTGTTGAAGTTCTTACACAATCTTCTTTTTGGTTTTGTCTATAAATTTAAATAAATACTTATAGCTCATTCATATTAAGATTGCAGTAATAGCGGTACGATAGGCTTCCATATTACACCGGAGAAATTTACCCTATGGAAAAAGAGCGGGGAATTCAAATTGTAAATTGACAGCTTCGTGAGCGTAAAGGTTGTAGTAATAGCAAAGTATAACATCGAGTGAAATCACACGTATTTCGTATTTTGTTTGCAATATGTCATGGTTATATTATGACATGATAAGATAATGCAGCAATAGTAAACTGAATACATTTCTGAAATCAATTTCAATATAAATATATCTTTCAGTTACTTGTTTGATTTGTTTGAAACAATAGTTATAGCTTGCTTAATTATATTAGTAAATGAATGGTATTGTATTCGCGGTTAATCTAAGAGAACACAAGGTCATGCGATAAACTTTAAAATAACAATTATTGCAATTGATAAACTTGAATAAAAATGTTGTCCCAGAAAGCACATCTTCATTACGTGACTTGCTATGAGGTAAATTCCTTTGTTGGTAATCTCCATCAATTCTAAAAGAAAGAAGTTTCGATGGTATGGTTGAAGAGTAAGAAATTCCACCTATGCAAGACAAAGACAAACAGGGATATATTTAATATTTGTGATCACATAAACAATATACAGTGCGGTCCTAAAGTGCCCCCCCCCCCCCCATGCTAACTTTTGAACGACAACAGCTAACGCTTAAAAATAGGTCGATTTCTATTTTTTATGAACTAACTTTTGCCGTTATCGGCAGTTTCAATTGTATTTTCGGCGTTACCGAAAGTGATGTCAACTTTCTTATTTTAAATGGAACACCCTGTATATTTTTACATCTTTGGAAAGTTAATCGAAAGGTGAATCCAAAGATATCACGTACCTTACACTTTAACTCAAGAAATATTACGATATGCAGCAATAAAGGTTTTGGTAATCTGTTTTTGTTGTTACGCGAACTTCGACGAAGTTCGACGCTAGACTGATCTGAAGAGCTCGTTGCTAAGCAAAGTAATCATAACAATTGCCAAACTATCAAAAAAGCGTAAATTATTCTTGTTATTTATTGCTATTATTTGTCATTTCAACTTGTTTTGTTAATTGTTGTTTCTCATTTACTTCTTCGAACTTTATTGTAATTAATTAGTTATGGTAGGTTTGTTTAAATTTGTTAGTTTTTGATAGGCAATGTGCGTAAGTTTCAGTTTTTATGTTATTGATTTTACAATGGCCTCCGTATGAACCACATAAGATAAACACCACAGCACCTAATTTTAATATCCGGTGGATTTAGCAACAATTATCACGAAGTGGGACATAGTGAACGCTCCCCTTGTACAACCAGAAGTATTTGAACTTTGCGCTAAGTAAGAATAGATAGATTTACACGACGAACTGCTTTAACAGAAGATATGATTTAAATTATTGTACAATTTGTTGCACAACCATTGCAAATAAGGTGATTGTTGTGTGGAAAATTATTCAAAATCAGATTTTGATGACAGGTCTCATGATGATGTATTTGCTATTGTAATGAATTCTACAATGATATCTTCAACGATATTATCCAGTTAATAAATATTATTCTCTTCTTCGATAACATGTTTGATACAATTTCCTCATGCGTCACTAATGCCTCACAACGTTGAGCCCCTCAATAAGTAACGGCTTCATCTTGGATAATTTAAAGGTGTTGTTGTTAGCAGCGACATAATGTTTCATTTGTTTTCCAGTGAATTTTCTAATGACTCTGCTGGTGGTCAATACCTCTTTATAAACCATACCAAAATAGTTGTAACAAATATTATGTTATCAGTAACGTTTCAAATAATTATTACAACAATACCTTCAAATATTCAACAGTAGTGTATAGTAAGTAGAGCCCTAAAAGAACTATTTTTCAACAATTTGCTTATAAACACTACACTGAACGGCAATAAAAAGTAGTAAATACAAAATCGAAATCAACAAAGATGTTTGACAAATTACACTAGATATTGGTGATATTTCGTTTTATCCAATTTAATTTGGAATTTGCCTCGTTTACTAGCCAATCACAAACCGCGAATGTTTCGCCTAGCTATCCGCTGCAATCTTACAGTGAATAAAGTATAGTAGGGTAGAATGGGGCACCGAAGATCTATTAAGTAATTTATATTTTCTAATTATATCAAATAAATGAGAAAAACATCTCCCCCAAAATGTGTCCGATATGTACACTGCAATTAACTAGATGCTTACGAAAAATTACTGTTGGATTTAGGGTAAATCTTCAAGAAGTGCAAGTATGCTACTGGACCGGGTTATCTCGGACATAGCCTTTTAGTTTACAACTAAAAAAGGAACTGCGACTAGGTTTTTTTTAATATAACTCAAACACAAACTTCTTGTCCATTCTTTTCTACTCTCCTAGAGGAAGCTCAGTGCGATCGCAAGCGAAACATTCTGACGCGTACCTAACACGGTTTCCATCTGGAAACCTTTTTGAAAAGAAAAACAACGACCACGGAAGTCTACACCAACTTCTAAAAGCTTCTTGTATTGCAATAATGTAACGCAAGAATATAATAATCTTCTACCCCAGCACACTTATCGTGAAACTGCGTTAAATCCAGCCCTCTCCTAATTTTGTTTCACAAAATTTGTTAAAGCCATGTATGCATGTATCATCCTCAGTTTTATCTTCTTCACTGTGTAACAGAACCAACAGTGGTTCTGTATGCTCTATGTGCACATAATTCACATAATAGCAAAAAGCTGAGTTTAATTAAATTAACTTCAAAATATCTACGACCTATAAACTAAAAGTAAGGTATTACAAAATCATAAAATAAATAACTGTATCCTTCTAAAAAATTCTGCTGTGTTTGAATGTTTGAAGTAAAAACACGGGGCCAGAGAGTAAACAATCGTTAAGGAGTAAAATTTAAAACAATAGCTGGAACAAATTATTATGAACAATCAATAAATAACAAAAAGAAATTGCTTCATACATAAAACTAGAATGCTCAAAAATTCTTCCGTTTTCTTGTTGACATTGCGTTAGGCTCCGAAAAAATTTGGTTTCCTAAGCGGTATTTCAACCACTATCCAAAGGATAACTTAAAAATCAAATATAAAAAAGGAATACCTAAGATAATCAATTCTTTAAAGTGAATAGCTCCAACGGTGTATTAAAAACTCTTGATGTATATTATCAAAACATACGTGGTCTTAGAACAAAAACCCGCCCATTTTTTACTGCCGCTTGTGAATCATCTCATGATATTATTGCTAGCACTGATAGTTGGCTTGATAATTCTGTAACTAGTCTAGAGTTAGTACCTTCTTGCTACAATGTAGTCAGATGTGACAGAAAATATTCTTTTATTGGTCGCTCTACTGGTGGTGGTGTTTTTGTTGCATTATCCAACAGAATTTCTCTTGTTCCTCTGGTAGATATCGTCATTTGTAAATGCAAATTCTATTCTGTATTGTTTTACATAGCAGTCCTTTACGTGCCTCCAAACATTTTGCAACAAGGCTTTGAATTCTTTTGTGAGCCTCTTGAGGCTATTTTGCTTGATAAACCAGTTCTTTTACTTGGTGATTTTAATTTGCCACAATTATCAGTTAATCTCTTGTCTTGCCCTAAATGTTCTTCCTTTACTTATGTGTCTCATTCACTTAACCTTAAGCAATTCAATTCAGTTCTTAACTGTAACAACCGGCTGCTTGATTTAGTTTTTTCGAACACTTTTTTTAACGTTATTGTATCTCGTGATGATTTGTCATTTGTTCCACTAGAGTCTTATCATCCATCCTTGGCCATTTCCTTAACACTTCCAAGTCCCAATCGATTATTTGCATTTCTATCAAACAGTAGCAATCGTTATAATTTTCGCAAAGCCAATTTTTCCAAGCTTTATTCTGATCTTTTTTATACTGATTGGTCATTTTTGGAAGACTGCTCCGATGTTAATTGTGCTCTTGATAAGTTGTACAAATCGTTGTATCAAATATTGGATAATTCAGTATCTAAAAAGTTTATCTCTACGCAGTTCACTTATCCGACATGGTATATAAAAGAAATAATTTCTAACCTCAAATTGAAGGAATATCACCGGCGCAAGTGGAGAACAACAGGCAATTGTTATTTTTACAACCAATTTAAGTTAATCCTAAACAAGTTTTTCAGTTTATTCATATAAAAAAAGGAACTACACGTATACCGTGATGATACATGTATTGACTCTCTTCAAGAAATAGTTTATGCTTTTGCCTAGAGGTTTTCTTCTGTACATATTGACAGCACTGCTTTCCTTGAAACGTTTGACCATTCTAATTCTATTCCCTTCACATTACAACATGTTTCTGAAGAAGAAATAATCAGTATTATGTCGAAATTTCAACAGCGCGATATTGCCGGTGACGATTTAATACCAAGTTTTCTTATACACGATGCTAGATTTGTACTCGCAAAACCTTTGACTGTCATTATTAATTTAGCGATCACTACTTCCTCCTTCCCTATACAATGGAAACGTGTCAGAATAAGTCCAGTCTTTAAAAAGGACGATAAAACCCGTATTGACAATTACAGACCGACATCAATTATATCAAATTTTTCTAAAATCTTTGAAAGCGTTATTTATTCTTGTCTGCTTCATAGCACTATGCCTTACGTATCATCTACTCAGCATGGGTTTGTTCGAGGAAGGTCTACTATTACAAATCTTGTTTCCATGTGTCAGTTTATTAGTGAACAACTCGATACTCAAAGTCAAGTTGACGTAATATACACTGATATCAGCAGTGCCTTTGACATCATTGACCATGGGATTCTATTAAAAAAGGTGTCAGCATTTGGATTAAGCTCTTCACTGATAAAACTTTTGTAGTCCTATTTAACGAACAGATCACATTATCTTTTATAATAGATATAAATCTTTTGAGTTTCGTCCATCATCTGGTGTACCTCAAGGGTCGCATCTGGGACCACTTCTGTTTGTGCTTTTTGTTAACGACCTATTAATATCTCTATCCTATCCTGTGTTGGCCTATGCCCATGACATGAAAATCTATCTACCAATTAGATCTTGGAACGATGTCCTACATCTACAATATAATCTGAATGTAATTACCAAGTGGTGTTCAACCTTTAAACTAAAGTTAAATGTTAATAAGTGTTTGTTCGTCTCTTACAGAAAAGTTAACTACATTGATTCGACATACTCGATACATAATTCCGCTCTTAAAAGGACTAATACTGTGAGAGATTTGGGTGTACTGTTTGATTCTCGGCTGAGTTTTTCTTCTCATGTTATGCAATTATGTGTCTCTGCTTCTAAAATGTTAGGTTTCGTTTTACGTACTTGTAAATTATTCGATTCCATGTCTGTGTTGAAAACTTTATACTTTAGCTTTGTTGTCAGCAAACTGGAATATACGTCAGCTGTCTGGTCACCGCATTATGTATATCTTCAGCTAGCCATCGAAAAGGTACAACGGCGCTTCTTGTAGTATGTGTCTTTTAAAAGTGATGGTGTTTATCCGGAACGCGGCACAGATTACGATTCGCTCCTGGAAAGACATGAATTGGAGTCACTTAAACACCGCCGTGATGTTACAGGAGCTAAGTTTATCTGGAAGGTCGTGCATGGCTATGTTGATTCTCCTAATTTACTTTCCTCTATTAATTTCCTTGTGCCTCGCATTTCCTCCCGTTCTCCTTTTACCTTTTCATTGCCTTTTCCTCGTGCCAACCTACTCCAAAGTTTCCCAATAGTAGGCATGTGCCGTAATGCGGAAATATTTTACAATGACATTTTTTTTATTCAATTCATAATTTAGTTTGTTTTTTTGTTTTCTCTTGTTTCCTTTCATTTAATTTATAGTGTATGTATTTAAATTTCGTTGTCCTGCAATTGGGTATACCGTTGGACAAATAAATGGTATTATTATTATTATTATTATTCATTAGGAAATAGACTGGCCGTTTCTGCCACTTGTATGGTACCGGTGTGCCCCTCCTTCCCCTACTATTATTGTTATGTTTCTGTTTATATTTCATTGGTTTTTATTTTTGACTTGTAATTGCTCATGTATTGTGGATTTTTTTCTTCACTTTTATTTGGCTTTACGACTGATTCCATTATAAATATTTTTTTTAATGAAAAATGAAACACGACACCTGTGCAATATTACATGGTTATCCCCATCTGAGATTAATAGTTGGAGGCCGTGTATACGTAACAGAGGTTATGATGATATCTGAATATTTGAAAATATTTGCTTTGGAACTATCGATCGAGCCATGCGGGGCAGTATTTTCCGAATGCATTATTTTACACACGGTAAAATAAATCAATCTAAAATTCGAAATATTTGATAGCCGCTGTAACTCCTCTATTGAAGATTTATTTTCAACTGCAAACGTTTTTTGCCCGGCTTTTATGCATGCGCATTTCAATTTCGAAATTCTGTGATTTATTTTATTTGCCGTAGGGTAAATTTGTTGCAAACCGGGGCGCTGCACGGTATCCTGCGTAAAACTTTGGTATTGCATGGGCTTTGTCCTATGTATCGCGTACATACATACGTATATACGCACTCGCCAAGATACATAGATACGCTTTGCATCGAGGCAGGCTGTAGTCTATCTATGTATGTAACTGTACGCTACGATTCTATGTAACTTTCTAATACTGAAATATCGGCTATTGAATATTTGCGCGCGTTTGAATGTAATCATATTCAATACTTAATATTTTCGGTATAATGTTTTATAACCTATATGTAATGTACAACATTATACAACATGGTACATACATTTCACATAAAAATATAATCTTTTGTAAACCCGGAAAAAATAAGCAATATTATATACAGTGAGGTCCTAATATGTGTCCCCCTATGCTAACTTTTGAACGACAGAAGCTAGCGTTTCTAGAAAAAAAAGGTCGATTTCTATTTTTTGTGAACTAACTTTCGCCGTTATTGCCAGTTGTATTTCCGGTCTCGCCGGAAGTGACATCAACTTTCTTATTTTATATAGAATACTCTATACATTTTAACATTTTTGGAAAGGTAATCGAAAAGCGAATCCAACGACATACCAACAACATATGTTATATACTTTAACCTGAGAAATATGACGATATGTAGAAATAAAGGTTTTGGTTGTTTCTTGTGACGCCAGACTGATCTAAAGAATTAATTGCTAAGCAAAGTGATCTCTGACCATAGCAATTTTCAAACTGTCAAATCTTAATTCCAAAAACGTAAATTGTTCTTGTTGTTTATTGTTATTATATCCTGCTTTTGTCATAGTTTCCTTATTTGTCCACATTATTGTTTATCTTATTTTAACTTGTTTTGTTAATTGTTGTTATTTCTTTGCTTTATAGAACTTTATTGCAAACTTTGCATAACAACAAAAAGAAATTACTAAAACTTTTAGTTAAAGTATAACATATGTGGTATCGTTGGATTCGCCCTCTGGTTACCTTTCCAGAAACGTAAAAATATACAGGATGTTCTGTTTAAAATAAAAAAGTTGACGTCACCTCCAGTGACACCGGAAATGCAATTGAACTGCCAATAACGGCAAAAGTTAGCTCACAAAAAATATAAGTCGACCGAATTTTTCTAAAAACGCTAGTTTCTGTTGTTTAAGTGTTAGTATGGAGAGGATATTTTAGGACCTCACTGCATATTGCTTATTATATCTCAAAAATACCAACATAAAAGCTTGCCAATTTAACATTGCAATACAAAAAAGAAACAATATTAGGGTTGAATGCAAAATAAAATACTGGATGTCCTAAAAAACTGTTTGGGTAGCCCATATACTTAATTTGAGGAGAAATCAAAAATGGAGTAGATAATAACTGCCAGCAAAATATCAACTGTCTCTTGCCAGAGACAGGCATTCGTCTATAGGCTTTATAATTTTTAGTTAGCAATTCATTGCGTACTGCTTGGGGATTTGCGAAACGGATCTGCTAGTGCTCTCGAAGTTCAATTATCCCCAAGGTCAAATCAGCACGACGTGGCTCTTCAGAGGTGACCGATCTTGTGGATCCACGATTTATTTCACTAGCGGGTGCTCAAATTCCTACGCACGACACCACCACCGCCAGCTGTCTATTGTTGCCTGCCTAACGCTGTAATTTTAAGGTCTTCTCTCAATTGTGCATTCCTCATAACCCACGGGACCTGTGCGATCATTCTAAGGACTTTGCTTTGCAAGATTTCTAGCCGCTATTAGCTATTAGCCATTAGCGTCGCTGCTTCTAAATCAATAATTTCGTCTCCATAGGAAGCGGACTGCACAACAATGGGATTGCATTTCCCCTCGCATATGTGTATTTGACCACCGTAACGTCGATGTGATTCTTCCAGGTTAGCTTTTGGTCAAAGGTCACTCCCAGATATCGTACACTAGAGGACCATGGCAAGCAGACTCCATTAATAAAAATATTATCCGCCGGAGGACACCTCTTTCTCGCGAACTTGACTGCAACCGATTTAGGTTCGTTGACTTCAAATTAATACCTGAAAAAATTAGGTATTAATATAGTTAGTTGGTATATTCTACTGAATGATTATTTTCATATGCAGCTTGTTTGATTAGTAAGAAGGGGTTGTGGATTAATAATGTATGGTCAAACATTTTCATGAAACTTATTCATTACAACAAAAAGTAAATTTTTAAAGAATTGTGACTTAATCCCTTCATCCACGTGCCCCTTCAATTTCTAAATTTGATTATTATTAACCCAGTTAATGTCAGCTCTCTTCAGAAGATTCGAAAGTTGTCTGCAGTGAACATTTGGGTAAATATCAAAAGATGATACCGATTACATAAATTATTGATGTATTGAAAAAAAAATGGCTTGAGTAATATCCCGGTTAAAATCGCTATTGTTTTATAAAATGTTGGGTTACTGCTATTATCGAACAAAAGAAACATCTAAGGAAGTTCATAAATCTACTTCTTCTTCTTAATCCTATGCCTTCCTACCGTAGGATGTATGGCAGTTTGAGTTGATTACACTCCTTTCTTCTTTGGCATTTCCCCCTCCACAACCTTTTGTTCTTTGTATCTCCCTCTATTCCTTTCTATTTTATTCCTCTTTTCTCGACTCCTTCCGTTTCTCCCTCCTTCCATATTTCCTAGGTCTTCCTCTCGAAAACGAAATTTTTCAAGTTTATAATTTAAAATTTCCAGTTTTCTAGTTTGAGAGGGTGGCTCGTTTATTCTTTGGCTAGGGGCGCAACGTATTGGGTATTGAATATATCAATGATAGTAGATGTTGCTAATTGAAGCCCTCTTCATACTTGTGTTTCGTTAACAAAACAATATACTGTTGACTTGTTTTGTGGTTGCTGTAAAATTACTTCTCGTAGAATCACACGAGCAAAGTCATAGAATAGAACAGCTAGAAGTTAATTATATAAGTTTGTGAAAGTCGTTGACAACCTCTGTGTAAATTGAATTCAATACTGCAGCAACTACATCGCCAAAACATACATTTTCATTGAATAATTGTTTAAAGATTGTCGTAGTTAACTATTTTTTGTCTCGTTCTAAATTAAGTCGTAGCTAGAAAATGATTTCTAAGAACAGATTATCACAATTTGTATCTTTTTAAACCTAGAATGTTGATCACCAACCAACTTAACTAACATAAATGTTATTACATATAATACATTTATTTAGGGTTATGCCTATTATTTAGTATTTGCATAAAACTTTGTTTTTAGAACAACTTACTGTATCAATTAAACAGGTATGTAGTAATCAAAGGGCATCGAATATTTTTAGCATAATTGAATATTATCTTCTTGATCAACATATCTAACTGCCCCTAACATTTTATTTGTTCAGTTTAAATACTTGTTGATTTTCAGTGCGTAAATTTGAACACAATTGTAACAAAATAAATTTGGTGGCGATAAAATAAATACTTAATAAAGGATTTGTCAATTACATGATTTAATTATACAATAACATTCCGAAAATGGAACTAAAAAAGGTTTAATTTTAATTTATTTTCATTGTATGTTTATGAACAGAAAGGTATTGTAATTTGTTAAATAATAGGCTAAGAGTATATTTCCCACTGTTTAACTTGCTTTTATAGCGACAGTATCGATGAAGGTATCGATTTTCAATGTAGCAGTTCGAAGTCTGCGACGGTGGCGCCATCTGAATATAAAGTTCCGTACGTTCTGAATGTCTATTTTTTATATTTGAAACTTACCTACAAGTCAGTCGGTAAAGGAGAAATCGACTTATATTCTACAATATATTTGCCTTTGATTGCAATAATTACGATTTAAGATTGCAAATTACTGAAATTACAACTTAATATTTAAGGCGTCTAAATTGGATGATTCTGGCTTGGAAAAAAAGTGAGGTTGTAACCAACAAAAACGCCCGAAATGACATTGAATTACATATTAAAACCATATCTCTGCATTGAAATTTATGTGTTTTTGCACATTGAACTAAATCATGAAATAATTATTTATAAAAAACATCAAAATGAGTGTCACTTTTATTTAAATCAATTTTACCAGATAATAAGTCAAATTGTAAAATGTGTGCCGATGAATTGATAAAATACCAAAAAATTATTTGTGTAAAAATATAACTGACGAAAAAAATATACAAATTTCTACATTCATATGGTGAGTAAGTTTTATATAACTATGGCATATATGCAACATTTGTTATATGCAGAGAAATAAATGAATGCATTACATTTATTTTATTTATCCTCTAATTCACCAGCTTTCTGTTTCATTACCAAACAATTGATTGATTGAGGTTGCAGGTAAAAAAAGGTCGTAAAAACATTACAAATGTTTCTACCGCGCAATAAACATTTTTCTTTATTATATATATTATCAAATGTCGAGAGGAATATTCAGTTTTATTTTGTTGTTTGGTGAACAATATATTTAGTGATCACACAAACTTCCAAATAAAAAAAAGGAAGAAATGTTTCATTTGCTAATGGGAGGTCAATATAATTTGTCTTCCTAAGTCGAATCGAAATTGATATTAGTACTTTAACCAACGATCTAGTTCGGAATATATTATCCCTATCATTAAATATACTACAAGAACTTCTGGTTAGGATAGTTGAGATTGACATTCAATTAATTTTAAAGTATATACAACTATATTCAACCAGAAATTAAAAGGAAATAAAGAGAACAAAGAAGATTTAGAAAATTGGGTGGAGTAATTTAATAGGATGCCTAATGGTCAAAGACCTACATAAATGGATCATTTTTTATAACAAAAATTGCTTCTCTTGTAAAGTTTTTTATAATAATCATAATATTGATTAATTATACGAGTTGATTAAAAGAATGCAGGAAATTGTGTCTAGAGTAAAGTACCAGTTATTTAAGAGTAACCCAAAAATTGAATACACATCAGTATTGCTCTAAATGTCACTCAGTTTTGCTCCAAATGTCACTAGAAATGCGGATATAAAATTTGGATGCTGTTCTTCATTGTTGATACATTTACCTTAGTTGAGGTTGGTTTCTGGTTAACAAGTTGTTAGTTTAAACTATAAAAACTATTCACTGGGTATTGTTTTCAAGGAAATCGAAACAAAAAAAAAATGCACTTTACTTTATGCTTGCTAGAATCGTTTTATTATATGTGAGCAAATTAACAATAAGGCACTTTATTATTTTGAAAGTAGGGCCTAGTATTTTAATGCTCATTCATCTTTAACATACGGTTAGGTTCAGTGGCGACTCGTAATAAAATTTTCGGGATGGTCATATGGGTGGGAAAGTGAACGTGTGTCTTACCTATATAAAATTTCAAAGCAATTCTTCCTTCCTTTGGAATCATTCGAAAATATAATGCACATAAAGCGTTTTATTGCACCATATACCACGTTGGTAAGTTCCGTAGTAAAGTGAACCGCTAAAATATATAGACAATGTTACAACGTTTACCCACTATGAAAGTATAAGGTGGGGAGCGCGCGAAGCGAATCAAGGACGCCCATAGCACAAGCGACAACATTATTCGCGATATGCATGGGACTCGCGCTTATAAATGATTCCTTACGTACCCTAATATATCACAGCCACAAATCCAATGAGCCAACTCATACATGGATCTACGGAAATTACGATGCACTTCTTTATTTTTGTTTTTACCAGCTTGCCTAATTTTAAGCTCAGACAAAGAGCGACCCTTATTTTTTCAGTTCTAAGCGACTCTCAAAATTTAGTTCACTAGGCCCCGGTTTACAAAAAATGAATGAAATATTTAATCGCGAATTAACACGTTAATCTCTGATTAATTTAATTTTGTGACGTCAGTAATCACCATTAAAAAAACCTTAACCATAAATTAATTCGTGACTAAAATTAAATGTCACTTTGACATCTGTCAATATATGACGAACACCGTCTTCGAATAACAAAAAATACGTTTACTGTCATATTCGATATAAGCCATAAATTGACACTCCTCTTCTTATATAACAGCAGTAATCTCGTTCACGAAATAAGTCCAAGTGACACTTAGGAAACAAATATTCAAATAAATTCACGTGTGAAGTCGATAGAACGTAACCTCAATAATTTTATGCCAGGATTAAAAGGATAATGCACCGAAAAGTAGCCATTAGCTTAATTCTCCATTAAAACATGGATTTAAAGATAGATTATGAAATATGATTTTTACTTAATGGTGACATTAAAGTTTAATGAAGGTCAGAATTTTATTGTAAAAATCGGTCCTTAGAGATGAACTTAATGCAGAACTAGAAAGTATTCAATTTTGTCCACTACTGACATTATTTACAATACACCCATACATACAGGCAACAGAATAAAAATTAATAACAACCACTTAAAATTCAAAATTCAAAAACAACCTTTTTTACATCGATAATCCGGTGAAACGAAACATAAACCTGGACACGAAAAATAAATAAATAACGGATATGTGCTTTAGTCAACTAGACTCAAACTGCTCTTTCAATGTGTAATCTGTAAGTTCGGAAAATCTTTGGTTCCATTTAAGACAAGGGGGTCTTGGCCAAGGTTGGTAAAATGTATGTATTCTAAGGGTTGCCTCAGTTCCTATCTTGCAATACTTGACTGAAAGTCTGTGGGCGAAGGGGTGAAGGACGCATATTTTAACTACTAATATATAGATATACTTGTTCATAACAACGTTTAAATTGATGGATCTCATATGTTCTATATTCCACTACCACTGACGTCATTGCGCACGCTATTTTTAAACTGTTCCAACCCGAAGACTCCGCTGTCCGTTTCTGCCAAAAAAGCCTTAAAGGGAGTAAAACGGGGCACTGAAAATATGGATGATTTTGTTTTTTTCTAAATTATTCCACAATAGCTGAAGATAAAAAATATTGGTGTATGCGGATGTATTGCGTTTTGAGAGCGCTATTGAAATACCCACAAACAACAGCATTGTGAGGAAAAGTCACCCCCTTCCCGGCGCCCCTCGCCGCAACGGAGAAAATGTTTATTTCTTATCGGGTTCTATAAGCGTTTATAAGTCAAAGAACAAACATTACCTGAAATAAGTGGTACATATTTTTAATTTCGAGATTTGGGATTCTTAAACATATCTCCAATCTTCCATCAACATTTTCTTCTGGTTTCTCTAGATTGTGTGCCAAATAACCTCGTTGCAAGAAAAAGTTGAAAGTTGCATTTAGGTCCAGGACGCTTTTCTCACGATAGATTCCAAGAAGTTCTTCAACATTTACTGCCGGTTCGTACGCAACTGCAATGGTACCAGACTCGTTATACAATAGTGTTTGAACAGCATACATGATATCGTCAGATTTCTTGAGTACTTTCACAAGTTTTCTAGTCAAGAAATCTCCGTCAGTCCAAAAATTCGAGTTCTTATGGAAGTGATTATGCTCATTTCTCTGTTTTAGGTAGCTAAGGACGGAGGATAAGCAGTACCTGGTATATTTCGTCGGAATCTTTTTGTTGTTTTTATGTTGTCAGTTGTATCAGTAATCTCAGCTTCTCCCTCTGAGTCATATAATTTCCTCTCTAAGGATTCGACCTCCTTAGCAGTCAACCCGTAATATTTGGGAAATCTAGCGTCACCCAAGAAGTATATCTCCACTGTGTTGTCGACAGATGACAACCCAGAATGTGTAAATTTGGAAATGCCAGTGACCAATGCAGCTTGTAGTTTTAACTCTTCATCTTCTGTCTTCAAAATCGAACATACCACTTTACTGATAGCAGTTCCCATTTCACGTACTTGATATTCATAAAGCTCTTTTTCCATTGTGGCTATACAAGGCTTGTCAATTTCATCCACCAAAAACACCGGGTCTCTTCCCCAATGTATCCTCAAGCTCTTAATCAAATCCTCTAAACAACCAATCACATCCTCTCCATTGAGCTCCTTAAGTTCATGCCTATTGTAGCTACACCACACACGCTTGTTTCAAATGGGCAGGGTCACGGTTACTAAGTTCTTTACTATCTTGAAGATAAGAGTTTTGCCTGTAACCCCTCCAGTAATAATATCGTTTTATTCGCAATCAAGCTATTACAAACATTGCCATATAATATTTTTAGTGTAAAAATACACTTCGTTAAAATCAATAAAAATCAATATAAATAATTAAAATTAAGTGTTTTTTACAACAGTGCTCTGTTGTACTCTAGCACCAAATTTTTCTTCAGGCTCTTTAAAAACAATAAATACAGGCGATGCCTTGATTGCACAGCACGTTCAATTTTCTTCATTCCTATGAATGCCAGAGCACAACCTGAATGTATTTCTAAATTAAACTTGCTGTCATCCGCATTAAATGTATTTTGCGGTCTATAATTCTTGAAATAAGGTTTTATTTCATTTATGAACGCAGTTTCCAATGTATCGCTGTCCATTCCGTACGAATGACTAATATATTTCGTAATTTTTCTAGAAACAATTCTATGGGCTCTTTTAAAGTGAGATATCCAGGTGTCAGAGGCTTTAAAATTTTCTAGATCGACTTCTTCGTTATCTTCTAAAGCCCAAGTTCGCAAATCCATGTCGTGAAGAATCAGATTTGCGTCTATGCTAGTTGTAAGTCTACTTAAGGCGTACTCCGATATTTTCATTAACTTTTCGCGTTTCATGCCGCCTTTTTGTATTACCACTTCCCATTTGTATAATTGGCTTAACGACTTTACCTTCCTAAAGCGATTTTGAACTGATGCTAATGCGTATCGTTGTTTCTTTTCACTTTTCCAGAAGTCTACAGCTTTCCTTTTATATTCTGTATCTACAAAACCACCTTCGGTATCGCTTGAGCAAGCCTTCTCCAAGTCTTCTTGCATGATGGGTGCTTCATCTTCCAGTATGACTTCTGCAGCAATTGGACGAAATTCATTTAAAAACTCTTAGGGTTTCTACTCCTAGAGTTAGTCCAAACAACATATGGACTACCCATATGCTGTTTGTTGATAAGAAATAAACCTTTTCTCCGTTACAGTGATGGGGCGGCAAGAAGGGGGTGGCTTTTTCTCATCCCGAATGCTGATGTTTGTGCGTACTTCAATAGCGTTTTTGTAACGCAATACATCCGCACACAGCAATATTTTTTATCTTCAGCTATTGTGGGATAATTTAGAAGAAACCAAAATCATCCTTATTTTCAGTGCCCCCGTTTTACCCCTTTTAAGGCTTTTTTAGCAGAAACGGACAACGGAGTTTTCCACAATTCTATAGGGTCTTCACTTTAGCCAACTTTCATTCAAATCGATGTCTCCGGGTTGGAACAGTTTCCTTGTGAGCACCTTTAGAGTAAATGTATTTTACCAACCTTGGGTCTTCCCTCACCACTACATATACACACGTGCATACGCGCATGCATACATTTACGGCGGGATAATTGTACATGTGCCGAATATCGTTTTATTCTTCCTTAATAAATACATAGATGTGTATCTTATATTCGTACACAAACGATCGCAAATATATTACAGTATAAGGAAGATATAAATTACAATTTGAAGAAATATATTGTCTGTTGTTTGGATATGTTTTTGGGAATTAACCTAATGAAGAAACCACCGCTGGTTAGGTTTAAACTCAACAGTATTTTAAGCGAATATGTAAAACTAATATGAAACCTTGTTCAACTAATATAAAAATAACTCTTTCCTTTTTACATTTTTCGCGTAAAAATTCTATTTTTATAATACGAAATGCTTTATTATGAAGTGCTTCTATCTAATAAACTATTATGGTGAATACAAAATGAAGTGCATTGGCTTCCTTAGATTTCCATAGGAACAGTTACAGTCTAGGACAACTAACTGCTAACTCGCCGTGAAGACAAGTGCCGGGAAGCCGAGTCGCCGCGTAGACAACTAGCCGCAGAGACAAGTATCCGCGTTTTCAAATTAATTGTAAAATAGGTACTTACATTTACATTTACAAAATTTGCCATAATCTTAAGGTTATCGTCTAGAAATGGAGAAACACCTAATAAACTTAGTGTTCAAATAAGAATGGTAGTTATTCTATGTACATATAGGTACAAATACTAGTAAAATTTGTAGATGTGTGTAGAACACAAAATTTATAATGACATAGAGGCCAAATTCAATATTCCGATTATATTGTCAAATACGAGGTGCATTCAAGTTATAACACCTCCGATTTTTTTTCTCACTAACTAATCACACGAAAACTATTAAACTTGTGTCACTTCTCGACGTAATTTCCCTGCAGCCATACACATTTTTCACAACGTCGACCCCATGATTCCATGGCAGCTGCGAACGCTTATTTAGGAGTCTGTTTTGACCACTGGAAAATCGCTGATGCAATAGCGGCACGGCTAGTGAATGTGCGGCCATGGAGAGTGTCTTTCATCTTTGGAAACAGTCATCACGCGTAAACGTTGCCTGGCAACATGCCACGCGCGCATCCTTGTGTCAGCATTCGTGGCACTCACCTGGAGGACACTTTTCGCATTTTCAGGTTGTCATGCAGAATTGTGTGCGCAGATCCCACGGAGTTGCCAACTTTGGAGACAATTTGTTCCACACTCATTCGGCGATCCCCCAAAACAACTTTCTCCACTTGCTCGATCATGTCGTTAGACCAGCTTGTGCGAGACCGAGATTGTCTTGGTTTGTTGTCACACGACGTTCTGCCTTCTTTGAACTGTCGCACCCACGAACGCACGTTAGACACATCCATGACACCATCACCACATGTCTCACTCAACTGGCGATGAATTTCTATAGGTGTCACACCACGCAAACGGAGAAAACGAATGATTACACGCTCATCTTGTAATGGAAACGTCGCCACTTGAAGTACCAAAAACAGTTCTCACTCTCGCCGCTGCCGCTAAAGGTTCTGTGTGCCGTACGCATTGACAAAGAGTGCCCGCTTATTTTAAAATAAACCGTATGTTTCTATCTGTTTCCAGTTCTGAGAAACAAAATCGGAGGGGTTATAACTTTGTTGTACGAGGTGCAACAAACTTAATTTGTGATATCAAGTTATGTTCTTATGTTGAGCAGAAGTAATGGAGTACAAGGCAACTACCAAACTGTCACGCCAGTCAATGAACTCCACACCAATTAGGCAAGGCAAAAAGTTAGAAAGGCCTAATTTATGTAATTTTCTTTATTTCTATCACCAAAATTTTTCGAGTATACTTCCATTCTTCATCAGAGTGAAAAATGTGGAAAACTGAACGTTGACAACATTCTGTTCGCATGCTTGAGCTTATAATCTGCAATTAATATTTCGTATTTTTCACCCTGATGAATAGTGGAGTTACACTCGAAAAATGTTGGCGATAGAAAGAAGGAAAATTAGATAGATTAGGCTTTTTTAGCTTTTGCTATTCCAAATTGTGGAATTTTTGACTGGCGCTACAATTTGGTAGTTATACTCTTACATACTCATGTATGCAACCATACATAATGTTTTGTGAATATCAGTATTTTAAAATTAATTTGGAAACGCGTCTAGTTATCCACGTGGCGAATTGCCTTCGCGGGCAACTGGCTTCGCGGCAAGTTGTGTTTGTGGCGAGTTGGCCGCTACGAATTGTCCCATTCCGGAACAATTATACTTAGTGAATAGTTTAATGTACTTTAAGCCAAAAACTTATTAACATAAAACCAGGGCCAATATAAATTAAAAATATTAACAAATTTCATCTACACTTCTAAAGACATTTGGAACAATTTTTACTTCTACAATTTTTGAATTACTCTTAAATAACAGGTATTTTGCTTCCGCAAATTTCTTCTTTTCTTAATTTTTAATCACCTTGTACACTTAGTCAATATTCTGACTATTTTGATTCTGTAAAGATAAATAAAATGTTTATAAGAAAGTCAAAAATTGTTAAAAGCGTTGTTGCTTCCTTTTGTCACATGCATGAAACGATTTTCTAGAGGTTATTTAATATGTTCGATACCGGTGTCCAATCTACTGGATAGAGAGGTTTATCGTGGAAAACGGCGTTCAGTTTACTGGACGCGTTTACTAACGCATTTAGATGGTGGCATTAAAATCGTGGGCTGTTCCGAAAGTCTACTGGTGTATCTATAGGCTGTGGGGAATGTACTTTGTTAAAATTAGTGCAAACATTTCCGGGGTTTAGGGACTAATATTGGGTACCACATGTGAAATATAGTTAGAAAACGTTTTGAATAGATATATTTGTGCTAACGAAAATTACGGGAACTTTGCGAAAATTCAAAAATCCGAAACAATTACTTCAAGAAAAGATTCAGAAAGGAGAACCTATATCGGTCGTCTCATCCACGGTAATCCATATTTTTCTGGAACACAAATCACGTTTACACACATTTTCTAGCATTTCTTTCATTCGCGGCAAATGATTCTGTAATTGTGTTTGTGATGGTAATGGGTACTTTGGAACGTATTATCGCCAAAACGTTTTAAAAGCTGCTTTTCTCACCAACGACAACGGAAGATTACAAGAGGTAAACATAATTAATAAATGTATGAGGAATAGTGTATAAGGTATTTCAGTTCTTGCATTTCTCATATGCTTAATACCATTGAGATGCCTCTGGCGGTTCTGTCCAATGCAGCCAAACGAACATTGCATATTAAGCAAAAAACTGCACTACCGTCATATTTTAAATGGGGAAAAAGTGACACATACTTATGTATATTAGTAGCAAATCTATTACGAGGCACTGTTTTCTTAGGTATGTAAATATTACTTCTATATGAAACGATACACTAATTATGTACTTGGTATAATACTACAACATACAAAAAACACCAGCTATATTTTCAAAAGCGACACGTAAGTACATAACTTTGACCGTTCGACTAATCTCTGCAATAGCTCAACCGGTACTAAAACGAAATCTCTCTCAGCGCGGTTTAACAAGATTTGTATTCAAGGTCGACACTACATGCCTGCTTCTCTACCGGTTTAGTTTGTTTATTAATTTTTCGTATTCTTATATTAACCCGTAATACCGACGCCTATGCGAGTCCGCAAGTTTAGGTTACTCTACTTATTATGATATCCAGGAAAGTATAGCATATACATACATCTGGTCATAATTCCGAGTATCGTTGGTTGCAGGTATTATGGACTTATGTAATAGGAAAAGAATCTGTTCAACTTGTTGCCTACGAAATTGCGTAATAATATACAGTACCTACCTAAATAAATTTTAATTCCTTATAGCGTTTTACAATCTCCCCATATTAAATGAATAAATTTAATAAATGTCATTTCTTTTAAGTAAAACGCTCGATGCTTTGAGACTATCGAGCTGGCACCAAAAGCGTCGGATCCAGTCGCAGGTATTTATAATTTTATACATATAATATGTTGCCGTAAACCCATTAATACGGTTATCGATTTTTATCGTTCAGTCGGGCGTTACACATTATATTTTTTTCGTCCACTTTTACACACCGTATTTTTATAAATACATATAATGTTTTTTTCCGGCGAAAAAATCCCGTATATTCCGTGTGTGTGTGCAAGCTGCAAGCTCAGTGACATTGAAAGTGATATCGATCAGACGCTTAATTTTTTATTTTATTTTTATGTATTCAAAAAACGCTTGTGCATCGGTATATGCATGCGTTTATATGCGTGCGTTCGTTGTTTCAATGACCGTATTTTTTATTTATCGAATAAATCCGTTCGTTAAAATAGCTAGACTAGCGTGCGCAACAAAATCAAAAAAAAGAGGTGAGCGAAAAATTAACATGGCGTGCATTAGTAACACATGGCGTAACTTAACCTCTAATATTGTAACATATAGGAACACGTACTATGCGGTTTATGTTGGAATTACGGTATCGATAATTGAACAACAGACGAATCGAGTATTTACTACTGCCCCGTGATGAAATTGTATTGTGTATCCGTGTGTATGTATGTATGGATGTGTTTTGGTAGGGATAGGTCAGTGTCAAATATGTGTGAATATTAATGTAATTGAAACTGATATTGTATTTAATAATTAACCCGGTTATTGGTCGACCGATTAAAATTTTAGCGGTTCGTGTAAATGAAAAGCACGACACTCGCACAGTTTTTGCCATCAACTAATATAATTATTCGTTTTTCGTTATTATTTTCGTGTCATATGCTTCATGTATACACGTTTAAAACAATTAAATGCTTAATTGATTTCATTACCGTTTAATTGATTCTGAATAAACAGTAAATCGTGCTATCCATGCGGTATCTAATAATACGAATATTTCCTTAACAAAAAGGGATTAACTATTGCAATCTAATAGAAATTGGATTCAAAGTTTCAAGTTTTCAAATTTCTTGGTATTTACATGTCTGTTTTATATACCAATAACATGATGTCATTGAATATTTAACAAAAAACCTTATTATTCTAAGGCCCGGTCTTTTAACTTGTTTTTAAAGTCCTTTTTAACAAAAAGTAATATTAAATTAAAAGTCAGATTAATTTGACTTTTAAAGAAATGCGTCCTTTTTATGGTGTAAGATGTGTTTTTAGTTAAAAGGCATATATCAATTTAAAGTAGGTTGGCAACTGTAAATTGTCAAACGCATGCGGCCATAAAATAGAGATGGACGGTATATGTATTTAATTTGTGTTGTAACTAACGCTGGCCACGAGCGGTACCGCGCATCGGCGTAGAATCATTTCGGACCGAGAGGAACGTTAGTATTTCTTCGTCTGCGGAGCAGTACGGACATTTTCGCTGCCGGTCATTTGCGCAATTGTTTATCTGTCCTAGAAAAATTATGATTTCGTCAGCAAAACGACCGCGGTCGGACAAACTTCGAAAATTTATTGCATATATGAAGGTGCTAAATTAAATGTGTAATCTGTAAAATCCCGTTAATGTGTTGGTCCAGACAACATTGTCTACGACGTAAATAGTGAAAAGCATGTCTCAAAAAGAAATTGCGCACGAGACAATGAAAAATTTATATTTAATTTATGTGTTACGTTTATCGCATGTAATATACCGTTTAATTTACTAGACAAGGAACCATTTATCTGCTTTTGGAATAACTATTCGGAGTGCAAATTACCAAGTCGAACATCGTTACGAAGAATTGTGCCATCTGCGCGCGAACATATTGAACAAAAAATAAAATCGGAGTTGAAAGATCAAAAATTGTGGTTATGTGTCGACGAAACAACAGATCGGAAGAAACATTCTGTTCTTAATGTAATGGCACGCAAATTGGAACCTCATCAATCGGCACCTTCAATTCTATTAGTCTCCAAACGAATACAACAGTGTACTGCCGAAGTAATTTCAAAGTTAGTATTAAATACATTGGAAAAGTTTGAACTTTCAACAAACCAACTCTTGATGTTAGCGAGTGATGGTGCTGCAAACATGCTTTCTGTAGGCCGGTCTCTTAAAAAGCATTCTGCTAATTTGTTACACATTACGTGTAAAATTCATGCTCTCAATCTTGTGGCGGATAGTATCAGAAAATGTTATCCTGAGGTAGACGCTTTAATAGCGCATACCAAAGCAGTATTTGTCAAATCACCGAAACGTATTCGCCAATTTCACAGACTGTGCCCCCGTATACCAGAGCCACCAGAACCTATTCTAACTCGTTGGGGAACATGGTTGCAGGCCGCGTTTCATTATCATAAATATTTTGACAATATTAAGAACGTGGTTTTACAATTCGATACAAAGGAAGCTGCCGCTATCCAGAAAAGCCAGTCGAAATTTCAAGATAGTCAGGTTAAAATGGATTTAAAAATCATTCACGACAATTACTTCGGGCTAGCAGGTGCAATAGAAAAATTACAAAATCCTGCGGTGCCGTTAGAAGAATCTCTACAAATAGTGCAACATGTTCACGCACAGCTATGCGCGATTGAAGACGCAAAAAATGTTTCTGTTCTAGAAAAATTTGAAAGTGTTTTTGAGAAAAAAATCTGATTTTGGCACATTAAGACACATTTGTGAAGGTGCGTCAACAGAATCGTTAAGTTATTTGAAAGATTATTTTACTTACGCAAATATTACGTCACTAGATGTAGAACGTTCGTTCTCTGCATATAAACGCATTTTTTTCTCATGCCGTACTAATTTTGCCGAAACAACAGTTGAAACATATCTAATGTTGCAGATATTTAACAGACATTATTCATTTTGTGATTTCACGGAGGACTCTTAAAATGGTAAGTGTTTGAGCACGTGTTATTTAATTTTTATTTAAAAGATGAGCGCAATTATTTGCGGCAGCAAACATCTCTATTAGCAGAATAACTAGTGGAACGCGAGGCCTGGTCGACTCTACGTTACTGCGCGGTACCGCTCGTGGCCAGTTTTAATTATAACCTCACTTCCCCACGTTACTTCATATTGCCACATAACCGAAAACGAAAACGGAAAAGAAAACGTTTAAAGAATTTTACAGAGTTACTTATTTAGTTATTCACGGATCTAAAAAGTCATTATAAGTAAAATAACTAGTTATTTTTGCTGGTCACGTGTTGTTCAATTTCTTGTAAAATATTCCAAACCGAAATCCTTAATAGTGGAAAACGTCTAACAAATTCTTTGTCATCCCAAACATTCATGTGATTGCTTCGAGGTAAAGTATATGTTTCCTCGCAGGATTTACCAATTCTGCAAGCTCTACTAAATCCGTTTCAATCAAAATTTGATGTTCTTCATCAATTAACTAAATACATTTTATTTTTACTGCTCAACAAACTTTTACACTACTGTCACAAGTCACAACTGCAATGATCTACCCGTTTTGATGATGGAGTTGAGGTTAGAATCTTCATTGTAAGAAGTTAAAAGCAGGTTGGTGGTATCCGTAAGTTGCAAGCCAGTTAAAGTTCCTTTTAGTAAAATTTTCACTTAAAAGGTAGTTAAAAGACGAATTTTTCAGTAACAAAGCAGATAAATCTACAAGAAACTTTAAAAGTAAGTTAAAAGACCGGGCCTAGAGCGTTTCCATAAATACAACATGATAACTACTTTAGGTTTGCCCGTACATTGTTTGTTATTGATAGAACTCTCCTACTGTTGAAAACTCTTTCACAACACTACTGGATATTAGGTTGCCTACTTAACATGACAGTGTAAGGATAGAATAGTAAACCTATACAAATTGCTCAGTGCCTGTCTCGCAATATAATCCAAGTTACGTAGCAGCGTTACGTCATCTGCGTTCCACATGGCGTCGAGTATCATGTGCTACGTTCTGTTTTAATCGTTTTATTTCCTTTGTTTATTTATTTAAATACTTTCCATTATTTTAGTTTCGGCTTTCGCATTTATAAGTGTTAATTTGTTAGTGATTAGCGAAAGAGTGTGATAATTCATATAGTTCTGAGTGTAAAAGCGATTCGGTCGCAGCTAAAGGTGGCAAATCAAATGTTGTATTTTATCGTTTTCTCGAAAATAAAAATATGGTTTCGAAGATAATTAAGAAAAAAGGGTTAGATGCTGTCGAAGAGTAGATAAATTCGATAAGAATACAAGTCAAATGTGCTCACTTAATTTTTGTAAATCGGATTACGAACAAGATTTACAAAATTAATGATTCAAGTATTTTACAATAAATTACTGTTTTTGCATAGTTCAAGGATTTACATATATGCTTCCTATCTTTATTCCCTCTTTCTCGCGTTCATTTCGAACAATTCAAATACTTGGTCTGCGATGATCTTTTTCGTCTTGCTGTTGCCTGCGATAATACTCATGGTTTTTCCCTATATTTCATAAGTTTTTCTAATGACCGTTGTATGAACATTGTAACCTTTTATTAAATCGGAAATTCCAAGACCAAGGTTGCGGTTTCATGGGAAATAGTAATAAGCACAGAAATTTATTTAATTTTGAGTAGAAACTGCTTAATGCATTATTAAGTTGACATCAAAAGCATTTACGTTATGTAGTACATGTCAGGAATAAACTACATTTATTCAAAAACGTTACTTTTCCCTCAATACATTCCTAACAGCCCATAGTTTAATACTTTTTTTAAATTTCACGAAATTCTATTGTTGTTTATAAATTCGAATATTCAGGAAACCTTCTTTTGAAAATATGAAATCTTCAGCGGCAAAATTCTAATTATATAATTGACATTGTAATGGTTCTGTTTACTAAATTTACAACTACAAAATAATTGCGAGAAGGTGCTTCGTCTTACTAAAATTAAATACAATGTTGATCGTACGGTATCCATTCGCAAAGCTAAAAAATGTGCTAAGCAAGATCAATATATTTTTGAGCATCTATTAAGTTAACTTTAGTATTACAACATTATTTTGTATTATTTAAAATTATTAGCATCTTTGTGTCATCTACAACAATTGCTTGAACTTTTAATTTGTGTCTCAAAGCATATGAAATAGTAGCTCCTAAACTTCTTACTCAATATCACAGCAAATAATCTAGGGGGAGTGCAGGAAGAAACAACTTCCACTTGTGGGTTTGTCAATATTTATACGATGCATCTAAATTTGGACGGCGACTATGCATAGGATCAATATTAACCCTTAACTGGTATGGTAGGGTCAATTTTGATCCTATGGTAAGTCAGTTGGCGCAAAAATTATCAGATCTAGTAACACCACCTGCCAGATATTCTCTTCAGATACTAAATAATTTTGCTTGCTACGGTTGTCACAGAATCATATCTATAATGAAAACAATATTTTTTGATTGCAGTTATTCCTGAATGTTACACCTTTTCCAACTAGAGGTTAGAATACGACTACTTTTTCGTGAATGATACCATGCGCTATCTATCACAATTACGAAGTTGTGAGGTAACTTAAGTTACATGTTCTCAAACCTCAAAGAGAACACTGTTCATCCTATATTGGAACCTTTGTCCGTTGGATTTTCGAGGCCGGCTGACAAATCTACTATTAAAACATTGTCGAAAAGTGGTGACACTTGTATTGTTCCACATTTCCTTTTCTACCTGTGTCCTTCGTTTATCCATGTCTCGTTCAAATAAAATATTGCCCTCCCTTGCTTTCTATACTGCCCTATCGCAGATTAATCCCTTCTCCATCTTGTAATTTCATCTCTTTCTATTAATAAGAATTTTTTTGTGGATTGATAGTATCTGAATTAATGTGAAGCTGATAGTATAATTAAGCAAGAAATTTTATTAAAGCTTACCTATAGTTGATGGCTTTCAAAAATCTGTGTAATGTTACGCGACTCATTTTCAGCATATCTTCCCGTGCACTTATTTCTGCCATGATTTTGTTTAGCATTGGCAGTTCCGACACGATGTACAGCATCTTTTACATTTTCATCAAACGTTTCTAATTAGGAATAACGACCGGGAATAAGGTGGCTTTTTTCTTTATATTCCTCCACGACTCTGTGTACTGTTGACTTTGCTACGCCCACAATACTATTACCATAAATACACAAATAATGTGAAATACACACTTATAGTACCCAAAGTATTGGAAACATTAGACATAATTACGGTAGAGCTTTTATCTCTTCCTTGTAATGAAGACAATTTGAATGTAGGTATTAAAAACGTCGTCTTCTCATTCAGAGTTAAATGCTCATCATGAGAACGTTTTCTAGGCGGAGAAAGCGTTAAACTAGAGCTCTTTTGCTCAATATTCGATGACTTAGTTCCGAAAAGAATGCATTTTTTACTTGAAAAGTTGCCATATAACTAAGAAACCATGTAGAAGATTCAATCTTTAAATACTGTTACGTGCACATTGACAGGTTATAAAAAATATTAAAAATGGCAAATTTAAATCACTCTTCCTGTTTTTGAAACAAACCATAGCGTCATAAATTGAGTTTAACTTCAACAAGAATGTAATGAAAATATTATTTGCTAATACGACGTCAATGTAAAATATAATATAAAACAGCGGCGTATTGACTTAATTCAGATAAAAAGTTTAAAACGTAGGTTTGGAATATTTCAAATTTAAACCTTAAATTACGTTTGTACGTTGTTATTGTTTTAATATGCAACAGTTGGTAGAATATATGTGATAATAATAATGTAATAATGTTGATTCAAACATTCAATGACCCTTAAAATTTCGACTACATTTAATGAAATGTTACGGCGAATATCAGCAAATTTATAGCGTCTTCGTCTTATTGCACGAAACATGCACTGGGATGCACTGATTATAGTTTGGACGTTCGATTAAAAATTAAAGTTTAGGTATTAAAAAATAAACGTTCCTGATACAAAGGTCCCCATGGTATAGTGGTTAGATCGCCCGTTCGGCAAGCGGGAGATGTCAGGTTCGACTCATTACCAGGACGAGATTTTTTCAAGTATTTAATTACGTCGGAAATTCCAAGGAAATTACAGAGAAAACATGGACTATTAAAGAGTCAATTTTATCAATTTTTACTTGCGTGATGTCGACAAAATTTCAAAGTTCGTAATTGCTTGCCGTGTCATACATAATTTATATATTTCTTGCATAGAATATCTGGATGAACATGAGATCCTTGATTTTAACCACGTAGCTGAACAGCATTTACCAGAGGAGAGATTATGAAGATTGGGTGAAATTAAAAGAAATTCCAAAATATACATTCTTAACATAAATTAATTTATTTAAGCATATAATGTTCTAATTAAATAAAAAATCCATAATATTATTCCTTTTCATTTTGACTAAATAGTTCCTTCAATAGCAGTATTTTTTCTTGATGTCGTCTTCCCCTTCTTTTCTTTTAAATATATCTTGTAATATGTGTTCTAAAGTTTTGTTCTTTTATTTCTTTTTTTGTGGTAGTAGACTTTGTAGAGTCTTCAACATCTTCATTACTAGCAGTACTACAATCACTAACGCTAGTGGTAGGAGTATTATTACAGTTTTTTGGATAACTTATCCAGTTGCTTTATCGTAACACGTGAAATAATGCTGTCATCGATGCCTGATATTTTATTCAGTTCCTCTTCATAAGGAATAGGTATGCGTGCTGCTCCAGTAGTACTCCCCTTCTTTTCGTTTTAATATTATTTTATAGCGATTTTCCACCTGTATATAAGTAAAATGTTTATCTAGTTTCTTTTCTAAATCAGTGGCTATTTGTTTCCACATTACTTTTTCTGTTTTAAATTGCTTTGATGACTGCCACCTTTCTTTCCATTTCTTTTGCAAAAAGTGCCTTCTGCACTTAGCGTTGATTTCGTGAGTGAAAACAGTGTCGTCTGTTATATTGGCGGCAATCCCAGCAGTTTTGGCTAAAGCGTCAACTATTTTGTCGAACAAATTTTCACATAACTTTTAAGTCAAAGGAATAATACTTATAAGATATAGAAAGGCCAAAAGATAATACACATACTTCTTAAATCAAAACATAGTTTACGTTCTGAAGCAGGAATCAATATAGGTACAAGCCTTTGTGTTATCATTTATTATTGTTATTTGTCAGTTATTTACAAGTTATTCATTTAGTTATTTTTTTATTCTAAGTTGGCTATATTTGTCACGTTAGAAATGAAGAAAGTAACTCGCAAGTTGCCCACCAGGCAGTTACAAGTGAAACATATACAGCATAACCTCAATGTTTTTGTAAAATCACGTACTCATAGTTATCAATAAAAATTGTAAAACCAGAAAAAATACAGTTCGTTATGTCGTAACAATTATAAAATTTATTTTCATGAAATCTTCTTGTTTTGTAATTGCCAAATATAAGTGCCATATGCCAACTTTTATTTATTATTCGATTATTGTAAGTTGTAATCTGTATGTGCCTGAATCATTCCGTAAAAGTAAAGTTAAGTCAGTTCAAATGTCTGTTCGCTTTATGGTTTTACGAATATGTAAAAATATACAACTTTAGTCACATGCACTAGTATAGTTCTCGCACACACCGACTTCAAATAAGACGAAAATGTTATTAGTAACAGAAGATATTGAAAAAAACTCATCGGAAAAAATTTACAGTCACAATGAAAATGAAATCGAACTTCCAAATATTTCAAGCGCTGAAGATGATGAGTTTGTGCCAATTAAAAAGAAGAGGTTGATTGCTTTAAATTACAGTAGCAATAGTGACATCGAAAAAAAATTCTTTTTTCTTCTCCCGGCTACGTAATTCAATCATTATTGCCGCGATTGGAGGTACGTAAGTACGATTTACGGATTATTTACCTATGTTGCACTTGACAACGAGCGTAAGTGAATTTTACGTTTAGGAAGGCAAGTAGTAATACATTAATATAACAATAAGTGTAAATACATAACAGGAATCGACAATTGTGGGAGTATATGAGCAAATGTCAAATATTTTCGTAAAATGCTGATTTCTTTCAAAATTTTGGGCCAGTAGTAGGAAAAATATAATGTAACACGAGGGTCGTAAGTGCTTCTGCAGTTTCGGATGTATTGCAGTCTGTACTTACGTCCTTTGTGACATAAACAACTATTTGTTTTCTGAAATGTCATAATTATTTTTTGTTAATCTACGTGAAATAAATATGTACAAAAAAAGGTAGTTTTATATGTCTTTTACTAGCTTTTATTTCGAATATTTTTTCTTTTGTACTTACGTGCACGTAAATTAAGTCAAAGTAAAAGAGGTACCCCTCGTAAATTAACGGACGGGTGTACTTCAGTGTTGCCAGGGGTACCAACATAAAAGTACCTTAGCAAGACAAAAAAAAGTACCGAAAATCCCTAAATTGTACTAATTCCACCTGCTGCTTTCACATTCTATTTATATCACATATATAACCAATTAACTGCCTATTTTGTTGGATTTTATCATGCCAAATTAACAATACATTTAATTTATAGCTTTTTCCATCACTTTTTCTTTATTTTCTGTTAAAAACGATATTAAAAAATTTCTTTTTAATACATAAATGCATATTAAGATGATTACGAGAAAAGGCGTAAATGTTAGGAATTAAATAAAATTTGAAATTCCCGCCTTGTTAGGGAAAGTTAAATATATACTTGTTGGTAATGTAGAGATAGACAAGTTGTTGACGGTTGACGGTTAAGAAAGGTAGTTGTATATTATTATTACAAATACAAGTGTGTATGTCTTTTATAAGAACATAGGGTAAGAGAGGCTAACATGTTATAAACGTTCTCCGCAAATTTTAATAAGCAAATTTACATTGTACAAAAAAGGAACATAATAGGTATAACATTTCTTTTGCACCCGAAAATTGTAGTTGAACGATGGAATGAAAAAAGTATTCGTTTTCTAAAAGTAGCACTTTGGTATTGCAGCACTATAAAAGTACTACAAATAGTGCTTTAGCAACGCTGGTGTAATTTTAACGTGTTCTATGTTCTGGTAGGCAACCCTTTTCGCTTAGGAGATGAACAATATGCGTACATCTGGATAATGTTCCTTCTGTGTATGAGCATTAAAACGCATCAGAACCAATCCTTATTATATGTAATGCTATTGTTTTATAGCTAAACAATATGTGTGCATAAATTCCGATAATAAACGTTTTCCAATGAATCGTATAATTAGCAACTGATTACGACTTCTCGTAAAATATTTTGTCCCGTTGTGTAAACGTGCACAAGCTTAAAATATTTATATCGACATTTCGTAGGTGTGTGTATAGGTATGTAGGCACATACGCTTGACCGCATCGCCCTCAAAAACAATACGAGTTAATTATTAAAACTATTCGAGATACGAACCCCTGGTCAATAAATAACTCGATTTTGAATTAGCGGCGTTTAAAATATGGGCACGGGGATGTGTTTTATTTGTTTTACAAAACAATTTAAATATTGGTAATAAGTCCCTCTAGTCAATAACAACAATACTGCAGTCAGTATCGAGTTTGACAACGGCCAACGCTAAACGCGGGGAAAACGTCCGTCGAATTTATATTAGTTCGATTATATGTACACATATGTATGTAGTAGGGAGTGGCGTTTCGGCTATGATCGTGTACCTTGCAATGTTAATAGATTATTCACTAATGAATTTTGCTAAACACATGTGATATCAATCGGCGCGTAGCGTCAATGACACCCCTACCCCTATTGTACATAATTTGGTCACTAGTTTACACATTATGGTTAATTGCGGTCGACCACAACGACTGTTCATTAAACGTTACGCCTCAATACACGTGATTGTCACGTGGTGCGTCGTTCGCACGTGCTTCTGGCGATCTTCTAACTTGATTTCTTCTTAAGAAAATTTACCAGTGAAGATGCCGAAAAGAGGTAACAAAGGGTGTGTATAAATTTGTATTCAAAATTTGGGCTGCGTGAACAACTCAATTTAATAACTATTACGTAACAGTTTAATAACTTAAATGATTGACATCATTGCCAAATTTTATCAAGATAATGTTAAAAAGCAGCTTCTCCATTAGGTCAATTGGTCAATGACCGCCCAAAATATACTCAAACTGACGAAATATTTTTTCAAGTTATAGTTTACATTTTCCATAAAGTGTAATATATTCGCGATAGTTTGTGTACGAATGTAAGATATCTATACATTTGTTAAGAAAGAATAAAACCATGCTCGGCACGTATGTAATCAGCCCGCCGTAAATGCATGTATGCATGTATTTACGTATATGTAGTGGTACGTTCGCTAGACGTGGTTAGTTTCTCAGCATGTCCCCGTTGTCTTAAATAGAGCCGAAGATTTTCCGAAGTTGCACGCTTACAAACAATAAATTTCAGTTACATGTGGAAAGTGTTGCTTGGGTTAAGAGCCCGGACCAGTAAAGGACGTGTTCGTTGTTTGGTATATATTTTTCACGTTCGGGTTTCGGTTTCGTTTCTCCGAGTTATCGATGTTTCAAAAGTTTAGAATTTTAAGAACTTTATTAATTTCTGTAAATAATTATATGGTGGGAAAAAATTAAAGAACTTGGAAGTGTAACCCCCAGTTTACAGAATACTTTTTAGTTCTGAATTAAGTTAATTTTCTTTTTACATATACTTTTTGAGCTTGTTTAATTCGTGATTAACTAATTAGAACTAAAATGACATTTGGGGCTACAGGCAGGACAAAAATATGTTAGCGTGTGTTAGCGACTATACTTAGATGATTATCTGTCTTATTTTGAAGAAACTCCTGATACATTTATGCAAATGACAGCAATTTCTTTGGTATTTTACTTTTTTTAAGTTAATCACAGATTAACGTACTAATCCATTTTCTGTAAACCGTGGGCTAATGAACCAAATTTTAAGGAACGCTTAGAACTGAAAAGAAATGGACGCCTTTTGCCAGAACTTAAAATTAGGCAAACTAGTAATGACAAAAATAAAGAAGGGCATCGTAATTTCTGTATATGTGCGAAGTATTCCATGTATTGAGCACCTAGATAATCCTAAATTCAGCGCAACTGTTGAATATGCCGTGAAGTATCCCAAAACGACGATTTCCATGTTTACATCATTAACAATAGGACTGTTTTTTAATGTTTGCCTAGCCCGATCCGAAGTGTTTTAAAATTGTTATTTGTTTAAGGTACCGCATGTTTTGATATCACCTTATTGCATTCTCCATAAATTTAAGTCCGTATAATTTAAGTCCGAAGTGATATTTTATCAATGCCGGATTGTTTCCTAATGGTCATGGCTAACTTAGATATACCAATGTTAGATGACATTTTAAAAAACTACATAAGCTACATTCTCACACCATACATGCATTGGTGGGTTCTCTTTTTTACAAGGAAATTGTGCTACAATAAATTTTCCTAAATATCTTCAAAAGTATCCATTTTAGATCCGGAATAAATAGGTACCATCGCTTTAATAAAAATATGGGACAAGCGATACTATTATGACATTACCCATTTTAAACATGTCAATCGTAAATGGACAAGTCATTGTCACAAGATTGAAAAAACGTCAAAATAAGCTTATAAGAGTTGTCCCAGATTTTTATGAAGGTGATGGTACTTGTATTTGAAGGATTAAGTGACACTTTTTGCATTCGAAAGCTTAACCGTAATTTCCGGACACGCTGTATAATGTTAAAAAAGTAAAATTCATTCTGTTTCTAATCCTACCCTACACAGTCAACAGTTCTGCACAATTTCAATTTTCCAAGTTAAATACCTTCACAGTTATAAAAGTTCAGATGCACTCGTTCATCTGTCAGAAATGTTAAAACAATGCAAATATTTCAAATATGGTTAGAAATAGCAACATAGTTGTTTCATCAAACATGCCTTAAAGTTAAATATGTCAACAGACGTTTTTGGCGAAAATTATTTAGAAATTCAAACGAAACTCATATCCAAAGCATTATGTTTGTTTAAAACAGTCAAAAGTAATCTAATAGCATTTCAAAGAAAATAAGAAAGAAAAATAAACTCAAGCCGACACAAAAAGCATTTTGAGGGGATTTTACAAAAGGACTTCGAATATCTGCTAAAAAAGCAAAAAAAGAGGATTTTAGAGGAGGATTTTAAAGAAAACATTCACACACAACACTTTTACTGTAAGTAATTCAAAATTATTTGTAAGTAGAGTATTGAATAGAAAAACAGGGCTTGTAATTATCTTTTAATTTCATATTTCATTTAGAAATACCTACCTCAATATATTTATTCCTTTTGGAACTAAAAATTTATTCAAAAAAGTGCATTTGTTTCTTTTGTAAATTTGTAATTTATATAACATTTTTTCATTTTGCCTATAAACAACTTATACGGAACCCTTTTTAAACAATTTTAAGAGATTGACTAGAAAGCAATAGGTACCTAATTTTATTGTAACAAAGCTAAGAAAGTTGCTTTAACCTTGTTGGAAGGTATATAGCTGAAGGGGATATAGTACTGAATTGTCACCACCACTGTTTTGCTAATGTCCCCACTAACTTAATCTGTTGGTTTAGGATAGTCTATGATATATTGTTATATAGCGTAGTTTCAACGTAATTACTTAGCATTGGCTTTCCCACTAATTTTGTTAAAAATGGTTTAAAATTGCGTGCCTGTCTTTGTGGTAACGTTGGATATTCTGCGGTAAAGATTAGGTTTTGTATTTCTTTTTATACACTCCGCGCCACATGAATACGGCAAATAGATTTGTTGCAAGCTTTCGCTAAATTTGAAAACAATTAATTCATTAAAATTGTAATGTAAATCTGTAATGATATGATATGGCAAATAATACGCATTATTGCGTAATATCGCCTAGCGTTGTGCACTGGCTGACGTATGTACTGCATACGTATAAAAAGCACTGTGCCGTTTGGATGCGACCACTATCTAGTATTAAGCTGGCAACGCGTGACAAGTCACAACGTGTATGACGCTGATTAAGGATATTTCGCAACGATGGGACGGAAAAAGTACTTAACGGCGGAAGAAATTGAAAAAGTAGAAGCGCCCCATCAAGAAGGCGATTCCTTAAGGGCTATTGCAAAGAAGGTAGGTCGATCACACCAGGTTGTTAACAGCTTCATTAGGGATCCCGAAAATTATGGAACGCGTTTTAAAGGCCGCACAAAATTCGTTACAACTGAAAGAGAACGTCGAGCCATATTACGCGAAGCATCGAATTCGGCGTTAACAAATCTTGAATAACGTGGGAAGAAATGCATCGGTGAGAACTGTACAGAAGCTACTGAAGAGCTATCCACTGTTAAAACATCTAAAAGTGCAACGACGATTTGCTTTAAAGGAATTTCAGCGCACTGCGCGTCTTCACTTTGCTCAAGCAAAAATAGGGTGGGCAAGAGAGTGGCGAACTGTTATTTTCAGTGACGAGAAAAGCTTTAATTTGGATGGTCCGGATGGGTTTTCCTATTATCATCATGCTTTACTTAAAGAAGAAGTGATTCTGTCAGGACGGGGTGCCAATGAAGGTTCAGACGTGATATGGGGAGCTATCTCCTATAACAGATCTGTTAATTTAGTAGGAGTGAAGGGCAGGTAGAATTCATAAAAATGCAGCCAGCTTCTGGAACAGGTGAAAGACAAATTCTTCAACATTATGGCAGGTCAGGCAATTATTTTTCAACAAGATAATTTGACGTTGGTTTCAAAGAGAAGACATGGAGGTTCTTGATTGGCCGTCGCTCTCCCCCGATCTGAACATTATAGAAAATGTTTGGGAATGGTTGTCGCGTAAACTGTATTCCAATGTTAAGCAATTCAGTTGCGTGGACGAACTACAGCAGGCGCTTAAACGAAGTTGGGCGGAACTTCCCGTTGACTACTTGAGAACCCTGTATCATTCCATTCCATGTCGACTATTTGAGGATATAAGAAACAATGGTAAAAGTACTCATTAGTGATCAATAAAGTATTTTGTTATTGCAAACGAATCTTTTATTTTGCAGATTGGTCGTATTCAAGTGGAGCTTTGCAATACTGTACTTGTTGTTATCCGTAACATATATTTGCACTGAGTTTGACAAAAATTACCATGTTGGATACATCTTTTTATACCTCTCCCTTATTTTCAAAAATAACAATTCCAGCGTGCTATTATATTTATAGTAACTACAAATGCCACATACTTGCTTGGTCCTATTCATGTTGCGCGGAGTGTATTAATATTTGAGAAATGATCTAGATGCTTAAAAAGATGTAAATTTTGTAATTACTGATTGTTATACATATTTCCATATTTCTATTTTTACTATTCTAACAAAGATTATAGGCATGTCATTTTAATAAAATTATTTTGTAAAAGTTTCATTATATACACTAGCGGGAAAGATAAAACCTTTTTTTCTTTTGGTGCACGGTGCATGTGCGGACTTTTATTTCTGATATCGTATAATTTAACATTTTGGAAAATTTTGCTTTATATTTTCTCTTAACCTACATGACAAGCTTTAAATTCAGCTACACTGTATAGCTTCGCTTAATTTAATTTGTTAAATCTTTTGTTTGTTTTCCTTTAAAATGGATCGGCTTAACCTTCTCTCGCAGCCCTTATTTAGATTTTGGCATTTTAGTTTATTACAATACTCATGTATGCTCCATTAAAATATCTAACAACACATTTTACTTGTTTATGGCATTTCCTTTTAGTTATTTACGTTTTTGTTATTCTTTCTGCTACTTTGGGTATCGCATACATCATTGGATTTGCTTTTCGCCTTGATGTTAATTCTCTTATCGCTAGAATTGAGTTGAAATTAGTTTCTTACTTTTCTTGAGGGTTTATACTTCCCTTTTTCCTTGTCTTAGCAACCCTTTGTGCTTCTTTTCCCATATTTTTCTCCTTTTTAATTGGAAGTGTTTTTGTTTGCATCTAGGGTTATGTGTCGATCAGCTGTTCGCGAAGGCGATAGATCTCGGTGCATTCTGTAAGTTCTTCGTGTGTGATGTCCGTTCCAAATTGCGGGCATGTAACTTCCTGTTGTTTTCAATCCTTTAACTGCTACCAGCTCCTTATAATGGTTGGTTCTTTCTTTAATTGATGTTTTATATTAATTCAATCTTACTTATTACATAAGTAAGATTTTTACTTACATTTTAATCATTCAGTTCGCGTCTTCCAACTTCCTAATTCTGGAACAGTCTATACCGTCCGTGACGTATTTTCCGGCTGAGATGAATTTGATCTTGCATTAAATTTCCATCTTCTCTTGGTGCATTTTGAGCACCTGTGGCTTGACTGTCTAGAGTGACGTCCGTGAAGTAGTGGTTCCAATTTTATAGTTTGGGTATTTTATCACATTGTGTGGATATTTGTGGAAACTGTTGCCGTTGGTTGATTTTGGATTTTGGTTGGATATTTTGGAAAGAACGGCACCGGATTCCTATTATACAGAATTTGATTTCGGCGTCCCTAGCTACCATCTTGAATTTGCCGCGTGTGGTGTCAAGATCTTAATTCATCACCATCTTATTAATCATTTACCCCGTTTTAACGGTACGCTTTTGTTTTGTTTATATTTCACATGGTAATTTTGGGGTTTCGTTTATTTCTTTCTGGGTGCTTGTTCGGAATTTTACCTATTTTTTGGTTTTACCTATTCTTGGTACACCGTATTGGTACCTCGTTTTGGAAATTTTGTTTATGAGAATACCTGATTCTGGCCTAATATTTTTGGAATATTACCTTTTTTTTGGAACTACCTATTTTGGATTTACGTGTGGCCTTACCTTTTTGGCTGTACGTTTTTTCGAAATTTTGGGGAGGTGAATTTAAACATGGTCGCACCAGTTTGCTTGACAATGAACGTTCCGCACGGCCAAAAACTACAACCATTACCGATAACATCGTAAAAGTTCACCAAATGGTGCCAGACGACCGTCGAATTACTGTTAGTGAGATAACAGAGGCTGTGAGCATCTCGAAAGAACGTGCTTGTCATGTATTGACTGAAGATTTGTGCATGAAAAAGCCAACCGCACGTTGAGTGCTGCACCTGCTCGCTCAGGACCAAAAACTCATTCGAACGAATATTTCCAAAGCCCTGTTGGAGCAAATTGAGCGGAATAAGTCGGTGTTTTGGCGTCAACTAATAACTAGAGTTGCTCAATTTGCGCCAACAGCCAGTGGCGGGCGCATAAGAGTTTACACAAAATAAACGGTCAGAAATAAAATATAATACGTGCTCAAACACTTACCGTCTTAGGAGTCTTCCGTGAAATCACAAAGTGAATAACGTCTGTTAAATATCTGCAACATTAGATATGTTTCCACAGTTGTTTCGGCAAACCGAGTGTGGCGTGAGGAAAAAGTGTGTTTATATGCAGAAAACGAACGTTCTACATCTAGTGATGTTATATTTGCGTAATTATTTTTGTTCACGCACGTTCACAAATTCGTCTTAATGTGCCAAAATCAGAATCTTTCAGAGTCCACTAACGACGCCGAAGGATTTTGTAATTTTTCCATTGCGTCCACTAGTCCGAAGTAATTGTTCTGAATAGTTTTTAAATCCGTTTTAACCTGACTATCTTGAAATTTCGACTGGGTTTCCTTGATAGCCCCAGCTTCCTTTGGATCGAATTGTAAAACCACGTTCTTGATATTCTCAAAATATTTATGATAATAAAACGCGGCTTGTAACTATGTTGCCCAACTTGTAAGAATAGGTTCTGGTGGCTCAGGCATACAGGGGCACAGTCTGTGAAATTTGCGAATACGTTTTGGGGATTTCACAAACACTGCTTTTGTATGCGCTATTAAAGCGTCTACCTCAGGAGAACATTTTCTAATACTATCTGCCACATAACTGAAAGCATAAATTTTTTCACGTAATATGTAACAAGTTAGCACAATGTTTTTTAAGAGGCCGGCCTACAGAAAGCATGTTTGCGGCACCATCACTCATAAACATCAACAGTTGGTTTGTTGAAAGTTCAAACTTTTCCAACGTATTTAACACTAACTTTGAAATTACTTCGGCAGTACATTGTTGTACTCGTCTGGAGGTTGATAAAATTGAAAGTGTCGATTTATGTGGTTCCATTGTACCTACAATTGCATTAACTACAGAATGTTTTTTACGATCTGTTGTTTCGTCCACACATAACCACAGTTTTTTATCTTTCAACTCCGTTTTAATTCTTTTTTCAACATGTTCACGAGCAGATGGCACAATTCTTTGTAACGGTGCCCGACTTGGTAATTTGCAGTCCGAATATTTATGTCAAAAGAAGACATATGCTTCCTTGTCTAGTATATTAAACGGTAGAGTACATGCAATAAAGGTAACACATAAATGAAATTTAAATTTGTCATAGTGCCGTGTGGAATTTTTTTTTTTAAAGAATGCTGTTTACTATTTATGTGACGTAGACAATCCCTTTTGGGCCAACAAATTAAAGGGATATTACAAACTACACATTGTATTTTAACGCCATCATAATTTAGGTCAGGCATTTCTGCTATAAATTCTGTAAACGTAGAACTACGAAATAGTATTTACGGCAGCGTACATGTATACACAACAGATCTAGTTGAGACTCGCAGTTATGCTGAGAGTTGCACCTCCGCCACTGCCCGTTGGCGCTAGTGAGCAACTCTACTAATAACTGTAGATGAAACTTTAATATACCAGTACACTCCTGAAGCCAAGGCACAGTTGAAACAGTGGACTGCGAAGATTGTAAGACAGCTTCGAGAAAAGCGAAGACTGATCCATCGACCGAAAAAGTGATGAGGACCATTTTTTTGGGATAGTCATGGAGTTCTGTTAATCGAAAAAAAGAAAAAACAATAACGGCGGGATACCGCGCATCATTACTTGACAAACTGAAGATAGAAATTGCAGAAAAACGGTCGCATTTGAAGAAAAAGTAAGTTTTATTCCACCAAGACAATGCCCCGTGTGGTCGCCACGTCAAAAATTCCTGAATTAGGGTTCGAATTGATAGACCATCCACGCTATTCACCGGATCTGGTCTCCAGCGACTCATTTCTGTTTCCTAGGCTTAAAGTTTCACTCAGAGGTCAGACATTTTCATCGAATGAGTAGGCCATTACTTTGGTAAACGCCTATTTTGCAGAACAAGCTGCCAACTATTATTTGGACGGATTAAACAAACGGTAGGATCGCTTAGAAAAGTGTATAGACTTACAAAGAGATCATGTTGAGAAATAAGACTGAATTTGACAAAAAATATTTGTTGCTGTGTTAGGCTAGAAACTTTTTACTACTCTCGTAAGTATGTAATTGATATACGCAAATTAGTCGATACAATTTCATAATTAATTTAAGGTGTTAAGTACTGCAAACAACACGAAGTATCGGCACACTCCTCACCACACAAAATAATAATGAATCCGGAATAGCTGTTTCAAGGGCTCCTACGCAACCGAATGACCGAATAAATCTGCATTCCCAGATAAATCTGGATTCCCATTCTAACACAACTTTGATCTAGTTGATTTTAAGGAATTAATGATGTGATCCATTCCAAATCATGTAATTTTGTTTACCAGTAGCAATTTCTTGTGTAACGTAGAAGTCCCCTTATTTCTTCTTTTTTCTTTCAAACCTATTGTCCGATAGCTAAAGTGTGATAAAAAAACATTTTTTAGCGGAATATGTTATTGTCACTATAAGATGTTAGAAGCGATTTAAAGTTATCGTGTACCAGTTATGTGAAAGTTAATATTTATATGGATTTGGTAGTCGTAAGAATTATAATTGGAATAAGAACATTTTCGAAAACGTAGGACATAAAAGAATATATTTGTACGAGATTCAGCTAGCAGTTTTCGCAATCTTTGCAATATTACAAGCATAAAAAACCTGTCCCTCTTTTCCGTTCTTGCATATTAGGTAAAATGGTGTGCCTGCAGGTGGTGACGGCGTTAATGTACGCACGCAAGTTTACGCAAAGCCTTCACCGCTATGTGCTAGTCGCGGAAAAAGTAATTTGTCTTTATAAACAGGACGAATTATCATTAGCGTCTCGTCGCACAAAAAACCAGGTGAAATTGAGTTGTCGGTACGCTCGTCAAAACGCGCAGGCGTCTTTCGGAAGGGCGCTAGCTATTTCCGTTCAGGAAATGGTTACCGGTAATTGCAACTAATGCCACGTGGAGCATTCGCATTGCATTGGAATACATTACAAAATATATGTATGTGTATATGATTTTTGATGCATGGGAGTTTTGTATTTTCGCATTAATTTTAATTCCACAAAGCTGGTGCGTGCATGTGTAGAAACAGCTACCACATATACGTTTTAAACCTCTGCACGGGCATTTCCGATTTTATATGCCATAAATTGTAATAACTAACAGGATAAAATATTGAAGAATAAACAATGCCATGGTAAATCCTCTTAGTTGAGATGGGTTATTGGGTTGTATATAAACAGCATGTAACAGCATCCTTTTCTCTACAATTGCTTTATTTTCTTCTCCCCATTTTCAAACCATCACAGATTATTCGTTGATAGCATTTTCGATAAGAAATCATTTTGAAGAACGAACACGCGAAAACAAAATCAGTGGACTAAAACTTATTGCTAGCTAACAAACCCAATACACTCCCCGAAATGAAAGCAGTAAATTCTCGAATAAATTTTTGGGCCTCACAGGCTTATACAGGTTCAAGCGTGTTTAAACTCCGTTGCATCATAGATGCACATGTGCGAGGCCTACACTGTATATATTACGGCTCGATGAGTAGTAGTATTTAATACAAAGCCAGACAACGTGACTAGTGCTTGAAAATATCTCAGGCAACGAAAATTGAATACCGCGCGGTCATACGCCTAATCACATTAAACAACGTTTAGACGGCGTTTGTGGTGACTTATCTCCTTCAGATCTCACTATAAAAAAGTACGTAAAATGTTTCCGTTTGGGGCAAGAATCTCTTGAAGATGATGAGCGCTCCGGTTGGCCAATTGAACTGATAACGCCTCAAAACAATTCAATTATTGAAGAAATTATATTAGCAGATTGCCGTTTGAAAGCCAAGGAATTAGCAGTGATGTCTGACATCTCTGAAACAAGTATTCGTCGAATTCTCCATAACCATTTCGGTATGAATCAGATTAGTGCAAGATGGGTACCGCATCTTCTTTCTGCTCTCCAACGTGAACGTCGGGTAGAATATGCGCGCTCGTTTTTAAATATGTGTGGAGACGACCCGAAACCGACTTTGGAGTCCATTGTCTCAGGAGATGAAACAATGGTTCTGTATTATGATCCCCTATCCAAAAAGTAATCGATGTTAAGGCGGTGACCCGATGGACCTCGTACCAGAAAGGCGAAAGTCGTTCAATCAACGAAAAAGGTGATGGCCACAATATTCTGGGATTGTGAGAGTATTTTAGTCATTGATTTTAAAAAGCGCAATACAACTGTCAACAGCACACATTATACGCCTTTGTTGCATAAATTGAGGAACAACATTCGTACAAAACGTCGAAGAAAGTTGACGAAAGGTGTTCGATTATTGTACGACAATGCACCCGTCCATACTGCCGCCATTTCACAAGCTGCCATCCGCGAATACGGCTTTTAAGAATTGGAACATCCACCGTATAGTCGGAACATGACTCCAAGTGATTATTATTATTATTTATTGTCTCATTTAAAGAAAGACCTTATGGCACGTCGTTTTAAGGACGATAATAAGTTGCAAGCAGCTATAGCATTTTGAGGGAAAAACTTTATTTTTACAAGGGTATAGAATTATTTATTGATCGTTGTAATAAATGTATTGAAGTTAGGAGAGATTCTAATGAAAAATAAAAATTGTTATATTTTACCAAGTTTATTTTTTCCATATCACGCCGAGAATTTATGACACCTACCTCGTACCTAAAACAATATCTCAATATATCATTGAACTCGGGTACTGCACTCATCGAAATTACGCATTAAGTGCTATTGTTTTCCAATCCAATATTTCCACTCTTTCCAAATCTTCAGTTACCGCTGTCGACCACTTTTTCTTTGGACGTCTTCTTTTCCTCTTTGCTACTGTTATCTGCATCGTTTGCTTGGGTGTTCTGCTATCCGGCATTCTTATGACATGTCCCAACCACCTAACTCGTTGCGTTCTGAGTTTCTGGACAATGGAGGTTGTATTAAATATTGCCATAACTTCTTTGTTAGTCCTTCTTCTCCAGCTCCCTCCCCACCTTTTATTCCTCCATATATGCGCAGCATCTTCTTTTCGAATATTTCTAGCTTGCTTGCTTCTTTTTGGTTTAAAATCAATAATTCACTTCCATATAATACTGACGCCGCTCTCGACTCATTTTTGGACTTTAACATATCAGCAAGCGCTGCTGCTACTTTAGACCCTTTGCTTATTCTATTGCCTCTCTCTCTGTCTTCGTCACATCCACTTGTGATCTTTACTCCAAGGTATTCTATTTCTTGCACAGCCTCGAAACCGAAGTTTTGTCTATTTTGATGTCTAAAAGTAACTGTTTCTTGTCGTCTTCTTTTCTCCCCAACTATCATATACTTCGTCTTACTTTGATTAATGTGTAGTCCATATCTCTTTGCATTTTCATCCAGTTTCCTCCAGGTAGTCTCTAATTCGATTCTTGACCTAGCTAATAGTACCACATCGTCTGCAAACGCCACACATTGATGCATGTGTCGGTTCACCAGACTCCCGGCATGAATTTTGCTTTCTCTTATGACCTTCTCTAAAACTAAGTTAAATAAAATAGTTGATAGGGGGTCTCCCTGCCTCAACCCTCTTTGTACCACAAACCTGTCTGACAACTTTCCTTCTACATTTATTCTACACATTAAATTTACTTTGATCAAATATTGCACTTTCAATCTATGTATATTTTGCGGACGATTTCTTCAAAATGAATTTGCTTCCTTTTAATGACAACCCATCTCTTTTTCAATTAATGGTCTGAACTAAATTCAATTTGAATATTGAAATCTACTTTACCAGTTAGAAACATTGCAGTGGGCACTGTTTATTATAATCACTTTGGAACCTAACTAATGATGACACTAATTGGGTCACAGTAATAACTGATTATTGATGAAACTTGGGTAGTTTGTAGACCTTATAGAACTAAATAAAATACCTATTTCCTCTTCTTCTGAAAAACGATTTTGGGGGGTGAAATAGGTTTTTGAAAATTGGGGGCTTCTTCGTTTCTCGTTAACTATTTCCTATTAGATATTCATAATTTTTTTATGAACATCATGATCCACCACAAACAACAGTCGCATGATGTAAATTACACAATTTAAATCATGTAATTGACCATAAATGTAATAAATGTATGCCAAAATATTCTTACTTGCAGTAGAAATATAGATGGTGGTATACTGCATGTTGAAATTTATGGCTATTTTGCGGTGTCAATGAATTGCTAAGACAAAAATGAATAGGTCCGTCTCCAATGATATGCCAAAGTGAATATAATCATCACAAAAGCAGACATACGTCGCTTTATACATAGGAGTTGGGGTCGCGCCCATTAAGCCTTAATTGCATCAAATTCAGTGTATTAACATAGCTCTTCAAAAATGCTACGTATCGATAACTTTTATCTAATTTTATCTAATAGGAAATAATTAATGAAAAACTGAGGAAACCCTGATTGTCAAATACCGATTTCGCCCCTCCAAACCGTTTTTTAGCAGAAATGGAAACCGGCACTTTATATAGACCTACAGGGTCTACAAACAACCAACCACCCAAGTTTAATTAAATACTGAATTAGCTGGGGTACCTTTCCTTGTAAGATTTAAAAACCTATTGTCACGTAAATACCTCGCTAACAATCTAGCCTACATAAATGTGTTGGTACTTACATTGCGAGAGGGTTGGGGGGTAGCTCTTACAAAGATACTCCAATACACGTTTCACTTTTCTTTTATTTATCACAATCGTCTTGTGTGTATCTTATCTCGCTTAACTCTCACTTACCACTCTCTAGCTCATCGATCTATACGCCAGAAGACACATCGCATGCTGTCTCAGCGTCTATCTGACTTCCGGCGCATCGGCCAATGATCTAGGTGATGATAGTTGATCTTTCCGTGGCACTATAATAGATGGGTAAGATGGTTTTTATGGGAGATCTTTGGTGTCAATGTCAAAAATAGTAGCCATATGTAATAGGCAAATAAGTGGTTGGACTTGTTTGACTCAAATTTAGTATAATTAGTCATACTTTTCTAAAATACTTCCAACTATTCTTTGTATTCATGCCTTCTTATCTTGAAATTATATTTTCAACTACTCACTACCAACGTATAGTGGGCGAATTACGTTTATGTTAAATCAAGTTTTTTACTGACCATTGGTATAACTGCATAAGTGAAACCTTTGCAGGAATCAAATCTAGAATTGAGGACCACAAAGCTGAAACATGATGGCAGTAAACGAAAATATTTGCATACCTTGGTCAGTCTGTACGTGAGAACAATAAGCGTGTGATAACATTAACCGTGGCTCTATTAAGGCGGGCTGTGTGCTTCGTAGTATCCTCGACTTATCATTTGTTAAGGGATATTCGGCAACCCCAAGAGAAAATTATTGGATAACTTGATCTTGATTTTAAAGTCCAAAAGATTTCTTCATAAAGTAGATCCTTTCCTAAAAATTTCTTGTTTTTCAGGAGAATGTCGCTTTCTCCTACATTTACCACTTCAAACCGAAAGTGGTCTAATTGGAGGGTATTGAAATTAAAGATTGTGTAAATTTTCATATCGCAGATAAAGCAACAAAATGATACAGAATATGCCATATAAAAACAATACTTACTTACCTCGCAGTACTGTCAGAGCTCGGTGTAACGGAAGAAATATAACGCCCCTTCGAAAGATCTGTTACAAGAAATTCTACGCCCATCATATTAATTACTATTTTTATCTGCAACAGATACTAGATTTATTTGTAATACTAGCTATAGTCACGCTCAATTCTTGAGTTCCTTTCATAAAATTATATAGGATGTATTCTCGATATAACAATAAAAAAATAATATTAGTCTTATTTACCATTTAAATTACATGGTTTTGCTTATATAGCATAGAACATACATGTTGTTAAAAAGGCTAAATGTGTGTTGTTTCTTTGTTTCCTAAGATTTCTACTTTGCCCGCATAGGAATTTGAATTTCTAATTTTATTTAATCGATACGAAATTAACCAGTTTAAATTTCCCTCTTTGTCCTATTTAGACAACAATTCTTTTGTAATAAACACGTTTGCTTGTGTGTTATATTTTCTTTATTAATTACCTTAATGTTCTTATTTTTATTTGTTTCAGACTAAGTAAATGGACTATAATTCGCCTAAATTAACTTCCCTCCCTTCCAAATAAAGGTAAGTCCTCTTTCTTCCATACTGCAATGAAATTAATTTTTCAAACTCGACTTGTAAAAAGCCGCTTCTTAATTAATTAATTTAATTCATTTAGCTCTTCAAACCAAACCGCACGCTACAAAATATATACTCTTATACGTAAAAAATACTTTTTGCTTTTACATTTACGCACAAACAATATTCGCAAGATGTTCATTAAATATCAATTTAATTACAAGCAGTAAATGCAAGATGGAAAGGGAAAAACATCGCGACCGCCAAAAGAACAGAGAAAAGCGTTCTACGGCATCAGAAGTAATAATTATACAAAGGGTTGCTTGTTCTTAAAGAACCTTTTGCCGGTCTCTACGATAGCTGTTGGGATAAATAAAGAAAATGGAAGCAGTAATTAAGAAAAACATTCATTGAAAACAAAGTTTTTCAGCGTACAAGAAAGGAATATTTCCCTGTTTTCATTCTACGTTGTAGTAAACGTTACAATTTCCAGCGAGAAAAGCACAAGTTGATACGTGTTTTATTCTTAAAAGAAAATTCGTCTTAGATAAAGAGTAGGTATTTTTTTTTCAATCTCAAGTAATAAAATAGATATATACAGCTGGTTATTTTACTATTTAATTATGGGGTACCAATACTTGCTTCATCGTTGGAAAAAGTTAGAAAAGGAATTCCCAGCTATCATAGTAAAAGTACTGCTGATTTTTCAAGTTTAATATAGTAGATAATTGTTTCAACAGCAATAATATATAACGTTTAATATTATCGGAAATTAATTCCCTATTATTTAACCACATAACCAATAATATTTTCAATTAATCGCGATTAGCACGTTTATGGAAATTCACACTTAACTGTATTGTTCAAACGTTTACTATAATATCGACGCACGCTAGTAATGAAATTTAATATTTTTAGTGAAAACAGAAATGAAATTTCACGTACATCAATCGAAAAATATAAATCTGATCCAAATGTAATATTGTGAAAGTAAATGTTTCATACTAGTCATACGTTTTGATAGAACAAAGCTGAAAATTTAATTTTTTCAGTTAATTGAGGACGAGAGGCAATGGTAACTATGTTCATATAAAGAACTTTTCAATAATCCATACAATACGAGGATGGCATGATAAACACCTGTGTTAAGGAAAATAATGCAATTCTCTTGCATTTAGTAAATTTATTTCTGGACATAATCTCCTTGTAGCTCTATACACATAGTCCAGCGATATTCCAACTTTCTTAAGCTATCCAAATAACAGGATTCTTAGTAAATGCATCAATTCCAAAAAGTTTGCGAAAAAAAGATTAAGTTATCTGTTATTTTCGCAAAATATTAATGTTTTAACTTACAGACATTGAGAAAAATGCTGCAAAAAGGAATCTTGAACCAACTGTAAATAAGAAGAATCATTTTAATGTTTCAGTAGAGTTAATCTTTTAATGTAGTAAATATTTCTCAGCCCGGAAAGTGTTCTATTTTTGCAACGTTACGCGTACTTTCCCTCCAGACCGCTTATCCTATCTTACTACTGGCGCTGTAATGATTACGTCTTAGAAAACGGGACACGCTCCCTTGATAAGAGATAAATACAATCTCTAAGAATTGATTCAGTATGTAATTTAGGCGCACACAGGATGATAAGACTGACAAGCGAACGGAAACGGAAAATGATAGGCTGGAGATTGCTTCTAATTAACTCGTATTTATCGACTTTGTAATTCAAGGTTCTAATTTTATCAATTTTCACATGCTTATTACACATACTTAAAAGAATATTGCATATTTTCTAAAATAGAAAAAGAGTTAGCTTGTATGTGAATTGAAGCGAGTCAATTTGTACAAATACCAAACAATTAGCTCCCTTGAAAGGCCAATTAATTTTAAAGTACTTTTATACAGGGTGTTTATTAAACATACGGGAAAAATTCAAGGGGTTATTCCATGAACTATTCTAAAACTATTTTGTACTTTTATGATTTTTGAAAAGCCCCTTTGTTTCGAAGATACAGGGCGAGAAAAATTTTCGACAAAACCAATTTTGATATTTTTGAAATTATTAATGTAGCCGAAATAAAAATATGGCGTACAACACTGGATTTACCGAGTATAAAAAAATTGTAAAAACGCGTTGTTATCTTTTAACAACATTCCGATTACAATGAACGGCTGTTTTACCCACTAACAATAGGCAAGTGCAGACATAGAAAAGTAAATCAGTTAAAACGTGGATTTAACTTGAATACGTTTCGTGATTGATCGTTTTGTATGTGTTAAATTTGTTGAGACTGATTGACGTATATTTTCTGTCTTTTAATACTTAAACTTTTCTTAGTGAAGTCCTCTATCATGAATCGCTATACGAACGCCGAGATGACTGACATGCATTTCATTTATGGACTTGCTGACGGCAATTCATTAGAAGCTAGACGGTTGTACATTGAGCGATTTCCTGACCGTAATGTTTCTGATAGAAAAACCTTCCAAAGTATTCATCAACGTCTTCATGAAACAGGCACATTGAAACGAAGTGGAGTACCAGGAAGGCCAGTGACAATAAGAACGGTAGAATTAGAAGAGAATGTGCTGGACATGATAGAGGAAGCTCCAAGTACTTCTACTCGAAAAATTGCAAATACTTTGAATGTAAGTAATGGGAGTGTTTGGAAAATTCTTAGGGAGTATTTGTTGTACCCATACCACATACAACGCGTTCAGGCATTTTTTCCTGCTGATTTTCCTCCACGGATTGTATTCTGTCAGTGGCTTTTGCACACATTGGTTCAAGTCCCTCAACTACTGACACTGATTCTTTTTACCGATGAAGCGAATTTCTCAAGAAATGCAATAAGGAATTTTCAGAATAACCATGTGTGGGCTGAAGAAAATCCACATGAGGTACTTGAAGATTGTATTCAACATCAGTTCTCGTTGAACGTTTGGTTAGGAATTATGGGTGACTGGCTAATTGGACCGGTATTTCTACCAGAAAGACTTACCGGCGAAGTATATCGAAACTTTTTGGAACAAACGCTACCTCTGTTTCTGAAGGATGTACCATTGGCAACAAGAAATGCAATGTGGTTTATGCACGATGGTGCACTAGCGCATTTTGGTGTGGTTGGCAGTGAATTTTTAACAGCAACATATGGAGATCGTTGGATTGGTCGAGGTGGACCTCACTTATGGCCTGCAATGCAAGATTCGTCTTTGACTGCCAGTAACTACTTCGGCTCAAAATTTTGAATCAGTTGCTTAAAAGCGTCAGTGTTAGCACCTTCGGTTTAGAATTGTCAGTTCTTAGACATATGCATCATTATAAAAAAAGTTTGAGATATAAATTTCCTATACAGAAAAAAACATACGGTGCTATTTAAAAAAGTGACATCCTATATATTTCGATGGCATTCTAACTTCATGTCTAGATAGAGTCAAGTGTGTCATTTAATTACGTAAATATTTATGTTAGAAAATGTATGTTCGCATTTTGGATTTCTTGAAGCAAATAGATATATCTTAGGCGATTAAAGACAAAATTGCAAATATCTCGAAATCTGTTAGAAATATACAGATACATTCCATTTTATGTTGGTTTATTTCTAGAAGGGGAAACTAGAAGCGTGATAATAAACAGGATGTTCCATTTAAAATTGCAAAGTGGCTAGTTCGTTACTTATCGATTACTCTGTATACACTCTATGAGTTCTGTATATACATACATTGTTGTGATATTTATTTACCTTTGGTTAATAAGTGTTGTCTTTTGACAGTTTGAACTATTTTAGTTCCTTCCTTATTTTTACGAGGCCAATCAGTGATGATAACCTGTTCCCTCTATATTCCCCTAGATTGATTTCTTTTCTTCGTTCTACACATGTAGACAAAAAGTATTTTTGTTAAAAAAAAGAGTCCAGTAAGCAACAGACAAAGTTAGAATCTAATTTTACTATCGGAAATTCAAATTATATTTCTTAAGAATCGAAAATATGTAAATGTATCGTATTTGGATAGGCAAATTGCTATTCATATGCAATTTATAAATTTAGGACATCTTTCTCGTGGTAACTACATTTAATATATCGTACCCTGGCACTACTGTATATGCAAAATTGAACATCGTCTCCGAGGGAGCAGATGGAATTTTGAATGGTTTTAGAAAAGTCAAGATTTCTTTTTCAAAATAGTTAACTGGGGCTTTGGATAACAATGACGGGCAGAAAAAGCAAGTTTTCGACAAGAGATAAAATTTCAAAATTCATCGATACTTTTTATATTTTGAATAAATATGAAACTATTTGAATAAATACCGCAATAAAGTACCAAATAAATCCATTTCGATATTATACATCAAAATTTTAATCCAAGGTGCAAGACCCAAGCAGCAGGATACTTGGTTTTAAATCGAGTTCAAGAAAGGACACCGAAGAGCTAAGTATATATATGGAGCTAGCACAGATATTTTATGTATTACAGAGCATTGGCTAAAACAGGATGCAATAAATAGTTTAAAAATTGAAAATTACAATATTGGTGCGAATTATTGTAGAAGTACATCTAAACATGGTGGTGTACTTATATTAACCAAATCCGATATTGATATTCTTGAAATTGCAATACTTAAGGAACAAAGCAAAGGAAAGGATATTGAAGTAGCTGGAGTGGAATGGCGACAAAGCAAATTAATAATAATGTCCCTATACAGATCTCCACAAGGTGATTTCGACGTATTTATTGAAACATTACAGATAATGTTTACAAATCTAATTACAAGGTACAAAAACTACAGAATTGTATTGGCAGGAGATTTTAACGTAGATTTCATGCAGAAATCAGAAGATCAACGGACGCTGATGGAGTGTTGTTCATCGTTCGGTTTGCGTGCCTTGTTCAGTGAGCCATCACGAGAGACATCCAGGTCGAGCACTTGTATAGATAATATCTTTACCAACGACCCATTATGTGTGGATATCACTGCAGTACAAAATCTTCACATTGCTGATCACCTAGCGCAGTTTATTTCCATCAGCACTGCATATTCTGAAAATAAAGCAAATGTAGAGACAGTAAAATCACGATGCTTGAACGTTAAGAACTATAAAAGGTTAAAATTAGATCAGACCAGATGGGATTTGATACTAACTGGAGGTGAGAAAACCTATTCCCAGTTTCATAACTTTTTTGTACGGCTGCTGGATACTGTGTTTCCTGAAAGAGAAATTACCCTAAAAGCAAAACCAAGACACAATCTTCCTCCCACCAGTATTGTAATCGACATGAAACAAAAACTTGATGCCATATATACAATATTCAAAGCAACTAAAAGTCAAGAAGTAGAACAAGTATACAAAAAATTAAAAAATGAGTACAGATCAGAAATTCTAAAAGCGAAGAACACAGCAGTAATTAACATCATAGTGTACTCAAGTAACAAAAATAAAACTATTTGGGATATAATTAGGCTAGAAACAAATTTAGAAACCAAGACTCAATACAAAGAGAATCACGGTTTGAGGGCGGATGATTTTAACGACTTCTTCGCTTCGGTTGGTGATGATATGTCAGCCAATTTACCAGGTCCTAGCCAGAACTCACTTCATCTCTTGGAGCAGAACTTAAAACGTATGCAGAACTCAATTTTTCTGTATCCGACAACCACACAGGAGATCAGCGATATTATCTTTCGCCTTAAAGAAAGTAGGTCACTCGATGTTTACGGTCTATCGTCAAATATAGTCAAGCTGCTTAAAACTGACATCGCAGAAGCTCTTGCTAAATCATTCAACGAGTGTATGCTAAAAGGGACCTACCTAAACGAATTAAAACTGACAAAGATAGTACCCGTATACAAAAAAGGAGACGAAAGAGATTTATGCAACTATCGGCCTATAGCGCTGGTACCTATATTCTCCAAAATATTCGAAACAGCGATTAAAAATCGTATAGTAGAACAACGTTTACTGCAAAGAACAGCATGAGTATCGATCAGGTAGATCCACGATAACAGCAGCCAATGAAATAATACAAGCGATAACAACAGCTTTTGACGAGAAGGATGATGTTATACTGACCTGTTGCGATCTCTCAAAAGCATTCGATTGTGTCAATGTACCAATTTTACTGGCCAAACTAAATTACTGTGGTATAAGAGGGCCTGCACTCAAATTACTTGAGTCATACTTGACGGAAAGGAAACAGCTAGTAGTATGGCAAAATACAGAATCCAGCATGCGTCCAGTTCGTAATGGCGTTCCTCAGGGATTTGTTTTGGGCCCAATACTTTTCCTAATATGTGCGAACGATCTCCCACGCAATATACATTGTGATAAAACATGTCTATATGCTGACGATACAACGCTACTAACTAGAGGAGATATGCATACAGATCTGCAAGCAGAGTCCGAGTTAGCGCTAATGGAAGCAGATGAATGGTTCATGAGTAACGCTTTTTGTTTAAACAAAAGCAAAACTCAAACTCTATTACTATCTACTAAAACATTACCTGATAAGAAATGTATCTGCTTCCTTGGCCTACACATTTCTAATAAACTGCACTACAAAGTGCATATTGACGTCACCTCAAGAAAGTTGTCCACTGCAATATATGCTATTAGAAGGATCATGGGTGTAGCAGCATATGACGCAGCAAGAGCAGCATATTTTGCTTTATTTCACAGCAAAGCTACGTATGGTATTCTAATATGGGGACATTCACCTGAGGCCGTAAAGCTGTTCCTGAAACAGAAACCAGTAGTAAGAATCTTAAGCAACGTAGACTGCAGAACATCTTGCAGATCATCGTTTAAGAAAAAGGGTATACTTACTCTGGCGTGTTGTTACATAATGTCGTGTGCGCTGTATGTACACACCAATAAATCAAAGTATGTAACGCACAGTATGCTTCATAAGCATAATACACGTCACAGGAATAACTACGTAATACCATATCATCGGCTAAAGACGGCGCAAGTTTCCACCAACTATTTGGCTGTGAAGTTACACAATCATCTACCCGAAATGTACAAATCTTTAAATGAAAAACAATTTAAATTGAAATTGAAAAGGTTGCTCCTTCACGGCGAATTTTACACACTCGACGAGTATTTCAACACCATACGATAAACTTTATCTTATTTTATTGATACATTGTTTGACTTTACCTGCCTGTGTTATACATTTACATGTGCGTTTTGTCCTATTCTTTTTTAAATACTTTTTATATCTACACAGATTTTATTTATTTACGTATTTATGTATCACTATATACAGTGTGTCTCAGGGGACGTTGGATTGCATGGGTATCTTTGTTATTATTAGAGATAGAATTTTGTTTAAACTGACAAAGTAGTACATATTTATGTGCTGTTCAATAATTCATTCACAATACAGTTGAATTTAAAATGGTTACGCCGCCATCTTAAAAAAACTGAAAAGTGCAATTTTCAAAATATGGTCGTAACCTCTTTCTTTTTGATCGTAATGAAAAACTGTTTTCACATTGTAGAGGCACTTTTTTGTGTACAATCGATTGAGCTAAGTTAAATATTTTTTTTCTCAATGGATTCATTGAAAATAAATTAAACTTAATTTTTTCTTATGGCGGTTATATCCAAATTTTACATATTTGCAATTAGCACTGTTTTTCTGAATAATTTGATGTATAAAATGTTAATTTAAAGCAATCAGAAGTGTTAGAAAGACTTTTTTTTGGAACGAAATTTTGCAGTGCGAAGAAAATTATAGGGTGCTGTGGAATAGATTTGATTTTACGAAACAAGCGAGAATCTTGTTTTATGTCAAGTGAAATTAGCTGTTAGTAATACTCACATTTATATTTTATTTTTATAAAATTTTATAAAATATGACATTTTCGTCACGTACATTCCTTGTAATAAAAATATTACACGGGCTCAAAATGAATATCAGAACGACTTCCCCGAAAGACGGCAACCAAATTCAAAAACATTCAGAAGTCTTGATAAAAATTTAATGGATTATGGGGCCTTTTCAAAGAAGAAAATTCGAAGTGAACAAAGACAGCGAAGAAATAGTTTTGATGAAGAAATGGTTCTTGCGTGCGTTGAAAGGCACGGTGAGATTTCGACAAGAGAAGTTGAAATTGAAACTGGTATTTCCAGATCTACAGTTTCACGTATTTTAAAGAAGAATAAGTATCATCCTTACAAATACGAAGTTCACCAAACGCTTTTTCCAGGCGATGCGATTAGACGTATAAACTTTTGTCAATGTATTTAAATAAAATTCATGAGAATCCCGAATTTTATAAAAAGATTTTGTGGTCTGATGAAACACATTTTTCTAATATTGGCATCTTTAATCGCAAATTGTACAGCGAAATAACCAAGTTAGATTCGGTTTTAATGTGTGGTGCGACATAATAGATAACCTGCTAGTTGGACCGATTATTTACAATGGCATTCTCACTGCTGAAAGATATCTCCAGCTACTTATTGAAGAGGTGGAAGCGAAGCTGGACGATATTCCCTTAGCTTTATTAAGTAATATTTGGTTCCAACAAGACGGAGCACCTGCGCACAACGGGCGTAATGTGATAAATTGTTTAAATTTGGTACATCAGAATAGAGCCATAGCTACAAACAGTGATATATCATGGCCGCTAAGATCCCCGGATATTACTCCATGTGATTTCTTGTTGTGGGGGTTTATCAAAAATAAAGTGTGCCAAGTGCAAAATTAAAATAGTGTTGAAGAATTGCAACATGCGGTAATAGAAGCATTTAATAATGTTGATCGCAGAACTCTAAGAAAGGTTACAAGGAATGTAGCCGTTCGTTGTGAAAAATGTATACAGCAAAACGGTGGAATTTTTGAGCATCTGCTCAATTAATATTTAATAATGTTCTTTTCTTGTTTTGTTAATCAAACTTTATTTAATTGATTTTGAGTTTAGGAATAAAACGAATTATACTTAAACAACATTGTTTCTATTCCATAGCACCCTATAATTTTCTTCGCACTGCAAAATTCCGTTCCAAAAAAAAAAGTATTTCTAACATTTGTGATTGCTTGAAATTAACATGTTATACATCAAATTATTCAGAAAAACAGCGCCAATTGCAAATATGTAAAATTTGGATATAGCCGCCATAAGAAAAAAATAAGTTTGATTTATTTTCAATGAATCTATTGACAACAAAAATATTTAACTTAGCTTAATCGATTGTACACAAAAAAGTGCTTATACAATGTAAAAACAATTTTTCATTACGATCAAAAAGAAAGAAGTTACGACCATATTTCGAAAATTGTACTTTTCAGTTTTTTCAAGATGGCGGCGTAACCATTTTAAATTCAACTATATTGTGAATGAATTATTAAACAGCACATAAATATGTACTACTTTGTCCATTTAAACAAAATTCTATCTCCAATAATAACAAAGATACCCATGCAATCCAACGTCCCCTGAGACACACTGTATATACATTTATATTGACAACGTTAATGCCTATGATAGGTCATGACAGAAAATATATTATTATTATTATTATTATTATTATTATTTTGCTGAGAAGAGCAACAGTGCGCAGGTATCGAAATTTAAATATTTGGCCAAATAATGAGTTCAAAAAGGAAAATTCAATTTTGTTTAGTTTATTATCAAAATTTTAAAATTCACATTTATATCATTACAACATACATGAATTTATGTTACTAATAAGTAACGCTGGCCACGAGCGGTACCGCGCATCGGCGTAGAATCGGTTCGGACCGAGAGGAACGGTAGTATTACTTCGTCTGCGGAGCGGTACGGACATTTTCGCTGCCGGTGATTTGCGCAATTGTTTATCTGTCGTAGAAAAATTATGATTTCGTCAGCAAAACAACCGCGGTCGGACAAACTTCGAAAATTTATTGCAGAAATTCCAGACTTAATAGATGAAGGTGCTAAAATTAAATGTGTAATCTGTAAAATCCCGTTAATGTGTTGGTCCAGACAACATTGTCTACGACACGTAAATAGTGAAAAGCATGTCTCAAAAAGAAATTACGCACGAGACAATGAAAAATTTATATTTAATTTATGCGTTACGTTTATCGCACGTAATATGCCGTTTAATTTACTAGACAAGGAACCATTTATCTACTTTTGGAATAACTATTCGGAGTACAAATTACCAAGTCGAACATCTTTACGAAGAATTGTGCCATCTGCGCGCGAACATATTGAACAAAAATTAAAATCGGAGTTGAAAGATCAAACATTGTGGTTATGTGTCGACGAAACAACAAATCGGAAGAAGCATTCTGTTCTTAATGTAATGGCACGCAAATTGGAACCTTATCAATCGGCACCTTCAATTCTATTAGTCTCCAAACGAATACAACAGTGTACTGCCGAAGTAATTTCAAAGTTAGTGTTAAATACATTGGACAAGTTTGAACTTTCAACAAACCAACTCTTGATGTTAGTGAGTGATGGTGCTGCAAACATGCTTTCTGTAGGCCGGTCTCTTAAAAAGCATTCTGCTAATTTGTTACACATTACGTGTAAAATTCATGCTCTCAATCTTGTGGCGGATAGTATTAGAAAATGTTATCCTGAGGTAGACGCTTTAATAGCGCATACCAAAGCAGTATTTGTCAAATCACCGAAACGTATTCGCGAATTTCACAGACTGTGCCCCCGTATACCAGAGCCACCAGAACCTATTCTAACTCGTTGGGGAACATGGTTGCAGGCCGAGTTTTATTATCATAAATATTTTGACAATATTAAGAACGTGGTTTTACAATTCGATACAAAGGAAGCTGCTGCTATCCAGAAAAGCCAGTCGAAATTTCAAGATAGTCAGGTTAAAATGGATTTAAAAATCATTCACGACAATTACTTCGGGCTAGCAGATGCAATAGAAAAATTACAAAATCCTGCGGTGCCGTTAGAAGAATCTCTACAAATAGTACATGTTCACGCACAGCTATGCGCGATTGAAGACGCAAAAAATGTTTCTGTTCTAGAAAAATTTGAAAGTGTTTTTGAGAAAAATTCTGGTTTTGGCACATTGAGACACATTTGTGAAGGTGCGTCAACAGAATCGTTAAATTATTTGAAAGATTATTTTACTTACGCAAATATTACGTCACTAGATGTAGAACGTTCGTTCTCTGCATATAAACGCATTTTTTCCTCATGCCGTACTAGTTTTGCCGAAACAACAATTGAAACATATCTAATGTTGAAGATATTTAACAGACATTATTCACTTTGTGATTCCACGGAGGACTCTTAAAATGGTAAGTGTTTGAGCACGTGTTATTTAATTTTTATTTAAAAGATGAGCGAAATTATTTGCGGCAGCAAACATCTCTATTAGCAGAATAACTCTAGTGGAACGCGAGGCTTGGTCGACTCTACGCTACTGCGCGGTACCGCTCGTGGCCAGCTTTACTAATAAGTATAACGTATGAATTCTTTTAAATAAGAAAATTAATATATCCGATAAGTGATAAGTGTTAACAACTAGGCGCAGTTTGCCAAAACAGGAACATTAATTTTTAAATCCCGATAGGGCACCGTATTAAAAGCCTAATCATTTAAGTAATTACCTAATTACTTTAATAAATCGCGAATTAGTCGTTATTCCTTCAGTGAACCTCTTGATAAAACTAATTAACACACTAGATTTCGATCGCTTTACCGACTGCCGTAAAGAAATCCTAATTGGCGTCCAATCGCTTGAGGTCCGCTTACTCTAGTGTAGAAGGTAGAATTGAACTAATATGCTATTATTGCACGTTATTTTTATCGTATACGTTTTACAACACCTAAAGTAAACAGGAAACGCGAATAATCAACTGAGCAATTTCTCCTTTAAAATTTTAATTCTTCTCGAAACGAGTACAATATCCACGTACACATATGAAGGTACTTGTGTGTATGTGCGTTGTATATAATGTAACGTTATTGGTTATGCTGCCACGGCATTACACTTGTAATGTTCTAATGATGCCATCCTAGCGTATCTCCTGAAATTGCGCATAATAGGTTATTTACATCTCTTACCTCAGATGCGGTTTGATTATATGAATAGATCGTGACTTCAGCTAACGATTTAATGAAAATTCATTTGATTACCATTACAATGAACGGGACCTCTTACCTAGATCTGACTCTGTATAATTTATTCGTTACATGATGATTTATTGTACAATACGAGCTGTCCTTTTGTTATAGGAAAAAGGAGATAAAATCATTCGAAATTACATGCACACGATATCGCATTTCAGTATAAGCAACGTTATAAAATATGTCATGCACTACATGTTACGTAATTTAAACTTTGCAGTGTAACTTTATGAACGATGTTTATTTTTGTTAGTTCTATGTTTTATTTTCTTTCGTAAAAACTGAAGCGATTTCAGTAATTAATAAATTAAAAAATAAAAGCTTCACTGGCTCAGATGACATTTGCGCTTCAAAACTTAGACCTCATAACAGCAACAACTTAGCGACAAAATCAAAGAGAAACGGCCTCATTTGGTAAAGATGAAAGTGCTTTTCTATCATGATAATGCACCTGCCCATAAGTCTGCTATTGCAATGGCCAAAATTCATGAATTGGGATTTGAATTAGTGCCTCATTCGGTCTATTCCCCAGATTAGGCTCCCAGCGATTATCATCTGTTCCCAAACATGCAAAAAGTGACTCGGCGGTAAGAGATTTTCCTTTAATTCCGAGTTAATCGCTGCTGTAAATTGCTATTTCGAGGATTTGCATTCATCGACCTACCAGGAAGGTATTGCTAATTTGGAATATCGTTGGAATAAGTGTGTTGAGCGAGCAGGAGACTATATTGAAAAATAAAATGTTTTTTGTCGGAAAAAAATTGCATCTTCTTTGTTAGGCCACGTAGTTTCCGAACGGCGCTCGTAGTTGCCTTCTTACTTAATCAATTACTTATTCCAAGAAGGTATATTCCCTTCCTGCTTTACTACATCCAAAATTATACTACTTCACAAGAAAGGTGACCCAAGTAATACGTGTAACTTTAGATCAATCTCGTAAACTTTTTGAATCAGTAAAATCTTGCAATATGTTATGCTAATACGATTTGAGTCCTCTTTATCGAACAATTAGGAAAGACAAGTACTGGTCGGAGACTTTTGCAACCTCTGTAAGGTTTTCGACTGTCTTCAACATGCTTTATTATTACGTAAACAAGAAGTTGTTCGAATAAGAGGTGTAGTACTTCAGTGGTTTGTCTCCTATTTCTTCAATAGGTACAATACAAATTTCTAAGATAAAAAATTACAAAAAACAGATTTCTTACGTCAAATTTGCTTCTAGTTACAATTGGCGTCGCACAAGGCGTTGTTCCGTCCCCTTTTCTACTGTGTTAGTAATGCATGCTGTTGATACGACTGTTCTACTATATGAATCGACGGATATTCAAAATAATACCAACATTAATGCTGAATCTCTTCAATGAATGGTTTACTTCAAATAAGCTCTTCCTTAATACTTCTAAAACTAAATACAGCACTTTTTGCTCTAAGCCTTTATATGCCCAAAAGCAATTAAATGCTTTTATCGGTAATATTCCTATTGAAATTTGTTTGAGATGGATTGTGAACCCGATGAAAATGATTTTTTGACTATATAAAACCAGATGATTTATTAGAAAAAGATTAAGTTTACGTTGCGACTTCTATTGGTGAATAACCAGTACAATCTGGGTCTAATACTAAATCAGGCAACACTTGGTTCATGCATTTAGGTAGGCTTTGATAATAAAATCGTCTGTACAGATAAATGATGATATATTTATAAGCTCACTCATTTTCTATTATTTATTCGGAAAAAATTCGGAAGTTTTATGACAAAAATTGCCCCAATCTTATCCTGCACGTCTCGACACAAACATTGCTGAAAATATGTTGCTTTTTGTGTGAAACAATTCAAGAGAAACTTTATGGCAACTTGAAAATGTTATCCGTGACAACAACATGTAATAATTAACAAAAATTTGCAGTCGGGTTACATAATTGTGTTAATTACTGCTACAATATTTTCCCTACAATATTGTTGTACATTCTATCAAGTGATTTTTTCTGTATCTAATTTGAAATGGCATGACAAATGAGATGAAATTAAGTGTATCAAGGACAATTTACAAAGTTAAACATTGGAAGATATTATCACCGGCATGGCCGGCATTTCTCAGAGAACATCATGTAGGGTTTTCAAAAAATTAAACTCTTAAATGTAATTTTTTTATACATATTAGTCTCACTGTATGCACATAAGAATAGACATCATCTATCTTCTGAAAATAATCCTATACATAGCTACAATATAAGAAATTTAATTGTACATTTACCAAGTCACAGACTTATTTTAACAGCAAAGAGTTTTGTATGTGTGGGCATAAATTTACCTTCCACTTTACGGAACTTTACCTATTCATTCATCAATTTAAAACTAACCTTAATCAAAATTTAATGAATTCACCATACTACACATTGGATGAATTTTTTAATAATACAGTAGTTTGTAATTTGTAAATTCCATACTTTTTAATGTGTATTTTCTATATTTGTTGTTGTTGATAAAACCCGTGGTACTTATGCAATTATGTCAGCACCTTCCTTACGCCAAGAATTTAAAATACTATGCGTAAATAGACGACTCTATCGGGTACGTATACAATGCTTGAAGGAATAAAAAAGCAACGTTAACACTAATGTTCAATAAACAAACAAATCTCTTCGTTCAAGTAAATAACTTTATAGATTCTGAAAGGCTGTTGGAAATTAAAAAAAAATCCAATTCAATCAATCACTAGTTTGAATCTTCCTTACGTTTAGACAAGAAAAAATGCTGCGTGTGACAGCCTTGCAGTGCAGCATTCAAGTATAGCGTTCGAATCTTTTCCAACCAGTCGATAAATGGTGCATTATTGAAATACTGTTAAATGCAAAATAATGTCTTTCTTTTCATGTTTAAGCTTATAAGCACAGGACAAGATCAATGCCGGAGTATTGTGCAGTTATTAGAAATCTTCATTGTAACATTTATGTTTTCAAAATTGAACCAGTGCAGCCTTAAAACGTTTTATTTTGGTAAAACGTTTTTTAGAATTAATTAGTTACCTACTCATTATGAAAATCATTTCGTTTCATAAATGCATGTGGTTGGTGATGACAGCCATATCTTGCTATTAAGAAGAAGAGCTGTGTTATCATTTGCTCCGAAGCATTTTCAATTCCACTACATAATACAAAACGGCAAAGGTTATGACTAAGTTGCTGCCTTCTTACATACTTTCTTAAGCTAATTGTAAGCCATTTCTCTCATAATCTATGTAGAAATAAAAATGTAATAATTATTCCCTAGTTGTACATTATAGTGTTGTAATCCTTTTTGGTTCTGTGGTGGGCAGCCGAACGAGGTTTATATTAAGCTTGTTATAATCACATATCTGTAGAGTACATGTGAAGTGTTCTATGGTTTTGTAAAGGGTGAAGCACAAAGATTGAAGCGTAGTTAACTTTTCCTAACATGCGATTGATGACTTGATCTTGTACCGGAATTATCACAAAAACTACTACCACTCCTGGTTGGGTCTTGAACGCGCGACTTCTAACTTTGTCGTAGCGCGCAGTAATTTTACCATTTTAATTAATTGTGTTATTAAAGTTATTCAAAATGTTTTTAATTTATCTGTAAATTAATTCGATTCTTGTTAGCTCTGGATATTTAGAAGTATATAAGCTATATACAACGCTATTTGCCATAGGTACAATCTCTCTTTTTTTTGACTTCCTACACAATACACAAAGCGTTCGAGAGTGCAGGAGGTTCCGCATCCTGTTTATCTGCAATACTTTAGAACGAACGTTGATGGCTCATCGGTTCATCGTTCTTTGTCCGTAATTACTTTATCCAATTTCGTGATCTAGACTGATTATCTCGTATAATTAGATATGTATTTGTATTTCTGATTCGTCGATCTTATCTACCGTACGCCAATAAGATCCCACCGGAAGTTAGGAGGAGCTACACAATAGACTCGCCTTCGTCGTTTATTACGCGGATTATTTTAAACAATTATCCTGTTACGTCGTCCTTAACTGTGTTCATGTTACTTGTTTCATCTATACATGCGGATTGTTGTAGATGCAATTGTCGTCTCAATATTTTTTTGTTCATTTTTTTCAATACAAATAGAAACATATTTTAAAAATGTGACAACGTTTTTTAAGTTATTGTATTTTAGTATATTTCTATAAACTGTTAAATTTTTTTTAATGATTACATAGGTTAAAAAATCTAATATTTTCATGACAGGCAATGCAAAACGTAGCGTGGGGTGTTCATAATTTGTTAGATATGAATCGCATGGAAATGTGCCCTGTCTAAGAATTGTTTGGTAATTTATCGTATTACCGTATTACATCGATTATATTATAAGACGCCACCAACAATAAGACGCACCCTTATTTTACTAAGCTAGAAATGAAAAAAGAAATAAGAAAGTGAATACATTAATACTTTATTATAAAAATAGAAAATAAATGTTATTATAAAAATAAAAAGTAAACTTTATTATAAAAATAAAAAATAAACATTATTACAAAAATGAAAGAAAGATTGCATATTGTTCTGTAAAAACATTCAAAATAGACTGCTTCGTATGTATTCATGAAATCAAAGCCATCGAAGTTACTATCGCAAATTTTATTCTAACTTTCTAATGATAAAGTATATACATATATTAATGGATTACAGTTACGTCTTACTGCCAGGAGAGTTGAGAGTAGAATCTGTTGAGTGAATATTGAAATGCAGCTTCATCCCTAAGCACATAGTTACATACATAACTAGAGTTGCTCACTAGCGCCAACGGGCAGTGGCGGAGGTTCCATACAACCCTCAGTATAACTGCGAGTCTCAACCAGATCTGTTGTGTATATATGTACGCTGCCGTAAATACTATTTCGTAGTTCTACGTTTGTTTTAAAAATATTGCCTACGTCGCGAAAACGACCAATGTTAGACAAAGTTACAGAATTTATAGCAGAAATGTCTGACCTAAATTATGATGGCGTTAAAATTCAATGTGTAGTTTGTAATATCCCTTTAATATGTTGGTCCAAAAGGGATTGTTTACGTCACGTAAATAGTAAACAGCATTCTTCAACAAAAAAATTGCACACGACACTATGATAAATTTAAATTTAATTTATGTGTTACCTTTATTGCATGTAATCTACCGTTTAATTTACTAGATAAGGAAGTATATGTCTTCTATTGGGATAAATATTGGGACTGCAAATTACCAAGTCGGGCATCGTTACAAGGAATTGTGCCATCTGCTCGTGAACATGTTAAAAAAAGAATTAAATCGGAGTTGAAAGATAAAAAACTGTGCTTATGTGTGGACGAAATAACAGATCGTAAAAACATTCTGTGGTTAATGTAATGGTACGTACAATGGAACCACATGTACTGCCGAAGTAATTTCAAAGTTAGTGTTAAATACATTGGAAAAGTTTGAACTTTCAACAAACCAACTGTTGATGTTTATGAGTGATGGTACCGCAAACATGCTTTCTGTAGGTCGGTCTCTTAAAAAATATTGTGCTAACTTGTTACATATTACGTGTAAAATTCATGCTTTCAGTCATGTGGCAGATAGTATTAGAAAATGTCATCCTGAGGTAGACGCTTTAATAGCGCATACAAAAGTAGTGTTTCATCAAATCCCCAAAACGTATTCGCAAATTTCACAGACTGTGCCCCCGTATGCCTGAGCCACCAGAATCTATTCTTACATGTTGGGGAACATAGTTACAGGTCGCGTTTTATTATCATAAATATTTTGAAAATATTAAGAACGTGGTTTTACAATTCAATCCAAAGGAAGCTGCGGGTATCAAAGAAAGCTAATCGAAATTTCAAGATAGTCAGGTTAAAACGGATTTAAAAAGTATTCAGAACAATTACTTCGGAGTAGTGGAGGCAATAGAAAAATTACAAAATCCTTCGGTGTCATTAGTGAAATCTCTGGAAATAGTGCAACATGTTCACGCACAGCTATGCGCGGTAGAAGACGCAAAAAATGTTTGTAAGATTTGAAAATGCTTTAGAGAAAGATTCTGTTTTTGGCACACTAAGACAAATTTGTGAAGGTGCGTCAAGTTGTTCCAAAGATTATTTAATATTACGCAAATATAACGCCATTAGATGTAGAACGTTCGTTTTCTGCATATAAACACAATTTTTCCTCACGCCGCACTCGGTTTGCCGAAACAACTGTGGCAACAGATCAAATTTGCAGATATTTAACAGACATTATTCACTTTGCGGTTTCACGGAAGACTCTTAAGACAGTAAGTGTTTGAGGACGTATTATATTTTATTTCTGACCATTTATTTTGTGTAAACTTTTATGCGCTCGCCACTGGCTGTTGGCGTAAATTGAACAACTCTATACATAACACCAAAATGTGTCCATATGGCGTATAGCTAAAATAGAGGAAGTAGAACAATACGAGTTATATGTGATTTCTTAAGTCGTGAGACCATGGTCAAATAACTTCTAAGAAAAGGGATAAAACTCGAACGAAAACAAAATATACAAATCTTATCCTCTAAACCACCCAGAAAACAATGCAACGAGTCGGATACAATATGCACACATGTTAAAAGGAAAATAGAATGTATTGGACACTACTGTACTTAAAATCTAAGAAGAAATAAAATGAAATCTAAGAAGTAGAAAGGAAGGGTATTTAACAATATTTGCAGATTCTCAGATTATACCCTTTACCCTGGCAAGACCAGACATGAATACAGAGACACCAAAATACGAAAAAGCAAGCGTCTTATAATCGATGTAATACGATATTTATTATTTTTTAAATTAGATATTATTTAGTTATTTGTTATTTAGTAAGTACACCCCGTTTTTTTGTATTTTGAAAGAAAATTTATATCAACTATAATAAACTATCAGACAAAGAAAAATTATTGTGAAATTTAATGAAACAATCTTGTAAATTAAATAATAACATTATTGGAAATTGGGAGTTATATTAACCGCAAAATTAATTTTTGATGATTAGGTTTAAAAAATTTAATAGTTGTCCTTAACTGGAAGGTATTTTGGTTTCTTATTCGAATATGTGAACATTTGCAAACATTGATCAATTATCTTCAGTGGACTTACTTTTGTCTAAGAGGAGTTGTGTTAAAATCTATTTAGTTTTTCAGAGTGTAAAAAAGCATGAACACTATTGGTTCTGAAAAAAATTAATAGAATTGGTCCTCGTATTTTAAATTATAATTTGTAAATGTAACTAATATTTATAATAAGTATAGCAACATACATTGGATAGTTAGTAAAAAAAAATTAAATTGATAGATTCTAAAAGAAATAAAATCTGTACTTCCCTTGGAATTTCCCATGCAATTAGATGATTGAAAATTTTCCTTTCAATTATTTACTTAGGTGGGAAATTCCAAGAAAATTACAGATTTTCATAATTCACCGACGGAAACCAAAATATTGTTGCGATATTTGGTCTTAATTGTTGAAAGATGTTTTGGATTCACAGTTTGAATTATTTTAGTTCCATATTTTAACGAGGCGAAGCAGTGTTGTTGACTTATTCCCTCGATATTCCTCTAAGTTGTTTTCTTTTCTCTGTCACACATATGAAGACATAAGATTATTTCGTTAAAAAAAAGAGTCCAGTCAATAAGGGACACAGTGGTACACTAATTCTGCCATCGAAAAATTTAAATTAGATTTCTTTTAAAATAAATTATTTAAATCGTATGCAATTTATGGATTTTAAATCATCGTTCACATGGTAACTACATTTTATTACACCGTACATACAAAATTGAACTACGTAACCAAGGGTAACCAAATGGTAATTGAAAAGTCAAGTTTTATTTATCCAAAAAATAGTTAACTGGGGCCGTGAACAAAAATAATCAGAGACAGAATAAACAACATTTTCGTCACACAGGAGTTTTCAAAATTCTTCGATATTTTTATTTAAAATTTGAATAAATATGAAACTTTTCTAAAAATATAGTACATCATCAAAAAAACTTTTTTCGACATATAATTTGAAAATTACAATCCAAGGAGCAAAGCCCGAGGACCAAGCTACCTGGGTTCCAACGAAGGCTGGTTACGATTTCAAAAAAAGGACACCGAAGAGCTGTTTTGCTGAGGTTTTGCAACAGTGTACAGGTATCGGAAATTAAAATATTTGGCCAAATCAAAATTCGAAAGAAAAATCCAATCATTTTTAATTTAAATATTCAAATTTCAAAATTAAACTTCATTTTAATAATTTAAAACCAAAACTAGCTATCGGACCTTGATTTAGGTTTTTGTCCATTTATTGTTCACAAGAAATATAATTTATGCAAATTTGTTTATTTAAAATTACAAATAAACTCACTGTCTCTTTTAAAAAGATAAAATCGTTTCATTTCTTTTATCATTTGTTGATTTAACTATTCCATCGTGACTCAAGTGTGAGTATTTAGTTAATGAAGGGAAATAAAAAGCAGATCGAATTTTCTCACAAATTCTGAATTTGTGAGAAAATTGTACTTGCTTTTTATTCCCCTTCATTTGTTAATTTGCAAAAAAACATTAAGTGAGTTTTCCCACGATTAAACATAACGTTAGCCCTGAGATTCATTTGACACATTTAATTCATGTAATTCACATTTAACTTTATTTACACACAAATATTATTGCAATGTATTCATATAAAAAAAGTAGTACACCAAGAGCAAATTAATAGCTATACAAATAATCTGTTCGGAGAAACGGTTTCCATGTCGTACTACTTACTGCAGAGAAGCTTTATAAGAAAATCAACTTTATTTGTTCGCGTTTTCTTGTTACCTTGACTTGGAACATTCTTACTGGATACTTTGGCTCCGCCTCGTAGTCACGCAAGATATAACGCCAATGAAAGTTGTGTAGCAGGTGTACCAATAGCTGAGCTCAAGTTGTCATTAAGAAACATCGTTCTATAAATATTTTCTACGTAAGTTTAGTATACGTTTATTAATAATTTGTTTACGTTTATACGGATCGAAAAAAAATAAAGTAATCCATCAAAATTTTCGTTTTGTAATCTCCAAGATTGGACAATCGATGCATATGTAACTGTCAACCCTCTTTAAGAAATACGTGCAAGCCCTCTTAAGAATACCGGCGTGATTTAATAGTCCACCGCAAGGGTCTTTATAACCTATAAACAGAGAAAATAAAAGATAGTACTGCATTAAAAGCACGTATCCATGTCGATTTGATTTGATTGATTTGCGAATTTCGGCTGCTACCATTTGGCCGGTTCGAGCCTTCGCCTTTTTGTTGGCGTGATATATGAGACGACATCTGTTGCTCAAAATTGCTATCGAAGATCGTGTTCCTTTTGTCTCTAAAAGAAGATCGTCCGTTAGCGGTTGTTTGCGGTCAAATAGATCTTGATATTAGTCTTTTTGTGTAAGGGCCACCTTGTTTACAATTCGTTGACTAACATGATTAACAGAATAATAGAAATGGTCGGCGAATCTTTACGGGCAAACACACTGCAAATCTTGACTTTAAGAATAGGAAATGTGTTCTTAGAAAAATAGGAACGATATCTATTACAAGTAACAATTGATAACATTGTGGTGATGCCCAATATTGCGCATCAATCGAGTACACAAAAAAATAGATAATAAAATATAGATAATTAAAGTGAATTAATAACCTTTATCACCATGTTAATAGCCTTATTTTAATGTTAATAAGCTTTATTACAATTATATTACCTTTTCACATCTGATACGTGTTTTTTAATATATACAGTCCCTGGCCATATTACTTGAAACATGTCATAAATCAACCCTTTTACCTGGAAATTCCCATCCTATTATGGTGATATTCTTTTGCTTTGAATCCGATCGTTTATATGGGGACTAGATTATTGAATCAATAAATAAAAATACCAGAGAAATGATATTTAGAGGAGTAAAGTATGTATATATAAATATTTCAGTTATCAACTTACATTTAGCGAGTTCACAGTTTAGAGAATGCATCGATATTTCTTAAAATATTTCGTCATAACCGTATAGAAGCTAAGTTGTGGAGTATCGTTAAGTGCTTTGTGTTGATATATCGTTATTGCAAAGGTAAAATTGTTATTCTATCTCTCTCTTAATAATTAATTATTTAGAATTTGAAAAAAATTGAAATATTTGGGGTTTTTTGTAGAAAATGCCCGGGAAAGATTTAACAAGTGAACAAAAAGCCACTATACAAGCTCTTCTACAATCAAACAAACATTCACAACCAGAAATTGCAAAATTACAGAAAGTATCTCCTTCTTCTGTATCGCGTTTAGCTAGAAACTTAAACGAAGGAGCTAGCACATCGACACAAGGACGGGCAAAGTGCGGTCGAAAAAGAAACACTTCGAAGAGATCTGACCGCGAAATTGTTCATCAGGCGTTGAGCAATAGATTTGCTACAATTAAAATGATTCAAAAAAATTTACAAGAGGGAGGAATAGAGATTTCGAGCAGAACTGTCAAGCGCTGATTGCGCGAAAATCGCCTAATGGGCCGAAGCCCTGTAAAAAAAGCCACGTTTAACAGAAAAAATGAAATCTGCTCGTCTCAACTTTGCAAGAGAATATCGACATTTCACAGACGAGAATTGGAAAAAGGTGAATAACTTAACAACATGATTTTTACTGAATTAATGTTTGCATTATTTAATAGGTTTTCTTTAGTGACGAGTGCTCGCTCTGTGTGTTAGTGCAGCGAGCACAATTTGTTCGAAGACGACCTGGCGAACGTCTCACAGAGTCCACGGTTCCTCGAACTGTAAAACACCCTCCGCAGGTAATGATTTGGGGAGTGATTAGTGGAGACGGACCCGGCCCTTTGTATTTTGTAGAAAGTAGAATGCGTCAAGGGCAGTATATAAATGTGTTAAAAAACACGTTATTGCCGTATTTTAAGCCAGGACGTCGCATACCGGCAGGGCGTATATTTATGCAAGATAATGCTCCTTGCCATGTGGCAAAAAAGGCTAAGAAATTCGTTGAAGACAATCACATACCTCTTTTACGTTGGCACGGAAATTCACCGGACCTCAGTACCATCGAGAACGTATGGAATCGACTAAAAAGTAAGGTATATGAAAGAAAAAACCCTACAAAGGAAATATTAATGAAGAAATATTCTATTAATCTACTTACTTCACTTTGTTTTCGATACCTTCATACCGTTAAAATATATGATAATTGCTAAAGTGTCTGCGCAATATGGATGTCAAAAGAAAATTACTTCATTCTATTCAATTTCATCGCACAAAATTTCTCAATACAAATACAGCCACCAAACGTCAGAAAATAACGTATTCGTTTACGGATTCTTGAGCAGCAAAAAAGCGTTAATTTCATGTTCCGTGTTGCCACTACGGTAAGGATAACATAAAAAAAGAAATGTGGCAACAAACTAACCACGTGCTCAGCTAGTAAGTTACCGTTCCATCCCCTCACTCATTGTAGAAAAATTAATTTCTTAGCCCACCTGTCCTTTCTTTTCAGGGTGGATAAATACTATGCGGCGTGTATATGTATAAGCATATGTGAGGGCTAATAAAGAAGCTTAGCTATTATAATTTTCGGAAATCCTGAACAAAGCAATTGTATAAGGGAGATTTTTGAGACTCTTACATAAAGCAATTGGGAATCATCCGAAAGATACTAGTGAAAAACAAATCTGAATGTGCTATTTGTATATTTTTTACTGTGATTAACCTTTGTCATTCTGTTTAACTACAGGAAGCACTTTTCTTGCAGTGTTTATACAGGGTGTCATAGGATGAGGTTATGTTAGCTGTATATTAGAAACTAAGCAAATTCCAAATTTGTACACTGCAGACTTATTTTGTTCGAGAGAGCAAACTTTCAGGAAATATCGTTTTCAACGTAAGTAAGGTAAATTTTACTTTGTTAAACGGACACAAGTATTGATGAACGATTGTTACGGGTTAGCAAGCTATAAATATGGGCTATTGAAAAGTATTTGCATTTTAGTGTAAATATTATACAGGGTGTATACAGTATTTAACGAACAAATATGTCAAACTTTAAACATTAATATCTATACGTCATTTTAAATGGAATACTCTGTATATTTTTATTGTAGATGACGGAATATTCAATTCTTCATAAAATTATATTACATTCCCCTATACCTAAAATTAAGTACTATACGATGTTTTTGCTGAAATCTTTATAAAAATCAAATTAGCTTTAAGACGGTAATGTTTAGACTTACCGAAATAGATCAGCTTTACGTCAAATTAGTTGTAAATCCAACTGTTTTATAAAAATTAGTGCAATCAATTTTAGAAAATTAATTTTACGTTACATCCGGTGAATCCGGAAGTTGAAAAGATGTGCTGATATTTTCTAAAAGTTCGTTTCCTAAAACAAACTGTCTGCAAATTTATAAATTTAAAACCCACTTAGTTTCTGAGATACGCCTAGCTTAAGCTCATCCTATGACAGCCTGTATAGTCGACTGGAAATGAGGTTAGGTATGACTCATTGCTTAAAACTGTATGAATTAAATTTCGTTTGACCTATGTCTTAATATTTATTTTAACTCGAAATGTCAAAAAATGAAATAGCGGTTATGTTAGATAGATGTTTATATGATTTTTAATCTTTATAGTTTTTGTAAATATGTGTTTTACTTTGGGATATCCGAATCTGAGTCATTGGAAATCAGAGTCACTGCCTTTTAGATTAATAATAAGAGACAATGGCAAGGTGCTAGTATTATAATTTTGTACCCATTTTCTCCAGCTGTTTTAGCAGTTACGTGTACCTTCTGTTGAGAATTTTCTCTTATGAAGGCATAAAAGTCCCGATTTTGACGTATCACCATCAAAAGAAGCGTGATGAATTTTTAGATACTGTTTTATTTAATCTTTAGTTGTATTCGTATTTGATACCATTTATATTAATTTGGAACGGTAACTGGCATTGTTGAGGACAATCAGATATGATTTCGAAAAATTAAGAATCGTAAATGTTATTGCACACATATCATGGTAACGCGTTATCTTGGGATATTGAAAAAAGCAACAATACTGCGTTTGGAATAAAGCTATTTGTGTTCCCAGCATTTAATACAACAAACCCCCAAACATCGAAATGCCATACATAAAAAGTATAAAATATGTATAATTAATAATCACTCACTGTTTCATCCAACGACTTCATTTTTGTACTTTTAGAGGAATGGTCACGCCTTCTTTTAGCTGATCCACTATTGCTCTTCCTTATTGTTCATAAATTGTTTCAGAAATGCTACTCTATTCACCCCATTATGTCCCATGTTGCTTGTATAAACTCCTCCTATTATGATCTAACTTAATGGAGAATCCTAAAGGATGTTAAGGTCTCCAAATTTGATGTACTGAATTTGAATACAGTAGAGACCTCTTACTGTAACGTGGTTACAGTGACATGAACACCTGTAGATGAACAGTGTCATTAAAGAAATTCTAATTCCAATTCCAATCGCGCTAATTGCAGTGGGTTATAGTCAAAGTTATCCAAATAACAAATGTAGATCTCCAACAATAGTCCAAATGTGAATAAAACTATCTCAAGTTCGAACAAAATCCAACAAAACCCAAGCCAACAACAATATGATCTTAATGCTGGTTAAGACATCGAAACTAAGCTCAATAATTCCCAAAATAATATTTTTTCGTAAAATCTCTCTGCACTCGTTTGGCAAATAAGTATCATAAAATTAGTTACGAACAGGCAAAAGAACTCTTTAAAGAAAATCAGCAAGATCAACAACAAGATGTAGATGTTTTCCCTTTTATCAATGTAGTAATCGGCAATGTTCTAATAAAAGCATTGGTGGATATTAGTGTTGAGTCTCATAAACGCTCAAATTGTAGAGCGAAATAAGCAAATTTGTCTAAGAATATATTTGTCTCTCAAGCTCAAAGAAAGTATTGGCCAAAGTTGAAAAATGTTTCTGTGATTGCATTCAAGTTAATGATTTCACATATAATGTAAAATTCTTTATTGTATCATGGTTGAAATATGAATGTCATAGAATGAGATTTCATTGCCGCATGATGATGTAATTGCAAATTTTGAATCTAATACGGGTGATTATAAAAGACAATGTCTTCCAATTTCGTTGTGAATAAAGCTGCAACTGAAGAAATTGTTGAAAAGCAACAGATAATTGTAAATTGTATACTCTACATAGGAATGCAAAAGAATGTAATATTTTTGCGATACCGTCAATTATTTTAATGATATATTAGAAAAGAATATTAATGAAAATAGTATATTAACAGAAAAAAATATCTATACAATCGTTACAAAATCCAAAATATAACATTACGATGTATGTATGTAATAATTACAGTTACTCAATTTGCGCCAACATCCAGTGGCGGGCGCATAAAAGTTTACACAAAATAAATGATCAGAAATAAAATATAATACGTGCTCAAACACTTACCGTCTTAAGAGTCATCCGTGAAATCACAAAGTGAATAATGTCTGTTAAATATCTGCAACATTAGATATGTTTCCACAGTTGTTTCGGCAAACCGAGTGCGGCGTGAGGAAAAAATGTGTTTATATGCAGAAAACGAACGTTCTACACCTAGTGACGTTATATTTGCGTAATTAAAATAATCTTTGGAACAACTTAACGGTTCTGATGATGCACCTTCACAAATTTGTCTTAATGTGCCAAAATCAGAATCTTTCTCTAAAACACTTTCAAACCTTTCTAGAACACAAACATTATTTACGTCTTCTACCGCACATAGCTGTGTGTACTATTTGCAGAGATTCCACTAATGACACCGAAGGATTTTGTAATTTTTCTATTGCCTCCACTAGTCCGAAGTAATTGTTCTGAATAGTTTTTAAATCTGTTTTAACCTGACTATCTTGAAACTTTGACTGGCTTTCCTTGATAGCCGCAGCTTCCTTTGGATCGAATTGTAAAAGTACGTTATTAATATTCTCAAAATATTTATGATAATAAAACGCAGCCTGTAACCATGTTTCCCAACGTGTAAGAATAGATTCTGGAGGCTCGGACATACGGAGGCACAGTCTGTGAAATTTGCGAATACGTTTTGGGGATTTGATGAAACACTACTTTTGTATGCGCTGTTAAAGCGTCTACCTCAGAATAACATTTTCTAATACTATCTGCCACATGACTGAAAGCATGAATTTTACACGTAATATGTAACAAGATAGCACAATGTTTTTTAAGAGACCGGCCTACAGAAAGCATGTTTGCGCCACCATCACTCATAAACATCAACAGTTGGTTTGTTGAAAGTTCAAACTCTTCCAATGTATTTAACACTAACTTTGAAATTACTTCAGCAGTACATTGTTGTACTCGTCTGGAAGCTAATAGAATTGAAGGTGACGATTGATGTGGTTCCATTGTACGTACCAGTATATTAACCATAGAATGTTTTTTACGATCTGTTGTTTCTTCCACACATAACCACAGTTTTTTATCTTTCAACTCCGATTTAATCCTGTTTTCAACATGTTCACGAGTAGATGGCACAATTCTTTGTAACGATGCTCGACTTGGTAATTTGCAGTCCGAATATTTATTCCAAAAGAGGACATATGCTTTCTTGTCTAGTAAATTAAACGGTAGGTTACATGCAATAAAGGTAACACATAAATTAAATTTAAATTTCTCATAGTGTCGTGTGCATTTTTTTTTGAAGAATGCTGTTTACTGTTTACGTGACGTAGACAATCCCTTTTATTACAAACTACACATTGAATTTTAACGCCATCATAGTTTAGGTCAGGCATTTCTACTATAAATTCTGTAACTTTGTCCAACATTGGTCGTTTTCGCGACGTAGGCAACGTTTTTAAAACAAACGTAGAACTCTAGTAATAATGCATAAATTTCTCGCCTCACAGTATCTTTAATATATTTATCTATATCACAAGATTGAAACATTTAGCGTGATTTTACTTACTGCTTTCTAATTTCTGAAAACAATTACGATTACCAACAAAGCCGCGCTAAATTTCTTAATTAAATGCGAATCAGAAAAAAATTGTGCATCTTTTCTTTTTCTGAAAAATGAGAAGAAATGAAATCATCATTAGCAAACACTTCTATTGTTTGCCTTATAACTAAAAGAAAACGAGTAAACAAGATAAATTTTGTAGAAAACTACACATTTGACATCAAAAAAAGGGAAATAAAGAGCGTATGTGAGCCAACATACTTGAAGGTATTATCACTCACGAGCCCTCGACTAGTTCCGTTCCCTGCCGTCGAGTGGCGCTGGTGTCGTTTCAATACAAGCACCCGTAAACATACATCTTATCCGCTCCAATCGCCAATTATATTTACTCCTTGAAAACAACATTTAAAACGTATACGTGTGCAAGAAAAAAAGGTTTTAAACAACATACGTATACTTCTTGTTCAGGAAAAAGTGCATCATATCGATTTAACAAAATACCTTGGATATATACGTACTTATGTAGACGATATTTAATTAGGTCAAACGATTGTAGGTCTATACCTTGGATGTGTGTGTCTATACACTTAGCCGGTTACTTTTGGTTGCTCAATGAACAGAACAGAGGTATAGGGTGTCGTAAATCTATATAGGGTGTTTAAATATATATGCATAAGCTTTTTATTATGGATATTACGTCATTCCGTACAATATTATCTACTTTACAAGTATTGAAACACCGACAAATTGAAGCATTAACATTATTATCCATACAATTTTCAATATTCAATTCTTAAGAATTTTTCAAAAGAAGAGAATCTAAAAATTGATTGGGTAAAGCTGAGTAAGAGTACGCAGAGGATAACAGTACGCAAGAGACGTTTTTGCTATAGGTATGTCAAATGTATTTAAATATGGGAATTTACACTAGATGACCTTTCTCACATGTAACTTGAAACAAGTGTCTAGTTCTGTGTGTAATAGTCAAAACTTACTAAAAAGGATTCCTGTGTTAAAGCTACAACTTTAGCTATATCGTTGATCAAAATTTACGACGAAATAATATGTCTTGAGGTTTTAGAAACTATTATATTCAGTTACATGGGAAAACACTATTTTAAATAAGCATAACCTTAAAAATGATTGCCTGAGGGCAGTTCGTACTTATTTGGCGCAGTGCCGGTTAATTTAAATTTTAATCCGGTTAGTAGAAGCATCGGAAATATAAAGAAAATGTAAGTTACTCTTGCCCAAAATGTAGGGGGGCAAACACTGCTGGGTGTCAGATCTGGTGTATGGGGTGGATAGCCTATCCATTTGAACCCCAATTCGTGAATTTTTGCCATGGCAACTACTGAAGTGTGAGACGGTACGTTGTCTTGATGGGAGAAAACTTCCTTTTGCTTCAAATGCGGCCGTGTTTCCGCAATTTTTGTCTTCAGGTTGTGAAGTAATGATGATACTCGATTAACACAACTCCATGGCTATCCCAAGAAACAGTCGTCATCACTTTCCCGGCCGATGGAACAGTTTTCGTTTTTTCTGAGCCGATTCACTCTTTGCAGACTACTGTTGCGACTTTGGCTTGGCTTCAGAAGTGTATTGGTGTATCCAAATTTTATTTGCACTTACTAATCGATGCCAAAACCCCAACTTATTTCGCTAAAACTGCTTCAGCAGGGCTTTGGAAATGTTCATTTGAATGCATTTTGGTCTTAAGTGAGCAAGCGCGGCATTCAATGCGCGGTTATCTTCTTCATGACCAAATCTTCAGTCAATATGTGAGAAACACGTTCTTTCGAGATGCCCGCAGCCTCGGTTTGACATTCGATTTTTCTCATTTTTATAGAAACACCAACATCGACTGACGCAAACAACTGTCAAACAACAATTGAGTTAGAGATAACCTATGTTTAGAGTAAAGTCAATGCTAAAAAAGTGAAACGGTGGTGGGGCTAATTTTTATTAGTTCGAGTCTCAATTGTTAGATGGATAATTTTAACTCTAATATGTCGAGCCTTATTTGACAATTGTCAAATTTGACAAAGTTGACAACCTAAAGTAATATGCGCCATCTAACAATTGAGATTGGTACCTTATATTTTTATGGAGGGGAAGCGTTCAGATTGTTCCTAGTAAAGTTGAACGGAGACGAATTGAGTGTCCAACATGGCTGAAATTTTCAAAAGTATCTTTCAAGGCATGCGCAATTATATTACAAGAATATTTTTGACATCTAACACCATCTTCATATTGAGGCTTAAAACTTTTTACGCTAGCTTCGTACGACGCGTACTCTTAAGTAACGATCACACAGGGTAGCGCAAAACTGTACACACGTCAGATATTACCTTCTGCGTTTGTTTTTGAATTTGTTCGCCATGATTACTACAGAGACTGCTAATGAACATACCATGTAACGTTTCTGTGCAATTCCGTGCATTACAAAAGCAATCTACAACAGATAAATATAGGTTACTTTATAACAAAGCAAATCATTAGTCTCGGTTGTAACATTTTTTACAAATACCTAAAAACTTTATTGCACGATTATTACAGTAAGTACATCCCAAATAGACATTTTTGCACATAAAATTGATATATGCAAATCAGTTGATAATTTCAGAATTAAATTGAGATGTACTACTGTAACGCACTTGTACCCTCCACCAAAAGAAGGAGATTTAACGGCCTAAGAGCTCCGACTCTTTGCAATGAAGCTATAAGTTCCTTAGCGTAATTTTGAAGTCTAGAATTCACATTTACAAAAAAAAGACCGGCAAATGTAAAAGGGTTTTAATGACAACCCGTAGAACAAGTTGGCTATGCACTATGGTGGTAAGACCCATGATAATTTATGGCTGTCTGGTTTGGTGGCCTAAGATCATACAAAAGCATGCAATAACCAGTCTCTCGAGAATTTAAAGGCTGGCATGCCTATGTATAACTGGAGCCATTAAAATCTAAATCAGAAGAGAAGCTAGAATGCGAGCATATAGACTGAAAAACACTAGTAACTGGAAAATCCACAGTGGGTCGGGGCACACCAGAATAGAAACAGTAGTAAAAAACCCTATCTTTGATATGGGTAGCGACATAACAATAAACCATTCAAAGTTTTCTTGAATTGAGAAGAATGGAGAAATGGAGAGGGGAGAAAACCGAAAACCCAAATCTGGTACACAGATGGGTCAAGAACGGGTACTAGTTCTGGCGTTGATGTTTATGGGGAGAACCAGGAATACAAAGTATGTGCATCACTTGGGCGATGCACCATAGTATTTCAAATAGAAATATATGCTATACAAACCTGCACGTGGGAGAGTCTGTGTCGACAACTACGATGGAGGACGATCTGTATTCTCTCTGACAGCCAAGCAGCTTTAAATGCACTAGCATTTTATCATGTAGCCTCCAAACTGGTATGGGAGTGCCTGCAAAATCTAATGGTTCTGTCTAAACACAACAAACTTTGTCTTGGTGTGGGTGCCGGGACACAATGGTATAGGAGGTAATGAAATTGCAGACCAGCTAGCGAGAGAAGGTTCAGAAATGAATTTTGCAGGACCTGCGTGGTGCAATTATGGAATGGATCATAACACAGCACCAACTAAAATGGAACCATGCAGCTGGACAAAAGCATAGTAAATAAACGATGAGAAGACCGTCGCAATATTTGACTGCTGACCTTCTTGCACTAAACCAGATTCAGCTTAGGACAGCAACTTGTCTATTAACAGGACATGGCTGTTTAAAAGGCCACTTGTAAAATGAGGATCTACCAGGATGCGTTTTAAATGCACGGCGCTAGCATAACGCAGATTCGGTATGCAAAGTGCAATTGATCTACCATTGGAGAAAGATTAACTGCACAGCCCCTTAACCCTGATCAAGGGAACTAACCTATTTAAGTAAAACTAAACCAAAGCAGGAATAACACGCAGTATTAAGGCTACAAGGACTAATCCTGCTTTGGCAACAATTAGTCAATCAATCACTACTGTAACTCTCAGCCTTGCTGTGTAAGTGTATAATAGAATGTGCTTATTTTCTGACTCTTAGCGATAGTCTTTGAAGAACCTGATCTGAATTTTCCCAAAAAAGGGTACCTTTACATAGATAAATTTCTCTACTTGTTGAAGGATAAATGCGTCAAACTAGTAAAATGACTTTAAATTTGTTGCTTGTTGATCTCTTTGTTATATCTGCAAATACCCGATGTAAAATTAACCAAATAGCATTATGAGTCTATTTGTAGTCTTCTCCGTTAACATAAATTTCTAAAAGAGATCACTAAAATATTTTATAGCTCGCCTAACATTTTATGAAATTTTAAACTTAAGTAGCCTGAACAAATGTTTTTTTTTTCAGGAACTCTGTACATTGAACAAATTTTACTTCATGAGTACTTGGACTGTTATAATAAAATATAGCGAAGCCTCGGAAAGACTGCATAATAATTTTTTAATAACAGTTTTATGCGTAAAAATAGTTAATGTAAGAATCTTAAGACCTTGTAGGAACACACTGTAAATAGGATTTAATTAGGTCAAACAGTTGCTGTCTATCTAGTTACCTTTGATTGCGATTGAATTGGGACAAAACGAACAAGATACCTTACCGTATACCTTCCGTAGGTACCTATAGATGATATTGGCGAAAAACACTGCCTTTATAAGAGGGTAGTGTAAGGGGTAAACGACGCACATCTGCTATAGGTAACTACTAACTCTCCCCCTTGAAAGAAATTACCACCTGGCAATTGCCACGGTCCGCAAACAAGGGAAGCATCCAGACATCTGGACACGCTGATCATGCATATGCCACATATGTACGCGGTTCTAAGTTCATTTCTTATCAACTTGTCCTGTGTATGCGAGCCATGGTATACGCTGTTGTGTACGTCATGTGTGTGTAGAAATGTCAATAATGTCCGCGTTTTAAATGATTTAAATGCATTTTATCGGCGTTTGGATGGTCGTAAACGTAAACGAGTATCACATCACGCTATTGACATTATTAGAATTGAGCTATATGTATACATACTACTATAAATAATGAATAGGTAAGGTGTGTTCTTAGTTAATTTTCGATTATTGACATTATTATTGGTAGATGTTTGTAGAGCATAAATTTATTTATAATTTTCGGGTATTTAGTATCGATTTAGAACCGGGTAATTAATATTTAGATAACTAATACCAAGTATTAGAAAGTAGTACAAAAACACAAGTAATTTTAATAGACTTGGTTCATAAATAACATTAGGCTATAGGTTCTTTCTTTCTCAATTATTGTTATAGTTTGGGCCATTTACGCTGTTCAAGTTGAGGCTTAATTTAGGTTTGCCCGAATTACTATTGTTATCATTATTGCAGTTCTTGGCATCGGTGTGTTCTCGTTCTTCATCTAACAGTGAGTAGGCATTAAAGATATCTTGCTGAGGAATTGGTGTCAATTGCAACTGATGCTGAGGAGCTGTCTTTAAACCTTTCTAATATAGACGGAAGAGTTGGTCCTAAGTTGGCCTGTGATATTTTAGTGTTACATGTTCTGCCAGAAATTTTGCAAGTATTTTGAGATTCTTTTTCCTTATTCCTTAGCGAAATTAGTGTGTTTGACCTGTATATTTTTCCAATGTGGGGCATTTGTTTTCGTTCGTTTCCCTTCTATGCATCTCCTTTTAGGTGATTTTGCCTTCTGTAGACCTCAACAAATCTCTAATCCAGTGATAGGCTTGGTTGTGAAATGTCCAAATTTACATTTTCGACTTCCGCTGGAAGATGTCCACCGATTTCCGACTTCTGCGCATTACGAAGGCTATACACAATGCGTTCGAGAGGAGGAAGACTGTAGGGGCGATTTTTTTGTGGACATTGACCGCGTTTTGATTAAACGCATCAGGTCTTATTTTGGGGAACGGTTGTTTTCGGTGCGAGTAGGGTTGCGGCTCTCCACTCGTAGACCGATTTGTTCGGGGGTGACTCAGGGTTCCATGTTGGGCCCGGAATTGTTGTTATTGTACTCCTCTGATATTCCTTATCACACAGTGACTAATCGGGCCACGTACGTCTACGATACGGCCATGTATTTCTTGTCAAGGAAGAGAGTTTCCCAGGATAATATAATTATTAATGACCGCAGATTGCTCTGGGAGAGAGAAGTTAGGTATTTGAGACTGTAGCTGGATAGCCGTTTCACCTAGAGGTCTCGCGTAAAAAAAAATTAAAACTAAATTTATCGCGGCGAAACATCAACTAATGCTACTGCTATACAGAAGCAGTTCGCTTGATATTAAGATCAAGTTGCTATTATACACTGCCTGTTTGAAGTCTGTATTAACCTACGGGGCCCTGCCATAGTCAATTGCCACTAAGAGTCACTTGCAGACCCTGGATGTGCTGCAGAATAGGATGCTAATATTGTCCATGGGAGCCCTGTGGCTCGTACACAACCAGCACCTCCGCATGGACTTGGGAATTCCGCCGCTGACCGAATGTCTCCGAAACTTGGCAACTGAAACATAGGATAGAGCGGTTAACTGTAGAAACCCTGCGCTGGCCCGGATAGTGGAAGACCCGCAGGACCGTCCTCCATCTAGGAGAAAGATAACTATGATCCAAGACAAAATAGACACCTTATGATCCATTAGTATTAACTGGGACGCTACAGCGTTCGTTTCACAGGAAGACACGTTTTCAAGATTTTACTGGAATGGAGTAACCGGCTGCTGGAGATTATAGAACCTTGTTCCAGTGAAGTGGAGAAGAAGTGGAGAAAATATGTTAGGCATGAACCGAAAAAAACACAAAGCAGGGTCCTGCTTTACTGGCAAATTACTCCTTGAGGGTAAGAACAAAAGGTATACGTATTAATTATAGAACGTAGACCAAATCATCTATTAATTTTTTTTATGTTATTTCCTTTATAAAGTAATTAAACTTCAAATACTGCGTAATAAATGTTCTGATTCAAATCCATATCAAATTTAAGCTGACCAGAGCATTTCATGAGTTGGAGAGTCAATAGTTTGTTGCCTATTTTACCTAAGTTGTTAGGTTATTACTATTTCGTATTGTTAATTGCCAATTTGTTGCGTTAAGACTCTTAGAGTTAGCCAAATTTATACTATATTAAAGCTTACAGTACTAGTGCAATACATACAAATATAAAATATATTGGAAGCAAAAAAGTGAAAAAAGAAACAACATACCTATTTAAACTTTGCATGCACTTTTTCAAGTCTATACCTTGTAAGTTCATTAAGAAATAATCGACCATCGACCTCAAGCGCTATCAATTTACATAAATAAAACGATAAGGAATTCTATGTGGAAATACAGACGGCGTAATCAAAAATTCATCTCCCCGGCGTAACGCCTCCTGAACGTCTAAACCTCTTCTATAAAGCTGTCGTAAATGGAGCGTTGAAACGCAATCTTGGGACGATCTAAGAAAACGGGGAATAAGTAGACACCTGTTGAATGTATACGTCTTGGGTAAAACTTAGAAGGATAGCGTAAGAGCCTTGTAAGACGCAACAGTTGTCAGTTCTAAAGGCAACGGTTTGCTTGCAAGGGAAATCTAGAAGATTTATAATGGTCTTATGTAGTTTTGTCTATGCTGGAGCTGCTCCTTACAATAGAATATTTTTATATGAAACCTATTTACTATATAAGATAATACGACATAGGACATTACACGACAGAAATTATATATTCTTGGCTTCTAATGTTTAAGTTTTAGTAAACAAAAGTAGAATAAAGTTGCATTATGCTTCGTGAAGATTCGTTGAGGTAAGACATTTAAAATCCAGTATATTTTAGTTCAATTCTGGAGATCTCGTTTATTATAGGAGACGCGATATCAGTTTACAGTTGTTGTATTTAGTGGTTTATTATTATTATCTGACAAGATGTTTCAATTATCTGCAAAGTCTACTGTACATATCTAAAGCTTTTGCTATCATTTACAACATGAAAGAATTCAAAAATATCAGACATTCTTTTGTCTATAGGCCATACGATGAACATTTTCTCATTGTGCAGCTATAGCCAAATCTGTAAAGATGAATTATTTGTTATAGATCTCCCAGCTTGGGCTGCTTTTTGTTGGGATAAAAAAATGGAAAATGTACATTATTTTATCTCAATAAATACTTATCATTGCAACTGTGGCAATGTGGGGCTGAGGTCACCAAAATGGAAAGAGGGCATACAAAATATTAATGACTTTTGCAAAAGAAGGAAAGTTATGGATCTACAGTGTTTGTTTTATTCCATTTTATTTATACCTCCGGTATCACCGGAAGTGACGTCAACTTTCTTATTTTAAATAGAACATCCTGTATATTTTATGTTCCTAGAAAGGTAATGAAAAGGCGAATCCAAGAATACCATATATGTTATACCTTAACTTAAGAAATATGACGATATGCAGCAATAAAGAGCGCCAAATTGTTTCTTGTGACCAGATTGATGTAAAGAGCTCGTTACTAAGTAAAGTAATCATAACAATTGCCAAACTGTCAAATCACAATTCTAAAAGCGTAAATTATTCTTGTTGTTTATTGTTATTATATTTTGCATTTGTCATACTTTCGTTCTTTGTCCTCATTATTTTCTCATTTTAACTTTTGTTAATTGTTGTATCTTTCTTACTTTATCGAACTTTATTATAATTCATTAATTATGGTAGGTGGATTTAAATTTATTAGTTTTTGATAGACAATATGTTTAGGTTTCTGTTTTTTATGTTGTTGACTTTACAATCGCTTCTGCATGGATCACATAAGACAGACTTCTAGTACCACGAAATGGAACATTATGAACACTGCCCTTGTACAGCCGGAAATATTTGAACTATTTGAACAAGGATAGATAGGATACAATCTACAGAGCGAACTGTTTTAACAGAGAATAATATGACTTAAATTATTGCATAATTTGTTGCGCAACTATGGCAAATAAGGTGATAATTATTGCAAAATTTTACATGATATGACAGTTGACCCAGCAATTTTGTATGGTTTGTGCCATAGCCATCATAAAGGCAACAACAAAAAAATCTAAAAAACAAACATATTGTCGAGCTCCTTGGATCAATTTGACACCACAAAAAATAATTTGGCGCTCCTTTCTAGCCAACTTTGCGTAACAACAAAAACATATTACCAAAATCTTTACTGCTGCATATCATATTTCTTAAGTTAAAGTGCAATATATGTGGTATCGTTGGATACGTCTTTTGATTGTCTTTCCACAGACGTGAAAACCTAAAAGTATATAGGTGTTCTATTTAAAATAAGAAAGTTGACGTTACGGTGACACCGGAAATACAATTGAACTATCGCAAACGGCAAAAGTTAGTTCACAAAAAATAGAAATCGGCCTATTTTTTTTTTCAAAAGCGTTAGCCTTTGTCGTGCATAAATTAGCATGGCGAGGGATATTTTAGGACCTCACTGTATGAAGTTCTTTCCCAAACTAAAGTCTATATTTCACCTCTATATTCCAAAGTCCTGTTCTTTTACCAGAAGCAATTAAAGTAAATCCCAAAAGTTAGGGATATGTGGTTTCTTTCATCAATAAAAACATTTAGAACAGAAAACAAGATTCCCAATACATTTATTTTCAACCAATGCTTTCTTTCAGAATATAGCACAGTGCTGACGATAAATAGCTAACCCGTATCTTGGCTACGATTAATGTAACATTTTCAAATTAGGAAGGAAGGTATCTTAAATTGTTTTAGGAGATTATATTAAATATTTGATTTATGTAATGATCATTTGCTATTTAAGTCTAATCGTAAACCTGTTAATATATGCACATTCTTCAAAATAATCCTTTCAATGAAAAGTAATTATATTGATTTTGTGGGCCGAAAATGTTCGTACTTTCATTTCGCAAAGTGATAGTGGAAGAGTACGTAAGTCATGAGTTGTAGTTATGATGCATGTGTATACGTGTATACGCCCAAATATTCGTGTGTATGCGGTTCACGTATACGCGTGCATGTGCAATTTTTTTATGCCTGTTGCTGCGCTGACTGAAAGTCAGTCCGTGTTTTTGGAACGGCAACATATCCCGTAAATTGCGTTATGATAAATAATGTACGTCAGTAAATGGGTTTTTGCTATTTTTGTGACAGTTTCCACAACGGACGCATCATGTCTCTGAATAATAACCCTACCGTATACATAAATAATTTGAATGATATGCCGGACGAAATATGCAACATTTCAGGGCGTCTACCTAACGTGTGTGGATACCCAAAACATTTTTTTTCTTTCGGATTGTCAATAGAACTCGAATGAAACGTATTTATTTTTGGCTGTTTTTAAAACCCAAGGGTTTAAGCGAATTTTGATTTCTATTATCAAATCAACAGAACCTAAACGAAATATTTACTTCAAACGTTCTTTGTTTAGAGTAGGTTAATAAAATAAAATAATAATTAACCTTTACTGTTCATTGAAAATTAGAACTTGTTCTAAGAAAGATTTTCTTTGATTAAAAAATAGTATAAGAAATTTATTTTCTTGGCTTCATTATTCATATTCGTTATTCAAGTAAAAAGTTTTGATCAAAATATTATTACTTTTGTACTAAGAAAATGCGGTTAACACAATATTTTTCTGAAAATGCGTTTCTCTGCGTTTAGAGATAGTAAAGATCATATTTACATTTATTACATGCTAACATGTGAAGCTAAACTAAAAGGTACAAAAATAACAAGAAAAAATATTTAATTTATACTTCAATATGGAAGTGTGCCATTGTATTGGGATATTGGCTAATTCAACAATGTACCTGTTTAATATATTAACATCTTGCATGGTTTTTCGAACTTCTGCAGCAATACCAAGGGCCTTCTTGTATTGAACTGGGTGGTAGGAAAATTGCTATAACCAGTTCAACCAAATTCTTAGGTCTATATATTGACGAATTTTTGAAGTGGTCAGTGCATACGGATAACATCAGTAAACAACTTAATTCGATAACCTTTGGATTTAAAACTTTAAAAAAGATACTTAATACTCCGGATCTGTTCGCGGTTTATTATAGTATATCTTACTCACGCATGAGTTATGGTATCATTTTCTGGGGTCAATCTCCAGAAGTATTAGAGCTTTCCTAGGTCAGAAGAACGTCCTTAGAGTTATTTTCGGTTTATCAAGTAGAGACAGTCTAAAAACCGTTTTTAAACAGCATAATTTACTAACCTTTTATGGAGTATATATTTACAATTGCATATTTTTTTTGTTTCAAAATAAAATGAATAAAAATGATTCTAAATACAATCACGTACATAATACTCGTTTAAAAGATGACTTTTATCAGTACCCAATACATAGGTTAACATTAACAGAAAGGAATGTGTATTATTCTAGTCTACGTTTATATAACAAACTACCGCTGTTCATCAAAACTAGCAGCAATTTAAGAATATTTTAAAGCAGATTGTTTGAATATTTAGTTAATTTAGAACCGTATTCGTTAAACGAATATTGGAATAATTAAAATTATGTGGTTTTGTTGACTTTTCTTGTATACCTTTGTATACTTCGAAATAAATATAAAAAATAAAAAAAAAACCTGTTTTCTTCACAATTTCGATTATATAATTCTGGGTTGAATACTTTTGTAAAAATTTTGCATCTTTTATTCTTTCAATTTGATCGATATTTTCAAACAAAATTTTAAATATGCAAAGAGGAACAATTTAAAATCTTTATTGCTGAAACTTATATTTAAAACTATATTGACGTTTTTTCCGTAGAATAAAGGTAACAATCGGGTAGAAGTTGCGCAACATTTTAGGTTTTACAATTTTCGTAAAATTGCCCTCTACACAGTCTTTCGTCGTCGGTATCAATGGGGGTTATCGTTTTAAATTTGGAATCAGATTATTGATTTTATTTCTCGTGTGGTGTGGAGTCGTTTTTAAGGAAGCCATCACAAATGTGTTCCGTAAACAACCCGTTCTCGTTTTACACTACGCATAGGCATTCTACAGAAATATCTGAGTGTTTATTAATATTGTTGTTAAACGCTAAATTGAAAATTTGAGGTTTTAAATAGAAACTAACATTATTTTAACGCACTTCATTAAAATCTATCAACTATTTTATTAAAAATATATATTTTTCTAATTAAACTTGGTTCAACGAATACCTTTATTAGTTTAATAACGTACTTTCGTGAATACAATAAACGAATTATTCGTCAAATTTTTCCAATGCTGCTTAAACATACCACTTTCTCTGAGATTCCTAGCTTCTGCACGTGAAACAATATATTTAAAAATATAAACGAAATGAACAAACAATTTTACATTACGGAAAAAATTTCCGTTTTCTTCACATTTTGGAAATTAAGCTGGCAAAAATAATTATTGCGACTATTGTTAAAATACTCACTTTACATTTAAATACACCCACTCTTGTTTATTATTCTTTATATTCATAACAGTTTATTTCGAGCCACTTAATACTTTAGCTGATTTGACGCCTAGAATCCTGGAAGAAGTGCGAAGTATCTGATACAATAATGTTATTTATGTTTTCACAGATTGTGCTGTAACGTTCTTGTACGATGGGGCAAAAGTAAACTCTTTCCTACAGGTTACTGTGTGCCGTCCAGGTTAACTTTTGCGCCATTGTACATAAAATGACTCTCATTTCCTTTTTTTGCTATGTTAATGTAATGTAACTATAGCTAATGTGTTGGTATACAATTAAAAGAAATGTAGAAAACTAAATAATTTCGAAATTGGAATATTGCGCTTGATTGGAATATAGAAAATGTACAGGCTGTTTCGTTTAAAAATTCCATGTTGAAGGTGGTTTCCAGTTAAATCGGAAGTTAGATTAAAATGCCTCTTGTTCACTAGAGCCAGGCCCATAGCCTATAAACCTTTTTGTCACAGGGTGACAGCCCCTCCTAGCCGTTGGTCAGGTTTTTTCACACAGAGCTACCAAGTTGGTGTTTCTGTGTGTCCTCCGTTAATTTTCGTCCCCTAATGACACCCTGTCTACAATTCGTATGACTCAATGACGAGGCGGCGATTGGGCCTACGGCTCCTCCACCACTCTAGCGAGCAGCGGGTTATCGGAGATATTTGCCCTTCTTCATGTCTACTTGGCCATCTCTCGTAGGTGTTCCTTCATCTTAGGGTCAGTTCGAAATTACTCATTCCGGACGAACCACGAAGCACCCGCTGTCATCCTTATCGTCCGGCTCTGGAAATTCTCCAGTTTTTTAAGGCGGTTAGAAGCCGCAGTGGACCAAGCCAAGCTCCATAAGAAATTATCGCCCGAAGACACGTAAAATAAAGCAATAACTTAGTTCCGACATCCAAGACGTTTCTTCTGCCAATCAGCGGCAGTATCACGTTTTTTGCTTTGGCAAAATTTAAACGAGTCCGATGCCCAGGCTGTCAAGAGTGGTCTGTAACCTAGAAACCGCTAAATTCTCACCCGTGCTCACACTGTAGATGGCAATATTGTCCGCGGAGATAGAAAATTGGACTTGAAGGTGTTTCGGAACATCATAGCGCTGAGATAAGATTAATCTTATAAGACCCTTACTAAATCCGATCTTGTCCATTTTGTATGCAATACCTATACTCTCAATATCAAGAAAACTAGCCCCAACGGTCTCCCCCCGCTGAAAGGCATCTCTAATTGCATCAAGGAGACAATAGTAAACACTTTCCTACAGGTTTGCTGCATACCATCCAAGTTTACTTTTGTGCCATTGTACATAAAATGGCCCTCTCATTTCTTTTTTCTGCCATATTAATGTATTGTATGCAATTATAGCAAATATATTGGTAAACTATTAAAAGGAATGTAGAAACCGCAACAATGTTGATATTGCAGTATTGTGCTTCATTAGAATATAAAAAACATACAGGGTGTCATTTAATTTAGTCCCCCTTTTAATTTTATCTACGATTAACTATTATGAACTCACATCGAGTCAACTATTTAATAAATATGAAAAGTAATGATAACAAGTGCTATAACTTAATAAGTTCACTGCCCATTTTTGTTAAAGTAAGTTAATCAACGGGAATTCACTATATTAATGAATATTCTACGAACTTTTTCATTCAAGTAACAACTGTTTTCATCGGTTTAATAAAAAAGCCAATAAATTCGGTTTATTGATTGTGTGTTTTTCATTGAAAGTATTTCCTCCTATAGTAATCGTTATTACAATTTATCATTGGTTACTTTATAAATTGATCACCCGAAAATTAAACAACCTGATAAACAAGAATACTGAACAGTTCCTTGAGGTCTTTAAATTGCCCCAAGTCCGATAGGATAAATTACTTTGTGCTAATCTAGAAATTGTTCCGAAATAGCATTGGTTATTTGTCTGGAATTAATCAAGAGTAGGCTGGCGTACAATTAGCAAAGTTAAGAGGTCGAGGGCAACTTTCTTAAATTGAATTCGAAAATCGAATTAGGCGAGCTACGGAAGATTAACCTCCGGATACCTCCCGCTACTTACGATTTCTTCCGCTTTTGTAGGACCCATTAAATCATTCAAATCGTCCTAAACGGGACGATAGAAGAAAAAAGAAAATACCGCGTTGTCATATAAAGAAGCGCAGCAGATTCGAAACAAGTGAACGTCGATGTAGTTTCCTGTGGCGAAAGCTAATAATGAATACGATCCGGATTGAAGTCCGATGTCCGGTGGAATGAATAGTGTCGCGAGAGTGGACTAAAGGATATCCGCTGGCGATGCGGTCCAAGGACTTTGAGTTATCCAGGATTCACGGTATATAGAAGTCATCATCGTCATCAACAAGATCGTCAGCGCTTGTTGCTGTAACGCAGATGAGTCGCACTCTTATAAACAAAATTATGCAACTTCCACGTTGCTATAGCTATTAGTATTAAACAAGTTTTGAGAGGGATTTGCATCAACATGAAAGGTTTGAATAAAAATACTCAAGGTTAGCGAATTGCGAATATAAAAACGGAAGATTGCGGAACACAATACGAAATTGATGTTATTTTACATGCAAATCCTTTTATAATGATACTTCACGCATTGAAAGACATTTGTGGATATTATTATTTAAATACCAATACGAAAATTTTTTATTTATGTGAATAACATCTTTTATTTGGTTTAAAAGTTAACGACTGTCCCGTAGTTACTACTACTTTAGAAGAGCAATTTCCTACCCGTTAATATTGCTCTAAATGATTTTTGGTACGCAGGCAAACTGCTTATCTCTAATAGAGACTATAATACTAAATTTAAAGAAGATTTTTCTCATCCTACGGCTTTCCTATGAAGTTTGTTTTGCTTTGTATTGAACTAAGCTGCAAAATCGGCGTGCAAATCATTCAAGAGTGTTAAGCAAGACTTTTTGAGAAAACAATAAATTATCGAGAGATTGTAGCGGTTCAAAAATAGAGGGTGTTTAGTTAGTTTAATTTGGATTTCTTTTTGACAACCTTGGAGAGACATTTTTACTAAGCCAAGGGCAAAATCAAATCAAAAAAACAAATGACAAAATCAAAATCCACATTTTACAGAAAGTTTGGATAATAAAGGGATTACAACGAGCATTATTTGATGTGAGTGAACAAATTTTGACACAAAAGTGTCAAAAGAAAGATCTGTATGTTAAATTGTCAGAAAACCTCGAAATTCAACAAGAAATAGATATACATCTATTGGTTTGCTGCAAACAAATTGAAAGTAAATATTTACAAGATATAAAATCTAGTCTTCTCCACGACATATTCGAGTCAGTTCGCAACGATAACTTTCCTGAGTGTTTCAATCGATTCTGACTTGGTCCCAACACATCGAAGATCCAGCCAACAAGTTGTTATCTGCTCTGTTTGCTATAAAGAGACAAAAAGATATAGCCACACATGACGCAGCGAGGACAGCCTATTTCGCAAACTTCTACTCCTTGTATTACGGTCTCCTCTTCTGGGGCCGTGGCCGCACAGTAAATGTTTTTATTACAAAGAAAGGTCATCAGATTCTTGTGCAATCTAAGAATTTGGAGATAGCTGCGGATCATACTTTAAAAAATCTTTCAATGCGTCACCTATCTCCACCGGAACAAAGAAGCATTTCTCTTAAACAAGAACTTTCACAGCTATAAGGTCAAGCTTCTGGAGTGGGAGTTTTACAATACCAAGAAGTTTTTAGTCATTTAAATGTATATGTGTTTTGTTTGTCAATTATTTATTTACGCGTTGTTGTTTGTCATATTTGTTATTGTTTTTTACCTCGTTTTTAATTTTATATAATTTATATTATTGACAATGTGCCCTATACACACAAAATTATATCTTCAGAATTTTCTGTAATGGTTTTATTACAAATATAAATGTATTATTATTATTATTATTATTATTAGCGTTATTTGCCTTAGGATATTTCTGGAATGTATTTTTCAATTTTTACTGCTCCAGTCTGGGAGAACCTGGACCATCAATATGTAATTTTATATATAGCAAAATGTAAATATCCCTTTTTACGTGTTTTACAAACTACAATGTACGAAAACTTTCTGATTAAAGCAGTTCTATATCGGTATTTTAACGAATAAAAGAATGCACAAACGTTTAAAGTGATTGATCGTACTATTAAATTCGCCGACAAAATTTAATACTGCTACAGTTATTTGTCATGTCAATTTACTAATAATCCAATTTTTCAATAGTCGAATAAAAAACAATTAAACACATATAAAGAATGGTTTTTTCTAATTCGTAGTGACTATATAACAAGTGTTAGAACTGTTTGTCGCTTCTTTGTATTCTTTAAACATAATGATAATATTCTTGACCAAAATGGAGTTTCACTATCTGAAGGAATTGAAAATTTACCCCACATCAGCTATTCGTTCAAGGCAAGTCATATTCATTCATTGTAAGAAAGCACGTGTCTTTTAAAATAAACACATCCCCACACGTGTAACTCGCTTCCACATGTCTTTGACAACATAGTGACGTCACTTAAGACGTCATTCTTTTAAAACCATTGAGGATTTCTTGCGATGCGCCACCTGTCGTACACATTCTTCAGACGGATCGTTTACGATGCTTATCGAAGCGTAAAAGGAGGCAAGCATGCATGTTATACACACATCTTCACACTAAATTAAGTTTTCCGGATTTTTCAAGGCAACTTGCTTAGATATTAGGCGGGCGGAAGTTGTGATCTGCACGAACGGCGCGGTACCTAAACGTTAAACTCGGTGAATACGCGTTGAGATGCCTTCTAGCTACCTTAAAGTTTGTCCTTTGTCACTTTGTACTACCGAGGAATACTTGCCATTGTCCAAGACTGAATGATCTCTTATTTGACACTTGAACTCCTAACAATGGACGAGATTAATAGTTCGTTGAGGATTTGCTAAAGTTGAAGTTTTGTTATCACTTGGGTAGTATGAGCAAGAAAGTATGCAATAATTATACATAAAAGGTTTTTGATGATTGGTTAACTGTGAAAATTAGTTGCTGAATTGTTGTAAAAGTTATCACCCGGTTTTGCTTGAAAAATAAGTAATCCTTTTCTTATTGTTGCAGTAAATAAAGCTGGACATAAGCATAACATGGACAAATGTAAACAAGTTTCAAGTGTTTGTCTTATTGCGTTAAAGATGTTGATTATAATATATAGTGGCGTTTACCTGTATTATATAAATTTATTATATAAAATTATTAAAAATAGAATGAGAACTATCACAATGTGCTTCAAATTACATCATCCACAATAATTTAGAAATTCTTGATTAGCTTCCATATTCTCTACATCTGACACCCAACAATTATTATTGACTTCGTAAGTTGAGGGAACACCCTCGAAGTAAGACAAGCTTTTTTTGGATACACCAAATATATATTTCAGATCTATGTGGAAACATACAGTGATTCCAAAGCTACCAGTTGTTTTCTTCTATGTGAGGAGCAATAATTCGTAAACTTTTCTGACATTTGTTTTAAGGCTTGTGAATTTGTTTGTGAATATAATTTTATCATTTCGACGAGGCGGTCCCAAAGCGGTTTCTTGCGCTGCGGTGGAGCGACCTATTGTGCCCTCTGAATAATTCCTTAGTCCCGTAAGAATTCTCTGGCCTTTAGAAAGTCCAGAATTTTCTTTTCCTCCTCACTACATCCTCTACATACTGGTCCAGAGACAAGTCCCATTTTGTGCAGATACTTCTTTAGTGGACAGTGATTGGCTATGGTACCCGTCCGCATTCTAACATCATACTTGCTCATGGCCAGCAACTTCTCCGACTTTTCTTTTGGAGATCCTACTAGGAAGGCCTTCAAATGTACGTTTCCTGGTTCTTCTCTCCAATGTTTTTCTTGGCACTGAAGTAGCTGTCTTAGCTGGCCTTAGCCATCTCCAAAGGGATCCCAAAGGAAGGCTCAGGGTCGATCGGAGGGAAAGCACTGCCGCTCTTTGCTAGGTGATTTGTCATTTAATTGCCTGGTGTGTTGGTGTGCGAAGGTGCTTGTGCCAGTTTTAATATTTGTTTGTGGGTGAACTACTGCTTCTAACAATAAGGTGAAGGAAAAATGCAAAAACGGTTCATATACTATCCAATCATCTCACAGTGGCGCATTTAGACAGATTAAGTGGCCAAACGTATTTCTACGGTCTAATTGATTCTAAATGTGTCAGCTAAGTCATATATAGGGTTTTAAACAGCTAGTAATAGGTATACTGAGAAAAATATGTTTTTCCAATTACTTATGAACTAGATTTAAATTTTACGAAATCACCAGGTGAATCTTGGTCTGTATCGACCAAATACCCCGCGCATTTTTTTGAACGCATATTAAAAGTCTTATTGGTGTTACCGCCATCCTTTTCCAAATTAAACTTCGCGTTTTTGAATTCCCACTTCATTTCGAATAGTTTGATGTGACTCATGACAAGGACTTGAACTTTGTTTGTTTGTTTGATTGGCATCAAAAATCTATTTTACCAAAATTGAACATGAAAGATGGTATTCGTTTTCGACAATTCTACAAACAAACTGTATTTCATTGACAATTTTAAAGTAACTTTACTAACCTAAGTAATTACTTTATTCATCAAGTTGGAAATTGAGTTTATCTATTGTTTTTTTTTTGAATTTAATGTGTTCATTGTCGTTTGTATGTTTTGGATATTCACCTAGCTTGAAGCTGATAACTTGAAGTTTAAAAATGAATCGTACAAGGAATTGATGGAACAGGAGGCAGCGCGAGCAGTATGGTGGGGACATTTTCAGCGTTATAGTGTTAATTTGTTTGGAGTAAATCACACTACAATAAGTCGTGTGATTAGATGTAATGAAATGAGAATTTATCATCGGATGCCAGGACAAGAGTGAAAACGATGTACCTGTGCAAGAGATGAACGCTTTCTTAGGAGGTCTGCTTTAAGAATCAGGTCGGTCACTAGCTCGATGTTAAGAAGTGATCTCGAAACTACTCGTAATGTTTCAATCTCTACTCAAATAGTCAGAAGAAGGTTAAAGAAGCTGAACTAGTTAGTAGAAGACCAGTAATCGCGCCACTGCTTACCAGAGAGAACAAAGTTGCCAGGTTGCGTTTTGCCAGAGGTTATACTCATTGGTCTATAGATGATTAGAAACGCGTTTTATTCTTTGACGAGACTACGGCTAGCCTAAAATCTGCTGATGTACGTTAGCGAGTCTGGCGAAGACTCGGAGAAAGGTTTACATAATGCATCATCATAGTCCTTCCTTTTTTACCTTTCGATGTAGAGGGGTGTGGAATTGAGTTGCTTCCACAGCTGTCTGTCCCCAGCAACCTCTCTTCAGTAGCACCTCGCCCATTCTGTCGTTCCACGTTCTCCTTGGTCCCCCCTCTTCCCGCTTTCGATCCACTTTTGCTTGCCTGCCAGATCTGCTTGACGCCTCTTCGTTGATCCATCCTCACCAAATGCCCGATTCATTGAAGTTGTCTCCTTTGAATTTGTTCCACCATGGGGCTCACAGAACAATCTTTACGGATTGCGTAATGCAATATCTCTCAACATATTCCATTTGGTGGGCTCTGTAATATTCTGGGGTGGTATTTGTTATAACGCTCACACTATTCTACGGAGATGAATGCAAATTTTTTTCTCGAGAATTTTGTAGGTGAATACATAATGTAACTTGGTCCGTTTGCTTTTCACTTTTTCTATAATTTTAAGAATGAATGATAATTTTATTTAAATTAAATTCTAGCAGTGTCATTTCTCACGTAATACCATTTCAAACTCTTAATTAACGCTATTTGTTATTTTTCATTTAGTTTCCATTAATCCATTTAATAAAAAACATTTTTTTTTGTAATTTAGTGTATTGGTGTGTTAATTTTGTCCAGAACTGTGGTTTATTGTTAACATTTTGTGGTACCTGCTATAAGAAGTATTCAAGAAAACAATCCAGGAACTTGCTTAACTTAATTTAGCGAAAGAGTAACTATATTTTCAGGTGAAAATCGCATACAATAGAATAATAAAATTAAAACTAGCAGCTTATGCAACCACGATGGTTCTGTTAACATTTCGCAACGATAGATTGAAATCTTCTATGTATGATAATTACGCGAGGCCTCTATCGGGGATACCATAATGTCTATGTGAACGTCACATTAGACGAACTGCGTGCACTTACACGTATGCTTCCATATAAACCGTTCTATGCACGCTACCGGAACTGTTCATTGTGTTCACTACTTAGCCACTTCCGTTAAACACCGCGTTTCCGCCACGCTACTTCCTCTGTTTCCTTATATTATTTTCTACCCTTTTTCTACAGGTGCGACTTAATTATTACTTGGTTTCGGCGTGGTCTATCCGTCGTTTATCGTTTTTTCCCTTATCTTCCCTTACACTATGTGACCGATATACGCGGATACACATACACATGTATTTCCCCACATCAACGTTCATATGACGTTTTATGGATGCATATGTGCATGTACATATTTTGTGTATGTGTGCGCGTCTCCAATTAGATTGCAGTATGCTAATTCGCCCGTCGTATGGGAACATTATGAGCGTCGTTTTGTGCGTTTTAATTAGCAATTAGTACAGGGTTTTAGGTAATTATATGAGTAATAGGTCTTGCACTTGTACCCATCATTTTTATTTTCTTAGTAAATATAGGCGAAGTAGTTTCGTAATACCAGTTTGAAATGAAAATAGTTGCAATGTATTTCAAAGACTGGAGGTAACAAGTTAATACTCAAAAGCAACAGCAGAACCTATAAACCTAAACGAAGGTATCTGTACTTTCATGACTAAGCAAAAATAAATGGATTTGGTGTTCGTATGGCATCTACTATGGGTAAGGTATCGAACGTAAAAGAATAATATTAATTTATCTTTCTGATGTTTAGTTTAATGCAAAAAAACTAAAAAGTGAAAGAAAATTAAGTAATATTCTTCACTTGAATGGTATCAGGAAGGAAAGTGTATAGTAATTATACATAAAGGGCTTTTGATGATTAGTTAACAGATTTAAAATAGAATTAACTGAAAATCCTATATATACTGTAAGTTCGTTGGAATTTCCGACATAATTAAATACTTGAAAAAATCTTTTTTTTTGCAAAAAAAAACATTTCTTAATTTTTTTTTCATTCTTCATTCTCTGATTGCCCTGATTCTTCTGTATCGTCATCTTCTTCTTGTAAATTCCAACAAATGTCACCCAAAAGATCCTGTAGCTTTTTGCCACTGTACCAATGTTCGAGCCATCGGATTCGTTTGGTGATTTTTCGGCGAATTTTTCTACATGGGAATGCAAAATAGAATTTTTAATGACATTCGAACATTTAAACGGTGAAAAGCTGTGAGCATGTTTTCAATTAGTATGCGCCAATTTTCGGATCGATGAATTCCGAGAACATTGTCAATAACCGTTTTCACACAGTCCCATGCCACAAGCGCCATGTCAATGAGGGCATTTTCAAATTGTTTATCAATCATCTAACGACGAATGTCCGGTCCATTAAATATTCATGTAAAATAAATATAATACAAAATGAAATTTCATTAGATCAACATTTTGATTCAGACATCTACCTTCTTTTATTTTCATCCAATTTAAGCGTGGGAAATTACGACGCAGTTCGTTGAATGCATTTCCTTCTTTCAATTCCTAGTTTGATGTGGAGCGATGGTAGCAAAACCTTTTAGATCTTCGCTAGTGGAATCTCAATAATGTTGCTTTGTCGCAATCTAAATTCCTCACGTAAAGGCCAGTTCCGTTCGTTATACTGGTCGCCGGCAAAACGGGTATTCCACAGGCACATGTAGCACATATTTTTGGTATAACCCGTTTGCATACCTCTTAAAAAAGCCACCACTTTTAAGTCGGCACAAATTTTTCACTTTTGGTCATTATATTGCACTAAATTGATGATTTTACTACATGATCTTTTGGGCGACATTTGTTGAAATTTACAAGAAGGAGATGATACAGAAGAATATATCGTCAAAAGTGATAAAAATTACGTACATTATTATTGTGGGCAGATAGATCTTATTTAATAGAGGTGCCCTATTACCAATCATTGTTGATTTTGACTTCGCTATGTTGTTAATTTAAAACTGAAAAGCTTTCTAGAATCAAAGGGAATAAATTAAATTGTGCTTATGATTGGCTTTAATATCAATATCTCACCAAATCACTTAAAGTAACATCAATAGCTTTTTAATTGAGACTTAATAATTTTGATATAACGAGGCTGAAATAGTTCGCTTAAAACCCCATTGGCATTGTATAATTTCTTCTAAAGTAAAATCACATCCTAGTAAGGTTGGGTTACTTATCTAACCATTGTACCGGAAAAGATATTAAATCTTTGCCATCGTATAAAGGAACCCGTTTCGCTATCAAAGGACGGGAAATCTCCTATATCGAAGTCGGGTGTTCATTCATTCAATTTATAACGGCGTATCAAAGTAAGGAACGGTGAAGAAGACCTGCTGCTTACAGAACGGGCTCCTACGTCTACAAGTAAGACGTGACGTCACCGGACACAACACAACCTTGAGACCGTTTCCTTACGTGACGTCATCGCACGTCACACGATTAAGAATTTCGTCTTGCATAACATGTGACGCGAGCCTATCGGCAGATGTTCTCTTCTATACGGTCGCATTACCATCACAATGGGCAATATTAAGATTACGGGGCCCGGTGTCGTATTGTCAGATATCGTAGCGTGCTACGACTGCATACTACACATATACGTAGGGGGCGACTTTCTTTTGTTGATCGGAGAGGGTCAAAAAACTAGGCCCGTGTCTGACACACGTTCGATAGATTGTATTTTGTGCGGTGGAGAGAAGTTTCGTCGAAAATGGTCGGGGCTAAAAACCAGAACCATAGGCGTACCGTTATAGTCGATTGTTTCTTTGTATATGGGGGCACTTTATGACGCTCGCTAATAAGGAGTTGTTGCGTGTTATGCATTGTTAACATTTCTAAACGCGTCTCATAGTTTACACTTGGTTTGAATGCGTTTCTTTTAAGCTTAAGAATAATTACTGCCGGTTAAATTCTTACATTTTTTTACACATTTTAATGCTATTGTTGGTGTACAATTGTACCGTAAAAGACTGTGTATTTGTGGTGGAATATAGAAAACCCTGTTTTTGTGAATATATGCCTGTTCTTTCATAGAAAGTAATTTGAATAATAAAGAATCGTTTGAGGATTATGAAGGCACTCGTTAATACTTGCGAAAATTATGCTTGGTACTCATTGAAATTATAAAAAATCGCAGAATGTCATCCACACAAAAAAATAGATAATACAAAAAGATAATAACAATGAGTTTAATAAGTTTCATCACCATGTTAATTAAGCTTTATTATAATTTTAATAAGCTTTATTACAATTATGTTACCTTTCAATATCTGGTACGTGCTTTTTAATATCTATTGTTATACCTCTTATTAGAATTATGGCTGTTCCTAGACGTGACGTAAGAAAAAACTTGCAATCTACTTCTAACACCATAACAAATTTTTCATAAATTTTAATTTCTTCAATTTTTCAAATTAAACATATTAACAACTACCGTACAGTATACCGTAAACTGATAATCCACGTCAATGAAATAAAGCAAGTAAAGCACAAGGGTTTGCCAGCTGCACCACCTATGGCAGGGGAATAAAAACATAAGCAGCCAGCTGACTTGTTCTCAACAACAAAGAAAAGCACCCTCCTTGTCTACAACTACTAGTATTCACCCTTCTTTACTATAGACCACCACACTCTTTTTTCGTCAAAATCACCCTCTTCCCAAATATCCCCGCGATGCTGCGAGACCCTACATAATATAGTCCGCATTCGTCTCCGTTTGTATGCGTTCTACTCCGCCAGACGCGTATCATCTACGTTTTGTTCTTCTCAATGCAATTTGAGGGTCCGCAATCCCCGCCGCGCATTAGATTATAGGTTAAGGGTGTATCAAAAATTTATTGCGCGGCATATAGGTCACTGGTACTATGTACTGTATTAGGAAGAATATAACGTCATAATATTTATTATTCAAATTTATAGGTTTTGCACGTGTGCACCAATAATATTAATCAGAATAAAAATTTATAACCACTAATCATAAATATATATTTTCGGTTTTTGAAATAAAAATAGCACTAGGCATTTAAAATTGAAACTATCATATCTGTCGCCTAGATGCAATATCCGACAAATCCACATTAATAGATTTCGAAATAAATCAAAATTGAGAAATCTTTTATTTGAGTGTATTCAAGAGAGGAAAAAATTTATATAACTTATGGATTTTGAAAAATCTGTAAAATTAAGAGTCAAAAAACATTTTCAAAATGGACATGTCGTGTGTTGCACCTCGGTTTTTCAAAAAAAACATCCACAAACCATCTATTTTTACTTTGTAGCGAAAAACACAAGACTTAGGTTTATTCCAATTTTCTATTCGCTTTCTGTGATTCTTTGAGTTACTTGAGCCCCAGTGTCGTATGTCGTAAAATAAACATATCTTGCTCCTTTTTCTGGGGTCAATCCTCTCACTTTTCGCGCTGTTTTGTGCTGCGGATTATAAGGGCAATGTTTTCATTACATAGAACGAATACATGTCGTCCAATGTCGTCCGAAATGCAAATGAATTAGCAATTCCGAATCATAGAACAACAATGTACGAAAAAAGCTCGAGGTACGTGTTCATAAAAGTTTATAATAACTTACCTCAACATATCAAGGCTCGAAGCATATACAGGGTGTTAAAAAAAACGTTTAAATATTTAAGTGGCATATATTACGATCAAAAACAAGTAAAAAAGCCCTAATGAACATGGGTTCGCAAGACAACCGTTTTCGAGATAAGTGCAATTGTTTTTTTTTCAATACAGGATGTACATCTTCTTAAGAAGGAACTCCGCACCCATTCCAAAAAGTCCGGTTTTGCTTGCATTGTTTGACAACATTGTTCAATTGGCGATGTGTTTCCAAAGCATTCCCATCGGCACAACCATACATGAAAACCATGTCGGCCATTTCAGCATTTGAATAAGGCATTGCAAATCGGAAACTAATTTCCCTTGCGTCGAAAATAAATTCAGTACCAGAAAACATGAATTGACAGCGAACTGATTAATAACGCAAATATCATATGAAGATAAAATGCTTTACTTAAAATTGTTGTTTTTTTTTATTAAATCGCATTTATTTGGAAAACAGCGTATACATAGCACTGCGAACTGATAATAAAATTTATGAAAACAATTGTTTTACTTTAGAGAAAGTCGTGGTTTCTATGATTAAAGCAACCAAAAAAAAAAAACACTAAAGTGATAATGAAAATTGTGGTTGATTTTCGAAAAAGACAAATGCACTTATCACGGAAACGGTTGATTTGCTGACCCATGTTAATTAGGGCTTTCTTACTTGTTTTTGATCGTAATACATGTCCCTTAAATATTTAAACGTTTTTTTTAATACCCTGTATACTTTCAAAAACCTTTAGGAACATCTTCTGGAGAATTGCTACTACAGTGTCTCCGAATTCCTTGTGTAGTATACATACCTGTGATTACTGGACATCAATTTTTCATGGGTTTGTTTATTTAATGCGATTGCATGTGTGTTTTATTTTATGATATTTGTAAATTGTTCGACGAAACCTGTGTTGTATCTATATTGGATCAATTATCAAATAAAATTATTATCCAATTATTATTTATTATTATTATTATTATAAAAATCCCCATGGAGCCTTTGAATACTTCGCATCGAAAGGTGAACCGTGCAGTGATCTGGTTGATATGGCTTTCCAGAGTGACCACAACTAGGGTACAGAAGGAAAACTTCTTGAGGCATATCTAAAAATAAGGAAAGCAATAATCATAATTCATTGTAAATATCGATTATTAAAAACATTACTGATTTGAAAAAAATGTGTTGAGATTATTGCACATTTCGCTTTCTCGCGTTGTTTCTGATTTACATCTCTTTCCAACCTTATTACCATCACATTGAGTAATATTTCTTCATTCTTCAGGATTAGTGAGTTTTTTACAAGACATCCATTGAAAACACTGTTTTTCAATCATTAATCATTCCCAAGTTTATTATTAGGGATTGCGCTACTGTATTCGTGAAACCTTTACATGCAATATGCAATCTTATTCTAAAGTGCTCAGCATTCCCATCTGCTTGGAAATTAGCACGTCTGCCCTGTATTAAAGAAAGGCAATCCTTCAGATATTCGCAATTATCGTCCAATCTCCCTGCTTTGTAACTTCTCTAAAGCTTTTGAACATATTCTTTATTGTATTTATGCGCCAATGGTCTACAGTGACAAACCTTGCTTTACACAATCTGTCTCGTCTGCAAATGAGTACCCATTTTATTGTATTTTCTCAAACAATTTTTGTAAATTATTGTATTTTATCCCCGTCAGATATGAATTAATACCACAGCATTGTTGCAAAACTTTGCACGATTGTAGTACAAACTGCAACATTTCTTTCACACAACGCTGTTGCAATATTTCCTAAACGATTTTGTTCTGTGTAGTGTCCTGTTACACCTATTAATTGTAAATAAAGATAACAGTTGTTTTTTTTTGCCCAATAGCGGATGTTCACAGAATTTCCTTTTCTTGAGCTGCTAGTTTGAAATGGGATTCTTTTTGTGTTGTACTGCGTAATAGGGAAAGTTGCTTCATTGAGCAATGGGGTACACAGTGTAATGCGCATGCTGGGGTATCTTTTTATGTGTTTTAAAAACTTTTATAATTCCTGAGTCATTACTTCCTTTAAATTTTGGAATTGTTTTCCGAAATTTTGATCCAGTAAATGATGACAACATCAGTGTAAAATGTCCCACCAGCAGATCATTTTTCAATACCACAAATAAATGTTTCTTTAAATTTCAAATCATCTAAAATGACTCCAATTTGCCACTACATAATGGTACACCGTGCATTTACAGAACTATTATTAAATTACGTTTTCCCTGAATATAGTTGTCATAATTTTAAATACATGTATACCTTTCACTATATGATCCCGATAATTCAATTACGGGAAATTTTTCCAACGAGAACGCTGAGCAAATTTTACCGCTTGATTATTGAAAATTTATAATTTGACAGAGAGTTGGACATTGGCAACATATAACGTTACAATGGGATGCATCATACAAAACAAAGCCATTGAAGTAAAACTAAATTAATAAAATAAACAAGTGATATATAAATTATTCCGAAGGGAAGTTAAACCCGAAAGCAACCTGTTGATCGGACATTAATTAAACGTATAATATGCATCTAAAAATTAAGCCTGCACACACGAACATGCATCTATTATGTATATGATTTAATGGAAATATATAAGTAGGCCACAACTTTAAACTATGTGTTTATGGCTATATGTGGAGAAGAGAACCTACTAGGGTGTTTGATTTGTGTATATATTCGCGTGTATGTGATCGTGTCAGTCTCGAATGGAAGCTTATCCAGGTTTATATACAGATAGCAAGAAAATGCCTACTTATCAAACTAGATTCAAGCAAGATTATAATGTGCCTATACATAGGTTATCCAAGACAGAAAGAGGATTATACTACAATTATTATTATTATTATTATTATTATATCTGTAAGATAGTCTTAAGTTTCTGTTCCAACTTATTGCTAACCATACATAGAAAAGCATTTTCTGTCAAACCACAAATTCAATAAAATAGACAAAATAAGCGATTGTATATTTCTGTTCTGCTATTTTCTATATAGGTGTAAGCGATTATTTATTTGGGTGTAATTGTATAAATAATAAAAATATTGGAAATTTAATCCATGGAATCTAAAAATGTATATGTAACTATTTAATTATATTGATGATAGCAAGGACTACAGGTAGTATAGCAAACACTAAGGCATCGGCATACCCCGCATCACGCAAAATATTTAATTAATTCCGAATATATGTTTCGGTGATTAGTGGAGACCCATTGTTAACCTATCGAATGATGTGATGTGTAGTTTTAATTCTCTTAAAAGATATGCTAACACTTTTTCCTTTAGTTCCGAGTATTTCGCATGTTTTAGTTCTAGGACACAGATGCGGCAAAAATAGGTGTTACGTTTTCCTGGTTTGAAGAACAATGATGATAGTCGTCTGCTTATTTGCTCAATAGCTGGAAATTAAACAGTACGTTTGTATAAAAATAAATTGATTAAAACAGTTCCCCTTACAACACTTAAAAAAAATGTGAGGTTATATATGTATATGTATGCATTACAATGCGGTTTCCTTACTTGTTTTTGTACATATTTTGTGGGCGTATTTCTATGTACATTTGTATAAATGTGCCTTCAGTATACAGTGTGTCCCCGAATTAATGCTTGCTAAGGCAGACAGGAAATTAATGAGTTGAATTTTCATCTTTTTGGAGTTGAGCCATACTTACACGCTAAGTACTAGCATAATTTTATTACCCTGAATATTATTTTTTAATAACGTTTTTATCCCACAGAAAATACATTTTACTAATTGCAAAAAATCCTGTTTTGTAAATTTCCAAGGTATACTTGATTCTTTGGCAATAAAATTATGACATAAATTACTTACTATTCAAGCATGGCCCACCCCCAAAAGATGACATTTCAACTCAATAATTTTCTGTCTGCTTTACCTATCCATGCGTTGATCCGGGGACACGCTGTATATAAATTGCATTGTTTTTATGTGTTTCTTAAATAAGCAACGTATATTTGGATGTGCGAGGCATTTTGCTACCTTAAATGTGTCTCTAGTATCGCAACGCTTACATGCATATTAAATTCGCAACGTTTATTGTATGCATTGTGCATTACTAGGGCCATCACCAAACCTTAACGGAGCTCGAACGTCTTCTCAGGGAGACAGTAGCAGAATATAGCCGAAGACGGTTACCCAGACGTCCTCGTGTTAGAATCTATACGCTATGTGCTTTGTATGTATGCTCCAAGCTACTGCTTTCCATAGAAGCGGAAAAGTTAAAGACCAAACATTGTGCGGGTCCAAGCGTTGCATTGCGCATAGGCAAAGAAGAGAAGGTAATCGTCATATTTCGTGATGCTCGTTCTCTGCCGAAATTTTGGTACTCCGATAAAGACATGTATATGTGCATTGTGCCTTCTCTCTCGAGGGTGATTCTTTGCTTAATGTTCGACTGCGGTGATTCTTTGTCTGGCGTCTGTTTTATCTCGGGATTTGCAATATAAGAGCTTGCCGACGTTGCGATTATTTGATTTAATAGCATTTTGCGACAATTTTTACTTTATATGCAAATGGTTCTGTTACATTTGTGCATGTTAAATGAATTTGAATATGTTTTTGTGATAAATACGTACACATACAATCTTTAAAATGTATATAGATACAATGTATACCTCGTTTGTAAGTTCCGTAGTAAAGTGAACCGCTAAAATATATGGACAGTGTTACAACGTTTGCCTGCCATGAAAGTATAAGGTGGGGAGCGCGCGAAGCGAATCGAGGACGCTCTTAGCACAAGCGACAACATTATTCCTTATATGTATGGAACTCGCGACTATAAATGAATCCTTACATAACCTAGCATAAGTTTATGGGAACTGAAACAAATAGAATTAATAATTTAAAAGTAAAATGAATGAAATATTAAACTAAAAATAAAATAACACAATAGAATGATGGATTTACAAAATAAAATAAATGAAGTAATTAATTTGTTTGCGTAAAAAATAACAATAAAGTGTTAGAAAGCCTTAACAGAAGGTACTTATGTAGTATGTTAGGAAAGAAGTTTCACAAGAAGGCATTTTATCGCACGCGTCCGAAAAAACGAACCGGAGACGAGTTTTTCAAACAAATAACACATTGATGAACATTGACATTGAATAAAGGTATATCACATTGACGTTGTTTAAATTCAAAAATTTGTCATTGCAATTATATTTTGTTTGTATTTGGGTGATATTGAAAGTAATAATATAAATTATAGTTCACCTAACCATGGTAATTTGTTACTCAGTAAATCACGTGAAGTGTATAAAAAACAATGAACATTTCTGTACTTGCTGTACACAAAATAATGTTGAAACAGTACGTGAAAACATTTGATTGGCATATTTTCAAATACAAAGCAGAACAAAGAGGTTTTCTACTTATGTTGCGTTCACGTCTTAATATTTACAAGAATGCAGGCATATCAAAATACTCTAAATCACAGACACGTTCATTAGTAGGTTACAAACTAAAAAAATATATTTGTGAAAAAAATTAATGAATTTGTTGAGAAAAACCGAGCACGAATCCTTGAGGAACTCCACTATTAAAGAAATTGACGTACTGAGACTTCGTCCTCAACTGGGATTCAAGGAGGGACAAGGTTCGATAATCAAATCCATTATGCTGTAAAGTTGCTAGAAGAATTTCTACATTTGTATCAAAAGCTTTACTGTGAACTAATAACACCAGCAAAGTTAAGCTGTTGGCATATCTGTCTGTAATAATATCATCAGCTACTTTTAACAAAATAGTTGCACAGCCACGATTACTTCTAAATCCCGATTGACACGAAGGAAGTAGCTTGTAGTTCTCTAAATGCTCACTTATTTGAATATGTAAAATTTTCCTTAATACAGGTAGTAAGTTAATAGATCGAAGACCATTAACACTAGCTGAGTTACTTTTTTATGTGTAGGCACAACTACAGACAGTCTCCAAATTTTTGGAAATATACGTTCTTCAAAAGCTGATAATATACTTATATGGGTTACATAGGAAAGAGTATGAGGAAAGAGCAGAATTCTAACATCTGAGTACTTATCCCATCATCAACAGCAGCATTGCTTTTAATCTTATGAACAATGTTATATACTGTAATTTGTTCAAGCGTATGAAATGTAAAGCTATTACGCAAATCATCAGAAGAGGTGCTAAAATAATAATTAGTGGTTCTATTGAAATCTTCTGAAACTATCGGCGAATTGCTGAGAACGGCATTGCCAATTGTCTCGGTATCAGCAACAGTAGGCGAAACTTCATATCTACTTTATTCAAATATATTTCCTTGAATCAAGAAAGCAGTTTAGTGCAGTTACATTTATTCCATAATATTGGCTACAGATAATAACCGCCAGCGACATAAATAATAGTAGCCAATACATAAATTTATCTGGCATTCAATATTATAATTTATTCCAGTTATAAATACTTTCCTTTGTGGATTATATCCAAGTTAACATATTGCATTTCATCTTACATTATCATATTGTTAAAAGCTCTCAAATTATATTTACATATATAGTTATATATTTCTACCAGCTTCATAGCTACATATTGCACGAGGGTTAGATAATACGAAAGTTCAGCTGCATTTTAATTTTCAATTCGAGGTAGGGAGACGATTTTTTCCTATTCGATTAGTGCTATCGATTTTTACCATTGGGGGAAGAGGAGAGCAGAATTCTCCGACATACTTTAATAGGTTCAGTTGCAATTTTTCAAGTACCCCGAGCGCTCGAAATGTTTTCCAAACTATCTATTATGATTTGGCGTACACTTATACTTCGAAATATAAAATTGTATTTTTCGGTAAACGCACATCTGCTTCTCATTCTCAAGATACTTGCAAGCGGTCTCTAACTTGAATACGGTAGGGTTGAAAACACCATGTGCATGAAAGATTGCGGATTGAATGGTTTATGCGTAGACCTGTAACGCGCGATCTTTTAGTCAAAGAAAAGGTTCTAAGAAGCAGGTAACGCATTATTCGGTGTATAATAAACAAGATCTAAGGATAGACTTGCTATGCTAGGGTGGATTTCTTTTATGTTTCAAATACCTTCTTTAAGTTCAATTTTGCATCTGGTTATTGTAATTGTGGTGTTTTCGTTGGAGGAATATTGATCAAAACACCTCTTTGTACTAGGAGTTTTCAGTATTGTAAAATCTTGCAATGTGCTTGCTTAAAGAACGGTATTAAAGTAATTCATAGACACACAAACATCTACCCAATACATATTTTTCTCCAAAAAGTACGATCAAGATCGATATTGTAAAACATGTTTTTTTCTAAATTCGGTGGAGATTTGCACAGAAGAATCTGTGTTATAAGAAGAATTTTCACATCAAAGTAAATCTAGTAATATTAACGAAATGAAAATGAAGGTCGTAAATTGTAATTTCATTGCAGGTAACTGAAAAATACGAGGATGGTATGATAAATACCTGTGTTAAGCAAAACAACGCAATTGTTTTGCATTTAGTAAATTTATTTCTCGACAAAATCTCTTTGTAGCTCTATACACCTAGTCCAGTGAAGTTTCTAAGCCGTGCAGATAATAGGATTTGTCGAACAAAATATGCCCCTATTTCGGCAATGACATCTTCATTTGACGTGAGCCGCTTTCCGCCATGAAATTTTTTTAAGTTTGGAAAAAGGAACAAGTCACAGGGACCTAAATCTGGCGAACGGGTCTTATATATGACCAAAACCATAAAAACAAACTCATGTGATTTGGACGGTGTTGACACAAGGATGTTGTTGCTTTGCTGTCCAGTGTTATTCCCTTATATAACTTTTATTATAAATCACTGTTTACTGAAAGGTATTTTCCCCAATGACTGGAAGAAAGCTGTTGTGATCCCTGTGCCGAAGAAGGAATGTCCAAAGGATGTTAGAGACTGTGCTGTCAAAGGTTATTGAAAAGTTGGTGGTACAAATTTGTAAGTATAGTTTATTTCAAATTATAAGAATATAACTGTAGACTTACAAGGCCTTTAATACTTTTATTGCACCTTCTGTGACGATAATAACCTGGCAATGCATATCGAATCTAGGGGCCGTATTGACTATAAATTACGGCCCTATAAGATAATTATATGTTTATGTATATATATTTTACAAACAGTATAAATTTACATAGTAAGCAATTCGATGTTACAAGTAATTAAAGAATTTACATATTAAATGAGATTTAAATGTACAAACAGGTAGTTACGCATATCGCAAATCATAATTCCACTTCTATTCAATTCACTTAAATTTTGTCATTACGGTCCTCAGCAGTTTGTTTGCGTTTCCAGGTAGTTATTACCGCAGGTGGTGCAATAACAGCATTTAAGCCGTTCAAAGTTATATTCTTATAATTTGAAATAAACTATACTTGGACGCTCACACTATACTGTCGTCCAAGCAATCTGGCTTTAGGTGTGGCTATAGTTACGCAACTGCTTTGATTCATATAACTGATGACATATTTAGGGCAACTGACAATAATAAAATAACTTGTTTGTTTAGACTACTCTAAAGCTTTAGATGTCATTAATCATGAATCACTATTCGGTATTTTACATTATATTGGTTTTGACTTTAACTCTATTTCTTTTTTCAACAGTAAACATACATTAATAATAATGCCTTTCAATTTAAAAATGTAGAAGATCCAATGCGGCTCTGTGTAAGGAATACATCATGAATTTGCAGGAAAAGAAAAGTCCACTTTCTCACAATAACTCAAAATTTAATAAGAAAAGGGCGATCGGTTTTGGGACTATCGTCCCATCTTCATAAATCGAGCCTGAAGATGGGACGTTAGTCCCGAAACCGGTCGCTCTTTTCTTATTAAATTTTGAGTTATTATGAGAAAATGGACTTTTCTTTTCCTCCAACTTCATAAAAATTTAGAATCTGGGGATGCCCAGGGAAGCATATTAGGCCCACTAATATACTCGATATATTTTTTATTCTTGTTAAAAGATCTGAAAGTTTGTAGTTATCATATGCTAAGCAAGTGGATGAGAGTATCGCTTTAATAAATGAGGGCCTTCAGACTGTACTTGATACTTCCTCGGCGCATGGGCTTACTGTTAACTCTAATAAAACAGCTGTCGTAGTATTTGGTCCACCTGGAATTCGTGATAAGATTTTTAATAAAATGAAGTTAACATTTAACGGTGATATACTGGATGTTGTCAAGGTTGTTAAGAACTTGGGTCTTACAATTGTCTCTGACTTGAGATTTGAACAGCATGTGGCGGGGGTGGTTGTGGCTTGCTTCGGGTAACTTGAACTGTTATTTGGAAACAGTTGATTTGCGTAAACCTTTAGTGATTCATTTGCTTTATCAAGATTTAATTACTGTGATACCATTTATGGTCCTTGTTTAGATTCCAAAAATATATTTAGAATACAAAAGGTTCAAAATGCGTGTTTAAGGTTTATCTATGGTATTAGGAAAAGGCAACATATTTCCCATACGTTGACGTAGGCAGGTTGGTTGAACATTAAAACGAGAAGAATTACACTTCGCCTGCTTTTACTTTAACTTAATAGTTTCAAAGATACCACCTTACTTACATCGCAAACTTACTTTTAGAACCGGTATACATAACGTTAATATCAGAAACAAATCTAGCAATCTCTCTAGTCTTCACCCAGTGATCTGCTAACACGATATCATGAACTTTATTGATCGTATCGTCCGTAGTCACCTCAATGGGACGACCTGGCCGCTCCTTATTAAAGACGGATGTTCGGCCACGCTTAAATACATTAATCCAGTATCTGATGGTAGGCATCGAAGGTGCATGGTCCTTATAAACTGCATCCTACTTCTTTTTGATTTCTACATACGTTTTCCCATCCAAAAAAATCGATTCACTGACCGGTATTGTTTTTTTCCCATAATTCCACCAATACATAAACTTGCTCACTGTCAAAATCTCTCAATGCACTGCTCGACGAATCTCTTCGAAATTTTGACAGATGTCGACTAAAGTACTCACAGTGGGTAATACAGATTTTGACACAAAGCGCCATATGGATGACAAACAACAGATTTCTTATTAATAATGACAAAACCAAGTCTCTTTACTTTCACAATAAAAATAAATTAATTTCGCAAATAAATGTGAACGGCGATACATGGAATGTTGAATCATCGACGAAAATCTTAGGCTTAATAATCCATGAAAATTTAAATTGGTCCTTACGTATAGACCATTTATGTAAAACGCTCTCGAAAACTTGTTTTATTCTGAGACAATTGAAAGTAACCTGCTGCAATGTAGATACCTTAAAAACATTTTATTGTGCTAATTTTGTAGCTTGCATGCGTTACTGTATAATCAATTGGGGCATGTCATCTGACATTGATAGAGTTTTTAAAATTCAAAAACGGACTCTTAGAAGAATCTTTGGTTTGGGCTATAGAGAGTCGTGTAAGAACATCCAAGTAACTCCATCTTCACGGTTTACGATCTGTTTGTTTATGAAACACTGCTATTTGTTTTCAAATACAGGGACGAACTCTCCCGATATAATTACACTCATGAATACCATACTCGTACGAATGACTACCTTTTACCTCCCCCTCACAAAAAGACTATCTATCAAAAGAGTCCTTACTTTATTGGTTGTAAATTTTATAATAGTTTACCACCCAAAATAAAAAGTGTTAACAATTTTCATCTATTTAAAAAAAAATCTGAAATGTTATTTGCGAGAGATAAATTGTTATAATCTAAACGACTTTCTGTCAAATAGTTAATTAATTCATTTCTAAATTTTAGCTTTAAGTATTATGTCCTTTTTTTCTCCATGACTTGTTTCGAACATTTACTTTGTTGTATTTGTATTTGAAATAAATTGGTTTATTATTATTATGTCTTCACACTTCTCATATCATCCTCGTACATGTAGGCTTATGACAAGAATTAATTCGTTAATTGAAATCTTTTGTTTGATTATCAAACTTCATAGCAAAATTTTAACGTATTTTCTACTTTTTATATTAAGCGAGATCTTCATAGCGTCCCGCTAGTATTATGCGCATGTCGTTCCAAGGAATCGTTAGTCGTAAAATTATACCAACGCATTTTAGTTTACGATGTTTTAAACTTCTTAAATACTTCCCTTAAATAATACTCACGTCCCTTCCATCCCTTTAAAAATTCATAGTATTGTCAGCCGGAGTTCGTAATACATCTTAAGAATGGAGAATTTCCTTGCTTTTCACTTCAACATATTCGCAGCAGATCAAACATCACGCCTGCCACCTGGTTTTCCAATCTTTTTTTCGCCGTCCCCATAAACTACTTTACGACATTCGTCTATTTGTAACACTTTATGATATATTTTCAAGAAAGCCCACCTGTCTATTCTCTCCATCGCTGCGATGGTTGGTCTTTAAAATTCGCATCGAGCATCGGTATCTTTTCTGTAAAAGAAGAAAGGTAGACTTTTCGGTCCTTAAAGTCTCTTTCTTTGCTTCCTTCGCTTCCGGTATGATTTCGGTGAACTAATTGATACTTAAGGTAACTATAATAGGCATACATAAGTATTGTATTAGGATATGTAGGAGGTCGCATGTTAACAATGTTGCACAAATATTTTACAACACTTTACAGATGTCTTCATTCAGTAAGTCTGTCGAAAGTAATTTGTAGACCGAAGTGACATAAATTACTATTCCGTAAGCAGAAGGTACATACGTATATGCAGTTAACACCATAGGAGCTATATCTTAAAATCGTTTACTCTATAAAGGACTTTACGATTTTCTAAATTGAGCATAAAGAAATGTTATAAGGTATTCGTATTGTAATAATTGTAAACAATGTTTTATGACATGATGAAGCCACGGGAGTATCAGCAGATCTAAAAATACTACTGGCTTTGGCTTTGCTGTATATGGACATCCAAATAATAGTCAACGGCTAGTGTTTCCGTAGGAGCTGTTCGCATTCTAGAGGCCGTGAATTGATCCAGAGGCCAGATTTATTTGGTAACTCGGTTGAAAATGGGGGCCCAGTGATCCTTTGAAACAGCTGTTCCGAATTAATTAATAATATTTTGTGTGGTGAGGAGTGTGCCGATACTCTCTGTTGTTTGTCATACTACCCCACAGTCCTTGCTATCATTATTGAAGGCATACATGTATTTAAACATTCTAATTTTACTATTTCACCAACCAGATTTACAACAAATTAATATAATAATAATAATAAATGACTTTATTGTGCATATTATAGTTGCCTTAGAATTACAAAAATAGAACACATATGGGGTTGGAGCAATATGCACAATCTCAGGACGAGGTCCAGCAACATAGAAGCTATGTTACTGCTCTACCTAACCCTGTATTGTTGACGTGACAGTTCTTACATAAAAAATGCCTAAAACTAATTAATTCTGTGTGTACCCAAATAAAACAAAGAAACAATATATATTGAATACATAGTTTGCATAGTTACCAACTACGAATAAAAATAGAATCTATAGCTACACACTCTTTCTCTATGTGGGGAACAAAGAAAAATATATAAAATTCATCATCAAGGGAGAAGCATAGATCGTAATTTGAATTTGAAGTGTTTAATATTAGTGCATTCTTTTAACTGCGGTGAAAGATCATTGTACTTGGTATATATACAAAAAGAAAATGATCTTTCAAAGAGAGCCGTTTTGTGGAAGGGTGGGGATATCAAACCTCGGTACCTTGTTGTAATATTATGCATGTCTGTTCTAAATGTTATTTTATTATATAGATATGGAGGATTTTTCATTGTTAATATTTTATGGTACAGCGTAAGCATTTGTAGCTCCCTGCGGTTATTCATATTCAACCACCCAGTTTCTATTGACTTGTGTGATATCTACTTCGTTACTTATTACATTGCCAAAAGTACAAAATCTACTTTAACTTGTAGCTTCGGAAGACGAATGTGATGATAACGAGGACGATGTCATTTTAATTATAGATAAACTCGTTTGGATCATATTGCATCTTGCCCATGCCTCCTTCAACTAAAACCGTTAAGTAAGTGAAAATGAATAAGACACTTTTCATAACATGATTAATGTAATTTTGGTAGTACTCTATCGAAACATGTTGATATCCCTGTTGGATAAGGTCTGGCATATCCGGAACCTTAAATTTCGTATTGTTATGCTTAATATAGTCCTTGACCTGTGCCCACGCCAATTCGGTGGGATTTGAGGAGCAATGGTACGGTGGCAATCGCTAGATAGTATGTTCTTGTTGAGCGGCCATTTCATGAAGTACATATTTATTGTACCTAGCTTTATTTTGCGATACAATTTCCAACAAATTACGTATCAATAACTCGTCCTCAAAGGAAATGCTTTCCTATCTTACCCGCTGTAAATCATCCTTTTTACAGCTTTTAGTGGCTATCTTATCTAAGTTGCGATTGTGGTACGAAGCATTATCAAGGACAATGACGGAATTGGCAGGCAAATTGAGCAGTGGGTTGTTGAAAAGCTAGGTCTCATATATTTCTGCGCAAACTTCATCATGTGCATCTAGTGTATTCTTTTCGCACAGAAATCTATATTCGGCACCTGGAACATGCATATCGTTGATCGCGACGCTTTTGGTGATGCTAGATCTGTATTTAAATCTTGGAGAAGCCATTGCTAGATGTATTTACGCTGCTGTCAGTCCACCGTTGTGTCGCATAATGTCCTGTATCCACTCATGATTCTTCAGTAAAAAAATGCTTCTCCCTTCGTTGCGATATTTCCTAACTGTGTATAGATAATCATGTCTTTTTTTTCCAACTTCAAAATTCAGAATCATTTGCTTTTCTCTTCACGAGTAGGTTTCGCCTTTTCCCGTTCGCCTGCAATCTTCTATATTCCACCTCTGTAAATTCATCGTATTTATATTGTAAGTAATTATTTTTTTTCATTATACTTACAATCGAAAACACTATCAATAGTATGGTAGCTTTAAAAGAAAATGATTAGATGTAAAATATATAATACGAGAAAGTAAAAACTCGGAGAAGCACAAATAGAATGACATATAAGGGTGAACCAAAAGTGACAAATGACAGGAGCAGTAACCTAAATAACTAACATCAAACAATCTGGCATTAATCCACGTAACAGAAAAGGATATACAAATATGTATCAAGTAAAAGAAGATGGCGTAAGTCCATAAGAATATTATTTCTTACTGAAATTGGAATGGTCTACAGTTAGCAGTTATAGTTTGCAAATGAATTGTTGATCCCATAGGGTCAAAGAAAAATTACGTGTAATAAGATAAGGCCTAAAAGATATACATAATATGTGACACAACGAAAGTTGATTGATTTATTATTAATTACATAAGGCGAAGCTGTGTATGCATTTACATTGATATGCATTTCACTCAGAAACAGGGTCGTTCATCTACAAGTTCCATGTTTAATATCAGTTTATTGCTTCCATGGTGGTGTAAATTTCGATTGGCTTTACAGAAATTAAGTTTTAGTGTCTGTGTAACTCTTGTAATTTTTGTTTTGCACGCGGTGACCAGAAAAACCAATTTGTTCATCGGTTGGGTGTTTGCGTTATATTTTCTCTGTTTTGTTTGAATTGATACCGTTACGGTCTATTATTTTTTTATTTCTGTTTGTTTTTCACTCGCAGTTGGAAAATATTTTCTACATACGATGAAATAATAAACAAGGACAGGTTAATAATAACCGAAAATTAGTCTAATTGTTTTCATTAAAAAAAAACTAGCTACATTCTATTTTTGAAACCTTAGCACGCTGCTTTCGCTAATGTATTATCTGTGCATTTAAACAACAACCATTGATGTACTATCCGACGTATAATTGCAGTGCTAATATAGTCTGTTAGAAATTCCGCAAACTAGAATGAAATGATTATACCTCGCTGTACTACAATCTTGATCATTGTAATACCTAATCTGTTAAGCTGGAATCTGTATTAGGTACCTGTATGCGTCACAAATACAAATTAGAACCCATCTAATTTTGTTACGACTGGTATGAAATTTGTCTCGTTTCCTTTTTAGTTTTCAATAAATACTTTTAAAGTTAAAATAAGGGAATTTTGAAATTTTACTGTCAAAACTATAATTCTTTCCGTGAGATGATTCTATTTTTCTTTATTAAAGCAATCTGTAGTTCTGATCGAAATCAATTTTTGGGCAACTTTTATTTCTCATTTTCAATTGTTTGAGGCCTGACTCTCAAAATGAATATCGCGTGTTTTCGAACATGTAGCATTCTGCAAAAAATTTCAACGTCCAAATATTTATATTGGAAACGCACAAGAAGGAGACGCTGTCGATTACCTTTTACCTTAACAAATTTTACAAATAATGTATTCGTAAGTTAAGTTAAGTAAAGTAGCGCAGGTGTGGGCTGATTTTAGTTGTCTCCTGAGATGTTAAGGATCTGGTGTTTTGATATACAAAAAACTAAGAAATAATTTATTTATACGTGGTTCCATAAATTATTTTTGTTAGACCAAGCACAAAAACAGTTTACACGAATGCGTTTTTAATTCTCAATTTAGGACTTTTGTTATTGTATTCTTAAATATTGCCCTATACTTTTATTGGTTTTGGACCAAAAAGGCATTTTAACTTATACAAATTTATTTCAATTCGAATTTTCTAATTGGTTTAGAATGCTTTGAGAAACATGTATTTCAATACATTCTTTTGCTCGCTGAATTTGCGTAGACATATTTGCAGTTTAATCCTTACTTAAAACAAAAAAATATCAGTAGGTGTTATTGTTCTTACATAGCATGTTATGAAGGTAGTATAATATTAAATAAATGCAAATGTTGGCTGCGGTTTGTAATGAAATTAATAAAAGATTGTGTAAGTCCAACAGGTGTGTATAAATTAGCGCAAAAGTTACACAAAAAGCTCCGTTCCGTCCTGAATCGAAAATCTTAATGTTAAAATGTTGTATCATGCTTCATATATTTTCAGAAACTACTTGAAAGTAACATACAACACTATAATCACATATTACTGTAATCGTAGGTACCATAATATTTTCTGAATTTCAATCTACATTAACATTTACTCGTCATTAATAGTGGGTGAATTTTATGTTTTAAATTCTACATATTACGCGAGATATGATTTCCTCTTGAAATTATTTATTGTCAAAATAGTACGTATTGAAAAATGTTAAATTATGGTCTATTTTATAATAGGATTGATTCATGTTTGGATATTTATCTGATAGTATCAGTGACACTATTACCTACGTAATTGTTTGAATTTAAATCCGTCTGTTTCTAAGCCTAGTTGCAATCCACGAAGTATCATTTATATTACTACTCATTCCAGCATTTCTGGTGTGATTTCTAATATTTTCGCGTTAATTCTGTCTCCAGCTTCGTCATCGTCTTGGTGAGTCGTCACATAAACTTTCCCTTTAATGAAACGCCAAACAAAGTGGCCCAAAGGATTTAGGTCGGGAGATCTCTCAGACCATAAGATAGGACCGCCGCGACCAATCCATTTGCTTCAGGAGCGTTTATCCAACCACTCCCTAACATTACAAGCAAAGTGAGCTCCGCCATGCATATGAATCATGTTATGGCGTACATTCAATGGCATCTCGTCAATAACTTGTTCCAATACATTTAGGTACCCATTGGTATCAAAACGATTGTGATGTATCATGCCTAGTCAAACGTTAACGGAAAATTTTGTCGACCATATTTCCGAAATTCATGCGAATTTTTCTCTGCCCAGTGGTGAAACATAGGAGTACTAAGTACAGAGTTTACCACCTCTGGTAAACATAGACTTATCTCGTTTAAGATTTGCTCTTCTACTTGTATTGTACGCTTTTGTCCTGGTTGACCAGTATTATCATTTATTGTATTAAACGAACCAGTTTCATGAAAACGTTGAGCTAGCCTTCGACGTACATTTCCACTAGGGTATCTCCGGTTTGGGAAACCTATGCGATATTAGCATTTCCATTACAGAAGCCATATACCATGTACGTATTGGCATATTAATTGAATGTAAAATCCATTATGATTAATAATCACACAAGAACGAAAAAATACAGATACACAAGAACTAATCAAAATTATACAAATAATCACGAAAAAGCAGAGGTTACATGAAATTAATAGTTAATAATAATTTATTGTCATAGTTGGAGATGAACAAGGACGTTGTCGTTACAAAACAATAATTTAGAAATACAATTATCATACATCTACATAGATATACATATTTAGCTGACTATACATAAACTCGTTAATGTTGTAAAAGCAATTTTGGAGGAGGTTTATTTTCAGTTTATTTTCAAATAACGACTGTGGTTGCAGCTTTTTGATCGAGGTAGGCAGCTTCTTACAATGTGTACAGTGTTATTGCCGAGTATTTGGGACTCATTTCTCGACCTAACGGGTTATACAGGTTCAAACGTGTTCAAAATCCGTTGCGTCATAGTTGCACATGTGCGAGGCCTACACTATATATATTACGGCTCGAATACTAGTAGTTTTTAGTAGCTTGCCAGACAACGCGACTAGTGCATGAAAATGTCTTAGATAACAAAAAACGAGTACCGCGTGGTCAGTAAAGTTTTAACAAAAGAAGGGCATACGCCTAATCACATTAAATAACGTTTAGACTGCGTTTACGATGATTTATTTTCTTCATATTCCACTGTAAATAGTGGGCAAAATGTTTCCGTATGGGATAAGAATCCTTTGACGATGATGAGCGGCTAATTGAACTAATAACGCCTCAAAACATTTCAATTATTGAAGAAATGGTATTAGCAGATTGTCGTTTGAAAGTGAAGTAGTGATGTCTAGCATTTCTGAAACAAGTATTCGCTGAATTATCCGTAACCATTTGGGTATGAATAAGATTAGTGTAAGATGGGTATCGCATCTTCCTTCTGCTCTCCAACGTGAACGTCGGGTCGAATGTGCGCGCTCATTTTTAAACATGTGTGGAGACGACCCGAAACCGATTTTGGAGTCCATTGCCAAAGGAGATGAAATAATGGTTCTGTATTATGATCCTCTGTCCAAAAAGGAATCGATGGAATGGCAGAGACCCGATGAACCTTGGTCCAGAAAAGCGAAAGTCGTTCAATCAACGAAAAAGTTGATGGCCACAATATTCTGGCATTGTAAGGGTATTTTACTCATTGACTCTAAAGAGCGGAGTACAGCTGTCAACAGCACATATTATGCGTCTTTGCTACATACATTCAAGGATAATATTCATGCAAAACGTCGATGAAAGTTAATAGAAGGTGTTATTGCGCGACAATGCATCTGTCCATACTGCCGCCATTTCACAAGCTACCATCCGCGAATGTGGATTTCAAGAATTGGAACATCCACCGTATAGTCCGGACATGGCTCCCAGTAATTATTATTTATTTTTTCATTGAAAGAAAGACCTTAGCGGACGTCGTTTTGCGGAAAATAGTGCAGTTGCAAACAGCTGCAATACAACATTTTGAGGGAACAACTTTAGATTATTTTTAGAAGGATTTAGGATTATTAATTGTTCGTTGTAATAAATGTATTGAAGTTAAGGGAGATTATATTGAAAAATAGAAATTGCTATATTTTACCAAATTTATTTTTTCTATATCAGGCCGAGAATTGTGCTAAATTTTGTCGGCGACGTGTCTGCGTATCACATCGTAGAAATATCACTATTTTTAACAAAAGTTTGTTCATTGTTTTTGTAAAAAGTTAAAATTCCAAATATGCAGAGACAAGGGAGAGCATCTGAAATTCCCTGAAAAGATAATTTCTATGTAATGCGTTAATGAAGCAATGTTAAAAACAATTTTTGAAGTGAAAAAGAAAACGTTTACGAAAAAAATAAGTATTAAAAATTCCTCTTTATGCTAAACTGTAGTCATCTCTATTAACAGATATCGAACACTAATGTTTACTTGGGGACTAAAAGTCCGAAATTTGAGAACCTCACGAAGATGTATGCATTATGGTAGGTACAATACTTTGGTGTCGAGGTTTTCGATTCAGAACTGAACGAAGAATCTCGCTGCGTGTAGCTTTTACGCCAACTTATACACACCTTGTATACAAAAATTTCTGAAATGTGGAGAGCAGCCTTAAACAAACTGGTGGGTTTAATAGTGTTAGATATAGATTTAGAAAAAATAAATTTGGACCACATGGTATCACTTCCTACTATCACCACCAGAAGATTGTCAAAATGTATTGAAATTTTCATCTCAACTGTATGGAGAGTGTGTCCAAAGATCAATAGTTTCATCTATATCACTGTATGCTTGTGGAAGATTTATTTCTACAAAGTCTTCCAACACGTAGAAATCGGTTAACTGACAAACATATAAGACGAGAATTGTGTTTTATAAGAAGCATACTTTTCAGTTTGCATTCATCATGTATACCGTTGTTATCTAAGGCAAGGTGGTGAACACTTTGATTGATTTCAATTTCAAGATTACTCTTGTTAACACGCTTATTCTAGAATAGTTTTGAATTAACCTTACTATGCTTTAGCATCAACTGTCCAACACTTGTATCTAAATTGGTGTCTTTGTCGTCTACAAGTGCGTGAACGGATCAATGCCAGACACCATATGCGAGACGATATTGACACATACTAGCAAAGACGTAGAGATGGATTTAGAACTATGTCACTAATATAAATGCGACTATAGGACACGTTCGCAATTTGTATGCGGACGACAATAAAATGTCAACAAGCACAGACCAATCATACACGCAGAGAGATGGTTTCTTGCATCAAGAAAATAGATTTCCTTGCAAAAATCTCTATTCAAGAGAATATTTTTATTTCAATACTATAAAAATGTATAATACAAGAAAATAATTTTCTTAAAATTGTATTTGGATTAAATAAACATTTTCTTAGGGTTCGAAAGTCAAGAAAATCCAAAACAGAAAAATGTTTCTCCCAAGCAAATCATTCAGTTTTAAATTAAGAAAATATTCACATTAAAGGTAGGAGTGAAAAAATGGTGCAGATCTCACAGTGTTCTATTGAGAACTTATACGACCGGTTTTGTGTTCAAATAGCGCATCATCAGGCCAGCTACAAGGATATCCAACACAAGAAAAATTAAAATAATGGAAAAAAAACCTAAAGCTAATTAAAAATTAGGAGCGAGTGAATGAGCTAATGAAAAAGTTCTTTTTTATAGATTACAGTATAATTAAGTTATTTCTTTAACAATACGATTAAATAGGGATCATTTTTATGTAATTAAATAATTAATGAGTTAATATTTAAGTTTATTTATCCTTAAGAAAGTATTGTTTTGTGTTATATTGGCTATTTTCTTGTACTAAGAATCGCTTTCTTCAAATTTTCTGCAAGATTTTCTTGAATCAAGTTAACAAATGTCTTAAAGAAAAAAATACAATTACATATTTCATTACAAGTATGTACTTCTCTTAAGCGGAGAAAAAACGCAAAGAAAATATTTCTTTTGATTTAAAACAGTTTGTTGTTTTGGGGATAATTGAAACAGTAATTGTCTTGAATTAAGGCGGACAGCTTTGATTCAAGTAAACGATTCTCTGCGTGCAGTTATTTCTTATTTGCCACTGCCAATGTAATATTTTTGAAGAAATGATGTCATAGTCTCTTGGGCTTTAGGTTTAGGGTACACATATGTTTGCTTTTTCCATATTCTCTGTGTTTTTGGAACGGTTTGGGATTTGGCTACGTATGAAAATGGCTTATCCGCCACTCTCGATTGAATCAGGTTATTTCATTAGTTTAAAAACAAGCTGGAATAATAATTAATTATCTCCGAAAGCGTAATACGAAACATTTTTATAATACCAAACCGCGGATACAGATTTGACGCATCGGTAGCGGAAATCATCCTTCCGTATGTCCATTCCGTGTGCTTCGGGTTACCTCCATTAATTAAAAAAAAATGTTTATTAAACTATGTTCCGGCGGCATCAAGTATACATAGTATGGTACTGCTGCTAGTAGTAGTGCAGTGCTACGCGGGCATCATTTAATTAGCCCTGGGTGTGGCCAGCACTACGGCCGCTATATAAAACATCGATCGTCGAACGAACCGGTCATCGCTTCAAAAGTTCGCTCTTTGATTCCCTCATTGCCGCTTTAAAATCTAGACGCACATGCGCCCCCCGTTCGCCCGCGCCGCTTACCCGTACCCGCTGTACCTATGCAGGCCCCGGCTCTCCTGTTCGGTTCTTCTCTTCTCTTCCTCTCATCCTACGCCGTCCCGCTAATTTGCAGCGAGCGAGCGAGCGGTGCGCGGAAAAAATCTTCCTCCCTCATCATCTGATGCGTTAACGACGCATCACCCCGTCTCTATATACCTAGTACCTACTACTACCCGTCCTGGCTATTTTTTTCCTCCTTCTACTCCTCCTCGTCCTCTTCTTCCCCGTAATCTATATAGAGGAGAAAGAGAGCCTCATCTAAGTCGTATTAACGCTAATGTACCCCCTCGTTGGAATTTCACGCGGATGTGATAATTTTCAAAACGGTTATTAACTATTCCGAATAATATCCTATTTATTTGTCGCTGAGATACCGAGGAAATTGCTTAATTTTAAATTTTCGAGAGATAATTAAACTAATTTAAGTAAAGCTGGACGAATTTCACAGAAATTCAAATGAATATAGGCATGGATTTAAGGGCGTCAATGATTACCCCAGTCCTACTTACATGACAGAAAAGGTTTGCAGAATTTCTTCCACAAATACACTGGTTTCATTACTAAACTGAATTCAAACAGTGAAAATTCTCTCTACTCTCCCTTTTCTATAAGTTAGAATTAATACCTGGCGACCAGACATGCGTAAGTAATACATTAGAGCAGAGATCGTGACAGGCCCAAGCAAATTTCAGGCTGGGAGTTTTCCCAATCCATACCATGCACTGTTTTAACTTGTACGCAAGTACGTTGATGACGTACAGAACTTAATTTTGAAAGTGTGCCAGCCTATACTGCCAGCAGTGAATCCACGCATACGCAAACCTTTCTTCATCATAACTCCTGGTTTTCAATTTAAACAAAAGGCATTCAGCAGGGTAATACTTAAAGACGTAGTCTATCATCTGTATACAGACGTGGGCAGGATAGATGAAGAAGTTACTACCAATAGATACAAATCGTTTTATTTTTTTTCAAAATTCTCGACAAATTTTTTCCGCACTGAAGGTTACATGGTAACATGGTTACACGTTTTTTGTTTGACATTCGGGAACAAAAAGAAGTGGTTAGGCGATAAATCAGATGAATGCGGGCAATGAGACGTTAATTCGATGTTTTTTTTCCTTCAAATAACCAATTGTTTGACGTGTTATGTTAGAGCTGGCATGATGAAAGATGATGCGAAGTTGTTGATTGCTTTTCCTAATTTCATCGATAACCTGTGGCAAACAAATTATGGTATATCATTCAACATTAACTGTTCTTCGATCCTCGAAACCAGTGCTTGCTATATGTCCAGTACAACGAAAGAAACAAACAATTATTATCTTGCAAGGACTTTGTCGGATTCGATTCATCTGGGAACACCCAGACAGTTGATTGCTGCATGGTTTTCGGCTCGTACGAATATATCCAAATTTCGTAACATGTTACGATGTTATGTACGGATTTTGAAGTTCCTCTGCCGAATTTTTTGAATATTAGCTTACACCAATTGGCACGGCACTTTTTGTGTTGGGTCAAATTATGCGAAATCCACCGGGAACAGATCTTTTTTACACCTAAATGTTCGTGCAAAATCGAATGTACTGCAGACTTCTACTTAAAGAAAAATGTCTAAACACTCAAATAATAAAAAATGGTACAAACATCATGGACCCGTATTTCTTCACCGTCATCTTCCGCGATTCCAGCCATATTCTCACCTTGTCACTAACTTTCTGTGGCTTGCTTGAGTTTTCTTCCTGTATTTTCTTACTTTCCATGCTTAGGTTTTCTTCAGATATTAAACTTTTATTGGGTTATTTGCCAGTTATTGCTTCCTGTGGGGCAATCTCATGGCCGATTCTGTAAGACTCATGTACAGTGCACGACGACTGAAACTGTAGAACTTTCTTCTATGTAATTTTGAATAATAATGTAGAATAATGTAAAAAAACATCTTCTATATCCTATTTGAAGGAACGTGTCGATATACTCTTTATTTAAAACAATTCCAACACGTGAGTTATAAACATTTACACCGATTTACGATTGGAACTAGTTCAATTTTTAATCATAGATATGTGAGACAAATGGGAAGATATATAACACCATATACCTACATATGTCTCTTATGTTGTAAAGTTTTTTTATTTCACATTATTATTTTTGATGATATTGTATATTATTACTAGATATTTAACAAAAATATGAGTTTGACCCAAATAAAAAATATGAGATAAAAATTTGAATTGGCCAAAAATGGAAACCAATTTTTTTAAAATTAACGATTATTTATTTCTAGTATTGCCATAAATCTTAGTACATTTACAGCTAATGTAACACAAGGTGTTTTAGGATATTTCTATGTACAGGCCATTATCCTACGGTAATGGCCCCGTAATTGTGATTACGCTGACTAATTGTGAGATAGCTTACATTTAAGATACACAGTAACGATTGGTTCTTATTCATGTTTATATGTGTACAAAAGTTTCATTAAAAATCGAAATCAGTTCTTTAACTTTTTCCCACAAATTACCAAACTACATATGTTATCAGCACAGATGATTGTGTGCCAGGTTCGAAATATCCGCATGGATTCCGAGAATATGATTATCAAGGAAGGTTTTCCGTTAACGTTTGGCTGGGCATAATAAATTACAGGTTCGTTGTGTCAATTTATCTACCAAACCGTCTTGATGCCAATGGGTATCTCAATATATTGGAAGTAGTTATTGACGAGATGCCGTTGAACATACACCATAGCATGACGGAGCTTCTGCTAACTTTACTCGTAATGTAAGAGAATGATTGGATGAGACACTCAAACAGATGGATTGGCCGGCGGGGCGGTCCTATCTTATGGCCTGCGAGATCTTCCGATCTCAATTTTTAAACCTTTTTGTTTGAGGTTTTATTGGAGAGACAGTTTATGCAATGACTCCGCAAGACTGACGAAGTTAGAGACAGAATTAACGCGACAGTATGAGAATTTATACCGGAAAGGCTCGAACAAGTTCTACAAACGATATTTCGTAGATTGCAACTATGCTTGGCAACAGACGGATTTCACTTGATGGAATGTAGTACAATTATTGTAGGATCAATATTATAGCAGTCATTAACACAGTTATATAACTCGACCGCAATTTTTTGTTAATTATTACATGTTATCACAGGTAATACTTCAAAGTTATGGTCAAGTTTCTATCGTATTGTTTCACATAAATGTATCATTCTTCCAGTAATCTTTGTGTTGAGACATGCAAGACAAGATTGTGGCAATTTTTGATATAAAATTATTTTTTTCAAAATAAATAATATAAAATGAGCGAGTTTATAAACAAATCATCACCTATCTGTATAGACGACTATTTTATTATTGAAGCCTGTCTAAATGCATGAACCAAATGTTTCCTGCCTTAGGATTACGCCCAGATAGTATTGGTTATTCATCAATAGATGGCGCAACGAAAACTTTTTTTTTCTAATAAATCCAAGGAGGTAATAAGAGAAAAAGAGAGTATGTGCATCCCTAAAACGAGGGACCTAAATAGTCTTTCAAAATGAATGCCAGATGTTTTCTGTTTTTCAGTGGCGTTGGTGTAAAATCCAATTTGGGGTATTTTTTTTGTCATATTTGTAGAAATAAATGTTATTTTTGAATGAAATTGTAATAACAAATTTTGTAAATAGTTTTAAATCAAATTACTTGTTTAATACTGCATTAAAACTAATTATAACAAAAATCTAATAAAAAATGTATATCATATATTTGAATGAATTAAAAATTTGATGGATACGTTCTAGGAAACAATAACTTCTGAAATTTTTTCTGTTTACCCTTAGTACCTCTTTCCAAAAAATTTATGGAAACATGTTTTGTTTGGAGAGCGCAGGCAGAAAAATGAAACACGAATGCAGATGAAAATAATATTTATTGACATTGAAAAGTTGTTAATTTTGTATACATACTTCCTATTCTATCTGCTGGCGAAAAACTTTTACAGCTGTATTTTATGCGTGTATATAATAAATGAATCTACAATATATTTCATTAGTAAATGTATGTACATGATTTCTAAAGGGTTTTGTTTCTAACATATGTTCATTTAAAGAATTAAATATGTCTTTTCCGACAAAATAAGTAATAACTCCTAAAGTCAATAACTGCTTCTTTATTTTGGGTTTTGCTCTCATAATTTTTGAAATGTCACGTCTTATACAGCGCTCAATTTCTATATATTAGTAACATCGGCACCTGGATAGATAAGTCTCACTCGGTCAGAAAAATTTAAAAATGAGTGCAGAAAGTCCTCTGTCTGTGCCAAACAAAGCACAACAAAACACACTTTTCACTTTTTAATTTTTTTGATAACTTCTTTGTTACAAATCCACTAATATACAGAATGTCTCTGAATTAACGTATAGATAGGTAAGGCAGACAGAAAATTATTAAATTTAAATAAAAGTATTCCGATCTTGTTAAAACACTAATACACTAAATACTAGCATAATATATCACTCTAAACAGTCTAAACATTATTTTTTAATAATCCTCTTATCGCATCTCCTATAGAAAATACACTTTACTAATTGAAAAAATTTCTTTGTTGTCAATTTCCAAGATCTACTTAGTTTTTCAGCAGTAAAATTATGGCATAAGATATTTACTATTCAAGCATGGCTGAATTCCAAAAGATGAAATTTCAACTTAACAATTTTCTGTCTGTCTTACCTATCTATGCGTGAAACCGAGGACACCTTGTATATATATCACTACTTGCTTGCAGTATTCCGTCAGAGCTGGTTGCTGAAGAACATAATCATGTTCCTGGAGAAGAGCCTTAAAATCTTGGTGATCCTTGTTGTCACATTCTTCTACATTATGCACCACATTTTGATTTATTATATCTTCAGAAGGATTGTGTCTTGACGAGAGGTCTAATATTTGTCAATTTGTTCAAGCTTCTGAGAATCGTTTGGAAAGCTGTAAATATTTTTGTTTAATAATATGTATATGTATTAAACACCAAAAGTAACCACTAAACTAACTAAAATAATTAAAGCCATCATATTTTGCTATTTATATGATATCTCATTAAAGATTGCGATGTTTAAAAAGGAAATATTCATCAGAAGAGATTATTATATATACACGCTACTGAGTTTAAAACCGAAATATAACTTTAATACGGACATTATTTATTTTTATAAAGGATTGATTACTGGTGGAAACTTGTTCCCAACTCCTTACTTTTATTGGTTTTCAAAATACCACACACTGCACAACTAACTATCGTCTTTTTAGTTTATATTTACTTACTAAAACGCTAAGAACTAACTATTATATACAAGAAACACTACAGCTAAAAACTAAACAGTAAAAATAGTTATTAATGTTTGTAATTATGTAGCTTGGGAAGCTGTTGGAGATACAGAAACATAAGAATAGTTATTATTATTGTGTTTTACTTGTTCTTTCAACCATTATAATTATGCATATATCTTATCGTATTATGGAATACAATGTTTAGAACAATATTGTTGCATTTTTTACAACGTGTGTAGCTAAACTATTATAGCAACCTTTGTAACAGATCATTGACTAAATTTTTATAACAATAATATATTTAATAGAAATACAATCCGTCAACCATAATCGAATAGTAAAGATTTGCGTAAGTTGTAGCTAGTCGTATATTCTCAAACAAATTGTAGCAAATTGTACAACAATTGTTTGATCCTTTACAACATCTTTTTTTTTCTGTCTGCGTAAGTAATATTTTTACTGATTTACTATCCGATAAATATCCAGAAATGAATCAATTCTGTTATAAAATACACTGTAATTTAATATTTTTCAATATGTATTATTTTGGCAATAAATAATTGAAATTTACAATATCATCTCTTGTACTATGTGGAATTCAAAACGTAAAATTCATCTATCTGACACTATTAATGATGAGTAAAATGTTTTCGACGTTTAAGATTCTGAAGATATTACAGTACCTACTATTACAATAGTATGTGAGTCCAGTGTTGCCCTATGTATGTTTCTTTCAAATGATTCCTAAAAACATACGAAACATGATGCAACATTTTAATATTAAGATTTTCGATTCAGAACAGAACGCAGAATGTCGCTGCGTGTTGGTTTGGCACTAATTTATACACATCTCGTATGTAAGATGAAAATACATCGATGAAATCGTGTGTGTATCTGTTAGGGAAAACTGTTGTCGCCTATCGAAATCATTACTTCTGCAGCGTTGAAAACGAAAGGGTACACCGATTTTGATGATAAGAAGGTTCTATTCAAAATGGCTCAATTAATAGAAATTTTATTAGTAGAGAATTAACACATTTGTCTATAAATATGTTACTATATCTTCGCAAAATACCAAATTAAATAAATATAGGGAAGACTACTAACAAAATACCTTTTTTCAATCCACCATGAAAGCGGTAATTCCTTCGTTTATATGTATTATGCCTGTAATTTTGCGGCTTGCATTAGCAACCGACGTTTTAATAATGAATAATCCAAATAATGCAATTTTGTTTTGCCTTTTCTGTTTTTGTTTTCGTACGTTGGTTCACCGATCGGGATCAGTGTATTTTTCGTTCGGAACGATTTTTTTTATAGAAGGGCGCGGTAGTAGTAGTAAAAAACAAATGCTTGTTTATGCGGTCACACACATATCTTGTTATGTATTTTTCGAAAATGGTTTTTGGGATAATTAAAGATAAATAAAGTGCGTGGCGAACAAAATGACCGAACATGAAATTTTTGAAATGAAATAATTATGATGGCCATAATGCGTAGAGATGAATAAGCGGAGTCTGCTTTATTGTAGTTTGCTTAATTGCACTTTCTTCCAAATAATCGAAATCCATATAGAATCCTGTACTTTCCCTTGCATCTTCTCTTACATTACAAGATCCACATCAGCAGGTTTTTAAACAAATTATACCTTCTTTGTTTCCCTTTTCTTCACCGTCTTCTTCGTTAGTTTTATAGCTTTATCGCTTTTTTCCATGTTTAGTTCTCCAGTTTCTTTTTCTATGTTCTGCAAAAGTTTGTTTAAATCTTCTTCGTTCTGCATTGAACACATTATTTCTTTTAGCAAAAGAAGATCTTGTTGATCTAACTTTTGAGTCTACACCGGCCTTATACGGAGTTCTATGGTGCCAAAATGATAAGCATGCACGCCGAGAAATGGTTTCTTGCATGAAGAAATTAGATTTTCTTGCAAAAATCGGTCTCTATCCAAAAAAATATTTTTATTTCAAGATTATAAAAATGTATATATAAGAACATAATTTTCTTGAAATTGAATTTGGATTAAATAAATTTTTTTCTTAGAGTTAGAAAATCAAGAAAATCCAAGACAGAAAAATGTTACGAAAATATTCATATTACATTAACCGGTATCTTTTGAAAATGTTTATGAAACGTTGTACGACGTTGTACGTTAAAGGTTATGTCATTGTATGGGTAAGTATGGAATCTGGATACCGGTTGCTGTCGCTACTTCCTAGGGCGGCATGACTATATCTCTTGGCACTGGGTGGCACCAGGAAATATTTCGGTGCTGTTTTTGAAGATTAGTGGTATTCTCACATTGTTTTTGCCTAGAGTGAATCCATCAATACAATGAACTATATATCAGCATTACCTTGGTTATTGTTTCTAGGCACTTTTTTCATGTGTACTTCTACATTAAAGTTCACTTTTGTCTGAACATTATTCTGTAGATAACCTGCCTTGGCCTTTTTAAAATCACAAGCAATGAGAATAATTTACTGCATTATGTACGGATATGTCGTACTGTTTTAAACAAGGTAAGTGCAATTAATAACGTGGATATAAATAATATGCATTTCAAGAATTGTAGGTAAATAAATGCTCTATTTTAAGAAAATGAAACTATTGATTTATGAACAATACCTAAACGCTTTCTTGAATTAAGAAAACTTTTTGCTATCCTTAAGAAAATATTATTTTGTGCTATAACGGCCATTTACTTATACTCAGAATTCCCATTTTCAAATTTTCTGCAAGATTTTCTTGAATCAAGTGAACAAATGTCTTAAACGAAGAAATGCAATTATTTTATTACAAGTATATACTTATCTTAAGCGGAAAAAAGGATGCTAAGAAAATATTTCTTTTTTTTTTTAAACAGTAATTCTATTGTGGATAATTGAAGCAGTAATTGTCTTGAATTGAGGCGGACAGACTTGATACAAGTAAACGTTTCTCTGCGTGTGGTTGCTCATAAACTGAATAAGCGGCAATCTGTTACTCTATTTGTTTGTGCTATTTTGTTGCGTCCAAGTGGTACGCATGTTTTCCAAAACCTGATTGGCTTTGACTGTGTCTCGGGCTTTCGTGCACAATTCCTTCGGCCACATATCTCTTAGACTTTCTATCATTTTATTGCAAAATTCGCTATTATTGTCCGATTACAGAATACCAGAAGCTCCAAAAAGGATAAATATTCCAAGAAATAAATTTTGTAAGGTGGTCCTGGTATGCTATGATAAATTTATAATTGTCATTTGAGTGGGATTGGAAATCAATCAGATCGACCTCAGAGCCACTATTTGTCCAGTATTGTATAATTACAATTTATTGCTGGTACAGTTACAATATCTGGAATATATTCGTAGGTCCCGTGTTCCTTGGCAAAGATTTTCTTTTTATTCAACTTTTTGTATCTTTCTTTTGACATGCTTGGGGCATAGGGTTTAACGTAACGTAATAAATCATATTTACCTAATTGTATTTAATGTAAAACATCTGTATTGGAATTTTAAATTTTATGCACTAATTTGGGAAGATTTATTTTGGAATTTTTTGTACCAGAAGTGATACATCTCCTGTTTGAACTGCTACTAGGCTTAATAACATTATATGTGCAATTTTATATTTAGCGGGTCGATAGTCCAGTGGTAACATGGACTGCTCTTGACTGTGGTAGAGTTAGGTGCTGTGCGTTCGAGTCCCACCAAGGTTAAGTAGCAGATTTTCTGGTGGGTTCGGTATTATCTCAAGTCACTATTCTCACGTCACGGAATAATTAACTGCGCTTCACCCCTTCAGGTGAGGGGCGATAGTGACAAAGCCATAAGACACTTTACACACACCATTTATATACTAGAAAAGTTCGTGAGGTTATAACAAGTTTTAAAACCTGTAGGACCGTCACCGCACATTAGAAAAAAAATTCGTGGGTTGTATTTGAAGAAGAGGGACACATTAAATTTAGTGAATTCGTTTGTTTTCTTTTTTTAATTCTCCAATGTCCTTCCTGTACAAATTAATAACCACAACCGAAACATCCCTTATCTTTTACCTTCTGCAAAATTAGCACAGATGTCTTGGAGGGTCAGCGATCTAGCTAATGCGAGAATCCGCAAGTCATTTTCTAATCATCAAAGATACACAGACCCACATACTACAGCGATGACAGTGCAAGTTTAGTTTTAATGCCTTTCCCTTTTCAAGCGTTAAATTTCTTAGGATGTGCCAAACCGCAAGACACTCCACTTCCTTTGCTTCGAAAATGCACGAGTCCCGGTGCTACTACTTCGAACATAAACTGATGTATGCATTACCTAATATCCATTTATATGCATTCGTAGCATTTTCCTAGACAGACATGGAAGAATCGCATGATATAATTGCGGAGGTTGTTTCAGAAAGGATTATTTGACTGTCAGCCAGTCATCCAAGCGCTGCAAGTTAAGTGCCATTAATTAGACCCCGAAATAACTATTGTGCTATAATTATATTGCATCGTTGACGCTTTAAGACATTTTGATACCTTTTTAGTATGATTTATGGGAATACTATCTTTGGCGTGACGTATTATTAGCGTTCGCTTGACGAGCTTTAAATAACATTGCGTATTAACTGCAGAGTTTAGAAAATAAGCAAGTAAAATAAGCTTATTTTGCTATACTACCATGTTATTCTTTTATTCCAGAAACGCATATGACAAGCATCTTATATTAAGTTGAGGTAAAATACATTTTTCATTTGCATTGCTTATCCTGTATTCCGGCATTCAGCCTCTAGCTTTGTATAGGGAGTCCATATTTACCTCTTTTATTGTTTGTTTTTATAGAGAAAGATTGTACTTGGTTGAATCCTATACACTAAGAAGAAAAACAAAAATGTGATGATCCTAACATGTTTTTTAATTCATACTTCAAATTGAAAATAAGAAACATATGAATATAAGTCCAGTAGCGTGAGCAACGAAGGCACAAGATGACAGTGAGCTACAACATATATATGTTACCGTTACTTTGATAAATGAGGGTAGTATGCATAATAACCGGGTATTATACATAACACCAAGCGCTTCTGATTAATTTGATAAATATTTTATATTTTAAAGAATTAATCACATTTGCGTGATATTATGAATAATATCCAGCACCCTCTGGTTAATATGATAAATATCACACTTATGCAGGTTTGAACCTGTCTGTGTGCAAGTTTCGACCTGTCTTAGTTGCACGTGGCATCTGATTGCTTGTTTTCATGACAGTCGAGATTGAGTGTTCATTGAGTGCAGATGCCTTGTATTATCTTGATATGGATATCTATCGTTTTAACAGGATGGAGACTCGTTTTAATGAAAGTTTATTGAATACTTTTAAGAATAAGAAGAAAAATAGTGGGATGATGAGTAAGGAAGGCTACCAGAACTTAATTGAGAAAGTGCGAGTGTCAAAATCTAAAACCAGTGGGAAAAAAACCTGAGGATTATCAACGATCGAAGCGGTACGACATTATGAAATTGGGTGATAGTGAAAAATTAATATACCCGGTGAGTGACGAGTCATCATCAGACCGTTATTATGTGCATACAGAGCAGATCTTCAACATACTGTGACTACAAATTCATCCTCGTTTACCAGGATCATGTTACGAAATTTATAGAGTTGCGGCCTTTGAAAAGTAAAAGAGCAGAGGAAGTTGCACATAACTTGCTTGATATTTTCACAATTTTGGGCGCTCCTAGCATACTGCAAAGTGATAATGGCCGTGAATTCTGTAATCACATCATTCAAGAAGTATACGAAATGTGAAGTGAATTGAAGATAGTTCATGGAAAGCCGAGACAAGTCGCAAGGCTCTGAGGAGCGCGTAAATCAGGACATTGAAAACATGCTGACGACTTGGACGGAAACAAACCAAACTTGTTCAACTCATGAAGAATAGAGCCCATCATGAAGGCACATTTGGGATTCCAGCAAAAGTAATTCTTACATCATCACTTTCTACCGATGTCATCAGAAACCTGGAATCTGAAGAAGATCTGGAAACCTTAATCGACTCTTCTTCAAGTGCTTTAGTACGTGATAATGGACAAACAAAGAATGGTGGCGAAGAAGATGGGGAAGTAGCAGAGAATGGTGACGAAGAAGATGGGAAAGTAATAGAAAATGGTGAAAAGGAAGATGGACAAATAGGGGACGGAGATAGTGCTGTAGAGGACATTTCCTGGGGAAAATATGATTTCAGACAAAATCAACATTATTAAAAAGAAGAGGGAAAATGCCATAAGTGCATTGCAGTGCCAGGCAAAAAAGATGAGGCTAATGTCTGAATCGAAGTTTGCAAGAGGCAAGATTGGAGATACTGCAAAAATACGGGTTTCTGATGACGACAGGGGTAGAAGTGTCTCCAGGAACATTCTTGGGGTCATTCTGCAGATGGATGCTAATGGCAAGATGTATGAGATTGGCACTAACGAAGGACGATTGGCTCAAAAGTATTCTAGGAACCAGTCTGCCTGTAAGGAGAATTTCATTTCACAAGAGGAAGTTCCAGATGTAATTGTGACTCTTCGTGAGTGTGCCAGGAAATTTTCAATCACAGGTGGTCAAGGTTTCAAGAGATGTAACTGCAAGGGAAAGTGTCTTTCAGGAAAATGTAACTACAAGAAGCATGGGTTACTCTGTAATTCGAAATGCCATGACAGTTTGCAATGTTCTAACAAGTAGAAGTACAATGTTTTATTCAATGAAAAAATGTGTTACTGTTACCATTTGTAAAGACAAATGGTAACAGTAACACACTTTTTCATTGAATAAAACATTGTCTTTTTATTTCACAAGCACTGATGAAAATTCAGTACTTCCTAAATATTGTAATTTATCACTTCAGCCAAGAGGGTTTGGGTTGTATGTAAAATAACCGGTTAAAATAATAAATTGCATACATATTATTACATTAACCACCTTTATTGGTTATTATGTATAATACCCGGTTATTGTGCATACTAACACATTTATCAAAGTAACGGTAACATATATAAAGATTTATCTATCGTTGAAGAACTCTTCTAACGAGTAGAAGCATTTGGACTTTGGACTTCAATGTTTTTTTTTTAATTTCCTAATACTAAGCGTTTTCCAATAATTCGGAAGTTTATTGTAAATTTTTATAGCTGCAATATGTGTACAATCTGCTGATAACTGTAAATTATGCTTTGTGTGATGTATTTTGGGATCACGTGTCTTGTAAGCATGCTGGCTATAGTTTTTGCGCTTATTTGATCTTTTTCTTTATGGATGTAGCAACTGGCTTCTAATATGTATAGTTCAAATAGTGTTAAAATTTTTAAACTCATAGAGAAACTTCGGCAAGATGTTAATTGATTAACACCAGCAATCGTTCTAATCGCAGCTTTCTGTTTGGGGAAAACATTAGCCGACGAGGAACCTCACAAAAGTATTCCATATAATAATAGTGATAACAATTCAGAATAGTACACTATTTTCAACGTATTTGTGTTTATAGTATGGTTTAGTTGTTGTAGCTTAAATATAGTTGTGTTTAATTTAGATACTAGTAGACTACAGTGTGCAACCCATTTCATAGTGGCTGAAAAGGTGCTTTTTGTTTCTGAAATACCTCTGCTATTTATTCTCAAGTCAAGTTTGTTATTTATTTTCTTTTGTAAAGTACGAAAGAACATATATTTAGTTTTTTCTGTATAAAAACAAGCCGTTAGCGTAGCACCACTTGTACATTTTATTTAACATATTACGAGTCTCAAATTCTGTTAGTTCTTCATTACTCGCAGAAAGTAGAGTTATATCATCTGCATAGCAGACTAGATGGTAATCGCAAATGAAATTTACAATGTCATTTATAAAAAACGAGAACAGAGTGGGAAAAAGAATAGATCTTTGCGCCAAACCAATATTACTTTCCATTTAAGAAGGTCTGCTTGTCTGGTATTGCAATTTTCTATGGATATTTTGACAAATTGCATTCTCCTTGAAAGATAGGAACTGATCCGCTCTCCAGCTTTGCTTCGGAACCCCAAAGAGCTCAATTTATCGATTAATAGATTGTGTTATATACAATCAAAAGCTTTTGTTAAATCGCAGATGATGCATACTGGGTATAGTTTGCATTCGATATTTTCCAGGATATTTTGATGAATGTCTAGCAGCGCAGTGATAGTGGATTTATCAGTTCTAAACCCATGTTGCGATTGAGAAAATAAATTATGTTTGTCAATGAAATTGTTCATTCTGTTGAGCGTTGCGTACTCAAACGACTTTGTAAAAGAAGATAATCGGCCTGTAATTTGACAAAGAGTTCCGATTTTCTTTTTCAAAAATAGGTTTGATTCAGAAAACTTTCAGAGACTTAAGGAAAGTACCTGTTTCAAAAGAGATATTAATTGAGTGTTATTGGTCTAACCAATTCGTACTTGAACTCTCTTATAACGCGAGCGGGAACACCTTCGGGGCCCGAGGTGGATTTATTTTTAACGTTAGCACAAATTGCGAGCATTTCACTTTCAGAGTAGGGATTCAAATACATTGTATAATCGTTGCTAGTAATATGAGTATTGGAGAGGGACATATTAGGAATGGACAACGAGGTCTTGTGTGGAGCTTGGGAAAAGTGCTGGATGAAGACCTCTGCTGTATTTATAGGAGAACTAATAACAGAGTTGTTAATCTTAATTTCCAATCGACTCTCAGAGTCTGTCTTATAGGTCGTTTACAATTTGCCAAGTGGTACGACTTTTATTATCAATTTGTTCAACAGGCGATTTTTATAGGATTCCAAAGTCTTTACTTGACATTCCAGGGAGCACTAGACATTTTAAAATAAGAGTTATTTTTAATGTAAAAGTATATTTCATCTCTTAGCCGTTTTTTGTTTAAAAATTTAAAAATCTTTTTTTCTTGATTTTTAGGGAATACCTTCGCCTTTCCGTCAGCCAACAAAGATGGCTTGAATAATTATTTACAAAATAAGTTCAAATAACAAAAAGATTGTAACGTAGAATAGTTTTTAATGTGTTATTTAATAAAATCAAAGCCAAAAAATTTAAAAGTGTTGTGTAAGTTGACAACGTTCTATTTTTTGGACATGTACATTCTGAGGAAGACAATAAAATTTGTCGAAAGGTAAAATTTTATTTTAATGAACTCAAACAATAATATATTTAGCAATTAAGCTGCTAAAATCAAGAAAAAAAGATTTTTAGGTATCTGTAAAACCTAAAAGATTAGCTTGATAGTACCCTGGTACACCTGGAAGTTTCGATAAATAATTCTTCCAACGTTGGAGGTTACATATCAGGAAATTACTGTAAACATTAATCACAGCGAACATGCCTTTCATTGGTCCTAATCCCTTCTGTGGTCTCCAAAAAAGCCATATAAAACAAGTAATCAAGATATGGGAGGACAATCAAAGGATCTCGTACTGGAATAATGTTCCAGGACAAAAACAGGCGAAAACACTCATATTAGGCTCGCCAAAAACAGCAAAAATAGCGTTATCGTTCAGCAAGGGAGATCTCAGATTACTGGCAGGATTCCTGATAGGCCATGTAGCCTTAAAATATCACCTATTTAAACTAGGAAAAGCTGAAGATCAAATCTGCCGTCTATGCCAAGAAGATCTGGAAGATCTGTTGCCATCAATCGCACACGACACCAACACTTCAGTAGGCCATCCTAGGGTAGTACTAAGGTTTATTAAAAACCTCCAACTATTCTAACACACATAAGGGCATTCTGTTACAATAGATCTATTAAGGTCGCAGTGATTAAAGGCATGTGTGCCATGGCCCGACGAAAATAATAATAATAATAATAATAATAATAATAATAATAATAATAATAATAATAAACATTAATCACAGTACTTGGTTGTATAGTTTAGAAAGCTCTAATTAATAAAAAACAAATGGATGATTCCGACCAAAAAAACCGTGAGTGATTCCATCAATACCATGAGGAGCCATATTAGCATTACTTTGGTTAGTGTTTCTAGGCATTGTATTTAAAAAGAACAGATAAAAACTATTTTACTTCATTAGTTTCAATAACATGGTCACTGATTGTAATAATTGTATGTTATAGTATATGAATGGGATATTGTGTAAGATTAAGATGAACATAGAACAGCATCATAATGTTATTAATTAAATATTAATATTATTAAGTAGATACCAAAACATATTCCTTCCATTCACCGGAATCTAAGTACAGTACATTTATCCATCATATTCACGCAGGCGTATTTAACGTTTCCCGAGTCAAATGTAAAATAGGAATCCATTTATTTATAATGCAACCGAAGATTTTGATGGATTCTAGTAGTCTATGGTTGATTAAGTTGGAGTAATTTAATATTGCAATTCACACATATGAATTGTAATGTTACAAACTACAACATCGAACGTAGTAATTAGCACCACATATAATGCGTTCAGCCAACTACCTGTGTCCACTCGTTCAACGCCAAATGCTCTCTGAGCTCCCTTTATAGCCTCGGATTTCTCTCTCTCTGTCGCGGGAGTGATGGGAGATAATGTTATCTCCAGTCAACGATGATCTCAGGGAAACGATTAAGTAACTGTTCTTCTCTCAGTTTTCTTCACATTAGAAATGTTCATATTTAATGAAATATTTTCCTGTAACAATTTACAGTACAAATTTAGTTGTATCTCTGTGATAATTTCGAAAATTAAATACTACTGGTTATGAAGTTGTCATGTCCGCTGGTAAAATGTAATATTGCATAATTGTTGGTAATGTCAAATGATCATAAAGTTACGCTTTAAAGTGGAGAATCTACATCGCAGTTTTTCCTCTAAAATGAATCTATTTCGAGAATAGCGAAAGTTAATTGACATTTAATATCAAATTGTAGTTCGAAAGATATATCCTAATTGGCTGTGATCAAACAGTTGCTATCGCGAACAAAGAAGTCAAGAGACGTTTACAATTTTTCAGTTTACTTAAAACTACCGTTGTATCATCACGTGTTTAGCTAAGTGTTCTTTTACATGTGTTTAATGCTTAAATTCCACTTTAAGTACGACAAAAGTCCAGTTTGGTAATTTAAAAATACGCGGGGTTCAAATACGTAACGCGTAAACATAGATTTTACGTTAAACGTCACAATTTGAGGTTGGTTTTTCTCCTTTCAAATGAATATTCGTAAAACTTCATTATTTGTTCTTCATTTTTAATCGAAACTGCCGAAAGAGTGTCCAGTAGACACTCACAGACCTACAGACCCTAAAACTAATTAATTAATTTCGGTTAATCGCATTTTTCCTCGGTTTGTAACATTACGGTGTGTACAAATGAAGCTGTCAATTTATAAAGTATGAGGTGTGCATTTTCATTATGAAATTTAAAATAACGACGCACATATTACGACCAATTGAAATGCTGTTCTCCTTACTTTTCCGATTTGATTTTTTTTTAAATTGTTAATTGGAACTATTCCCTCAATTTTGGATTTATTGCCATTCAGTACTCAGCAGAATTTCGAGTCCCCGTTCGCAAGTTGAGGAATAATTAACTAAGTCTCACTTTTTAAGGTGAGAGCACGATGACAAGCTTAACAGCTTATGTACTCCGCCGGGCAACACTTGAAAGAAAAGAAATACAAAAAATACAACTAATCATATGAAAATATGTATAAAATAATCAATAACAAACGAAATAAAATCATAAAATTAGATATTTGAACGGGTAGTAAATATTTGGGGGTAGCAGTAAACAGCCAAAATGGCAGAAGTATGAAAATTGCAGGACGTGTGCAAGAAGGAATTCATGCATATTTAATATTTAAAGAGAAAAGAGTTGGTAAAACTTATGGTGCTGTAACTGTATATTAGCACTAAAGCAGAGAGTTCTATAATTTCTTGAAAGGAAGATGTTGAAAAGAAATGTAAGTCCAAGAAAAGTAAAGACAGAATACCGGGGAGCCAAGAGGCACACTAGAAGGAGAAGGTATAATGCAGTACTAAAAAGATTGAGATGATTCAGGCACATAGAAAGAATGGGAAACAAGAGCGAATTGAAAGAACAAAGGACTGGATAGAAACAAATAGATGGATCGAAATAGTGACCTAAAGGAAAATGGGTAGACCAAGTGGGAGACGACACAAGAAAATTGGGAATAACGGATACACATGAGCTAATCGAAAACAGGGAGGAATGGTGGACAATAGTGGAAGGTGTGAAGCGTAGCAATTTGTAGAATAAGGTGACAATTTCCCGGTAGACAAGAATTGAAGAGCTCCAAGAGGAGCGGTTTGCTACAAGCCAATAAACAGTGAGGTCCTGAAGGATCCTTGTAAGTTACTTCGTTAGGATTTTTCCCATGTTTTGAAATCATTAACATCTCAGCTATCATTGTTGGGAAAAGTGGTTGTGCGTTAGTATCGTGTGTTAAGGCAGTGATCCCTTTTTTGTTAAGATTTTGTAGAACTTTACTTGTGATTAAGTCATAGCCGGGAGCCTTTTTATAAAAGTAACAACATAAAAAACCTAAAAAACAAATTACCAAATCTTTTATTGCTGCATATCGTCATATTTCTTAAGTTGCAGTATGACATATGTGATATCGTTGGATCCGCCTTTCGATTACAATTCTAAAAACATAAAATATACAGGCTGTTCTATTTAAAATAAGAAGGTTGACGCCACTTTCGGTGAAACCGGAAATACAATTGAATTGTCGATAATGGCAGAGATTAGTTCACAAAAAATGTTAATCGACACATTTTTTCTAAAAACGCTAGTTTCTGTCGTTCAAAAGTTAGCATGGAGGGACACTTTAGGACCTCACTGTATGCATATAAGAATACGATATCTAAGATGAAACGTTAATCAAATTTCCTTAAGCTAATTAAACTATCTTGTGTAGGTGCTGCTAGTCTGTTTCGAGAAATAAAAGAAGGAGAAATAAAGAACAATAGCATTATCACATGAGTAGCACACAATGGGACTTGTAAATATAATTACATATCGCCAATGAAGTGAATTAGACAATTTCGAGAGGCGGGCAAGTCGATGATAATTCCCGAGTCCAGAGCGCTATAGAAAATTGTTCTCCTGCTCTGCTGCTATCCTGCTTCTATTGCATACTGTAGTACATAGTACTATACACCATCTATACATATTCTCCGCTCTATATACACACAGATTCAACGGAACATCAAACAGGATGAAAAAGAGCTAAACTTTTTTTTATTCGAATTCGAATGAATATACTGACCCTTGCCTTGTTTTATTTAAAAAGTAAAACTATGAATGCTCTTTTAGCTGCGGGCTGTACGTCCTATTCCTAATTAGCATATGCGCGTAAAGTGAAAAGAAAATCAGTTTTGATCATTTGCGTTTCGAATCGGGAATATGGACGTGTGCTGTAGTAGCGATAACATCAATACTGAAAATTATTATTTAATTAAGAACTTCATAATTAAATAAATTACATTATGTAATTCGAGTACTTTGTTGCCGGTTTTATCAGTTCGGAAAAGAGTAAATATGATATAGAATCGTTGAGCTAAATATCAGTTTAGAGAAAGAGCGTGCGTGATCGAGATACGAGGGTGCTTTTAAATGTTCGCGAAATGAAGCACAGATGGCAGCATCAGTTCGATTAAAACATACGCAATGGATGGCGCCAATTCTTTTGTGCACAAATGTCAAATATGATATTGTTCTGTCAAGTAGTATCAATTTTGTGCCGTTGAGAATAAAGCTAATTGTGTGAGTTTTGTGAAATGGATAAAACTGAAACGCGCGCTGTTATCAAATATTTTGTGAAAAAATGTTGGAAGGCAACAGAAATTCATAAAGATATGCAGGATACTTTAAGAGATTCTGCTCCATCATCTACGACTGTGCATAAGTGGGTGACGGAATTTAAACCTGGTCGTGAGAGCCTAGAAGAAGACCCGCGCAGTGGACGACCAAAAACTGCCACGACGCCTGAAATCGTCGAAAAAGTCCGCGATATGGTTATGCAGGATCGTCGAAATATACGCATCTCAGATGAAAGAACATTTCATATCCTAACGGTGGAATTAGGGATGAAAAAGCTTTCGGCAGGATGGGTGCCGCGCATATTGACAATGGATCAAAACCTTCAGTGAATGAGAATTTGTCAAGAGAGTCTAGACGGTTTTCATTCAAATAAAACCGATTTCATCCGACGATTTGTTGCAACAAACGAAACTTGGGTTCATTATTATACCTCTGAGACCAAGCAATAGTCAAAACAATGGAGACATAGGGGTTCTCCACCACCAAAGAAAGCAACGTCTGTGAAATAAGTTGGAAAAGTTATGGCATCAGTCTTTTGGGATGCTAAGGGAATATTACTAATTGACTATCTTCCCAAGGGCCGAACAATAAACGGTGAATATTACGCTAAACTTCGAGACCAAGTAAATAAAAAAATGCATGGAAAAATACCTAGTTTGGGTAAGAAGAAGATCATTTTCCATCAGGACAATGCACGTTCCCATACAAGTGCGACAGCAATGGGAAAATTGAATGAACTGAAGTACGATCTGTTGCAACATCCACCTCATTCACCTGATTTGGCTCCTTCTGACTTCCATTTACTCCCATGACTAAAAATTTTCCTCGCAGGAAAAAGATTTTCCCCAGAAGAAGAAGTAAAAGCAGCTGTCGACGATTATTTTGGAGGACTTGAAGAATCGCACTTTCGTGATTGCATGATTGCATTAGAACATCGTTGGATGAAGTGCATTCAACTTAAAGAAGATTATGTAGAAAAATAAAACGTATTTCAAAAAAAATTTCTCATTTTCCCTTTCATTTCGCGAACATTTCAAAGCATCCTCGTATTTTGGTAGAAATACTAATTTATGTACCTTGAATATCGCACAGTATAAAACTTCTTTATTAGATTTAATAGAATTAAATATGAAGTAATGTAATTGTAAGAAAATGTTTACACTGATGAGAGCTGTTTATGAGTTGTACATTAATTACAATTTTTCAAATAAGTTTATTATGAAATGATACATCGTTATTTATTATGGAATAACTTACAAATTTTTATATAAAATAAATTTAAATTGGATTAAGAAGCATAACCCTACGGAATTCTACATTAGACGTATACTTATTGTATGAAGCACACCTTTTATTGAATTATGATGGAATCTGTTTGTAATGATTGCTACGTACATTATTCAGGATTTTATCAAAAGTATTTTTTGTGCTGGACATGTTATTTTAGGAAAAAAAACAATAAATTGTTGTTTTCGGTAAATTGCCGTCATTTCCCTTAAATTTCAATAACTTATTATTTTATAATCTTAGAGGATTCCCAGAAGCTCAGTTAGCTAGTTATAATAGCGACATTGCTATTTGGCGTGTTTTCCTGAAGTATGGTGCTTCGAAATTATTACACTTATCGTTGTAATTAGTTGCATTGTTTGGCAATCAATAACAGAAAAAAAATCATCACCATCATTTATCACAATTGCATTTTTAAATTACTAAAGCTTTTCTGAATCAAACAATAAAAACAACAAGTGTTCCATAAAAAAAAAATAAACATACTTTTTAAAAGTTATTTAAATAGTGTATGTGTTCCTCTATGCGTCAATAGTAATGTAACTATGACGATTTACCCTGAGGAGATATCTCAATCTGATCCTGAAATGTATAAACAGAATAAAACTGCTTTAACCTATACGCTACTAACGATGTTTGATTAATGACCATTAATTTACGAGTTTGCACACTCTCTGATTAGCAGGGAGGTGGCATAGTGCATATTTATCCGTTAGCAGTTCAAAAACCAAGCAGGGCAGACTAGTACACGTCCCATTTATTCCTGTAGTTATTACGATTAATAACAAAGGTTTAATGGCATTTAATACTTATCTCAATATAGAAAAAGCGTATTATTACTTCTATCTTCAAACTCTTCAAAATAGTGGACCAAAATTTATCCATAAGATAAAACCAAAATTTGGTAAAAGCTTGTTTCTGCAGATTTAGACTATTTTTAGTGGTTGTAAGAATTTATATTCATGCGCATTTTCTTGAAAAACGTTTTCTTATTTTTAATGAAATAATATGGTATTGGAGATATTTTATTTCTTCCAACATTTTCTTATGAGCATTGCACCTAAGCAACTCAAGAAGCAACAATTATTCTTTGTTCATAGCCGGTCAATATACAGCAATGGACAAATCTGCGGAAGCGAGTTAATTTCTCTGAAGTTTTTACAAATATCGAAATTAAATTTGGGAGGTATGTAGATATTACAATATATTTCGTATTTAATTTGAATGTTTTCATCACAGTTAAGCTTACGGTTTAACTGGTAGTAATTCCGACTTGAAAGTTACTAATGAAACACTCTGTATATTACGTTAGATTTCAATTCGAGCATTTTATTATATATATATCAGCTTTTCAGGCCCGAAGGCCCATGGTTTCGATTTTCCTCACAATTTCTCTCCATTTCCCTTTATTTGTTGCTTTTCATTCCCAGTCCGATATCCTCAGTTTTTTTATATCGACCTTAACCTCTTCTAACCATTTCTTTGTAGGTCTTCCTCTTATTCGTGTTCCTCCTTCTCCTCCAGTTAGAACTTTTTTTACGTGTCTATTTGCAGGCATCCGGTAGACATGCCCCAGCGAGCTCACTCTCCGGGCTCGTATTTTTTGGGTTATGTTGGGTTGGTTATACATATCCATCAGATCCTTGTTTTTTCTTCTCCTCCAAGTACCACTTTCATCCTTCTCTCCTCCATATATCTTACGCAGGATCCTTCTTTCTCATCGTTCAAGTCTCAACATATTACTCGTCTTGTATAGTGTTTCCTTTGTTTTCCGGGAGAACACTTTAGATTTTATGATTTTGTTTAACACTGCCGGGGCTTTGCTTCCTCTTGTCATTCTCTTCTCTATCTTTAAATCTTCTCCTGCTCTATTTGTGATCATCACTCCCAGGTAGACAAAATTTTCCACTTTCTCAAAATGACACCCTCTGCCATCCGAAATTCTGAACTTAATCTTCTCTTCTGGTCTTGTTACTTTTGCCCTCAATTCCAAGTATTTTGTTTTTTCTTCATTAACGTGCAGTCCAAACTTTCGTGCGGTTCCTTCTAGTTGCTTGAACATCCTTTCCAGTTCCGAGCATTTTATTACGAGTACAAAAATCTGGGGTTCAATATATTATATTTCGTGACCAACCGTGATACTAATAAAAAAGGAATTTTTGAGGTAAAATCAATAGTTGTTAAAATAAGTAGTGTTTCAATATTAAGAAAAAAAAAATGCCTGAATTAAATGAAAGAGGAACGCATCGAAGGGTTTGTCATCTTTTTAATATTCATTTGAATCGACAAATATCACCTTTGCTCGTTTCAAAGACTTTGCAAAGATACAGCACAAATGGCACAGTCGGCAATTTACCAAAAAGTGAACGTACAAGTACTGCCACAAATGAAGAAGTAGCTCAAAATATTGTTATATCTTTAGACGAAAATCCTCATTTGTCTACCACTGAACTCGCCAGTATGCACGAAATTTGTAGTCGTACAATAAGAAGGACACTAAAACAAGAAAAATATCATTCATACAAAATTCGCTTTGTTCAAGAACTTTCTAACGATGATTTTGACAAACAATTAGAAGTTTGTAAATCAATAATAGATATTTGTAAGCGTGATAAAGGTTTTGTTTTCTGACGAGGCAACGTTTTGTTTGAATGCCACACTTATCCGATATAACCGCCGTTGGACCCAAAATAATTCTCACTGAGTGCAAGAGGTTCATACGCAGCTCCCTCAAAAATTGAACGTTTGCGCCGATGTTTACAACAACAGAATCATTGCGCTTTTCTTTTTAAAATATGCTTTAAACGGAGGTAGATATTTAGAGCTTTTAGATACACAAGTAATTGCGGCGTTAGAGGAAAATTGGCAATTGGCAAATAATATCTGGTTTTAGCAGGATAGGGCACCTCCATTACGTTCGCATTGCACGAAATTGCCTGAACAGAATATTTCATCATAAACGAGTTGGATGAAGAGACACCATAGGATGGTCTCCGATATCCTCCGAACTTACTCCACTGGATTGTTATCTATGAGGTTTTTTAAATTCCTAACTTTATTTTAACCGATCAAACAATTTGCAAGAACTAGCTGAGAGATTCAAAGAATATTACCAGAAGTAATTGCCAATGCTACAAGAGAATTTACAAATAGACCAGCCCACTGGGAAGAAGCAAGCGGTGCTCAGTTTTAACATTTAGTGCATTAACTTTATTTTAACTTTTCGTCGTAATTTTCCTTTTTTTTATTATTGCGTATAAATTGAATTTTGTTTGACGCTCTATTTCGGTTCTATCAATAATTTATTTCAAGTTGTTCATATTTAATTTTGGTTACTAATATCTTTTTTCTACTTTTTTGACAATATAACGGTTGGCAGTGAAACAGAAGGTTTCGCATCGCATATTTTTGTACTCGTAATAAATTATTCTAATTCAAAACTAAAATAACATACAGGGTATTTCATTAGAAATTTTCAAGTCGTTAAACCGGAAGCTCAGTTACGAGAAAAATATTCAAACTAAATACGCAATATACGGTAATGTACTGTAATGTACCTACCAATTTAATTTCGATATTTCTAGAAATCCCAGAGATATTTACTTCGTTTCACACATTTGTCCATCACTGTGAGAGGAAAACGAAACTTGTGAAAAGTGTAATTGGTGATATTGTTATGAAGAAATTAAATGATGTTCATGGAGAAGATTAAAGGTTTCTAATAACCTTCTCTACCAATTTGTAAAGATGCCCAAATTACGTTAGTTGATGTCGAATGACGTCACTGTCAACTGTTACGATAGAATCCTTAGAAAAATATTTGACTACATATTACATTATCTTTCTACAAAATTAAAATATATCATTTTTTAACACACCACTACAGTAATCAACTTTAAATTGGTGCGTCAATGTTGATGTTTACTTGCTTGTGGTTATATAGTTTTGCTGTAACTCGGAAACACTCATCGTTGTTGTTGTTAATATTTTAACTGAAAATATGCCGTGCAATCAGCTTATAACGGGCAGAGATAAATTTGCTTGAGTATGACTGAATCTTGTATATGTGAATGTGTAAAGTGCCCCCCCCCCATGCTAGCTTTTGAACGACAGAAGCTAGCGTTTTTAGAAAAAATAGGACAATTTCTATTCCTTATGAACTAATTTTTGCCTTTATCAACACTTCAATTGTATTTCCGATTTCACCGGAAGTGATGTAAACTTTCTTTCTTTAAATATATATATGTAAATTTTTACGCCGTCGGAAAAGTAATCGAAAGACGAATTCAACGATACCACATATGTTATACTTTAACTTAAGAAACATGACGATATGCAGCAATAGAGGTTTTGGTAATCTGTTCTTGTTGTTACGTAAAGTTGGCTAGGAATGAATGCCAAATTGTTTCTTGTGACGCCAAACTTACAACAATTAATTAATTACAATAAGGTTCGGTCAAGTAAAGAAATAACAACAATTAACAGAACAAGTTAAAATGAAAGAAAATAATAAGAACAAAGAAGAAACGTAAACAAGAATAATTTACGCTTTTGGAATTGAGATTTGACAGTTTAGCAATTGTTGATTACTTTGCTTGGCAACGAGCTTTAGGTCAGCCTAGCGTCACAAAAAAAACAATTTGGCTCTCTTTCCTAGCCAACTTTACGTAATTTACGTCACTTCCGGTGAAACCGGAAATACATTTGAAATGCCGATAACGACAAAAGTTAGTTCATAAAAGATAGAAGTTGACCTATTTTTTCTAAAAAACGCTAGCTTCTGTCGTTCAAAAGTTGGGGGGCATGGGGGGGAGGGACACACTTTAGGACCGCACTGTATACAGAATTGAAATCCATAGAATTAAATGATGTTTCAGCCCTGGCTTGAGAAAATGTTTACTATAACCGTATTACCACCTTAAATGAGTTCGTGATAAACGGATTTCACGTATATATTTACTTCTACTATCTATTTTACTTGTTTCAGTTCTTTTGAGCTTTTCTCTTTGAGTCTAAGTAAAATTGATCGCTTTTAGTTTGACGAAAGTAAGCTACTCAATACTGCTTTTGAATAGGACGTAATTTACTTTCAATAATTCTTTGATAATTCCCTAGAACCATTGATTCGTGTAAAGTAGGTGAAAATATCACGTTCAACAGGCTGCCCAAAAACGAAATCAGAGCTTCTACCTGTCGCTAGAAAGAACCGCACTTTCTATCAAGATAACATATCGTATTATCTAGTAGTGCGTATTCAAAATCAATAGATGGAGCAATATCAATCGCAAAGTACTGGCGGTGTCGTACAGCGAGAGACACTTGTTAGCACGCATTTTGCCAGCGTCGTATCCACTTTTCGAAATGGCAACGAACGGTATGATAGCGGTAAAGACAACAACGACAGATAAGTGGAAATTCCTTTTCATATAAAGTTACCTAAATTCCCCACTTGCGTGTACCATCCTTGACGTCGTATATTAAACAGTATGTTTCCTTCAACCAACGAAACTCTCTAAAACAAAAGAAACGCGAAAGAGGATACAATATGGAGCTAAAATGAAACCAGTAGTTGAGCTACCGATATTTGCTTACACACCACAGATTATGAGCTCTTAAGTTATCGATTGTTAGTTATTAGCAATCTGGTCGAGTTCTAATGAGAATACCGACAACCGCCTATGCGCGTGGTACATTTTATGTGAAGTTTATAAACTAATAAATATCTTACTTTAACCTCCATGTATCGGGTACCTAATTTTTTATTAATAAATGGGCCTTGCCAGAGTCTTGATTGCAGAAACATTAAACGTATATATATAATCTCCTTAAAATCCAGTTATTTATAGTTACTACATGCAGAGAAACGTTTACTTGCATCAAGACTGTTCCCGCCCCAATTCAAGACAATTACTGTTTCAATTATCCACAATGCAATAACTGTTTTAAATCAAAAGAAATATTTTCTTAGCTTTTTTTTCCGTTTAAGAGACGTATATACTTGGAGTGAAATTATTTTGCATTTTTTTTCAACAAATATTTTTTAATGAAATCTAATCGAAGAGTTAGCGATAGCTTGGATAAAACTTTGCCAGCATTATAACACAAAAATGTTTTAAAATGCGTTTTGCCACAAAGGCTACAAACTCTCCAAATTCCATAAATAAATTGTCTGTAGGCTAGAAAATATTCCTTGTAAATCAACTGGCAGATACGTAGAAAAATTTGTTAATCGTTAAGCATATTTATTCAAAATAAAAAAAAAAACAAAAAAATATAAAATATAAACAATGATAACAATAAAGTTTCATTACTTCTTTGTAGTCTCTCTAGGGGTTAAACAGAAGTATGTATACTTCTCGCGTTGTAGTATGGCGAGTTCCGGCGCTGTCCGAAGGTACTGTCGGACATCGTTCGGGAAAATTCAAGTTTCAATGCAACATGTAGTGGCGTAGCTCGACTTATTTTTTAAATTACGTTAGCATAATAAAAAACGACTATAAAATAAAGTCTTGTATTTCCACCGCGCATCTGAAGCATTCGCCAGCACAAACTGCTTTAAATGTTAACAAAAAGAAAAGTACTATTTATCTATCTAATAGTCGCGAACTTAGGAATTCTTCAATGCTATAAGGTTCGACGTTTAATGATAATTCGTGAATTGATTTTTTCAACACATAAATACTGCTTATTTGTTTTATCCTACGAGGCAAACTGCTGAACATTTTTTCATTCAGTTAACAGTAATCTGTATGTGGGGTAGCAGTAATTGCGTCTGTTATGAAGAAAAGTATTATGTTCAAACAAATTTTCGTGTTTAAAAAGACTAAACATTCAAAAATGTAAATTTAGAATATCGTTAAAAACCTATTAGCTCTAAAGTGCCCTTTACAAGATTAATCATGATTAAGCCGCAAAATTAAACGCAGATTGTTTTTAAATGATGAAAACAAGATCTAGTTCTTTAGTGCTATCCCAAAAAATGACCTTAAATTTCAAATGCCGATAGCGGGCGGAAAAGTAGAGTTGACATCACATAGCATTCGTATACAAAAACAGAAAGCACTTGTTTCATTAGAAATTAAATATACGTCAAGGTCCAATAGACGTGCTGAATGTTGTACATCAGAGTAATGGTTACTGAGAGACAAAATATGAGGACAGTTCATTTCTTTCGTTTTTAAAAACATAACATTGCTTTACTATGATTAATAGTTAAGCTATTAGAAAGTAACCATGGTTCAAATAATGTCAAGTACTTGGAACCATTGTCGATAACTGTCTCAAGTGTAGATCCCATAACTATAAAAGACATGTCACCGGTGTAGTTCATCAACATGGATCTGTTCTGCATCGAAGGTCATTCGGCAGCATAAATATCATACAAATAAATTATAAAAGCCGTGGCCTCAAGATACTGGCTTGGCGCTCGCCTTTACAAGTAGTAATAGGATTCGAATGAACACGGACACCATTAGAGTTGATCTCAGTAGTCTGATGATTCAAATATGATTTGAACCAGGATAAAACTGTCCCCCTAGCACCATAGCATTCCAGTATATAGATTAATTTAGAATGGTTTATACTGTCGAACGTCTTCGACAGATAAAGTAGAATGCTATATGGTAAGTTCCTATGTAACAATAAAATTCATGACATAGAATAAGGCGGTCTCAATATTTCTACCATTAAGGAACCCATTTAGTAAAAAAGCTGTATAGCTATCTCAAAGATTTTTGAGAAAGCTGTAAGCAAACTTATAGGCCTATGATTGTTGTTATGGTTGTTTAGATCGTTAATATCGCCATTTTGTAAAGAGGTATCACATTTACGTGGTTCAAGTTATCAGGAAAAATATCAAGGGATTGTTTATTGATGTGGCAGAGCAGTTTTAAATAACATTCATATTAAAAAAAATAGGTGAGAATATATGTTATTAAATGTGAAAATGACTTCAACAAATACAAAAAATAAAATTTTAATAGATGGCAGTTACTCAGATCAATTCAGAGTTGGAAGAGGATTAAGACAAGGCGATTCGCTCTCGACAAACTTATTCAACGTGGTACTGGAATTAATAATAAGAGAAACTAAGATACAAACAACAGGTACGGTTTATCATCACAAAGTACAAAGTATTGCGTACGCAGACGACGTAATTTTGTTAACAAGATCCAAAAGAGAACTCGAGAAGAATTTTTGGAAGTATGAAGAAGAAGCAAATAAATTCGGACTACAGATAAACAGAGAAAAAACGAAATATATAGAAATGGGAGTAGACGTAACAGATAATAATAAATATGTTAAATTCAGTGCAGAGGGAAATGTTTGCGATTTTGAAAGAGTTAGCCAGTTCGGAAATCTAGGAGTAATAATAACAGCTAATAACCAAGAAGAGAACGAAATCCATAAGAGAATCTATAAAGGAAATAACGCGGAAGAGTCTTTATTAAGAATACTAAGAGCAAAAAACCTATCAAGGGCAGTCAAAATCAGAGCTTACGAAACAATCATCAGACCGGTAGTCCTATATGCAAGCGAAGCCCGGATAATAACAAGAAAACACGAACAAAAACTGGAAATTTGGGAAAGGAAAATTTTGAGGAAGATATTTGGAGGCGTAAGAACAACGGAAGGTGAACGGAGAAGACGCACAAACATAGAAGTAATGGATTTGTACAAAAAACCAAGAATAACACAAAAAGCTCGAGCACAAAGAATGAGGTGGTTAGGGCACGTTACTCGAGTGTCGGAGAAAAGAGTTGCTAGGAATATGAAGGAGAAGGATCGAAAAAGAGAAGAGGAAGGCAAAGGAAAAACTGGCTCAAAGAAGTGAAAGCTGATATAAGGGAGACAGGTGTAAATAATTGGGAAGAAAAAGCAAAGGACCGAAAAAAGTGGAAGCAAATAGTAAAGAAGATTGAAGCCAAGGGCCTCTAAGGCCTGTAGCGCTGACTTATATATATATACATATATACATGTTATTAAATATGTTAATAGTAGATAATATTCTAGTATACGACAATTTCATCCTAAATGCATTTCGACGCATTTATCATGATTAACTTAGTATCCCCGATCGTTGCTGTCAAACAAAATATTATCCTTCATGAAGTTGTATTCCTTTTTTCTTAATATTACTTCTAACATTTGAATAATTTCTAATTGTTAAGCGTAATTTGATGAATTTAGTATTCCCTTACATGGAAGGTATAGATTCCTTCATTTTAAATAATATTAAATAACCTTCAGCTAAAGATGAGAATTTCGTTAGGGTATAGGCGTGTCAAAGGCACAATAGAAGTATAAATGCATAGAAACAGAAACCAATAATTTTATACTAAATTAATTACAGAGATATTTTAAGGAAAAGTCATGGCTTACTGCAATTATCCTGACTATTATGAACAATGGTATTTCGAATGGAAAAATATTAGTCATTGTTCTAAACTATAATTAAAAGATAATACATTTCTACGATTTGCAAAGGACTTGAAGAAATTGCTTGAAGTAGAACGTATAGCCTACGATGTTTGTACACGTTTTTTTGTTGTTGTAATGTTAACAGCAAACGAACAATAATTACAGAATGACACCACTCATTTTTAATCTGTAATAATAAACTTTGTGTATTTTGAGGGATTCAAAAAGTTTGTTGTGTGGTTAAAATACATCTTATATTTTATCCATTCCATTTACAAATTATCATGCAAATATAAAGTCTATTATAATAAACCAGTCCTCATTGTCTTTTACTAATTAGTAGATTATTCGTTTGAGCTACCTTTTAAGCCGAGCAAAATTTATAGACGCCGAGGAGTGGAGACATTCAGAGATGACCGTTCTGAAATTATTATTATAAAATTACGCAATGTCGACATAGAAAAACGTATATACCCGCTCTAGAGCAGACAAAATATCTTTTGCGGCATCGCGGCGATCTCTTTGTCAATTATTTCGTTTTTTATGCATGCATTTCGTAGCGAGAACAAAAAAAAAAATCTGATTAAAAAACGGCGCAATTCAATTTCAGCAAATGAATCTTCTGGCTGTTGTCTAGAACCTTTTTTAAAAAGTTCAAGTATCAGTATTAGTATTATCCAGCAGATTTATACGCACTACTTTACTTTGTCGATGATAATTACTAGTTGTGAACATTTTAAAAATTTATTCCAAATTTGAAGATTTGAATTGAAAATAAGATTTTGATTTTAAACAAATTATTAAGTAGGTCGATTTCTATTCTTTGTGAACTAACTTTTGCCTTTATCGGAAATGCAATTGTATTTCCGGTGTCACCGGAAGTGACGTCAACTTTCTTATTTTAAATAGAATAATCTACGCTTTTGGAATTGAGATTCGACGCCGCTCAGTGTTGGCTAAGCAACCGTTCGAGATGGAACTCCCGATCGCCGCTACCGCCAGGTGCGAAATTCGCGCTGTGATACGTTTTTTAAACGCGAAAGGGGTTTCACCTATAGACATTCATCGTCAATTAACCGAAGTTTATGGAGAAAAATGTATAGCTGTTCAACACGTCCGTAAATGGTGTAGGGAATTCATTGGAGGTCGGACGGAAATTCACGATGAAGGGCGGAGCGGAAGACCATCAGTTTCAGAGGAAATCGTTGAAAAGGTCGAGAGCAAACTGCTTGAAGATCGGAGGGTCACCATTCGTTAACTCGCTCTTCGAATTCCTGAGATTTCCAACACCACAATTGAAAAGATTTTGACTGGCGGCAGAATTTGACGACATGGGGATACAGAAGTTGGAGCACCGTCTGCAAAAATGCTTGGATAGAAATTGCGATTATGTCGAAAAATAGCCTAAGTTTTTACCTTTAAAACGATGTGTAATGTTAAGGAAATAAAGAATGCTGTCTATTTTTAAAAAATATGGGAACCTTATTTTCGATCATCTCTCGTATATGGTATCGTTGGATTCGTCTTTCGATTACCTTTCCAAAAACATTCTGTCGTTCAAAAGTTAGCGGGGGGAGGAGCACTTTAGGACCGCACTGTATAATTATTATGCATATATTAATATTTGAAAAATGTTTCTACTATTAACCTGGAAAAGTTTAAATTATATTATAACTAATATATCTCAGAGCTTCTCTATGCTTTATAAAAACAACGAATAATAAATGTGTATAAAATCGTAATTCATGTGTCAAATTTCGTAGTTTGTTAAATAATTAAATAAAAACACATTTTCTAGAAAGTAGCGATAAAAGGTCCATCTGCTTCGTAATTTATAGATTCCTTTTGAGTGATGATGCTAATAGTTTTGCATAATCAATTGGAATTCGAATGAGAATCTAACTTCTTCAATGATATTCTTTAAGGAGCAAGGATGTTCCAAGTCCTTTTGGCGCCGTCATGCAAAATACTGCTTGTACTGAACCAAAACTACTTTGCCCATAACTTGTTTTCACTGCTGAAATCATTTAGACTTGTTTAGTATTCGTAGTGGCGTCAAGCGTTCCAAAAGGAAAACAATTGACCTTAAATCTTAATTCTGGATTTTCTATGGGCTGATCGCTTTCGTAGGAAAATTGTTTTTTTTTTATTTATAGAATAACAGGTTACCCAAGTAAAGTTAGTGTTGTAAGCAATATTCTGCAAACTAAAAATTTTTATATTTCGCAGGCTTCCCAAAGATTGAATAAACTGAATTCTTTTTTAAGTGAATAATCGATTAGATAAAGGTTTTAATGACATGCTTATGAATGCCAGAGAATTCCTCTCCCCTTAATGTTTCTTATATCACTAGTGTCAACTAAGCTGAGGGGCAAATAGCGGTGTGATGTAAGGAAGCACTCGGGGCAACACTGTTCGTTGGCTAGTTCTTTCTCTCCTCACATTGTTTTTGCCGTGAGTGATTCCATCGATACCATGACTTATATTAGGAATGGGATTATTTTGATTATAATCAGAATAACTATGTATTGTTATTGTAAAAAATCCATATAATGATAGTGGTACATTATATGATTTTATTTTAATCAAAACGTGTTCATAATAACCCAATTATTATAATTACTTGGGTATATTTAGCAGAGCTTAATTAACATACTTCAAAGGAAATTAAGCACAATCGCTTTCCATTAAAATAAATATAAACATAGAAGTTTTTTTCAATTCCTCCGTTCGCATTAAAACGTATTTTAGATAAAACCCATTCGACTTACAGCAGAAAAAGTATATAAGCACTGTACATAGTAACAATACAGTATTTCTCATTTCCTACTTGCAAAAAGTAGGAAAAAAGAAGGAAAATAAAAACCGAATCGGCTAGGACGACCGGAGAGATGCAGCCGTTAAGGAAATCTGGGTTTACGTAATTGTAATTATATGAATCTAGTGCACCGAGTTAAGACAGAGGAGGGTGGGGCGAGAGGAAATGAAGGAAGCAAAGACTGCAGTAGAGTGCAAGCCTACCCTAACCTGCCTCACACCACGGCCTCACAGTTTGTATTGATCTCTCGTTTCCCTTCCGTGAGCCGGTGGGTGAATCAATGGTCTCAAGTCGTTGAATTCGTATTCACGGTGGGCTTCTTGCGAAACGTACTACTCCGCGCGCTTCTAGGAAAAAATCGCGGCTGCACGTTAATGACTTTTGACTAGATATATATCGACGCTCGTGCATTCTGTTTTCTACATTATGACGACTACGGCTCGTTCTATCACGCGCATTGGTGGAACATGGAGGCAGTAGATTTTATATTTGCTACTTTTGTTTATAATAATAAAATAATGTAAACGTTTTGAAAATTATTGGATTACGATGAACACAGTAAGAATTATCATTAGAAGCTGCAGTATTTTAAGTATAATACGTAATAATAATGGATATTTACTAAACAGATAACAATATGGAATACATGCAAATACATAGCAATTACATTATCTGTTTGGGTGATTTTAACGTTAACCTTCTGAATTGAAATGATAAGATAACATTAGACTTTCTTAACATATTGGAGCAAAAAGTTATGGAAAGAGATTGGTAAACTTAATTTGAGTAGTACTAAATGTGCTGAGATTCCTGGCGGATTACGAGATATGGAGGTCCTTAATCAGCATTTCCTTTCGTCTGTATCGAATCCTTTACGAAGTTTCCCAGGTTTCAACGATTTTAATGTCCCGCACAGAGCTTCAAAGTTCACGTTCACGTTCTTACGAGTAATGATGTCCTCGAGTCATTAAAAAGTCTGAAAAGTTCTGAAGTTATGTGTACCTTTGCTTATTGACTACGTGGTCCATATCTTCAACTTCTGCATTGAAAATTGTATTTTCCCTTCGGCGTGGAAGACCTCGATTATCATCCCCTTGCCTAAAACAAAGAATATTGACAGTTTCAAGGATCTTTGTCCAATCAGCATTCTTCCTGCGTTGGGTCAATCGTTTGAAAGGTACATTGAGGGCCAGTACGTACAGCTACGCCAGTTCGTACACCAGAGCAATATTTTACACTAGTTCCAGTCTGGTTTTAGACCTGGGAGTGCATCAGCAATCGCTCATATCGTTGACGATATTCTGCGCGCGAATGACGAGGGAAAAGCAACCATTTTGGTCCTGTTGGATTTTAGTAGGGCTTTCGACACATTCACCACGGTGTTCTTTTAAACGCTCTCATCTCGGTTGGCCTTGATCAATCGGCTGTTTCTCTAATTGAATCTTACTTATTTGGTAGATCTCAGCGTGTTCTACTGGATTCTGTTTATTCTTCCTCTTTGTGCACATCTCATGGCCTCTCTCAAGGAGCAATTCTTAGTCCTCCCCTATTTTCAATATACACCTCGGGCTTACTTTACAACTTTCGACATTGTCAGCATCACTTTTACGCCGACGATACTCAGATATACATCTCTTTCAAATCTGAAATCACTGCAATCACTAAATGATGATATCCAGAGAATATCTAAATTTTCACAAGACTTCCAATTACAAATTAATGCAGCTAAAACTCTGTTGATTGTCTTTAGTCCTCAAAGATCTCGCGAACTTGTTAAATCAGTTTTGGATGTAAAAGTGATGTCGCAGTATATTGTTCCCAGTGAGGAGGTTAAAAATCTTGGTGTTTATATGGACGTTATTATTATTATTATTATTATTATATTAATATTATATATTTTTTAAAATATATATATATATATATATATAGTATAATAATATATATAATATAATAATAATATAATATATTATATAAATATATTAATAATAATAATGTCCATAAAAGATGAGGATTAAAGCTCCGAGGAATAGAATTGTAGACAGTAGCAACATTATAAGAAAAAGGTTGCATAAAAAAGGTAATACTGTACAGGGGGAGAGTGAGGGTATTTTGATTTCTGATATTAAGGTTATGTATATCGATTCTAAAAGCAAGTACGTGATGTAAGTAAGAGGATATCTTTGAAATTATTAAGTTAAAGCAAAAACAGACGAAATGTAATGTTCTTCTCAAATTCATGTTCAACAAACCGGCCAACGTCAACGCGTGGGAAATATGTCTTTTTCTAATGCCATAGATAAACCTCAAACACACATTTTGAACCTTTTGCATTCTAAGAATATTTTCGAAATCTAAACAAGGACCATAAATGATATCACAATTTTGATAAAACAAGTGAATCACAAACGTTTTTGCGCAAATCTACTAACTCTCTCTTGCCAAATAACTGTTCGAGTTTTCCAAAGGAAGCTCCGACCACCCCCGCTACATGCTGCCTAAATCTCAAGTCAAAATCAATTGTGAGACCCAACCTTAACAACCTTAATAACATCTAGTATGTCACCGAAGTTAACTCAATTTTATTAAAAATTTTGTCACGAACTCTAGGTCGACCATATATTATGGCAGCTTTCTTACTAGAGTTAGTAGTAGGCCCATGTACCGAGGAAGTAGCAAGTACGGTCTGAAGGTCATTTACTAATGCCATACTTACATCCACCAGCTCAGCATCAACTGGATAACAAAGCTGAACATCATCAGCATACATATGACAACTACGAATTTTTAGGTCTTTTAACAAGAATGGGGGACGTCTTCGGAAGCATAGAGAATTTTTATACTGCAGAAGAAGGTTATCAGATTCCTGTGCAACCTGGAATATAGAAACAGCTGTAAAACTTACTTTAAAAGAGAAAAAATAGATACCCTTCCATCCGCATTCATTTTGGCAGCTATCAGTCACGTCCACCAGTACAAAGAAACATTTCTCCAAAATGGAAATTTCCATAGCTACCACACCAGATCAAGAAATGATCTAAGAAAAAAAAAATTCTAGAACTTTCTCTTTTTGACTTACAATATAGATTCTTATTCATATCTTAGAACTTTTATAAAAATTTAAACTATTGCTTATTAATATTTTGTTTTCGAAAAGACCTGTACATTACATTACTTTCACTACAATGTTTATTATAAAAAGGAAGGTTCTCATTCTATTGTTATAACAAACAATAACATATTATAATTATAAACTAATTATCATTAATTACATTGTCTACTACTAAATATTTTAATGGATCCCTTCAGCTTGCCTGATGATGAGAGAAGTTTCTCGAAACCGGTACCACGTTTGTGAGAAGTAGGCTTTTATTTGCCTTCCCCAGCTATGAATTACTCACACAGGGTCGCATTGGATCGTTTGATCTAAGAGTGCCGTATCACAGAAATAAAGTTAAGACAATACTTTTGCAGCGGGAGTTCTACATCTTTGGAGAAATTTATAGTTCTCTAGTTTATATAAAAACATGGTTCCCGGTTACAAACGCAATCGGGCTCCTAAAAATAATCTTTATTTCTAAAAATTGGTAGCTTATGAAAATAATGACAAATCGGTTGCAGAAATAGCAATTGTAAAGTTTGTTAACGATTTATGGTATTTAGGAGACGAATGTGTAGCTCTAGCAATATTTGATGAAAGCATAAGACTGGAAAATAGAAAGAAACTAGTTCAAAACATGCAAGTCGATATAGAAACAAATGATTCTGACGATTTAGGAAAGAGACTTCAAATTAAACCAAATTAAACCAAATCATTTGGAGTATTCTCTTCCGACAAAAAATCACGAGTAAATCAACAAAATTATTTAAGAGGTTCCAAACTCCAACAATTTTTTTGCAACTGGATACTGTACATTGGGAAAATGAAGAAAGTTATTTAAGAGGAAGGGAAATTGCAAAATCAATAAAAGTCATTAATGATGCAGCCGAAAGAGCAGTGAAATTAAATTTTTGAATTTACCAAAAACGAATCTCAAAAACAATTTATTTTACAGACAGTGCAAGAAATATTGTTAAATACCTTTCTTCTTAGATTTTAAGTACAGTAGTGTTCAGTACGTTCTATTTTCCTTTTAACATGTGTGCATATTGTATGCGACTCGTTACATTGTTTCTGGATGGTCTAGAGGGTAAGATTTGTATATTTTGTTTTCGTTCGAGTTTCGTCCCTTTTCTTAGAAATTATTTGACCATGTTCTCAGGACTTAAGAAGTCGCATATAATTCGTATTGTTCTACTTCCCGTATTTTAGCTATACGCTGTATGGACACATTTGGTGTTTTGTATGTACTTAGGGATGAAGCTGCATTTCAATACTCACTCAACAGATTCTACTCTCAACTCTCCTAGCAGTAAGACATAACTGTAATCCATTAATATATGTATATACTTTAACATTAGAAAGTTAGAATAAAATTAGTGATAGTAACTTTGATGGTTTCGATTTCATGAACACACACGAACCAATCTATTTTCAATGTTTTTACATAACATAAAGTGGCGCAGTCAGTAACAATAAATTTTACGAGTGTTACGTTGATCGAAATAATCGTGACGGGACATTGCAAAATAAAAGTTAAGTGTGTACCTCAAGCCAGAAGAATCTTCTACCGATTGTAGATTCGATTCTTCGGGATCCGTTGGACGAGACAGCCAATCACACCTGAAGATTTGCATCGGTGACCGAGGCAGAAAATACCAATTCGAACATTGTTACATTCCAAGATGATTTTAACTCTAATGTAAGTACATATGCATGGTTATTTTTAGACATTGCATTTATACATTTCCTTACGTTATCCTTCAAAAGAATTAATTGTGATAAAAATGAGTAATGAATCAAAACCATCGAAGTTACTATCACTAATTTTATTCTAACTTTCTGATGATAAAATATATACGTATATTAATGGATTACAGTTACATCTTACTGTCAGGACAGTTGAGAGTAGAATCTGTTGAGTGAGTAATAAAATGCAGCTTCATCCCTAAGTACATAGATACATACATAACACCAAATGTGTCCATATGACGTATAGCTAAAATAGAGGAAGTAGAACAATACGAATTATATGCGACTTCTTAAGTCCTAAGAACATGGTCAAATAACTTCTAAGAAGAGGAACGAAACTCGAACGAAAACAAAATATACAAATCTTAACCTCTAGACCATTCAGAAACAATGCAACGAGTCGCGTACAATATGCACACATGCTAAAAGGAAAATAGAACGTACTGAACTATACTTAAAATCTAAGAAGAAATAAAATGAAATCTAAGAAATAGGAAGGAAGGGTATTTAACAATATCCAACACGCAAGTGGGAGACATTAAAGAAACCATATGATTAAGATAGCATTTTACTGGTTTTATTCCGTTATTGTTTATTACTTGTGGATCTTCCAGGTGATATGAAACCTTTAATTCTTCACATTTTAGTTCGATTTGATTCTGAAATAAATTTGATAAGCCCACAACATTGATCTTACTTACTACTATTTTGTCTAATAACATGGAAATAGGGAAATGTTTTTTGTCGTTTCAGAAAGCCACCACTAAATGCAAAAATTTAAAACAAAATATCTTTTTCTACTACTGTTAAAAAGAATATATTTTTAGCAACTGATTTGGATCTTAACTTTATTAGTGTTCATGGATGTAGCATTTCTTACTTTAACTAATAGAAGTAGGTGGTTCTTAATAGGATGATATCATGATTCCTATGTACTTGATATGTCGCGATTAACACAATGTACTCCCAAAAAATAGTATTCCCAAACCATTTCCTGCGCCCGCTTTCTTCGTCGTCAAGTCTTTCATCCAAGTTCCAGGTAACATATGAGAGTATAATTCGTAGTGACGACTATGAATACGAACATCGCAAGGGAGCATAGAGAAACGAACTCGCTCTGCGATATTTCTTTATATCGCATAGTTAAGACTGGCAAGGCAAGGGCTGTGAGTGGTCTTGGGAGTACGGGAGCAGAATCAGGAGCACCGTCGTCGTCGTCGGTAAGGGAAGCCGGTGGTATGGGAGACGGTTTGAGTCGGCACCTCGAGTGGAAAATGTGATTTCTTCATCTCTTGGCGTTATATACGAAGGACGACGGGGCCGAGTATGTGTGAGTGTATGTGACTGTACGTCTGCGAATGTGTGTGGGTGTATGTGCAAAGCAAGCAAAAAGTTATGCTGTATGAAACCGTTTTTGTTTCACGCACATTACATTACATTAGATTAATTTTCTTTCCGTAATATATGCAAGCGTGTATGGGCGCTGGAGATTGTACGTTACCTCTCTGGTTGACGCAGAATTTACTTTAGTAAGTTTTCTTCACGGACGTGAAAACCGCGTTATTATATTTTTCAAATCTAACCGAGTAAATTAAATTAAATTACATTTGAATGTAAGTTACTGGAATGTATAGAATAGAAACAAAAGCTTCTCCAACATGCTTGCAAATAAGTTAAATTTGGATTATTGAAGAGGTAGTTCCTGGCGTCTTCCACTACGATCTATTGTGGTTCGTCAGTTGCTAGGTCGCTTACCTTAGCTTTGCCTTTTTTCAACAGATTTAACAACTTTGTTTAGTTGTAATGTCTGTTATTATGTTTGCACTATTCTTTTGTGGTCATAACTAGCTGGATGCTATTACCTTAGGTGATCAGGACTAATTGGCTGCAAATGTTGAAAGCGGACTCTTCAAAATATTACATATATTTATCTTATTATGATGAATTGAGTCTAAGTGTAATACCTACATAACCGCTATGAACTAAAAGTGTTTCGTTTTTGTGGCTATCTATTATTTAAGATCTCTGTCTTATGAAAAATTCAAATGCTTGTAGTTTTGATGGTATATCGAACAATTTAATAAAAAGTGTAGCAAACCTCTAAGTTATCAATTTATGTTGACTACAAATCAAATTTTACAGTCTGGGGTGTTTCCTACAAAATGTAAAGTTGCTCTGGTTCAACCTACACATAAAAAAGGCAATGTAAATGAATATAAAAATTGTATAGCTATAAGTACATTATCCAGCGTGTCAAAAATGGTTAAAAAAATGTATAGCTACGTAATTACTGTCGTTCTTTATACGGAATAAGCTTTTGACACCGTTTCAACGCGGATGTATTAGATCCAGACGTACGCAGACTCTCGTATGCGAATATAATGGAAAAATTGTAGATGCGTTGGACTCTAGAAGATTTGTTTTAGGCTTAATCGTCGACTTTAGTCGCGCTTTTGATTTAGTCAGTCACACGTTGCTATTGTCGAAATTGGAAAGCTATGGCGTTCGAGGCATTCCATTAGCTTTGATTGCATCATATCTACAGAATCGATTTTAATGTGTGCAAATAAACGAAGCAAAGAGAGAGTAGAGTTCGTGTGGAACGGGGGGTACCCCAGGATTCAATCTTGGGACCTTGTTATACATTATTTTCTAACGATTTGGTGGTTTTCTTAAAAAGTAAAGTTCCTGATATAGATATAATTTGTTGTGCCGACAATACAAATATTTTAATCCATGACTGCAGCGTGAAATCGCTTATAGCTAAGACAGTTTGCGTATACAAACATTTAATGGATTGGGTTCAAAGAAATAGATTGTTCGTAATAGGGGAAAAGACTGTGGTAACTTTTTTTACATTGAACGGGACCTTAGATACCTCAAATAATCTGCTCTGTACGGTAAACATAGATCTCAGTAATATGCATTCAGTTTTGGGCATTTCTTTTGATATCCAATTACAGTGGCACTCTTACGTCTATATGTCGATGTTAGAGGGTGAGGGGGAATTGCTATGCTCTTGAATTCATGCCGCAGCAGTGCAGTCGTGATGTTATATCATTCCACAATAGAATCGCATATTGGATATGGTATAACGCAATGGGGTGATAGTTCATAGGCAACTAGAGTTCTTTACCTGCAAAAATGCGCAGTACGTACTATAGCAGGATTGCGACTGCGAGATTCATGTAGGAATGTCTTCCGGGATCGAAAAATTCTCACATTGATTTGTTTATATGTTTATGTTGTTTGTTGTTGTGTGTATAACCATGTAAGAGAATTTTTCACTAGTCGTACTGATCACGACTATAGCACGCAAAATAAACATTTGCTGTTACCGCCGGCCTATAGAACATCTCTCTGTCAGGATAATTTACAGTATATGGGATGTAAGCTGTACAATCATTCAGCTTTAGATATTAAGAACTCACAAAATATATGTATACATATTTTTAGGCGTAGACTAAAACAATATTTATTAGGAAAAAACTGTTACACCTTAGAAGAGTTGTTTAAATGACTGGTGCTTAAGTAATTTAACTTTTTGACAATGTCAAACTTCAAGTGAATATTTGACAAATATATTATTATTATTATTATTATTACTATTATTATTATTACTATTATTATTATGACATCGAGCTCGGACTTGTTATTCAGGAAAGGAAAATAAACCAGAGTTTATTTTTGAAAGTTGGAGGAAAATCTATACAAATTCAATCAACTAAATTCTTAGGGCTTCACGTTGAGGATAGTCTTAGTTGGGAAACACACGTTTTCCATCTGTCTTCCAAGCTGTCTTCTTCCTGCTAAGCTGTTTATCGACTTCGCCAGATGACAAACGTGAATATCTTGCTTGCTTATTATTATGCCAATTTCTACTGTAAATTTTCCAATGCAATTGCATTTTTGGGTGCATCTCCAATTTTTCCAAACGAATATTTATACAGCAAAAAAGTGCAATACCAAATATAGTTGGAGTTAATAGAATGGAATCATGTAGACCATAAGATTTTAACTCTGCCAAGTATCTACATTCTCGATCTTCTCCTATATGTTAAACGCAACATAACAAACTTTAACTAAATCAATTGTTTTCATGATTGTGATACCAGGTTTGATGATCAGCTTTGCTTCCCCATATATGGACTTGATACGTTCGAAAAATCACCTTATTACATGGGAATTAAATTATATAATAGCACTCCGAAAAATATTACGATAAAACCGCAAGTATTAGAAACTTTGAGAACGCACTCAAAATCTATATAATAGAAAAAGCACTTTACACTGTTGCTAAATTCTTGGATCCTAGCTAGCAGTTACGTTTTGTATTAGTTTAACCTTTAATGTTTATCCGTTCTTATTGTCACCAAATATTGTCTATTTTGTGCAAAATCGGTTTAAGGTACTTTTGTTTTCTCGATCTATTTGATCTACTGTATTTAGAATTTTGTTTTGACTTGTCTTGTGCTTCTTTCTAAAAGTCTAGTAGACAATAAACATTATTATTATTATTATTATTATTATTATTATTATTATTATTATTATTATTATTATTATTATTATTATTATTATTATTATTATTATTATTATTATTATTATTATTATTATTATTATTATTATTATTATTATTATTATTGTTGTTATTATTATTAAGAAACAAAGTATCTACCTATAGACGCAAGAAACTGAAGTAAACCATTTATGTGAAGCAGATAAACTGAATCCTTGTATTATTCTGGACGCCCAAAGTGTATGATTTAAGTAATTTATACGCTATGTTGCCTTAACCTTAACAAAACTTTAGACAAAACTTAATAGACGCAAAATATAAACATCTACAAATCTCTCGTTCGATCTCATAGTCACCAACTAGTCATACTATTTACAGCCAAAAACATTCATATAAAATTCAGTTTACGTTCATGAAGCTGTGCAAATGCACACGCAGTTACAATTATATCATTTTGAAGAAGGGCAAACATGATTAAGACTTTCCACCGCAGGGTGGAACCGCTTAATACCCTGCCAAAGATTTTCTTGAAAATTAATATATCTGCAGTATGAAAATGAACAGATATTAGATTGGATTGACTGTATTCTATATTTTGAAACAGTCGAAGAATGCAAGAGCAACCGTTTTATTGACCCCTTACATGTAAAGCCTATTCCATTCAACGTAAGTGAACTAGCCGCCTTGGAACCTGGAAAAACAGTCGATTAGCTAGAAGTTGGGTAACGAAACTTATTTATTAAATCGATATACCTACACCTTACACACCTGCTTGGCTTCTCACTTTAAACGTCTGTTTTATTACGTCTACTGCTCTCCTCCATTACATCTAATCATATGTTATACCTCAATACGTATTAACCACCCTTACTTTTACACTTGATACTACTTATTAAGTCAAATAAAACACACTTTAGTCGTAAATACCGATATTAGAGAAACTATTTCCTAAAACTTTTTTGTTTAATGATACACTCTCTGAAACTTTTATTTCACGCTAACAAATTTCTTTCATACTTTACGGCGTATACGCAGTACAAGGAAATTATAGACCTGAATAAAAACGGAACCGGATATTCTGCTTGCATCGGGCTCATCTCCGGTTTAGAATCACACCTCATGACGTGGTATTCTTCCGGAAGGATGTCACCGCAAGGCCCTGATTTTTTTTATAAGTGATATTTGTTCGTAATTATATAGTTAACACCGTTAACGATACGGTAGTTAATGATATTCATACGGTCAATCATATATTATATTTATTTCTTTTATTTCCGGTTTTGAGAAAGGGGGCTGTTTTTTTGGAGTAGTTAGCGCACTTCGGTCGTGCGACAAAGCGGATGTTATATTTAATTTTTATCGTAATTATGTAGTAAAGTCATTTGATGTCATTTGACTTAATTTGTAATGTATCATAGTAAAACTGTTCCTTGTACAGGGGTATGTTTAATGTTGCTGTGAAAGCTCAATATACGAGGCGTCTTTTTAAAGTAAGTACCGTTTAGAAATTCTGCTACCGTGAGCGCTGCGACGGCTTTCTATGCTTGCGCGCTGTGTACCTACATCTGTTGACAAGCCACAGATGCCATTACAGAAAGATTCGACCGTGTTTACGTTTGTTTGTCACTATTTAAAATGTCTCCGTCGATCGAGAATCCCGCCGACTGTGAAATATGCGCTGTGATTTGTTTTCTTAGCGTTAAAGGCATTAAATCGGCCGACATTCATCGTCAGATCTGTTAAGTGTATGGAGAAAACATTATGAACGATGGAATGGTACGGAAATGGATGAGAGCTTTTAAAGATGGCCGCACGAATGTCCATCAGGAGGAACGGAGTGGGCGACCTTCTGTCATTACTGAAGATTTGGTTCAGAAAATTTACGAAAAAGTGAAAGAGACCAGACGCTTTACGATTTCATCGTTATCTGATGAGTTTCGATGATGAGGTCAAAACGACTGTTGTGCAGTGGTTGTTAAATCAGGCGGCAGACTTCTATGACGATGGGATTGTAAAGCTGATTGTACGATACAATAAATGCCTCAATATTGGTGGAAATTATGTAGAAAAGTAGAATAAGGTACAGGCTTTCATGTAAAAATAAAATTGTTAAGAAAAGTTTACTTGTTTTTGTTTTATTTGAAAACGGTACTTACTTTAAAAACACGCCTCGTATTTCCCTTGAGCAAAATTGAATTATCCTAGAAAAGCCATAGTTAAACGAATATTCCAAAACTCTGCGTTCGACTACCTAGCCATAAATAATAGATTTGTAATTTAACCTACGGCTTTGGCCATCTTCGAATGTGAGGCGGGCTTCTCTGTTAAGTACGTGTAGCGTTGCCTACCTATTATCTTACCTGATTGATAAATGTTTATACAATTTGAATAAGACTTTTAGTCGCGATGTGCAAGCATGATGATCAAGTTTGTGATACCCTATTATACCTTTTTATGTGTTGTTGGTTTTGTATGTTGTTGTGCATTGTGTTTCTTTTCTTTTCTTTTTCTATATCTAGTATTTTAATGATATACCTATACATATATCTTGGCGTGACCCATGTCTGTAAGGATCTAGACGCAGAGAAACGTTTACTTGTATCAAAGCTGTCCGACTTAATTTAAGACAATTACTATTTCAATTATCCGCAATACAATAACTGCAAAAGAAGCATTTCCTTAGCGTTTCTTTCTCCGCTTAAGAGAAGTGTATACTTGTAATGAAATAATTGTATTTCTTTGTTTAAGACATTTGTTAACTTGATTTAGGAAAATCTTGCAGAAAATTTGAAGAAAGCGATTCTTAGTATAAGTAAATCGCCATTATAACACTAAACAATATTTTCTTAAAGAATAGTAAATAGTTTTCTTAATTCAAGAAAGCGTTTAGGTATTGTTCATAAATCAATAGTGTCATTTTCTTAAAATAAAGCATTTTTTACTTAGAATTCTTGAAATGCACACTATTTATATGCACATTATTAATTGCGCTTACCTTGTTTAAAATAGTACGACACAACCGTGTATAATGCAGTAGATTATTCACATTGCTTGTGATTTTAAAAAGACCAAAAAGGTTATCTACAGAATAATGTTCAAACAAAAGTGAACTTAATGTAGAAGTACACATAAAAGAGTGCCTAGAAACAACAATCAAGATAATCACTACCGGAAAAAATAATATGAGAAGAAAAAAAGCATTAAAGCTTTTTGCTCCTGGCGACATTGCTCTTATATCTCTTAATTTATGTCACTAATCTTCAAAAACAGCAACTGAAATATTTCCTGGCGCCAGCAAGTTCCAGTAGTTATAGTCACGCCGTCCTAAATAGTAGAAACCGGAATACAGATGCCACTTACCCATATAATAATATAACCTTGCAACGTTTCATAAACATTTTCAAAAGGTTAATGTAATATTTTTTCTTTTTATTACTATTTATCACATGTACTAATTTAACTATAGTTTTTTTTAATATACAATAAATAATAATCATAAAAAGGGATAAATTAACTTAAATATTAACTCCTTAATTATTAAACTACATAAAAATAATCCCTATTTAATTATATTATTAAAGAAATAATTTAATTGTACTGTAATATATATAAAAAAAAACTTTTTCATTAATTCATTCACTTGCTCCTAATTTTAATTATTAACTTTAGGTTCTTTTTCCATTATTGTAATTTTTCTTTTATTGGATATCGTTGTAGCTGGCCTGACGTGTTTTTGAACACCAAACCGGTCGTCTAAATTCTTAATAAAATTCTGTGAGATCTGAACCATTTTTTTCATTCGTACTTGTAATAGGAATATTTTCTTAACTTAAAACTGAATGATTTGCTTGGAAGGAATATTGTTTTGTCTTGGATTTTCTTGATATTCTGACCCTAAGAAAATATTCATTTCATTCAAATAAAATTTTGAGAAAATTATTTTCTTATATTATACATTTTTATTGTTTTGAAATAAATATATTTTCTTGAGAAGAGACTGATTTTTGTAAGAAAATCTATTTTCTTGATGCAAAAAAGGCATTTCTCTGCATGTACCGGTTTATTAAACGAATGTATATATGTACTATGTGTGCAAAAAGTTCGCGCCAAATGGTTTTCTTTTTGTTATGGACTTTTATAAAATTGCAGTAATGCAGAAAGTTTAGGCACCTTTTAAAAGCAACTTTCCAACCATTAAACGGAAATTATATCATATACAGGCTGGGCATTTAAAATTGAAAGAGGCTCAAGAGTAAAGTAACCTTATTTTTCAAAATAGAGGAAAATGTTATTAAGAAAAGTTGTTCAGAATTAATAGCTATACTCAAACATGAAACCACAGCCCCCTATCTCAAAACTAAGAAGATTGCCCTTTAATGCACTCCAGATTTGCAACATCTAATCTGCTTAATGTATTCGTATTTGATATAACTAATAGAAAGAACAGGAATGAGTGCCATTCCTTAGGTGTTTTGAATTGTTATCAAGAAGTATTGGAATTTACCGGGAAATTTCACGTAATTTTGGTGCATTTTGTCCATCAGATCGGTGAATTAGGACATGAATGGAAATTATTTTAAAAATTACACCTTAAGACAAGTAATATTTCAAACTTTTTTCATTAAAGAATTTAATTGTTTACAAATAACAGACAGCTATTTCGCTTATTACGTTTGGTAAGTATTTTTAGAAATTAGTACAGCAGGCTTTGGAAACAAATGCTTCAATTCCCGACAATGACACACAAGATGCTTTCTTTGCAAAACAAAACAGAAATAATATTAAAGGGAAATAAAACAATAGAATGGAAATAATATTACTTCGTGGTGAGTCAACGCCGCACGGAAAAGTAGTTAGCATTTTTAACGAAAATACTGGCATGGTTTTGCAAAAATTTAAAGACGCCGGTTCTGTTGAGAATAGGTTGAAGGTCGTAGCGACTAAAGGCATCTGTGCAATGGCCCGTTTATAATAATAATAACCTGTAACCTCGTGTTACACATTTAATTCTGTCAATACTGCGAAATTCTTTGTTCAATATTCTGTCTTTTGTTTGTAATCAAAAAAACTTGTTACAATGTCATTCTGAGAATGCAAAAAAAATTTCATGGAAGCTTACCGACAGAAGCTTGCGTTTTCATATTGTTTCAATTAGTTGCTCAGCTCAAAAATCTTTTCGACCTCTCATTATGTGTCCTGAGAAGTACAGCCAGTCCAATGCTGGACATGCGTATCCCAAAATTTGCGTTTTAAATAGGATGATATCGAAGGAACAATTGTTTGCTATTTAAAATTCTTGCTTCGTAGAGATGTAGAAATTTAAAAGACCGCCTGTATAAGATTTTTGCACGGGAACTACTAAATCTTCAATACATAGGTATGTGATTCAAAAAACAAGTAATGCTTTTTCTCTTTAGTAACTTGCAAGAAGAAGAAGACAAAGCGCGTAGTTCGTCGCCTCGATTGTGTAATAATGCATAAAAGGAGAGATCCACTCAAGGATATTTCTACTTCACTTTTCCAACCCCAAGTAAAGCGAGCCCGATCTTCGTGAGATATCTTGCGCTAGTCGGTATATTAGGAGGGGGCGGCTCTTGGATAACTCGTCAACCACCATGTCTCCGAAATAGGATAGGATTTCCTTCCGTATCCGCATCCGCTTATTCTTGGTAGATATAATGGAACTACCTGCATTTACATATCTTCATGTGTGTAAAGGTTGATTGCTTGAGAACATGACGCCTAATTTATAGACCGTCTTCTGCAAACACATAAACAAACGCTCGCATAAATATACCAACACAATGATGATAACAATTAAATGTTAATGTCTATGTATATATGTGTGTGTGTTAAGGCCTGGTGGTCGGCTAAGTCATTTCGTGGTTTTATTAATTGCGTCTTATCAGACGGAACATGTTACATGTATATATAACATACATACGAGGTAGGCGCCATAAATTCTCGGCTTGTTCAAACTCCACTGCGTCATAGTTGCACATGTGCGAGGCCTATACTATATATATTACGGGTCGAAGAGTAGTAGTTTCTAGTAGCCAGCCGGACAACGTTACCAGTGCATGAAAATGTTTCAGGTAACGAAAATTGAGCACCGCGCGCCCATTAAATTTTTAACAAAAGAAAGGCGTATGGCTAGTCACATTAAACAACGTTTCGACGGCATTTGTGGAGATTTATCTCCTTCACATTTCCCTGTAAAAAAGTGGGTAAAATGTTTCCGTTTGGGGCAAGAATCCCTTGAAGACGATGAGCGCCGCGGTCAGCCAATTGAACTGATAACTAACGCTGGCCACGAGCGGCACCGCGAATCGGCGTAGAATCAGTTCGGACCGAGAGGAACGGTAGTATTGCTTGGTCTGCGGAGCAGTACGGACATTTTCGCTGCCGGTCATTTGCGCAATTGTTTATCTGTCCTAGAAAAATTATGATTTCGTCAGCAAAACGACCGCGGTCGGACAAACTTCGAAAATTTATTGCAGAAATTCCAGACTTAATATATGAAGGTGCTAAAATTAAATGTGTAATCTGTAAAATCCCGTTAATGTCTTGGTCCAGACAACATTGTCTACGACACGTAAATAGTGAAAAGCATGTCTCAAAAAGAAATTCCGCACGAGACAATGAAAAATTTATGTTTAATTTATGCGTTACGTTTATTGCATGTAATATACCGTTTAATTCACTATACAAGGAACCATTTATCTGCTTTTGGAATAACTATTCGGAGTGCAAATTACCAAGTCGAACATCGTTACGAAGAATTGTGCCATCTGAGCGCGAACATATTGAACAAAAAATAAAATCGGAGTTGAAAGATCAAAAATTGTGGTCATGTGTCGACGAAACAACAGATCGAAAGAAACATACTGTTCTTAATGTAATGGCACGCAAATTGGAACCTCATCAATCGGCACCTTCAATTCTATTAGTCTCCAAACGAATACAACAGTGTACTGCCGAAGTAATTTCAAAGTTAGTGTTAAATACATTGGACAAGTTTGAACTTTCAACAAACCAACTCTTGACGCTAGTGAGTGATGGTGCTGCAAACATGCTTTCTGTAGGCCGGTCTCTTAAAAAGCATTCTGCTAATTTGTTACACATTACGTGTAAAATTCATGCTCTCAATCTTGTGGCGGATAGTATCAGAAAATGTTATCCTGAGGTAGACGCTTTAATAGCGCATACCAAAGCAGTATTTGTCAAATCACCGAAACGTATTCGCGAATTTCACAGACTGTGCCCCGTATACTAGAGCCACCAGAACCTATTCTAACTCGTTGGAGAACATGGTTGCAGGCCGCGTTTTATTATCATAAATATTTTGACAATATTAAGAACGTGGTTTTACAATTCGATACAAAGGAAGCTGCCGCTATCCAGAAAAGCCAGTCGAAATTTCAAGATAGTCAGGTTAAAATGGATTTAAAAATCATTCACGACAATTACTTCGGGCTAGCAGATGCAATAGAAAAATTACAAAATCCTGCGGTGCCGTTAGAAGAATCTCTACAAATAGTGCAACATGTTCACGCACAGCTATGCGCGATTGAAGACGCAAAAAATGTTTCTGTTCTAGAAAAATTTGAAAGTGTTTTAGAGAAAAATTCTGATTTTGGCACATTAAGACATATTTGTGAAGGTGCGTCAACAGAATCGTTAAGTTATTTGAAAGATTATTTTACTTACGCAAATATTACGTCACTAGATGTAGAACGTTCGTTCTCTGCATATAAACGCATTTTTTCCCCATGCCGTACTAGTTTTGCCGAAACAACAGTTGAAACATATCTAATGTTGCAGATATTTAACAGACATTATTCACTTTGTGATTTCACGGAGGACTCTTAAAATGGTAAGTGTTTGAGCACGTGTTATTTAATTTTTATTTAAAAGATGAGCGAAATTATTTGCGGCAGCAAACATCTCTATTAGCAGAATAACTCTAGTGGAACGCGAGGCCTGATCGACTCTACGCTACTGCGCGGTACCGCTCGTGGCCAGCTTTACTGATAACGCCTCAAAACATTTCAATTATTGAAAAAACGGTACTAGCAGATCGCTGTTTGAAAGTGAAGGAATTTTGATATGAATAAGATTAGTACAAGATGGGCACCGCATCTTTTTTCTGCTCTCCCACGTGAACGCCGGGTCGAATGTGCGCTCGCTTTTAAACATGTGTGGAGACAAGCCGAACCCGATTTTGGAGTCCATTGTCACAGGAGATGAAACAGTGGTTCTGTAGTATGATCCTCTATCCAAAAAGGAATCGATTAATGACGGCAGAAAGGCGAAACTTGTTCAAGCAACGAAAAAGGTGAGGGCCACAATGTTCTGGGGTTGTTAAGGTACTTTACTCATTGACTTTAAAGAGCGGAATACAGCTATCAACAGCACATATTATGCGTCTTTTATACACAAATTGAGGGGCAATATTCGTGCAAAACGTCGGGGAAAATTGACAAAGGGTGTTCGATTATTGCACGACAGTGTACCCGTCCATACTGCCGCCATTTCACGAGCTGCCATCCGCGAATGCGGCATTCAAGAATTGGAATATCCGCCGTGTAGTCCAGACATGGCTCCAAGTGATTATTATATATTTTCTCATTTAAAGAAAGACCTTAGGAGACGTTGTTTTAAGGATAGAGAGTTGCAAACAGCAGTAATACATTTTGAGGGAAAAACTTTAGATTATTTTTACAGGGGTATAGAATTATTACTTGATCGTTGTAAGAAATATGTTGAAGTTAAGGGAGATTATATTGAACAATAAAAATTGTTATGTTTTACCAAGTTTATTTTTTCTATATCAGCCCGAGAATTTATGGCGCCTACCTCGTACATATACAGATAAGGAAAATATTTAAGCGGTCTCTTTCGTCATCTTGGGGATAGAGTTTATCGGCCAACATTTACATATATAAATGTCACGAGGAACATAATAATTGAGACAGTCCTTGCGGTGTGGTTTTTGTATCAACCGACCTCAACAGAAATTAAGAAACTTAAATATTTACCATTTAATGCCAGAAAAAGATGAGATAAAGAGGAATTAAAAACGCAGTAAAAATGGAATAGATGTATTACACAAACACTTCTAATAGTAAATTTCAGCTAACCTACTAACCGTAAATCCTATAGATTTTGTCATAGATCAAATTTTTTAGTCTCGAGTTGAGGAAAATTAAGTAGCTGTTCTTAAACAATTATTAATGCCAGACTACAGTAAGTTTCTTTATGTTTTAAGATTTAGGTTCTCAAAGAAAGAGGCGGCATATACAAATACTTGTGGTTACAATTTATAAATATACATTCCAACAAATTATCGACAACACCATGTTTGCCTTACCATTTATAGACATCTGTTCTGTGTTAGTCTCATAGTTAGCTTAAGTTTGATGTAGTTTTGTTCCTTTAACGAAACGCATTTCCCACACAGAATTGTTATGAATAATTTAAAATTTATTCAGTTAATTTAAACATATCTGTGTTTCAGTGTGGTAACATAGCGCAACCCTATTCTGCTTTGTCGCTAGTATCTAAAGTACAGGTGAATCTGGAAGACTCAGCCAAACATACGAGAATGTTAGGCAATAGCCAGTACGGATATTCGTGTTTTCCAGGTCAAAAGACCATGCTCTGCGAGAACTGCTTCTCGACGTTTCATTAACTACGGCAGCTGGCATCTTCAGTCGTAATCGAATGATCGGTATGACTCAGGGAGGAGATAATGTCGAATACTCCTTGAAGATGCCAACCGCAGTAGCTGGTGAAACGTGGAGAAGCAGTTCTCACAGACCACGGTTCTTTGGTCTGAACAACATGAGTATCTGCTCAGACGCCGGCCGTGAAGGTCTACAATATTTTGTTGGCAGCGAGTATGTGTTAGTAAAAAGCATAGCGCGAAGATGTTTCACCAATTAAAAAAAAATAAAGTGGTAGGACCGCTTGGTTCTGACTGCAAAGCATCAGGAGTCGAAAGTTCGAATTCCAGCCGAGAATATTGGTAGTTTTTTTGGGGATATCCTATGCTTATTCTGCCTATTCATTATACTTCGCTTCTTACCGTGAATTGATGATAGTAACAAGGCGCCAGTATATTTTTACACGCACTGTGCAGGGTCATTCAAGACGATGGCCTATTAAAAGTATCTCTGGAAATAATTAAAGTATGTTTTTGAAATGTTGGTGGGCGATGTTATGGATAGTATTGCGTTTCCTAAAAATATTTTCAACTGATATTCTTGATTAAATCAGAAATGGATATGAACTCTTCTATTGAAAATGGTATACTCTGCGTATTATGGATCATTTAGGTCACCTTTCGAAGACAAATTCCAAGATATACATTATCGTAGAGATAGGAGGTACCATCTTCGAGATATTACATTTTTTCTGAAAATTTTGACAAACGCAGAGTTTAATTTAAATCTCAATATATTCTATTCGGTATTACCCATGTAAACCAGTATTGGGATTTCATTAGGAACCTAAATATCTCTTCATTACTATATAAGTATATATAAAATTGTTATACAGAGTGTTGCAAAAACCTAGTCCAAACACTACCATTTTCAACAATTTTTTTTTTAATTGGCAATCCCTATTTTTAAGACTCTACATTTTCTACTCGAAGGAATGCCGGTAAAACATATTTTACTTCTTACATCTAAATTCACCCGTTTTCGAGTAATATTAAAAAACCATGCAATCGATTATTTATCACCAGTAAACAAGTAAAATTGATAAGGTAAGCTACATTTTGTTTAAGCTAATGACAAATGAACGCTGTGACATTGTTTTTATATGTCGCAGTTTACTAGGTACTTATACGCTATTAATAATGCACGTTTTTAAAGTTTAAATTAAATAAAGGATTAGCTTACAGATAGCATACACAAGAAAGATTTTATTTATCTTCTGTTGTTAAAGTAAAATAAATATTAAAGTAAACTCAACTATTAAAAAAAAACTACACAGATTAAAGAAAATATTATAGATATTCAAAACAATTTTCATTAAATCGCAGACCCAACAATATCCTAGGGTGCACGGAATTTACTGCTCTTTGGATTTCCACTCCACTAACACTGACAGAAACTCTCATTATTGGTTTCTCCAAGATTTCCAAAGAATCAATGGATCTGTCGTATCCCATTGTTTTTGTACGACCCCAAATAAAGAAATCAAGAGGAGTTAGGTTTGGAGACCTGACTCTTGTCCAAGATCCTAACTTCCTCATCCATCGATGATCAAACATTTGTGTTAATTGATTCGTAACCTCACGTGCGCCGGAGCTTCATGTAACTGGTACAAACATGTTTGCACTTTGCCCACATTTACACCATTAATGAATTCCATTAGGGTAGTTTGTAGTCAATTTAAATATTTAATGCCATCTAAACTTTCATCATAAATTTGATGCATAGGGTTATTGTTGTTTGTGGCATAAAATACTTCAAAACTAAACATTTGTTGGAAATGTTATGGTCTTCTTAAATATGGTTTAGCGGTGGCCACATAATGTTCATTTTTAGGATCTATATTCCTTCTCGAAAATTTCGATTCTTTGGCCCATATTACTTTAGAAAAAAAGATTGGGTCTTCTTGTATTTTGATAAGAATCCATTCGCAAAATTCTCTTCGTTTCTCTAAATCAATTGGTATTAACGCCAGAGTTCCGCTAAATCTAAAATAGTGAACCTTTTGGATTCGTAATATTCGCTATATTGAAAAATAGGAAAGCCTAGGACCTGCATTTGCACTAGAAATTGACGCTTTAAGATGTGCAGTGAAGTATGCCAAAACATTGAAGTAATCGGCTTTTTGAATGGCTACTAAAGCATTTACTTTACTATATTTCAAAAAATTTACTACTATTCTTTAAATTTTTTCGGTTTTAATTTTGCTAAATGAGGATATCGATCATTAAACAGAGAACCTAGGAGCTCTATTAATTATTTTATTACATTCATTATGTACATAAAATAAATTTAATATATCTTCATTAGTGTACTCTGCCATGATTAATAGTTTCTGATGTAAATACAAACGAAATGACATTGCAGTGTACATTTGTCACAAAGCCTACTTGACAATTTTGGCTATTTATTGGTATTAAGTAATTAATTTAATGGTTTTTTTTAATAAATTCGGAAACGAGCGTATTTAAAAATAGGGGTTGCCATTTAAGAAATCTTTTCTGTTGAATATTTTAGCGTTTGGACTAGGTTTTTGGAGCACTCTGTATAACATCTCTGAAATGTATTTATAGCAATACGTTGCCAATAAAAATCTTAAAACTGGTTTTCATCGGAGATACCGAATTAAAGATATTGATATTTAAGTTAAACTCTGCACTTTTGAAATTTTTCAGAAAAAAATTGATATCTCAAAGGTGGTGCGGCACAACGTCTGTGATATTGAATATCTTTAAAATTACCTTTGAAAGGTCTATCTACCCGACCCATAATATATAAGATATACAGTTTGAAATAAGGAAGTTAATACCCGTCCCCGGTTCAATCTGGAGTGCCTAGAAGTTAAAAATATTTTTAGGAAATACATCATTATCCGTAATATCGCCTAACAAAACTTCAAGAAGATGCTTTAGTTATTTCCAGAGATACTAATAATAGGCCATCGTTGTGATTGACACTGTACATATGACCTAGTTGGGCTGCACACTGCGCGAAACAAAAATTAAATAAATCAATTACGGCTTTCGACAAAAATAACTAAATTTGGAAAACGCTACATGCTTTAATTCCATTTACTTTTAAAATGCAAAACTGAGAAAGATATGAATTGAACCCATTGCAGTACAAAGCGAAGTAAACGATTTCGGAAACACAGACTTTGTCTCAATTCACTCAAGAACTTATAGCCACCAAACGATTAAGCATATAAACTTTTATTAACACAGTACTACGAGGCGTGTATAAGATCAGACAGGAATGTCTTTTCGTAACACTTTAAAACAAGGGTGCGGTGATGTGCCATCCCATAACAACGTCTAATAAAAAAGAAAATGTCAAGCAGGCAATATTTCTTACGATTCCGTTTTAAATTTGCCCTCTTTTATATTGGATTGGAGGTGTTTTTTATTATCCGTAGGTCATAATCTTATACACGCTCGTCGAAATGACTTTTAGAAAGAAATGTTTTGTACTTTGGCGCTTTATTCTCCCTATGTATACACAATACGCTTTTACTATTATTATTATTCTTTCGGTTATAGTCATACTTTTAAATTTATCTCTTCTTCGGCGATAGAGATTTTTATTGTTAATTTTCATATGGAAACAGTAAAGTTTTTATATCGCCGATGAAAATTATCCTCGTGGGCTATACGACTTTGAAGTTTATTGACGATATAAGGTACGGCTTTGTAACATACGCTTGAGGAAAATTTCCGCCCTATATGACGCAGAAATAAAGTAGGTACCTTATGCACTGAAAATAAAGTCTTTGTAAAATTACTATTAAATAAACAGGTTACTGTGACTCTGTTTAATAAGAGGTTTCACAGTATAAAAAAAGAAAAAAATATGAACTAACATGTGAAAATTATTGGTATATTTTATTTATTATACCTATTTACGTAGTAAAACCTTTATGTGACGTTAATGGTTTTCCTATAGGAAGTGTTTGATTAATTTTTAGTTCACACGTAGTTGAAACAATTTTTATGAGGTTTTGACACATATTATGCAATGGAACAAAAAAGTAAAATCGAAATTAAAGAAAAAAAAAGCAGCAGCTTTAGTAGCAATTTCAGAAATTTTTAGAATAAATAATGAGACACAATTTTGCAGCTATTTTTATCCTTTATTTTCAACGTTACTTTTTGTTCCAAAGCATAAAATGTCTCAAAAATTCATAAAAATCATTCCTACTATGTGTGGGCAAAAAATATATCGAACACTCCCCGTAGGAAAACTATTAACATCATATAAAGGCTTTACTGTGTAAATACCTATAGCCAATGTTATCTGAAATTCACTATTTACTATTATCTCTAATCTAAGTAACCCTACTTCTTCCAATTTTTTTCACATTAAAATGTTCATATTTAATGAAATATTTTCCTGCAACAATTTAAAGAATAAATGCAGTCGTAATGAAGTTGTCGTGTACGTTAGGAAAGGTCAATGTTTGGCGGTTGGCTGTAATGATAAATGTCAGAGTATCATAGAGTCAGTCCTTTAGATGCGTTCTTAGATGGCATGCATTATGCTATTTTTGAATAAGAAAATTAAATATTAAAATTCAAGATTAAATTGTAACTCGAAAGGTATATCCTAATTAGCCGTGCTTAAGCAATTGTTATCGCCAACAAGAGAGTCAAAGGGACGCCTATCATTTCTTCAGTTTAGTTCAAACTGACGTTGTATCATCACGTGTTTGACTACGTGTTCTTTTACAAGTTCTAACTTTGAAATCACCTTTCAAAGTTAGGTTTGGTGGTTAACATAACATTGTTTTGTGTCTATTCTGTTTTATATCCAATATGTTACATAAATAAGTAGAGTTCATATTGAAACGTCAGGATTTGAGGTTAGTTTTCTCATTTCAAATTAAAATATTGTAAAACGTAAATATTCGGTATTTATTTATTTATTTTTTAAACTACCGAAAGAGTATATAGGGACACTCTTCGACCCACAAACCGTAAAATTAATCAACTAATTTAGAATAATCAATTTTTTTCCCGTTTATAACATAACACTAGATAATTTAGTATTATCAGCAATAAATGAATGTAGTCTTCGTATATGTCTTTAAAGTGTTCAATATGTCTTAACTACCGGGAAACATTTTTCCCGATTATAAATGAACATAACCCCTGAGAAGGTTCTATGAAACTTTAAATGTAATTCATAGTTACTTAATTTGTTGCTAACGAAGTTCCAATACTACACTTGTATAACGTATTAGATTTAATTAGCTGCTTCTCTAAAATTCTAAGATTTTCTACACTTCCGCATTTAACACAGACTCAGGTCACACCAGCAATCATCCGCCAAAAATAAATCCCTTCTAGAACGGCGTGTTAAGAAGGTCGCATGTTTAAGGATCAAACACATCTAATTAATTAGTAAAACCAGGCATTTCCTAGTATGCAGTCCTAGTAGTCCATGTCTGTATCATTGGTCCAAAGGATGAAATATATTATTATTATTATGTGGACCACCGCTCAGAAATCACACTTTGAATGTAAATTTCCTTAATTACGGTCTATTATCACAAATTCTATTTTAAAATTAAACAAAATATTGTGAAAACGCTTTCGAAGAATGAATTAACTTAACAGTATGTAATTTCGCAGTGATTGTGAAATTAAAAAAACAAATTTTTGGATTTTCATGTTTTTTGTGATGTTTCAAAGACTTCTGGCTAGAAAAATTGAAATGGATATTGACGGAGAAAGTGCCTCGACTGATTATGCTCCATATTAAAAAAGAAGGTTTTTATTGTAACTAATTGGTTTATTAACTTTTTCATATAACAAAATGTATTTAGAAGAATAAGAAATATCTATTTTAAAATTACTAAACCACGAAATTGAATTGAATTTCTTCAAGAGCAAGGTTCTTTCCTGAAACATTTCAAATTAAAGAAGAAGTAGACACTTGCGTACATCACTTCGTAAAAAATTTTGAAGGAACTGTAGAATAGTGTCGTAGTTGGTGCATCACGCATTGTACTTGAGGGGTAAGTCTGTATTTATATCGCGTCACCCCATTTCAATGCACCATCTTAGAGGGTAGTACAAAAGACCAGACTGTTCAAGTGTACTCGCGGATATTCAGCCAACCGGGTTATTAATATCTAAATATATGTCATTAGAAACTACACACACAAGAACGATTCCCGCAATCGTAGAAGCCTGATTGATGTCTTCAGTTAATGGCATACAAGCAGATGTGTAATACTATATTAGGAGGTATATAATTACGTGAATTTTGTGTAGTTAAAATTATTTTGCTTGATGCAGATATTACCCTCTCTGTTTTTAAGTGTTGCGGGTAAATTTATTATAATTGTATTAGGAAGGAGGATATTATTTTGCGTAAATTGTTGTTATCGTTAGCAAAAAAGACGACTCAATTCGATTGCGTCTCGATGCTTGAATCTTGAACAAGATTTCCAAGAAAGAGCATGAAACACCTGAAAACATTGATATGTTGCTAACAAGGTTCTGTCATGCTAAACTGTTTTCCAAGTTAGATCTACACTGTTCTTTCTTTTGGCTCACTTCGCTCTCTGAAACACTCCATAAATTCTCTAACACAACTTAATTATCAATTCAGTTGTGTGCCATTCAACCTATCAACAAGTTTCAATGCTTTAATCTATACCATGAAACATATAATCATAATGTGTATACAAAAGACTCAAGAGTTATTGAACGACAAGTTAGAAGAAGAGAGGAACAAAAAAATGGAAGAAAACGGCGCGTTGTTGAAGTAGAGGAACCTACAAGAGAGGAAGTAGAAGACATGATAAGCAAAATGAAAACTAACAAAAGCCCAAGACAAAACGGAATAACAACTGAGAATATCAAATACGCTAGTGAAGAACTGAAAGGAAACATCTACGACAGTAGACGTTTGGAAAGAGGAGCAGATGCCGACAGAATGGGAGAAAGCTCTAATAGAACCAAAGATAGGCAAATACCAAGCGGGATTCAGGAAGGGTAGAGGAATAATAGACCAGGCATTTGAAGTTCTGTCAATATGTTTTGAATACAACATCCCGGCAGTCGTACTATTCATAGATTTTAAAAGACGTACGATTCTGTTAAAAGGAACAAAATCACAGAGGTTACGGAAGAATTCGGAATACCTGCGAAATTCACGAGACTAATAAAGATGACAACGAAGAAAACGATCTGCAACGTAAGAATTAAACTTTGCTCTTCGATATGGTGCTGGAAAAAATTGTTAGAAAGAGTAACCTAAATAGAGAAGGTCATATACTATACAAGATTCATCACCTGGTAGGCTATGCAGACGATTTGGCAATGGTAGCCAGGAATTAGAAGGTATTGAAAGAAATAATGAAGAGACTGGTTGAAGAAGCACACAAATACGGACTATTAATGAATGAGAAGAAAAGTAAGGTTATCACAGTAGGGAGAAGTAAAGAAACAATGACAGACCTAAAGGTAACTACTCAATTAAGAGAATTTAGGTTTGAAGATCTAGACGAATTCATCTACCTAGGAGTAAGGATTACTAGCAAGCGCGAGGAAAACAAGGACATTGATGCAAGGCTAAGTAGAGCTATGAACTATTTACTAAGTTCAAAGCAATTGTCACTGAATACGAAGTTCAGAATCTACAAAAAAATTAATAAAACCAACTGCGCTGTTACGGGTGAAACATGAGATGGAAAAGGAAAGTTCTTAAAAGAATATTAGGTGGAAAAAAACAGAAGATGGATATTTAAGGAGGACCAACGAAGAAATTTACAAAATCTATCAAGAACATGGGTCCTAAATCAAACTACAAAACAAACAGTAAGGAGATAGGAAATCCAAATTCTTAGAAGAATATTGGGTGGAAAAAAAACAGAAGATGGATATGCAAGGAAGACCAACGAAAAAATTTACAAGATCTATCAAGAACCACATATAGATATGGTAATCAATGCAAAAAGGCTGCAGTGGCTAGGGTATATGGAAAGAATGCAGGAAAACAGAACGATTAAGGGAAAACGATGGCCTAAACGGCCTGTAAAAAAGCTGTATATATTGTTCTGTTAAATATTTAGATCGCCAAGCTCAGCTATCACTGTAACACGTACAGGGTATTCAGTATGGCCACTTGATAGATATGAAATTCCCTCTGGCGGATATTAGTTATTTTTTGAAGCTTCCCATCTTCCCCAAGCTCCCGATCTTCGGAGTGCGCGTATTAAATAATTAATTTAAGTCTAGCCAACAACAAATGTGCCTGACTCTTCTGTATAATCTCTCCATTTCTTGAAAATCAATGAAAAACGTTGCTACAACAAACAACAGCGTAAATTCAAAGGTATTTCGAACATTATTCGTATATTAAATATGTTTCGTAATATATTCGTAATATTATAATGCCTTTTAGAATATTGCAATTTTTTTCTATTAGACTTAAATTAAAAAAGCTTGTATGTCCAATTTCTTGGATCCAAGTTAATTTTCATTTGCAGTGCAATAGAAACCTAATTTGTGTTATTGTCATTTTGTCTTTGTCACAAACTTCACAAAATTCTTACTGACTAATTAGCTCCAATTTGGAATCAATATTAGATAAAAAGTTTCAATTACCACATAAGACTTATTTTCGTCTACACTATTATTCTTATTCGAGAAGATTTTTGTTGGTATTATTGAGAATAGTTTGCATAATGTGTAAGATAATTTGTGATTTTAGAAAACCTCTCTGTTTTTAACACAAAAAATAGATATTAAATATCTTTTTCTGTAGTTTCAATATTTATTATATCACGTTGTTGTTTAACGTATCTAGTTGTCTGCCTAGCGCCTTCCTCTCTTGTGATAACTCTGTTAAGCGCAGCGAAACTTTCATTTCCTAATCTCAGAAATAGCGTCGTGACGATTTTTACTACATACTGCGGGTATTTTTTCTGTCAAGTGCGACCTAAATATGATACAAGAAAAATATCTGTGTGACATAGGCGCTATTATGGAAAACACTGTAATGACTCAAACGCGATTGAGATAAGACTGCTATCGCACTCACAAAGCCAACTCCAGATACAGCAACTAATACACACATCGTAACAAATGTGAAAGACGAAAGATTAAGGGTTTTATCTATCCTAAAGGAAACGACAGCGAAAATCGTTGCTATTCCTTAGCGTGACGCGTCAACTGCTTTTAAACACAATCTCTGCTCTCCTAGCCGCAGCGCACTCTTACACTCGTCCCATTTAAATCACAACAGACACTAGTAATAAATGACAAGAGTCGGTATGCATTTAACTGGCAATTAAGGATACCCCCCTTATTAACTTGTCCGGTATCTTCATCCACATACTTAAACAACGTACTAATACGTACGCTTCGTATATTCACATCCCCTCACGTCAATACTTAAATGTATAATAATCTTTGTTTTATTTTCCAGTCGCGGCATTTCCTCATTACATACTTCCTTTTGCACTTTCTCAGCAAGAATCTTCCTCCTCTACGCTGATGGTAACGGTGAGCGTATTAGCTATAATAGAGACGCATCATCTAGGGTTGCCGTTCTAGCATACACGGACATTTGCGTTGATAGTCTTTTGTCGCATTGTGCTCGTAGAGTTGAGTCAAATTAGAAAGCATATCTATAGGAAATTGCCTTAATCATGAAACATGTGATAGGTTTATTTTAGATACGATTTGAAAATTATATAAGCATCCTATCCCGTGGTCGTCTATAAAAAGCTAGTATTTCGTCATCTGAGAAAAACCAGCGGAAATTTTAATCGGTACTCTCCCATCATCTGCGGAAATTTTCTAAGGAGGTTTATTTCATATGCGGTTACCAAATATCAACCATAAGACTTCCGTAAACAAGATATACATATGTATATGTACGTATACATATATGCAAAAATAGCGTTGCACTAGTGCGTTTTACTTGTCAAGTTTGTTAGCACTAATTGTGGAAAGTATGCTTTTATTCTTTAACAATTAAATTAGCATGCTTGGAATTAAATATACAGATGACAACCTTATTGAATTTCTTGAAGTTCCAAATATAAAACACCAAGGAGTATGGCGGTCGTTAGAAACTAACACGTGGTTAATACTACTGAGATGACTGAAATTTTGGTCGTCATCGTGACAGTATTAGCCAGGTGTTAGTCCCAAATATTTACCTGTTTGCATCTACAGGGTGACAATGAAAAAAGTGCAATGCATTGTACTCTGCAATAGAAGAGCTGGAAATAAGAAAAGGAGTCTATAACTTGGATCCAAAGGCCAATAGCTTCTCAGTCAGTTATTAGACGTTTGTAGCCAATCGGCTATGAAATCCATTGATGACTGTGAAATTCATAACGACTGCCACAGGGTGAAATTATTAATCTGATTTCGCTATTTTGTTAAAGAGCTTTATTGTTTAGTTTTTCATCTGCTTCGTGTTGGAATGGTGCTGTACATTCTTTTAGACTGCAGGGGAACGATTATGTGTTACGGCGAGGCTCGTTCAAATTCCAGTTAAGCTCATAGACTTTATCGAGAAAAGTGTCCTATGCGCCAAATTCCAAATATAAGAATATTTATTAACCGACGATTAGGAAAAGGTGGCTGCTTTAAAAAAGTAAAATTGACAGTGGACTCCAAAGAATTCTCCGCACCATTCATAATGAAGAAGCTACTTTGCATATGGTTGATAATAATCCAAGAATTAGCACTATGAAAACAAGCTAAACTATACAAACCATAAATTGTGTGTCTGACAAGCAAATCCTAAGAAAGCAGCTTCTTTACCTTTTCCATTATCAGAAAATGCAAGATTTATTAGAAGATCATATACTTCATGTGCATACTTCGAGTGGCTGCAAAAGCAAATCCAAAATGAAAATTTATTGTTGTCAATTATATTTACACACGAAGCAGGATTCAGTCCCGATGGTATCCTAAACATATACAATATACACCATTGGAGTGACGAAAAGCGCCGTATAAATTTAGAGCCAGTTAATCGTCTCTGCGATACATAGGCGTTTCACCGGAGTAGCGGGCTGCATGCAAAAATCGATTCTCCATTTGTTTTGCCAGCGTCCGCTTGTTTATTTTTCGTTCAGTTGAGGAAACGACAGCGTGCGTTGTTTTGTGTTACGTGTTATTCGTTATAAATATATAAGCATTGATTTAAAATGTGCAATGTGAGCAGGAATAAAAAACGACCCTTTGCTGGCACAGTAACTAAGTTTATCTGTGGCTTTCCGGATTTGTTCTGCGACGGCGCTAAAATTGTTTGTAAAGTGTGCGAGAAACATTTGATGTACTGGGACAAGGCGAACTGTAACAAACATGTAAATATCGAAGAACACAAAAATAGAAACAAAGGGCGTGCCAAGGAGAACTGCCTTTATTTTCGATTTACTTGTGGCGATGATAACCTGTAATTTCTCATTTCCCTTACTCGAAAAGGAACTGTTTCAGAATGTTTGGTATAAGTACAACCCCGAGTTGAAGTTGCCAACTACGAAAACGGCACGTAAGCATGTTTTATTTCTACGCAAAGACGTGGAAAAGAAAATCAAATCTACATTAAAAAATCAGTTGCTTTGGTTATATGTTGACGAGACAACAGATTGTAATAGAAATTCTATTCTAAATGTTATAGTACGTGCACTTGACCCTCATAAACCGGCATTTCTACTGTTACTAGCTAACAAAAGACTGGAAAAGTGTATTGGCGCAGCAATTGTGAGGGTGATACTTAGTACGTTAGAAAACTTCCAAGTCTCACCACGTCAAGTGTTGATGTTTATGAGTGATGATGCGTTCGGTAGGCCGTTCTCTTCTTGAACACGGTTGCAAGTGTTCACAGCTTACGTGAGAAGTGCATGCTTTACATCTTGTGGCAGAAACTGTTCGACAATGTTCACTCGAGGTAGATGTATTAACAGAAAGTACACAACCGATGCTTATGCGCTGGGGAACATGGTTGCAGCCAACTCTTTATTATGCTGAATATTTCAAGGAAGTACAATCTATTATTCTACACTTCAATCCTGCTAAAGCTGCAGCTATTAAGGAGAACCAGATAAAATTTTAAGATATTTCCATTGAAACAGAGTTACAAACCATAACTATAAAGGATTACATGACACAATAGAGCAATTACAAAATAGAGCGTTGTCGTTAGTGGAGCCACTGCAAATAGTGGCCGAAGAACATACTCTGCTAGGCACTATACATGACGCAAAATATAATCGTGTTTTAGTTCGAGAGTGTGTTAAAGAAAGATTCCGATTTTATCACATTAAAATAAAATTTGTGAAAGAGTGTTTTAATCACGTATGTGTTACATCTGTAGATGTCGAACGATATATTTTTTACCACAGCGAACATCTTTCAACGAGACAATTGTGAAAACATATCTAATGCTGTCAACTTTTTACACTCTTATCCAGTGGGTGATAATACTGATAGTGGTGCTTCTACTTTTAATATTCGCTAATTCCAATGCAGCCCGCCAACCTATTTGATAACGCTGCTTAAGATGGTGAGTGTTTCACAACTTTTCAGATTTTATAATTCTTGGTTGGTTCTGTTATTATTATTCGATTTATTACTTATTTTTGGTATTGTACTTACTGAAGGAAGCGCACGCCTATACCGCGCAGAGACATTACCTCGTTTTAGATGATTTTTAATTTTTTTTATCAGACCACATCAAACGCCAAACCGTTTGATTGGCGAAGTCTGCCGACTTTTTTATGGGATCTACCGTTAAACATTATTAGAAGTATGTATCTCATGCATGAGCATTAGCTCATTTTTCTCGATTAGCAAGAGACTATTTAAATAGACGTTTTGGAAATAGGTGGATTGGTCGTGGTGGACCCACTGCATGGCCAGCAACGAATCCCGACCTCAATCCCCTCGATTTTACATTTTGGGGGTTCATGAAAAATTACGTGAATTCCGTAGAAATATACAGTGAAGAGCATTTATGTGGAACAGAATTTTAGAAGCTACTGACAGGTTCCGAAATAATCCAGGAATATTCCAGAGATGTCATCAATCAATGATCAGAAGATTGGAATTGTGTATACAAGAAAATGGCGACCAGTTTGAATATCTTCTTTAATAATTTATTACTATTATTCTTTTTTGTTTTTTATGCTTTCAATTTAATTATATCGTTTTGTTACAATTACATTTTTGTAATACATTTGCATAACATTTAAAATTTTTCATTCCCATTATTTTGAGACATTTTCAATTCAATCGCATCAAAATGTGAGTACCTAATAAATAATTTATCTTTGTAGCCTCTAAAATTTTTTTAATTTGCTTGTGTCTTTATAGATTAGGCAATATGGAGATCTCATTCGCGTAAGAATCTAAGGAGAGGCTTAAGCACGTATTTTACTAATATCTTCAGCTGAATAAATGCACTTTGTCGTGGATAGCCTTTCGCACGCTGTGACACATCATTTTTCATATGTACAATTAAAAAAGGCTTTTCGTCTAAACGAAACCGCATTCTCAATTGAGTAATAACCTTCTTCTTAGTGGCACACGTTGTAATGCCTAATACATAAATTGCGACAATGAAAATGAAGCTAGCGCGTATCCATTGTGAATTCCCCAGAAAAGCTCATTATCTTAAGTAACATTAACGTCTCCGGCGGAAACAGAATCTGCGCTTTAATTCGATAAGACAAAACGAGTTGCGCCTCAATTCGTTAAACTGTTAGCTCCTCTCGCGCTTACCACATACATATACATTATCGGTATACGACTGTTCGAGGAGCTGCTACGTGACTAAAACGATTCCACAGCCGGCTATCTGTCTTCATGGTTTGGCACGCTCTTTAGCAGCCGTATCACACTTCACGCACGTTGATATATATGCAGGCGTATACCTGTTTATGTTCATTACAAATATATGTATGATTTATCGAACTAAAGATCTAAGTTGGTGGTATTAAGGAATACTCACAAACTGTATCTAAAATTCTAAATACCAAACACTATTTTGCAGTCGTTTAAATAAACCGATAAACAAATTCTATTTTAACTAATCTTATATAAATTTCCGTTTTAGGATTAATAAACAAAGGATAGACATATGTTCCTTTACTCTACACGCAGAGAAATGATTTCTTGCAAAAATCAGTCTCTATTCAAGAAGATACTTTTATTTCAAAATTATAAAAATGTTTAATATAAGAACATAATTTTCTTAAAATTCCATTTGGATTAAATCAATATTTTCTTAGGGTTAGAAAATCAAGAAAATTCAGGACAGAAAAAATGTTTCTTCCAAATCATTTAGTTTTAACTTAAGAGAATATTCATATTAAAGGTAGGAATGAAAAATTAGGCGACCAGCTTCGTGTTCAAAACATACATCACCAGGCCAGCTACAATGGTATCCAATAAAAGAAAAATTACAATAATGGAAAAAAAACCTAAAGTTAATAATTAAAATTAGAAGCAGGTGAATGAGCTAATGAAACTGTTTTTTTATATCTTACAGTATAATTAAATTATTTCTTTAATAATGTAATTAAATAGAGATTATTTTTATGTAGTTTAATAATTAATGAGTTAATATTTAAGTTTATTTATCCCTTTTTTGTTATTTTTTATTATATATTTAAAAAAACTATAGTTAAATTAGTGCACGTGATAAATAGTAATAAAAAGAAAAAATATATTACATTAACCGGTATCTTTTGAAAATGTTTACGAAACGTTGTACATTAAAGGTTGTATCATTGTATGGGTAAATATGGTATCTGTATTCTGGTTCCGTCGCTACTATCCAGAACGGCATGACTATAACTACTGGCACTAGGTGGCGCCAGGAAATGTTTGAGTTGCTGTCTTAGAAAATTAGTGGCATAAATTGAGAAATGTAAGAGCAATGTGGCCAGAAGCAAGAAGCTTTAATGGTTTTCTCTTCTCATATTGTTTTTGCCGATGGTGATTCCATCAATACCAGGAGCTATTTATTATTAACATTATCTTGGTTATTGTGTCTAGGCGCTTTTTTCACATGTACTTCTACATTAAGTTCACTTTTGTTTGGACAGTATTCTGTAGATATTTTAAAATCACAAACAATTTGAATAGTTTACTACATTATGTACAGCTATGTCGTACTGTTTTAATCAAGGTAAGTGCAATTAGCAGTGTCCATATAAATAATATGCATTTCAAGAATTCTAAGCAAAAAATGCTTTATTTTAAAATGAAACTATTGATTTATGAACAATTCCTAAACGCTTTCTGGAATTAAGAAAACTGTTTACTATCCTTAAGAAAATATTGCTTTGTTTATAACGATCATTTGCTTATACTAAGAATCGCCTTCTTCAAATTTTCTGCAAGATTTTCTTGAATCAAGTTAACAAATGTCTTAAACAAAGATATACAATTATTTCATTACGAGTATATACTTCTCTTAAGCGGAGAGAGAAACGCTAAGAAAATATTTCTTTTGATTTAAAACAGTAATTATATTGCGGATAATTGAAACAGTAATTGTCTTGAATTAAGGCGGATATCTTTGATACAAGTAAACGTTAATATACATACAGGGTATTATAGAATTTTGAAATAAATCTTCAGGTATCATGATTCCAATCCTGAACAAAAAATCTAAGGCCAAAATTTATTTCTAAGGCTTATTTATCACATAAAAGAAATTAATGTCATCAGCATCCATTGCACGTTCAGGCAATAGCTCCAAATCGTCAACTAACTATCGAGTCGGCATTTAGTCTTGGTCAATTGCTTGGAAAAAGTGGTGAAATCAAGAAACTAATTTTGACAACCATGTCAATTTGTAAGAAACTAAGAATTACCAAACAATTGTTGCTCAAACTATCAAATCGTATTCGATCTGATGCAAGGTTTTTGGAGGGACTATAATAAGTTTCTAACATGTAAAATATTTATTTACTAAATCTATTTGAGTGTTGTCAAGCTTGTTTTTCTTTTATCTCATAGCGAAAAACTAAATCGTAAAAAAATTCTTTCTGAGGTTCCTTTCCCAAGTAGCATTTACAGGTAAACACTGCTATTTAACGCTTTACTGCATATTTTGTTACCCACAGAATACCAATTCAACAATATCGCAGATAAAAATTTTTCTTTGTATTTGTTACAATGTTTTCGCATGTTTTTGTAATCCTTTTGCGTATGATTCTTGCATTATGAGCATGTACATTTTCAATTGTGTTTATCAACAAAATTGCTTGAATTTTGTATAGGTATAATTTTTTTTCATAATAAATAATAAAATAAACATAATTATAGCTACCAACAATAAATATATTGGGCCGATAGGAAAGTAATTTCAGTTTTGTAGTAAGCTCATTTTTCTTATACAAAGAATAAACTTTAATCAATTATATATTTTCCATTTTGTTCAATGACCTTTTACCATCTTTCTTGCAGCTTCATGATTCCGCGCTCATAGAAATGTTGGTACTTGTCAGCAAAGAACTGATTCAAGTGCGATTTAAGGTCATCATCATTTGTGAAAGTTTTACCATTCAAAGAGTTTTGTAAACTTCGAAATAAATGGTAATCAGATGGTGCCAGGTCAGGGCTTTATGGGAGATGCGACATCAGTTCCCAACCAAGCTTCAATAATTTCGCACGCATAATCATGATGGAACACAATTCCTTACGATTTGCCAATTCTGTCCAGTTTCATTAATTATTAATAGTAAACATCTGAATTGATCATCTGGTTTCTTGGGAGCAGCTCAAAATACATAACACCTTTGTAGTCCCACCAAATTGACAGCATGACCTTTTTCGATGCAATTCAGCTTTAGATGTGGTTTGTGTTGGTTCATCACGCTTGCACCATGATCGTTTTCGAATGATGTTACTGCAAATGACCCATTTTTCATTACCAGTGATGATTATTTTCAAAAAAGGATCAGTTTTATTGCGCTTGTGATGCATATCGCAAATATTGATTCGTTGTGTTAACTGAATCTCTTTCAATTCATGCGGAGCCCAAATATCGAGCTTCTTAGCGAATCCAAGACATTTTAAATGATTTTCAATTGTTGTGCGCGATACATTTAACCTCTGTGCAATTTCTCGAACAGAACTATGGTTTTGATTTGGTCATCATCAACTTCAGTAGATCGACCAGAACGTTGGTCATCTTTGAGTGAAAAATCTCTAGAAACTTCACATATCTCTTTGTGAGCCTCAGTAGCTTTCTTTCGCTTACGGAAATAAAAGTAAAATATGCCGAAAATATTCGTTTCTGCACCTCATGTTAAAATTTACCCTAAACTAACAGCTACAAACAAAATTACGCATAACTTGCTTCTAAAGTAACCCAAATGTCACTGATATCGAATATCAAAAGGAAATAACTATAACACTGGCCTTCAAAACAATTACAATGCTCTCTATGTGTGATAACCGAAATTACTTTCCTGCCGGCCCAATATTTTACGTCCATGTTTTAGAATTTCTTATGGAAGTTTGTGGAAGACCTGATAAGGTTCTGTTACTTCCATAGAATGCATATTAAATTTTAGAATAGTAGTCGCTTTTCAGTCAAAAGGAATTCTTGAGAAACTAGTGCTAATATTATCTCTTTGTTAAAAGGAATGCGTCGATCTTTAAGAACCGAGTTGTTTTTCTAACCCCATTTCACAATGAATGGGGTACCTACTGTAGACAATTCTCACGACCTTTACCTTGAAAACTGTCATTTTACGTTTCACAAATCTTTACAATGGATGAGGGATTTGAGACAGAGGTTGAGAGTATAAGTAAACATCTTCCGTTCTTTTACGAAGTACATTTTTTTAAGATATAGAAGGTTCATTATATTTTATAACAGGATGAGAAAATTCTTGTAGTTCTTATATTTTTGTGAACACCTTCCTAGATCATTGCTAATGAATTATACTCTGCATATACAGTGCAGGATTAAAAAGCTGTAAGGCAAGAGAAATGCTATCTTGGACAATTGAAAACTGGAAAAGGGTGTTAGGGTCCGACGAAATAATTATAAAAGTGATTAAAAAAAAAGCCAATGCTATCATGTTGACACTAATTTTAAAGGATAAACATTGCTTTTAGTAGAGTACATCCATACTTTCTTCTTCAGCTTTTGGATACCCTTGGAAGTACCTTTGTGCGTTGTAGAGTTAACGAGGAATTGCGTAAGTATTGAGTCGTCCCTATTCTTAAGCATAGAGGTGGTGGCATTACGATATGAGGCTGCATGTCATCACAGGGCGTTGGGGAATGTTCACAGATCATGATTGCAAAATAGACTAAGGTGCATAGAAGTTCTAGATGCAACATTAAGGCCACCGTATGCAAAACATTTTTTTCCAGCAAGGCCATGCTCCCCAATAGTGGATACACAAAAATGGATTCCTTCATCTAGAATGGCCTACCTTAATCTTGAGGCCTAGATCCAGTCGAGTGTTTGTGGCATCTTACGAAAACTCAACTAAAAGGTCACAAACACTCTTCAAAACCACTGCTTGAAGCCAAAATAAAATAAGCGCGGAAGAATACTCCATGCAGTGCAGTGCGAAAAATTTGTGGGTACAATGTTTACACGTGTATGTATGTATGTACAGGGTGAGTCAACAATAGAGTAAAGTAAGTTCATGATTTATCGGTAAAATTTGCGATAGAACTGTATATATCGTATGAAGTGGTTAGTAAGTCCGCACATTTTAAAAATATATAAAGGTATACAGGGTGCGATAAAAAAATAGAGCAACCAAAAGTTGTATTTTTTTAAACGGGACACTCTATATATGAATTAATTTTTTAGTTCTACGCCTAATTCTAAAACTTTCTTGTTATGTATTTGTTATGTTGAAACTTTGCAGTTTTTGAGATATTCAGCTTTAAAGGTAAAAACTCACATTTTTAAACATCGATTTAATTGAAAATTTTGCCGTCGTTTCTGTAAGAAAAACGTTTATATTCGGTAAGTGGAAAGACAAACGTTAAGTTAATAGATACTCTATAAAACATTTGAGATATCGGCTACAGGATGTTGAATATAATTGTCCAAACATGAAAAAAATGAATTTTAAAAAATCACTTTTTTCAAATGGCACACCCTTTACCGCAAATTTTACCGATAAATCATAAATTTATTTTACGCGATCGTTGACTCACCCTGTACAATTTGCAAATATATATTACAATGAAATCTACAAGGTTTAAGGTGTTCCGCTTGTATTGGCCAATGCTGTATACTCGAAAAGAGAAAGAAGAGTATCATTTAACTACGTAAAATGGCGCCCGTTTAAGATGGAGAAATTGCTACCAATATATCGGAAATAACCATTTTTAATTTCGTTTTGTTATTAACTGTAAGTGTGGTTAATTAACCGAAGCAACCTTTACCCAACTAATGTTTTCGTATCATTTATGACTACGAAGGTATTTTACAACGATTCGCAATAGTTTTCGAGTAAGTTATGTACTGTACAAAATTTTGAACTTTCCTCAACGGACTCTCATTGTCAGTTAAACTGTTTAAGCAAGCCTCTGTACTTGATAATGCGAGAAATACCCATGATAACCTACTCGGTTTAGGACATACTGTATCTGTTATGTCCCCGAAAAATAAATTGTGGTTTCTTTTTCGATTTTTCTTTTGTTATGTTCTTATATTATCATTTGCGTGTATTACAACATCGTAGCTCACAAAAACATCCTGTCATGTAACGAAAGATATTAACATTAACATGTGAGGTGGCATATTAATAAAACATTTCTGATCACATGCTTAACGCAGGCTTTCATGTTTAAATATCCAAAATACAACTTCTCGCGACTGTAGCTTCTCAATAATTGTTTCTGGACACTAGCAGACCTAATTTAAATAGGCGCTCAGGCCGATAGATCTGTTGTTTACGAAGCCCCCAGCAGATACCGCATATACACACATAGATACAACACACAAACGCGTACATGTATTTGCGTGTTATTATCGCGTTTATATCTGAGAACGAATTAAATATGCACTCATTCTCATACGCGCAGAGAGAGCAACAGCGGTCAGGCCGTGATCTAATTACGGGCACTAAAGTGATGACTTAGCGTCACATTCGTTAACTATCTGCATCCGGTCTTCAATTTAAAGAAAACGGAAGGAGCATTTAAGTTGGACGTAAAACAATACGTATCCATTGTACGATTCTCACACGCATAGTAGCATTTTTGACGCTTAATTATGCTATTTCTGAATACCGTCTGGTCTAGGTCTCTTCTAGTTACGGACAAGGAAGCACCATGCGGCCGCGTTTTTTTTTTGACGTTTTGCGAAATTTATTAAAAAGCCTACGGGGAATGAAAGAAGCTGCTACCGATATCAAAGCGACTATATAGTCAATGGCACATACTCTTTGCCGTTATGGTCTCGTAATAGATGGAGGACTAAGAATAGATACTTTAACCTTGAGATGATTTTTTCTCTATTTTCACAGGATTTTATGAGAATACTTTCTATAAAAAAGAGCTGTTTGTAATAAAAAGTTCTCTTATAAGAAAGCTTTCTCCGTTAAGCTAATTAATTTAGACAAACGAACAAAAGGACATTGGAAGTATTTCTCGTTTTTCTTTTCCAAATGGGATATAAACGATAACAGTAATCGGTGCATAGTCAGCAACAAATGCTTCATAAATCCCAAGAAGGTACATTTCCTGGCCATCGAATTAGGACCACCTAAAAATATTATGATTTTAGGGTAAAATTTAAAAAAAACAGTTGTTGGCAATATTATTATTTAATTACAGACGAATTTACTAATATTTGCTTGTTCCTCCTCTGTGTTTTATTATTTCCTCAATCCTTTTTGGCACACTGCCAATGTAGTTTTTTATTGAGATACCATTCGTTCGTACAATAATTATGTTTAATTTGAATCGTGCCGTTCATTAGTTCGTTAGTATCATTGCAAATATAAAAACAGCATTTTTACCGTTCTTCCAAAGAACTATATTTTAAAGAGTTTTAATTTTATTTGTGTGCGTCTATTTTCGCAGTCAATTATTATCATAATGGGAAAGAAAAAAGATATAACCACAGAGAAAAATTTCTGCTCTTCTAGAGACAGAAGAGTTTTCTCAACGTGAAGTTGCAAAAAAGAGGGTGTATCACGTCAAACTGTTCTGAGAATCGCAAAATTAATTAAAGAGAATATTCCTAGTACTAGTAGTTTCAGAACATACTGTGCCGGCAAACGCAAAACAACTATAAGAGATGATCGTCGTATAATAAAAGTGGCTACAGAACATCGTTCTTTATCCACTAAAGGTGTTTACAAAATTCTTAATGGAGAAGGTATACAAATATCAGCCTGAACGGTCCGTAGACGTCTTCATAAAGCAGGCTTGAAATGGAGACGTCCGGCAAAGAAGCCAAGACTAAAATCTAAAATGAAAGTGACACGATTTCAATGGACTAAAGAATATAAAAAATACACAGTTGATACAGATTGGGGAAAGGTCAGTTTCACTTATCATCTGTATTTTTGGTCAAATTCATCCTCGTAGTTCTCTACATTTTTTACTTCTTCCTAGATTATTTATAGCGACGAATCACAGCTAGAAGTGCTAACGGAGAGAAGCCAATTTGGTCGTGGACGTCCTTTAGAGCGTTATAAAGAAGCATGTACGATCAAATCTATTAAACACCCTCCATGTATAATGGTTGAGTCGTGTTTTACGGCAGAAGGACCGAGATCACTATATTTCATTAACGGAACAATAGACCAAAAGCAATATAAGAAAATGTTACAAAACTATTTACATACTTCATATTGGTTCATTGGATCGGACTCAAGGACCATATACTTTCATGCAAGACAATGCACCGTGTCATAAGGCAAAAAGTGTAATGCGATACCTAGAATCTAAAATCTGCATGTACTACGTTAGCCAGGCAATTCGCCAGACATAAACTCAATTGAAAATGTGCGGAATGTCTTGAAAAACTTCGTAAATACACGAAACTCAACTACAAAGGAAGAATTACAACAACATATTGAAGATGTATGGCATAATAGCGACGAAATTAAAACAAAGAGACAATAAAAAGCTGCATTGGCTGTATGCCAAAAAGGATTGAGGAAATAATAAAACACAGAAGAGGAACAAGCAAACATTAGTAAATATAGGTATGTTGAAATTATATTTACTTGCATGTTATATATAATTAAATAATAATATTGCCAACATTACCAATTGTTTCCTCTAAGTGTTACCACAAAATCATAATATTTTTAAGAGGTCCTAATTCGATAGCCAAGGTCTGTAATTGCAGGTTACGTGCAGCAGTAGCAATAAAAGCTTGGTCAGTAGCTAATTACACTAAACTCTTAAAATTCGTTATTGTTGTATATTTCTTTGTAAAGTAAATGACGTACATATAAACAGTAAAGAAGCTTTTGAATCAGTGTTAGGGATGTAAAGACCAGCCCTGCTTTGGTAGAAAAATCAATCAAATCAATCAATCAATCAAGGGCGTAAGCATTCTCTACAACAACGCTGGCCCACACGTCGCCCGTCAAACCGTCGTTCTCCTGCAACAATTTAAATGGAACATCATCACCCACCCATCCTATAGGACTTGGCACCCAGTGATTACCACCTATTCCCTAAGTTGAAAGAACATTTGGCCGGAACGCGATTCAGCTCCGACGACGAAGTGAAAGAAGAGGTTCAACGCTTTCTCAAGGACATGACGGCGAGCTGGTATGGCATGGGCATACAGAAACTGTCACAGCGTCTACAAAAATGCATCGATCGAAATGGCGATTATGTAGAAAAATAGATAAATGTTCAAACTTTAAAATGATGTATATATTATAGAAAATAAACGGATTTTTATATTCTAAAAAAAATTAGAGACCTTATTTTTGGGACTACCCTCGTAGAAAAACGATTGAATAACGCGCTCTTATACAAAAATACTTCTTTTAATGGAACATTCTGAGTAGTTTTCGAAATTTTGTAAACCAGTTCAATTTCTAATATAAAACGAAATTTGTAGAGCATTAATTGAAAAGTAATGCCATCACCTATCCACCATCTATGGACGCGCGTTTCGATGCTATACATCTCGTCGGCATAGCTTTGTGGAAGGTAATGGCATTTCAATATTTTAAATCGTATATATACGAAGTAGATGTTTACATGTACGCATGAGGAAATCTAATTAGATATCCTCATTTGTACGTTTTTGTCGAGTAAATTACTGCAAACGCCTCTACAGAACTGAACAAATCGTATTGCTACAAATTCTGACGCGGCAGTAGTCCCAACTACTGGCTTAAACCGCCATAAGTTAATTAATTGAAAAGTAATGCCATCACCTATCCACCATCTATGGACGCGCGTTTCGATGTTATACATCTCGTCGGCATAGCTTTGTGGAAGGTAATGGCATTTCAATATTTTAAATCGTATATATACGAAGTAGATGTTTAGATGTACGCATGAGAAAATCTAATTAGATATCCTCATTTGTACGTTTTTGTCGAGTAAATTACTGCAAACGCCTCTACAGAACTGAACAAATCGTATTGCTACAAATTCTGACGCGGCAGTAGTCCCAACTACTGGCTTAACACAACTTAACACAACTCCACAAAGCTATGCCGACGAGATGTATAACATCGAAACGCGCGTCCATAGATGGTGGATAGGTGATGGCATTACTTTTCAATTAATTAACTTATGGCGGTTTAAGCCAGTAGTTGGGACTACTGCCGCGTCAGAATTTGTAGCAATACGATTTGTTCAGTTCTGTAGAGGCGTTTGCAGTAATTTACTCGACAAAAACGTACAAATGAGGATATCTAATTAGATTTTCTCATGCGTACATGTAAACATTGTGGAGCATTGTTTTAAAATAAATAGTAAGAAAGTTGTGACAATTTTTAGTTTCCTTTGACGTAATGTTTTTTTGTTTTTTGGCCCCTCATATATTTTAAAATTATTTTGCATTATTTTCAGTACAGACGGTTGTCGTTTTGGATATTTAAAATGTAATTTTATTTATTCCAATTCATTGTTTGTTTGTTTGTGTTTTTCAACATTCAATTATTTTAAATTTATAATGCTTCGCAACTCTAATTTGTATTTTAAATTTACACAATTTTTATCACTTTCGGCATTCCATTTACATATTACAGTAACTCCTGATGAAGTTCAGAATAAAGAAGGGAATATTGAGTCTTAAAAAAACTGAGTTTTATTCAACTATCCAGAAACTGCATACCGGGTTTTTTCAACTTATTATTTCACTCAATTATTATTTTGCTTCCTTATTATGATTTTTCTTATTATTATTATTTTAAAAAGAAAAACATAGTCCTGCATATCCACGGTATTCTTGATTATCTAACATAATAATTCATATAAACGTATGTACGTCTTCAAATAATCAAGATCTAGAAGAAAATACATCAACTTGTAATTGCCTAAATTTTCTTTTGTTAGGAACATCAGTATATCCCCGTTATTTGTCATCGCGTGCAGATCCAATATCGCGCGCACATATACACTTTAAACAGAAATATTCAAAACGAGAATACATGGTAGTAGGGAGAGAGACAATAAGTCACATGTTATTCATTTCGATCTTATTCATTAAGAGAGTATATCACCGACCGGTGGGAATAATTACTTCTGTATATGGGTGTTCAACTCGCATGACCGACCGGAAATGCCTACATATACGTAACTATACCTATACCACTAGCTAAACTCGCGATCTGGTACGACACCGCCAACACCGGAAGTAATTCCGTGTCTTATACGTTCCTATATAAAACCATATGTCACCTTGTGCAAACACACTGACTCTATGCGTTAGAAGTTTGACTAGCTTTTGTTCTTTATGGTTCACCTGGCTTTTTTTCTCCTCTGTCACACTGTACATCATTTGTCGCTTCCGTTAAAATTACATGTTTACCCAAAAATAGTTTAAATAAAACTTGACATTACATTCATTGCGATGTATGAGTACGGTTTTGCATTATATTGTGGTATTCGCACTTGATGTCGTATTTTTGGAATTATCAGCATTGCCGCAAAAAAATCTACTATTATACAACGGAAATAGTACTAAGATTATCTGATTCTTTGTAAAATTATTTTATCAGAAAAAAGTTTGTGGCATTTTTGACGTAAATTCTTTTGTGATCAAGTTGCTTGATTTTAAGCAGCTTCAAAGAAATTTCAGTCAATTCTGGAAGTAATTGTCAATAAGCAAAACAAATTATAAATTATATGTAATTCCAATAGTTTAATCTCTATGCATTTAATTAGGAGGCCATGAATAGTACATTCTATCATTTTTATTAATTGCTAAAGTATATTAAACTGTATGTATTGTGATGTTATAATTTACAACATCGAACGTAGCTGTCATTAACGGCACGTATAGTGAGTTCAGTATGTTCAGTTGTTCAACGTCAAAATCCCTCTGGCAGCTATGAGTTCTTTCTCAGTAACTCCAACTTCTTTTATGGCCTTCTATCGCTGGAGTGCTAGGAGATTATTTTAAGTCCAGTCAACGACGATCATGGTGTAACGGATAAATAGCTTGTCTTCTGTTCATTTTCTTCACATCCTAAATCTTCAATTTTGATGAATACTTTTCTATAACAATTGGCAACATAAATTCAGTTGTATCTTTAGCATAATTTCGAAAATTAAATATTGTTCGTGAAGTAATCTTGTTTGTCAGTAAATTTTAATATTGTAGAGTTGTTGGTGGCGTTAAATGTCATAGAGTAGCATAGATTCAGTCTTCCAGTTGCGTCCCTGCATGGCATGCATTAGGCTATTTAAAAAAAATAAGAATATTCGATTGAAAGTTATCAAATTATATTTCGAAATGTATAGTTATCCAAATTAGTGATTAAACAATCGTTATCACGAGTGAAATGAAAGAGTGAAGGGACACTAAGCAATTTTTCACTTTTAGTCAAACTATTCGTCCTGGTGATATGTGCCTGGCTGTGTTTTCATTTTCTAAGTGTTCAGCGTTGAAATTCTACCATAAATACGAAGTCAAAAGTCAAGTTTGGTGGTTTAAGAATACGCAGGGTTCCAATACGTAACATATAAACATAAAGTTTATATTGGAACGTCACAATTCCAGGCTAGTTTTTTCTTTTCAAATTTTAATACTCGTAAAATTTCATTAATTGTTATCTACATACTTTAATTTAAATTGGTGAAAGAGTGTCTAGGAACACTCCCGGACCTACAGACCGTACAATTAATTAATAAATTTCGAAAAATTTCGAGGATGTGCTGGGACAGGTCAATTTTATTTTTTTAAAATAAACATTGTTGCATCAATGATAAGTTTCCCTCACTTATCGTTTCCAACGAATGACGTCATCAACAGTGTTTTTCAAAATAACTTCCGATTTTTTTTTTGTAATGTTAATAGATCATTTAATTGTCTAAATGGTACCATCAAATATACTTCACATAACAAAACTTTCGAATAAAAGTCACTTAAAGATTTTAAAACATAAATTTTATTGATAAAAAAAGCAAAGATAAATGCTTTTATTCAGGAAATGAAATGCCTTTTGGCAATAAATAAATCTATGAACATATACTTTTTGTTCATTACGAATGACGTCTGGACTAATTTTCTACTCATTTCTTATCTAATTCTATTTTTCAAACCTTCTAGATTTTGTGATCTATCCAGATGGATTTTTAATTGTAAATATCCCCATAAGAAAAAATCAAAGCGCGTAAGATCTGTGGACCAGGGGGGGCTACTTTATTGGGCGTCGCCTACCGATCTACCCCCCAGAAAAGCAGTTGCAAGGTGCGCATGTGCACCATTTTGCTAGAACCAAATATCACCATTTGGTAAGTCGAAAAATTTCTGCAAGAGCAGCTACAAGCGAGTCCTTCAAAAAATCCAGATATCGCTGCTCCGTGAAAGTTTCGTCAAAGAAAAATCCTCTAATGAGGATTCTCTCTACTCCAGTACCTACAATGTCGTCGATTTACTGTTCCATTTCGGCAAATGAGGTGTTATCCGAAAAGAGAATTTGGCAAATGAAGCGTGGATTACGGTTGTATAAATCCTGCACTATATCAGAAAACTGCATTCGGCGATAAGGGTCATTTTCATTGAGGTCTTGCAGTAGTTGCATTTTGTAAGGACGGTATTTTTCTATTTTTAATTTTCGTAATCCTCACCGCTGAGAAACTTCATTGTCTGCTACAATTAATTATGATACAACATGAGGATTCCCATCCACACTTAACAAAATATAAACAAAGTTACACGTCTTCATACATTTTCTAAAAAAAAAAATTCGACGACATCATCACTTGGAAACCAGAAGTGGGGGAAACTTAAAATTGATGCAAAAATTTGGTCTGTAGACTTCCGCGGTCGTCAATAATAACATACTCTTGGTTTCCAGCTTGGAACCTGGAACTGCGCCGTTGTCGTAGCTTCGGCCGACGTTTCGTCCACACTCTTACGGGACATCTTCACTGACTAGTGACTAAGTCAGTGTGCAGTAACAGCCCTGTAGATGTCTTATAAGAGTGTGGACGAAACGTCGGCCAAAGCTACGACAACGACGCGATTCCAACCCGGAAACCAAGAGTATAAGTATTTATGCAAAAATGTTTGTATTTAAAAAATAACATTTACCTATCCGAAAAATAAATTGTTTTAGATTTAATGAATTTATTCCAAAATTTTGCGCACACAGTACATATAAGATTTTGAAGTCTAGAGGGTTTTTGGAATGTAGATAACGACGATTTTGAAAAGGATGTCTAGCTAATATAGTGCGGTTTATTACTGTTTATTTGTGGCTGGCTTATGTACTCCCTTATTCTTTTACTTAACAATATAATTACTTCGTTGTTATTATTATTGTTATTGCGAGTTCAAACTACAAAGGTAGGTATTTTCTTTTTGTTAGAATCTCAATTTTACCTTATTTATAAAAAAAACACTATGTGGACTATGCTACAATACACTTAAGATAATTGAGAGGACATGAGAATATACAGAGTGTTCCATTACATTGTTACGGTAGAACAAACTACCGACAACGTCAGTGGATTCTACTGAAAAAAAAAAATATTTAACCATTTTAATTTAGATAGTGCCAGTTAAAATCTAAATAACACCTTGTAGTTTCAACACTAATCGCAGTATCCGTAACATAACGGGCACAAATTAATCATTATTTTCTCGAAAAGAAAAGACAAGGACAGCCTCATCGCATTTTTAATATCAGTTATGGGTTTCAAGATACCCTACGGAAAAATTGAAATTGAATACAAACGTCCGAAGTATGCCTAAGATTGTGGTTCTACAAAACAAAAATAGTTCGCACACTTTTATTATTTCGAAAAAGGAAAATTGAGATAGTAGAATAAATTGAACAAAAAAAAAACTAGCCAAGCTTAGTAACGAAATGCTTTATGGGTAATATGCCTTCCAAAGTTCCTGCAGCTTCAAGATAAGTGTTTAAAAATAACTTATTTATCCAGAGTAATACGATTTCTAGATAAAGCACTTATTCCTCTTATCTCTGTTGTTTTCAATATCATATTGTTCGCTTATGGTAATTCAAAACTTGTAGGCTGTAATATCCTAGATAAGGTTCTAATTTCCACAGATAAGACAACACTTTTCGCGACAGATGGTGAAATATTGTGAGAATTTCATACTGTGGTCCTCGTTTGAACGGGCCATATGGCACTTGAGTACTCTGTTCTTCCATACGAAAGATAATGGAATCATTCTACTTGCTTTGAATGTTAAACGTTGATAATTTTATTCCTGCGTACATACATAGAATATTTACATGAAATTTCCTATTTTTTTGCAATTTAGGGACATTTCTCTTTACCGACACGATTTAGCTTCATCGGTTTTTATAATCTTTTAGTTTTTCCAGGAACCCTACAACTGGTGCTGACATTATTAGGTTGACTGCACCTTATCAATTTTTATTAGGAATTAATTGGAGATTTGCGAACGGGAGATATCCAATTATTATTATAGGTCGTATTTTATGGCATTAATTTTGCCGGATATAAAAGATTCTCGAGACCTTATATTAGAGAAACCCCATGAAGCCTCAAGAAGGTGGAAATTTTCTAAAAACAATTAATAAATTATTAAAACGTTCCATGGCGACTCTGTGTGAGTTCTTTATAATAAGGGAAGAAATAAAAGTGGTTAACACTCACAAAATTCTATATTGGTGTACACAATACTACCGGATTCGTGGATTAAGCACATCCTCAGGCGCAATTGTTATTGTTTTAACAAATTCTTGCCTGAAAATGTGCTTGATGCACGAAACTGGTAGCATTGTGTAAACCAATATAGAATTTTGTGAGCGAAGAGCACTTTTATTTCTTCTCTTATTAATAAATTATTACTTCAAATAAATTCTATCTGTAACTATTAGTTACAGCTTTTTAAAAGATGAATGACAAATGAAAAACAGCAAAGTCGAAAATTTCATTATTTTTTGGGTAAAACTACGATGAATATATTTTTTTGCATGAAGTTTGCTTAGAAGGTTAGAATTCACTTTTTATGAAGAGTTAATATGCCACTCAATTCTTTCAGCATTTACTAACGAGTATCGGATCATCAGCAAATTAATTCATCGGAAGGATGAAGTCGGTTCCTCAATTCGTAAACAGTTACACTTACTGAAGGAGAACGGTTGGTTTTGCTTATTATTTTGTAATAGCAAGTTGGAATATGAAGCTCAGTATTCTCACTTTGCGATTTGTAAAATACATACCCAATAAAAGGGTAATTTACAAATAATTTTTGTACTTTGGAAATATATGTATAAATAGACAACAGACAGAGATATTTCAATTAGAAATTACTAGAAGATATCAGCGTATAAAAATTTGTGCAGTAGTATCTAAAAATTAGAAGAAACGGGTGTTCTACAGGGCTCTGTGTTGCGACCTCTATCATTTTTGATTTATATTGACGATATAAATACATTTTTAAATTTATTCATGGATGATACATTATTATTTATATGTAATGTCAAGTAGTATTTGGAAAAGTGGCTAAAAATTAATACATTGTGCTAGAAAATCCAAAGTTATATAATATTATGTAATAAACCTGATGTAAATCATAAATTTGATTAAACTTTGAATATTGTCCATCTGTATTACATTTTCTAAATATTACAGGAAAAAAAAATAGTTTCGAAAAATTACAAAATAGTGCCATGTGCTATCCAGAATTGGTATTTTGGAATCGTTGCGTGAATCAACGATTGTTTGGTAGTGCGAAATATGTTGTATATTTTGAATACACAACATGGTTTGCTTCCTGATTATATGTTGCGTCAGATTAGATTTATTCAAGAATCACATATTTATAATACAAGAACAGCCGCAATCACAGAAACATAGCAAAGTTCTATATCCCTTTTATATGTGTTTTATAGCAAACTGTTGCTAATAATGTTTATTATTATTATAAATTATTTAAATAAGAATTGTTATCAATTTGGGAGCTAGTTGAAGCATTGGAAATTAGGCTAGTAACTGCAGTAATTCAAAAACAGCTTTATCGATAATTGAAATATTAAAAAATAATAATATTTGCACATGTTGATAGTTTTTGAACGTTTATATAAGAAATGATTAAAATTAGACGATTTACTATTAATTAGGATTAACACTAGTACTAAATTGCGTAGCCAAATTTAATAACGGCAACATCTTAAATACAATTCGATATGCTAAAACAGTTCAGATGCATTTGTGTATTGTCTGTGAAGCGTGCGCTTTGGTTTGTATTAGGCGACCGCATGATATTCAGAGAAAGCTCGTGCGAATGCGGCCTGTTTAGATCAACAGTTGTGCGTCGCAGTCCGTTCGCAGGTGCTCTCTCCGTACACTTCCCTGCCTACCAGTACCTACTAGCTTCTCTCATGCGTCTCAAAATACACCCCGACCTCGACGGCGTGCCTCTCTAATAACGAAATCGTATACTTTCCGCAGGTATTGACATGGGCGACTATTCTTAAAGTGGGGACGAAGCTTCTGGAGGGGGAACAGAACGACCAATAACGCTTTAACTTATGATGTCATCGGAGGAGGAGACAGAGTTCGGCTTGTACACAGATAAACTCCTGAAGAAAACTAAAAGAACTAGACAGCGTGTGGACGCCGGCGAGCCGCGAAACAGTTACTCCTCGATCCCGAACTTCAGTTCGAGACCGAACTTTCTCGGCGGTGCCAGCAACATATACGGCGCGATTTTCACCCAACAGCAACAGTTTGGTCTCTTTGCGCCGGGGTTCGCGCCCGCAAAGATGCTCAACGAGCTGCTTGGCCGGCAGAAATTAGAGAACGCGGACAGTGAAGAAGTGAAGTTCGATTCTGTGATTCGATGCGACGGTAGTCCACCGTCGGGCGAACAGTTAGCGCATCATATGCTACGCGACATACTGCAGGGCCGAAAACACGACCTGCTCGAGCACGATCTGCGTAACGGGCAAGATCACAACAACATCATTAACAATAATAACAACGAGTCGAAATCGGACGCGGAACGGAATAGTGAAGTTGAGGCCGCGGCGGCGATGAAAGAGTGCTTGGCGGAGGCGGGTGTTGGTGATCGACAGCAAGCCGAACTCATGGAAGAAGCCCTGAATGGTATGGAAACAGAATCGCTGCCCTCTCCGAAAGTAGAACCTGCCAGTCCAGCTAAGCCCGAAGACGCGAAAAAGGCACGCGTGGAGAACATCGTTTCAGGTATGCGCTCGAGTCCGGCGCCAACTCAAGTAAACGGCTGTAAGAAACGCAAATTATACCAACCCCAACAACACGATAGCACGGCAGAACGATATATCGACGATGAGGAAGACGAATCGGAACCGATTCGGCAGAAACGTGTTGAAAAGAACGCACTTAAGTCGCAACTAAGAACTATGCAAGAACAATTAGCCGAAATGCAACAAAAATATGTGCAGTTGTGTACACGAATGGAACAGAATTCTGAAGAAAGTCAAGAAATCGAAGAAATACCGAGTGATAGTGAACAAAGTAAGCGCTCGGCGGCCCCATCGCCTGTTACTACTTCAGCAACACCGATTCCTCAACCGCCACAACCTCCTCCTACATTGGCGCAACAGGTAAGCAAGCTAAAAATTAGTCCGCCTGGACCACATTTTCCAAACGGAATGATGCACCATGAACACCCGCATATGAATAACGTCATGTACTTTGGCCATAAGTTATTAATGGAACAAGAAGCGCGAATGGCTAAAGAAGCAGCAGTAACGGCAGCCACTGCCACAGATGTCCAACAAAACAATTCTCAGGTACACAATAAGCCATCGGAAAACTTCGCTGAACGACTGAGCATCATGAGGAACATGACTCCCACCGGAACAGATCTGGAAGGCCTCGCAGACGCCCTGAAAACCGAAATCACATCATCACTGTCAAATCTGATCGATACAATAGTAAGTCGGTTTTTACATCAGAGAAAATGTAAGCAATCAGACGCCACGGCGTCAGCCGAACAACTAAATAAAGATTTATTGATGGCTTCACAGCTCTTAGATAGGAAATCACCTCGCACAAAGATATCCGAAAGACCTCAGGCTCCTCCACCTACATCGAATAGTCACATGGTAAACGGAAGTCCTAATTGCCTACCAATGATGTCCGCACACACTATGAGCAGTTTGCAGAAACCATCGGAGATGCAAATCCGACCGCCGATGTTTCAACCACCGAAACCACCAGGCATCAGTCAAGCAGCTTTATATGGCATGAACCACCCCTTCTGTGTCTCTAAACAGGAGAATCCCGAACAGAATGAAGCATTAAGCTTAGTGGTGACACCAAAAAAGAAAAGGCATAAGGTTACAGATACGAGAATCACTCCAAGGACAGTGAGTCGAATTTTGGGGCAAGATGGAATCGGCATGTCACCTGCACCTATGGAACCGACATCGTGTTCCTCGCCAAGACCACCCCCATACCATCAACCACCTCCCATGTTACCGGTTTCGTTACCTACATCGGTGGCAATTCCTAATCCCGGACTGCATGAATCTCAGGTTTTTTCTCCATACAGCCCTTTTTTTCACGGACCAAGCCACGGGCACCATATGGCGATGCCAGTAAGACATTTCGAATATTTCTAATATATGTAATTTTTTAATTGGCTTTTTGTTTACTTAGGCATCCGCTTCACCCCCGCGTATGCACAAAATGGAACGCGAATCACCTCCAATCCATCACCCACCGACACTGTTACATCCCGCTTTACTAGCAGCAGCTCAACATGGAGGTTCACCGGACTACGGCCATATGCGAGGCCCTTCTGGCGGGATGAATATGGATAATGGTGATAGGAACTCAGATTGTAACTCGGGAGATATTTCGTACGATGGGATGCAGCCTACAATATCCTTTTTTATACAATAATTATTCTATTTTTTTATTTCTTTAGGTAAAAATCAAATCAGGTATATGTTATACACATTACATTCATAAACATATCCAATTATTTCAAAAGTTATTTTGAATTAGAAAAGAAACAGCAAGCATTTAATGCATAATAATAATATTTGCGTAGAAGTTATAAATTTAATTAGGTTATTAGAAACATGTTTTTGGGAAAACTCCGGGGCAAGCCAATTCTCACTTTTCATTGAGGTTCCTCTTGATTAAAAGCATTTTATACAGCGTGACCTGTATATATCAATTTAATTTACTTGTTTGGTAATTTGCTTTGGTTTCTTCGCTAAGCACTGATTCCCTGAAAACCAGTGGATTTAAACTTTCGAAAATTTAGGACAAAATTTTGTTTTTATTTAAGATGAATTATGAGGTCATACCTCATCTTGTATAAAATGCATTTACTCAAAATAAGTTGCAATGAAAAACAAAAGTTGACCTATTGAAGTGTTTTTCTCAAATTAAATTTCTCATATTTTTATTGAATTTATTCTAATCTTGGCGTATCTTATTTATATAAAGGGAAACCCTCCCATGTTAACTTTTGAACGGCAGAAGTTAGTAGCGTTTTTAGAAAAAATAGGTCGATTTCTATTTTTTATGAACTAACTTTTGCCGTTATCGTCATTTCAATTGTATTTCCGGTTTCGCCGGAAGTGACGTCAACTTTCTTATTTTAAATAGAACAACCTATATATTTTTACGTTCTTGGAAAGGCAATCGAAAAGTAAATCCAACGATACCACATGTTATACTTTAACTTAAGAAATATGTACGATATGCAGTAATAAAGGTTTTTGTAAACTGTTTTTTTTTGTTACGTAAAGTTGGCTAGGAAAGAGCGCCAAATTATTTCTTGTGACGCCAAACTGATCTAAAGAGTTCGTTGCTAAGCAAAGTAATCATAACAATTGCCAAGCTGTCAAATTTCAATTCCAAAAGCGTAAATTATTCTTGTTGTTTGTTGTTATTATATCCTGCATTTGCCATACGTTCTTTTTTTGTTCTCATTATTATTTTCCCTCATTTTAACTTGTTTTGTTAATTGTTGTTATTTCTTGTTAATTGTTGTTAGTTCACAAAAATTGAAATCCAAAAATGCTAGCTTCTGTTGTTCAAAAGTTAGCATGGGGGGACGCACTTCAGGACCGCACTATCTAAGGATGAGGCTTTTTTAACACGACAGTTCATTTATCGAACATATTGGTCTGTACAAGACCACAGTAAATGGAACTTTATATTCTATTGGCGAACCTGATTTGATTTACACCCCGTATAGGTCTTCTTCAGTGACTAAGATTATATTCTGTAAGGTATCTTATGTTCGCGGATTCTTTGCAGAATGCGGTAAGAAACCTTATAAAATCGATAATCAATGAAACGATACACAATGCACAATATATGTACTTTTAGTAGTCCGCACGAATGTAAGCAAATAAGATTCGGATTTCTGAGGGAATTAGAGTCACTTTAAAATGATAAATGTAATTATACGGTTTGCGTCGACGTTGGTGGGTGGAGCAAACTTGCGGTAGAGAAAACGAGGAAAACCAGCTTAGAGAAAATGCAAACGCATACGAATATATGCCGCACATGTAGAATAAGAATTGAAACAAAACGATATGAACTGACGCGAACGTTACGAAGGCAAATTGAGTTGTAGACATGAATGTCTATTATTATGAAGCGGCTAACGATTCGGTTGTGTAAGTACGTTAATATTTCAATAACTTCTTACTTTATTATAGATATAGGTATCGTTTTGTGAGAATATCGTGTCGGAACACATATGTTATTACTAAGAAAAAGAATAACTTATCAACATCATTCTTTTATCTCACTGTACTCTTTTTATTTTCGCTACAACACAAAGTTCACCTTCGTTGTTAGTCGAACGAAGAGGTTTGTACTTGTTAGTTACTGAATTTTTTATGAGAACCTTGCACATAATCTACTATTAATGAATAGCATACTGCACCCGTTTTTTTATTCTTCGAAAGTGCTTACTTTACGTAATATTAAGGCAAAATCAAATGATATTTCCTTAACTTCTGTGAACTCGTCTACTTTAACACCAATGCACCTGAGGAAAGCGAAGCTGATGTTCTTCTGGGTGAGATATCCGAGCTCAGCGGTACTCAAGATGTACTTCCCAGATATTAAATTCAATAAAAACAACACGGCCCAATTGGTGAAGTGGTTTTCCAATTTTAGGTAAGTGACTTGATGATACTTTCCCAGTTTTAATTTCATTTTGGTCGTTTCTATATATCGTAGCTTAATATTTTTCAACATTCGAGGACGAAAGTTGCTCGATGTATTAGTTTATCGATTCTCAGTACTGACACACTTGCCGCATCACTATGCTAAAGAAAATTTCTAACTTTTTTCATAATTAAACAGATAATTACATTTAAAAAGGTGAAGTAGCTTATGCATACAATAATTAGTTGTAAATTATGATACGTACAGTAGATACTTATTACGTAATATATTTTTTTTACATTGCGTCATGTGTTTACATAAAATCGATGTTTCTAATTTTTTTTTATTTATTTTCAACATTTTTTTTAAATGATGATTTATGTGATTACATATGATTTCAACAAAATAATGCTTATTTGGAAGTATACAACCAAGCCTTCTTTAAAAGTAAATATGAAAAAGGGGAGAAAAACAAAAGATAATATTTGTTCTATTAAGGTATTATAACATTAGGTAAAGAGTTAATCTCCTTCTAATTTGTCCATAATGAATTTGTTTCATCTGTAAATACTTGCTAAATTGTATTTAAGCTTTCATGGGGTTGCTAAAAAACAAAACGGACACGTTTTTATAGAATTTAATTTTTGGCTTTTGTTAATTGACACAAAAGCAAATTAAAATCATTGTTTTGTTGCTGAGCCTTATATCCAAATGTTAATTGCATTACGTCATTGTTCCGTCAATATTTGTTTATTAAATATGTAAAGCTTAATTGGAAAGATGTAAATTCGAAGGAAAACGGGATTACAGCATCCTATATTTATTTTAAAATGTATTTATTTCCATTTACCCTTATTTGAAAATGAATTTGTTGACATCGAGGGGTAGCACAGACGACAGACAGTCGGTCAGCAATTTTATCGCTCGCAATTTGTAGTACGGTTTCGAATGTGTGTGAACACACGATCGACAAAGTAGATAAAACTTGTTCTATTGTTTCGCAACCCGACTATCGGCCAGGAAAATAGTCTGTTGCCTGTGGTACGCCTTATAGTTGCATTCAGTTGCATTTTGTTGCGAGGCAAAGTAGTACTGGTGGCCTCTTCACTCCAATTTCCTCCAGATCAATTTTCTTTATTTGTCTTACACGTGTAGGTAAGACGTAGTTATGTAAAAAAAAAAGTTCAGTAAACAACTTTTAATACAGTAAACAAAATTCACTAACGGAGAATTCAATATTTCTTCTTTTCAAAATCCATTAATTGCATTGCATACCAGTGACTGTAATACTACTCACATGTAGTAATTAACATACTATGGTAAGCATGGTCACCACTGTGACCTACAGTACTTCAAAATTTTCAACATACGGAAGCGAAAGGCATTTTCGGTGAATATTGAAGACAGAAAGCTTGTTATTTGATTTTATTAATAAAGTAAACTTTGAATCTGGATGAGAAAACAAAACAGATGAGATAGACAAGTTTCGGCAACAAGAGAGCCTTTCAAAATTCTTCGATTTCTTAAAAAATTTCAAATAGATATGAAGCTATTTCATCATTAAAGTTTGAATACCACTTATTAAATCTATTTGGATCCTCCAATATCAAAATTACGAATCATTAATAAAGATTTTCAAAAGAAGACATTTGGATTTGAATTGGGAGCTGTATCGAGACAAAACTTCCGTAAAGGGACATCGAACTACAATTTTCTATTGACGAACTACAAAATTGATTATTTGGTCAAATAAATTCGAATAAATTTCAAAAGCTCAAGTATATTTCAACATTCCTATCGGATTGTTCCAAGAATCCGTTAAATTTTTAAAATTTGCTAAAAAGAAATATTTTTTTTTGATTCAATAAATCTGTAAACTCTTGGACATTAGAAATGATTTAATTGTCATTCAATTCTATTCGCAAAATAGAATTAAGTTAGATCTTACACATTTTAGTATTTTATGTAACTTTTATCCCTCAGAAGTTAAATTTTACACCAAAGTCTCATTACAATATATTTCTTATGATTACTCTAGAATTTGTATTAAGGATAAGAACAAAAAATCGAAGAAAATCGAAGAACCTCATTTATTTCTCAGGCTTGAATTTCTACTTCTATATTTTAAAATCTAAACGAAATACTTTATTCACAAATAGCGGAGATCACAGATTGTAATGGACCAATACAATCTAAAATGACCGTGTACCATATTTTAAGATCTTCGTAAATATACTTTGGCAGGAAACACGTAACTAACTTTGACAATCCAATCAATCCAAGAGATTTAACTGTTTCAAAAAATAATATGTTTATTTCATTTTGTGATTGCCAGTGAACTGACCGAATAACTGGCGATGTAATTAAATCGTCAGTTATTCGGCCAGTTCACTGTTTAAGGTAAAGTAAATTTACTTTACCTTAAACTATCTTCCGTTCGACTGTAGGTACATCAATGTTAAGCAGCGTAAAAGAGGTTGTTTTTGCAAGTTGTCGAATGCATTGAAGACATCTTAAGGGAGATTACTAATTTGCGTTATTCCATTAAAGTCATTGTAACAATGTTGCTTAATTTTTTTTTTATTTCGTGTGTAAAAAAGCTTCGTAGAAAAATGTTCTTGTCCAAGAACCATAGAAATATACTACCACCTATACGCAGAGAAACGTTTACCTATATCAAAGCTGTCCGCCTTCATTCAAGACAATTACTGTTTCAATTATCTGCAATACAATAACTGTTTTAAATCAAACGATATATTTTCTTATCGTTTTTTTCTCCGCTTAAGAGAAGTATATACTTGTAATGAAATAATTGTATTTCCTTGTTTAAGACATTTGCTCACTTGATTCAAGGAAATCTTGAAGAAAGCGATTCTTAGTATAAGTAAATGGCCATTATAACATAAAACAATATTTTCTTAAGGATAATAAATAGTTTTCTTAATTCCAGAAAGCGTTTAGGTATTGTTCATAAATCAATAGTTTCATTTTCTTAAAATAAAGCATTTTTTACATAGAATTCTTGAAATGCATATTATTTATATGCACATTATTAATTGCGCTTACCTTGTTTAGAACATATTCGTACATAATGCAGTAAATTATTCACATTGCTTGTGATTTTAGAAAGACTGAAATAGAGATTATCTACAGAATAATGTAGAAGTACATATGAAAAAAGAGGCCCGAAAGAATAACCAAGATAATACTAATAAATAGCTCATGGTATTGATGGAATCACTATCGGCAAAAACAACGTGAGAAGAAAAAAGCATTAAAGCTGCTTGCTCCTGGCCACATTGCTTTTACATCTCTCAGTTTGTGCCACTAATCCTCAAAAACAGCAACTCAAATACTTCCCGGCGCCATCTAGTGCCAGTAGTTATAGTCATGCTTTCCTAGATAGTAGCAACGAAAGTGAATACAGATACCATACTTATCCATACAATGATATAGCCTTTAACGTATAACGTATTACGTTTCATAAACATTTTCAAAAGATACCGGTTAATGTAATATCTTTTTTCTTTTTATTACTATTTACCACGTGCACTAATATAACTATAGCTTTTTTAAATATATAATAAATAACAAGAATAAAAAAAGAGATAGATAAACTTGAATACTAACTCATTAATTATTAAACTACATAGAAATAATCCCTATTTAATTACATTATTGACGAAATAATTTAATTATACTGAAACCTATAAAAAAAAGCATTTTCATTAGTTCATTCACTTGTTCCTAATTTTAATTATTAACTTTAGGTTTTTTTTCCATTATTGTAATTTTGGATATCCTTGTGGCTGGCCTGATGATGTGTTTTTTGAACACGAAACTGGTCGCCTAATTTCTCAATAGAACTTTGTGGATCTGGACCATTTTTTTCATTCCTACCTTTAATATGAATATTTTCTTAAATATAAGTAATATATCTTCGATTTTCTTGATTTTTAAATTTTTAAAAAATATTTAGTTAATCCAAATATAATTTTAAGAAATTTGTTTTCATATTATACATTTTTATAGTCTTGAAATAAAAATATTTTCTTGAACAAAAACTGGTTTTTGCCAGAAAATCTATTTTCTTGATGCAAGAAACCATTTCTGTGTCTAACCTTCAGTGGCAATTCTGAAGCACTCTATGTCTGTATCTATTTCATATACATAAGTGTTTAATTGTCAAATGTCATAAAGTACCTTATGTTGCATTAAATCATTAGCAAAGTAGCTTTCTATTAATTATCTTCTCTTCCTAAAAGAGTCCCGTAATAAAAAGTGTTTTGAAATTGTTAAAATTTACCAAGGGAAACAACATTATTAATTACAATCTTTGTAGAAAATATCTTCAATAATACAATGAATGTTTGCTTTGACCTGTTTCGGGTTCAAGCCCGCATCACAAAACCTCTTTCTGCATACTTAAATAAAAATCACCTGCTCTCTTATCAGAACTTACGCGATACGTAACACATTTTTAACGTTATCGACGTCTACAGTATTGCTTTTTCTTTGGCTTTCCCGTCCCCATGAGAAATGTCGCATGTGAGTCGATAATTCTTGCGCTTATATGATTCATTCCCACGGAATTGCAAATTTTCTGCCCTTAGATGGTCCCCTAAAATAGACGGTCGATTCCAAACAGGTAATCGTTGTGCGATCTTATAACGGCCAACCCTGTCAAGAAAGAAGGCCAAAGAAACGTAAAAGACGTTGTCCCTTCGTCGTTCGGCACAAAAGATTTAACATCTGCTTTCTTGATTTACCCTCCCCAAGTCGAATGGTATTTCTTAGGAGAGTTTATTGTTGTCGTACGACTCGGTCCCCTTTCTGTTTAAATAGTAGTTCCCGTAACGTCTTAAGGTTTTGGGTTAACGTCTTGACTGCTAACAATAGAGATAAAATATACGGTTTCAATTATACACGCGCCAAAATTTTCGAATAAAAATCTCTAAACGTCTTTTAAGTACAACAATTATATTGCAAATTTTAGAATAAACGGGAAAATTACACGACGACTTTTTTATTTAATATTAAACATTCTAACATTTTAATTGAAGACAGTGCACGTGTTACATCACTAGACACGCTTCCCTGAACAATATTGGTAGGCATAAGTGTGCTAAAGCGAGACAGATGTTCAGTACTGCCAGAAAACCGTTACAAAATAAAAGATGCTTGCTTTTATTGGGGTGCAATGCATACAGTAATTATTATTATTATTATTATTTATTGTATATTATATTGATCATTATATATTATTTATTGCAAAAAATAAAAAATAGAGTAAACAAAAATAAATTATAGAAAATAAGAAAATATTACCTAACAATCTCAAATAGTCTACAGTGTTTAGATTTAGAAGAATTTGAAGTTGTAAAACACAATGAAATACATTAATCTGCACCATAAGAAACAAATTATCTTTATCCTAACATCGTTATCCAATTTTTAATTAATTCAATAGGAAACCTCACAAGAAAGGGATCCAAATTACGAGTATACGCAAAAAAGTACATAAAACAAAATTATAATATGGCACATAAATAATTAATCCAACAAATCTACAAATTAAATCTTGGAGTGTTGGCGGAATTGACCAAGCATCCCGTAATCAACATTCTAAGCTTGTATAAATTATTATTAAAGGTATCTATATCGTTTGGCGGCATGTTGTGTTCGCTGTATAGAGTTATTTAATCCCAAATTATTGAAGACGCTATTCAAATAAAACAAGACGTTCTATCTGGAGTATAATTTAGGTTCTAGAATGTTTACTTCTTTTACTAATTCTTGACAATAATATATATCCCGTTTAAAATTTTATAAAGTATGCCATCAAATAGTTTCCTACGAGCACAAAAGGAATTGACTTTAAATAAGCTTAACTCGATATCATATGAGTTGTACGGTGGTATTACACCAGTGCTAAAATCAAATAAATAAGTAACCAGGGCGGAGTGCACCATGTCAACAACAACGTTATTATAAAAAGGGCTCCATATACAAGAAGCAAACACCACGTGAGATCTTACATAAGCAAAATATAATTTTTCTAAGAGTAGCAATAGATTTAACATTTTTGCAATGCCTAAGAATGAAACCCAAATTGCTGTAACACCCGGGGACTAGGTTATGAATATGAGGGCGACACGTTAATTCCTGATCAAAAATTACTCCCAAATTCCTAACAAATGTAATTCTGTTTAAGCTGATACTGTTGATCGCATAGTTAAATATTTATATAAGAATTTTTGCTACAAGTGAAGGTTATTGCATTACGTGTATTTGTACTAAAAATAGACGATGAGTTTTACACCACGCAGTAAGCGTATCCGAATCAGCTTGTGGTATCAGAGAATTGGAAGGTGCCCGAATCTCACGAAAAATTGTCATGTCATCCGCATAAAGTAAACAAGAACTTTTGATATTCAGAGTTATATCGTTAACGAAAATACAAAATGAAATTGGACCTAAGGTAGACCCCTGGGGCTCCGGATCCGACTTAAAGCCGTTCAAAGCCACTAGCTGAATCCTGAGATACTATGTGAAGCAGCCCAAAAGCACGCTTGTCATTCTAACAATGGTTTATGGACAGATTCAAAATGTTGGTTAAAAAGATGAATTACACTGTCTGTACTTGTTACAGAAATGTAATGGAGTTCGGAATGTAGTCATCCAGGAAGATTTGCTTTAACGCGACTCTAGTAATTAGAGTAACATTTCTCAAATTCAATTTTACATTTAGATCGATAGTATGAAAATAAATTATAATCACTAGTATGAAGGGAGATTTTTATATTATCTATCTAGCCATGAAGGAAAAGATTTAGGAAACAAAGAAGTATTTATCAATCTATGTTCCATTACCGGTCGCGCTTAATCCAACGTTTTTCTAATCAACCTATACCCTCCAAATAAAACCTTTCGATTGATTTTCAGAAAACTCTTCCACCGGCTTTTTCAGGCATTCATCTGAAAAAAACCTCTCAGGTGTTCTTTTAATTAAGGGAAGAGGTAGTACTCGCGCGGTGCCAAGTCCGGACGGTAAGATGGATATCTCACCTCTATAAAACCGTTCCTTTTCGTTGAATGCCAGTTTTTAATTCTTTAATTGTTTCCTTATAAATTTACCCTGTTACTGTAGTGCCTTTCTCCATATATTCAATTACAATATCCCTTCTGCGTCCCAAAACACCGTAGCCATCAGTTTTCCTGATGATGACTTGCGTTCTGGCTTTTTTTGGTGGCGCAAATCCTTTATGAACCCATTGCATGGGTTCTTGTTTTGTCGATGGGTCTCACGCCTCGTTACCCGTTACCAATTTTTAAAAAAGATCTTTGCCGCCAAGTTTTCTTCACAAATATGTTGCCGACACAATTTTCGTTCAGGTGTAAGCAATCTCAGCAGCATTCATTGAAAACTCTTATTCTTAGATTTGCTAAGAGCAGTTCCTCAACTTTCTTGATGTTTTCGTTCAACAGCCTTTCCCCATTTTGGGTCACCTTGAATTGATTCCCTACCTCAACGAAATTATTAACACCAACACTTTACCGTGAAATATGACGGCGCATCTTCCCCATAGACATTAATCATCCTGTCATAAGTATTGTTGGATCCACTTCCTTCCTTCGTTAAGAACTTGATAACACTTTCGCGTTCCAACTGAATTTCGCTCACTTTTTGTTTATTAAACTTTTATAAAAATAACACAACCTTTTGAATATGAACGAAACTGAGTCAGCTTGTATCAAAATGTCACAGGCATTTGACAGCAAAAAGTTGCCAACGTCGCTTATTTTTCTCATGACTAGGCAGATAATATAATACGTGGACAATATATAAACTTGAGATGGTATTTATTCTTAAGCTTCAGCAGTTGAATCAAATTAGACGAAAACCCCTCTTTACCAGATCTCGAATTGACTTTGCGCTTTGGAACGTAGTCGTTGATAATGGCAAATAGAGCCTGATAAAATTTAGTCACTGACTCGTTCACATTCAAACTCTCAAAATTTTTATCTTGCTCATTTTACAAGATTCAGCAAAATTAGCCTTCATGAGGTATTTTAACTTCCATTATGAATTGAGAACAATATTGAAATAATTTTAGCTGTAAAATTATTTTACGTAATCTACGTTACTAACAACAAAGATTAAATTTACACTGAGCAGTCCAGTTTAAGTAATTTTCCTACAAACTCTATACACATACGTGCATTCAAGTTCTTTAATATCTACGATGATGTATTAATAATAAATCGCTAACATTTTTTGAAGCCCCACTTATTGTTAGCTATTGTTCCTGCGCTGTTTAAACAGATGTAGTTGAAGATAAGATACGGGAAAATATACTACACACATATTCATGCTTCCAATGGCTTAAAGTACATTTAATAAAGAAAATGAATCCTGTTATCTTTTGTTGGTTAAAGCCTTGACGTTTACGTACCTAGATAAATATTTACAGAACTGACATTATTTCCCTTACCTTTTTTTTCATTAAATTCGTTTTCGTAATAAAAGGCATCTACCAGTAAAGTGCCTACCAAAAAAAGTGGTGAATAATTAAAATATGTAGCGTAAGGATATTCTAAAATAAAAGTCTTTTTGTATGTAAGTTACTGGTGGTATACAATATGACCATCAAAAAACGTGATCGAGTGCCCCATGTTTTTTTTTAATTATCTTTTATGCTGGTTACAACTACATCTGTCAGTTAAATCTCAATTGAAACTTCAAAACTACATTTGATATTTCAAAATTCAAATTACATTTGATGTTTATTGCCATTATCTTCTAAATTGTAAAACATGTTTACTATAGATCACGGAATATTTATCATTGAAAACTATTTTAATAGTGGACAAAAGCAACAGAATGGAGAATGGTCTTATTCTATGCAATTATGTATGGATGAATTTCGTCTTCAGTTTCCGCATTTTGCACTATCATATCTTGATTTATTCGCGGCGTTGCTGAATTTCGTGAAACTGGTGCAGGATGTGGCAAACCCGGTAGTGACTCAAGGAAAGAACTGCTGAAACTATTGCGGATGTGAAGAGGCGTCAATTAGAAAATTTTCACAGAAAACTAATGGTCCTTTTGGTACTTGTCAGCATATTCTTAGAAAGGATCTTGAAAAATATTCATATAAAATTTGAGTGGTGCAAGAACCCAAGCCCATTGATCACGTAGTGAGAGTACAGTACTGCAATTGGCTTGAAAATTACACGAATGATGATATTATCCTTGACAAATCCTTCTTCTCAGATAAAGCTTGGTTTCGCCTTAACTGTTTTATTACCAAACAAACCATGCGTATATGGTCCAGTGAAAACCCCTATGTCATGATATAGAAACCATTGCATTCTGAAAAGGTTGGTGTTTATAGTAACCTATTGCAACCTTTTCTAAAAAGTCATTCCATGTCAAGTGGACCAATTTTCAGAATCAGCCATGCTCGTCCATCTCAGATTTAAATAAAATTTTGTATAAATGTTGCCTATTGTATGAAGCTAAGCTGTGCAAAATTTGACATCATAAAAGTAAAAATTGGAGATCTTATGGACCTGTGAATCATGGGTGCCAAAATGTCGCGCGAACCGTACAGCGTTTTTAGTCAACTTTTAGAGGCTGTATACACAAATGTATCAGCAGTAAAGAAAGGAGATTTAGAGATGTTACAGATGTATTTAACCTTTGCAAACCTATGAAATTTCAGCCATGTGGCATTGTTAGTTTTCATGCTATTGAAGCTCAAAGTTAAGACAAAATTTTGCGCGACAAATTTGTAGCTATTATGGCAAGCCTGTATCATCAAGAGCTGACAGGATGCAGAGCTGCTCTTTGATAGACCTTCAGAGAATATGCCTGTGATAAAATCCTCCAAGTCTCAGTACTTCATCTTGAATACTTAATTAAACATAATTGCTTAAAGTTGGTACCAAAAATTTACGCATGAAATTTTGACAGTTTTTAGGACCCTGTATCTCAAATTTCAAATCAAAACAACTCTAATTTTCTTGTTTTAACTACCATTAGAAAGAGCAAAAATTATTCTATCAGAAAATGTTACATTTATTTTAGAGATATATCAACGAAGTGTTCAAAATATCAAAAAAATTTAGCATTTATGCTGTTGTAACATACCTAAGTTTACTTTAATAGCTTTTTTTTTAACTAAAGAATAAATTCTTTGCTAAAACTCTGCCGGATAAACATATTAACACAGAAAGAATGTTTTTATGCTTCTTTTGTTAAAAAAAGTGCACAGGCTGACAGTGACAGTTTTTTCATTGCTGGTGTGAACAAAAAGTGCTGTTGAACTTTTTGTGAATTGAACATTTTTTGGTTCAAAATCACCGTATAATTGCTAAGATACTGAACAAGTTCAAATCGTAATCATTTATTTTGTTGGTAAGTAACGTTGTGGTCACATAAATTAAAATATGTGTTCCTTTTTTGACATCTAATAACTTCATTTCCAGTTGAGCTGATTTAAATCATTTCAGTTTATAATCGCTTAGTTATTTTGCAAAAGGAGGACGCCTATGATTTGAGCAAAATCTAACTGTCAGATGTATTTGCAACCAACATAAAAAATAAGTAGAAGAAAACATGACCCTCTCGGTTACGTTTTTATAGATAGAGTAGCACTTAACACCGTAAGTTAGTTACAGTCCTCCGTTGGATGTTCTTTATATTCAGTCTCACATTTTGAGGAAAGCGAAGCTTACCTTTCCTTTATTTTTGCAATGCTGCTACTAGCTGAATTAAAATTGAAATTAACTGGCATTACACCGAATAAGTACGAACTGTATACTCTTTGGCAATCAGTTCTGCGTGCTCTTGTCCAGCGTTACATCATAAATTTATGAACCTTTCAAGATTATGTTGATTTAAAATAATGTTTCTCCGTGTTATCACTAATTCTAAGTGTTTTTCCAACCAAATGAAATAATTTCTGAAACTGCAATACATGTTATTTTTGCATAAACACTGACCAAAAATATAGCTAAAGTTATAGCTTCAACACACATCTGATACATGGTAAAAACGTCTGTTGCGTACTCTTCTACTCTGCGTCCTCTTAACCGGCTTGACCCTACAATTATTCCTCATATTCTTTAAAATTTCAATTCATTTCTCAATGAGCAAACAGCAAATCTCACTCATTCTAAATGCACACCTTATCCTGCGACTAAATTTTAATCATCGTTTAAACCTCAGCAGAACTGACCGGAAATGAAAATTACTAGGAGTCCGTACCTTAAACCACAGGTCACCATTCCTCCTCCCAATTCCGGGCGGCTCGTAGGTCAATCCCCGGAGTCTCTTCTTACAAACTAATTACTACGTAATTAATTGCCATGATTACTGACTATATTGATTGCACTGATTGATGAGCAATTAATGAGGCGTCAATGTATGGTTCTTTGTGTCATATCTAAATGCGAATCTTTAATAAAAGGTGCAGAAGTATGGCTAAACACTTTTGCTACAGTAAAGACTTGGCTATCCACTGATATAATTTTTATTATACATGGCCTGCCTAAAAGTCACAGGCAAACTTTTGGGAATAGAGAAGTAGAGAATTATGAAATCAAGAAGTTTTACTAGGGAGGTTTCTGTCAAAGATGTCTCCCTTTTGTTTTAATCTATTGGGGCACATTCCGTCAACCGGGGTGAAGTTCAGATAACAAAAAATAATTATATTTTAATGCAATTAAAAATATAACTTTGATGTTTAGGCTCCCGATTGGATCTGGTTCGTAGGGCGAGCAGTTTCAAAAATTTTTAGTTAAAAGATGATCGACTTCACCTCGAGATCCCGGGTGAAGTGGATCACCCATATTAAAATACATACACTTTAGAACGTGGAATATATAAATCTCTAGATAAAATTAACGCATCACCTTATTAAGCTTAAATAATTACATTAATGAAAATAAAATTAAACTAAATTAGAATGAAAACTTAGAAATTGGGTTTATACAATCATTTGTAGAAAAATCAGCGAAACATGACTTGATTTTAAATCATTAAACAGTTGAAACAGTTCACTAAAACCCTTACCACAACACTTAATTCGTACTGCAGTACGAATCAAGTGTTGTGGTAAGGGTTTTAGTGAACTGTTTCAGTGTTCCAGTGCCACAGTTTTAGAGTACCTGTTTAGCATTAAATAGTTCTTTTCTTGAAAATGAGTGAAATATGAAAATGAAAATCAAAATGGAAAACACCGAAATGGATCCAATGTGACGCTAGTACCTTATAGGTCCTCCTCTACTCCTAATTACCGCATTCGTACGTCTTAGCATGCCAGCGATTAAATTTTCAATGGCATCCCCGGGAATATTCTCCCATTTTTCAATTACTGCATCCACCACTTGATTGCGGTTGACAGCTGGGAGTCTACGACCTGAGACCTTTTTTTTTTTAACATGGTCCCATAAATGCTCAATAGGGTTGAAATCGGGACTGTTAGGTGGCCATTCCATTAACGAAATATCAACAGCATGCAGGTAGTCGATAAGCTGTCCAGCCACGTTGGGACGCGCATTGTCTTGCATGAATAAAAACTTAGGAGCCACAAAAGAAGCAAATGGGATTACGAGTTCAAGTAGAATCTTTTCCAATAATCCGCATTCATAGATCTGCCACGTATACCAATACTGTATGAGCACCGAAGCAGATGCCCCCCCTCCCCCAAAACATTACAGAGCCGCCGCCAAATGGGACCTTTAGAGAAATATAACTTGCAAATCTATCTCCGTTCCTTCGCCAGACACGCTCACGTCCACCAGGAGACTTTAAACTAACCCTTATTTTGTCAGAAAATAAAACCTTTTTCCAATCGTTAACCAATGTTGATGATTTTTTGTAAAACGCAATCTTTGTGCTCTCTGGTAATTAATGGTTTCTTGGTCGGTCCCCTGCTCCTTAATTCGGCTTCATTTGAACGTCTTCTGATGGTTCGAGACGATATTACAACATTACGAATCGATGATAACTCATTTTTTGACATATTACTAGTGATTCATCGATTTCTAAGAGCGGAATGTCTTAGAAAACGGTAATCCCTTTGATTGGTACATCGTTTTCGCCCTTGCCCTGGCCTTCGAGATCCTGTTTCGTTAAATCGTTTAACCACGCGAATTATGCTGGAATGATTTCTTCCTAACACACTGACAACATAACGCATCGAGTACCCCTCATCCAGCAGAATTGATGCCGTACTGCCTCCTCCACCGATAAATTTTTTTGGTGATTCATTTTGCTACTTTGAAACACTCGCAAATGAAGTTAATTAAAACACGTATGTGATACAATCGATAACAGAAATTAGCTTAGTAACTTGTCCTAATCAACAGTTTCTGAACGGATTTTAAATTATCTGTGGTCAAACGTAACTAATTAAAATTTGCAATTTTAAAACAAAACAGCGTGTGCCTAAAATGTCAGGGATGTCTAAAGCCTACTTGTAAGACACTTAGTAGATTAAAAGTTATAATTATCTCTGAATGTTTTTCAAAAATGTTAGTGGAGCGTTAATTCTTTTCAGTAGTTTATATTCAATTACAGCAACGATTGCGGCAACATTTTTCAATAAAATGGATATTCACAAAAAACAAACACTGATTTCTTTATGACAAGAACCTCATAAACATGAAAACAACAAAGGAAAATCCCTAGTAAATAGCTTAAACAAAACAAACGAACGAATGAAAAAGTTCTTGCTGGAGCGTTTCCTGTTCCTTTCTTTACTTATATTAGAATGGGTACAATACTTGCTCTTTCTATACACAAGAAATTTATTGGACCATCCTAATGTGTTTGTTTATAAAATGCTTTAAAATTAAAATATTTACCAATTTTAATGTTTATCCAAAGCGAATATACCTGTTAAATACCCTTCCTTCCTATTTCTTCTTAGATTTTAAGTACAGTAGTGTTTAGTACGTTCTATTTTCCTTTTAACATGTGTGCATATTGTATGCCACTCGTTGCATTGTTTTCTGGGTGGTCTAGAGGATAAGATTTGTATATTTTGTTTCCGTTCGAGTTTCGTCCCTTTTCTTAGAAGTTATTTAACCATGTTCTTGGGGCTTAAGAAATCACATATAACTCGTATTGTTCTACTTCCCCTATTTTAGCTATACGCCATATGGACACATTTGGTGTTATGTATGTATCTATGTACTTAGGGATGAAGCTGCATTTCAATATTCACTCAATAGATTCTAATTTCAACTCTCCTAGCAGTAAGACGTAACTGTAATCCATGTATGTACGAGGGTAAGTCAAAAATTACTTACACTTTTAGTTCTACAACTGTATTAAACAAAGATAGGTGTACAACAGATACATTATTTTTCGATATAGTCTCCACCTTTAGCAATGCACTTGGTCCAGTGAGCCACAAGCTTCCATATGCCTTCCTGGTAGAAGGTTTTCGGTTGGTCGTGAAGCCACTTTTACACCGCATCCCGATCGTCTGTGTCTGAGGCAAATCGACGACCTCTCAAAGCTTCCTTGAGCGGTCCAAAGAGATGAAAGTCTATGGTAACTCGCCTATTTGCTGTAACCATCTTTCGAGCTTGCTGAATGTTGTCGTCGGTGGTCGAGGTTGACGGCCGTCCAGCTCACTCTTTTTGTGTTACGCTCGTGCGGCTACGTTGAAACATTTCGATCCACAAAAAAAAAACGTTTTTGCGAGATATCCCCGTATTGTGACAAAAGTCTCCGGTGAATTTCAGCACCTTTCACACCCTCTGACCACAAAAATCGGATCACTGCTTGTTCCTCTTTGGTGCAAACTAATAGCGGAACTGACATGCTTATGCTGCTGTAGCTAGTAGACAAATGACGCGATCGTGGTTAAATTCCGCACACATGACCACAGAGGCGCCAACTCAACGCATGCGCAAGCGGCCGCCACTACGATAACCTTCAAAGTTTGTTATGGCGAAAGTGTGGATAATATTTGACTTACCCTCGTATATACTTTATCATTAGAAAGTTAGAATAAAATTAGTGATAGTAACTTTGATGGTTTTGATTTCATAGATTCATTGGATAACATACCATTACCCCATCTTCTTCTCAGCATAGCTCAAACCATAGAGTCACTTAAGAAAATCGTATAAAATCAATTGCTTTAAATCTATCATCAAAACCGAACAAAATTCGTCCAGAACCATGCGAACGATTGACTTCACCCCGTTATGTGGTGTTTTTTTATAAAAATTTCAGTTAGAGCGATAGAAAAAGTAGATTTCCTAATTTTCTTGTAGATGACCTTTATAGAATATATTCCTTATCACCTAAAGTGGTTAGGACGGGCCTAGTTTTAATGGATTCAGCTGTGTGTTGTTTCCACATATTGTACAAATAAAAAAATTTTGCATTTCAACTTGGAAAACTTTTCACATTTAACTCGCACCACCGGGTTTACACTTCTTCGTCAGTCGGCTATACTGTTGTAAATAGAAAACACCTGATTGTCTACGCATTGTTGCCATACGCATTAAAACATGTGAAAAATCCAATTTGGATCGACTACACTCCTGCCGATCGACTTCATCCCGGGTCGGCGGTGCTCATCACGCACATCAAAGAGATAGTGACTTTGGTAAAACGAATAAATTACCACAGCAACGGACATTTTAATATCTAGCTTTAATTGGTGGATAATTGAGGTTAAGATGAGAAATACTGCTTTAGGATGCAAATCACTGCTTTAAATTCTTAAATTCGTTTCTATTAGGAACTTCACAAGGCTATATCGTTGGTTCTTAAGACCTGAATTATATTTGCAGGAAACTGAATTTGGTGCTTAAGATTTTCAATAAAATGCTACCTCAGTGAGCTCGTACAGCATCGGGAATTGAAGTAGTAGGTGGTTAATAGCCACCGTCTCTTCAGCTTAATTGCAATAGGAATCTATTAGATGATTAAATTCAATGTTCCCGAAGTCACCCATTTAAGTGCTTTTTATTATACTACCTGAAGGTCAGATACGTTGACAAGGTTGCGCACAAAGCTTTCAATTTATGAACCCAATCAATTTTGAAGAGATTCGAAAACAAAATAATTGAAACAGTTATGGTCCATCAATTCAGTCAATTCCAATCACCCTGGTAAAGGTTGTATAACCTTGTTAATTTATGTGATTTTGTATTAAGAGAATCGAAAGGGTTTTAATAAAAAGGAACAATAGGAGTTGTATTTTACCTATTTTATGGTAACTTATCTAATTAGCTTTTACGTAGCAAAAATCTTTATCCAAGATGAAATAACGCTACAAAAATAATATCAATCTAAAATATACCGTTTATAAATTTCATTGTGAATTCAAAAAGTATTCGCATGTTCTTCTTACAATTGCACGAGGGTAAAGTTTACATTCGGAAGTGGGGAGTATTTGCCCAAGGTGTTTAACGTATAATCTGTAGCTGATAGATATTACATATTTATTCTTTTACATTAGAAACATTTACCATGTTTTCCTTTTCTGGTCAATGCAAATGGATCAAGATTGCTGCCTTTGTCTAGCGAAGAAATTTTACTAAGGATACGAGCCAAGCTTTTTAATACCTTGACTAACTTTTATACAGACTTGGTCTATAAGTCGCCAACGAATTTTAGCAACGCACAGTCGGATGTTTTGTTGGACAAAATTACTTTAGCTAATTTACTTTGCTTTATATCAATTATATTATATGACCCTAATGAAGCTTTTTCACAATAAAGCGAAATTTAAAAAAGTTATACTCTTTGTGGTTTCCTGGTCACACCTGTTAGTTTCTACAGCAATTCCTAAGGGCTGCCATGCTCTTTGGTATTTTACGTTTAGCTAACGTATTTGAGGGAGCACAGCTTAGACAAATTTAAATAAAAAAAATTGTGAAGAGCGTTAGTCATTTTCTTTCCAAAAATATCTTACTCTAGAGTTAAATGATAACGCTTATATTCAGGGCGTATTACCCTACTGGAAATTTTCGTATATTGACATGGTTGCATAAGAAAATAATTTTTCTGACAGCGATTTCCCTGGTTTGCTAACGCATTGAAGAAACTTAAATGAAAGACACAATTTGATTCTGAAATAAGCTTTTTGAAATTAAAAAAAAGATGATTGGAAAGCCCTATATGTGCACATCATGTCTTCTAATCTTCAAACTTATGATTAAATCTTCTCATGCTTAACTCACTTCAATTAGTAAATAACAAAATAACGATTTTATAATTACGAATTCCTTAATCGTTTCTTTTCTCATTTCCTCCTCTGCCCTTTTGCTTCTTGTTATTCCTCTTGAGCGTGGTGTATTATATATATGAGTTTATGAAAGTTAATGCGTTAAGCCAAGCCTACCCTTGTCGTCATCCAAAAGGAGCAAAATAAAGGCATCGACTGAAGGGAAAAAGACTAGAAGGAGAAACAAAATCCCTACAGCGCTGAGTTTTCTGTCGTACTGCTCAATTAAATATAACTTAATTAAGGTCTTGAGACTAATTAGTGGAGGTTGGCATTTTTCTTTCGACGTATGTGCATGGTCTCTTTCTCTAATACGTTCGTCGAGCGTATGATGGCGTTTCATTTTAACTTCGTCTCATTAGCTTTTATGTGAAATTAGTCATTAGGCGACCGAAAGTGTACATTAATTTATATTAATTGAAAAACAGGTAGTATATTTTAATTCAATTACCGAGAGAATTATACTTCTTTGAAAATATACGCGGCCTGTAACCGGTATAACGCAAATTACGTCGAAAAGTAGTGAATATTAAACGTCATACTGTGGTTATAAAGGGCAACTTCCCCCTTTTCATTAAACTATTGTCTAAGCATTCCCACTAAGAAATAACATTTTTTACTGCATCTGGTGTAACCCCCATACATGACTAGCATGCTTGTAAATAAATCTGATTAACTAATTTATTATTATATCATCTCACAAGGGAACACAGCCAAGTGTATCTGCCCGATTTAAATGAAACTTGCTGGGTTTATAGACCGATGTAGTGTAAGAACAACGGTAACTATTTTAGCTGCCCAATCGCACACTGGCGGGGTGTAAAGTACCCTAAGCTCAACACTACTCTTTGTTGTTTGGCCCAGTAACCCAGAAACTATAAAAGATATAAAAAAGTTAAGAGAAGATTTATATTGTTTTATATGCCTTTAACGATGGCGTAAATATTTTCCCAATGACAAATACTTGTTTAGGAAAACAACCCCCTACTCCCTTATTATTACTGCAATAATGGTAATCCGTGTAGAAATGTTGAAAACAAGGAATTGTTTACACCATGCACTACGAATAAACGCAGGCTTGTCACAAATACTGCATTTTGGTGTAATTTGTGTATCCTTCGGGAAGCAGAAGCTTACAAGGTTTTCAAAATGTGGTGGCCGTTCGGCAATGTATCCACTTTTATACTATGCCTATTTAAATAGATTAAAGAACCTTGGCGATGACAATTGATTATAAGTTAAAGATTGTAACTGAATAATATTGTTTCTTGGAATCCTCTCTAGAATTATGTCGTGATACATATGTGAGTACTTGATCTGAAAATGTTCAGATGTAATATACATATATATAAATTCTACGTAACTACTGCATTTTGATAGTATATAAAAATTATGAAATTTACAAAAAATATAAGAGGGCGGGGAGTTTCTTTCCGAAACAAATATTTGTTATGGGGAAAATATTTACGCCATCGTTAAGAGCATGTAAAACAGTTTAAATGTTGTCTTAACTTTTTTTGATATCTCTTATAGTTTTTGGGCTAGTAAATCAAGCTGCGAAGGGTAGTGTTGAGCTTAGGATGCTTTACACCCCGCCAAATTGGGCAGCTGAAATAGTTACTGTTGTTCTTACAATATGTCGGTCTATAAACCAACAAAGTTTCATTTAAATGAGTAAAGTACAATTACCTGTGTTCGCTTGTCAGTGATAATAAGATAACCCCTAAATATGGACACCGAATATATCTTTTGCAATACCACAATATAGCATTGGGTTTATCATATACCTCTTATAAAACCACCCCCGTTTTCGCAATGGAAAATTACAAAAGTGTTCTATTGGAAATTGATAATTTCCAATGATTTAGTCACGATGACATTGTGAAAATTCTCACAAAATTTATAAGACTGGTAAATATTATACAAATACTTTTTGTGATCGACATAAATGTTGCATTGTGTTCCGCTTTGAACTTTATCAAAACTACCGTCCTGCCTTCTTATTTGTAGGTTTCACTGTATTCACTGTATAAGGGCACTGTTGGTACATTTACACATGAAACAACAGAAAAATAAATGTATGAGAAATGTAATGAAAGACTTCCATCATAACGAAATTTGTAATACATTGATTTTCCTAATAGATTGGTTAAAAATCTTAACGCTAATCATTTTCCAGATTTGTTTTATACTATCGCACTTCTAACTTTGCAGCGTTAACTATTTCTTTATTTCATATCTGGCGGCATCTCCAAGGTGATCAAGTCAAAAAAGCTATTTACAAACATTGTAGGCAGCTTTAAGCTTTTTATATTAATTAAAAATATACGTGCCAAATGAAAAGTTGTGTTTTAATAGAACACACTGTATCTTATTTTAAATTTGGAATCAGAAAATCGTAATGATTCCAACGTCCTGTATATTATTAACATAACAACATAAAATTAATCTTTTGCGCGCGATGATTTTTGGATATTAATGTAGTTTTATACAGTAACGTATCATTTTTTCGTTATTGGATAAATTGGATACAGTGCAAGTCCAAACTCAAATACATTATTTTCTCTATTTTTTAAAATTAATATATAAATATATAAATACATTTTGTATCAACGCCAGAAAGTACTATCGTTGCAGTTTCAGTTCCCTTAGATATTCCCTACACCTAAAGTTAATTGTTATGGAGATATTTTATTCTTTTTTTGTTAAAAAGGGTATTTCACGAAACACTTTTATTAACAGTTTTATTATCTATAGAACGCCTAATGGGTTTGTATGCACAAATGTTCGTATGCACAAGTAGAGAAAAATTTACACTGAGAAATGATAAAACTACCACTTCTAGAAGTTTTTGCACTAGTTTTGTTATATGTGCATGTTGGAGGTTAATCAAGTGCGATTAAGACACACACCAATGTAAATCTTCTTAAAATGAACAAATATCTCAGGTTCATAGATATTTGTGTATAGTTTCGCGTAAATGCAGAAATCAAGCCACTCGATATACAGTTGCAAAGATCAATGATGATCAAGGGGTCAATTTTTTCTAAATTTTTGTTCATATTCTTAGTATAATTGTTATCTATCTGGAGCTAGAACTACAAGCGACCACACGGTCATTGCACACTTCTGTCTCAACTCTCTCCAGACCATGATGAAAGAGACTTCGAGCTACTTCAGGTTCTTCTGAGAACCAGCTACCTATGCGGATCAACACCTGGAAGAATTATTTTTCATATTTCATCCGCGACAACCCCAATTTATAATTCATTTTGTATTTACATCTTTACACAACCATCCATATTACTTAATATGAAAACAATGAAGTATATTTTACGAGGGACGTTCAGTAATTAACCAGATAAATGGCTGTGGAAAAAAACAAATTTTTCAAAGTAGTCTCCACCAACATTTAGTCACTTCCCCCATCGCTTTGTGAGCTTTCTAATTCCAGTGCTGAAGAATTCTTGACCTTCATGTCCGACCCACTTGCGTACAGCTTATTTGACCGCTTCGTTGTCTTCGAATTTGATGCCGCGTAAAAACTCTTTGACCGGGCTGAACAGATCAAAATCGGACGATGCGAGCTCGAGACTGTAAGGAGGGCGTGGCATCACCTCCCAACCCAAATTTTCGATCACCTCTCGCATTTTCTAGGCAGTATGGGGGCGCAAGTTACAACTCACTGTTCTCAGTACGTTGTCCTTCTAAATATTCACAAAAAATTGGGCCTTGAGAGTCCTACGAGACCGTTAACATCACTTTACCGGCAGACGCGAGAGTTTTGAATTTTTTCTTAACGGACGAATCCGGATGTTTCCATTCAAGACTTTGCCGTTTGAATTCAGGTTTATAGTGGTGAATCTACGTTTCATCGCAGGTTATAAAACGGTCTAGAAGGTCATTACCTTCCGTTAAAAACAGTCGTTTGAGTTCAGAACAAATGCGAACACGGGTGTCTTTATGGACTTGGAACTCATCTCGATCGGTTTGCGATAATTCAGATTGTCATGAATGATTGAATACACAGTTCCAATACTAACATTGCACAAATCAGCTATTGTTACGCTTTTTATACGCCAGTCATCGAGAATAAGGTCATTTACGCGATTTCCTAGCGCGTCGGTCGACACTTCAACCGGTCGTCCGGAGCGATGAATATCGGTGACACTGGTTCTGCCCGATTCAACATTTTCGAGTAAATTTCCACACCTTTGGGTAACAAAAATCTTATCAGTGAACGTTGATCATCCACCGTATACGTTTCAAGAGAAACCGACATTTTGAAATGAACAAAAGAGGTTATGTTTGCTTTACTTCTTTCAAACAACTGACTCAATTTGTCCCCAAGGTTGCCAGCTTGACCCACAGAAAGTTTCATCCAATTCAGTAGTTTCGATAAGGTGAAAAAATAGCAATTAACAAAAACAAGTAAAAATTAGAGAAAACGATAATGAGAGCAAAGGACGAATAAACTATAATAAATAAAATATCTATTTATCTATCAAATTTTCAACCAGGTATTCCAATTGCTAGAAATTAGCATGGCGTATATGATGTCGTCCTAAATTCTATTCCACCTAAAATTGGATTTGTCTAGTTTTGTGTAAATGGTCTTCAATTATATTGCATGAGCTCCTAATTGGTGTAGTATTCAATGATGTTTCATGAGAAAAGCATCGTTCTTTATTAAAACAATTTCCGATAGAGTTTTGAGTGACAGATCCATATTCTAGACGTCTTAATGTTTCTCAAACGTTTTGCGAGACTACGCTATTTGGATTCTCCTTAATTTCGATATATTTTAGGATAGTTTGTAGTAACATGTTACCTGCGCTTCAACAATGCGAAATGTTAAATACCCACCGACAGGACGATAATACGGACTGCTCTTTTTGCCCCGGAGCCCACATGTACAGACTAACAAAGCTTTCCTGTTTCATTTTCCAGTCGGAGTCATGCGCTTGTAGTCGTGAATATATCACGTATGGCTCTCTCTATCCGCCTGTACCGCGTGTATATGTACATGTATAGGCTCGTTACTTGCTTTTAAAATGAAAATTCCCGGAAAAGTCTTTTTATTGCGCCCCGTGTGATGCGTGCAAAAATAAAAAATGCAAAGGTGCGTACGAATGTGTGTCTCTGGTACCGCTGATGGTTTGCGCCGTTCTCATGGTCTCTCATATGGTCCTTTTGTGTAATAATGCGCCCCAATAATCGAATTTTTACCCAGAGCGTCGTTTAATATTTGCTGACCTACCCTAATAATGAACCTGAACTAGGGGAAAACACCGTTATGTACGTTTTCCATTACTAACGTATACATTATTTAGGTTTTCCAAATGCGAAAGCATTGTGATTTTGTGTGTATTTTTCTACTCTGTTACTGCCACTGTTGCGTTGTTTTTTGGTGAACGTATAAAAATTGAATCCCTATTTCCAACTGCACAAAGGGGCGTGCATTATTATAGAAAATGTTGTGCGAGTTCCCGGGCCAATTAATTATTGATTAAGATCCCAAATTCGCCTGCATTGACTTAATTGTTCTAAAACAAACTATCGATCACCATCGGATACTTGAAAAGGTTCATTTCTTTTGGTACATAGAAAGGAAAATGTTACAAGAACTTCTGAAATTGTAGCGAATGCCACTACAAATAGCTATAGAGTCCGTGACCCGGACAATTTGTAGCAATTAGTGAAACAATAATGTAAGAAACTAGAGCGACGCAAAAGACGCAGCGTTTGCTACAATAAACCTGCATATCTTTCTACAACTGTGCGAGTGTATGCATCGTATTTATTCATGTGCTAGTATAACGAATTTTGGCAGTTACTACATTAGATTACACAAACTGCAACAATTATTTTAATAATTAAAACATTCTGTATTAAACTATTACAATTGAAAGAATAAGTAAACGAAATACCAATAACTATTCTGTGTGTTCGTATCTGCTACAGTTTCGCCATCTATAGGGAGCATTGGTCGGCAATAAGAACTTTATACATCTGGGCTAGTAGCCGTGTGATCATCACTAACGCTGGCCACAAGCGGTACCGCGCATCGGCGTAGAGTCAGTTCGGACCGAGAGGAACGGTAGTATTACTTCGTCTGCGAAGCAGTACGGACATTTTCACTGTCGGTCATTTGCGCAATTGTTTATCTGTCCTAGAAAAATTATGATTTCGTCAGCAAAACGACCGCGGTCGGACAAACTTCGAAAATTTATTGCAGAAATTCCAGACTTAATATATGAAGGTGCTAAATTAAATGTGTAATCTGTAAAATCCCGTTAATGTGTTGGTCCAGACAACATTGTCTACGACACGTAAATAGTGAAAAGCATGTCTCAAAAAGAAATTGCGCACGAGACAACGAAAAATGTATATTTAATTTATGCGTTACGTTTATCGCATGTAATATACCGTTTAATTTACTAGACAAGGAACCATTTATCTGCTTTTGGAATAACTATTCGGAGTGCAAATTACCAACTCGAACATCGTTACGAAGAATTGTGCCATCTGCGCGCGAACATATTGAACAAAAAATAAAATCGGAGTTGAAAGATCAAAAATTGTGGTTATGTGTCGACGAAACAACAGATCGGAAGAAACATTCTGTTCTTAATGTAATGGCACGCAAATTGGAACCTCATCAATCGGCACCTTCAATTCTATTAGTCTCCAAACGAATACAACAGTGTACTGCCGAAGTAATTTCAAAGTTAATGTTAAATACATTGGACAAGTTTGAACTTTCAACAAACCAACTCTTGATGTTAGTGAGTGATGGTGCTGCAAACATGCTTTCTGTAGGCCGGTCTCTTAAAAAGCATTCTGCTAATTTGTTACACATTACGTGTAAAATTCATGCTCTCAATCTTGTGGCGGATAGTATCAGAAAATGTTATCCTGGGTAGACGCTTTAATAGCGCATACCAAAGCAGTATTTGTCAAATCACCGAAACGTATTCGCGAATTTCACAGACTGTGCCCCCATATATCAGAGCCACCAGAACCTGTTCTAAATCGTTGGGGAATATGGTTGCAGGCCGCGTTTTATTATCATAAATATTCTGACAATATTAAGAACGTGGTTTTACAATTCGATACAAAGGAAGCTGCCGCTATCCAGAAAAGCCAGTCGAAATTTCAAGATAGTCAGGTTAAAATGGATTTTAAAATCATTCACGACAATTACTTCGGGCTAGCAGATGCAATAGAAAAATTACAAAATCCTGCGGTGCCGTTAGAAGAATCTCTACAAATAGTGCAACATGTTCACGCACAGCTATGCGCGATCGAAGACGCAAAAAATATTTCTGTTCTAGAAAAATTTGAAAGTGATTTTTAGAAAAATTCTGATTTTGGCACATTAAGACACATTTGTGAAGGTGCGTCAACAGAATCGTTAAGTTATTTGAAAGATTATTTTACTTACGCAAATATTACGTCACTAGATGTAGAACGTTCGTTCTCTGCATATAAACGCATTTTTTCCTCATGCCGTACTAGTTTTGCCGAAACAACAGTTGAAACATATCTAATGTTGCAGATATTTAACAGACATTATTCACTTTGTGATTTCACGGAGGACTCTTAAAATGGTAAGTGTTTGAGCACGTGTTATTTAATTTTTATTTAAAAGATGAGCGAAATTATGTGCGGCAGCAAACATCTCTATTAGCAGAATAACTCTAGTGGAACGCGAGGCCTGGTCGACTCTACGCTACTGCGCGGTACCGCTCGTGGTCAGCTTTAATCATCACTCCAAAACATTCGGCAAATTTGGAGTAAAAACATGAACTACAGAAAACTTTATTCTGAAAGAATTGAGAACCCGATAAAGCTGATTTCACTATATAAAAACAGAAAGAAGTTTTCATTGCGACATCTATTGGTAAATAACCAAAATTATCTGGATCTAATCCTAAGGCAGGAAACATTTGGTAGGCTTCGATAATAATATCGTCTGTACAGATAAATGATTTACTTACAAACTCACTCATTTTCTATTATTTATTTTAAAATAGGAAAATTCATCAACGAACACACAACCTTCTCGATACGACGTTATGTGATGTAATACTATTAAAACCTTAACTTCTGTAAGTAATGATTTGTTCCCGGTTTTTTTTACTATTTCATACGTTTTTATAAGATGAAATGCAGAAATACAGAAAAGATAATATCATCTACTTAACTTCTCTGCTACAATTGCTTAAGTCGGTATAATACTGAATAACAAAATTCTTAATTTTTGTCGAATAAATTTATTTAACGTTTACTAAATTCGAAACAGCATATTCATTTACTCGACTATTAGAAATTAGACCGCAATTTTTGACTTTTCTCTAGTTTTAAAGCACATTTTACTAATGAAAATTACAGCGTAGCTCTTTACAATTATATAAATTTTCAGTACAAAATCGTTCCTGCAACATTGTTGCAATTATCTTCGTAGAATTTTTTTCTGTGTACGTTGAAGGTTGTTACTAAATAAATTCATAAACAGTCTCACCTGTGCCAAAAGCGACATTAATCCCTTAACTAATTTTCTAAATGGCGATTTTTTTACCTGATTCCAGCACCTTGCAATTGGCGAAGTTAAGACATGTAACAGTATTTATAATTTCAGCTTCGCTTCCATTTTTTCATTACACTAAAAGTTTAGTAAAAGTGCTTAAACGAGTTAATTCGTGTAAATAAATTTTAGCGCATATTAAGAGATTTTCGAAACATTTTATTAAAAATATATAAAATTACAAAATGTACATAAGTTAAAAGTTGTTGACTGTGTGATAAACTTTAAAACATGGGCAGACGCAAAGGGCTGCATTGCATTCTGGACATCAGGTCCGTGATTTTTCCTATTCCTCTTGAACGTAGCTGGCATATATTCTAGAGTGGATTGGGTGTAGTTGGAAGTCGACCTCTCTTGGTTATATACAAGTTTTGATATAACCCATATTCGATACTAGAAATTATTTTTTATTCCCTCTCTTTTCTTATATAGGACGAGACTTGCACATTGATTGTTCCAAATGGAAGATTTTTTGTAGCTTCCCTGGCACAGGATAGTCTTCTAGGTGTGGGTCAACTAGATCTACTCCGCCCATTGTATTGTAATCTACAATCTTTGGTTTTATAATTTCCTTATTATTTTTTGTTGTTGTTAAGACTTCCGCATTATATACTGTGGACAAAACGCAAGCTTCTCGTTTATTTACGACTATCGCCCCACTCCTCCGAAATGCTATAACCTCGTCATTTTTCAGTTTTTGTGTTTTAATTTCCTGTAGCAAGACTTCTCAAAGTGTTCTAGGTGTCCTATAGGTGTCAGTGCGAAATGCAAGGACAATATCGGTTAGCTCAGGTGTAGCCAAGCAATGTCCTTTGATCAAGAGAGGTTTCATTACCGACATAACTATTTAATTAGATATATTCGACCCAGTGTAAATTATGGAACTCCATATACAGGCTGAGTCGGGAGGAATGAACTAAGCTCCAGGAGCCTATTTTATACGTAAAAATAATGTAATGAAACTCATATGTTCTTATACGATATTCATTTGTTTTCAAGTTGCAATTAAACAAAATTTCATACTAATAAATCTTCAACCGACTTTTGCCTTGTTAACTTCGTTTTTAAACCAGTCCCATAAATAACAGTCTGGTGGTGTGAAGTCTGGAGTTCTTGGAGGCCAACTAATAGGACCACTGCGACCAATCCAAAGCTTGGAAAACTTATCATCAGAATATTGCTTGACCTGACGAGCGAAATGTGCAGGAAGGCAAGCGAAAATTTGGACCATTTATAAGAACGCTAGTTAAAATTTCTTAATTACGCTATAACTTGAAAACAAATGAAAATCCGACAAGAACGTAGAGTCTTTTTTACGTGTACAATACGCTCCTGGAGTTTGGTCCGATCCTTCCGTCTCACTCTATATATCTACTAGATGATTCAAGCTTCCTGTAAAAATAGTAGTGCTAGAAAATATTCTTATCCATTTGTTCATACTTCATTGGAAATCTAAACGGTCCCTTTCTGATATAAGCTATATGTTAAGAGTCTGTTTTTTTTTAGCATGCCATGAAACCAGTTCTATATATGAAGTATGATTTTTCACTAGCACAATTTTAAGAGTTAAATCACAACCTCTTGGAAGTTAACAACAGTTGCATTTTTTGAAATTATCCTTTCACCAAACTGTTCTTGCAATATGGCTATAGTGCGACATGTGGCACCGTCATGTTGGAACCACATGCCCACCATATCCATTTCATCTGAATTTGGCCACAGAAAAACTGTTAACACAATTCGGTACCACTCACCAGTAAATGTAACTGCATATTCTAAATCTCTTTGAAACAAATATGGTTTGATGATGCCACCATGCCATAAACTACACCATACAGTGATCTGTTACGGAGGCAAGGGTTTCTCGTGACTTCCTTGTAGATTATTTTCACACCGAAAGCAACAGTTTGGTTTGTTAACTTATCCACTTAACCAAAAATGAGCTTAATCTAAGAAGACAATCTTCTGTCTAAAATTATGATACATTTCAGCAGAAAAATCACGGCTTATGATGGCCCAATGGCTTCAGCACTTGGACCAATACAATCTTGAAGGGTGTAAGCCCAAGCCTTTTGGCAAAATACGCCAAGTTCTTCTTCTTACAGTCCGACATCTTGTTGGTGTTTTCGCATCATAAGGAGTAAAATCCCTCCCAATGCTTTCAATGGCTCGATGAGTGGCAAGCACAGAAGGACGATTATGTGGACCATCGTTTTCGCGAAGTGCAGGTTGAGTATTTACAAAAGAACATCTACTTCCAGATAATTTTTGGATACTAACGGAACGTTTTTGAAACGTATATTTAACCATGATGAGTTGTCAAAGTACACTAAGCATACATGACAACTAGTGACAGTTGTAACATTTTAAACATGGTTGCTAACTCATTTCAAAATCATATCGTTCGTAATGGAAAACTCTCTACTTTTATTTTCTATTGAGCGAGACATGTAAATTCCTTTTTTTTTTAACTAAACAACGCAGAAATTTGTAATACACTTACTTTACAACGCAGTCTCCTTATTCGCGTTGGAGATGTATTATCTAAATTAACCATTACACCGCAGACTAAATATTAAACCCCATCAATTCACTATGAATGCAACAGTTGATAAGTAAATAATTAAACAGTTCTAATACAGTATTAATTATGTATGCCCAATTGCCCCATAATTGGTATTTGAATACACTAACATGACACCACAACGTTTAGTCAATATTGATAGGCATTTAACTGCTGAAATCCAGTGATTATCTTCGACTAAACACACGCGCTTTACAGTCGCACCGATTTCACATTCTTACAGCTTAACTTGCGGAAATATCTTCAATAAAAGAAAGCGGTACACAAACGTTTTATCGAAAATGAAACGCGGCGTAGACATATAGATTAACATGTGGAAATTTATGGACGAGTCATTAAATCGATATCAATTTATATCTCGCTAAAGTAGTAAAGCAAACTAGACATAAATCGTTACGTTAAAACATTACAATGGAAAATATTTGTTCGGGGTGATTGCACGTTTTTGTAATTTTACATGCTTGCAACTCTCTCTCTGTTTGTTTCTCTCGTACGTGAGTATAAATGCCGTCGTGCGTGGCATGTGGTATGCGTATGCGTTTTCAACGCCGAGTTTCTCCGTCGCACGTTTCGAATGGGCAAAGCGATTTCTTGCCTCGACGTTGAGTTGGAAAAATGCGATTCTAGAGAGATACTTCCAGCGGCAAAAGAACAACTGCTAATTTTAAGTGTCGCGTATATACGCCGCTCGCTCTCTTGTTCCAGGGAGTTATAAACGCACCATGCACTGTTTACAGTTTCATATAATTGTGTATACATCGATAAGCAGAGTGCCAATTATGACAATTATGACGGTTCTGTGCCGCAGTAGCGCGTTAACTTAAAATACGTCGATGGGCTGTGATTTTAAGCACGTTGCATTCTTGCATTTCTTTTTATTATTTGCTGTGTTTGCGTGTGTAGTTAGTAGTACATCCGTTAAACCGGTGGTCGCTACAATTTACGCTTGACATTAAGAAATGAAAACACGGTTTCTGAGAGGTACCCATCTCTTAGAAACCGTGTTTTCATTTCGCGACCGCGATCTTGAATGAAACTTCTCTTTGTTTAAATGTTGTTGTAACATTTATTCATTCTCATACTTTTAAATTTATTTTTGAACACTAGCCGGCTCCTCCACCAAAATGGAATGAATTTTTTCTATTGCTTGTGCAAGATTAACTTTATAGACATCGCACAGTGGACGATTTTCGCAATCTAGGTGGACGAAAATCTGTTTTTACAGTATCGCACCCTGCAATTTTTAAATAAAATGTATTGTATATTTTATACTACTAGATATACCTACACTAAATTGGGATCACGAATTTTAATACAAATACAATAATCAAAAAGTAAATGCGTTGTTTCATCAGCACAAATATTGTTTGAGTCGTTTAAATTGTGGGAAACCAATTATATAATTTATAAAGGCTGCAGCAGCCCTCTTTCCAGATACTTACAAACTGGCACTCGCCGTATGTAATCGACTATGAGGCGCTAATAAGTGTTCACCTCTACGTCTTTTCGTTTTTTCGCTAATTTCTTCGAATGTTTTTTGTGGACGACCACGACCACGACTTCTACTAGGTTGGCCTTTCTTATAAGCTACTCCTTCATATAACTAAGCTGCGTATCTTGTTAAAAGCTTTGTTGAATTTCTTTAACATACAGTCCTTGGCCATCGAACTAGGACCGCTTAAAAATATTATGACTTTGGGATAAAATTTAAAAAAAGACAGTTGGTAAAATGGCAATATTATTACTTAATTACATATAACATGCAAGTAAATACAGTTTGAACATATACATACGTATTGAGTAATATTTGCTTGATCCTCCTCTGTGTTTTATTATTCCCTCATAACTTTTTGGCATCTTCCATATGATGTTGTACTTCCTTTGTAATTGAGTTTCGTGTACTAACGATATTTTCCAAGGGTTTTAATCTCACTTGTGTGCGTCTATTTCCGCAGTCAATTATTATCATAATCTGAAAGAAGAAGGATATAACCACAGAGAAAAAAGCACGATTTTCTGTTCTTCTAGAGATGGGAGAGTTCTCTCAACGTGAAGTTGCACAAAAAGAGGGTGCATCACATCAAACTGTTCTGAAAATCGCGAAGTTAATTAAGGAGGATATTCCTAGTACAAGTAATGGGAGAACATACTGTGCCGGCAAACGCAAAACAACTGTAAGAGATGATCGTCGTATAGTAAGGGTGGCTACAGAACATCGCTTTTTTTATTCACTAAAGGTGTTCATAAAATTCTTAGTGGAGAAGGTAAACAAATATTAGCCCGAACAATCTGTAGTCGTCTTCATGAAACAGGCTTGAAATGTAGACGTCCGGCAAAGAAGCCAAGACTAAAATATAAAATGAAAGTGACACTATTTCAATGGGCTAAAGAATATAGAACTATACAGTTGAAGACTGGGGAAAGGTAACTTCCTTTTATCATCTGTATTTTTGATCAAATTCATCCTCATAGTTCGCTTAATGGTTCTCTACATTTTTTGCTTTTTCCTAGATTATTTATAGCGACGAATCACGGCTAGAAGTGCTAACGGAGAGAAGCCAATTTGTTCGTTGATGCCCTTCAGAGCGTTATAAAGAAGCATGTACTATCAAATCTATTAAACACCAGCTCTAATAGTTTGGTTGTGTATTACGACAGAAGGAGCGGGACCACTATATTTCGTTAACGGAACAATGGAACAAAAACAATATAAAAAAAGTTTTACAAAACTACTTAATGCCTTATATTAGTTCATTGGATCCGACTCAAGGACCATATACTTTTATGCAAGACAATGCACGGTGTCATAAGGCAAAAAGTGTAATGCGATATCTTGAATCTAAAAATCTGCGTGCACTACCTTAGCCAGGCAATTCATCAGATATAAACTCAATTGAAAATGTGTGGAATGTCTTGAAAAACATCGTAAGTACACAAAACTCAACTACAAAGGAAGAATTACAACAACATGTTGAAGATGTATGGCATAATAGCGACGAAATTAAAAAAACCCTAACAAGTTGCAGTATGCCAGAAAGGATTAAGGAAATAATAAAACACAGAGGAGTAACAAACAACTATTAAATAATAATATTGCCAACATTACCAACAGTTTTTCTAATTTTACCCCAAAATCATAATATTTTTAAATGATCCTAATTCAATGGCCAGGGCTGTACATTCCATTTTTGTGAATATCACAACAATGTTTTTTATGTACCTATCTCTATTGTTTTCCATATTAAATGTTTGGATTAGGTTGAGAACGCTGAAATTTTTAGAGAATATGTAAAGCACGATTTCGGTTGTAGAATGCCTCTGAAATAAAAAGCTGGTATACACGAAAAAAATCACTCGGTAGAATGTATTACAATATTGTAGGAAAAATATTGCAGCGGTCATTAACAGAATTATGTAATCCGACTACAAATTTTTTTTTAATATATATATACATACATAATATAGTTTTCCGTAGTTTATCTTTTCACTCCAAATTTGTCGAATGTTTGGAGGGATGGTATCACCACATACCTCCGAAAAAGCACAAGTATCATATACCCGCAAAACAGCATAGGTGTTGATAACATTCTCGTGGCTGACCAATGCTACCTGTAAATTGGAAAGCTGTTGAAGATACGAAAACAAGAATGTTTATTCGATTTTACGTTTTCTTTCAACTATTATAATTATAAGAACGTTGGACACATATTGTATTATGAAATACAATCTTTAGATCAATATTGTTGCATTTCTTTTACGACATGTGTAACTAAAACTTATACACAATTGTAGCAACCTTTGTTAACTGACCATTGACTAAATTTTTACAACAATAATATGTTTAATAGAAATATTAATCTGCTATCTACAATCCAGTACTAAGGATTTGCGCAAATTCCCCACACAAATTGTGGTAAATTGTTCTGCAATTGTTTGATTTTGTATAACATTGTTGTAGTAATAGATTGAGAAATTATCCCACTGTGCGTCAGTGCTATATTTTTCTCCTCGTTCGTTGATGTCAAATTTACTATACGTACAAGGAACTATAGAATACAGTACTCTCAAAATAAAACCTGTATCATTTTACGTAACTCACATAAATCTTGAAATCAACCAGTAGTTACGAATGTCTTTGGTAAATAATTGCTTGTCTCCTCTTGCCAGTCCTTCATCTAGATTACATCTTCGGAATAAAAGAACATGTTTCCAGAAAATATTCCTTCAGCTTGTGCAATGCAATAAATGATAATGGATGTGAACGCGATCTGGCGAATAGGGAGGCTGTTCAAGAATTTTTTCACCAACGTTGTAAATGTGTTAGGGAATTTTCCTTTTATTTTAGAACTCTGTTGTTTAATTTTCGGTACAGCATGCCATATTGAGCTCTTGTTATATTCATGTGTTCACGTAATGAATAAACACATGGAAGAACCAAAAAAATGTTGGGCATGATCTTGCTAGCAGAAGAAGTGATGTTAATTCTTCGTGAAGGCCATCATGCATTAATTTTGTGTATTTTTCCTTGGGTTAGTGTGAAAATTTCGTCAGTCATCATAGATTTTTCCAAAACCTTTTCTTGCGTTCCTAACCGGGCGTTATTAATTTACATACCCAACCAGTAAAAAACTTTTTAAAATCGAATACGTGGTAGATGATATTCTCTAAGTTACCTACTACCTGCTGAAAAGACACATGCTTGTGATATAAATTTTACTATGATCTAACGATCATTGAGTGGTGTAGTACATAATGAATTAAAATTTTCTTCAATTGCAACTACATTTGATGTACCTGCTACATATTTACAAGGCTTATTTTAATTATTCCATAGGAAAGGACAAAATTACTTAACACTGCGATAATATTTTCTATTTTTTAATTTAAATAAACACAAATAACACTACAAATTAACATTACGCACAACAACAATTCGTAAATCCTTCTTCCACATGTATCACTATGAATGACATTACTGAAAAAATAAAATACTTTCCCTAGAAGGTGCTAAAGATGTGCATTAAAGAATACAATCCCAAGAAAAGAGTTATAACAATTTTTAAATCCACAACTAGATTTACGCTTTAATCTAATTCTTTCTTTACTTATTATGAGCGATGATCGTAAAATAAGGTTCCCAAAGCCCTACAGCAGCAATAAGACGTGTTAGGCGAAATCCGACAACATTGGCGTGTGCAGCAGCTCTCCCGCTCTATACACATATCACTCCCGTTTCGCTACACCGCTCGGTGTTGGCTAAGCAGCCGTCCGAGGCGGAACTCCCGATCGCTGCTACCGCCAGGTGCGAAATTCGCGCTGTGATACGTCTTTTAATCGCGAAAGGGGTTTCAGCTATAGACATTCATCGTCAATTAACCGAAATTTATGGAGAAAAGTGTATAGCTTTTCAACACGTCCGCAAATGGTGTAGGGAATTCACTGGAGGTCGGAAATTCACGATGAAAAGCGGACCGGAAGACCATCAGTTTCAGAGGAAATCGTTGAAAAGGTCGGCAGTATACTGCTTGAAGATCGGAGGGTCACCATTCATCAACTCGCTCTTCGGATTCCTGAGGTTTCCAACACCACAATTGAAAAGATTTTGACTGGCGGCAGAATTTTACGACATGGGGATACAGAAGTTGGAGCACCGTCTGCAAAAATGCTTGGATAGAAATGGCGATTATGTCGAAAAATTGCTTAAGTTTTTACCTTTAAAACGATGTGTAATGTTAAGGAAATAAAGAATGCTGTCTAGTTTTAAAAAATATGGGAACCTTATTTTACAATCATCCCTCGTATAAACAATTACTTAAAAATAGTTTTCACGTTGATATCTAAAAGAAGATATGTGTAGTACTTATACCTATAAGATGTATAATTTATTGGTTAGTTTTCAAGTAGTTTATTTAAATTTTTGATGAAGTAGTACCTACATTGACATTCTAATTGACATACTAATTCCTATCTTTCTATTACAGAGAATTTTACTACATCCAAATGGAGAAATATGCAAGACAGGCTGTGTCTGAAGGCGTGAAAAACGGGGACGATCTTCACGTGAGCGCCGATTCAGAACTCTACAGAGTGCTAAACCTGCACTACAACAGAAATAATCACATCGAGGTATGGGGCCCCCAGGTTCGTGACGCTTAACCGAGACATCTACTTTACCCTGCATCCAATCCTATATTTTTATTTCTCAGATTTTAGTTTTGATCTATTCCTATCGAATTTGCGAAACACTTATATATAATTACATAGATGTAAACAACAGATGTCTTCGGCGTAGTCACGATCAAAATAAAAACAGGAAAGATTAATATCAGATTGTCTAAATCAGAATTAACTTTGATTATTGAGACGGCACATAGCGCGTTAACTTAGTGCTTGAGTGGAACATAATTCCTTCCTTGAGTAATCTGGTTCTCTAAATTACTCAAGTAACATTTTAAATAGAAATTAGTCGAAGACAGGCACTGCATAATTTAAAATTATGTTTAAGCACACACACAGTGTTCAGTTTCCGCTGCACTCGATACAAGTTTCCTTTTTTAAATGGAACATTTTGTATATTACTGCGCTTTTGAAGACCTCTCTTCAACCCATGTCAACTTCTTTGAAACATTCCATATACCTATCCAGCTTAGTTTTTGAGGTAGTGGAGATGATTTTAAATTGTTGAAAAGTGATAATAATAGAATTTACTAAATAGGGCTATATCTTTAATGGTAGCTATCTTATAAATGTCTTACGACCCAAGGAGGTGGTTGAAGTTTTATTTAGTTGACTATTTCTTGGAGTTTTCAGGAATACATAGATTTTTTTTCTTATATTAACTAAATTTTATAATAATAATAAAGAATCGAACACAAAATAACGAAAACAAAACTTATAAAGGAGTATAAAAGCAGATTGAGAAACATGTGTCAAACCAAATTCTCCGCACGAAACATGATACAAGTTGTTAACACCTATGCTGTGTCTATCATAAGTTACAGCTTCGAAACTGTTAAATGGACCAACACAGAATTGTAAGATCTGAACAGAATCACTCGCAAAACATTCACAGAACATAGAGCTCACCATCCACACAGCAGCATCGAACGCTTTCATCTGCTTACAGCGAGAGGAGGAAGAGAACTGATAGATATAGTCAGAATGCATTATAAGACCACCGATGCATTAAAGATTACTTTCATAGTAAGCTGAAACCTCACAGTTACACCAAGCAGTTGTTAACGCAAATAGAGGATACACGCCCCTACATCTAAGCAAAAATTTACAAATTGGAAATTTGATCATCGAAGAAGAACTTATAAGCAAATGGTTCCATAAAGCCTTGGAAGGTACATTAATGACCTTAATCAAGAACACATTGACTACAAAGCTTCCTGTCAAAAGTTGGTGAAAGAAAATATATTTCCAGAGATAGAAGGATTTGCAATATCTTTTCAGGATCAGATAGTGCCAACGCTTAACTACTGAAGATACAGAATAAAGGACCCAAATATAAGAAATGATAGCTGCAGAAAACGTTGAACACAAACTCACGCCCTGTGATGGCTGCCAGTTAATACACGAATCCCCATAATGCAGTCACAAAGATTATTAACATGGAATACTAAATACCATGCCACCAGAATACCATACTATAGCTATATACCAGAGTCAGTGATCGAAATAATAGGCCAGATGTAGTGCTACAAGAAAAACGAAACATACGCCTTAATAGATGTAGCTATATCTACACCAACGAACACGCTCGAAAAATATAGGGAGAAGATATCTAAATACATGCTGCTGACAACAAAACTTAAACAAATATGGAAGGTCAAAGAAGTAAGAATTGTCCCTATAATAATCGGAGCAACTGGTGAGATACCAAAACAACTGCATGAGTTGCAGGAAGAAATAGTACTACCTGGTAACTTGTATGTTGAGATGAAGAAAGTGACCTGTAACGTCATAAGGTCAGTCATCCCGGAGAATAGCTTACTTGCGACATATGCAATGCCCATCAACCAAACTGAAGACCTTGGACTAACAGAAGACCTAGAATAAGAATGTAATCTAATGATCATCTTTATTTGTGCTAAATACTCAGTGAAGTATCTACACTCGTCAAATTTAGGTAATTAAATATAATTAGGTGATACCTTCACTGTACGAAAACCCTAACCAGAATTACACAACAACTAAGTTAATAACAAATAAATAAATAAACAAAATGTATACAAAAAGATGTATAAATGTCGTAGATCAAACAAAGAGGCCGGAGCGCAAGTGGCTACAAGCCAAATATTCTTCTTCTGAGTAGAAGGCTTGCTTATAGAATATTTTCCTTAAATTACTTTTAAAAGTATCAAGCTTCAGGTTTCTGATATCTTGAAGAAGGGTAATGAAAAATTTTATACCTCGATAAACGAGTTTTTTGAGTAATAGTCAAGCATGAAAACCTAGCGCGCAACTCGCCCTTGCACCTGGTATCACAGTCATAAAATGTCGCATTTGTGGCGAAATTATTAATATTTCTTTTTATATGCAATAGACTACTTGAAATATATTGTCAAAGAAATTAAAATATTCCTAGTTCAAAAAACGGGTGTTTTTGAACTAGGAATAGGTATAGTAAACTGCTTGAATGGTAATGGAATACGGATGGCCTTTTTCTGTAAACCAAATTCTATGACGCAAGGCACTGTGAACCCAAAGTATAACGCCATAAAATATCAAAGAATGAAACAGTGAAAGGTAAGCTGTTCTCATAATGTCAACCGAAACAACAAACTTTAGATTTCTAAGCAAATAAATAGTTTGAAACGATCTATTAACTACGTATTCCCACTTTTTCAGGGTTAATATAAAATCCTAAGTATTTAATTGATTTTGGATGAGTTTTCTCAAAGAAAATAACATTGTTAGAAAAATCGATATTTCCTTGATCTTACAGATGTAATTCAATTTAACTAACGAAACAAAAATTTCAATACGCCGGAAGGATTCGAACCTACGACTCCCGTTTGTCCGACGGGCGCGATATCACTGCACAACAGAGTTTTGCAGGAAGGAATTCTTTTAATACCTAGATGTTCGATGTCTGCAGATCTGCATCTGCCGAGATATTGCAACACGTTGTATTTGTATTTTTAGAAAAATCATTGATATCAAAAATAAAATTGGGCCTAATATAAGGCCTTGGGGGATGCTCAGTTTTGCCAGAAGCTCCCCAGAGACTCACCATTTATTTAGACCACCTGTTTTCTGTTAGTAAAGTATGATGTTAGATACTTTACAGAAAATTGATCAAAACCACATAACTTAAGCTTATTTAATAATATATTGTGATCGACACAATCGAAACGACGATGGAATAAAAAAGCTCCCAATCCGATGAGAAAAATGTATTTCTAAGGCGGGAGGGTATGTAGAAAAATAATATATATTTGTAAGCTTAGCTAAATAAAGTTAGAATTTAAAAAAAAACGAATCCCGTTTATATTTGATACACCCTAGTATGTAGGAGAATGATGGTCACTTTGAGATGTTGGAATTATACCAAGAAATTAGGTTTATACGTTATTTTTAATAAATATCTTGAGAAAAACAAAAGTTTGTAGTATTTCGTTGTAACACCCTATGTACATAAAAGAAAAACTTGTCTGTATAATTTATAGTTTATAGGAAAATGTTTGTAAAAAAGGCTTCTTTTCAATTTAAAAAGATTTAAACAACAAGAGCCAAACATGGCAACAATTTTAATGTCCATCTTATAGAATCTAGTAGGAAGAATTTTTTTTTATATGCTGAAAAAAGCTCAAAGAATATTCAATCGAATAAAATTTGAATCACTACTTTAGCATGTAAGACGTTTACGATATACGATATTAAGGAAACAACGGTATTGCGCAAAAATCTCAAATTATCTCAATTACCTCAAAAACTGGACTAGACGGATATAGGGAATGTTGAAGAATGTTGAAGTGGGGCATCCAAAAACGCAAGATATTCTATTTCAAAAATTAAGCTTCTATCATGTATATCGGAAACTGAACATCCTGTATACTTGAATATAGTTTTATCCTGTGAGGGATTTGTCGCTGAATAATTTTTCTTTAAAACATTTTTTCTAAATTAAGGGATTATGTTCCGCTTACGCACTAGTTGAACACGTTGTACTTAGAAAAGACAATAAAAGCTTTAAAGGATTCAAGGTAGCATTACTATCTAATACGTAAGGTCACAATAGTCGATCGAAGTTAATGTTGAAGTTAGCTATAGTTAGAATTGTAATCGAAGATATATTTGTCTTTTTTCAATATTACTAATGACTTTAATATAATTTCGCGGGAGGCATATCTATTCGTAGACATGACTACTGGCGTCTACAATACACCGTACGTGCATATACTTCTTCAAGAATTCTTAAACATCGCGCAAAACAAGGGTTTCAATGAAAGTGCTATGACAGAAAAACTTTATTATTTAGTATTTTCCAATTATTTGGAAACTAAATCACCCTTTTTATTCATGTAGGTAGGGCGAGGGGTAACTTTGAATCTTCTATGCGTACAACATTGCAGTATTTTCAAACTTTTCAGCGCAGAATCCGAATTTGTGATTAACATGACATTCCCATTTTAAAATCTGACTGACAAATCGAAACTTCTTCCAATTAAGAAACATGTTTTTATTATCGTAGAATTCGAAAGTTCAATAAAAAAGGAGGTTCGCATATACAATTTCAAAGTTACCCCCAATTCGTGAAGGTGGTGAAAAATAATTTCTGTTTCTTCTATCGAGTCATGTATGTGCTTTATTTACTAGATACTTAAGCATTCCGGAAGTTATGAATCACGCGACATGTAGATTAAGTTATTCGTAAAATTTTATGATTTGATAGAGTTATGGTTTGTTTATACCTGCATTTCATCATAAAATAAGTCACTATGGAGATTTCGCACAAATATTTGCGGTAAACAATTCATAAAAATTGCCGATAATTTTTTGACATTTAATTAATTTAGGTATTACTTAAGAACTTAGCAGTTTCAAAGATATTATTGACAATAACTACATAGAGGTGTCCCAGCCTTCTGAAATTGTGGAATTGTGCCTGCTGTGTAAATAGTAGTAGGTCAACATTTTCAGATAATGTAACTAACACTATAAGCTATCTTTCAAATCTATTCCTGGATATACAAGGTGATCGATAAGTAGGGAACAAAGTACCTGCTTTGTTATTTTAAACAGAATACCTTATATTTGATTATATTTTTGATTTTGTCATCTAGAAATAAACCAGTGTAATATAGGTCAATCACCTAAATGTATACAGGATGTTTGTTAAACATACGGCAAAAATTCAAGGGGTTATTCCATGAACTATTCTAAGAATATTTTGTCCTTTGATGATTTTTGAAAAGCCCCTTTGTTTCGAAGATACAGGACGAGAAAAATTTTCGACAAAACCAACATTTTATTACCAAAAATTACATTTAAAGTTTCTTAATCTACAAGAACTGTTGAAAATGACTACCTCCGGCTAGGATGCAAGAATCCAATCTTCTCCTCATTGACTGCCGAACTCTTTCAAAAACATCAGGGTCGTTTCTTATTGAGTTACACCGACCAATTATCGGATTTCTTAAATCTTCCACATTTTCCACTGGAGTAGAATTAACTAATGACTTATAATGGCCCCATATGAAATAATCCAGGGGGTTTAAGTCCGGGGATCGAGCAGGCCATAAGTGAGGTCCACTTCGACCAATCCAACAATCTCCATATGTTGCTGTTAAAAACTCACGAGCAACCACACTAAAATGCGCTGGTGCACCATCGTGCATAAACAACATTGCATTTCTTGTTGCCAATGGTACATCCTCCAGAAACAGAGGTAGAGTTTGTTCCAAAAAGTTTCGATACACCTCGCCGGTAAGTCTTCCTGGTAGAAATACCGGTCCAATTAGCTAGTCACCCACAATTCCTAACCAAACGTTCAACGAGAACTGATGTTGAAAACGATCTTCAAGTACTTCGTGTGGATTTTCTTCAGCCCACACATGGTTATTGTGAAAATTCCTTATTTCATTTCTTGAGAAATTCGCTTCATCGGTAAAAAGAATCAGTGTCAGTAGTTGAGGGATTTGAACCAATGTGTGCAAAAGCCACTGACAGAAATGCCTGAACGCGTTGTATGTGGTATGGGTACAAAAAATACTCCCTGAGAATTTTCCAAACAGTCCCATTACTTACATTCAAAGTATTCACAATTTTTCGAGTAAAAGTACCTGGATCTTCCTCTATCATATGCAGCACATTCTCCTCTAATTCTACCGTTCTTACTGTCATTGGCCTTCCCGGTCCTCCACTTCGTTTCAATGTGCCTGTTTCATGAAGACGTTGATGAATACTTTGGACGGTTTTTCTATCGGGAACATTTCGGTCAGGAAATCGTTCAATGTACAACCGTCTAGCTTCTAATGAATTGCCATCAGCAAGTCCATAAATGAAATGCATGTCAGTCATCTCGGCGTTCGTATAGTGATTCATGATAGAGGACTTCACTAACAAAAGTTTAAGTATTAAAACACAGAAAATACACGTCAATTAGTCTCAACAAATTTGACACATACTAAATCATCACAAAACGTATTCAAATGAAATCCACGTTTTAACTGATTTACTTTTCTATGTCTACACTTGCCTATTGTTAGTGGGTAAAACAGCCGTTCTTTGTAATCGGAATGTTCTTAAAAGATAACGCGTTTTTACAATTTGTTTTATACTCGGTAAGTCCAGTGTTGTACGCCATATTTTTATTTCGGCTACATTAATAATTTCAAAAATATCAAAATTGGTTTTGTCGAAAATGTTTCTCGCCCTGTATCTTCGAAACAAAGGCGCTTTTCAAAATCATAAAACTACAAAATATTCATAGAATAGTTCATGGAATAACTCCTTGAATTTTTGCCGTATGTTTAATAAACACCCTGTATTTCTATTTCCTTAAAAAATTCGGAATTCAAGTAAATTTTAACGTAAACTTTTACGAGATTAATTTTCGCGCTTATGCAGGATGGTCAGTATTGAACACCAAACTTTGCAAAATTCAAACACCAAAAACGTTATTTTTTAAAATGGCACAATCTTTTTTTCATTAATATTAAGTATTCGCAGGCGTAAGATAAACTAGGGACTTATTACCTTGTCATCTTACTTATTTCTTCTCTTATGATTTTATTGATTATCTACATATACAGGGCGATTGATTTGTCATGTCCGAGGTTGCATAAATATTAGGCAAGACCCTTATTAAGCAAAAACGATCTACATTATAAGCTTAATAACAAATAGTAAAAACAAAAAAAGCGAGTTTTTCTTAATGTAGCGGTACCCTTATTTTTTTATATATTCTCAAAGAGCTTGAAATTCTCTCAGCAATGATATCTAACAAGTTATAATTTATTTTAAAGTTTAAGTTACAGTAATGATTTTAAAATTAACTTAAGGGTGGCCATGAAATCAAAACGATTCCGAATGAACTAACAGGTGGCTGAAAAATTCGAATGAAAACATCAACCTCTGGCAGACGTTTGTTGTTTTCCTACTTTCATAGTTGTCCGTTATAATCGTGTGTTATTTTCAGGTATTTTCTGTGCCATTCTGTGATCCAGAATGAATTTAAATGGAAATTACACAAATAATTAAAAAATGGATATGCTGAAGATTTTTATTCAGTGTAACGACAAGGCGCCAGCCAAATGTATTTAAATTTGTATCATAATCAGTTATATTTTATAGCCACAGTTAATTTAAAAACCGCTACTATGACTTTAACTTAAAAATAAATTATAACTTGTTAGGCATTACTGTAAAGAGAATGCAAAGCCCTTTATGATTATTAAAAAATAAGGGTACAATTATATTTAAAAAATTCGATGTACTCTACGATGCTCTTTTGTTTGTTCTTTTTTTTGTTTTTCTCAGCACGGGGCATTATTAAGCTTTCAATGTAGATCATTTTTGATTAATAAATGTTTTGTGTCATATTAATAATAACAGGGATATAATCGCAGACATAACAAATCAGTAACACTGTGTATTAACAGAAACAATTTTTTAATAACATTTCATATTTTAGGTTCCATCGAACTTCAGGTTCGTAGTCGAGCAAACCCTTCGTGAATTTTTCAAGGCGATTCAGGAAGGCCGTGACGCGGAGCAATCATGGAAGAAATCGATCTATAAGATTATCTCCAGGTTGGACGATCCGGTGCCGGAATATTTCAAATCACCCAATTTTCTAGAACAACTCGAGTGACCTGCTACAGACGACGGTAATGCGTTGCCGCCAGCGACCTGCAACCATAACAATATCATCATAAACAACTGCAACATTTGTAACTGTAACAATAACAACGCCGCCTATCGAATATGGTGAAGAACGAAGAATCGTTTCGCGAAACCACACCTTTTAATTATAACAAAAGAAAATAAGGCTCCAAGATAACAATTTTGAAACAACACAAACAGCAAAATAAGGAAATACGGGTTCTTTATGATGTGGTCCGGCGAAAGTTTTGTATACCTGCTTATATCGATTAGGTGATGCGATTCTAATAAAAAAATTACTATAAAATCACATAAAATATATACAAAAAAAAAGTAATTAAAAAGAACTGTCAACAATTCGTTTATTGGTTCCTCTTGGTATATGTAAAAAAAAAAAGTAAATAAAAACGAACTTTATAATATACATATATTATATATATGGATGAGTTTAAAGATGAACGTGGCAGCGAAGAAGATGCACCTGTACGATTTGGAATGAATGAAATCAACGCCAGAATCATCGCAACATCATCGTCTTTAAATCTATCTCTGATGAAATGGAATTAATAAGGACTCTTGTTATAATAATATTAATTGTGTTAGGTTGACAGTTATTTATTATACAAAATAATATTAAAATAGTAATTATAAGGGACTAAATATGCCGCAGGCCAACGTTCGTCAAGACGAACAGTGAAAGTTTAAAAGGAAACAAAGAATAACCAGTGATTATGTAGTTGATCATTGCCACTCATTTTACCTGAATAAAATAAATAACCGAAGTAATAGCAATTTATCGACGTCAAGTAAATATTATGTTCCATTTACAACAATTATAAAATTCTACTAAAAAATAACCAGCAGTCAGCAAGTTAATAATCTGCACAATTCCGTATTTTCTTTATCATAATCTTTTTTTGCTTTCATCGCATTTTGTTAACCTATGAAGTTATTCGGTCGTCCTTTAGTTTTATTATTTCTCTTTGAATCTAGAATAACGCCTCTGTAAACTGTAACCTCTTGTATATAGCGATGTAAATAGTATTTATTAATAATTAATTAATTATTCAATTAATTATTATTAATTTATAGTTTTAAGTACAATGAGTTTCAGTTTTATTATTATTATTATTATTATTATTATTATTATTACAAAGAATGACCAAAGGTAATCCTATTATTAGTAATATTATCACTTGCTAGTCTGAATATATATATATATATATATATATATTACACCATTTTATTATAATTTCAATAGTATCAAAATGAAAAACGTGATATTTATAGGGTCTCCAAAAATTATACAACAATTGTACAAAGGATTTTAAAGAAAATGTGTATAATACGATAGTATACCACCCTATATATATCACGTTTTATATATTGCATATATATATATATATATGAAATATTTTTTGTCCTCAAAGAACAATAAATATTTTACATATTTTATATATAATAGGTATTATATTAGGTAGGTGTGCCACTATTCTTATAAATTTATTTTATTTGTGGTTTTTATGTTATATTATTTCATTATTTTATATCCACCTCCACTAAACGACTAGTTGCGCAATACCAACAACCATTTCCGTTTTTTTTTATACCTAACTTGGCATACCTACGTAATACACTACTATTATATGATTTTTAGTTTAACTTAATTTAATTTTAATTTTAATTTGTTTTGTATGAAGATCACATTAAGCACATTAAAAAAAAAAACTATACATACACGATCTCCATTGGAATCACGTGTGAGGCAACTAGTCATAAATAAATGAAAATAAATACTACTTTTTATTATTATTTCTTTTATTTCTTACTATTTTTTGCGCGGTTAATTATTATTTCAATTCATTTTTGTAGTAATTTGTAAAGAAATGCAGTTTACAGGGCAACTTTCGTTCCTAAAAGCCTAGGGTATAAAATGAACCCAAAAGCGTGTAAAAATTTTATTAAAAATAATCGATCAAATGCGTTTTTATAAATAGTTCATCGTATTCCTTCTTATCCCACAATAGTCTGTCACAATAAAAATTGCGAGTATGAATAAACGTAAAACTATTTGTAAATGCCGAAGAAGATTCCGAGTAACCTAAATTTTATGGTAGTTTGTGCTAAGCTACCGTGACGTGTGATTTTACTGTTCCTAAAAAATGAAAAAAATTGTATATTGGGATACTGCCGACGTTAATAAGACTGCCCTTAATTTATATTATACTTTCCAATTTTTATTTACGATTTAGAATTTTTGGTTTCCTTTCAAAATTAATGGTTTGGTGTTTAAAAGATTTAAGTTTAACATTACTTTGAAATAGGTTCTCGGAATCTCTGTATAGGACTAAAATAATAATAGGTACGTTACAAAGGCGTTCGTTTTAAGAGTTTAAAAAAGAAGTAAGAAAGCAAATATAAAATAATGTTTATAGATTTTAAAATGATGAAAAAAATGTGAAAAAAGATGATACAAAAATACTATAATATAATGGTTAGTAATTTGTAAAGTACACCCGAAATTCGTCATCGGTTCTTAAAACCATTTCAAATTCCACTTCTCACCAGAATTCACAGAAAACTAATAATAATAACCTCATTATTATCTGCTATGTATACCGGCGAAAAAATTCATATAATAAAAACGTATGCATTGTAAATATATTATACGATAACATTATCATATTATTCAACTTAATTGCTTATCTTCAATCGCAATAGATTCGTAGTAGAGAAATACCTAGTTGAAATACAGATTACACAATTTTCTAATGCACATACTCTGTCTCATTGATGTTTTCATTATACTAATTGTATTAAACGATAATAGTCTCAGTCAGTCAGGGAAGTGGGATTATCAGTACAAATTTTAGGAACCAGTGACTGTGACTGAGGGATTTTGAAGAGAATACCCAAGTGCTTTAATTTCTAAATGTTAGATGATGAATATTCCTGCAGATTTAACTTGACTAAGTGGATAACTTTCGAGACGGTAATTAAGGTTTTAGATGATCTCTCCCAAACTGGCATTCAAAAAAAAACCTACTTTAAAATGTATGTGTATAATGAAATATGCAAATAACTATCATTGGCGAAAGATCGTAGTCTTTTCCTTTTCAGAAATAAAACTTATCTTGATTATCGTTACGAATAGTAATTCATGAATTTGACATTAAAAAGAAGAAAAACGAGACCTCAAAAATATACTGTTGGTTTTGACAATTCACCATCTATACTTAATAATCAAATCAACAAAACCTGCAGATTTTACTGGTTTCATTGAATAAAAGACACATAAATATGCAATATAATAATATGTCAAATATACCATACATACAAGATCGTAATGATTACAGTATATACCAAATCTTATTATGACACATACAGTTAGTTGCTAAAGATATTGCGAATAACATTTAAAAATGTGCAATTAGCTGTATATTTGTAATGATGCTCTACAATATCATAAATACACTTGATATAGGACATACGAATTGTTAAAGACAATTCAGGCACAGATGAATTCAGAAAAGGCCTGCACAAGGTCACGGAGGAATTACATTGCTTTCTGGATGAGACTGTAAAGTAATTTTTGAGGTCAATCCAAACCGATCCCTCTCAATAAGTGGGGAAGTGTAGTATATATATAGATAACCCCCCTTCAATTGAATAATTAAAAAAGTAAAAAATACCTAGGTAGGACCCCTTGACAGCATGTCTACAATCCATTATTTTTTCTGTTTTCTATATAATATATATATGTATGTATGATATATATGTATACGGGATTTTATTTTAATGAAAATATGAACTTTTGGCGAATTTATCGGTACTCCTAATTTATTACTTAAGTTCGCGAAATATATTTGGTTTTTTATGCACACACATTCGATACATAACATAAAGGCAATGCGACTTACTAAACACATACCACGAAATATTCTACTGTATTATTCACGGTAAATCCTCTTAATATTATAAAAGGAATCTTTGTTGAATTCGAGTTAGATTTAGAGAAAATTATGGAACGTTATTTAGAAAAAAATTTATATATATATATTATGTATTAAAAAAAATTTATTGATACCAAAATTATTTTACAAAATTTCAAAATTAGCTTCTAAAAATAATATAAGAGGACTTCGTATATATTACGATGGTATGGGTTATGAAGGTTGTAGTGTTTAAATGTTTTTATGTTACAGGAACAACTTTAACTCGTTTACAGGTTTCACAAAATTGCAAAAGAAAATACGACAAGGAAAAACTAAATTAACACTGTTCGGATTATAAAATAACGTTTAGGTCACCAGTTCCAAAAGGAAAAAAAAAAAGATTTAAAACAAAAAAATATCATGAAAAAAGTACAAGCTTATTTTAAGCACCTCTGCGCCTTAAAAATTAAAAATTCGATGCAAAAAATGATATGAGTGTGTATAACCAAAATCTGCCTTATTCTATTTTCTTATGACGAAAAAAAATCTCCTACCGTTATAGCGTGATTATTTGCTAGTGTATGTCGTTTTCTCATCACCTGACACCGACGATTTATAACCATTTTTCCATAAAATTAATTATCAACTAATCTAGTCCAATATGTAATACATAGCATTTTGTGTGAATTGTAGTATACATGTAAAATTGTTGGTAAACACTCCATCGGGTGCCTCCGTTCACTTCTGCTTATGTTAAGGCTGTGTTCATCAAACTGCGTTACTTTAACGTTAACTTTCGGTTACAGTGTAGCCAACTAGACGTCGATATCTTATGTTTAACGTAATGTTTTTTTTTCGACAAACTGCCATACAAAACGTGAATAAAAAGGAAGAGCAGAAAACACACATGCATATGTAAAAGAGCATAGAATTTTTTCGGACTACCCATACACATCTACTTTATAGGAAAGCATTGCATTTCCGTTAACCAATATTATTGTATGTAAATTTTTGTAAGGTTGATGGAAATCGTATGCTGTGTAATACCTCCAATAAACTTAATTACACAATTTTGTGTGCGCAATGAAAATGTAAAAATACGCGATAACTCATTGTGAAAAGTATTCGAAGTTTGTTATAATCCAAGTGGCAAAAAGAAAGCGAAGATATTATAATTGCGTGGAAACAAATTATGTTTGCATATACAAGGAGAAATAAGAATATGTTAATAATTTTTGTGGAATATGAAAGCGCTATAGGCTACTAAAAAAGAAAAAATCGAGAATCATATTATTCTTAAATTGATAATAGCAATAATATATATGCTTGATGCAATGAATTATCGCGCATAATACACAATACACGAAACCAATAATTTTGTTGTAGCAATCATTAGTTTTCGGCTGGGATCTGAACTTTGGTGCGTTCTCAACTTGAAATAGTCACAAAAAAGCCACACTAAAACTGATACAATAGATGATGAAGGCAACCAACCAAAAAAAAAAAATAAAATAAATAAAAAAAAAAACAGTTTCTCGAAATTTCGAAAAAAACCGGTAACTCACACACTCAAAATTACACTGGGCCAATTCGTCCGTCAAAAAAGTGCCTTCAAAGTTGTTTTTACGAAAAAATTACAAATTACGGGCCCTAAATAGCCACAACGCCCAAACCAAAACGGACCCAAGATCCGATCCTGCCGACTGTACTTATGTTAAGTTCGATCAAGGGGCACTCGATATCATAAACATAAGGTTATTTCATAAATATTATATTGTTATGCTAAGATAGTTGAACCGGGCTGTTTTTCTCACACTGAATAAAATATTTAAAAAGTACTAAACGGGAAACAAGCCACGGGGACGCTATACTATTTGTGGTATATAGTAACTTTGAATTAGAAGTAGTAAAATAAACATACCGATTCAATGGTTTAAGTTGAGAAATCCATGTTACACAGTTTCTGTTAGCTGTTATTGTTATTTGTTAAGAAGAAAAGGCGGGAATGTTTTTTCTTTGGATCGGTACTATATAGACTACTCTACCATAGCTGTGGGAGCGTGGAAAACTGCATACCCTACCCCTCCCTCCATATTAATGCAATAGTTTAACTGCCGTATAACACACATACATGTTAATATATGTACATACACAAGCCTCTCCGTATTAAGAATATAAATATAAAGAAGTATATATTTATATAGGATACCGCAAGAATGTTCAGGCCCCCCAAATCGATTTCGCTCTTTGTATACATATACATAACTAGATTATTCCATTAAATTCAAAATTTTGCCGTAAAGACAGTTTACCACACACACACAACAAACACAAACTCAAGAAACGTGCAATATACCAATCGAAGGAACTAAGACCTTCCCGCCAAATGAGACCCTATTAAGTTTAATTTTCATCCACCACGTGACTATTTTCGTCTTCCTTAATCGGTCTCGACAACGATTTTGTTGACAATCGTCATTTCCCAGCAAAATAAAAAAAAAATCTTTAAAAAGGAAATAAAAAAAAGTTAATAACTAATAATATTTAGGAAAACGTATAATATTATATTATGATACGCATATGAAATATATGAGAACCACTGCAATTTAACGTTTGGCCTCTAAATTTCCGGAAATGCAGCTGCATAAGTTGCATGGATATCTTAAATTAGTTTACCAGAATTTGGCAAATGATCACAAATATTTTTAGGTTAAAATTCGTAATAACTCAAGTTCTAATTAAGAGATGTACAGTTTAGAATAAATTAATAACCGTTTAGAAACTGTTTTTATATTTGTTAGTCTTTAGATGTTTTATACTAGATGATAACGTATTCTAATTTTCAATTTACACATGTGTAAATGCTTTCATTAAAAACAACTGAAGAATTCATTCTTGAACAAAGAAGAAGAGACTTCAAAAAGGGACACGTAATTATAAAATTTTCATCTTTTAGAGCACTTTATACATTTCACACTTAATTAACCCTAGAACGCTAATGTTAGTCGTTTCGACTAATATCGCAATGCTTAGTATCTGAGTATGTAAAATATGATTAGTATTCTAGAGTTAAAAATACCTTTATCTCCAAAAAAAAGTCAGCATTAGAAATACGAAGGCACCAAGCGGTGTGTCTTTTTGCTTATTGTTCCATGAGTCCTTTCCTATCGTTGTAATCATTGCAGCGAAAGAATACTTGCTAGTAAACTTAATTACGTAGCAATGAAGAATTTTTCATTCTAGAAATAAAAATTGATATAATATTTATGAGTGTATAACTTTGTTTTCAAAAATAATTTAGCCGAACGCATATATTCTTCATTTGCTTTTAATGAATTGCTATTTCTTAACAGACTTTAAATTATATTATTGTTACCTACTCTTAAGTTACCATTTAACTTTTAAGTATAATTTTTATGCTTTTGTGCAATTATGTTATTTATTTATTGCGGAAAAAATGTATAAACTTACGTCAAAAACGAAATTTAGATATAGACTTGTGATGTACTTATAGATGAAAAGAACGAGACGAATTTAACTTGAGTTATGAAAACCCCGGCTAATAAGACAGTGGTTCTGGTTGTCGAGGTTTATTTACCGTCACTGGTGTACTATATATTAAACAAAATAATAAGAAACCGCCACAGCCGTTTTATATATATTAAAACAAAGGCTCTGCATCTCAGTAATTTTAAGGTTAGGCGTCGATAGTGAATCGAATAAGAATGTATATTTAGTACAAAAACGTGAAAAATCGATATAGCTCAAAATTTTATTTCATCACGGACACGCCACGTCGCTTTGGACCTTTGGAAGATTATATGTGTAAAAATTTAAGAGTATTTTTATATTTATATTGGTGTAAATCAAAATTTCGTATGGACAAAAATTATTGTAGAGATTTTTAGGTTGATATAATAAATTTAAGGCAAAAATTAACATTTAGGAATTTTTAAATGAATTTGTATATAAAAATTTATATATAATATATAGAGTGGTCGCACGTGACGTGTCCGCCATGTTGGTACGCGTATGTTAGAGGGCGTGGCGACGTATACTATACTATATACGTACAAAGTACTCATAAGTGTGCGAGAAAAAAGCACCTTTCCTATGTTGCTTTCGTTTTTTATTTTAGCGTGTGCCGTAATCCATGTTACATTAGACAATTTTACTATTTGGTGTACAGCAATTGTTTCGGCATCTCTGACTGCGGTCAACACATTCAGGTTGCTCGAGATGTTGTGACTGTGTTTTCATTGAGCAGTATAATAAATATATACATTTATTTGGAAATTATGACGTTTCATTTCGCATCCATTTGTCTGCTCCCTTTTCCCCAATATAATAAATAAGTTGGACAGACTGGTACGAGATTAAGTAGAAAAGAAGTACTGGCTGTATATGTTAGGACGATGGTTTTTGAAGATGGAAAGAAAGGTCCTGGGGATAGCAGCCAAACGAAATAAAAACTCCCTTTTATGAGATTCTAAGCTTTCCCATACTTTATTTACGCTTCATCACAGAATATCAGCTGAAATAGCAATCCACTTAGATATCGTACACAGTCAAACCTAACATGTATTAGAATAACATCGTCAACAACTAGACATAACATTATTTATATAAAATTAAATTAAATTTGTATAAAATTTTTGAATAAATTATTAAAATACGAAGTAAAAAGGTTGCACTGAAACCATCGATGAGAAGACGAGGTTATGATTAAAGCTGGCCACGAGCGGTACCGCGCAGTAGCGTAGAGTCGACCAGGCCTCGCGTTCCACTAGAGTTATTCTGCTAATAGAGATGTTTGCTGCCGCAAATAATTTCGCTCATCTTTTAAATAAAAATTAACTAACACGTGCTCAAACACTTACCCTTTTAAGAGTCCTCCGTGAAATCACAAAGTGAATAATGTCTGTTAAATATCTGCAACATTAGATATGTTTCAACTGTTGTTTCGGCAAAACTAGTACGGCATGAGGAAAAAATGCGTTTATATGCAGAGAACGAACGTTCTATATCTAGTGACGTAATATTTGCGTAAGTAAAATAATCTTTCAAATAACTTAACGATTCTGTTGACGCACCTTCACAAATGTGTTTTAATGTGCCAAAATCAGAATGTTTCTCAAAAACACTTTCAAATTTTTCTAGAACAGAAACACTTTTTGCGTCTTCAATCGCGCATAGCTGTGCGTGAACATGTTGCACTATTTGTAGAGATCCTTCTAACGGCACCGCAGGATTTTGTAATTTTTCTATTGCATCTGCTAGCCCGAAGTAATTGTCGTGAATGATTTTTAAATCCATTTTAACCTGACTATCTTGAAATTTCGACTGGCTTTTCTGGATAGCGGCAGCTTCCTTTGTATCGAATTGTAAAACCACGTTCTTAATATTGTCAAAATATTTATGATAATAAGACGCGGCCTGTAACCATGTTCCCCAACGAGTTAGAATAGGTTCTGGTGGTTCTGGTATACGGGTGCACAGTCTGTGAAATTCACGAATACGTTTCGGTGATTTGACAAATACTGCTTTGGTATGCGCTATTAAAGCGTCTACCCAGGATAACATTTTCTGATACTATCCGCCACAAGATTGAGAGCATGAATTTTACACGTAATGTGTAACAAATTAGCAGAATGCTTTTTAAGAGACCGGCCTACAGAAAGCATGTTTGCAGCACCATCACTCACTAACATCAAGAGTTGGTTTGTTGAAAGTTCAAACTTGTCCAATGTATTTAACACTAACTTTGAAATTACTTCGGCAGTACACTGTTGTATTCGTTTGGAGACTAATAGAATTGAAGATGCCGATTGATGAGGTTCCAATTTGCGTGCCATTACATTAAGAACAGAATGTTTCTACCGATCTGTTGTTTCGTCGACACATAACCATAATTTTTGATCTTTCAACTCCGATTTTATTTTTTGTTCAATATGTTCGCGCGCAGATGGCACAATTCTTCGTAACGATGTTCGACTTGGTAATTTGCACTCCGAATAGTTATTCCAAAAGCAGATAAATGGTTCCTTGTCTAGTAAATTAAACGGTATATTACATGCGATAAACGTAACGCATAAATTAAATATAAATTTTTCATTGTCTCGTGCGCAATTTTCTTTGAAACATGCTTTTCACTATTTACGTGTCGTAGACAATGTTGTCTGGACCAACACATTAACGGGATTTTACAGATTACACATTTAATTTTAGCACCTTCATATATTAAGTCTGGAATTTCTGCAATAAATTTTCGAAGTTTGTCCGACCGCGGTCGTTTTGCTGACGAAATCATAATTTTTCTAGGACAGATAAACAATTGCGCAAATGACCGGCAGCGAAAATGTCCGTACTGCTCCGCAGACGAAGTAATACTACCGTTTCTCTCGGTCCGAACTGATTCTACGCCGATGCGCGGTACCGCTCGTACTGCGTACCGCCCAGCCTTAGTTATGATACATATTTGGCGGCAAAAATATTTGACTGACTAGACTACTATAAGTAATTAAACAAATACATAGTTACCAACCGCAGCTGATTAAATTGCCACCCAATAGTCAGTTGTGGTTGGTAACATCTTTTTTTATCCTATTGACAGATTTAATCCTTGATTATTTCCAAATAAATACTTGAATGTAAAATTGTTGTATATGAAACAAAGAAACCGTTCTTAATTTAAAAGCAAAAATGATGAATTCAAAAAATAAATAGAACCTCTTATTATAAAATAACTAGATTACAATTAGATGGTAAGTGCATAACAGATACATACACTTTTAAATGCAAATTCCAAAACGAAGACATGATTTCTAAGTCTAATTAATGGAATTTTATGTCAAAATGAATCGTGTTATATGTGTAAAAATTCAGTTGATCCTATTATTATAATAGTTGTTCAAGTAAGCAATCATTTGCAGTCTTGCCTCTAATGTGGTACCATTTCACGACTCCTTAGCTTATAAGAACATAACTAAAAAGAGAACTAGTGTACATTATAATTTCGAGACACAAAGCAAATCAAATATAATCAAGGAGAAAAGATCGAGAAAGGCAAGGGTGAGCAATTAAAGAAATAAACTAAGGATATAATGCATGATTGAAATTTACTTTTGAGATAATTGCGCCATCGTCTGGGGTAAATTAATCGCCACCATTTACGTTTCCTCCCTCTGGCTATTAATACTAGTTGATAAAGAAGGAATAGTTTGGATTCTTCTATTTTCTTATTTCTTTATTTTCTAAAATCGGTTTATTAATTAAACTGCCTATTCTATTTGCAACCTGATTTAGTCTACACGAAATTTAGATCAATAATTATAGAATATGGATTATTAATAAATGCACGAGAGCACTAATGTTTATAAAAAGTGTCATTTACATAAGTGCCATCTAATTTATAAATGCTACGTTAAAATCCAAGAGGTTATGTCAGACTTCTTTCTAGTGTGCTTTGTATACAAAAGTATCGCGTCCTACATTTACGCGACGAGTAATTACGCTAGTTACCGACAGAGGACACTACAGCAACATATTAAGCGCAATAAAAGCATGACAGTTTTAATATTTGCCAAATAATATCTGCATAGTAGCTGGGTAGTTACATTCCAGAGATTAGATAAAGAACAAATCTCACCCAGGCTTGTTACGAATTTCAGTGCTATAATTGCGCTTTTTTCTATAAATAACAGAAACATACTATCCAAATCAGTGCATAATTGAATTAATAACAACTTGAAACTTTAATAATTTATCGAGGAGTTTTGAAAATAATTCTTGTTGTCGAAATTTGTTTATCCTATCTCCATTTGTTTTTTAATTCAGAATCCCAGCTTATTATCTGAATTATGTAAAATTACATGCTTGATATCTTACAAATCCATCCAAAATACCTTTCGCTTCCGTAGTGATAATATCCAAATTTGTAGGTACCGTTATGTTCGTAAATTAGAATCCTTACCATGAAAATGATGCTAATTTCATAACTGCGTATGAATAGCAGTATGCTTGTCGAAATACGACACACGACACAATATTTTGTTATGAAGAAATATGTTTAGTTTTTGTTAGTAAATTTTGTCAAAGTTGTTTACCGGACTTTTTTGTAACAAAAATACTTCTTGCCTACATGTGTAAGACAAAGAAAAAAATCTGCGAGGAAATTAAAAAAAAGACGTCAACACTGCTTCGCCTCGTAATAAAATGTCAAAATAAAACACTAACGTGAGTCTATATATGCGATTATATATTGTTATGTGACAAATTTAATTAAAAGATTTGAATTGAGGAGATTATCTGTTTTGTCTTTTATTTTAAGTATTTACTTACAAAGGAAAAATGAATTTAATCTAATTAAAATTACTTACAGTTATATTGTGGCGTGTTTTTTTATATGTGTGTGTGTGTGTGTAAAATCCTACTGGTTCCTGGTTCCTTTTCCCTCTTCTTCGTGAAATCCTCTTATTTTTGATTCCTTCTTCCCTCTGCTTCGTAAAGTCCCCTTGTTTGGAAGCCCTCTGATGGTTTTCTTCAATTAACTTTCTTCAAATGGTTTTTAAAATTTTGTAACTGATTAAATATCGTTAACAATCGTTGGATATCATTTATAGTTTACTTGAAATGTTTTTCATATATTTGCACTGGTGACTTTCACGATGTTTTAACTTTTTTGTCTCAATTTTCTAAAAGTCAATCGGAAAGATGTTATCTGCCAGAATTGTTTTTCGTGCTTACTTCTCTTTTTTCTCGTCGACCCTAACATTGCCAATCTAATGACTTGATATTTAAATTTTGATGTTTTGAACTTCCAACTCGGTGTTGTGGGTAACGTAAGGAATTTTAACGGTCATTTCCAAATACATGTGTGATTTTTGTGTGTGTATGTGTCATTTTTACAAATAATGTCTTTAATATATAAATAACTTAAAATAAGCTGAGATTGTGACTCTCCCCTGTAACATGTCATTAACCGAGTCTTTTTTTTTTTAAGAAAAGATTGATAATATAAATAATCAATTATGTCGGAACTCGAATATTAATCGAAAATAATTCAAGTTCCGCATTAAACTCTATTAAAATCTAATATCGGCGAATTTTGATATAATATTAATTATAACGAATTTAACATACGCTGTTCACGTTGAAACATCCCACTACTATATATATATACACTGTGTCCCCGGATGGAGTTGACAAGAGGAAACAAATTTTTCTTATTGATTTAACGACAAAAAGTCATTCTTTATAAAAAGTTCTGCTTGTTGAATAAATACGTTTACCATCAGAAAATCTAAGATTAAATGTACAGATTGTCCATAAATTAAGGTAACATGAAAATGCTTCAAGAGAAAAGTATCATTTATTAAATTTTTTTAGTTTAAATACAAAATTTCAATCAATTAAGAAAGCCAACAGAAATTATTCTACATGACCACCTCCAACCTCCACACATATCTCCAGCCTTTCACCATAGACTACGTATGGTGTGTGGTTCATTTATTTCATTCACCGCGTCCTGTATTCGTGCTTTTGGTATTTCTCGATCATGCGGCAGGTCATCTGCGTAAACTTTTTGTTTTAAAGTACCCCACAAAAAAAAAAATCGATAGGTGTAAGGTCAGTCGATCTAGCAGGAAAGTCTATTGGTTCAAATCTTCCCATCCATCTTTCTTCGAACTGATCTGTCAACCGCTGCCTTACCAAAAGCGTTGAATGAGCAGGGCACCCGTCTTGTTGCCAAAAAATGTTAGGCCGCATTTCTTACTTTCTGATAGACGTGTAGATGCCTATCAGAAGGGTTAGCAAGTTAAAAAAATCGCGCCGTGTAGTGTAGAAATATAATTTTTAATTTCGCAAGTATTACGTCACAATAATCTGTCGGTGTCGGTTATAGGTTTTTAAGTAACATAATTTGTAATCCTCCAAAATTTAGTTTGATTTCGTTGTGAAATAAATTTGATAAGTCCAGAATGAAATGATATTGTACATAAACTTAACATTCAACACCGATGGGGGGCGTGTTCTTAATACCCGAATGAGTTGAAACTTTGCACATATTATTTTTTACTATATATGCAATTTTCTATATAAATAAGGACCACCCTAATACACTGAAGTGGTGTATATTTACATCGTCGAACGCAGTCATTCGAGCACGTATAGTGTACTCAGTATGGTCACTCGGTCAATGTGAAATTCTCTCTGGCGGATATTAGTTCTTCTTCGGAGGCTCCTATTTCCCTCGAGCCTCCAGTGCCTTCGGAGTAGGGGTATTAAATATTTTTTTAATTCCAGCCAACGGTGACTTTGGTGAAACGGAGAAAAAACCTTGTCATTGATATTTTAGGTAATAGAATAGCATATTTCTGTCATCCAGTCGCGTCACCGCATTAATTTCATTATGCCAGATTAATAAATGGGCTTATTCATCAAAATTCATCGTTAAATTGTGTTTGGAAAGGAATCATCAAAATTTTCTGTGGATAAAACAATCGCCATCGCGATTAAAATAAAGGAAAAGAGGGACGCCAATTGATTTTCTCACTTTTGGTCAAGTTTTTATCGAGTTAACTCGTATGCACTCGCTGCACTCCCAGTTTCAAGTGATAATATTTCGAATTGTAAAATAACTTCAAGATAGAAGTGAAGGTTGGCTGTTAAGGATAGCCAGTTTTCCAGTAAATGTAATATAAACTTAGTGTTGATCTTAAAATTCGTTTAAATTGCCGAAAAAGTGTTTAAGAACACTTCCGAATCTTCATTTATATAATTATTTAATTAGTTTGCGAAAATTTAAATTTTTCAATTTACCATTTTTAAAACATTACAATACATATTAACATATTACTTCTAAATAGGGAAGAGCTAAGATTTATAGAATTGTTTCTGCATATTCTGCTAATTCAAACCGCCCGTATATAAACGAACGAATGACAAGACGATATACGACTCACATTTCAATTCAGATGAAATTTATAATATAATAATTCATCCCTTCAACGATGTGAACAGAACCGGATTGAGATGATTGTCTTTCTGCACTACTGCGTTCCGTAAGACCGTCTTCATTGTTTTGTAATCTCATCATCCTTATTTGCACATTCTTTCTAAATATCCAGATATATTTGTATTGCATTTTTTATACTATGATCACAAGTGAATGCAGCTTCTGCTCTTACAGGAGTATTTAGTCCATGTTATTTAATTTGCTTTTGCTGATATTAATTCATTTCGCAACGTTCGTGGCAGAATGTTCCGAAAGAGCGATGTTCATTTTTTAATAATTCTAATAAATATTCAAACCGTTCCTTTGAATTTGTTGTACTCTTTACCATACAATGATAAGCTTACAATAACATTTGATTTTGATTTAAATTTTCGAATAAATTCTTTCAACACAAAGGCATTTTTATTGGATTTTTTATCCATGCTTAATGAGAATGTAATTAATCCTTTTATTATTCTAAAAATATTTTGTATAATATACCATAGCACTACATTATTTGGAATTCTTATTAGGCATTCATTTATAACAAAAAACTCAAAAGTAACCTTCCAACAAATTCAAATATGAAATTAAAAATAATCTATTAAATGCTTGCCACAGAATAAAAGATGTTTTCTTTACTTTATGTTATAAAATATATATGTGTAATTTTTATTTGTTTTTAGCAGTAAATTCTTTTATTGTTAATTATTACTGTTATCATTATTATTACTATTATTATTATTATCAAAATAAACTCCTAAATCTATGAATACAATACACTCAAAAAATGGATATTTCCAGCTATAAGAAATATCGTGCCCTTTAATATAATTTATTATACATCTAATTACCTAGAGGCGACCAGATTTTTTAATAGGAGGTATAAAAAAGCACGTAGCAGATGTGAAGGGGTAACATAATTGCAATAAAACTTGTTAACATTATAATAAAGCTTACTAACATGACGATAAAGGTTACTAACTTGCCTTTATTATCTAGGCTTTATTATCTATTTTTCTTCGTGTGTACTGATTGCAATGCAATGTTGCTGACATATTAGAAACAAAATAGTTTACCTGATGTTGCAGCAATCAAATACGTGTAAAATACAAATCCACCATATTTAAGCTATTTTATGTGCCGTACACTATTAAAATAGAATGCAAAAAAAGAACACACTTGATATAACTTATGGTACAGCAAGGAACTTAGGCTTAGGAGTCATTCGTTATGTACCTATACAGTTGCATGTATACCGTGTGTCCCATGAGGTAAGGTACAAACTTTCACGACGTGTTCCTCAGGTAAATTCGAGTCGAAAATGTCTATATGAACATGGTCCGCAAATGCATCCTTATCGAGATATGATGCTTTTGTCCAAGCTTTGTTGCCCACTGATCCAGGCACTCGTATGCAGTTCTGTAATCGGCTCAACGCACATCGTAATCCGGTTAATAAAATTTTGTTCACCGATGTGTGTACATTTGCTCGAGACGGCGTCAATAATTTGAGGAATTCCCATTCTTTGCAGTTTGAAAATCAACATGCAACCTACGAACGGAATTTCCAACACCGTTTTTCAATTAGTTGGCCCTTTCGTGTTTGACATCTCCAATTTATCTTCAATTCTTACGAGAAGAACTGCTAGTGTTGTGAGGATATTCCGCTTCAAATAAGACAACAGATATGGGTACAACGTGACGGTGCTCCGCCGCACTACGGTAGAAATGTTGTTGGGTATTTAAATACCACTATTCCTGGACGTTGGATTGTAGTATTGAATGTTTACAGAGTATCAGCTAATGACTTTGAAGGATTTATGTATGCGATGAAGGATATTCCACTATCATTAGCTGCAAATATAAACAACCACTCAGTGGCACCCTGCGAAGATTTTAATTTAAACCTAACAAAAAAAGGACGATAAGAAGGTGAGGGTTTTTATGGACTTGTGGCTCGTAGTAAACTGTCACTAAGCCGACCAAAATATGTGAAAACAGCTACACTTCTCAATAGCATCCAACGTCAACTATAATAGCAAAATATACAACGCTGCTTTATTTGACCACTACGCACAATAAGCTTTTCCGAAAATGCATTAGAAAAACCTAACTAACTGAAGTTTTTAGTTAGAATTCTGTCGAAGGATCACATAAACGAAATAAGAACACAACTGCAAGCCGGTTGGCATAGGCTACAACAGGACCACCACCTCAACAACTTTAGCTATATACACTATAGTTAAGATTTATCAAAGCGTTTGTCCCCAGAAAGTTAAAACAGAAGACATAGATAAGCGAAAGCTACGGTGGCTATATGACAAAATACGACAAATGCTATGTCAAAATGTTAATTATCCGAAGCAATGGTAAATAAACAAATTATGAAAAACTACTATAAAGATTATTGCAACTATTTGGACTTTGTCATGTGTAAAGCAAAAAAAGAGCAGGATGCGAACCGTATTCTTCAATCCGAAAACAAAATAAAAGCAACTTGGAATCTAGTTATTGATATTACTAGTAAAGGCAAGCTGAAAAATATAGACATTGATAAGTTCTGCACACATCATGACACAAGAGTTAGTGAAATAGTAAATTAACTCAACTCCTACTACATCAGCTCTAATCAAACCCAATATTTACAGCAATGGTAGTACGGAGTACGTGTGTTGAAGTGGTAGAACTACGTTCCCATACGAGACCGAACCAGCGGAAATTTTCAATTTGGTAATTTCATTGAAAGCTGTAATCCGGACGAACTACCAGCAAATTTATTAAAAGTGTTGTTTCCAAACATATTACCTGACAACCACAAAGGAACTACGATAAAGCCCGTTTAATTGACAATTATAGGCCCTTTGCCTTGATTTTGACAATTGCAAAAATAGAAAAGGCACTTCTGGTACGACTAATAATATTCGTTGAAACCTGTAAGATAATAACACCGTTACAAAATGCTTATATGCAAGGTCGTTCTACTGTGAGTGCTACTTGTATGTCAATGAGTAGAATAGCGCAAGTAATATCCAAAAAAAGACAATAGCAGGTGTATTTTGAGATCTTTCAAAAGCCTTCGTCAGTGTGGATCATGGAATTCTATTACAAAAACTCGAACTAAAAAAAAGTTAAACAGTACAGCCTAAAGGGTCAGTAGCTGAACAAGGCGTACCGCAAGGCTCAATATGAGGGTATTTCTGTTGCTAAAATACACAAGTAATCAACCAAAAGCAACCAATCATTTCATCAACATGCACGCCGATGATACATCGGTTCGAAACAAAACGCCAACGAAGTTCAAGATGAAATCGTCCATGTTATGACGGGAATGGATAATTGATTTGTCCAAAGTAACAACTAAATACGAGGTACGTCCAGAAATTAAGCTTTGTTTGGTATTAAAAACAAAACGAGTACAGATACAGAAAAACTATTTATTGCAAAAAAACCATAAACCTTAGACTATCTTTCCACATAGCTCCCACCATTCTGTAGGGACTTGTCATAGCGTGGCACAAGTTTTTGTTTGCCTTCCTCATAAAACGTGGCCGCCTGTGCTGTCAACCATGTAGTAACATGTTCTTTGAGCTCTTCATCGTTGTTGAATTTTTGACCACCAAGGAACGTTTTCATGTGCAAAAAGAGATGGAAGTCGCTAGGGGCGAGGTCAGAGTAGTGGTCAAACAGGGTCCAACTAAAGTCCTGTAAGAGTTGTTGCGTGTTGTTCGCAGTGTGAGGTCGGGCATTGGCCCTGTTTGACCACCCTCCGTACAGACTTGACCTCGCCCCTCTCGTCTTCCATCTCTTTTTACACCAGAAAACGTTCCTCGGTAGTTAAAAATTCAACAACGATGAAGACCTCAAAGCACATGTTACCACATGGTTGACAACACAGGCGGCAACGTTTTATGAGGAAGGCATACAAAAGCTTGTGCTACGCTATGACAAGTGCCTTCAAAATGGTAGGAGCTATGTAAAAAGAAAATCTAAGGTTTGTATTGTAAGGTTTGTATTGCAAGAAATAGTTTTGTTTTTATTACCAAACGGAACTTGGTTTCTGGGCGTGCCTCGTATAAACAAAACAAATCTAATTACATTTGTCTTGCGACAAAGTGGCACTCTAAATCTAAACTTTAAAGATCAACAATTAAGAAGTGCCAGCCATGTGAAGTTTTTAGGATTTCAACTTGATAGTGCCCTGAATTGGAAGGAACAAGAAGGTCCACTAACGAAGACAATTTCAGGAATAGTGCACGCTTAAGAATTATATCTGCTCAAGTCTATGTAGAAGCTGTATACACTGCATACCACGCCTACATTGGTTCGAGGTTGTCGTTTGGTATCATTTTCTTGAAAGTCTTGTAAAAGTGTTTTTTCACAATACGGCATACTTACCCTGCCAGCAGTGTATGCTTTCTGAGTGTATACTTTGCAAGGAAGCATTACAGTGAACTGTTGATAAAACATAAAACTAATCATACTTATAACTAAAGCTGGCCACGAGCGGTACCGCGCAGTAGCGTAGAGTCGACCAGGCCTCGCGTTCCACTAGAGTTATTCTGCTAATAGAGATGTTTGCTGCCGCAAATAATTTCGCTCATCTTTTAAATAAAAATTAAATAACACGTGCTCAAACACTTACCATTTTAAGAGTCCTCGTGAAATCACAAAGTGAATAATGTCTGTTAAATATCTGCAACATTAGATATGTTTCAACTGTTGTTTCGGCAAAACTAGTACGGCATGAGGAAAAAATGCGTTTATATGCAGAGAACGAACGTTCTACATCTAGTGACGTAATATTTGCGTAAGTAAAATAATCTTTCAAATAACTTAACGATTCTGTTGACGCACCTTCACAAATGTGTCTTAATGTGCCAAAATCAGAATTTTTCTCAAAAACACTTTCAAATTTTTCTAGAACAGAAACATTTTTTGCGTCTTCAATCGCGCATAGCTGTGCGTGAACATGTTGCACTATTTGTAGAGATTCTTCTAACGGCACCGCAGGATTTTGTAATTTTTCTATTGCATCTGCTAGCCCGATGTAATTGTCGTGAATGATTTTTGAATCCATTTTAACCTGACTATCTTGAAATTTCGACTGGCTTTTCTGGATAGCGGCAGCTTCCTTTGTATCGAATTGTAAAACCACGTTCTTAATATTGTCAAAATATTTATGATAATAAAACGCGGCCTGCAACCATGTTGCCCAACGAGTTAGAATAGGTTCTGGTGGCTCTGGTATGCGGGGCACAGTCTGTGAAATTCGCGAATACGTTTCGGTGATTTGACAAATACTGCTTTGGTATGCGCTATTAAAGCGTCTACCTCAGGATAACATTTTCTGATACTATCTGCCACAAGATTGAGAGCATGAATTTTACACGTAATGTGTAACAAATTAGCAAAATGCTTTTTAAGAGACCGGCCTACAGAAAGCATGTTTGCAGCACCATCACTCACTAACATCAAGAGTTGGTTTGTTGAAAGTTCAATCTTGTCCAATGTATTTAACACTAACTTTGAAATTACTTCGGCAGTACACTATTGTATTCGTTTGGAGATTAATAGAGTTGAAGGTGCCGATTGATGAGGTTCCAATTTGCGCGCCATTACATTAAGAACAGAATGTTTCTTCCGATCTGTTGTTTCGTCGACACATAACCACAATTTTTGATCTTTCAACTCCGATTTTATTTTTTGTTCAATATGTTTGCGCGCAGATGGCACAATTCTTCGTAACGACGTTCGACTTGGTAATTTGCACTCCGAATAGTTATTCCAAAAGCAGATAAATGGTTCCTTGTCTAGTAAATTAAACGGTATATTACATGCGATAAACGTAACGCATAAATTAAATATAAATTTTTCATTGTCTCGTGCGCAATTTCTTTTTGAGACATGCTTTTCACTATTTACGTGTCGTAGACAATGTTGTCTGGATCAACACATTAACGGGATTTTACAGATTACACATTTAATTTTAGCACCTTCATATATTAAGTCTGGAATTTCTGCAATAAATTTTCGAAATTTGTCCGACCGCGGTCGTTTTGCTGACGAAATCATAATTTTTCTAGAACAAATAAACAATTGCGCAAATGACCGGCAGCGAAAATGTCCGTACTGCTCCGCAGACGAAGTAATACTACCGTTCCTCTCGGTCCGAACTGATTCTACGCCGATGCGCGGTACCGCTCGTGGCCAGCGTTACTTATAACACCCACGAATATGGGAAATCCACTGTACCACAAGCAATATTCACACAAATACACAGAAATGCTATCACACAATTACTATAAATATATAACAATATATCAAATGAAATCAAAGGGAAAGAACTGAAAACTAAAAAATAATAATAAACAAAAATTTAGCTCAAAAAGCCTTTACGACATAAATGACTTCATTGAAAAAATTGACTATATGTTCTGAACCAAGTGAGACTCGGTTTTCTTGAGGTTCACGCGGATTTTCGTTCAATAGGTAAATCGGCCCTGTGCCGTCATCAAAAAATTTTACGTGCTCTCGCATATTCTCGCGCAGGTTTCCGAGGGACCTGTTATTACATTTAGACTGTATAATTTGCTCCTGTAAACACAAGAATCGCTGGGCTGCCTTAAGCAATTTGAGATTTAAGTGAAGCTGTTTCTGATATCAAAATGTAGTTATGGCTTGAAGAATGTTTTAATGATTGATTTATATACAGGTTATATTATTCTGAGTTGAATGCATGCGTGCCTAGGATTTATGATAATTATTTCTTTTCTACCTGCTTTACTGGTTGTAATTAAAATAATATTTGTTTCGGAGATGTTTATTAATAATAATCGGGTAATTGTGTATATAAAATTTACACATTTATTAGTAACCTGGGCAAATATGCGATAACAGCCAGAGGCGTGGCGAGCGCATAAAAGTTTACACATAAAATAGAAGGTAAGAAATAAATTATAAAACGTGCTGAAACACCTTTACACACGATTTAAAAGTCTTCCGTGAAATCACAAACTGGGTAACATCTGTTAAATATTTGAATCATTAGATATGTTTCCACAGCTGTTTCAGTCAAGTGAGTACGACGTGCGGAATAATTTTTTTTAATGCCGAAAACGACCGTTCGACATCTAGCGATGTTATATTTGCATATTTAAAATAATCTTTGAAACAACTTAATGCATCTTCACACGCACCTTCACAAATTTGTCTTAATATAAGAAAATCGGAGTCTTTCTCTAAAACACTTTCAAATTTTCGAATTACACACTAATTTGTTTCGCCTTCTACGGCGCATAACTGTGTGTGAACATCATTCACAATTTGAACAGAATCCACTAGCGACATCGAAACATTTTGTAATTTTTCTATTCCCTCCGCTAGTCCGAAATAATTATTGTGAATAGTTTGTAAATCTCTTTTAACCTGACTATCTTGAAATATTTTCTGGCTTTTCTTGATTGCTGCAGCTTCTGTCGGATTAAATTTTAAAACTACCTTCTTTACTTGATCAAAATATTTGTTGTAGTAAAACGCAGCCTGCAACCATGTTCTCCAATGTGAAACAATCGGCTGTGGTGGTTCAGGTAAATCGGAACACAGTTTGTGAAATAGTCGGGTACGTTTCGGGGACTTTAGAAACACTGCCTTAGTACTAGCAATCAATGCATTTACTAGTGGAAAACATGTGGGAATCGTTTGTGCCGCAAGATTTAGAGTATGGATTTTACACGTTATATGTAAGAAGTTACCACTGTGTTCTTTAAGAGATCGTCCCAAAGAACGCATGTTTGCGGCACCATCACTCATAAACATTAAAAGTTGCTTAGTTGAAACTTCAAATTTGTTCAATGAGTTCAACACCACCTTTAAAATCTCATCGGCAGTACAATTTATAACTCTTTTGGAAGCAAGTAAGAAGGAGGATGACGGTCGATGTGGCTTCATTGTACGTACCATTACATTAGCCCCAGAAGGTTTTTGACGATCTGTTGTTTCGTCCACACACAACCACAGTTTTTATCTTTCAATTCCGTTTTCATTCTTTTTTCTATATGTTCACGAGCAAAAGGCACTACATTTCGTATCGATGTCCTACGTCGTAACGACGTTCGACTTGGTAATTTACAGTCCGCATATTTATTCCAGAAGGAGACAAATGCTTCTTTGTCTAGTAAACCAAACGATAGATTACATAAAATAAGAGTAACATATAAATCAAATATAAATTTTTCTAGTTCTCGTATGCCACTTTTTGCAGAAGAATGCTGTTGACGACCGACGCGCTACAAAATCGCATAAATAACCTTACTCTCGATGACTAGCTTATAAAAATCGTGACAATAGCTGATTTGAGTAATGTTAGCGTTGGAACTATGTATTCAATCATTCACAACGAGCTGAATTATTGCAAAACGTGTTCGAGATGGGTTCCAAGACAGTTGACTCAAGTCTTTAAAGAGACCCGTGTTCGCATTTGTTCTGAACTCAAACGACGGTTTTTAACGGAAGATAATGATTTTCTAGACCGTGTTGTAACCAGCGATGAAACGTGGATTTACCACTACGAACCTGAATCTAAACGGCAAAGTCTTGAATGGAAACATCCGGATTCGCCCGCTAAGAAAAATTCAAAACTCTCGCGTCTGCCCGATAAAGTGATGTTAGTGGTCTTCTGGGACTCTCAAGGTCCAATTTTTTGTGACTATTTAGAAGGACAACGTACTGTGAACAGTGAGTAGTATTGTAACTTGCTTCAACGTGAAGTCTGCGATAAGAAGAAAACGCCAAGGTGCTCTCAAAAGGTGTGATTCTGCTACACGATAATGCCCGCCCCCATACTGCCCAGAAAACGCGAGAAATGATCGAAAATTTGGGTTGGGATGTATTGCCGCATCCTCCTTATAGTTCTGACCGCGCACCGTCCGATCTTCATCTGTTCGGCCCGCTCAAAGAGTTTTTACGCGGCACCAAGTTCGAAGACAACCAAGCGGTCAAACAAGCCCTGGAATTAGAAAGCTCTCAAAGCGATGGGAGAAGTGCCTAAATGTTGGTGGAGACTACGTTGAAAGGTAGTGTAAATTTCATTGTCATTCAATAAATTGTTTTTTTTCCCGCAGCTATTTGACTCGTTAATTACTGAACGTCTCTTGTAATTTGTTTCACTCAGCTAAATGGGATTTCAGTGTATGAATAGCACATGTGTGGCACCTGTTACTTGATGGCGTACAGACCCTATTAAATATATGTCATGTACTGCTACTCACATAGACTATGAGCTTATTCACGTGGGTTTTCGCAAAATTGGATTAACTTCTTCAACGGTAAATTCCTTAAAAATTCAAGCACACAGAAAGGCAATAGATTTTGGCTTAGAATGGACTGGTTGAAATGTACAGAGCTATCTACCACAATCCGCATGAAATTTAGAATAAATTCATGATTTGGCTTATAATGAAATCGAAATTAAAAAAATATTGATTTAGTGTGGAGCATATTGAAGAAAAATTGCTACTGATTGAAAGGTAGGCTTTTAAGGGATGGAAGTTAAGCAAACTCATCGAGATTTTTTTATCTAATTCGAAATTTCTTAGAATGTTTTTAGGCAGTGGTATTTTTACAAAATCTAATAAAGAGAAGTACAAACTGGCGGCCTTTAACGAATAGAGCAACTAACAATTTTGAGTATAATAATTAATAAACAACAGAATGACATTAGCAATATGCAGTTACAAAATAAGCATGCTATTAAATTTCTTTTGTAATTTAACATTTATCTAATTAATTTATGCGGAACATTATAGGATGAAAGGATTGTAAACCATGATGTCATCTTAGATAGTGTAGAATCATAAAACGAGCAAGCGGTGCAAAAGGACTAATGAAATTGTATGTCAACATATTAAAACTTGATATTTTTTTAAATGTAAGATCAATTGGAATTACAAACACATATTTGCGGGACAGGCTACCGCAGTTAATGGCTATATTGTCGATGTGATCTATTAATAGATGCAGAAACGACAATCAGATAGATTATATTGCATTCGAAAAATAAGGGAAATTAATTTGATTTGTGATATTACCATCGGAAAGGTGGGGTGTGAAGGAGTATAGGAATATGTCCTGTTAACATAGTGGTATCTCATCTGCGCGAAGCACGCGACATCATCATGTATAGACCGTCTTGGAAATATTGAGTAAATAAATATATGTTAAATGTCAAATGTATATACATAACCTTGTGACCTTACTAAAAATAATACTTCGCACATTACTCTTATTTGATAATTTATGTACTCATATCTATTGTTGCATAGATAAATAGCAATGATCAATGGTTGTATGTGTATTACTATCAATACTGTTATATGATATAATAATAATATGTCGTTATTAATCATATGCTAGCTTTTTTAATATTTTGTGACTGTACCTGGCAAAATCGTATCAAATTTAATGAAAGAAATAAATCAATTTTACTGATACAGGCTTCCTGTTTGGTAGACTATCCACATCAGTAATATTATCCTGATTAAGTAGCTTTGAAAAAATTTTCAATCTTTGAGTATGTAGCGACATAAAAGAATTAAAAATAGGTGTTTTTTTTTGTTTTATTACATCTTTTACTTCGAGTACGCCTTCTTGATTTAATGCTAATTGAAGATACACTGTGACCCATTTGAAATGGAAGCACCCCTGTAAAATCTATACTTTACATTAAAATGAAACCAATTTTTTTTTAATACATAATGGATCAAAAAGTCTACTTCCACGCAGAATTTTAGAAGTACATCAAAATTTTCAGACACACTATGATTATTTTAGAGGTCGAAAATAGCAAAATTTTATTAGGAACTTTTTTTATTAAAAATCAGACTATACCACTGACTTTAGAACAAGGTGGAACAAAATTTATAAAAGGAATAACTAAAAATTAACTAAGTTATTTATTTATTTAAGTCTACAGGCCTTGAAGGCCTAGGGCTTTAAAGTTACCATTTTATTTTACATATAACTTAAATATTACAAAACATTTGAGAACTCTTCCCTACATTTTTTGTCTAACATTGGTCGCCTTCGCGACGTAGGCAACATTCTTAAACCAAACGTAGAACTACGAAGTAGTATTTACGGCAGCGTACATGTGTACACAACAAGTCTGGTTGAGACTCGCAGTTATACTGAGGGTTGTATCGAACCTCCGCCACCGGCCGTTGCCGGTAGTGAGCAACTCCACTTATAATATTTCAATGACTCAGGTACGTACATACCGTGCAGTAATCGCTATTTCCAAACTTAACCTTTTTTAAAATATTGATTGTGACAAACAAAATAAAAGCTTGTCACAATCAAGTATTATTAGAAATATCCGCTCGAAATATTGATGATATTTAAGATATTATTTTAACTTACAAGTGGTTGTTTTTTTTCTTTTTTTCTTAATCTAATTCAGTCCAGCTCGTGTTTAAATGATTTTAAGTCAGTAATCGATCTGAAATTTCCAACACTGCGTTTTTCATTTGGTTAATAACAGATTATATCCAGCAGAGATAGGAACGTTCTCCTTTTAGCTGTGATTTCTGCTACTTATTGCACAAATGACATTGTTTGATATTGATCTAATAGCGACAGTGATTAATTAGTAACTCTAGGTACCTTTTAATACAGTTGAATGTTTGCTTTTGGGTCATAGTAACGTATACCCCCCATACACGATCACGCAAAACTGTCACTTTTGCACATCAAGCCAGTGCATTGCAATGTAGCGTGCATTGGCTTGACGTGTATAGGTGGCAGTTTTTCGCGATCGTGTATGAGAGGTTATGATATAAGCAGCATATAAATTAAAAATTGCAAGATGCAGGTGTCCCAACTATTTTTATTCCACATAAATAAATAATAATTGACAAAATATTTGAATATTCATTAATTTTTATTATTTTAGTGTCAATATTCATTAATTATCAAAATTGCATTTGCAGAACTCGAATTATTTTTATTATTCGAATTCTAGTATTTTGATAATTTATGTTATGATATTTTGGTTTTTCAAAGTCAATAATGTACATTTTGAGAATATTTTTTGTAACAAACAAAATTCCTTGGTCGTCATCCCGACAGTTTTAAACCACGTGAAAATTCACAATGTTATCCACAACATCGAAAATGATCATCGTTAGGCCAACCACAAAAAATATCAAGTCGTTGAATTGGCATTCCTGTGAAACGAGTAAACAAGTGGACAGATAGAAAAAAACTTTTTGACAACAGACGTTTTCGAAAAACTTATTTAGAAATTCAATTTCTAGCAACATTGGAAGATCGTTTTTATTTAGAAACAGTAATCAAAAACATCTCGAAGAAAATAAGAAAGAAAAATTAAGAAAAGCAACCGGAGGGGATTTACAACAAAAGGACTTGGAGTATTGACTAAAAAAGGAAGAAAACAGGATTTAAAAAAAGGATTAAAAAAAAGCACTCAAACACTACACTTGCTGTAAGTAATTCAAAATTATTTTGCAAGCCGAGCATTGAAAATAAACGACAACTTGTGATTATCTTTTAATTTAATATTTCATTTTACAAAACATCTCAATATGTTATCATTGTAGTATGATTTAATTGACATACAAAGAGTTTAAATATTTTCATGAGCCTATGCAATTGTCCACGTAAGATATGTATTCAATGAAGAGTGAATGAAACATTTCTCGCACCATTCTGCATATTTGTTTATCTACACGATAAACAAACTCAATGCCAGAGATTATACATTTACTTAAATAAGTATATAAATATGTAAACAATATAGAAACTAAAATGAATTTAGATTAGAAACAAAATATAACTATTAAACAATGAAAGGTAATAATAGGGTAACCTCAATCTGGCTTGTTCTCGCCGTCAACATATTCAGAATCACAATTAACAGTTAACATAAATTCTTCCATAATTGCTTCCCGTTTATGCCACTCTTTTAAAGTTTTACTGTGTTTCGACGCAACTGCACCAAATTTTTGGCATACAAATGTAGTCTTCCCACGTATTTAATGCTTCTTGGTCTTCATATCCATCTCAGCTAATATGTTTATTATAATAGCATTCAGCATGCGCCCAAATCACAGGCAAATTATAAAGCTTACCAGAAACTATTCAAAGTTACTTAAAATTACGTATGCAGCTTTTAAGAGAACATTTAACGAAACAAACACATGAGTTAGTAAAAAGAAGGGTGAATGGATAATAATAAGTAGAGTAACCTAAACCTGCGGACTCGCATAGGCGTCGGTACTACGGGTTAATATAAGAATACGAAAAATTCATAAATAAACTAAGCCGGTAGAGAAGCAGGCATGTAGTGTCGACCTTGAATATAAATCATGTTAAACCGCGTTGAGAGAGATTTCGTTTTAGTACCGGTTGAGCTGTTGCAGAGATTAGTCGAACGGTCAAGGTTATGTATTTACGTGTCGCTTTTGAAAATATAGCTGGTGTTTTTTGTGTGTTGCAGTATTTTACCAAGTACATAATTAGTGTATCGTTTCATATAGAACTAATATTTACATACCTAAGAAAACAATGCCTCGTAATAGATTTGCTACTAATGTATATAAGTATGTGTCACTTTTTCCCCATTTAAAATATGACGGTAGTGCAGTTTTTTGCTTAATATGCAATGTTCGTTTGGCTGCATTGGACAGAACTGATTGCCAGAGGCATGTCAATGGTATTAAGCATATGAGAAATGCAAGAACTGAAATACCTTATACACTATTCCTCATACATTTATTAATTATGTTTACCTCTTGTAATCTTCCGTTGTCGTTGGTGAGAGAAGCAGCTTTTAAAACGTTCTGGCGACAACACGTTCCAAAGTACCCATTACCCTCACAAACACAATTACAGAATCATTTACCGCGAATGAAAGAGATGCTAGAAAATGTGTGTAAACGTGATTTGTGTTCCAAAAAAATATGGATTACCGTGGATGAGACGACCGATATAAAGAATAACAGTATTGTGAATGTAATAGCTCGCGTTTTATCTAGCGAGAACACAGCATCTCGATATTTGTTAGCTTGCAAACGTGTTCAACAATGTACCGCGGAAAATATTCAAAAAGTGATAATGAACGCTTTGTAAAAATTTAAAATTGCCCAAGATCAAGTTGTGATGATGGTGACAGATAGTGCAGCAACGATGTTAAGTGTTGGGCGATTCTTAAAACATATATTTCCTAACTTAATACATATAACCTGCGTGCTGCATGCTTTGCATTTAGTTGGTGAAGTTGTTCGACAACATTACGGAAACGTTGATCGGATGATTGGAAGTACTAAAGCAGTGTTTCGTAAATCTCCTAAACGTTTAAAGGAATGTCGTAAATTTTGCCCAGGTATTCCAGAACCTCCTGAACCAATTTTAACGCGATGGGTACTTGGCTAACAGCAGCTTCTTACTATTTGATCCATTTTCAACAAATTCAATCAGTTATAATGCGATTTAATCGGAATGAATCCAAAGCAATTAGAGAAAGTCAAAGAGAATTTCAAATTCCTCAACTTTTAGAAGATTTAACAACAATATGTACCAATTATACAGTATTACTAGATGCCATCAGAAAACTACAATGTACTAATTGTCATTGCAGGAATCATTAGACATAGTGGAGAGTGTAAAAAATAAATTACACACATTAAATGATACGCCAGGATTATGCGCTAGTCAAAAGTTGGTAGATGTTTTAAGGAAAAATCCCGATTTTAATACTTTAGAGGCCGTTTATAATAAGTGTAAGAATAGTGAACTTTTAAGTGATTTTGCAAAACAGTTTCTACATGCAAATGTAACTTCCTTAGATGTGGAGAGATCGTTTTCTATGTATAAGAATATTTTTTCTTGTCGACGCACAAGGTTTAAAGAAGTAACTGTGGAAACATATGCCTGATGCCTCTAATTTGTTGAATAATTAGCAAAGTAAGTTTATTTATGAATTTTTCGTATTCTTATATTAACCCGTAATACCGACGCCTATGCGAGTCCGCAAGTTTTGGTTACTCTAATAATAAGTATAAAGAGTACACAAACAGACGAAGGGTTACCAAACTCAAACGTTGAAAAGGAGGACATTTTATTTCAAACTGGAATGGAGGACAAAATTCAATAAAATGTCAAACATTTTGATTTTATATTGTTATATTTGGAAAAAAAACATGGTACATTATATGCGAAATAGAATAATATAACAAAAAACTAAAGATAAATAGTCTGTAAGTGTAGGTAAGATACAAGTAGTGCAGTCATATTTCTCAAAACTGTTGATTTTCGACAGCAACTCTTTAATCTTCATCAACAACTCTTCATTCTTCAACTCTTCATTGCACAAGACAAACTTTTTGAATTATATTGAACTTGTACAATTGGTTTCACAGATTCCACAGCTAATTTGTTTCGTTCTTTTGTCCAATGAGCATTTATGAGTGAAAAACTTCGTTCGGTGTTTCCATTATGACAGGAAAAACAAAAATAAAATTGACATATTTTGAGAATTTCTAAAAGAATTTCTAATATTTGGACAGGATTTGAAAAATTTGAGCTTTGCTTGTGCAGCATTAACTCTTCAAAAAATGTAGAACCCATAATATTAGATATGAGGAAAGAAATGAGTTTCCAATGCTGATCAGACAATTTTATATCATCTATTACAAACACACATGTACCTTACTTGGTACTTACGGCAACTGCACGCATAAAACAAAAACGGTGAATCACCAACGGACTGACTATTGCTGATTGCTGCCATTTACTAGGAATAAAAATAAAAACATTATTACATATTTAATCCAAATTATCATAGATGACGATACGGTAAAAAACTTTGAGGTAAAAAACTTTTGAATTCTTGAAAACTTGTGAAATTCTTTGAATGGAGAACATTCTGTGTTCAAAGGAGGATTTTATTTGAGAATGGAGGACATGTCCTCCATTTGAATACCATCTGGTAATCCTAACTAGATGTAACTGTCAAATGTGTTCTTGTCGTATTAATTTATTTTCCCTCTCAGTCTAACCGATGTACTAATAGGGAATTTTTAACGGACCCTACATGCACACTTTCATGTAACTTACTTATTCCTGGGTGCAGACAATTCTTTCCTTTCACGCATTAGAAATTTTACAGGAGTAAGTGTCAATGTGTAAATGATTGCAAAAAGAAGTTTGACATATACAAAGAAAGGAATCTAAAATTGAGCTTCGCAACACGATTTGAGTTCAATTTAATATATTGCTGAACGTTACAATCAATCGATGGCTTACAAAACAAAAGAAAACGGGAAAAAGACTTTATAAAAAATTGAGAGTAAGATTTTGCGTATTAGAGTAATCGCGATAGCGGTTTCATCACTCTAATAGTTAAAGAGCCAAGCGGTACTAATACTTATGTTCTTATATGTGCATGTATGTCCCTTAAAGAGGAAATAACAACGATAATTAAAATAAGTTTAAGAGGCGATAAAGTGAAGTATTCGTAAGGCGAACTGCCTGCAGTGCGCATATTAAATTCTTCAAAATTTAATGACCCAAAAGACGACAATGCGAAATTTTCCCATTGCAATATATCGATGCATATACACGCTTACCAGGACAAAGTGGGGTAGAACATCAGAGAGGTCTTGTTATGAACCATAAAACGAATGCGGTCTCATAAGAAATAGAACAGGGCATCATAAACTGTTGATATTTATACGACGACGCACACAGTGACAATGCTATTATGATGTGATACTTTGATGCTTCAGTCTTATCGTGTATACCCACCGCCTAGTTTCCAACTACAACGTCAAGGAGAAAAGCTGCTTCTCAATTAGGTATTTTGAATTGTAAATTTTACGATTAACAAAATTCCATTGCCGCTGGTTTTAGTGGGTTTTTAGTTGTAACTGGGTACGTACAACGAATAGATTTATTCGCTGGTGATGGACTATTGACAATTAAAAGATATATTAAGCTACCAGTACTGTAAATTAAAGTGGATTCCCATCGTCAATCGTACGACCGAATGATGTGAGAAACAGGTTTTAATTCTAACATGCATTGTTTTGTCCTTACTCTAAAAGATATTTACAAGTATCTACTTTTACCGCCGATAGTACAAAATGTAAACACGTGTCAATAATTCAATTAGAGGTGAGTGCCTAAGTGGATCCTTTTCCCTGTTTAAAAGGTTTGCACTTTTACGCAAATAAATGGTTTGGTAAGCTTCTAATTCTCGCGCCAAAATTACATTCTTAATTAATTTGAGGTTTTATAATTTAATATTATGCCCGGTTTTGTTTATGTGTTGTGCTACATTTGACGATTCAATTTTACCGTAGCGGCAATGAGTTATCTGTTCTCTGAATCTGGTGCGAAACGGGCGATAGGCGCCAGACTTGTATTGGACAAACGAAATCGTTTGTCCAATACAAGGTTTATCACAGTCACTGCATGCGATCCTATAAAATCTCGACCTTTCTTTCGTACCCGGTTTACGGTCGTTTTGTTTTGTGTAGGATATGTATTATGTAGCATTCATAATTTCATAAGTTGTTTAGAACCGACAATCGAAATAGCCTTCCTGGCGGTATTCTACATTAAAATTGGTTCTAAACAAAATAATTATACAACAAATATAAATACTATAATAGCATTAATCCATCTTCTTTTGCGTACAGTAAAGGGCCATACTGGACTAAAATAAGGGTTATAACTAGTCTGGGCAAGCAGCGGTAACAGTCAGTGTAATAGATATGTGGTGCGGAGCCGGCGATTATTTATTTCAGGCGCTCACAGCGTCAGTACTAAATCGATGCTGTATGCGAGTAGTTCTGTGTATATGTAGGCTGTCGTAACTTATTTCGTAATTGTACGCTTATGTTTGTTTTAGAAATTTCGCAGTTAGGTACGTCGCGAAAACGACCAATGGCAGACACAGTTAAAAACTTTATAATAGTGAACATGCCGGACTTAATTTTTGATGGTGCTAAAATTCAATGCTTAGTTTGTGAAATCGCTTTAATGTGTTGGTTCAGAAGCCATTGTCAACGTGACATCGAAAGCAAACAGCATTCTTCTGCAAAAAGTGGCATACGAGACCAAGAAGAATTTACATTTGATTTATGTGTTACTCTTATTTTATGTAAACTATCGTTTCGTTTACTAGACAAAGAAGCATTTTTCTCCTTCTGGAATAAATATGCTGACTGTAAATTACCTAGTCGGTCATCGATACGAAATGTAGTGCTATTTGCTCGTGAACATATAGAAAAAAGAATGAAAACGGAATTGAAAGATGGACTGTGGTTGTGTGTGGACGAAACAACAGATCGTCAAAAACATTCTGTGGTTAATGTAATGGTACGTACAATGGAACCACATCGACCGCCATCCTCCTTCTTACTTGCTTCCAAAAGAGTTATAAATTGTACTGCCGATGAGATTTTAAAGGTGGTGTTGAACTCATTGAACAAATTTGAAGTTTCAACTAAGCAACTTTTAATGTTTATGAGTGATGGTGCCGCAAACATGCGTTCTTTGGGCCGATCTCTTAAAGAACACAGTGGTAACTTCTTACATGTAACGTGTAAAATCCATACTCTAAATCTTGCGGCACAAACGATTCCTACATGTTTTTCACTAGTAAATGCATTGATTGCTAGTACAGAGGCAGTGTTTCTAAAGTCCCCGAAACGTACCCGACTATTTCACAAACTGCGTCCTGATTTACCTGAACCACCACAGCCGATTGTTACACCTTGGAGAACATAGTTGCAGCTTGCGTTTTACCACAACAAATATTTTGATCAAGTAAAGAAGATAGTTTTAAAATCCAATCCGACAGAAGCTGCAGCAATCAAGAAAAGCCAGGAAATATTTCAAGATAGTCAGGTTAAAAGAGATTTACAAACTATTCGCAACAATTACTTCGGACTAGCGGAGGGAATAGAAAAATTAGAAAATGTTTCGATTGCGCTAGTGGATTCTGTTCAAATTGTGAATGATGTTCACGCACAGTTATGCGCTGTAGAAGGCAAAACAAATTGATGTGTAATACGAAAATTTGAAAGTGTTTTAGAGAAAGACTTCGATTTTCTTATATTAAGACAAATTTGTGAAGATGCATTAAGTTGTTTCAAAGATTATTTTAAATATGCAAATAAAACATCGCTAGATGTCGGACGGTCGTTTTCGGCATTAAAAAAAATTATTCCGCACGTCGTACTCACTTGACCGAAACAGCTGTGGAAACATACCTAATGATTCAAATATTTAACAGATGTTACCCAGTTTGTGATTTCACGGAAGACTTTTAAAGTAAGTGTTTCAGCACGTTTTATAATTTATTTCTTACCTTCTATTTTATGTGTAAACTTTTATGCGCCCGCCACGCCGCTGGCTGTTACTGCATATTTGCCCAGGTTAGTTATAACCGAGGCAGTAAATAAACTCATTCTATATCGTGCCGTAAGAAATATATAGCGTGACCCATTTGAAATGGAAGCACACCTGTAAAACCAACATTTCACCTTAAAATGAAACCATTTTTTTTGAATACATAGTGGATCAAAAAGTCTACTTCCACACAAAATTTCAGAAGTTTATCCAAATTTTTAAGGCACATTATGATTACTTTTCGAGTTCCACAATAGAAAAATTTTATTAGCGATTTTTCTATTAAAAATTTGACTACGCCATTGAATTCAGAAGATCTAAAAATGGTCTTAACCAACATTTTACTGAGAAAATCGCTAATATTCGTAATATCCTTCGAAAATGTAGATGAACTTCTGAAATTTTATATGGAAATAGAGTTTCTGATCCACTACGTAAGAAAAAAAAAGAAAATGGTTTTATTTTAGTGTGAAATAGAGGTTTTACAAGGGTGTTCTCATTTCAAATGGGCCACACTGTATATTCCCAGTCGTAAATACTCAATAACTAAAAATCTATGTTTCCAGCTATCTACAAAGATTGAAGATGTCAACCGTGCCTACTCAACCCCATTTACTTGCAGTTGAAGAATCTGAACGAAGTATCCTAGTACAGCGGCGGATGGTGTATAGTGGCTGTGGAGCTGCATTACAACTAGAGCAACGCAAACTGCGCTGAAAGCCTGTGGCGGACGCATAAAAGTTTACACAAAATAAACACGGCCGGGAGAATTCGGTATAAGCGTCAGTATAACTGCGACTCGAAAGCCGATCTGTTGTGTATGCATCTACGCTGTCGTATACTATATCGTAGTTCTACGTTTGTTTTGAAAATGTTTCCTACGTCGCGAAAACGACCAAAGTTGGACACAATAAGACAATTTATTGCAGAAATGTGTTGGGCGAAAAGAGATTATCTGCGGCACGTAAATAGTGCAGGGCATGTTTCAAAAAAAAAATTCCAGACGAGATTATGACAAATTTAAATTTAATTTATGTGTTACCTTTATTGCATGTAATTTACCATTTCATTTACTGAGGAAGAAAGCCTACGTCTCGTTTTGGAATGAATATTCGGACTTTAAGTTACCAAGTGAGAGAACATTACAGACAGTTGTGCCGTCTGCTCGTGAGCATGTCGAGAAAAGAATTAAATCGGAGTTGCAAGATAAAAAACTGTGGTTATGTGTGGACGAAACAACAGATCGTAAAAAACATGCTGTGGTTAATGTAATGGTACGCACAATGGAACCACATCGACCGTCACCCTCAATTTTACTAGCTGCCGGACGAATACAACAATGCACTGCCGAAGTAATTTCAATGTTGGTGTTAAATACATTGGAAAAGTTTGAACTTTCAACAAATCAACTGTTGATGTTTATGAGTGATGATGCTGCAAACATGCTTGCTGTAGGTCGATCTCTTAAAAAACATTGTGCTAACTTGTTGCATATTACATGTAAAATTCATACTCTTAGTCTCGTAGTAGATAGTATCAGAAAATGTTATCCCGAGGTAGACGCTCTAATAGCACATACAAAAGCTGTGTCTGTAAAATCCCCAAAACGTATTCGGGAATTTCATAGACTATGCCCCGGTATTCCTGAACCACCACAACCTATTCTTACTCGTTGGGGAACATGGTTAGAGGCTACATTTTATTATCTTAAATATTTTGAGAATATAAAGAACGTGATTTTAGAATTCGACCCAAAGGAAGCTGCGGCTGTCAAGGTAAGCCGCTTGAAATTTCAGGACAGTCAAGTTAAAACAGATTTGGAAATTATTCAGAACAATTACGTAGGGCTAGCGGGTGCGATGGAAAAACTACAAAATTTTTCGGTGTCGTTAGTGGAATCTTTGCAAATAGTGCAACATGTTCACGCACAGCTATGCGCGATAGAAGGGTTTGAAAGTGTTTTAGATAAAGACTCTGATTTTGGCACATTAAGACAAAGGTGCGTCAACAGAACCGTTAAGTTATTTGAAGGATTATTTTACTTACGCAAATATAACGTCACTAGATGTAGAACGTTCGTTTTCGGCATACAAAAACACTTTATCTTCACGCCGCACTCACTTTGCCGAAACAACTTTGGAAACATATCTAATGTTACAAATACTAAATAGACATTATCCACTTTGTGATTTCACGGAGGACTCTTAAAACGGTAAGTGTTTGAGCACGTATCACATTTAATTTATTTTGTGTAAACTTTTATGCGTCCGCCACTGGCTTTCAGCGCAGTTGCGTTGCTGTAATTACAACGCTTCGATTCCCTCGTATATTTTCGTTGCATATCGTGTACATTGTGATATGCAACAGAAATACACGAGGAAATCGAAGCGTTGTAATTGGGCTTTACCCCTCATCCTGGAATATCTGGAATTTCCTTAGATAATTTTATACCGACAAAATCAAAAGTTGCCTTAGAAGTATTTGATAAATTACTTCAGACTCATTTTGTGTTCAAAACAATCTTTTTGGGTTTACATACACACAAACCGATATTTATAATTTAAGAACTCGACAATTTGGAACGGTAACACCAAACTAGTGCGCATTTACAGCAAAATTCGTAATGCGAAATATTTTTTATCATTAGTTTTCAAATAGTAGTGATAAATATGTTCGAGTGTTTTAAACGCACCAAAACATTATTGTTTATCACACATGTACGAGCCCAGGCTCATAATAGTTCGGCCGGCACACATTTTACGATAAATGCTTTAATATAACGCGAAATCTATACAAATGGCGAAAAATTTCAACGAAACTATTACAACTGCAATAATAAATAGACTTTCAGTTTATAAAAATTGAAAATTATATTTAATTTACATAACGGATAACCTTTGTGTAACAAGTGACTCAACTGATGAGTCATAATAGTTTGGCCAGATTTTTATATTGAGTAACGTCAGCTTTATTAGCAATAACTGTCTTCATTCTGCAAGGCATTGTGTCCACAAGTGTTCCACACTCTTCTGGTGAAATATTATGCCATATGTTCTGCAAGGTAGCTCTTAATACAGGCACTGCGCGTGCTGGATTTTTCTGTAGTTGCTTCTTCATGTTATGCCAAGGTGTTTCGATTGGAGACAAGTCTGGACTAGAAGACGTCCATTTTAGCATTGAAATGTTTCTGGAGCCACGTACGAATAATTTTTGTCGTATAGCACGGTATACCGTCTTGTTGGAAAATAAAGTCATCGTCATTCGTTGCACATTGTGCAATTGATGGTAAGATGTTTTATACAAATTGATATCTTGAACAGTAGAACGTGGTACTGAATACGAAACTGAAATGTGACCTGCTGAAATGCCATTTTTATAGGCATTAACAATTAACAATCGCAAATCGTTACTTAGCGGCTTACCACGAAGCATTATGCTTTAAAAATGAATAGAAACTAATACTGACAGTTGCCTGGTTGATTTGTGCATTGAGTGTTTTGTTTTTACTAATGGACTCGATTTCATGGTAACCCATCAGTTGAGTCACATTCATGGTTATACAAAGACTATCCGTTATGTAAATTAAATATAATTTTCAATTTTTGTAAGTCTACAGTTTATATTTTATTGTAGTTATAATAGTTTTGTTGAAATTTTTCACCATTTGTATAGATTTCGCATTATATTAAAGCATTTATCCTAAAATGTGTGCCGGCCGAACTATTATGAGCCTGGGTTCGTATATTTGTATAGATCATGTGTAGATCAAATAATAATACTAATGAGTAGAGTAACCTAAACTTGCGGACTCGCATAGGCGTCGGTATTACGGGTTAATATAAGAATACGAAAAATTCATAAATAAACTAAACCGGTAGAGAAGCAGGCAGGTAGTGTCGACCTTGAGTATAAATCATGTTAAACCGCGTTGAGAGAGATTTCGTTTTAGTACCGGTTGAGCTGTTGCAGAGATTAGTCGAACGGCCAAGGTTATTTACTTACGTGTCGCTTTTGAAAATATAGCTGGTGTTTTTTGTGTGTTGTAGTATTATACCAAGTACATAATTAGTGTATCGTTTCATATAGAACTAATATTTACATACCTAAGAAAACAATGCCTCGTAATAGATTTGCTACTAATGTACATAAGTATGTGACACTTTTTCCCCATTTAAAATACGACGGTAGTGCAGTTTTTTGCTTAATATGCAATGTTCGTTTGGCTGCATTGGACAGAACTGATTGCCAGAGGCATGTCAATGGTATTAAGCATATGAGAAACGCAAGAACTGAAATACCTTGTACACTATTCCTCACACATTTATTAATTATGTTTACCTCTTGTAATCTACCGTTGTCGTTGGTGAGAGAAGCAGCTTTTAAAACGTTTTGGCGACAATACGTTCCAAAGTACCCATTACCCTCACAAACACAATTACAGAATCATTTGCCGCGAATGAAAGAGATGCTAGAAAATGTGTGTAAACGTGATTTGTGTTCCAAAAAAATATGGATTACCGTGGATGAGACGACCGATATAAAGAAAAACAGTATTGTGAATGTAATAGCTCGCGTTTTATCTAGCGAGAACACAGAATCTCGATATTTGTTAGCTTGCAAACATGTTCAACAATGTATCCCGGAAAATATTCAAAAAGTGATAATGAACGCTTTGAAAAAGTTTAAAATTGCCCAAGATCAAGTTGTGATGATTGTGACAGATAGTGCAGCAACGATGTTAAGTGCTGGGCGATCCTTAAAACATATATTTCCTAACTTAATACATATAACCTGCGTGCTGCATGCTTTGCATTTAGTTGGTGAAGTTGTTCGACAACATTACGGAAACGTTGATCGGATGATTGGAAGTACTAAAGCAGTGTTTCGTAAATCTCCTAAACGTTTAAAAGAATTTCGTAAATTTTGTCCAGGTATTCCAGAACCTCCTGAACCAATTTTAACGCGATGGGGTACTTGGCTAACAGCACCTTCTTACTATTTGATCCATTTTCAACAAATTCAATCAGTTATAATGCGATTTAGTCGGAATGAATCCAAAGCAATTAGAGAAAGTCAAAGAGAATTTCAAATTCCTCAACTTTTAGAAGATTTAACAACAATATGTACCAATTATACAGTATTACTAGATGCCATCAGAAAACTACAATGTACTGAATTGTCATTGCAGGAATCATTAGACAAAGTGGAGAGTGTAAAAAATAAATTACACACATTAAATGATACGCCAGGATTATGCGCTAGTCAAAAGTTGGCAAATGTTTTAAGGAAAAATACCGATTTTAATACTTTAGAGGCCGTTTATAATAAGTGTAAGAATAATGAACTCTTAAGTGATTTTGCAAAACAGTTTCTACATGCAAATGTAACTTCCTTAGATGTGGAGAGATCGTTTTCTATGTATAAGAATATTTTTTCTTGTTGACGCACAAGGTTTAAAGAAGTAACTGTGGAAACATGCAATGATGCAAGTTTACAGTAGTTCACATCCTGATGCCTCTAATTTATTGAATAATTAGCAAGTAAGTTTATTTATGAATTTTTCGTATTCTTATATTAACCCGTAATACCGACGCCTATGCGAGTCCGCAAGTTTTGGTTACTCTACTAATGAGTATTATATTGTTCGTGAGTACGAAATTTGCGGAATTTTAATTAATAATATTTATGTAAGTAGATAGGAATAAATGAATAATTACGATATACTTGCGTATAGTTAGAAAAGATTTAGTCAATGTTAATACTAAATACACTTGAAAATAAAATTAATTACAAGTCTGACATGTACAACGTTGAAATTTAAACGTAAATTCTTTCCAGTCACTTCACACTTGTTGGAGCTGATAATGAAAAAAAGTTAGCGTTCCTCTTTAAATTGTAACACACCATACGTAAGTACTTACCCACACTTACATAATTACTCATTTCTTAGCTTTCTAAGTAAGTAACGTTTTTCATGTGCAGAATGGAGAATGTAAGAGCCGAGATGAGTATAATATAGGTTTCCTTAGTGAGGGCAACTCCATCTGTCAAGGAGGAAATCATCCTACAAACGGTGCAAAAAGGTTTTTCTAAAGGAATGATTTATATTCACCCTAGTCGTAATTCCATCCGAAATTCTAATAGAATTTTTCCATAGCAGAGGCCTCTCTTTCTGCCACAGTGACAGTCAACTCCAAATTAGCGTTAGTATATACAGCGTGTCTACCTAGTGCGTGGACGGACGATAATTCCCTTCACGAACAATTTAAAGAAAAGGTTTTCAAGTAAAAAATACTCGGAATCAAATGCTGCTCAATATAAAATTATATCCAAGAGTACAGGGTGTTTAATTTCCGCTGTGCACGGTACAAGTTTAGATTTTTTAATGGAACACTCTATATATTATTACGATTTTAGATACCCATCTTCAATTCATGTCAACTTTCGTTAATATTCTCTATACCTATCTATCTTAGTTGTTGAGATAATTGACATAGTTTGAGATATTTCAAACGGCTTAAATGCTAGGGTGGTGATTCAAATTTTATTCGATTGAGTGTTTCTTGGAGTTTCAGGCAATATATTGAAAAGTTGTTTATACCAATTGGAGTCTACAAGATGGCGATCAAAATGGTTGCCATAATTAGTTCATGCTATTTTAATTTTTTTAATGGAACACCTTATGTATTTTTCCGCGATCTGATAGAGAAACTGTTATATATTTGTTTTGAACATTTCCCTATACTTAAAATGTGTCGTTCTTTAGTAAATTAAATATGAAGCTATGTAGATAAGATTTTTGTTAAAATGCATATAGTGCTATGACAAAATACTATAAGCTTTTGTTTTTCTAGATATTCATTAAAAATAAACTGTAAAATTTAATTTATGCATACTACTTCAGATCTATTCGAAGTGAACTTCAATTTGCTTCATACATACTGTAATGTGATTCCTTGTGTTTTATTGAAGATTTACTAAGAACCACATCCAATAAACTGTTCCATCAGATGGAAAATCTCTTTATAGGAGATACGTAGGATAATCAAGTATTTTACTTGAACACAATTTGTTGTAATGATTCGGGCCCGTCAACCTCAGCTTCCGCTAAAGATGCTAACGTTAAGAGTAAGGATTGCGGCCAAATTAATCAACAACCTCTAGTGGACTTTTCCAGTATTATATTCCAGAAATTGCACAAAGTCGATGACAAAAAGTCGCCAATCGGGGGGGGGGGGGTGGAGAAGATACTGCGTCCGCTTCGTCCCATTTCATTCTCAACAATTTGCAGTCCTTCACGACTGACATCTCAAGCAGCTATACTGTTCAGAAGATGCTTCGCAACGAGGAATCCGCTCTTTGCAGTTAGCGATTCGTCTAATTTCGGCGATCGGAATGATAAATAAAGTGTAATTTAAATAGAACCTGTTTATTACTTTTTCAGTAATGTTAGTATACAGGATGTTTATTAAACATACGGCAAAAATTCAAGGGGTTATTCCATGAACTATTCTAAGAATATTTTGTCCTTTGATGATTTTTGAAAAACCCCTTTGTTTCGAAGATATAGAGCGAGAGCAATTTTCGACAAAACCAACATTTTATTACCAAAAATTACATTTGAAGTTTCTTAATATACAAGAACTGTTGAAAGTGATTACCTCCAGCTAGGATGCAAGAATCCAATCTTCTCCTCATTGACTGCCGAACTCTTTCAAAAACACCAGTTTCTTATTGAGTTACATCCAACAATTATCCGATTTCTTAAATCTTCCACATTTTCCACTGGAGTAGAATAAACTAATGACTTTAGATGGCCCCATAGGAAATAATATAGGGGGTTTAAATCCGGGGATCGAGCACGCCATAAGTGAGATCCACCTCGACCAATCCAACGATCTCCGTATGTTGCTGTTAAAAACTCACGAGCAACCACACTAAAATGCGCTGGTGCACCATCGTGCATAAACCACATTGCATTTCTTGTTGCCAATGGTACATCCTCCAGAAACAGAAGTAGCGTTTGTTCCAAAAAGTTTCGATACACCTCGCCGGTAGGTCTTCCTGGTAGAAATACCGGTCCAATTAGTCAGTCACCCACATTGACTAACCAAGCGTTCAACGAGAACTGATGTTGAAAACGATCTTCAAGTGCCTCATGTGGATTTTCTTGTTATCAGTGTCAATAGTTGAGGGATTTGAACCAATGTGTGCAAAAGCCACTGACAGAATGCAATCCGTGGAGGAAAATCAGCAGGAAAAAGTGCCTGAACGCGTTGTATGTGGCATGGGTACAACAAATACGCTCTAAGAATTTTCCAAACATTTCCATTACTTACATTCAAAGTATTTGTAATTTTTCGAGGTGAAGTACCTGGATCTTCCTCTATCATGTCCAGCACATTTTCTTCTAATTCTACCGCTCCTACTGTCATTGGCCTTCCTGGTCCTCTACTTCGTTTCGATGTGCCTGTTTCATGAAGACGTTGATGGATACTTTGGAAGGTTTTTCTATCAGGAACACTACGGTCAGGAAATCGTTCAATGTACAACCGTCTAGCTTCTAATGAGTTGCTATCAGCAAGTCCATAAATGAAATGCATGTTAGTCATCTCGGCTTTCGTATAGCGATTCATAATAGAGGACTTCACTAACAAAAGTTTAAGTATTAAAAGACAGAAAATACACGCCGATCAGTCTCAACAAATTTGACACATACAAAATGATCAATCACGAAACGTATTCAAATGAAATCCACGTTTTAACTGATTCACTTTTCTATGTCTGCACTTGCTTATTGTTAGGGGCTAAAACAGCCGTTCTTTGTAATCGGAACGTTGTTAAAAGATAACAACGCGTTTTTACAATTTTTTTATACTCGGTAAGTCCAGTGTTGTACGCCATATTTTTATTTCGGCTACATTAATAATTTCAAAAATATCAAAATTGATTTTGTCGAAAATTTTTCTCGCCCTGTATCTTCGAAACAAAGGGGGTTTTCAAAAGTCATCAAAGGACAAAATATTCTTAGAATAGTTCGTGGAATAACTCCTTGAATTTTTGCTGTATGTTTAATAAACACCCTGTATATCCTGCTTCAAAAGAAATGCATGACATTATAAAGCGATTTTTACTTTTAGGAAACGAGTACCTCCCCCTCTTTTCTTTAATATCTTGTAAGCGTTTGCCTAAGATATATTGGTCAGTTAACAAACACAACACCACTCTAAGCTATTGTAGAATTTACTCCCAAACAAACAGCTGTATAGCTTTGCAAATGCCTAAAGCTATAGAGACAACTTTCAGCTAGTTCGGGTGATGCAAGAGACTCCCTTGAATCGAGATTGTATTGGGTACATGCCATTTTGTTCCAAACGCTAGTTTTGTACGGAACACCAAAGGTTATATATCATGTATGGGCAACCCCCGGCCCTCCACCAGCTTCAATCGGGCCCGCGAGAGAAATTCAAATAACGCGCCAAAAAAATTAAAGGTTCAGCACACATAGGTTATTTGTAATTACCGTCAACCAACCTAAAACTGTATTTATTCAATTCATAAAGACTAAAATCGATAAATAATATTATTAAGCGTACGCAATGGAACGCCACAGATCGAGTTAGAAATAGTCGTTAGAAAGAGACAAACAGATAAACATTCGGGAAGCCGCCCGATGACCTCGAAGCGCTCCAGAGCCGACTGTTATTCATAACGCGGCTAGCATCGCATATTTGTGTACGATCGAGAGTATTCTAGTTGCTTATTGCGGGTAATATATAAACTGCTCAGCGCGCGTGTCAACTCAAGACGCGGGAAATATTCAAGCAAATTCAGCTCAGAAGAAAAAAGATCTATCAAGATGTCTGGTTTAAAAAAGCGGAAAGTGGACACAGAATGTCGTCAATTCTAAAACAAATGGACTGAAGAATACTTTTTTATCATGCACAGTGGTAAACCTGTGTTTGCTGTGCAATGAAAAAAATTCTGTTTTAAAAGAATACAATATGAAGCGGCATTACTCCAGCAAGCATTTCGCTCAATATAAATTACTTACAGGCCAGTTAAGAAAGGATAAAATTAAAAAACTCATTACCGATTTAGGGAAACAGCAAGAAATGTTCCATTCACAAAGATCAAATCTAGACAGTGTTGTTAAAGCTAGTTTTATAGTTAGTTCCAAAATAGCGAAAACATCGAAGTCATATTCTGAGGGAGAGTTTGTTAAAGAGTGCCTAGTAGATGAACTTTTGTGTCCAGAAAAGAAAAAAGAGTTTGAGAAAGTGAGCTTATCGCGACGTACTGTTGTTCGACGTATAGATATGATGGCTAGTGATAGCAAAAAAACATTGACTGATAGACTGGCTGGTTTTCAAGCATTTGCGATTGCTTTGGATGAGGGTACAGATTTATCTGACACAGCCCAGTTAGCTATTTTTGTACGAGGTGTCGATGAAGAATTTCTAGTGACAGAGGAATTACTGGCTTTACGGCCGCTACAAGGGACCACTACTGGAAAAGATATTTTTGCCGAGGTGCAAAGCACTTTTGTACAATATGGTTTGCAGTGGTGTAAATTAGTTGGAGTGTGCACAGATGGTGCGCCTTCAATGGTCGGTCCACGAAAAGGTTTTATCGGAATTCTGAAGGAAAGAGCAACCGCTATGAATGTGCAAGAATGTGATTTAATAATTCTGCATTGCATTATTCACCAACAAAACTTGTGCTCTAAGTCCACTTGACTGAAGAACGCTATGGATGTGGTAGTAAATACCATCAATTTTATTAGATCCCGCGGTCTTAACCATCGCCAGTTTAAAGCATTTTTGGATGAACTCTCTTCAGAACACGATGATGTGACATACTATTGCGAAGTAAGGTGGCTAAGCAAAGGCAGAATGCTAAAAAGATTTTATGACCTTAGAAAAGAGATAGCTGATTTTATGGAAATGAAAGAGAAAACATTGCCGCAAATTTGTGATCCAACATGGCTGTGGTTTGGCATTTCTGGTAGACATCACAGGACACTTAAACTACTTGAACTTGAAGCTTCAAAACCAAGGGCAATTGATAAATCAGCTGTACAGTCATCTTAAAGCTGAGAAGTAAAAACTGATTTCATTTTGTAACATTATCCAGTCACGAAAACATTGATTACGGTCGCTATGCTGAAGAACTGAAACTACAGTCAGAGCAATTCACTGATCGGTTTTCCGATTTTAGGAATATGGATAGCACTTTCAATATTCTTGCAAATCTGTGTAAGTGTAATGTGGAAGATGCTCCGCTTCACCTCCAAATGGAGTTGATCGAGCTTCAAGAAGACTCATATTTGAAGTCTAAATTTGATGATGTGGAACTAAGCGAATTTTACAGAACATACCTTTCCGAAGAAAAGTATCCACACCTGAGAGTTTTCGCAAGAAAAATAATTTGCACATTCGGAAGCACGTATAAATGTGAGCAGTTCTTTTCAATCATGAAAATTAATAAAAATAAGCATCGTACTCGGCTTACAGATGTTAATTTAGAAAACACTTTTCGCCTATGTACTAGTAATATTGACTCCAATATTGATCATCTTGTTTCTCAGCTTCAAACTCAAGTCTCTCATTGATTTTCATTTGATTTTTCTATCTTTTTTTGTTAGTTTGCTTTTTATATGTTTGATTATGCTATTATAATTCTAATAAATAAAAAAATGTGTGAATTTTTTTCGCCTTTTTATTCACTACTACCTACTTATTTCTTACCTAGGGCCCGCGATCTGATTAAGTCCTGAAATTACGCCCTCAGCTAAGCAAAGGTTGCCCATACCTGTTATATACCAATGCCATTTAGCAGATATAAGCCATTTGAGGTGAAAGTAAAACCCGTGGTACTAAAATTTCAGTTTTTTTATACAAGTTGGCTTATTTTACTTTTGTAGTTTTGTATCGAATATCAAAGGTTTTGTACCAATACCATTTAGCAGGTATAAGCGATGTAAGGTGAAAATATCTTACCCACAGTACGTAAATTTCGGTTTCTTGATGCTAGTTGATTTGCTTTAGTTTTGTTCTGTCGTGTACCAGACATCAAAGGTTTTGTACCAATGCCATTTAGCAGATATAAGCGATTTAAGGTGAAAATACAATCTATTGTACGCAAATTTCGAGTTTTTTGTTAGTTGATCTGTTTTAGTTTTGTACCGAATACCAAAGGTTTTGTATCAATGCCATTTAGCAGATATAAGCCATTTAAAGAGAAAGTAGAACCTAAACTAAGAAAATTTCGGTTTTTTTACGCTAGTTGATTTATTTCAGTTTTGTACCGAATACATCTCGGGAGTATTATTTAGTGTATTAAGAAATTCATCCAGGGCATACAGTTGAGCTATTGGTTACGGCAGTCAAATGAATGTGTTACACATAGATTTTAGTAGTTACGACGTTTGATACAATCAACTATCAATTGTCAATAGAAAAAGTGAATTCACTCGGTTTTTCTTGTAACTTTGTAATATTGATACTATTCAACTGATAGCCTAGTATTTAGAAGGAAACATACAGTAAACACTTTTGATCAATGCTTTACTAGTATTTAAACTGGCAGCATAAACAGCTAAGTATCGTTGTCAATGCGATGAAATCGCAACTACCCTGTCGAAACATGTTTCTGTTGAACAATCCTCATAGATTTGATAACTACATGCTTATAATGCTTCATAAAGGGGACGCTGATGTAATTAATGCTATACAAACTACAGGCTTATAATGCTTCATAAAAGGGACGCTGATGTAATTAATGCCATACATAACTTCTTATATCTTGAATAATGTAAAATACCTTATAAGAAGACCGAGTTTACCTATTTGGTCTATAAACGCACGTATAGATTTAATCTAGAACAGTTTATAAATCAAATTACATACGTAGTTATACGAAGAAACTGGAAGACGAACATTAATCGTGCATTCATCAATTTAACTGTAAATTGCATGTATTACCGTTGTTGTCGTTAGGAGGAACGAATGTATGTAATAATTATCGCGTTGCTGAAAGGAGACTTTCGTTACTTTCTAATCAATAGTCGAAGATAGCAGGTAACATCTAATTATAACACAGTATGGACAATTAATATACTAAAAATTGCAAAAAATAGAAAGAAAAAATAAAGAGTGAATCGGGAGGAATGGACCAGATTCTAGGAGTGTATTTATGTTTTTCTCCGACTTTCATTTGTTTTCAAGTTATAGCCTAATTAAAAAAAAAATTTCGTTCTTGTAAATGGTCTAAATTCCCGATTGTTTTCGAATTAGTGCGTCTTAAATAAAATAAAAATATCCTTGCATTTACTCTCCATGTAAAACAAAAAATCAAGTACATCCGACATTCAAAGTTTTTTCGCTTCTTATCGCTAGAGAGCGGAATTATAGGCATCGGAAATCGATAAAATATGCGCATATATATTGAAATATCTTTCTCAGGGGTTTTTACTCAGGTTTTGTTAAATTTTCTAATTTAACTCTATTAAATGATTTTTGTAGGTTCAGGGGTATTCCTAGATACCCTTGCGGCAATTTTGAATGAATTTGTAACTTAGTTTTTTAGTGTTTAAATACACACCACAGGAACTGCCTTTTCTGGATATTTAACCCTATTTACTTTTCTAATAATGCGTTTGAATACACCACGAACACTTATCTTTGGATTGGATTCACGACAAACTTTGATTCAACCAAGGCCGAATAAAGATTGATGAAAAATGAGGGCGTCGTTTCTCTTTCATTTATTTTAAATCGCGAAAGACCGGCGATTGTTTTCTTTCACAGCCAATTTTGATAATTTACCCAAATAGAAACTAACTTTTCCATGACTTTCAATAAAAAATGATATTAGTATACGAGAACGAATGCAGTGACTTAACCAGGAGGTTGTTTGTGATGATTCTGTGATACGAACTGTCACCAACAAGCTTTAAAATAGAAAATCCACTGCTAATTTATAGAAACCTTTCAGATAAAGATTTAATTGACGAAATATTATCTGTTGTGCTTTGCAATTTACGCTGTTGCTTATTCCAGACGATTTTTACATTAATTTGGAAGAAATAATTGAATAGGAAAATTGATAAATGAATAGAATTGTCCATGGTACCCCACATTCGTCGTTATCTGGACTTATAATTAAATTCTACATTCCTCACCCCAAGGACGGTTGGCTGAGGGGGGATGGTACCGAAGAAATTTCCCATTATCCCCGCAAGGGGGATATTTGGTTGCCAACGAGTGGCCAGCCTGACATTTACTTCAGTACCGAAGTGACAACCGATAGAAGTTGTTGTTGTCGTAAATACAACGTTGAACGTAACATAACAATATGTAGAAAATTCTTCGAAATATGCACAATTTTTGCTAAATATGCAGTTTTATGCACATATGCTTCTGATACCGATTAACTTCTTGTTAAATGTTATAAAACAAGAATAATCACAACGAAGCATTTTACAAACGTTTATTGTTCTTACATTATTCCCACTTACATCACAATTATATAAACATATACGTACTTAAAATTTGCTAAAATACATACTTAGACACTACATATTTCTATTATTAAAACAATTTACAATTAAATGCTTTTCTAAATTTTCTAATGAAAAATTATGTCGCCTATGTGTGAAAAGGCATTTATATATCGAAAAACGTCTTTCAACATCAACGGAAGTTATTGGTGCGTACTTTAATTCATTCATAATCTCAGGACTTAATTCTATACTTGTTTCTGTTTCATCCATTTTTAATTCACCAGTTAAAATCAAAGTGATTTTTGCTAAACTTTTGTATCCTACATTTTTATTAATTATTTCCTTAAACTTTTGACTTATTGAGTTTCCTATTCTACCCGGAATATTTGAAACACTATTTTCTAAATCATTGATTAATTTAACTGATTCAGTTAGCGGCAGCGATTCTTTTTCCAGTTTTGTTATTGTCAAAGAAACAAATTGATAATTGGCTTTAATAAATATCAATTCATTAGGCAAAGAAGAGTTTTTCAAAATTTCTTGACATTTTGCAATAGAATTCTGAAATAATGTTTTTGATCTCTAGATAATGGTTTGCATAAAATATTGCGGCATTTAACCAAGTACCCCATCGGGTAATGATGGGTTCAGGTGGTAAAGGAGTATCCGGCAGCTTTTCTCTATAAATCTGAATTCTCAATGGTGACTTTAAGAAAATTTTTTTAACGTTACTGACCAATGTATTTACTGCTGGAAATTGCTGCCGAATTTCCTCAGCCACCCTATTTAATCCATGAGCCAAACAAGTAACATGTATTAAATTAGGGTACAAAAGTTTAAGCTGTTGACCCGCTTTAATCATATATGCCGCTGCACCAGATAACATGACTAAAATTTTTCCTGTGGGAACAACATCGGGAAGAAAAAAATGCATGAAACTTTCATTAACAAATCTTAATATTGTGAGATGGTTTGTTTTTTCTAATCGTTTACAAGCAATTAAATACGATCTACCAGGCTGTTTATTATTTAGATGACCAATTAATAAATTTGCTATATAGCGGCCACAGGAATCTGTCGTTTCATCAACGGTAAAATATATATACTCGTTTTTAACAATTTCCCTAGTGCTATTGATCGTTTCAGAATAAATATCGGTTACGTAACATTTTCTGAGCAAACTTTCATCTGGAATACTCTTTTGGCAGTACTTTTCTAAAAATTGCTGAAAACACGGATTTTGCAGCTTTTTGAACGGTATATTGGCAGTAACCATCGCTTTGCACAAATCTGCGTTAAATATTTGTTGCTCACTTTCTTTTGAGGTTCCGGCGAAAGATTGTGTCAAAGGCACTTGGCTAAGTTTTGAAACTTCAAGTTTCCGACAGTTTCTTTTATGCATTTCAGTTGCAACATGTTGGGTGACTTGAAATTTGCGTTCACATGGCACCTGTAAAGAAAAAAAATATCACCAAAAACTTACAAGAAAATCGTATATGGTTGTACAATTTTAAATACTAGTGTATTATACACAAAACAAAACTTACCGTTTTCCCACATGCTTTGCAGAAAACTCTTTCATCTGTTAGAATAAGTTCAGGAACATTTCTGATCCACGAAACAATTAAACTTGTACTCACTTTTGGCATTTTTCACTACTGCACCAATCTACTTCAACGTCTGGTTATACAATGAATAAGAAACATTTTGGTAAATACTTAGACTTCCTATGACAGTTGCCGGTATGGGGGTTGTTGAAAATTATATGATAATTTTATCTAGTGAATTTGCGACAGCCCACCACCTGAAGGATGGCGGCTTCTTTGCGAAGGAGGCTCTTTGTCGGTGGGGAGGTTCAGCGACAGAAGAACCGACTCCGCATCTAATACGCACGTGTCCGATAAAATGTTCGTTAGTAAAAGTTTTGTTGTATTACAGGAAAACACTAATAATTTTTGTTCTAAATTTGCTAAAAAATGCACGAATATGCTCTAGTGTGCAAAAATATGCAATAATCGCTGAAATATGAAAAAATTACTAAAATATGCGAAATATGCAATAATTAATCTACGTCAATCAATTCGAAAAGTTGTTATTCGCATATATACCGAAGCATTTGCTTGTCATATAAAAAATATGGGATATGCAAATTGCTTAAATTCCGCCAATGACGTACCGGCTATTTGAATCAACCATTTTGGGGATCCAAATCACTTTAATAATTTTGTTGCTCTGATATGTGCAGTTTATCAGTTTATTGTGATACTGCTCACTTATTCTAACTTGGAATATGCAAATACGGTATTTGTGTAATGGGAATGCTATAGCTGCTGTTGAAGGATATCGTCAGCGGCTTCCACATCAGAGAAATTCTGGTTAAATGAATTTATTGGAGTTTTCAACAAACTTTGTGAGACCGGAATGCTTCCCAGTGCTAACAGAACAACCGAACGAGCTACTAGACAAGGTTTAGAAGAAGTAGAAAATATTTTGGATTTAGTAAAAGAAGATGCAACGACTAGCTCTCGAAGAATTGGTACTCAATTGGGCATTCTACAAAAAAGAGTAATAGACACACTCCACGAGCAAGGCTTACATATATCCATACCATAATCAGCGCACACAGCACCTACAATAGCAAGATTATGCTAAGCGTATTGTTACGTAGAAACATTGTTCGGTTCGTGTGTGTTCATGAAATCAAAACCATCGAAGTTACTATCACTAATTTTATTCTAACTTTCTATCGATAAAGTATATACATATATTAATGGATTACAATTACGTCTTACTGCTAGGAGAGTTGAGAGTAGAATCTTGAAAATCCAGCTTCATCCCTAAGTACATAGATACATACATAACACCAAATGTGTCCATATGACGTATAGCTAAAACAGGGGAAGTAGAACAATACGAGTTATATGCGATTTCTTAAGTCCTAAAAACATGGTCAAATAACTTCTAAGAAAAGGGACGAAACTCGAACGAAAACAAAATATACAAATCTTATCTTCTAGACCAGCCAGAAACAATGCAACGAGTCGTATACAATATACACACAGGTTAAAAAGGAAAACAGAACTTACGGAACACTACTGTACTTAAAATCTAAGAAGAAATAAAATTAAATCTAAAAAATAGAAAGGAAGGGTATTTGACAGTATGGAATTTTATCGGTGGATAAATAATAGTCGCCTATTGTATTGCGCATAAGTTTTACGGATGAAGCAACATTTACCCGTGACGGCATTAATAATACTCGGAACTTTCAGATATGGTCAGACGAAAATTCCCACGCAACAGTCGAAAGTAATTTTCAGCACAAGTTTTCGGTAAACACGTAGCAAGGTACGGCCCATAGTTATTTAATTGGCCCTTTCATTTTGGAGAATCGCCTCCCAGGCGAGCACTACTTATATTTCTTATAAAATGAATTACAGGGACTTACATAGGATGCTCCTCTAAACATCAGAATGTAAATATACTAGCAGCATGATGGAGCTCCTGCAGCCGACATTAAGGAAAGACATGAGGTAATCAGGAAGGCCCTTCGTAGACGAAGTACAAGGCTATCAAAATCAATCCTTTCGAGGCTCAAGATCATTTCGTAGACGAAGCATAAGATGTTGAGAGGTCGATGGCGGTACTTTTGAATGTTTATTGAAAAAAAGATATGATTAAAAAAATGTATGAAATTTTGTTTATTTATAATTACGCTATAACTTAAAAACAAACGAAAATCGGATAAGAACATTAGTTTTTTTACATTACTTTCACGTGTACAATACACTCCTAGAGTTTGGTCCGTTCTTCCCGATTCATCCTGTATATAAGAAGACCGCGAACAAACAGCTTGAAGTAGTTCCGTATATTCAAGGTGCATTATGCACATTAGCTTAGTCGCAGTTTAGAGACCTTGTTGGGTATGTGAAGTTGTACATATCAGGTTAATTGACGCCACATAGCCGGAAGTACACCGATTGTCTGAATCTGAATTAATAGCTAGATACGTCTCTCACATAGAAGAGAATAATCATAGGTGCATCACGTAGTAGGTGGTACCACCTAACGCCCTTTCTCCCAACAATAATCTTTTCTCTGTTAAATACATTGTTATTAAACCAGTTTTGGCTGACAACCGGTATATTTACGATAAATGTAACTGCTGTGATACGAAGCGCATATTTTTTAACACCTGACGGTGCTTTTGTATCGTATTCAGTTGGGAAATTGTTACATTTACCGTACGGTTTTAAAAGTTTTGGGGCAATCTAGGCATTTACAATGTCTTTATAATAATATATATTTATTTCAACACTGTATATGAGTATAACAGCAGGAAATACATCATACAAGGAAGAAAACGTCAACAAATGTATTGTAGTGGGTCATCCCCTCTGAAGTGCGTGCGTTCAGACGTTATTACATTCATTTCAATCAATTTTTTATCAATATTCGTAAAATATTAGCATTTGTAGAATTCGAATTATTTTGGGTTAGTATTCGAATTCTGATATTTTGATGATTTATATTATTAATCTTTTATTTAAAGAAAAGACTCCATTAACCTTATCTTACAGGGGATAATCAAAGTTCCGAATTATTTCGAGTAATTTACATTTTGGAATATAATTTATAAAATTGACACAAACACACATACGAAACACACTATATTTGGAATCCAAGCAACAAAACCCTTTACGTCATCTACAATACCGAAATCGATCATCACATCAAAATTAAAAGTATCAAGTCGTTAGATTAGCAGCACCCAGACAACGGATAAACAAGAAGTTAGAAACAGAAAATCTAACAGTAAACAAGCATATTTTCGACTAATCATTACAATCAGAAATTGTATTTAAAACTCAAATATAGTTGAAATTGTAAACTATGAAGTATTGAAAGAACTATTAAAACTAAACAAAAACAGTTTAAAGAAAATAATCAAGAGAATTTAATCAAAGAAGACGACTAGAAAGGTCTATTCCAAGAGGATATCAAATGTTATTAGAAAAAAGCAGATCGGGGTTCATCAGGAGAGGAACAAAATCACACATACAGATTGGGAAAATGAAAAATTAGTTAAATCGGTATCCCCTCCTCGCTCTCTCGCCGTACATGCGAGAGAGCTCTCTCGATGTACATACGAGAGAGCGCGGAGGGGACTGAGTGATATCCCAGCAATTCGATGCGAGAGATACTAGTCCACTTGGAACAATGTTGGGATGTAGACCTACTGTGCGAAAAGCACACGTAGTAATTTGAAGTCAAGGTCGCCTGGAAATGAGAGTTTCGCATATTTATTTTGTTGTTGCTACGAAGTTTAGACGAAATTAATAAGAAATTTTAAAGACGAAAATAAAAACAGATTCTGATGAAATAAAAGAAAAGAAAAATAAATAAAAATAAAAGAAATTCTTACTAAGATCGTCCGCACAAGGCAGTCGACCTCGTAACTAACCACGTCGATAACGTTGAGCCTTCTATTGCCCGCTTGAGTGCGAGGGGGTAGCGATATGGCTAATTTCGCATTTTCCTAATCGGTATACTACACATACACGAATAACTGTAAGTAGTTCTTAAAAAAAATATCTTTGTAAGTGAAATACTAAAAAATAATAAACGGAACATATTGTCACCCAATTTAATACTTTCAATTGTTTTAAAACACCTCAAATTTGGCGACCCTTAGTTCCAAGAATATTTAGATTCATATTTAGGCCTTAAAATATTAGTAGTATAAAGTATCAAAAACGAATAGAATTGGTAGAGGGAAAAATCGCTCATTCTGATTCATCAATGCATATTCATTCAACACCATCTATCAATAACGAAGCTTCTAATCAATTTAACCATTTTCCTGGCTTCAAGTTAAAGGAAGTCATCCCCAAATTCGATTGGTCGTCATGGATGTCCAATGACATATTTAAATGCCATTAAGCGTGTCATCACAGCAAAAATGACACATGTTGATGTCTGTAACGTCGTTAGGTCTTTTCTCGCCGACGATGCAAGTACGTGGTTTTTCATAGTCGAAGCCTCACTTCAAAATTTTGATTACTTCGAGTCCCATTTTTTGTCCAATTACTGGTCAGAAACAAAGCAAAATAAAGGTAATCAGTTTACGGCTTCCATTTCACGTACCTCACCGCGCATGCGCATAACTACGCAGTATTGCCAGATTAGAGTATGAATATTAAAAGAAACATACTAAATAGTAAGATTTATGCATGAATTACTTTATTAAAAGCATAAAATAGTGTGATCTGCGGGATTATTCCAATATTGATGATTTAATTACTCTTTCTCGCTATGATTAGACCTTTTCTTGCTTCTTCTAATAGAGAAAATTGAACTAACCTAATAAATATACCATAAACACTTGTAACTAAAATATTTAGATTTTGCTAAATGATTCTCAACTGACAACCAAATTACGCAATGAAAATTTGGCAACGTTGCATTGATTTTTGTATATGGACAGTGATTGTGTGAAATTGGATCCGTAAAGTGCAGGATTACCAAAATAAAATTAGAAGCAATTTATTCATGGGAAAATATAATGCACAAAAGGGATGTTCAAGGGAAAACTATTTTATAAGTAAATTCTCTGTAGTACAACATTTAATGCAAAAACTTTCAGAATACGAGTTAATCAAGCATCTTACAAGACATTTCGATTTCGAAATTACCAAATCCATAATTATTCAAAATATCCGCACGCACTTCAGGTGGGATGTCCCACTACAATATATAAATACCTACAAAGCGTAGATAAGAATACCCAAATTACATTATATCAGTAAAGCCAGTAAGTCAATAGCAATTAAGCGATAACATATATTTCTTTACCGATTTTCTAAAAAATGCAACAAAAGTACATCTTTTATGCTTACTAGAAACTTATTAAATAACTGAAAGTACAATTGTCTTTGAAATAAGCTTGTTTTGTGGTGTGGGGGTAATAAGCAGTTTTTATTTCGCGTTTCACATAAATGAGAAACATCCCTGTTGAAATTATTATTAGGATATTTGAAGACAAAACAAACAACGTCCATAATGTATGCAACATGAAAAGTAAAAAGATTATTTGTTCTGAAAGCTATCCCAAGCTAAACATATTACCTACATTCCTTTTTGTTGTAAAACAATTTGAAAGGCACCTGTGCTTAGTTCCCAGTGAATAATTCCATGTATCATTTTAGGAAAAAAGTACTATAGTAGTAGGTTTTTAAAATATGAAGACTGCAACTGTTTTTTAAATTGTTCATTGCATAATAATGTTATATAGGTCACTAACCTGCGCATTCCATTTAAGATCAATAAAAACGCCTAAAACTTTGGAGGAATCCACAAAAGTTTTGTAATATAAAGCCATTCAACTTATAACTACACCTATTATTATTAAGGTTCGACAAACGAGTGCAATTGACATTTTGATGTCCACTGCGACAAAATACTACTGCCCCGGTAAGCCGCGTAAAACTGTAACATAAGCAACGCTTCCATTGTCGATTCACTTAGCCTTCGACGTTGGCCTGAAAAATGTTTTCGTGTATTTCGAAAGCGAAGTAGGATTATTATTATTAATTCCTTGTTTCTTTTTTTAACTCTATTAATAATAATTTATACGGAATAAAGTAACAAGTTATTTTCATTAATTCCTTTTATTATTTTAATTATTTTTTATTTACATAGAATCTAGTAGTCAAAATTCTTAATGCAACATCGGACACGATCATCGATGGACCAAGTAAAATATCGAAAGGAAACATCGAAGTCGTTGGATTGGCATTCCTGTGACAACGGAGTAAATAATAATAAATAATAATAAATAATAATAAATAATAATAAATAATAATAAATAATAATAACAGAAATTCTTGGCATAAGACGAGTTTTAGATACAACTATTTTGAAATCAAGTTTAAAACAAATATTTAAACACAATTCAAACGCAATCAAAAGAAGTTTAAAACCATTTAGAAGTAAAGAAAAGAAAAAGTTGAACCCAACACGCAGAGAAACGTTTCCTTGTATCAAAGCTGTCCGCCTTAATTAAAGACAATTACTGTCCCAATTATCCGCAATACAATAACCGTTTTAAATCAAAAGAAATATTTTTCTAGCGTTTCCTTCTCCACTTAAGAGAAGTATATACTTGCAATAAAATAATTGCATTTCTTTGTTTAAGGCATTTGTTAACTTAATTCAAGGAAATCTTGCAGAAAATGTGACCAAAGTGATTGTTAGTATAAATAAATGGCCATTATAACACAAAACAATATTTTCTCAAGGATAGTAAATAGTTTTCTAAATTCCAGAAAGCGTTTAGGTATTGTTCATAAATCAGTACTTTCATTTTCTGAAAATAAATCACTTTTTACTTAAAATTCTTGAAATGCACATTAATTGCGCTTACCTTGTTTAAAACAGTACCACATATCTGTAACGTAATCCAGTAAATTATTCACATTGCTTGTGATTTTAAAAAGGATAAAGTAGAGGTTATCTGCGGAATAATGTTTAAACAAAAGTGAACTTAATGTAGAAGTACACCTGAAAAAAGTGCCTAGAAACAATCACCAAGATAATTCTAACAAATAGCTCCTAATATTGATGGAATTACTACCGGCAAAAACAACACGAGCAGAGAAAAGCCTTAGTACTTCTTGCTCCTGGCCACATTGCTCTTACATCTCTCGGTTTATGCCACTAATCTTCAAAAACAGCAAGTGAAATATTTCCTGGCGCTACCTAGTTCCAGTAGTTATAGTCATGCCGTCCTAGATAATAGCGGCGGAACCAGAATACAGATACAATACTTACCCATACAATGATTTAACCTTTAACGCGCAACGGTTCATAAACATTTTCAAAAGATACCGGTTAATGTAATTTTTTTTTGTTTACTATTTACCAGGTGTACTAATTTAACTAATTAGCTCATTAATTATTAAACTACATAAAAGTAATCCCTATTTAATTACATTATTAAAGTAATAACTTAATTATACTTTAACCTATAAAAAAAAATCTTTCATTAGTTCATTCACTTGCTCCTAATTTTAATTAATTCTTCCTTTATTGGATATCCTTATAGCTGGCCTGATGTGTTTTTTGAACACGAAACCGGTCGCCTAATTTCTCAACAGAACTTTGTGAAATCTGGACCATTTTTCCATTCCTACCTACAATAAGAATATTTCCTTAACTTAAAACTAAATGATTTAGTTAGAAAAAACATCTTTCTGTCTTGGTTTTCCTTGATTTTCCAACCCTAAGAAAATATTTATTTGATCCAAACACAATTTTAAGAAAATTATTTTCTTACATAATATATTTGTATAGTCTTGAAATAATAATATTTTCTTAAATAGAGACTGATTTTTGCAAGAAAGTGTATTTTCCTAATGCAAGAAACCATTTCTCTGTGTGAAGGAGATGAAAAAGACGAGTAAAAGGAGATCAGAGGATTAATCAAAATGGGAAGAGGATTTTAACGAAGAATTTTAGAAACATTCACACACGGGAGCTTTTAGCTGTAAACAGTTTTCTAGATTTATTGCAAGTGGATTACTGAAAATAAAACAAACTTGTGATTATTCTCAATTTTATATTTCATTGTAACATCTCAGTACGCCTCTAAATTATCAGCATTAAAAATTTACGTAATAATATGCCAGAATATTGTGTGACTAATATACTGCCAAGACGCCCATGAGATAATTTAATGTCATTCGTGAACGTTTTCTAACTGTACATCTTAAAAGAATAATATTACAACAATCTTTAAAAAGTCACAATGATAAATGCAACAGGATGATGATGCGGAACACATGTATAAGAAACTGTCACAAAATAAATCTGTTGCCCAAAGAGTATTGCAGTCGAGATAGGTTTTTTGGCTGTGATATTATTCGTGTTGAGCTGAGCTACTTTAAAAGAACAAAGGATGAAATGTGTTAAAGAATCTAGTTGATGCAACGTATAAATGTTGTAAAGAAATTATAGCTTGATACTTCTTCTCCAGCGCTAATAGACATTTTAAAGGAAAGTAAGGCAAATTGTATCTTCCGAAAATTAAATATTAAACCGACAAATATCAAAAAGAAAATACAAATTCTTGGATGGAGCGTTCAGTTTTCACACGTGGATCTGTATTTATATCAGACTGAAACATACTACAGCGGTTTGAATTTTCAATTAACCTTTAAGCGAGGTTAGGGGCATTTACAACTATTCATATAATTGTATGTTTAGGCCACTATGATTTTTAACGACCTATTCGGGTCTCTTAGATCTTTGAAACAAACTAATAAATTTATAGCTCTTAATTATTGTGAGGTAAAATCTTTTTCTTATAACATTCGTATTTCTTTTTATATTTAAATGGTTCGATTTATAATGTTATGCCTGATTGTAATTCTTCATCCCTAAGTACTTTGATCAAAACCACGCCCGAAACTTTTTGAATTAATTTGTCTGAAATATTTGTAACACAGCAAATACATTTTTCGTAGTGTATTCTGGCATGGCGTGAATCGTTATAAACTTGATTAGAAATTAAACTCAGCTAAGCTAAAGACGATTTTGGGGTTTTATTAAATAGAAATCCTTTTCCAACAGACTTCATCGGCACGTTGCTGATGACTAGTCTGGGCAAACAACGGTAACAGTCAGTGTAGTAGATATGTGGTGCGGAGTCCGCGGTTATTTATTTCACGCGTTCACAGGGTCAGTTCTAAATCGATGCTGTATGCGAGTAGTTCTGTGTATATGTAGGCTGTCGTAACTTATTTCGTAATTGTACGCTTATGTTTGCTTTAAAAATGTCACAGTTAGGTACGTGGCAAAGACGACCAATGGTAGACACAGTTAAAAACTTTATAGTGGACATGCCGGATTTATTTTTTGATAGCGCTAAAATTCAATGTCTAGTTTGTAAAATCCCCTTAATGAGTTGGTCCAGAAGCCATTGTCAACGTCACATCGAAAGCAAACAGCATTCTTCTGCAAAAAGTGGCATACGAGATCAAGAAAAATTTACATTTGATTTATGTGTTACTGTTATCGTTTCGTTTACTAGACAAAGAACCTTTTGTCTCCTCCTGGAATAAATATGCGGACTGTAAATTACATAGTCGGACATCGATACGAAATGTAGTGCCATTTGCTCGTGAACATATAGAAAAAAGGATGAAAACGGAATTGAAAGATAAAAAACTGTGGTTGTGTGTAGACGAAACAACAGATCGTCAAAAACATTCTATGGTTAATGTAATGGTACGTACAATGGAACCACATCGACCGCCATCCTCCTTCTTACTTGCTTCCAAAAGAGTTATAAATTGTATTGTTTCAACTAAGAAACTTTTAATGTTTATGAGTGATGATGCCGCAAACATGCATTCTTTGGGCCGATCTCTTAAAGATACGTGCTCAAACACGTGCTCAAACACTTACCGTTTTAAGAGTCCTCCGTGAAATCACAAAGTGGATAATGTCTATTTAATATTTGTAACATTAGATATGTTTCCAAAGTTGTTTCGGCAAAGTGAGTGCGGCGTGAAGAAAAAGTGTTTTTGTATGCCGAAAACGAACGTTCTACATCTAGTGACGTTATATTTGCGTAAGTAAAATAATCTTTCAAATAACTTAACGGTTCTGTTGACGCACCTTCACAAATTTGTCTTAATGTGCCAAAATCAGAGTCTTTATCTAAAACACTTTCAAACCTTTTTAAAACACAAACATTTCTTGCGTCTTCTATCGCGCATAGCTGTGCGTGAACATGTTGCACTATTTGCAACGTAATTGTTCTCGATAATTTCCAAATCTGTTTTAACTTGACTATCCTGAAATTCCAAGCGGTTTACCTTGACAGTCGCAGTTTCCTTTGGGTCGAATTCTAAAATCACGTTCTTTATATTCTCAAAATATTTAAGATAATAAAATGCAGCCTCTAGCCATGTTCCCCAACGAGTGGTGGTTCAGGAATACCGGGGCATAGTCTATGTAATTCCCGAATACGTTTTTGGGATTTTACAAACACAGCTTTTGTATGTGCTATTAGAGCGTCTACCTCGAGATAACATTTTCTGATACTGTCTGCTACGAGACTGAGAGTATGAATTTTATATGTAATATGCAACAAGTTAGCACAATGTTTTTTAAGAGATCGACCTACAGCAAGCATGTTTGCGGCACCATCACTCATAAACATCAACAGTTGATTTGTTGAAAGTTCAAACTTTTCCAATGTATTTAACACCAACATAGAAATTACTTCGGCAGTGCATTGTTGTATTCGTCTGGAAGCTAGTAAAATTGAGGGTGACGGTCGATGGGGTTCCATTGTGCGTACCATTACATTAACCACAGAATGTTTTTTACGATCTGTTGTTTCGTCCACACATAGCCATAGTTTTTTATCTTGCAACTCCGATTTAATTCTTTTCTCGACATGCTCACGAGCAGACGGCACAACTCTCTGTAATGTTCTCTCACTTGGTAACTTAAAGTCCGAATATTCATTCCAAAACGAGACGTATGCTTTCTTCCTTAGTAAGTGAAATGGTAAATTACATGCAATAAAGGCAACACATAAATTAAATTTAAATTTGTCATAATCTCGTGTGGAATTTTTTTTGAAACATGCCCTGCATTATTTACGTGCCGTAGACAATCACTCTTCGACCAACACATTAAATCTATTTTACACACTACACATTGAATTTTAGCGCCATCACACTTTAAATCAGGCATTTCTGCAATAAATTCTCTTATTGTGTCCAACTTTGGTCGTTTTCGCGACGTAGGAAACATTTTCAAAACAAACGTAGAACTACGTTATGGTATACGACAGCATAGATGCATACACAACAGATCGGCCTTCGAGTCGCAGTTATACTGACGCTTATACCGAATTGTCCCGGCCGTGTTTATTTTGTGTAAACTTTTATGCGTCAGCCACTGGCTTTCAGCGCAGTTTGCGTTGCTCTACTCATTATTCGTCAATTTTTGCCTCAAAGTCAAGTCTGTGTGTTGAATCATCCACCGTATTCACCTGATTTGGCCCCGTGCGTCTTCTCTCTATTCCCAAAATTAAAATTGAAGTTGAAAGGATGTTATTTAATCACATTTCGACTATCAAAACAGCTACAACATGAGCACTAGATGCAATTCCACAAAATGAGCTAGAATACGCATTTGAATCACTGTTGAATCGCTGTAAAAAGTGTATTGAAACTAAATGAGAATATTTTGAATAAAAAAATCGAAAGATATTCAGATATCTTCTTTCAATGATGTTTTCCACGGCCAGTCGAGAAACTTATTTGTCGCACTGTGTATATGTATATGCGTGTAAGTTTTACGGAGCCTCTGTATTTTGTATCATATAAAAGTTTTTACATTTGCAAAAAGATAAGGGGGTGGAGGGTTGTTTCCCTAAATAAATATTTGTTATAGGAAAAGTATTTCCATCGTCGTTTAGAGCATGTAAAACATTTTTAAATTTGTCTTCACTTTTTTTGCTCTCTTATAGTTTCTCAGTTATTGAGTTAAACAGCGAAGGGTAGTGTTGTGCTTAGGGCGTTTTGCACCTCGCTAATTTGAGATTGGGCGGCTAAGAAAATTACCGTTGTTTTTACTATACATCGGTCTACCATTTAAATCGGTGCGACACACTTACCTGTGTTCCCTCACGAGCGGAAGAAAATGTTAATTATCAAAATTAATTAAGTTAAAACAGGTTACAAATTACACAAAACCACCAGGGGAAGACAAAGTTCTGGTATGAAGACAAAACGGCAGACAAAATTGACAGAACAAGTCTGCAGAGTATACTAAATAAAGCGCAAAGCTTCTAGCTCACCAAAGCGGAACACAATAATCAACTTGAATGACGTAGCACAATAAAGTGGAATCAAGCGAAAGTCATTAATCGATTCTTATATTTGAAATCAATAAAGATGTTAAATAGGAAACATAAATGTCACTTAAGTTATTAGAAACCTGGGCAAATATGCGGTAGCAGCCAGAGGCGTGGCGAGCGCATAAAAGTTTACACATAAAATAGAAAGTAAGAAATAAATTATAAAACGTCCTGAAACACTTACTGTTTTAAAAGACTTCCGTGAAATCACAAACTGAGTAACATCTGTTAAATATTTAAATCATTAGATATGTTTCCACAGCTGTTCCAGTCAAGTGAGTACGACGTGCCGAATAAATGTTTTTTAATGCCGAAAACGACCGTTCGACATCTAGCGATGTTATATTTGCATATTTCAAATAATCTTTGAAACAACTTAAAGCATCTTCACACGCACCTTCACAAATTCGTCTTAATATAAGAAAATCGGAGTCTTTCTCTAAAACACTTACAAATTTTCGTGTTACATACCAATTTGTTTCGCCTTCTACAGCGCATAATTGTGCGTGAACATCATTCACAATTTGAACAAAATCCACTAGTGACATCGAATTATTTTGTAATTTTTCTATTCCCTCGGCTAGTCCGAAGTAATTGTTGTGAATATAGTTTTTAAATCGCTTTTAACCTGACTATCTTGAAATATTTCTCGGTTTTTCTTGACTGCTGCAGCTTCTGTCGGATTGAATTTTAAAACTACCTTCATTACTTGATCAAAATATTTGTTGTAGTAAAACGCAGCCTGCAACCATGTTCCCCAACGTGTAACAAACGGCTGTGGTGGTTCAGGTAAATCAGGACACAGTTTGTGAAATAGTCGGGTACTTTCGGGGACTTTAGAAACACTGCCTTTGTACTAGCAATCAATGCATTTACTAGTGGAAGACATGTAGGAATCGTTTGTGCTGCAAGATTTAGAGTATGGATTTTACACGTTACATGTAAGAAGTTACCACTGTGTTCTTTGAGAGATCGGCCCAAAGAACTCATGTTTGCGGCACGATCACTCATAAGCATTAAAAGTTGCTTAGTTGAAACTTCAAATTTGTTCAATGAGTTCAACACCACCTTTAAAATCTCATCGGCAGTACAATTTATAACTCTTTTAGAAGCAAGTGAGAAGGAGGGTGATGGTCAATGTGGTTCCATTGTAGGTACCATTACATTAACCACAGAATGTTTTTGACGATCTGTTGTTTGGTCCACACACAATCACAGTTTTTTATCGTTCAATTCCGTTTTCATTCTTTTTTTCGATATGTTCACGAGCAAATGGCACTACATTTTGTATCGATGTCCGACTAAGTAATTTACAGTCCGCATATTTATTCCAGAAGGAGACAAATGCTTCTTTGTCTAGTAAACGAAACGATAGATTACATAAAATAAGAGTAACACATAAATCAAATGTAAATTTTTCTTGGTCTCGTATGCCACTTTTTGCAAAAGAATGCTGTTTGCTTTCGATGTGACATTGACAATGGCTTCTGAACCAACACATTAAAGGGATTTTACAAACTTCACATTGAATTTTAGCGCCATCAAAAATTAAGTCCGGCATGTTCACTATAAGGTTTTTAACTGTGTCTGCCATTGGTCGTTTTCGCGACGTTCGTAACTGCGACATTTTTAAAGCAAACATAAGCGTACAGTTACGAAATAAGTTACGACAGCCTACGTACACACAGAACTACTCGTATACAGCATCGATTTAGTGCTGATGCTGTGAACGCGTGAAATAAATAATCGCTGACTCCGCACCACATATCTACTACACTGACTGTTACCGCTGTTTGCCCAGACTAGTTATTAGTATCGGTTCTGAAACTTAGGTATCTTTATTCGTTTTTATACGAAACATTCTCAGAAACAATTTCTTACGATTAAATTCATTATGGTGTTTTGAAAGAAGTGAGTTAGCGTTAGAGCTGCCCTACCTACGTTGAAAGATCCTGTCTTTTAAACATTGTTTGGTGGTACCAATGTATTTCCATTTTTCTATTTTATTATCTTTGAGGTACTAACAGGAAAAAAAAAAATCGCATCGCTAACAGGGAAGGTCGTTACAAAAGAACACAAACGGAGAAAAATACATCGCAATATCTATAATAATATGATAGTAATATGATAGTAATAAAGTGGTAAACATAGAATAAGTATGTTGCATTTCAATAGCTGCTTTATCGAGTATATATTTATTGTACTTATGCTTTTCTGTAGAAACAATGTTTAAGGGATCAAGTTTTAACTTTTTTCAACAGGAATATTTTTTCTCTTGTCCAAAGGAATGTAATTTTTCTTGGCAACTGTGGTAGGAATCCGTTCTGCCTTGCGACTGTGTTACAAAGCATTGTCGATAACTACTACTGAGTTTGCTGGTAAGTTTGGTAGTAACCGATTGAGAAACCACTCCTCATACTCTCCAGCACAAACTTCATCGTAGGCATCTGCAGTATTTTTCTTGCACATAGAATGGTCAAAAAACGTGAAAGAGCTGTAATTTCACGATTTTTAGGTTGATCATTATTCACAATTTGTTCTACTTATGGAAATAGATAACACTAAAAGATGCAGATATTTTAGTTAAATTTCTCTTTACCACTTTAGTTATGAATTTTTTTTCCCATCACTATAACTGTTGTAGTTTCCAAAATATCGCCTGTCCCCACCCTTAGTGGGACACGCTGTATATTATTTTGAAGGGAATGGGACTGCAACCTATTCGACAACTTCATGCATTACAAGACTAGTTAATTCAGATGTTTTAATGTAATTTTTACCTCTGTGTTATCTTAGACGCCTTGAATACAATGAGAGCGAGTGCGACAACATGCCCGCACAGAGCAACGCCACTCTTCTCGCAGATCGGCTTCACTTTTCCCCGATTATCGTTCCAGTTAGCATACAGTTCCTTGAGTATTATCTATGATGTCATTCTAGATACGTCGCTAGATTATACTGCACCTCCGCAATGTGTCATAGAATTGTTTTAAATAAACTTAAAATTTCCCCCGCGAATTATAAACGGCTTCGCATTTTGAATTATATAGGAATATCCCATCTAGGCGTATTAGTGTGTGTGTACAATCATACATTTTTACAAACGCGTTGCTTATGTAGCAACGTATTTTCGTCTCGTTCTTACCCAAAAATTGCAACTGCATAGGACCCCACTTCAAAATATAGGTACCCGCTATCAAAACTCATTTCCAAGCGCAAGTTATATAGTCGCACATAAAATACGCTCCCAAACTGCACTCCGCACATGCATTTCTCTCCCCCACCATCGTCAAAGTCGTAAATGATATACTCTTTGCCCCTCCGCGCGTCGTCATGAAACGATGCAATCCTGCACACAAACTTCACTTCACTTTGGCAAAGCAAGTCCGATAGATCATTTTGCAATACATAATACTACAACACAGAGAGACCGATATTGCTATAGAGCGGTATATATATATATATATATATATACTTGTTATATAGTACTATCGATATTTATCGTATAGCAAGTGCATTTCTGAATTCGCTTCGAACAGATGATGTTTCCATAACCCCCCGCAACACGTCAAAAAGCTAAATTCATCGCGCGTTTCTCACTTTAACCTGTTGCATATACATTGTAGGATACCCGTCGCCCGTTACCACTTGAACGTTTGTTTTTTTCTCTTGCATAATACGCAGATAAAATCGAATATATCTTGTGCGAAAAGTACTCATTAGTGTTAATTGTACATTTACGGGGCATCCCTAGTTTATAGTGACTCTATATTAGTGACTATTCGCCGTAGTTTTATTTAGTGATGTCCGACTCGCAAGAGTACGAAGCTAAAATGGACTTGAACGCGTCCAGCACGTCGGCAAATCCTCGAACGCCGCCAAATTGCGCCAGGTGTAGGAACCACCGTCTGAAGATCGCCTTGAAAGGACACAAACGGTATTGTAAGTACAGACATTGTAAGTGCGAGAAATGTCGCTTAACGTCGGAACGTCAGAGAGTCATGGCCATGCAAACGGCATTACGAAGGGCTCAAGCACAGGACGAAGCAATGCTCCGTCAAGGTCTAATACCACAGCAAAAGAGTCCGGCACCTATGCATGTTCCGGACCGGAATTTCGACTGCGAATCTCCCGGATCGTCGTCAACTCCTTCCTTTCCGGACGTCAGCCGGAAAGATCATGTGGAGCCTATCAACAATCGGGAAACCGTTGGTAATAACGGTAAGTTATGTCCACAATTCATATTTTAAAACATCAATTTCTGCTGATGGTGTTGTCTTACTTTATTTCAATAAATCATGAAAACCAGTATATTCACATTATATATGAGGTGAAATACATCTATGGGTTATAATTAGGCAGAGTGTTAATTGGATATATTCAACATTTGCGTTTCTAATTAATGCCCTAATATTTCTACTACTTAGATTATTTTTGTTTACCCTTTTTGTGTGTATGGTATATGTGCACATAACATCAATATTGTAATTTTGTGATTTTCGTGTTTAATACACTAGGGAAGAGTGGATTTATTATAATTAAATTACAAAGTATTTTTCATGATCAGTTTTTCTGCTATTGGTAACATACTAGAAAAAATTGAAAAATGTTGATTGAAAAGTTCTAATCCAGTTACGAATATTGTATGCATATGATTATTTCACGCATCCTAATGGAGTTATTACAAGAAAACTGGTTTCTTTCTTATAACTATTCCTTTTAATTAAATATAGTTTTTAAGGGCTACCTGAAATCCAATATGGCGTCTAACAATATGGTCGAACCGTCGATAAATGTAATGTCTTTATTTTATTGCGTATGTCTCTCTTCTCCATGAAGATAGCAAGCGGTGTTACCATACCGGGCAGATGCCGAAAACCATTATTATATTGAAATTCTAAGTTAAAAATAGACTTTTAGCAAGAATTTTTACATAATTCAATATTGGATGATATAATTTGTAATTAGAGTCATAATTTTAACGTGTTGTTGTTCGTCCAGCTAATCCTAGATTTTATTACCACATATTCTTTCTCAAGTCTCATGTCGACCGTTGTTATATTGTACACATCTCAACGTTACTTAGTAAGAACCTGACAATTTACGTGCTGCTTACTATAATTACTGAAGATGTGGTTAGCACGAAACCGGTCCCTTATACTTCTCCAATAAAGAATTTGTGAGATCCAGATCCCACTTCTTTCGTTTCCCCTCTTTTGGTTTATTTAATTTTTGGCCTTGTTCAAATAGATTTATTTAAAGGAGGCGTCAAATCTTTGCAATATATCCGTTGTAATTTGCGGCCAAAAGGTTAAGTTATATTCAAACTCAATTTAAATATATTTGAACAAAGAATACGTTGAATACTTTTGAGTATATTTTCTTAATTTTGTGGCATAGGATGTAAAATCTTTATAATCTGTAAATCTTACGCAAAGAATCAAATACTATCAAATAGGTTGTTATTGCATAGTTATACTATATAATATAATCGCCTAGAATTGCTTCTAGGAAATTGTTTTACTTATTTTGTTGGTTATTATTTATTCAAACGGAAGAAATAAAATGGAGTTCGTTGGTTGCCAATCAAAATCTTTGATTCTTATGGCGATTTATTAATAGATAAATTTTTAACAATATTAGGAACTAACTACTGAATTAGCTTAGTAGTTTAGGTTTTACTTTTGTCAATTTATTTTTTATAAGGCAGTTCATAAAATTTACTTTTAAATTCGTGTGTTAATTTTAAAACGATTCGATTTGGATATGCTTTTAGCACGAAGCCGGTAGCAATTCCTGTTTCTTAATAAAGAATTTGTGAGACCAGACCCAACCTTTTTCCCTTGTGTTCATTAATTTACACACACAGAATCGTTATGAATACTTACATCAATATTTATTTTGAGGTACACTTTTCTGATATATATACGACATTAATGTGAGCCCCTTTAGCCCCGCATTCCCCTAGATTGTATTCTTAAAATTAAATACCCCACTTGTGATACATTAAATTATAGGATTATGTATTCCGCTTACAGTACCGTGCCATTTAACCGGTGTGAAGTTAGTAATAGATTTCAGCAATAGTTCTTTTTTCGGTAAAATCGACTTCAGATATTATGTAAACAAAATCAGTTCACAGGGCATTCCAACAGAGTCTAGAACTGACAATATTCTTATAAACAGTCCAGGGTCTCCTAACCATCCCCGATCGCTCTTGCGCGTTGCCGAAAACTTTATTTATTTTTAATCCAAATTTCTTTCCACGGTCGTGTTGAGGAGTGTTCAGAGATCGTTTTAACAAAATATAAAAATGACAACATTTTTATAACAATTTCTATAAACAATCAAAGTTGACAGTCCCGACTGAATGAGCGCGTTGTCGTAAACTTTGTTTATTTTGACAACGTTCGGCACCTAATCCAAATTTCTTTCCACGGTCGTGTTGAGGAATGTTCGGAGATCGTTTTAGCAAAATATAAAAATGACAATATTTTTATAACAATTTCTATAAACAATCAAAGTTGACCGTCCTGAGTAAATGAGCGCGCTACCGCAAACTTTATTTATTTTGACAGCGTTAGTCATCTTTTAATACAAATTTCTTTCGACGATCTCCGAACAACGCGACCATGCAAAGAAATTTTGATGAAAAGGTGACCAATGCTGTCAAAATAAATAAAGTTTGCGGCAGCACGCTCATTTAGTCGGGACGTGAACTTTGATTGTTTATAGAAATTGTTATAAAAATGACAATATTTTTAGTATTTTTCAAAACGATCTCCGAATATTCCTCAACACGACCGTGGAAAGAAATTTGGATTAAAAGGTGCCGAACGTTGTCAAAATAAATAAAGTTTACAATAGCGGGCTCACTTAGCCGGGACTGTCAAATTTGATTGTTTATAGAAATTGTTATAAAAATATTGTTATTTTTATATTTTGTTAAAACGATCTCTGAACATTCCTCAATACGACCGCGGGAAGAAATTTGGATTAAAAGGTGCCGAACGTTGTCAAAATAAATAAAGTTTACGACAGCAGGCTCATTTAGTCGGGACTGTCAACTTTGATTGTTTATAGAAATTGTTATAAAAATATTGGCATTTTTATATTTTGTTAAAACGATCTCCGAATATTCCTCAACACGACCGCGGAAAGAAATTTGGATTAAAAGGTGCCAAACGTTGTTAAAATAAATAGAGTTTTCGACGGCGCGGGAGCGATCGGGAAGGGTTAGGAGCGTGGACTGTTTATAAGAATATTATCAGTTCTAGACTCTGTTGGAATGCCTTATGAACGGTTTTTGTTTACATAACGCGATTGTGTTACATTTGAAGTCGATGTTACCGAAAAAAGATCTGTTGCTGAAATCTATTGCTAACTTCACACCGATTACCATTTATGTGTCATTATACTCATTGTTACAATAATTGAAGGGACAAGTGGATAAAGGAGTTAGGTCGCATTGTTTCAAAAATGTACTTTTTGTTGTAATGAATAAATTTGAGAAAACTCAAATGTTTGACCATATATTATTAATCCACAACCCTTTCTTATTAATTAAATAAACTGCATTTGAAAATAATCATTCAAAATAAAAGGTGGCAAATAGGCCTATTAAAACCTAATTTATTCAGAAACAGTTTTTTGTAACCTAACTCCTTCACCCACTTGCTCCTTCAATTGCATTCATAGGAACGGCCTACAAAATGTAAGTGTCACAAGTGCGGTAAAGGTATTTGAGAAATAACATTGAGAAGAAATTCGTGTAAAATACTATCCATTCATTAAAAATTGCAACGAGAAAAAATAATTTGCTTGACGTATTTAAAATCTTTTGCGTCCATTGCTTGTGAATTCAAAATGCGACTTATACTAAATTGTGGTATTGATACATAATTTCATTCCTTTTCAATTTATAAATGCATAATGCATAGAATATAAACGATTGTACTGAGAGAAATGTAGTGGTAAGGCATGTAGTTGACGTGTTGTGGTACTATCCACCCCATTTATGGTTCTCGCAACAAACATATACGTAGATCTTACTGTAATAAACGTAACATAAACTATTTTTTTATAGTTCAAGTTTTAGTAGATTTTACGAAAACGTGATATGGCAATGAGTGACATATTGTAGTGAAAAAAACAAAATATTTGTAGTTACTTACTGTGGTTATACACACTACAGTATTGTTGTTGAACAAACATTAGTGTACAGGTAGATAAACGTTTACTTGTACCAAGGCTGTCCGCCTCAATTTAAGACAATTACTGTTTCAATTATCCACAATACAATAACTGTTTTAAATCAAAAGAAATATTTTCTTAGCGGTTTTTTCTCCGTTTAAGAGAAGTATATACACTTGTAATTAAATAATTGTCTTATATCCACTTTATTAATTGCACTTACCTTGTTTAAAACACTACGACATATCCGTACATAATGCAGTAAATTATTCTCATGTTTATAACAGTATAATGTTCAAATAAAAGTGACGGATTCCCTAAAATATTTCCCAGCGTCACCTAGTGCCTAATGATGTAGTCATGCCGTCCTAGAGATTGGCGACAGACATATTAATATAGACGTCAACGATGTACAACGTTTCATAAACATTTTCCAAAGATACCGGTTAATATAATATTTTTTTCTCTTTATTACTGTTTATCACCAGGTGTAATAATTTAACTATAGCTTTTTTTAATATATAATAAATAATAATAAGAAGAAAAGGGATAAATAAACTTAAATATACCAGTCGCCTAGTTTCTCAATAGAACTTTGTGAGATCTGGACCATTATTTTCATTCCTACCTTTAATATTTTCTTTATTTTCTTAACTTAAAACTAAATGATATACTTGGAAGAAACATTTTTCTGTCTTGGATTTTGTAACCCTATGAAAATATTTATTTACCAAGTAAACTTTCAAGAAAAAATTTAAATTAGGAGCAAGTGAATGAACTAATGGAAAGATTTTATTTCTTTAATAATGTAATTAAATAGGGATTATTTTTACGTAGTAGTAATAATTAATGAGCTAGTGTTTAAGTTTATTCATCCCTTTTTTTATTATTATTTATCTTATATTTGAAAAACTATAGTTAAATTAGTACACGTTGTAAATAGGAATAAAAAGAAAAAAAATATTACATTAACCGGTATTTTTTGAAAATGTTTATGAAGCGCTGTACATTATTGTATGGGTAAGTGGCATCTGTCTTCCGGTTTCTACTATCTAGGAGGGCATGACTATAGCTACTGGAACTAGATGGGGTCAGGAAATATTTCAGTTGCTGTATTTGAAGATTAGTGGCATAAGCTGAGAGACGTAAGAGTAGTGCGAATAGGAACAAAAAGCGATACTGCTATACTCTTATGACATTGTTTTTACCGGTAGTGATTCCATTAATACCGTGAGCTATTTATTATTATTATTTATTATTAGCATTATCCTGATTATTGTTGCAAAGCACATTGTTAATGTGTACTTCTACATTAAATTCTCTTTTGTTTGAACATTATTCTGGAGATAACTATTTTAGCCTTTTTAAAATCACAAGCAATGTGGCATAACTTATTATACATTTCTCACGGTATAAGCAGAATGAAAAAAACCTTATAATTTGACGTATTTTAAGTAGAACAGTGTCATTTCATTTTGATTTAAGTTTAATTTAAACAATTACTTAAAGTATTTTTGGCAACACACAACTTTTATATGGCAAATTTTATCCCCTCATTTTTTTTTAAACACCGAGAAGTATGGCGGTCGTTAGGAAGTAACACGTGGTTGAAGCAGTCGGAATGACCACCGAAGTTTTAGAAAAAAATATAACTCAAATTTATAATGCCACAGCCAAACCCGTGAACACAAAAATACAAATTTGTACATGTTAGGCATTTTTACTGATTAATCATGTTTTTTTTCACACGTTTGTATATTATTATTTACTCATTGCACACATTGTACACGTTTTCTCTTTTTCATTGTTTTCTACATATTTTTAATTTTACATTCTGTCTATACACATAACATATACTCCTATATTTTAAATGTTATTTTTTGTGTATTAATTTCAAAGTAGGGAGCCAAGATGGGCAAAAGTGAACACATATTAATCTCACACATATGTGAACAAATTTCGCCCTACGAATAAATATTGACGCCTGTTAGCAAATTTGCATTTCTTTTTTCAATATCGAGGTATCCAAGTTGGACCATTTGATGTATGATTTCGTATTTATGTTTAATACATTTGACACTTTGTTTAAAATTGTTCGGCAGTGTTTAATAATTATTTGAAATAAAGAAAAGAAGGGAATACTGAACGTGTATCAATTTTTTCGTTAGTGCATTTTGGATATTGCACAATATGCAAATTAATGCATTTAATAGCACGCTCTACCCCTTACAAAAATCTTCAGCAACGGCTCTCACACTTTTTTGATGATGGAACACTTTCAAGGACTTTCCTTTTTTTTACGGAACTCGTCTTTACTATTATCAAACTTGTAAATTTGGAATATCTGTGAAATGGAAACAAAGACGACTAAGTTTATTTATGCTGGAACAAAATATATTAAACGTGAGTGTAATAAAAAAAGGGTATTTATTTTGATAAAAAGAAACATCATACAAAATACCAGAAAAAATAATGCTCACATGAAAGATGCCCTGAACGAAAAATATTAGGTTTGTTCGAACCCGCAGTTCTGAGCAATTCTAGGATCAGTGCGCATGTGTATTACAAGTGCACTGTTCGAGCCGTGCAGTTCTAGAATTACAAATTCTGAGGAACCGTTAATTCACTGTTCGAACCCTACACAATTCGTAATCAAAATTTCGTTCTGAACGGTTCTAGCAGTTCTTGCAGTAGAGCAGGTATTTGCAATTCCCGCCGAACTTGAGCATGCGCAATATCTTTTCAGGTTATTCTTTTAATGGATATTTAGATTCACAGATTCTCAAAGCAGGAAAAAGTCATCTAGCAATTATATGTGCTGTATTTGTTGTGGAAACACCGTAAGCTTTATTTGATTTATAAATTCAACAAAAATACATAATAAAGCTCGATTGTTGCAAAGATAATTCTTGGAATTTAGTTATTTTGCTTTTTACCATAGTTATACAATTCTCTATTACGAACCCGTTCGGACTTACCCTCATATTAGGACTGGAACTGATGCGCCATGCGTACAACTACTAAGAATTTGTGATTCTCGAATGGTTCCGAACTGTTCTGTGGTGCCAGGTTCGAACAAACCTATTGATAACTTCTTTCCTGTTTTCCAGTTTAAAGATAACGTTTTTTGGAACTGTTTAGTTGTTATGACCACTTGTTTTTTTATATTTTGAGAGTTGATTTATTCTCCCTGGAATTATGTAACTTTCTATCATTCCTAAAGGAGCTAATTGAATCATAAAGAACTAGCAGACAGAAAAAAATATAAAATTTAAGGAAACACTTATAAAATAAGTAATATGTAACTTTAGTGGTGGTGCCTACCACTAGACTGGAATTTAATTTCAGAATCGTAAATCTCCCACATATGCAATCTGAGTTTGAGAATAATTTTTAAGTACTCTCATCTTCGAGAGAAATTGATTTTTGTTTTCAAATGTTTTTATATAAGAAAGGTGTTAAATTGTCGCATCGATTAGAGGAATATAAGTTTCCTGGAGAATTTAATTTCTTTCTGTATTTTTCTCTTGAGGTATGGTAATAAATAACAATAAGAACCATGTTTTAAAAACTATTGTATTGTAGCACAGTTGTTGGTGACAGGTTTTTGGAAAGCTTAGGCTTGATAAAATCTAGATCTTAATCAACTAGCACACTGTTACCGCTCAACCATCCTTGATCAAAGAATTTTCTTGTTATTACTAAAATAAGTAGGTGCCTTCTAGTGTACGTGTTAGGCAGGTGGGTGTTTAGAAAATGTCCATGTTCATCCTTCTTGAATCCATTTGTGGCTTGAACGTCAAATGACGATTTGGGGAAAGTTTTGAATTCTATTTTAGTTTTACCTCTTTACACGAACGGAAATCCAGGATTCCGCTAAACGAATTTTGAAAACAGCAAATCTAACATTTAAGAATATATATTAAGACTATACTCGCTCGTGGGAACACCCTCAAGTACCAATCTGCACTTAGAATACTACCAGCATTGGAACCTATGTTTTCATTGCTAGAATGTTTAATACGGTACCAGCTTCAATCAAAAACTGTAAAATGTTACGGTCTCTTAGCGCGAAACTGGGTTACTCTCTCCACCAACATTATGTTTATTCTGTTATAGAATTCTTTAATTTAGAATAAGATTATCCTTTTTTTCTAGCTGCGATTGGTTCTCTTTTTCTATTTGCTTTGTACTTTTTGATACATTTATTTCCTTTTTTTCTATTAATTGTGCTTTTTGTTATTATACGTATAGTGACCGGCATATTGCAACATAGGGAAAATATTTTAATTATTAAAACATGGTATTTTTCTTTAATAGGCTCCGGCAAATCCCAAATTTTATTTTGGTACACATCACATGATCACTAGTGTGGCGGCAAATTTTAAGAATATGCTATGAATCGACAACAAGTAAGGTTAGATGACAAGTTGCTCAGAATTTGATTGTAGTGTGATTTTTGTAAACATATCTAAAAAAATAGAAATCGCAATTTTATTGAGTTACTTAAAAATAAGAAAATGGAAATTGTTATTTATAAAAATATAAAAAATTGCGATTTTTAAATATGTTTACAAAAATTTGCGTGTAGCCACAAAGTTAAATTCTAAGCAGCCTTTCCCAATAACTATTTTGGATATCGTGCCATCTAACCTCACTTGTTGTCGATTCGTAGCATATTTTAAAAATTTATCGCCATACTAGTAATCGCATGTTGTGTGTGAAAATAAATTTTGGGGTTTTTAAACATGCTGAACCCATTCCCCAAAAAAATTTGGCATATTTTAATAACTAAAGAATTTTCCATCTTGCAACTTTTATGCCGGTTACTGTATAAGTATATCATGTTTGGATTTACCTTATTTTTCGTATTTACTTGTTGCTTCGTAGCACGTTCTTATTACTTATTTGTTTTTTGTTAATTTAGCATACATTATTTTGGTTTATTTTGATGTTTATGTAGGTACGTATTATACTTTACTTTAATAAATAATTGCCTCACTTATATCATTAATCTCTATTAGAACAAGGCATAAATTTCCATAAAGTGTAGCAAGTAAAAACTCTTTTTTCATCTAATTTTCATCACCATTACTATTAAATAGCTAGCAAGTTCCTTGTTCACGAATATATTTTGCCAAGAACAAATTTTTTGTTTTATAATTTGACATTTTATAGATGGTCAAAGTAAACAGGTATAAAGTACTCTGTATCGCCTTAACTATTTGAAAATTTCTTTCTCAGGGTTAAAGAAAGGTAGTGTATAGCGTGTCCACCTTGTACCTTGGTGGAAAATAATTTCTTCCCTGAGTAATTTAAAGAAAAAGTCAAATAAAAAATATTGGAAAACAAGCGCTGCGCAGCATAAAATACACCGGGTGTTTAGCTTCCTCAGCGCACGATATGTTTTTTTGGAACATCATGTATTTTATTACGTTTTATTATTATTCTGTAGATAACCTCTACTTTGATGATGATCATGTGGCTTTACACTCCTTGTGGAGTAGCGCCGCTCGTAAGCTGTCTAGGACTTTAATTTCGGGATGGGTCGTACCCCCTTTCTACATTATTTCACTGCATAGTCTGTTACACCTTAATTAGCGATTCTGTCGAATCTACATTTAAAATATTTCAATCAGCGTAATTTATTTTCGCGCCAATATCATCATTGTAACGAACTTCGATATTTCCCACCGTTTGTTATGATATACCTAGTCACCCTCCGAAATGGTCGAATCTGTGTGTTTTTACGCTAGATCTTAGTTTCATTGCTATGTTTATTTTTCAATAAAACACTCAATATTTGATATTTCAAAGTTTTACCTGGCTAAATACCTTCGTAATGGATCACCCTTCCATATTGTAGCAATAAATTTGAATTACCCTCATTACTCATTACAACTTTCGTTAATTATAATGCCTCAGGCTGTAATCGAACGCATCACATACTCTTTCTAAGTCATGGAATTTCTTTGTTTTTCCTAGTTTTTAAACAATACTTAGTTCAATAATAATACTCATCTTGCTCTACAATATGGTCACATTTTAAATTGAATTTTATCCGCAGCGAATCGCAGTAAATAGTAATTAATCCGTTTCTATGAGCACATCTCGCTTACGTTTTAGTCAATACATCTATGCTTGCATTGTTATTGGTGTACGGAATATCTCGAATTCTAGTTGGAGCTAGCACTCGTCTTGTAAACAGCATAAATAAGAGGGAACCTTCCAGCTAAAGAGAATCATTCATCCGAGAGCAGTCGAACTGTTTGCCGGTTAAGAGTAGCCGTAGGTGATAGCTGAGAAGTAGCTGAGAAACCCCTGTTACCTTGGCATACTACATATTTGTCGTCTGATATAACGCTTCTGGGTGAGATCTATTACGCAAGGCCTATTTCCTGGCGATTATTTGTTTTGCGAATATTTCACGTTCAGTCGATCGCCTAGGAAACGCACGGTGGTGCAGATCTAAATTGGTTTTTCTATCCTACGGATGCCGGTCAGACCTGCACTAGAACGAACTTACAGTCATTGATGGAAACTTTTACCCGTCGAAACGCGTCTGATCCACCCACACATCCACCGCGTGTCACAACCTGTACCTCCATGTGAGTTAATCTTAAGCTTTTTATTTTGTATAACATTACGAACTATAATTAATATCTTTTGTTGTATATTTGAGTCGTTTTGTATTATTAGCTGTGGTCATTTAGCGTGCCTGTTTATTACAGTTCGTAACCTCTATGTATTCTCGATCGAGGAATTAGTTTTGCATTTAAGTTAAGAGAATTTGAATTGCGCTTCACGCAGCTGCTGCTAAATAATTTGGAAGTTTCTTAGTAAAGTTACTTATTCATTTTTATGTGATATTTATATTCTACCTGAATAACTTGGCACATTTACTTATTATATTTCTGTGTCACATTTGCCTGAATTTATATTCATAGTTTACTTGGTCAATATTAAATTTGCTGAATATTTTAATCTACTTTTGCTGAATTATTTTGTATTATCGTACCATTCCTTTTTTCCCTATCCCTGATAACTCTAAAGGGTTTTCTTCGAGCATTTCAACATCGAGCGAGACGACGCGTTAAACTCATTCAGTTGTGTCCTATTGAACAACGAATTATTTACCCAGGAGTTCGAATACTGGGTTGTCGTCATCGTGAAGAAGCGTGCGAAAGCCACTTACTACTATAGCAACAGTCAAATAAAGTTATATCTACTGTAATGTTCAATATTTACGACAACCACACGCTCCGCTGTCAACCTCTGAACGAGTAGGTTCTCTCTCTAAACGAGGAAGGTCGGGCTAGCCACTCGTTGGTAATTAAATATCCCTCTTGCGGTAAGAAATGGAAATTTTCTCGTTACCATTTCCCCCCAGCCAACTGGGCTTGGGGCGTCGATGTTAAATATTAAATATAAGTCCAGATAACGACGATTGTAGGGTAACATGGACAAATCTACTCTTCAGTTAATTTTCCTATTCACGTAATTCGTCCAAATTCATGTAGAAATCGTCTAAAATAAGCAACAGCGTAAATTGAAAGGTATTTTAAACAATATTTCATCAATTAAATCTTTATCCGAAATGTTTAAGTAAATCGTTGGAGAATTTTCACGTTTAATATTTGTCAACCAGCTGTAGGTCATAGATATTGCCTACTGTCAGCTGGTAGAGTTCCTGCATGCGTTCTTCCATGCTACTTTCTTTTACAAATAATTTCATTTCATCGAAATTCATCGTAAAAGTTTCTATTTGGGTAACTTATCAAAATTGGCAGTGGAATAAAACAATCGCCGGTCTTTCGCGATTTAAAATAAAAGAAAGATGAGCGACGCCATTAATTTGTCATCAATCTTTATTCAGCCTTTGTTGAATTAAAGTGTTTCTTAACTCTGATCCCAATTTAAAGTGCTCGAATGTGAAATCAAAGTATTTATTTGAAGAGAAAAGGGTTAAATTTCCAGAACAGCCAGTTTCCTGTAGAGGTTATATAAACAGAGAGTTTATATAACATTGGCATCGTTCAAATTTCAAGGTTAGTTACATTTATAATATTAAAATTCGTCAATTTCGTTTTATTAATTTGGAAATTCGTTATAAAATTGCCAAAAGAGTATCCAGGGATACTCCCAAACCCACTAAGATTTGAAAATTTTAGTTTAAGTTAGAAAATTTAACAATTCTCCCAAAATCCCATGAGAAAAATATTTCACTACATTATTTTATTACATCCTTGGTTTACCTTCTTTATCTATCGTACAGCCATGGAATAAAATTTGGAGCATCATACTTTTAACTGTTTACTCTTGCAATATATTTAATATTTAGAACTTGTTTGTATAATTTATGCTTGTTAACCTCTTTTCTTTATCTTTAACAATAAATGTCTTTTATTGTAAACTTACAGTTTTCAGTTTTATTTACTTTGTCTCATGCTCTCCATTCAACAATTAAAACATTTAGTGAATTGAAACTGTATCAAGTCTTCTCCATTTTCCTCTGTCCTTCGCGGCTTCTTCTGCATTCTTTATTCCAGCTCTGTTTATGTCGTTTGTAACTTCTTATATCCATCTTGTTCTTGGCTTTCCTTTTCTTCTCTTATCCGCAGGCATCCAGTTAAAAATGGTTTTTATTACTTCCTCTTCCTCCCTTCTCTATACATGACCCAGCCAGTTTGCTCGTTGTTACTTCATCTTGCTCACTATATCCGTGTTTTCTAGTATCTCTAATATCTCCTGGTTTCGGACACATCTATATTCATTTTCCCTAGTTTTAACCGGTTCTATTATTTTCCGTATTATTTTTTCTCAGTCATTCTCAGTTTTTCTTCTTCAGTTTCTGTCATTGAAGCTATTTCAGCTGAATACATCATGATAAATCTGATTAACGTTTTGCAAATTTTCACTTTGGTCTTTGGAGTGCGTACTTTAGAACGAAGAAGTTTTCTATTTGCGTAAACGGCTTTATTCGGAGCCACAATTTTCTCTTCGATTTCATCCGACCTATCCCCTATATTGGACATTGTCACCCCTAGATATTTAAGTTGCTTTACTTCCTCAAATTCCCTAACCTCCACTTTAGCCGTTTTAAAATCACAAGCAATATGAATAATTTACTGCATTATGTACGCATATGTCGTACTGTTTTAAACAAGGTAAGCGCAATTAATAATGTGCATATAAATAATATGCATTTCAAGAATTCTAAGTAAAAAATGCTTTATTTTAAGAAAATGAAACTATTGATTTATGAACAATACCTAAACGCTTTCTGGAATTAAGAAAGTTACATATTTACTATCCTTAAGAAAATATTGTTTTGAGCTATAATGGCCATTTACTTAGAATTGCGTTCTGCAAGATTTCGTTGAATCAAGTTAACAAATGTTTTAAACAAAGAAATACAATTAATACAACGCCAAGAAAACATTTCTTTTGATTTAAAACAGTTATTGTATTACAGATAATTGAAACAGTAATTGTCTTGAATTAAGGCGGACAGCTTTGACACAAGTAAACGTTTCTCTGCGTGCAGGCGAAGATGGTGACAGTTATGATTAGAATCGATTTACCTTCTCTGTTGGCGAGTTTGACGTAAATATTAGTTTTATGGGTTTCACTCGTAAATATTAGCAACTGCTTCTATCACCCTTGGTTTGAACGCCAATTTGGACACTCAGCTTATTAAGACTACCTGTTTTAGCTAAGCAATTAAAAACTTGATAGAAAATCTGTTTACAATTTATATTTTTGTCGATATATTATTTCTTTTAAATTAGTGTCCAGATCTAGTTCCACTTAACTTAGAAATTGCTGTAGAATCATCATGATAATTAAACTTCTCCTTTATGACAAGTTTCTTTTCTCTGCCAGAGTCTTCACAGAGACAAAGAATGCATCAGGAAGAATCAATAATCTATTTTAAAGAAATAAATTCTCTATCAAAAAATATCTTACCAATTTTGCTTTATATCCCACTTTCACCCATTCATTAGTAATTTAAACCAACCAGTGATGAATTTACTAGTTTAGTAGATGCATGTGGAGTCACATGTTTGTTAAATTTTAAGCGAAAAAGATTTTTTTTAGTGTAGTGACAGCCCAACGGGATGTATAAGCTAACTTGTAATAAAGACATTTATTATTATCATTATATGAGCTCCACGAGGATCACTATGCAGTCCAAATCTGGCTTCATCAGCGACAAGAACTGTATGCCATTTTTCATTCCAATTGCTCAGATTTAGTACCTAAATTTGTCTTTCACATATGTGTCTTGCAAACGAAAGCGCATTCTCATTACTTTCAGAGACAAATCTAACAGGCGGTTATCGTAAGTGACCCTGTATACTGTGCCAGTACCGTGAATATTTTCTGCAGATCAAACAGCTTGTTCACAAACTGCTTGCGAAATACATTTGTTTCTTTTATTTTCCGCAAACGTAATTTATTTCAACTGCAACCGTCCCATTTCCTTCACACGTATAAATTATTTTTATACCACTGCAGTTCATACCGCGAGGAGCATTCAAGAGGCTAAATACTTTTCATTATCAACGTGATTCTATTTTATATTTTGTCGCGGTATCGATGCACATCGACTGCCTTAGTGTAACTCTTACTTAGCATTGCTTTTATTTATTTCATATTTTTGAACCATATAAGAAAGTCGTCTGTGTAAACTAATCAGACAGGTTAGGAAGAAGTGGGGCATGAAGAAAATTACCGTGAAGAATATACCCATAGCAACATTGCTACTCTCATCTGTTGGTGCCAATAACTTCTCTATAAAACGTAGTACAAATCCTGTTATTACCAGAGACGTAGGTGTATCTAAATATATGTACATATGGAAATAAATACTAGGTACAGATGGTATGTACATCAGTAGGGATTTGAGTACATTTACACGGTTTTCAAGATTAATCTTAGCTCCACGTTGCTAACCTAGTACAGATAAAATAGCTTAGCTAAGAATGCAACAAGGTTACCTTTCAAAACCACATAAAACGAAACGTTAAAACCCGAACACAGATAGAAGTTCTTATTTAAATGTCTTCATATAAGACTTCAAGATCAACAAAGAATCACCAAAATATCTTACACTGCGGCGTTATGAAAGCATAATTTTTGAGATTAAAGGTATTACTTGCATTAAAAGTGGAAACCTTTCCATAGTAGTTTAATTACGAACAGTGTCAGGGATTTTTATTTCGTATAATCATTTCCCTTTAGAATTGTTAGTTCTCTCTCAATCAGAAAAGAGTACGGTTTACTTTCTTCATTTTTGAATATATCTCACCCCAGTAACGAAAGCTGTAGAGATACGATATGAAAATGATATTTAGGTTTAAAAAGATGCTGTAAGCACTATGGCTAGATATGGATTTTAATATTGGTCACTTTCGACAGATTTTGGAGTTATACCAAGATAATTATTAGAAAACAAATTTCATAGGACGGCATTTTGTCACACGCGTCCGAAATTTGAGTTTAGCAAACGGAGAAGTGCAATAAAATGCCGTCCTATCAAACGGGTTTTCAATACTATTTTTTTCTGTTTTGCATTTCTATGACTTAAAGAATGTATTTTAATTTTTTGAGTTGTTGGAGGGTTGTAAGCTTATGCTATACGAAGGTTGGTCACATTGACACTGACTAATTGACGTTGTCTAAATTCAAAAATTTGTCATTGCAGTTACATTTTATTTGTATTTAAAGGCACACATAACAAATAGGGGATATTTAATGCAATAATATAAATTGTACACCACCTAAGCTCGGTAATTTATTACTCAGTAAATGACGTGAAGTGTATAAAAAATTAACGTTTCTATGCTTGCTGTACGCAGAATAATGTTAAAACAGTATATGAAAATATCTTGTTGGCATATTTTCAAGTACAAAACAAAACAAACAAGTCTTATACTTTATGGTGCATGTCTTAATATCTACAAAAATACTATAAATCACAAGCAATTTTGCAATTTTCGTCAGTAGATTACGAATCAAAAAACCTAAAATATTATAGGTGGAAGAAATTAATGAATTTTATTAAGAACCTGATCCCTCGTAATAATGTATGGAGTATATCTAGGCTTTAGGTTTTATACAGTTTTATTTATTATAATGGTGTTCAATTTAAGTTGTCTTAATCACGGTCCCAAAGTTTTCGGCAAATGTTCAAATGGTTTGCAGTTGTACCAAACGGCGTTTAATTAAGTTGTCGCTGGAAAAGGAATATCACAATTATCTTGTTCTAACTATGACGGGTTAGTTTTTGGGATCTGGTTTAGCAAAATGTCTTACAAGCTAGTTATTCGGAAAGGAATTTACAATCTAGTTGGGCGAATGCCCGAGCGCAATGTAGTGGCCATTTATCAAGAACAAAATATTTCTGCATCAACAATTTATCATTTCACAAAGGAATGTGAAGAGGCTAAGTGGTCGACCAAGGTCAGCCAGGTGAGGGAACAAAGTAATTGAAGCGGTTAAAGACAGAGCGAAAATTAGCTGGAAGATTTTGTGTTTTAAAGACTACTGTTTTTCGATCAATTTCCTGAAATAGCGGTAGTGCTTCGAAAACGAAGAAAGGCACCAAAACGTAACGCGGCTCAGTTAGAACGAATTCAGATGTTGTCGTGCTCTAAGGCGCATCCATTTTGTCAATAAACTGATTATTACGGATGATGAGAAATATTTTACTTTGTCCCAGTCAGAGATGAAAGGAAACGACGGTTTTTATATTCAAAGGTAATTCCAAATTTGAGGACAACATTTTAGTGCGGTGTACCATCGACCCTGGTGTTGTCCAGAGGATGATGGAACAAGTCAGAAGAAAACTGACGACCATTGAAGATAATAGTCCACTATCAATAATTTGAATATTAAGTATTTTTTGTTATGTTAATTGTTAATTGTTGTAACAATTAGTTCAGTCTTGCTGCTGATGATGATAGCTTGGCTATCGAAACGTGCGCCCAGTACGAATTAAGTGTTGTGGTAAGGGTTTTAGTGTACCGTTTCAGTTGTAACAATTAGTTTAAAAAGTAAATCAGTTTTAAAGGAGTTATTCATATCTAAACATTTTCTGGAAACTTCGGGACCATATGTTAATAAGTTGCGCTGGTGTATGTAGGCGTGAAGAACTAATCAAGATAACATTAAACGACGGAATATAAGATTGTAATACCTGAAACAAAGAATGATATTTCGAACGTTTTTGCAATCACAACTGGTACATGGATTGGTTTAGTTAAAAAAGTATGCTGATTTTTTACCAAAGAATATTATTCATCGTTTCATGCTTAACCCTTAACCGGTGAGGTGACAACTGTATTGCATAACTGGTGAGGTGGGATCTAGCAAACCTGTATGTTCTAATCAAAGAAAAAAAAACTATTTAAAAAAAAGTCAGCGCATACCGTTTCTGGAAAGCTGGTGCATCAGTCTTGTAATATTATTTGGCGTGAAAAAAAAGTTTCAAGTAATACGCAAAATTATATTTGCATATCTGGTCACATACAGCAAATTTTCAAAAATAAAAACAGTGCTCTCTTTGAAATATATATACAAAAATAGCACTATATATGCTAAATACAGAACATCGAATGAAACTATAAATATAAAAGAAATAAGAAAATAGCACGATACCAAATAAAACTAATTTTAAAAACAAATCACAGTATGTCGTCTAGCCTAAGTCTGCATACAGTCTTCGCATATGTAATTGGCACATTCCAAACGAATCGGCTGTTTCCACGACGCACATCCATACCGGGTTTTTCTGTCGCTGTTTCTGGGACAAAATGCGCACCTGCTTTTTTAATATGGTATATTTTCCACATTATTTTGAGTGAATTTTTGTAATCTTGGATATAGATAGTCTTAGTTCACGTGGAAGTCGCTCATTCAATATCCTTCTCTGTAAATGTGGAAAAACTAGTTCATATGTAAGTCTTTTTACAATGTTTAATCGAGAAATTTGTTTAGTGGTGGGTAAAGAATTGGAAATGACGTATGAATTGACACTGGAAATATCTAGGATCGCAGAAAATATTGCCATATGCCAACGTGTCGTGCGACGTCTGGTTGAATGCGTGGCACATTTTCAATCCAAGCAATTCACACACCCTTTCGTACTGTTATAAAATCGATTATCTCTGGTGTATCTCCTATATCTCCACACCTATGGTGCATGGAACAAATGACAATAGAGTCATTTTAGCCGCATTTGTTGTCGAAAAACCATATAGAGAGGATCCTGGAAGCCTTTTCCTGTCAGGAAGGAAATCTTTGGGGATCTCCTTTTTATTTTTTTAAAGGATTACTACATATGCCAGCTCACGTTTTTGCAAAATATTTAATACTTTAATACTAACAGAGCTGAACTAGTTGTCAGCGGTTACATTTCTTTTAGAGTAGCTACTGCGAGGAACCCACTTATCTGCGCGAGAATGCAGCGCGGACAATAGTTCAAAGCATGATTGGGATATATGAGACTCCACCTCACCAGTTAATGGTTAAGTACCGCAATAGTTATTACTAGAGTTTGTTAAAAAGATGGTACCGGCAGTGGCGTACCGCATAAAAGTAGGTACGTAATATACAATATTAGTGAAAAATAATATTGTTACCTTTTCCTGTCGTTTTGATGTCCACTGTTGCAATTTTCAACCGCCCTGGTAAGCTGCGTAGAATTGCAACAGCAGCAACGCTTCCATTGCCGATTCATTCAGCGGTCGACGGTGTTGTGAATACGATGTCGTATACTTCGAAAATGATCGTTCGACATCCAGTGTACTAAGATTTGCAAATGTCAGATATTGCTTTTCCTCATCTGGGCACTCTTGATTTTCAGTTATAGACCGAACCTTTTGTAAATCGGAATTTTTCGTTAAAATTGTACCAAATTTTTGAGCAACATCGACTCCTATAATGTTCGTCAAGTTTTCTAGACTGGCTTGTAAACTGTTTATGCAATTTAATACGTCTCGTGCAGATAAGTGACTGTTTTCTAATTGCTCAATAGCTTGTGCAACTTCAGAATAGTTCATGGAAATTTCATCTATTTATTGTTGAACGTCCGAATTGGAAAAAGTTGCTGACTATCTCGAACTGCTGCAGAATCATTTGAATCAAGTTTCAAGATAACATTTTTCACTTGTGAAAAATATTTCTGATAGTAAGATACTGCCTGGAGCCATGTTCCCCATCGCGTTATTGCAGGCTGAGGTGGTGGTGGTAATTTCGGACACAATTGTTTGAATACACGGATGTGTTTGGGAGATTTTTTGACGAACACTTTTTTGGTAGATGCTATTAACTTATCCACCATCGGATACTTCTTTCGATTGGTTTCTGTTACGAGGTGACATGCGTGTATGAGGCATGTTATGTGAAGAAGAGTCGGAAAGCATATTTTCAACATCCTACCAACTCTCAGCATTGTTGCGGCTCCGTCAGTAACGAACATTGTGACTTGGGTTCCTGTGATACAAAATTCTCTCAATGAATCTTTTATTATCTTGACAACGGTTTCCGCATTAGTTTTCTGAATCCTTTTACTGGATAACAACAATAAAGCTGGTGGACCATCGCGTTTTAAAAGACGCGCTACAACATGAATGACGCTGTGTTTCTGAGCATCAGTTGTTTCATCCACATATAGACAGATGTTCTTATTTCTCAACTAGTCTTTTATACATTCCTTTACTGTACCTTGCACACGTGGCAAATTGTATCGTAATTGCATAGATGTTGGCAGCTTCCATGAGGGAACGTACTTAGCCCAAAAAAAGACGAAAGTGTTCATTAGATACTAGATGTTGTGGTATGTTGCACACACTTAACATAAAAATAAAACCATATAGAAATTGCCAATATGGAATATTGTTTCTTAAATTCAATACATGACGTTTACTTTTATAATGTTTTCCACATTCAAACCTATCGCGACTTAGCAATCCGCTATTGCATATTTTGCAATAAATATGCGGACTTCTGTATTCTAATCCAGGGAAATGCCTGAGATATTTATTCACATTCGAAGGGAACGTTACACCCTTTGGGCGTCCCATCTTCGCGTACTTATTTGGCGTGCAGCGCGCAACGTATTGTCGCTTTTAACTCTCTCGCGGTACTGTCGAGGTCCACTATGGGTTGAAAATTACCCCTAGCTACGCCGCTACCGCTACGCTATTGTCATCCGGTACCACCTTTTTAACAAACTCTAGTTATTGCATATCTGCTCCCATATGGATTAACACGCTTACCTCGATTAAGAAGAAAATCAGTTGCACAAGTTGCACAAATGTTTTCGACATAGCCAAATACGTCAAATAAGTATTTGAGTGTTTCGCAGGTCACAATGCACTAATATTACTAATTCTAAATCTTATAAATTTGCTGCTGAGGATGCAACAACTCAAGGAAACTTAGTTTCCACTCATGACTTGCCTGGAATAACAAATAGTCGTGACTCGTCTCATATTTCTATAACGATATACAGTGATTACAGTAACCATAATAATTAAAATCATAATTAAATAAATGTACCTAATTATCACAAGTTATGTTATTATACTATTGTATATACATTCTAATTTGCATTAGGTACATTTGCGTGTTTAAGATTTCAAATATTCATTAAGAAAGCTAAAGCTAGTTGTTGTGTCATGCCTGGAATACCAACATTAAATAATAAAATATTGCGTGTTGTAATCAAGTTCATTTCGACACTCGTTTGCGTACGGAAAAGTACATATTTCGTATGCACAATAGAACATAGCTATTTATGGTATAACACATGGGCTGAAAAGTCCCGGGCCTGACAAAGAAAACTCGTTTTTTTTTGTTAAAAATTAGCTTTATTCATCAACGTAATTTCCATCAAGAACAACGCAATCATTCCAGCCGCTCTAACATTTCAATACCACTTTTGTAAAACGATTTATCTTTTGCCTCAAAATATGCCTCAGTTTCAGCGATAACCTCTTCATTCGAGCGAAATTTCTTACCGGCGAGCATTTTTTTTAGATCTGCGAACAGCCAGTAGTCGCTGGGAGCCAAATCTGGCGAATACGGTGGATGTGGGAGCAATTCGACGTTCAATTCATGTAGTTTTGCCATTGTTTTGATTGACTTGTGACACGGTGCGTTGTCTTGATGAAACAAAATTTTTTTCTTCGCCATATGCAGACGTTGCTTTGCAATTTCGGCCTTCAGACGCTCCAATAACGCTATATAATATTCACTGTTGATGGTATTTCCCTTCTCAAGATAGTCGATGAATATTACACCACGCACATCCCAAAATACCGAGGCCATAACCTTTCCAGCCGATTGTTGTGCTTTCGGGCGCTTTGGACGAGGTTCATCAGTTGCTGTCCACTCAGATGACGATCGTTTTAATTCCGGAGTGAAGTGATGGATCCATGTTTCATCCGTTGTCACATATCGACGCAATAATTCCGGTTTGTTACGTTTAAACATGGCCAAACACTGCTCAGAAGCATCAACACGTTCTTGTTTTTGGTCAACAATGAGCAAACGCGGCACCCATTTTGAACAGAGATTTCTCATAGACAAATGCTCATGCAATATAAAGCCAGCACGTTCTTTTGATATCTTTACGATGTCAACTAACTCACGCAACTTCACTTTTCGATCATTCAAAACGATTTTGTGGATTTTTTTGATGTTTTCTGGTGTTACCGCCTCATTTGGACGTCCACTGCGTTCTGCATCATCGGTGTCTCTGCGACCACGTTTGAAGTCAGCAAACCAACGTTTTATTGTTGTTTCTGATGGAGCGGAGTCCCCAAAACACTTTTCAAGCTATTGCTTCGCTTGAACGGTATTTTTTCCCATCAAGAAGCAGTGTAAAATTAAAACACGAAATTGTTTTTGATCCATTGTTTTGGAAATAACAAAAGTAGCGTCACTCTTACCACAATAACTCACAAACTAATGAATAGAATACCATGAAATTTTAACAGCTGTCTTTTTAAGGTTAGTACTAACTGCAAAACAGGTGAATGCAATAAAACTAGCGCCATCTATGTGTTAGGCCCGGGACTTTTTAGCCCATGTGTTAAGTGGATAAAGACGAATTTTATCCATGTTTCTGAGTGGATAAAATTTCTTTATTCACGTGTATTATACAATATTTTTTCCAATCTCCCTGAATATTCAAAAAAATTTATTGCTTAGGTAATCCATTTACATAAATGTTAATTGTACTATTACTAATGTGATGAACACTTAAAGATGGAAAATTTACTCTGCTTTCGTCAGGATCAAATGTAGTGGAAGTGCCAGGCCTTTCATTTGAATTTACATCTGCCAAAAAAAGCAACTGATTCGTCGATATAGTGTTCTGCCACTGTAGAAGACTTCCACCCGCCATGCCCTTTAAGAGTTAATAAGTCAGCTCCTGCATTGGCTAGTAAATTGGTGGAAGTCCGTCGAAAACAGTGCCCGGTATAAAGATCATAATTTGGTAACTTCTAATATTTCACTATCTTTTGTGGTATTTTTGCAAAAGTGTTGATACCGATAGGTTGTATTGTGCATTTTTGATTCTGATAACAGAGAAAAAAATTTCTGTGTGGTACATTTTGTGGACGTAAATTTTTGTACAGGTAACCCACGTATAACACGGTACTTCTATAACACGATTTCGCTTTAACACGGTTCGAGGATTGGGGAAAACCCTCATACAACGCGGCATCCTAGAACACGGTTTCACTTTAACACGGTTTGAGAATTAGGTAATTCCCTATACAGTCCCTAGCCATATTACTTGAAACATGTGATAAATCAACACTTTTACCTGGAAATTCCCATCCTATTATAGTGATATTCTTTTGCTTTGAATCCGATCGTTTATAGGGGGACTAGATTATTGTATCAATAAATAAAAATACCAGAGAAATGATATTTAGAAGAGTAAAGTACGTATATATAAATATTTCAGTTATCAACTTACATTTAGCGAGTTCACAGTTCACAGAGAATGGATCGATATTTTTTAAAATATTTCGTCATAACCGTATAGAAGCTAAGTTGTGGAGTATCGTTAAGTGTTTTGTGTTGATATATCGTTATTGCAAAGGTAAAATTGTTATTCTATCTCTCTCTTAATAATTAATTATTTGGAATTTGAAAAAAATTTAAATATTTTGGGCTTTTTGTAGAAAATGCACGGGAAAGATTTAACAAGTGAACAAAAAGCCGCTATACAAGCTCTTCTACAATCAAGCAAACATTCACAACGAGAAATTGTCAAATTACAGAAAGTATCTCCTTCTTCTGTATCGCGTTTGGCTAGAAACTTAAACGAAGGAGCTAGCACATCGACACAAAGACGGGTAAAGTGCGGTCGGAAAAGAAAAACTTCGAAGGGATCTGACCGTGAAATTGTTCATCAGGATTTGAGCAATAGATTTGCTGCAATTAAAATGATTCAAAAAATTTACAAGAGAGAGGTATAGAGATTTCGGGCAGAACTGTCAGGCGCCGATTGCGCGGAAATCGCTTAATGGACCGAAAACCTGTAAAAAAGCCGCGTTTAACAGAAAAAATGAAATCTGCTCGTCTCAACTTTGCAAAAGAATATTGACATTTCACAGACGAGAATTGGAAAAAGGTGAATAACTTAACAACATGATTTTTACTGAATTAATTTTGGCAATATTTAATAGCTTTTCTTTAGTGACGAGTGCTCGCTCTATGTGTTAGTGCAGCGAGTACAATTTGTTCGTAGACGATCTGGCGAACGTCTCACACGGTTCTTCGAACTGTAAAACACCCTCCGCAGGTAATGATTTGGGGAGTGATTAGTGGAGACGGACCCGGCCCTTTGTATTTTGTAGAAGGTACAATTCGTCAAAAGCAGTACATAAACACGTTATTACCGTATTTTAAGGGGCGCATATTTATGCAAGATAATGCTCCTTGTCATGTGGCAAAAAAGGTTAAGAAATTCTTTGAAGACAATCACATACCTCTTTTACGATGGCCCGGAAATTCACCGGACCTCAATCCCATCGGGAACGTATGGAATCGACTAAAAAGTAAGGTATATGAAAGAGAAAACCCTACAAAGGAAATATTAATGAAGAATATAAAGGATGTATGGGAGAACGATGAAGATATAAAAGAGACAATCATATCTTGCATTGAAAGTATGCCCTGAAGAATTAAGGGTGTTATTAAAAATCTGGGTTATGGACTAAATATTAGTTACTTATTTAATATTTACATATGTTACAATATATTTTATAAATAAAAAATATAATACATGTATAGTTTATATTTTATTATGAAGAAACTACAAAATATTGAGTGTTTCAAGTAACTTGGCCACTGTATAACGCTTAACGTTTTTGAGGGCAAAATTCAAAATTAGGGGAATCTAGAGCATTGCAGGGGCTAGGAAAAGCCCGGCCCGCTCTCGGGCGGGCCTCGTCTCTTTTCATTACGGGTCAGGCCGGGCCTGAATTTGTACGGGCCTGACGGGCCGAGAATGTTTTATTAAATACATCAAATGGATATAACGTATGCAGTAAATGCTGTTTAGTTTTTACGTTATCGTTTGTATTAACAATTTTAATGTATGCAATGTTATGTTACGTTTTCTTTTGGTTAAAGAAAATGTAAAAATGTTTAGAAATAGACAGTGCAGATATAATTACTTAAACAGGCTAAAATAATTTAGACGGGCCAAACGGGCCTAAATTTTGTAACGGGCGGGCCGGGTGGGCCTTGTACCGAGGTAATCAATGCAACGGGCGGGCCCACTCTATACTGCAACGGGCCACTGGCTGGCCGGGCCGTGAAAAATTGGCCCGTGCAGTGCTCTAGGGGAATCCAATCTCACGGAGTAAGAGCTGTTAAGTGCACAATATATCTCAGTAGAAATTTGTCATTTCAGCTTGTATGTCGTATTTGCATGTAGAATATTATAATTTATTTAATTTTTGTTCGTCGAGTATTAAGTAGATTTCAAAATTTTGTGTTCTTCTTTTTACGTGATTACAAATTTTCGGGTGCGTATTATTCAACCTTTTTTAGATATGGTAATTATGTTTTTTATTTTTGTGAATTAATTTATAGCCCTGAACTATGTCTGGTGGATATAAAAAAATACCATTTAAAAGACATTTCATCTCTCTAGAACAAAAATTACAAATTTTGGATCGGCTCGAAAAGAGGGAAAAGGTATCATATGTCGCAAAAACCTTAGATTTTAATGAAGCAATAATTCGGACTATACAAAAAAATTAAACTTAAATTAGAGCTTCCATTGCTGTTGGTGCCATCTATAAATGAAAAGATGGAAAAAGGCTCTTAACATCTGGATTGAAGAATGTTCAACAAACGGATTCCACTGGACACTGATATTATTATATACATAAAGCTTTTAAAATCTACAACTACTTAAGGGAAAATGGAGAATCTGCAACTAACTTTGACTTTGATGCTAGCAAAGCGGGGTTTGACCGTTTTAGAAAACATTTTTCACTACAAAACCTAAAAATACAAGGAGAGAGCGCATCAGCTGATATAGAAACGGCAAAAACTTATCCAAAGGAATTGCAAGAAATTATTGAACAGGGTGGATATTCACCGCATCAAGTTTTTAATGTCGAAGAGACCGGTCATTGGTGGAAAAAATGCCCAAGAGAACATTTATTTCAAAAAATGAAGAAGTTGCGCAAGGTTATAAGGTATCAAAAAACCGTGTAACATTACTTATGTGCAGTAAGGGGATTACATTGTAAGACCTATGCTGGTTTATAAATCTCTCAATCCTCGTGCGATGAAAAACTTAAATAAGAGTGATTTACCGGTATATTGGACAACAAATAAAAAAGCTTGGGTAATTACTGATTTATTTAAAATGTGTTTTTTGAACTGTTTTATACCAAGTGTGGAAAACAACCTAAAGCAGAAAAATTTCAATTTTAAAGTTCTACTAATAGTGGATCACCCAAATGTCGAAATAAATTTTTTACCATCGAATACAACTTCTTTATTTCAACCGTTAGATCAGGGAATTATAGCTACATTTAAGACTAATTACATCAGGAAGTCAATACAATGGGTTTTGAACAAGGTCGACAACGAATCTATGGAAACCATGGAGGCATGCAAAGTTTTTACAATTTTGAACTGTAAATTCATCCATTAAAGAAATAAAACCTACGACATTACGTGTTTGTTGGAAAAATGTATGGCCGGGGTTAATTTAAAATGAAAATCTAATGGAGCAGGCGGAAAACAGAGTGGATGCAATAGTAGAACTTGCGAAGTCTCTAGGAGGGGAAGGTTTTGACGATATGACTATCGAAGATATCCAAGAATTACTGATGGAAGAAGAAACTGGTGAAGCAGATTTGGTAGAAAAGACATCTGGAACATGCCAAGATAACTCAGGAGACGATAGCACAAATGAAAACGAAGAAATTAAATATTTTACGTAAAAAAGGCCTGGGCTTAGCCGGTTGGAGTCACATTTCCTAGATGAAGATTCTTCAACTGAAAGAATCATAAAGTTTAAGAGAGAACTCAACAAGTGCTTAGCACCATATAAAGAAATTTATAAAGATGTCTCAGCTAAAAGCAAGCTATCTAAAATATCGGATTTTTTGCGAAAAGTAGAGCCTAGAAGTCATAGTGCTAAAGAAAGTTCAGATGAGGATATCTTGTCACAAAGAAAACGCCCTCGGTTAATGATGCTTAGTAGTGATGACGAAGAAAACATTACTTAATACATATTAATGTAATATTTTTCTTTAAAATTGCTTTAATAAATATATCTTAATTATACAAACATAAAACACAGTATGCATGTTTTTTAATTTTTAGAACCTAACTCCCTTTTTTGCACTGGTTCTTTGTTTCGTATAACACGGATTCGCATAACACGCCATTTTTTAGGAGCGTTATTACCGTGTTATACGGCTATTAAAGTAACTTGACAATCTTCATTGATAATTGTAAAATGTGCGTTCCCTATTTGTTTTAGTGTCCGGAAGCGAAATTATTAGAACAGACTCTTTCTCATCAATATCATCAACTCGAATTTTGTGTAGTTCGTCAATTCTACATCCGCCAGCTACTCCAATAATTAAGACTACCTATAAAGAATGAAAAATTGGAAACGTATTTCAAGGATGATTATAAAAAGTTTTACCTTCATACATAAGCACATTTCATTAGGGGCCTTGTAGAATTTGTAGAAATCTGTTTTTTTCAAATGTTCGAGACTTTTTTGCTTCGTAACCTGAAGTCTGACTTTTTATAAAAGCGATGAGCTTTGAAAACCTGCAAAACTCCGTAATAGTTAAATATAATTTAGAATATTTGAGTTTACTTACTTGGAAATATCAATTTTGTCATTTATGGATAACGTTGCTCTAAGCATTGAGTAACGACACCATAAGGTGGACACCTTTACTTTCTTTGATCTTTCTAAGAAATATACTAGCTGTATTTCCTCGTTAACAGTTTTCACATTTTTTATTGCCTTCCATTCACAAAATGTTTTATACTCCTTCTCGTAAACTAATTTTTATTTTTCTGGCAATAAATTGGATACTGCAATCGCAGCTTGGTTCCGAACATCTTGTGGTATGCTTTCTTTTTGGCTATTTGCCATTTCAAACGCACTTTTAGACTCTTAAATCGGCAAATTGAAGAATTTGCTTGAAATGTCACATGTTTTATAAACAAGCCATCCATAGTAACGAAAATTTCAAAGGTAGTGGGAATTTTAATTTTTTTAGTTTATTCGTGTTGTCAGTGGCAGTGAGAATAAAGTGTTGCTGTAAACATTTTATCAATCCTTTTGATTAAACTTTTGCTTTATTTAACGCAACAAAAGTTTATAGTATATCGTAGCAGTGTAGTGTTTAAACAAAAAACTTGGCTTTATAGTTTCATATTTAAAATATAAAAGGAAAAGTTTTATGGGTTAATTCTAGAACCTGCAAATGTTCAAGCGATAGATAGAAACGAAGTGGTTATGTGTAGTTGTTGCAGATATGTAAATTACATCTTTATACATATTAAACGCCAATAGAAATAATGTACAATTAGTCTTTGTTTGCCAGATTCTACAACTATATTCTGAAATATACAAATTGACACGATATACATATTTGCAATAAAACTTGTATTCTTATGAATAATGAAACACAATTAACTATAATTATAATATGTAGCCTGCCTACATATAATGCAGAATAAATTCAGTTTTTAAGCGGCGAAAAGGAATGCAGATGTATAGTATGCTGTCTACGACCGATATAATGGTCTTGCATTTTTGGATGTTTATTTAGTGCAATCGCTTAACAGGATCGTTGACATTGGTGAGTCCGTCCTAAGAGATTTAACCGGCACTGTTTCTATGCGCGAATATTACTAAAGCGATGCTGTTATATCTAGAAGGCGTTCTACACTAGCAAGGTGTCTAGGTATCAGATTCAGATTTTAATGAAACTTGGTGAAAATGTAGAGCATACTAAAATATGCATGTAACAATTTTTTTATTAGCTGAAATTATCTTTAAGCGGCAAACACCCTTTCGAAAGTGGACGGATTTTCGGCTTTTTCAATAGAACTGCAAAACGAAGAAAGGTAAAAGGAGGGAATAAATGCAAAAGTTGTGCAATATGTAAGGGTCTTTTGGAATAATGATTACCGTACACTACCGCTCATAAGTATTTGGGCACCGCATGAAATATTTAGATGGAAATATTAAAATATGTATTACCTCTAGTACTTTTAATGACCGCGTTGCATAATTCGTCGAGTTATTCGAGCCCTGTAGCTTGTTCCGCATGTCATCTGCTGAAGTTGGAGCAGTTTTTGTTACTTCCCGATCGAGTTCTTCCCATCATAACGCGATGGGATTCAAGTCTGGGCTTTGGGATGGCCATTTCATGATAGTTAGTGTCCCTTCCTTTTCCGACTGTTCTAAATATTGCTTGCACAATTTTGAAGTGTGTTTTGAGTTATTGTCTTGTTGGAATTCAAAATTCTGACCCAAAATTCTTACACCAGGGAGTATTGTATTTTCCTCTGAGATGCGTTTGTATTGCTCTTTTTTCATTATGCCTTGAATTTTTACGAGATCACCTGCGGATGTACCAGCAAAACAACCCCAAATCATTACCGAACCACTGCCGTGTTTGACGGTAGAGACTGTGCATTGCTCTAGTGCACGTTCACCTACAGACCTTCTTACAAACACTCGTCTTCGCGTTTCGAATTAGGATTCGTCGGTCCACAATACCTTGCTCCAATCTTCTACTGTCTAATTTCCATATTCACGTACCTATTGTAACATATTTTTCTTATTAATTTGGCGAAGCAAGTGCTTTCGTATTGCAATTCGTTCGTGAAAGCCGGTTTTTTGCAGACGGTGATTAACCGTGGACACGCTAATCGGCTTTTGGAATGGTATTGACTTCTACGGCGATTTCTGGAGCTGTTTTTCTTCTATTTCGCTTGCTGGACACCACGATTGCAATATTTTGAGCTGATGTTGTCGCCCTTGGTCTACAACTTCTTACTTTATTTAGAAAACTGCCACATTCACTGTATTTTTTGATGTTATAATCTGCAGTAGATGCATTTAAATGTAATTTTCTAGCAACTTGACGATTGCTTAACCCTAAGCTATGTTGTGCTACTATCAGAGCATGCGTTTCAACACTGATTTCTTCCCTTTTTGGCATGTTTTAAAATTTTAAACGAAGTTACAAACACTATTAGTTAAGAGATGTTGTCACTACTAACATGGAGCGATAACTGACTGTAATTTAAAAATATTACTTTAAATGGCTTTATTATTGCTTCATGATTCATAGTAAAATTACAAACTGTTACATTTTTCCTGGAATTTCAAGGAATACGCTCTTTGTTCCTATTCTATAATGCTGGAATCTATTTCCTAAATACATTCTTTGTATAAAAAAATCTAAAATCCAAGGGTGTCCAAATACTTATGAGCGGTAGTATATACAGAGTGTTACGTTTAAGTCTAACTCTTAAGCGTCCAATTTTTTCGTATCAATACGAAAAAATGTTTTAAGTAAAAGTTATTTACTTTTTCATTCTGTAAAGTCTTCCAATATATAAGGTGGTCCTAAAGTAAATGTCACCATATTCTAAGCTAGCGCTAAAGAACGCTCAGCATGTATTCTTAGGTTGATGGAAATTTCATCCGCGTTATACAATATGGATACATTTCTACCTTACTATGCTTCTTTCCATAATGCTAACTAAAGACTTGCTCGTCCTATCATTAGCTCTTGAGAAAAACCGTTGCAAAAAATCTAATTGTATATAGAGAATTTTAACTACCGCTTTATCTGAAACACCAGTCAAAACGCTCCCGATAATCCGAAATGATCTGTTTTGAAGCGAAAATGGTGTGCTTTTTCCATAACCTTGCAAGTACACGCGGCGGCGCTTAAAAAACCGGAGTCAGTGTGATAAAGTGGACAAGACATTATATTTATGGTTTACCAATCAACCTACCCGCGGCATTCCAGCGTCTGGTCCAATTCTTCAATAAAAAGCAATAGAAATGTACGAAGAACTTCTTGTCATTGAGGCTCCTGATAAAATTGATAGCATGTGAAGGATGGTTATCCAGGTGGAAAAATCGGCACGGAATTAGGCAGTTTCGAATATGTGGTGCAAAAATTATCTGCAGACCAATTGGTTGTCGAGAACTTAAAGTTTAAAGAAATTGTTGACGAAAATTCTTACACTCCCGATCAGCCATATAACTGTGACGAAACTGGTCTCTATTACAAAGCAGTAATGTGTAAAGCTTTAGCAAGTAAGGACGAAGTTTCTGCGCCTGGTTATAAAAAAGGTAAAGATCGGGCAGCAATTATTCTGGACATCATAAAACTCGCCTCATGTGTATAAGAAAATCAGGAAAGTCAAGGGAATTTAAAAATCCGAGCCCTAACGTGATGCCGTTATATTATAAACATAAAAAAAGCTCATGGATGGATTCGAAAATGTTTAGGAACAGGCTTTTTGCATTGAACAAAATTTTTTTAATGTCACTTCACTTCAACCAATGGATCAAGGCGTTTTGGAAAACAAGAAAAGAAACTACCGGAAAAAATTATTGCAATTTGTATTGGAGAAAGAGAACGAAGGGAACGATTTAAGACAAAAGTCGTGGAACAAAATTATTGGTAAACTATGTGAACCAATAGAATCGAGTCAACATGAAAGTGAAGAAGATGGAGATAATGTATATGAGCTTGGGATCATGGCTTTAAGGTCATTACTCCAGAAAATATTGATGCATAGGTTTCAGTTAAAAAAGGAAGATGGTGAAGAATTGTCACACTTAGGCCTAACTAATCTAACTAGTGAAAATGAAGATCCCCTTGACAAAGACGAAAATTGTGAGGCAAAAGGAAATCCAATGCAAAATATTTCACACCGGGAAGCAGTAGAGTGTTTAGACAAGGCATTAATTTATATAGAAAACTAACCAGAAACAAGCACGACTGATGTCTATTTAATTAAAAAATGGAGGGACATTGTGGCAAAATATCAATACTTATGCAAGTCCAAGCAATTAAAAATTGATTCTTTTGTAAATCATTGTTTAATTTTTTAATAACAAAGAAATGCTTTTGATAGATAGGTATATAACTACTTTGTAAAGTTCTAAAAGAAGTTCTATAATAAAAGGCATCTAAATGTGCACACATAAATGTAAAATTATTTTCACCTCCGTTTTGTCCGAAATTTCGATTATCCGAAATGGGTTCGGTCCCGTACATCTCGGATAATCGGGAGTCTACTGTAATTATGAATGCCTATATAAAAAAAAGGTACTACTATAATTTTCAGTAAATTATAGGTATACGTGAAGTGAAAACTTAATACGAAATTAAAATTGTAGTGGCTATAAAGAATAATAATAAGACATATCCAACAATAAATAAAGGTAAAGTAGCAGGTAGATAATTATAAGAAATCTAAATAATATCAAAATGAGTGAGTATTCTTTCAAATAAAAGAAAATATTTTTCTAAATACTATCTAATCGAATAAAAAGTAAAAAAAAATCTTTTCCAGAAATAAATGAAAACATTCTTGGTATTATGATATCAGATTAAAACTGTAGTAGAGGTAAGGGCAAATTATTAAAATAAATACTCAAATACATTGCCTTCGTGTTCTTGACAGTATGATAGTCCGTTATAAAATTCATCGTGGACACGTGAAAAGGTTCCAGGAATAATTCTAATAGCACACGCAGAGAAATGGGTTCTTGCATCAAGTAAATAAATTTTCATGCAAAAATCAGTCTCTATTGAAGAATAACTATTTATTTTATATGTGAATAAAGACGAATTTTATCCAGAAAAAAATAGTTTAGATAATGTTTTTAAGTGGCTTGGGTAATCCATTTACAGATAATGTTTTTAAGTGGCTTGGGTAATCCATTTACATAAATGAAACAGTTCACTAGAACCCTTACCACAACACTTAATTCGCACTGGACGCACGTTTCGATGCTGCTGATGATGATAGCTTGGCTATCGAAACGTGCGTCCAGTGCGAATTAAGTGTTGTGGTAAGGGTTTTAGTGAACTGTTTCAGTGTTCCAGTGCCACAGTTTTAGAGTATCCGTTTAGTGACATTTACATAAATGTTAATTGTACTATTACTAATGTGATGAACACTTAAAGAAGGAAAGTTGACTCCGCTTTCGTCAAGGTCAAGTGCAGTGGAAGTTCCAAACCTTTCATTTAAATTTACATCTGCTAAAATTTTTCTTGACGTGCATATTTTTTGAGCAACTGATTCGTCGATATAGTGTTCTGCCACTGTAGAATACTTCCACCCTCCGTGCCTTTTAAGAGTTAATAAGTCAGCTCCTGAATTGACTAGTAAATTTGTGGAAGTCCGGTATGAAGATCATAATTTGGTAACTTCAAATATTTCGCTATCATTTGTGGTATTTTTGTAAAAGTGTTGATACCGATAGGTTGTATTGTGCACTTTTGTGGACGTAAATTTTTGTACACTTCTTGTAAATTTCTATTAAACTAACTTGACAGTCTTCATTGATAATTGTAAATGCGCGTCTTATTTGTTTTAGTGTGCGGAAACGAAATTATTGGAACAGACACTTTCTCATGAATATCATCAACGCGAATTTTGTGTAGTTCGTCAATTCTACATCTGCCAGCTGCACCCATAATTAAGACTACTTATAAAGAATGAAAAATTGGAAACGTATTTCAAGGATGATTATAAAAATTCATACCTTCATATATAAGTACGTTTCGTTAGGAGCCTCCGACAAAAATTTGTAGAAATCTGTTTTTTCAAATGTTCGAGACCTTTTTGGTTCGTAACCTGAAGTTTTTTTTATAAAAGCGATAAGCTTTGAAAACCTGCAAAACTCCACAATAGTTAAATCTAATTTAGAATATTTAGGTTTACTTACTTGGAAATATCAATATTTATGGATAGCGTTGCTTTGAGCATTGAGTAACGACACCATAAGGTGGACACCTTTGTTTTATTTGATTTTTCTAAGAAATAGGCTAGCAGTATTTCCTCGTTAACAGTTTTCACATTTTTTATTCCCTTCCATTCATAAAATGTTTTGTACTCCTCTTCGTAAACTAATATTGATTTTTCTGGCAATAAATTGGATACTGCAATCGCAGCTTGGTTCAGAACATTTTGTGGTATGCTTTCTTCCTGGTTATTTGCTATTTCAAACACACTTTTAAACTCTTAAATCGGCAGATTGAAGAATTTGCGTGAAGTGTCACATGTTTTATAAACAAGCCATCCATAGCAACGAAAATTTCCAAGGTAGTGGAAATTTTTTTTTTTTTTACTTTATTCGTGTTGTCAATAGCAGTGTGAATAAAGTAAATATTGTACTCATCCTTTTGATTAAACTACTATTTTAGTAATAAGATTTAATATATAAAATCAACATTTTATAAATAGGAATTGGAAAAAAATATCTTTATTTCAAGACTATAAAAATATATAAGAAAATGATTTTCTTGAAATGTTATTTGGATTAGATATCATTTAAGGTGCGTTCACATAGGGTAGCGTGAAATTATCGGTAGGATGAGCGCGAAATTATTTGCAATGTTCCGCCGTAATTTTTAAAATAATTTCGTGACATAATGATAACTGACATCTCGGTTGACTTTGTCGTTTCATAACCATAATTTATCTGTTAATGAGTTCTTTTGTAACGGATGAAATGATACAGAAATGTTATATACTCTGTTTATAAACAGTTTCTGCAAAAATCATGACAAACAAATATAAAAATAAATGTAAAAAGAGAAAAAACGTTGGCGAGTATATTCCATCAATACCTACTCAAAAGAAACAAGGGGACTATTTAAATTTGATTCAGGAAATCTTAAATCATGATCCTGATTCTTATATGCGGGAATGAATGTTGTTTATTTGAAAATTTATTAAAAATAGTAGAAGTAAATCAACGGTTTGTCAAATATTTCGAGAAAAAGCGCTGTGTACTGAACTACAACTTGTCTGCTAGACAACATGAGGCAGTCTCTTAATTATATATATGCAATAGAAGGCATGCACGTTCATATAAAACGACTTAACAATTCTGACTCTTTATATTACAACTATAAGAAAACTTTTAGTATTTTATTTGCTGTATGCGATGCAAATTATGAATCTGTATGTGTGGATACAGCGGCCTATGAATCTTCAAGTGATGGACGAATGAATGATAAAAAAATCAAAGAAAATTAAACCAAGCTATGTATGTACATAAATGATAACGATATAAAGAAAGCATTTTAAATATGATTTTTGATTTGTAGCAAATTATCATAGAAAGGAATAGAAATGAAATAAATGCAATACAATTTATTTAAATTTTATTTTATTCATCGTAAAAGAATAAATAGAAGTTGGAATAGAAACAACTAATGTTTATCGAAAAAGGATAACACTATGTACGTGATTAGAAAGTCAAATCAAGGAGATATCAAAGAATTATAACATTTTATCCTTTCTTAAATGATATTGTTAGCAAATGTTTCTATAGACTCACCCCTATAACGTTTCTTATAAGTTTAATTTAATTTAATTCTCACCCTTACATTTCCATATACTTTGATAGTTCCTTAGTAAAATGCATAATACAACCTACATATTAAGGTTGTCTTCATGTACGAATATGCTTGAAATTTATTATCAGATAACTAAATACGTATTGCACTTGTTTGAAAAAAAAAAAAATAAAATAATTCTACAGACTATATTTGAAACAAATCAAAAATTACAAGTGTCTTGAAGTAGCAGTCTTCGCATCTTTTTGGTAGTAAATTTTAATGGATAGAAAATTCTATATCCTGTAAAGAATTTTAACAAATATATGGTGAAATAGAAAGTCAAAGCTGTAACGTATAGATTAATACTATACAAGGCATTAGTTGTGTTGTCCGACACCTCTAAGTACTTTTTCCAGAGCAAGCGTTGTTTCGAACACATATCCCATTCAGGTTTTTTCCAATTTATATGGATGCTTTTACGAAAAGCACCACAGCAAATTTCTAAGGTTAGTATCGTACACTTCTATTTTATGAAACACTACAATTCCATCTTTACTGATGCGAAACAAATTAACCTCACTTCAACTATACACAATATACATTCCTCTTTATATAGATAATGTAATGGGATGTTTCAACGTGAACAGCGTATGTTAAATTCATTACTAATATTATATCAAAATTCGCCGAGATTAGATTTTAATAGAGTTTAATGCGGAACTTGAATTATTTTCGATTAATGTTCGAGTTCCGACATTATTGATTATTTATATTATCAATCTTTCCTTAAAAAAAAAAAAAAAGACTCGGTTAATAACATGTTATAGGGGAGAGTCAAAATCTCAGCTTTTTTTAAGTTATTTATAGAGCGGGCCAAGAGCGCCACGCGCCAGGTTCGCAATCAGGCTGCCGGGCGCATATATGTATGTAAACATAGGTAATTTAAATATGTAATTATTAGGACGAGGACCAAAACCACTGTCTATTACGTCGTGAAGACGCGCAAATATACACCTGCAGTTTGGGTGTTCGTTGATAAATAGGGCGTTGTTCACAGTGGGCCACTACGAAAAAAAAGTTCATTCATCGACGGCTACGAACTAACAGCGCGCTTATTCATTTACGGATGACGCGCTCTATTCATCAACAAATGACGAGTCTGCAGATGTTACGTTTGCACCACTTCGTGGCATACTAGAAACAAGCGTGGGTGTGCTCGCTTTAGTGATTATGTCTAACGTAACTATTAAAAATAAACGGCCATTACCTACGAAAGTTAATAAATTTCTTAGTGAATTTGTGGATTTACACTACAATGGGAGTACAATTTTCTGTAAATCTTGTAAAAAGAAACTACTGTGCTGGAGCAAACGTGATTGTGAAAGACATATAAATAGCGCACACCACAGAAATAAAAGAAATGGTGTGTCACAACAACGTCAATTTCAATTAGAATTGCTTTTAACGTTTATGGTATGTGGTCTACCACTTCGTATACTTGATAAAAAAGCATTTCGAAAATTCTGGGGTACATACAATACCGAGTGGATACTACCATCTCGGACAGCGTTACGGAGAGATATTCCACGAATACGTGAGGACATTGAAAATCGAATTAAAGCCGAATTAAAAGATAAACAGCTGTGGCTATGTCTTGATGAGACGACAGATTGCAAAAAAAATTCTATTTTGAATATAATAGTGCGCGTATTAGATCCTATTAAACCAAATTTTGCAATTCTATTAGCCAGCAGAAGATTAAAACAGTGTACTAGTAAAGCAATTACGGCCGTAGTTCTCGAAACGTTACAAAAATTTCAAGTGTCAACCAGTCAACTGTTGTTGTTCATGAGCGATGGTGCAGCAACAATGTGTAGTGTAGGCCGTTCCCTTAAAGAAAAGTGTGAAGGACTTTTACATGTTACGTGTAAAGTCCATGCTTTACATCTTGTGGCACAAACTATTCGAGAGTGTTACCCGGAGGTGGATGCATTAATAGCAAACACAAAAAAGTGTTTCTCAAAAGTCCTAAGAGGACTAGGGCATTCCACAGGTTATGCCCTGGTATTCGAGAACCACCACAGCCCATTCTTACGCGTTGGGGAACGTGGTTAAAAGCCGCTTTTTATTATAATGAACATTTTCAAGAAGTCAAATCCGTTATTTTGCAATTCGTCCCTGCCGAAGCTAGAGCTATTAGGATGAGCCAGAAGGGATTTCTCGATATTTCTGTTGAAACACATCTAAAGAATATTAGCAACAATTACAAAGGGTTAGTAGACGCGATAGAAAATTTGCAAAATTCTGGATTGTCGTTGGTAGAATCAGTGCAAGTCGTGGACGAAGTTAGTACATTGTTACTCAGTATAAACGATGCAACAAGTGGACGAGTTTTAGCTAAGTTCGATAGTGTTTTAAAAAAGAATCCGGACTACACGAGATTAAGACAAATGTGCGATGGGGCATCTGCAGATTCCTTGACTAAGTCTAAAGATTATTTTAATTACGCCTGTCTTACTTCGGTAGACGTGGAACGGTCGTTTTCGAAATATAAGGACATTTTTTCGTCTCGGCGAACATCCTTCACCGAGGCAAATGTGGAAACTTATCTGATGGTGCAACTTTTTAAACAAGCCTATCCGCATTATTAAGAAGGATAGAATTTATTTATTATATCTTTATTTACAGTTACATTATTAAGTACAACAGAATAAAAAAAGCGTTCAGTTTCTCAGTTATTTCCTTATTACATCCCATTTACAACGCATACCGTTTTCAATCAAATAAAAAATCATAATGAAAATAAAAACACCTCAGCGTGTACATATATATATATATATATATATATATATATATATATATATATATATATATATATATATATATATATTCCGCTCTAATTACTAAACATTATTATTGCGTCAGCTTTTATTTTTTTACTCTTGTGTATTAATTTCGAAATATCACATATCTGCTGTGACTCACATATACGCTATTTACAATAAGCGGCCGTTGCGCCTGATTCCGATTCTGTTGGATGGCGCAATTTGGCCCGCTCTAGTTATTTATATATTAAAGACATTATTCCTAAAAATGACACATACACACACAAAATTCACATTGTATTTGGAAATGACCGTTAAAATTCCATACGTTACCTACGACACCGAGTTGGAAGTTCAAAACATCAAAATTTAAATATCAAGTCATTAGATTGGCAATGTTAGGGACGACGAGAAAAAACAGAAGTCAGCAACGAAAAACAATTCTGACAGATAACAAGATCTTTCCGATTGACTTTTAGAAAATTGAGACAAAAAAGTTAAAACATCGTGAAAGTCACCAGTGCAAATATATAAAAAACATTTCAAGTGAACTATAAATGACATCCAACGATTGCTAACGATATTTAATCGGTTACAAAATTTTAAAAACCATTTGAAGAAAGTTAATTGAAGAAAACCATTAGAGGGCTTCCAAACAAGGGGACTTTACGAAGCAGAGGGAAGAAGGAATCAAAAATAAGAGGATTTCACGAAGAAGAGGGAAAAAGGAACCAGGAACCAGTAGGATTTTACACACACACACACACACACACATATAAAAAAACACGCCACAATATAACTGTAAGTAATTTTAATTAGATTAAATTCATTTTTCCTTTGTAAGTAAATACTTAAAATAAAAAACAAAACAAATTATCTCCTCAATTCAAATCTTTTAATTAAATTTGTCACATAACAATAAATATTTAAAGTTGTCTACGCCATCCGAAACAATCATTCATCTTAATGTCCTCATACTTAGTAAATCTAGCACTTTGCTTACGTATTCATAAATCTATGGTCCCAAGAAATACAGATTTAAAGCAAATACCTAATTTTGCATCTTTGTTCTGTGTGAAACTTTACAATCAATCTCAATTCACTAATTCAGGAGATAACAATGTCACATAGTTGAATGAAATGTTTAAATCACCGGGAACACTTGTCGGAGTCTTCTGAACCTTGGGCTTTGAGAGCTATTTTGAGCTTATATTTCCTAAGTGAATTTGAGCCCCTGGTTTTGCTGATTTACAATCCCAGGTCACTTGTAGCCGCATTATTGTTATATAAATATGTATAATGACATCAGAAATTTTTAAATCTTCTTGATGAGCTTCTGTGACCATTCTAGTTTCGGAATCCACTTATATCTATGTGTTGTTTTGTCATAACCTCAAAAGTATGCACGAGTATGCATACAAATTGACAGGAACCGCGACCTGCACTGTGATTGGTGGGTTGCATTAATACAACGCCGTGGTAGTACGATAATTTAACGTGTGTATAGTTTGGCCGTACACCAATTAATAATTTTGCCTTACACCGCTGTGTGAACGGTCGTATTTAATTGCATTGTACGAACATTCTTAATTCCTATCTTACCCCCGCGATGCCCCATGTGAACGCTACTTTAGTTTTAAGTTACTAAAATGTTCATATTAAAGGTAGGAATGGAAAAATGGTCCAGATTTCACAAAGTTCTATTGAGTAACTAGGCGACCGGTTTCATTCACATCATCAGGCCAGCTATAAGGATATCCAATAAAGGAAAAATTACAATAATGGAAAAAAACCTAAAGTTAATGATTAAAATTAGGAGCAAGTGAATGAACTAACGGAAAAGTTGTTTTTATAGGTTACAGTATAATTAAATTACTTCTTTAATAATGTAATTAAATAGAAGTTATTTTTTTTTGTAGCTTAATAATTAATGAATTCATATTTAAGTTTATTTATCCTTTTTTATTATTATTATTTATTATATATTTAAAAAAAAAACTATAGTTAAATTAGTACACGTAGTAAATAGCAACAAAAAGAAAAAAAATATTACATTAACCGGTATCTCTTGAAAATGTTTATGAAACATTGTAAGTTAAAGGTTATATCATTGTATGGGTAGGTATCGTATTTGTATTCTGGTTCCGTCTATTATTTAGGACGGCATGACTACTACTAGCACTGCGTGACGCCAGGAAATATTTCAGTTGCTGTTTTTGAAAATTAGTGGCATAAGCTGAGAGATGTAAGAGCAATGCGGCCAGGTGCAAGAAGTTTTAATGCTAAGTACCAGGAGTTATTTATCAGCATTACCTTGGCTATTGTTTCTAGGCACTTTTTTCATGTATACTTCTACATTAAGTTCACTTTTGTTTGCACATTATTCAGTAGATAACCTCTACTCTTAACCTTTTTAGAATCACAAGCAATGTGAATAATTTAGTGCATTATATCCGTATATAATGCAGTAAATTATTCACACTGTCATACTGTTTTAAACAAGGTAAATGCAATTAATAATGTGCATGTAAATAATATGCATTTCAAGTATTGTAAGTAAAATTGCTTTATTTTAAGAAAATGAAACTATCGATTTAGGAACAATATCTAAACGCTTTCTAGAATGAAGAAAACTATTTACTACCCTTAAGAAAATATTGTTTTGTGTTATAATGGCCATTTACTTAAAACTTGTAGTAAGAATCGCTTTTTTCAAATTTTCTGCAAGATTTTCTTGAATCAAGTTAACAAATGTCTTAAACAAAGAAATACAATTATTTCACCACAAATATACAGTGCGGTCCTAAAATGCACACCCCCCATGCTAACTTTTGAACGACAGAGGCTAGCGTTTTTAGGAAAAATAGGTCGATTTCTATTTTTTGTGAACTAACTTTCGCCGTTTTTAGCAATTCAATTGTATTTCCGGTTTCACCGGAAGTGACGTCAACTTTCTTTTTTTTAATGGAAGAACCTGTATATTTTTACGTTTTTTGGAAAGATGATCGAAAGGCGAATCCAACGATACCACACATGTTATACTTTAACTTAAGAAATACGACAATATCTAGCAATAAATGTTTTGGTAACCCGTGTTTGTTATACGAAGTTGGCTAGGAAAGAGCGCCAAATTGTTTCTTGTGACGCCAGATCGATTCAAAGAACTCGTTGTTAAGCAAAGTAATAATAACAATTGCCAAACTGTCTAATCTCAATTCCAAAACTGCAAATTATTCTTCTTATTTATTGTTATTACAACCTGCATTTGTTATACTTTCGTTCTTTGTGCTCGCTATTATTTCCTCTCATTTTAACTTGTTTTGTTAATTGTTGTTTCTCCTTTACTTTATCGAACTTTATTATTTATAATTAATTAATTGTGGTAGGTTTGTTTAAATTTGTTAGTTTTTGACAGGCAATGTGCTTAAGTTTCAGTTTTCTATGTTGTTGATTTTACAATGGCCTCCGCATGGACCACGTAAGATAACCATCAAATACCTAATTTTACTATTCGGTAAATTTGGCAACAATCACCATGAAGTGGAACATAATGAACACTGACCTTGTACAGCCGGAAATATTTGAACTTTGCGCTAAATAAGCATAGATAATATATATATTATTATAATATAATAATATGCTTTAAATTATTGTACAATTTGTTGCACAACCACGGTAAATAAGGTGATAATTGTTGCCAGATTTAGATAATATTAAAATTGACCCAGGAGTTTTTCGTGGTTCGTGTCGAAGCCATCATAAGTAAGTAACAACACAAAAAGTAAAGAAATAACAATTAACAGAACAAGTTAAAATGAGAGAAAATAATAACGAGAACAAAGAAGAAAGGTATGACAAATGCAGGTCATAATAACAATAAATAACTAGAATAATTTACGCTTTTTGATATTTGACAGTTTGGCAATTGTTATGATTATATTGCTGAACAACGAGCTCCTTAGATTAGTCTGGCGTCCAAGAAACAATTTGGTGCTCTTTCCTAGCCAACTTTGTCAACAGATTTCCAAAGCATTTATTGCTGCATATCGTCATATTTCTTAAGCTAAAGTATAACGTATGTGATATCGTTGGATTCTTTTTTCGATTGCCTCTCCTAAGGTGTAAAAATATACAGGGTGTGCTATTTAAAATAAGAAAGTTAACGTCACTTCCGGTGAAACCGGAAATACAATTGAAATGCTGATAACGACAAAAGTTAGTTCATAAGAAATAGAAATCGACCTATTTTTTCTAAAAGCGCTAGTTTCTGTCGTTCAAAAGTTAGTGTGGGGGGCTGACACTTTAGGACCGCACTGTATATTTCTCTTATGCGGAGAAAGGAACGCGGAGAAAATATTTCTTTTGATTTAAAACAGTTATTGTATTGCGGATAATTGAAACAGTAATTGGCTTGAATTAAGACGGACAGCTTTAATACAAGTAAATGTTTCTCTGCGTGCAGTGTTGATAACTTTTTGTTGCAATTCGTTTCGGTTTTGGGTTCGTTGATGCTCATGCTCAAACGATCTGACGGTGTCAGATCGGAAGAGCGATTATACCACCTGCGCATACACGACGATCTCGAAAGGTTTCCCTTGTAAACTGCAGCACGGACCTTGCGGTGTATGCTAGACAGTCGTCTTGCTGGTACCAAATATGGTCAAGAATAAAATGTAATAATAAAAGAATAAAATATCAAGAACGCCAAGAGCTGATTGAACGCGGTTTTCTAAGTATTAATACCAATTAGATCACCGTCAACGATGAAAGAACACGTATTTAACTTTTCAGGATATTGCGTATGTCGTGGAAGAGCAAGATGTCGATTTGTTTGTGACCTTTGTCTTAAGGTGGATGGATTGTTTGTAAACAATATGTTTTCTACAAAAATCTAATGCCTGTCAATTTTCGTCATTATGTCTTCGCAATTCTTTTTGCTATATCAAGCGGAAAAATCCTTTGGTGAGTTTGCACTTTATAACATCGATGATCGTGTCAAAATTTTCTTAACACGGTCCGCTATTCTCGACAGTGCCGCATACATTAACCCCTGTCGTCTTCTTTCCCCACAAACTATCCGAATTGTAAGCCCCTTCAAGATCTTTGTATCATGTTTGAAATTGTCTATTCTTAGAAGTAAAAACAAAGCGACCAACAACACTGAGAAAAATATATAGTCCACGCAACAATAAATGTAGTAAAATATGTGACAACACCACAATTTTTGCTAGAGCAACATATAATTAGAAGGCGAAATGAATAATTAAATAAAATCTAATTAAATGGTATGAACATACACGAATCGAAATTAAGAAGCGAAGTACATCTTATCGTTATCATCAGACTAGCACTACGAAGATCAAAGTTATGTATGTATGTATATCGTATTGACGCACCGACGCGTGCGACTCTTTCTGCCAGAACGCTTATACGTTCTGTACATGCAGAGAAACGTTTACTTTTATCAAAGCTGTCCGCCTTAATTCAAGACAATTACTGTTTCAATTATCCGCAATACAACAACTGTTTGAAATCAAAAGAAATATTTTCCTAGCGTTTCTTTCTCCGCTTAAGAGAAGTATACAATTGTAATGTAATAATTGTATTTCTTTGTTTAATACATTTGTTAACTTCATTCAAGAAAATCTTGCAGAAAATTTGAAGAAAGCGATTCCTAGTATAAGTTATAAGTAAATGGTCATTATAACACAAAACAATATTTTCTTAAGGATAGTAAATAGTTTTCTTAATTCCAGAAAGCGTTTAGGTATTTGTTCATAAATCACTAGTACCATTTTCTTAAAATAAAGTATCTTTTATTTAGAATTCTTTCTTCTAACTACGCATACCTTGTTTAAAACAGTACGACATATCCGTACATAATGCAGTAAATTATTCACATTGCTTGTGATTTTAAAAAGGCTAAGGTAGAGGTTATCTACAGAATAATGTTCAAAGAAAAGTGACCTTAATGTAGAAGTACACATGAAAAAAGTGTCTAGAGACAATAACCAGGATAATGCTAACAAATAGTTCCTGGCATTGATGGAATTACTCAAGGATACTATACTAAAGGATTACTCAATCTTGCATATCTGTCAGTCGTACCACGTGACTCGCGTGACGTCACTCACGGACCTCGAGATAGTTTCTGCGCGTAAAATATAATAGGAGGCCACGAATTTGTTTCTGTAGTTAAATTATTATACTTGTATGTGGTATTTTCTTTCAACATCCTCATTAGGAGTGCTGCTGACAAATTTGCGTTTTCTTTTCTCTCCTTTTGTCTGCGCATTCTTAGTATTCATGTAATTAATACGTATGATTAGACGTAATTTATAAAATGCCTTTCAATCGCCATTTCATCTTTCTTCTTTATTTTTTCTGCTAATTTCTTGGTTACCAAAGGTCCTTTTCTTAATGACTCCCCATGGAAATGTTGAAAATAATTATTCCATTGAACGATCTTGTTCAGCCATTCTGAGGATGAGTCCTCCACAAGAGAGCTGCTGAACCCACGAGGGTAAGCTGTAACTGTGCTCTGGTTCAACAGCTCTAGTAGGATCACCCAGATGTGGTAGCTTTTCCCTAAACTTTTTGCAAGATATCCAGCAATGTACTCTAAAGCATCGTATGTAGTTTCCTCAGCATTTAGTACAGTCAGGTAGATACTTTCTGTTGATGAAAATGAACTACCAGTAGAACTACTGAACTCGGAGGCTGATGGATCATCTGACATGGTAATTTTAGCAGTTTCCAAAACGGATGCAACAATATATACTTCAGAAACTTGCTCTGTTGTATTTACCTTTAAAATACACAATTTTTATATCAGCTTATTGTCTACTGTTTATTGTATAATATATACACCTACACCTATACTTTTTTACCAGGGAGTGTAAGATTCCTGGATTTTTTCCGAGGATGATCATCCTCATTCTCTTTATTGCCTCCAATGGCGTTGGATGATCACTTGGTCGCTTGCTCCTAATTTGGAAAAAGAAGTTTTCAAGGCTGTCCTGGTTGAGTTTGTGAATGCATATAAACTTCGCTTGAATTGTTGACTTCATGTCCTAGAATAGTGATCTTAGGAACTTCGTGGATGTTATCATCCCTTTTTGAAAAATCTGCAAAGTATTTTTTTCTGGTACTCTCATTTTTTCCAACATTTTATCTAAATGTTCTGCTTGCAATTTTAAATGGATTCCAAATGTACATTTGTATGGATTGACGTCAAACGTAATGTAGCTGTTAAAGATGTCAAACCATTTGTTGACATCGCAAATTAATTTACCCACGTCCGCAGCTAACTTTGCATTAGTTCCAGGCTTATATCGAATTAGTGCCTGGCCTACAGCATTTGATAGCAAATGTGCAGCTAATCGCACATTTTGACGCTGGTTTTTTTCACAAGTTATGTTACTTTTCATTGTTTGTTCAATTAGAGATTCCAATGGAGCTTTGGTAATGATTTTATTTTCAATCACAAATTCTGTATCCAAGAGCCAGTTTCGGAATAATTTTAACAAATGTGGAGCACCTGCAAACATATAAATATTTTTTTTCTGTTTTAGGGTGGCGGAAAGACGTTTTCTCTATGTCAACTGACAAATCTTTCCACAGTCCCATATTACCTCCTCCACAATCACTTACGCACGCAACAACGTTGTATTTAATTTGATGTAGTGCTTTTATATTTAACAAAATATCTTTTGTCATTTTCTGGTCAAATGCAATATACACAGGCTGCTTCCAATTAGCAAACAATCCTCTCGCCATGCATACTTGCATTTGATTGTTTGGGCCAATTACTTCATCTGCAGCAACGTCATATTTCAGTACTGATTTTATTTTGACTTCGTCAAATTGAACTACTACCGTTTTCTCGAAGGCACTTAAATTTTCACCAGCCAACATTAGGAATGTAAACACATCAGTTAATATTCCTTGATTCATGTTAATTCTTGAAGCCCACCTTCTTAATGATGACAGTTCAGGAAGAGGATAATGTAATTTGTCCCTTAGATACAAGTAGCACTTTTTGCTATAAGAACGCAAAGTAAATGCTATAGCTATTTCATCGTGGTCCCAATTCACTCTCTTTTTCTTATTTAAAATAATGGATACTTGATTAGATGTTAATATCTTTTTAAGAATATTCGTACTAGTTTTTTTCTTTCCAGCATTGCACTTTTCTAGGTATTTGACTTTATAGTGTTTCAAATTCCCATTTAACAATTTAGTTTTATTTTGGGTGTTCTTCTTATGCAATGCAACAAATTGTTGATAAAGTTGATTACAATCGTCTTTCAGTGATGACACATTGGCACAACTTAATTTTGAGCAGGAAACTGCAACTGGGCTATCATCAGATATAGTACAATCCATAGTACTTAAAGCTGCAGATAAAATTTTACCACTACTTTGAGGAGTTGTAGTACCTGAAGTAGATGATATGCTAAGGAGTTCTTCGACAGGATCTTTCTGTTGTCTTTTTTCTCATCTGCCTCTCTGATTTGTGACTTCTTGCCTGGATGGTAACTGCAAGGAGGGTGTTTTCTTTAATTGTTTTTTCAACGGCAGACCTATAAATGATTTAACCATATTTAATAATAATATTTAATCACGATATTATATAATTTTAAGTATACGCTTACTTATTTTTAAATACAAAGGAAAATAAAGTGACGGAAATTTTCCAAAGACAATTTTGTTATAAATGAATAACTATTATCAAGTACATTTTCAAAGAAATGCTACAAATTTTTTCAAAGGTGAAAGTTTTACATACCTAATAGCTCATTATGTAAATCTTGTTGATAATCATTTTGAGTAAAATGAACAGAACAAATCTGACCAGTCTCAGTATTGAATTTGTCAGATCGTTTACATCGGTGTATCCATTCTTTCCTAATATTTGTAGAGACAAAGTCTTTTTCTTTAGGGAAGTTATGAAAAACAGTATCCTCTCCCTTTCTTTTTGCAACAACTTTGCTATTGTTGCAGCCAAACACAGCACACCGTCGTCCAGGGATTTTTCTACAATATTAAAGAGAAGTCATAGTTTAGAGGATATCTAACTTCATTTGATCACTTACCTAATAAGTTCATTGATAAGAACACTAAAAGCAATTAAACAGTCTATAAAAATAATAATTGGTATTTTTAACACACTTTACAAACGCTAGAGCATCCGAAAATAGTAGTAAAACTGCTTCACAGAAGAGAATTGAAATATAGACAACAGCTTTACGGTGTAATAATAAAAATATTCAATTTAAAATAAGATTCTATTCCAATGTTCTTTTAACAAATTCAGAGAGTCTTTTAGCAATCCTCCATCTTGAATGAATTCAATTTCAAGTAACAGTTAATTTCCTCTAAAATTATAATTTAAAATTTTTTTAAGGTGCACTTATTACTTACTGTTGCACTTAAGATTATAATATTAAATAATTAAGTAATTCAATTTTAATGAACGTGTTTGGAATAATTATGTGCATACGTTGACCACATCGACTTGAGCTGCAGTGATTGGTTAAAACGCAGGCAGACCTGTTGCTGAGGCGTTGCAATATATTTTTGGTTTGCTTCTGACACCTTTGACTGTTGAATATGTTAAGTAATTGCATGTGCTTCTTTATCAATACATTTTAGATATGCGGCATAATGTCACATCGCCACACATTGGTATATTCTTTGGCTAATTGGCCAATTCTGTATAATTGCCCCGTTAGAGAAATATATTATGAATTAATTTAAGAAAATACTTTCAGTAATTTATTTATTTATTTATTTATTCAGAATTAGACACATATAGGAATTTATCTTAATTATGAGTCATTAAATTAAAAAATTAAAAAAATATATATATATAATCGCAGAGCATAATACAATGATATATTCTAGTGATATATTCTAATGAAAATGTCAGAGGGAAGCCACATTGAGAAAGTTAGAGAAATCTAGGAAAAATTGAAGCCAACTAAACATCAGTTGTATACAATCACTGCCGATTGAAACATATCGCATTTCTGGCGGATACAAAATAACCATATCTCGATATTCCAAAGATTTCTATTTCGCGAAAGTATTCATTATATAGTTTGCAAATTTTCGTTTGGAACCGGCCTGGCACTGTAATAAGGTACATGTAATCGAAGCAGTGACAACAAACTTGCATTGTCAAATACACTATTGAAAATCTTATACAGCACATATATCATGGCAACCTCACGTCTATCTATAAGCGGCGGCAACTAAAACTTTTCGCGAATGTTAAACTATGATTGAAAGGGTGGATTTTGGCCATACTTTCTGTAATGAAGATAGCGCAGAAATGTATTTTGTACTTTTTCTAGAAGATCACTATCCTTTTTTTACATGGGGAGACCAAACTGTAGCTGCAAATTCCATTTTGCATCTTACCAGTGCATTGTATAGGAGAATAATTGACTTTAAATTAGTGAATTTAGATGTATTGCGCTTAATAAACCCCAAACTCCGACAGACATCAGCACCAGCCAACCGTATATGTTTAGAGAATCGAAAAGATGAATCGAAGACGACTCCAAGATCTTTTACAGTATTCTTACGAGTAGGAGAAAGACTATTCAATTGATAATTAAAGAAGCAGGGTAATTTTTTTCTCGTAAAGCTAACAATTGCGCACTTATCAACATTCAGAGAAAGTTTGTTAAGTTGGCACCAATCGAATATTTTGTATAAGTAAAGCAATCAAAAGGTGTTATAATTCTCCTATAAATTTTGCAATCATCTGCATAAAGTAAACATTACGTATAACTAGTTTTTCAACTAATTCAAGCCAGGATTATAAAAAAATCAACGCAGAGGACATAAAAACTACGATATATATATATATATATATATATATATATATAAAGAGTTTTTGCTTATGTTATATTCATCAGTTTTTTACATAGGTCTAATTATAGTACATATGTAGGTATAGTGCGTAGTATCAGCGTAATTAGAAATAAACGATTCAATAAAAAACAGAGGAAGGAGGCGCATATTTATTCAAAATCAACTCTATGATGCTCTGATATTTGTCAAAACGTTACGATAAGGAAATATCTAACGTATTCTGCACAAAGTGTTGCAATAATAAAATACCTATTATTTCCATTTTCTTCCAAACTTGTCAAGATTATAAGGAAAATCCCAAATACATTCATTTTTCATATTTCATAATTCAGCAGGTTCTGAGAATAATCCGAATCTTGTGTTTTATTACTGCTCAGAATTAGCGCCTTTGGCAAATTTAAACTTATAGGTTTTACGAATTTGAAACAGCCTGTACAGTTCCAAAAAGCACATTAACCTTAATAAAGGTAAAGGAAGATTGATACAATTCACATGAAGCGAACTGTATCAGGATGCGGGGTCAGTGTATGATTTGCTTTAATCTATATATCTTTACATATGTGGTATCGGAGGAGGTTTAACGTATCGGTGTTAAAGATTAATGTCACGGATAAGCGTCAAAATGTAGGCGTATATGGACTAATGGATGACTTGAAACTCTTTAGCAAGATTGCATCAACCTCTTGAATTCCACATAATTTCTTGTTTGACAAGTTAATAATGCAACTTGTTAATAATTCATTTAACAATAATTTAAATATCAGCCTTACTTTCTATGTAATGAAAACTGGCAAGCGTGATGGTAGATCTTGGGTATGTTAAGCCCCAGATTTACCTAAATTTTAACTAATATTTTGAAATCCAATATAAGTACCTTCTTCCCATATCTTATATTTCTCATTTTTGATGCCTATGCTTTTACTTCAAACATTTAAGTTTCTTATTTAAGGTACTAGGATCCTAGTAGAGCACAGTTATTTATTTTATGAACCTGTAATATATTAGTTTCAGTCTAAAGGTCGTAGATATTTATTAATTAAATCCAGATTTTTGCTATTACGTGAATGGTAAGAATAAATATTTTCCTGGATCTCGAACTGGAATAAGGCACAGCGGCACACTCAGTACCATTAACTAGTCGCGACCGACTTGTATGGCGATCGCAATTGAACGTATGAACTGACACTGCGGTTACGATCCGGCAACTGTGTACGCTTAATACATTGTGTTGGGCACCGACAAAATTTGATTTCCTTTCGTGTATATTAGCGTACTACTATATGTTTGGAGTTTCCTGAAAACGTTCTCTTATCGTCTATCGAAATCCATTGAAATGTACATGATTTCATTTAAAATAACAAAGCTTATTTGCAGTAGTTGCGCTAATGCCTAAAACCATTATTAGCTTTAAGATATAGAATATAATTTGAGATATTTCAGTTTTTTTATAAACTAATTATATTTGTTAAATAATTTGATAAATTCAGAAAAAAATGATACTCGTCTTACTGCATGGTGAAGTTACTATATCGTGCATACGATTTGGTGGCACATTGTAGTAGGAAATTCTTACTATCATGTTGGTTATTTGTTTCTTTGTTGCCGTTGTCTATTGCTTCTTTATAACTAGTCAACCACTAACAGAATAACCAAGAAATATAAATTTCGTCCATACAGAGTTGAATTGCATCAAAAATGAAAATAAACTGCTGAAAGGCAGCCAATTTTTGTGATACTATGTGTACAAGTAAATAGCGACCAAAATGTGACTCCTATCACATTTTTTCCGATAAGGCAACTTTCAGAAGGAACCGACATAATATTATAATGAAATATAACAAACACTAATCAATAATGGCCAAAAACAAATAACAAGGAAGCAAAGTAAGAAATGTGGGATCAAATCATATAAATTATATACCGTACTGCTCAAGCCGCTACGTAAATATATGAAATGGAGAATATGGGTGGGAGCATGAGTGACACATAGCCCGCTTATATTCTTTCCTTTCATCATTTACGTAGAGACGTTAGCACTACTGTGTATAATAGTATTCTATTAAAAAAAAAACTTACTTCATTGCGCCACACTATAGACACCTGCTCTGTTAAAATATTTTTCTTTATGTGCGTCCTACAGGATTTTCCACTCAACCCGTTCGTTAAAAGTTTTCGCAGTTAGCATCTTAGCCTAGTTCTGAACATTTGTAGCAGGCAATAAGCGTGTCCATTCTATTATAACAAATTATTTTTAGACTTGTATTACTTCCGGTTATACCGGAAGTATAACCACCTTTAACATTTTTAATCGAACTACACACTTTTTATTGCTTTTTTAGATTTCATGTATTGTTATGGAATGATTTGTATTAAGGTTCCCTACCTCTAAAATCAACTGGTTTTGAGGCATTTTGTTGTGTTTCTTTTTTCTTTTACAATGCACTCTTCAAAATGAGAGATCAGAAACACAATTGAATGAACTTATGTCACATTCATACCGATGACAAAGGAGACTTAATACTTTTCAATAATAATGCGATGTTTAGTTTATCACATACGGGATGTTCAGAATTTAGGATCCAATTTATGAATATTCAATTTAAGGCAATCGATTTTTCCTTAATGGAACGCACTGTATATGAGTACACTACCGTGAGCAAAAACGCAATCACCATCGATGTATATTAGATGTCCCTATACCTATCTTGCATAGTTTAGGAGTTGTAATAATTATTTGCATCAACTAAAATTTTACAATAGTTAGCCGTGGAAAAATAAATTTAAAACAGTTGTGATTGTGAAGCTATAAATAATGTATTTAAATGAGCAAACTTTTTTACAAAAAATCTTCAACAGAACAAAACAGAAATATTTTAAATAAATTTTGTATGATATGTACATGTAAACGACATAAAACAGAAAACAGAATGAAAAGCTCATAATATGATATGAAATTCTTTTTTGTATTTCTCTTGTAACAGATCTTCTCTATCCTCAACAGGAGATGCATAAACTTGATCCTTGATATGACCCCATAAATAGAAATCGGGAGGACTAAAGTTGGGAGATCTAGGTGACCAAAGTCAAAGTCCATTGGGGTCAAGCCGGCGATCATCAACAGTTTTTGTTATTTTTCGGTTATTCTCGATATATTTAAATCTCTATTCCAATAAATATTTAATTCTTCTGCAATATCTTTGACTATTTGAGAACTACCCATAAAGTAACCTTTCGGTAGATTTTGTCGTAACTAAACGGTAGTTACGACAAAATCTACTGATGATGTTGGTTAGCCATGGAAAAACAATAATTATGATTATCATTTCACAATAATCCATGGAATCTAAAAAGCAATACAAAATATGTAATTTCGTTAAAATTAACAGAGTTTGTTATGACTTCCGGCACGGTGCTTGACACCCAGGATGTCATGATCTTACAAGAAAATCTGGATATTATTGTTGGTGTAAGGCGAATAGATTAAAGATAAACATTTGCTCAAATCTATCTTTTACGCTCTGGCACGAAGCAGGCTAGAATATTGCGTTGTTGGTGTCCTATATATGACACATACACATTGTGAAAATGTGAAATTAGCTATATCTATATATGTACGGCGAGAGAGCGAAGAGGGGATTGAGTGGAATCCGATCGATTCGTTGCGAGTCTCACGTTAGTACTCTTGTAACAATGTTGGGATGTAGAGCTACTGTGTGCAAGAACATACGTAATAATTTGAAATCATGGTCGCCTGAAAATGAGAGTTCCGCATATTTATTTTGTTGTTGCTACAAAGCTTAGACGAAACTAATAAGAAATTCTAAAGACGAAAATGAAAACAGATTCTGATGAAATAAAAGAAAAGAGAAATAAACACTCTAGAAAATTTTATTAAGATCGTTCGCACATACCGATGTCTACCTCATAACTAACCACATCGGTAACCGTCGTGAGCCGTCGACTTCCGCTAACTCCTCCGCTTGCGGTGAATCACTCATTCGCGTTTACTGTTGTCGTATGTATGCTTTTTCGTATAGCTAGACATTTTCTTTCCTTATGTGTATATTCATTTGTTATAACGGAAATTCCCGAATGAAAGAGATTTCATTCAGGAGTTTTAAAAAAAATGTAATAATGAGCGGACACGGTTATTGCCTGCTACGAATTTTCGGAACTAGACTAACAATAAGATGCTGACCGCGATAGCTCTTAATGAACGTGTTATATGGAAAACCCTGTATACATCAATTTTTAATTTCATTGTTGTTTGGAGAATATATACACAATCTGAATATATTTGAAATTTATATTGAGCATGTATTTGCATATATGCACTTATGTATTCGCTCTAATTGACTCATATAGTTGCCGTATAATTAAATGCAACAATTATTGGCACGACTGTTGCATTTTTTATTAATTTATTCCATGCTACCTAAGAGAGAGACTTTGACCGTATTGTACATATGCAATACGGCTACACGCAGGAGTGTGTGAGGAAAGTGTATACTCACGAAAGATATTAATCGTATAATTCCAGAGATTCGCATATAAATCCTTCATCTTGCCTGTCAGTGTATACAGAGTAGTACAGAAATGACTTAAATTATTTAACAGCTAATGGTTGTAATTGCATGCAATCAGACGCACAGAATTCGAAATGTTGTAGACGAGCTACAGCACGATTTAGATATTATAATTAAATACCTGGAAAAAGAAGTAAAAAATGTGGACGCAACCGTGCGTTGTATTACAAGAGCTAGCGAATGCAAACAGAGAGACAATCAGCACAACAGACGCGTTTTAAGGATTTAAAACATCTCAACTTAGTTTATGCTTCGCCCTGAACAAGGAGATTAATTGGCAATTTGAAGAATATTGAAGCTTCTGAAGATTTGCGTACATCAAATATTTGGGGTAATGTAGAAACTTGGTGAAATAAATATCTAAAGAAATATTCAATTAGAAATGGACTTGACGCAAACCGTATTAACTTCAAGTTCTACCAGGGATGACGACAGCCTATTTGATGGGTCTCGAATACGGTAAATGGGTGACACACACAAGTTACACGCTAAAAGCTCCTGGGGTTGCGGCAAGCTTAATAGCTTACTAATCCCGTTGAGCTGTTCACCACAAGCACAAAAAAACAAATTTATAAAATGCATAAAAATGAAGCAAATTAAGTATTAAGTAAAATCTCCAAGGAATAATAATTTAAATTGGAAACTTTAGAATTACAGTAGGCTCCCGCTTAACCGGTCTCGGATTAACCGGCTATGGGATTAACTGGCCATTTAACCGCTGCACTTGCGCCGTGTATAAATACACGGCGCAAGTGCAGCGGTTGAATAATTGCGTGGCGAAAATACCCTTCAACGTTTATCGTACGTTTCCTAACGCAATTCACGGTGTTTACATTTATGTTTATTATAGACAGCTTATTATTGTGACCTTTATAATGCTAAACATTTACCGTATATGCAATTATTTAAAAAATGCGTGCCATTAAAGGAAAACGTATTGAGTATAGACATGGAATTAAAAGTGTTAGAAAGAATTGACAGAGGTGAATCAGTTAAACGAATATGTGTTAGGGGTGGGTAAAAGTACTGTTAATGATTGACGAAAAAATGAAAAAGCCTTGGAGCTTTGCACCAAAATTGAATCAGCTAAGGCAGGGGTCCCTAAGTGTGCGTCGCAGCGCCCCGGGGTGGCAAACAGGGGCACCACGAGGCACTCCTGCGAACGCGGGCAGACATAGCACTCTGCAACATTCTAGAACGAACATTTCGAAACTGCTTCGAAACTAATGGAATTTTCTAGAACATCTAGACTAGATCGTTCCCGTAGCTTGTAGAACATTCTAGAATGATATGGAACATTCTTGAAGAATATTCCAGAAAAGTATGGAACTTTCGTGAAGTTTATAGAACTTTCTAGTGTATATATCGGACATTGTCGAAGTTTCGCGAAAGTTCTAAGTAGGTGGAGCGGCTAGTATAAATACGGTACCACTTCGGCGAACCAGTTCAGTTCCTAAATAACAATCGGAGAATAAACATCTGAGAAGAATAGTAAACGGTTTTAAGACGCTCGATACCAGAGGAACACTCGCTTTGTTTCAGTGTGTTGCTTTGTGTTTTCGTAAAGTCGTAGGAAAATGGAAAGATTTTTATTAAATAAGCAAGTCGACAGTTCAAGTGAGAGTGATCAAGCATCAACAAGTGGTGGGGTACCACAGAAACGGAAATATCGTAAATACGATGATAGCTATTTGAATTTTGGCTTTACTTCAGAGGAAGTAAACAATTAAGAAAGACCGTAGTATGTGCTCTGTTTAAAAGTCCTAGCTACAGAGTGTATGCCCCCAGTGTAGGCTAAAGTGACATCTCGAGACCAATCACTCTAACATGGTTGAAAAATCTCGCGAATTCTTTAGTAACAAGTTGCAAGATCTACAAAAGCCAAAAAGTGTGTTCAATAAACAAGCCTCAGTACCAAGCAACGCACTGCTAGCATCTTTTAATGTCGCATATAGAGTGGCGAAGTGCAAAAAACCTCACACCATCGTAGAAGAGCTTATTCTACCGGCTGCTCTTGACATGGTTAATATTATGCTGGGAGAATCGGCGGGAAAATTAATTTCAAACGTACAACACTATTAGTCGGAAAATCCATCATTTGGCTTTGGATCTCCATAATCATATAATAGAGAAAATAAATGGCACGGAATTTGGTCTGCAACTTGATGAGACTTCTGACAGTAACAAACCCGCACACTTTATTTGTTATGTACGCTTCCTGGATGATATCGTTGAAGGGCTTATGCTCTGCAAAAGCTCAAGACTTATTTGAGATGCTTGACAAGTTTATAACCGAAAATGATTTGGATTGGGGAAAGTGCATCGGTATGTGTTCTAATGGAGCTCGATCAATGTCTGGTCGCTATGGAGGATTGCTGGTGCGTATTCGCAGCAAAGCACCACATGCTATGTGGACCCATTGCATCATCCATAGAGAAGCACTTGCATCAAAGTTGATGAGCTCTGAATTGAACTTCGTATTGGAACGTGTCGTAAACGTAGTAAACTACTTAAAAATTAGGCCACTGAAAGCCAGATTTTTCAAAAAGCAATGCATGGTCATAGAAGCTGAACACACGGCCGTGCCACACTACTCTAGTTCACGATGACTTTCACGTGGCAACGTCTTATCCCGTGCATTCGAGCTACGTCAAGAAGTTCACACATTTCTATAAGAAGGAGGTCATGACAACTCCAGGTGCCTTGCCGAACCCGACTTTTTGCTGAAACTAGCGTATTTGTGAGATATATTTGACAAGCTGAATGCCTTTAATCTGTCTCTGCAAGGCAATAACATACAGATTTTGAAACTTTTGAAGAAGGTTGCGGCATTTAGGAAAAAGTTGCAGTTGTCGATAAGAAAAATCAATAAAGCCGACGATCAATATTATTTCCCAGAATTGCACAAATACGTGGCCTGTAATAAAGTCGTTGTTTCACAAGACTTGCTGTCCCTTTTCAAGGGACACCTCTCATAGCTCACTGACTTGTTTGTAACATACTTCGAGGAAGACAATGTAGAGAAATTTGCGTGCATCCAAGATCCTTTCCGTGCTCTAGCTCCACCAGAATTCACTTCGCAGGAAGAATAGAGTCTAATTGAACTCTCTTGCGACAACAGCTTAAAAACGAAATTTGCTTCTTCCGATTTAGTGGAGTTTTGGATATCAATCGAAAATGAATAACCAACTGTGAGTTCAAAAGCTGCAAGGATCCTCATTCCCTTTGCGAAGCCGGATTTTCAGGTGTAGCTGTAATAAAAAGGAGGTATCACTCAAAAATCGATGTGGAACGAGGAATGAGAGCGGCAGTGTCAAACCATATTCCGCGTTTTGAAAAAATGAGTGGCGATCAGGAAGCTCACCCGTCACATTAACTTACTTGTCGTTGAAGGTTTTCACCGTTTACTTAATACTTTTTTTTGTATTTTCATATTTTTGTTTGATGGTTCTTGTGATTCAATTTTAATAAATGTGAGCATCACATTGTGAGGTTTGTCTTAGGAGTTGCTTTCATTTCTGTGGCTGCCTTTTTTTGTGATTCATGCAGGACCGTCGCAAAGTAATCCCAATTAATGGGGCTGACTTTCACGCTGGAAACATAGGCATGATATCTATAACATCGGTGTAAGTGGCAAAAAATTGTCCGTTGATTCGGTAAGCGCTGACGGGTTTTTAAAAACATTTGGCGAATTATCTATAAAGGAGCATCTTCAACCGCAACAAATACATAATATGAACGAAACTGGTGTAAATTGTATGGTGTTCCATTTGTCTCTTTGCTGGAGTCTTCAACAACTGGTTTTAAAATGAACAAAGAAAGGATTACCGTTGTGATTTGTTCAAATGTGACGGAAAGACATAGACTTCCCCCTGTTTGTGATTGGTAAATCTAGAGCGTCGTGTGCATTTAAACATATAAATTTAGCATCCTTACCACTTTATTGTATAGCTCAGAAATCTGCTTGGATGGACCTACATTTTTATAAGAAAGATGTGTTAATGGGTTCATACTTAAGGTAAAGATACTTTTGAAAAGTAATAAATTGCCTGTTAAAGCTACACTACTAATGTTGCAGTAATTCAGCCTATAGGTCAGGGCGTGATTGAATGTTTAGAATGACGATATAGAGAAAGGCTTGGCTCTAGAATGCGCTGATCAAACAAAAAGTGATATTGTTACTGTTTTTAAAACAATAAATATTGAAGACGTGATTTGTATGTTGGCACCGATATTTGGGGAAATACCATATGTGAAATCTTGGAGAAGGGCCTCGCCAAATGTGGAAGTAATTGTAAAAACCTTTGAAAGTAGCGATTCAACTATTGCAACTAGTGAACCCAATCCAAATGAAAATGATTTGCTACTCAATGAACTAAAGCTTTTGTCAGGGTTAGAGCACTACACGAACCTATTTTTCACGGCCCGGCCCGCTTGTGGCCCGTTACAGCATGGAGTAGGCCAGCCCGGCCCGCCCGTTGCGTTCATTACCTCGGCCCGGTCCGTTAGGGACTTTAGGTCCGTTTGGCCCGTCTAAATTATTTTAGCCTGTTTAAGTAATTATATCACGGTCTATTTCTAATCATTCTTTAATTACTATATTATAATGAGTAGAATGAAACATTCATTTTGTTTGTTCTTGTATACTATATTGTATGAAACCAAAAGAAAACGTAACATAACATTGCATACATTAAAATTGTTAATACAAAACGATATCGTACAAACTAAACATCATTTACTGCATACGTCATATCCATTCGATGTAGTTAATAAAACATTCTCGGCCCGTCAGGCCCGTACAATTTTAGGCCTGGCCCGCCCTGCAGTGAAAAGAGATGAGGCCCGCCCGAGCCCGCCCACGGGCCCGGGCGGGCCGAGCGGGCCGGGCTTTTCCTAGCCCGTGCAGTGCTCTAATCAGGATATGAAAACCTTTAAGAAGGTGACGTGATGGAATAGTTAAGTGGTGACCACCAACTAGAAGACGAGACTTTAACTAAGGAAAAGATTATTGCAGTAACTCACAACGAAGAGGACGGAGAATGTTTGGTAGACAATTAGGAAGAAGACATCGGACGAAAGGTCACCCATGTTGAAGCAAAAAAGGCGTTAGAAATTGCTATCAGGTACGTTCAACGACGAGGTAAATCATCTGCAATCGACGCACAGTGGGGTGTTGACACCTAATTTCTGGCCATAAATATTTCTCTAAATTTGTCAGTTCTTTTTTAGATTGATTAGTGTTCCAACTAAGCTAAATAAGTTATACTAGAGATATGATGAGAAAATCAAACACATACAAAGTTTTGTTAAGCTATATTTGACAACAAATTAATGAAAAAAGATGTACATGATTACAATATTCATTTATTACAAGCATATTCGAGTTCTTCCTCCGACAACTTATTAGGGTCTAGTGGATGTTCTGGAGGTAGAAGCATCTTCAGACATTTTTCGTAAAAAAACGTTTTCTGCAGGTTTTAGGCCGAGGTCTTAATGCAAATATTTTTTTTCATATTTTTTGGAATATAAATGGTCGCCAATATAAAACGACACCTTTTGGAGAGTTTAAATTGCAGGGTTGAATTAAGTATGAAAAGGTCTTAAGGTATCACTCGACCCTTTTTCATTAAAAACATTGTTCAATTTTTTGTTTAGAAGCAAATATTTTAAATAATATGTACGCATGCCGAATTTAAATATATTTTAAGGCATTTCCGAGTTAGTGGGGGGAAGGATCACTTACTTCAGGATTGTAATACTGGTAATCATTTTTGTTTTTTAGTTATAAAATCTGCGAACTTTTTTTCTCTCGGAGTAGGGTTTTCCGTAGTTTTCCTTACTCCAAATTTCGCGAATGCTGAGGGTGAACATCTTAAGACGCTCTACGTATGCAGGCGTAATAATAACTCATGGCTAGCCGATGCCTCCTGTAATTGGCGAAAGCTATTGGGGGATGTGAGGGCATGATTTGTTATTGTTATTATTATTATTATTGTTATTATTATAGCTAGAAAATTCAAACGCGACAAAACACTGTTATGTTACCGTTACAGTCTATGTTAAAAACTGATCCAAAAACCTAGAGAAAAACGGAACTGATTGTTACGTTCTACAACAGGTACTTTAACACACAACTATTGCTTCCAACAACAATAGTTTATTTTCTGTACTTCCAATTAAATTTTAATGGGTAGGCATAATTAGGCCATTAGGTAGTTCCAAGAAATAATTTGGTTTGAACATTGAATACTTCACAACACCCATTTATGATCAGATTTACCTGTCCAATAGGCCACTGTGTGACGTCTTGTTCGTAAAAAAGTGGCGCTATTACTCTTTTAAGCAATCAAATCATGTTAAAAGGCAAAGAAAGATTACAGACTCGTTTAAGCTAAGTCGTTTTTTACTTATCAACTTTTTATATGCATACAGCCATACTTTCTGCCGATTTACAACAATTGCGATTGACCGATTGATTACATCAGATATGCACTGGAAAGAAGGGAGACGGTACAGGCGGTACGTTTAGACATACGCAGAGCTTTCGATTCGGTTTGGCATCAGAGTCTTTTATTCAAACTAATTCAGCTGGATATTAATGCAAACATTGGATTGGTACAAAGTTATTTGCAGGGGCGAACTTTCTCTGGGAGAATAGGTAACATTAGATCTTCTTCTAGACCTATATCTGCCGGCGTTCCTCAGGGCTCACTGCTGGCTGCGGAATTGTATATCCTCTACACCCATGATATTCCGAAGAAGCCAACAGTGGAATTAGTCATATACGCGGATTATGCGGTCATCTTTTCGTCGTCCTGCAATGGAAGGATGCTAACCCGACGATTACAAGACCGTCTCACAGGCTGGTTTAGTAGGTGGAGATTACATACAAACGGTAACAAGTGTGTAGCTGTTCGCTTCATTTATAAACTTAAAGAGGCACCGGAACACATCAAGCGAAGTACTTTGGCTTTGTCATAAACAAACGACTTACATGGAGTGGATGTATGGCTGCGGTTTTGAAGAGATTCCACATGACCAGAGGACTTCTTATGTCTCTCCTCGGTAGAAATAGTGAACTGGAAATAAGAGCGAAGTTGTTGATATACACGTCTACTTTGAGACCAGCTTTGACATACGCCGCAAAATAACATGGTCAACAATCGCTGAGAGAAAGATAAAATGCCTGGAAATAGAGTAAAATAAGACACTTAAACATAACCAGAGCTTCATATTCCGTCCGAAAGGAAGGAATTAGGGAAGGTCTATAGGTACCTTCGATCAAGATGTTTCTCAAGAGCCTGTGGCAGAAATCAAAGGGGAACGACATCGAACAATCCGCTAGTACAGATAACGGTCCAACTGCAGGTTTCCGCCTCCTGTAACCCGACAGTGAACGGGTGGGGTCTCTCAGTCTATTTAAAAGCAAAATAACGGTCTATTTTCTTAAAAAACGAATCTAGCGTTTTCAGCTTCTAGGTACCTTTTTAGCATGTCTTTCTACATCTGTTACCATAGATAGTTGTATCCGAAGATGTTCCGTTAAAAAAAAAGAAAATGGTTTGTCCTGAAGGACCCCGCCCGCACGTTTGGCAGGAGTTACCTCAGCAGAAGGTACTTCTAGTCCCCCTCCCAACAAAAGAGGATGGTGCAAGTACTGCAAAAGGACCAAAACACGCTATCACTGCAAAATTTGCAAATCCTGGCTTTGTATGAAGTATATTACTGCATGTTGCGGCGATTGTTTAGAGAGAAACGAACTCTAACTTTACACACCCGTACTTTGTGTTTGGCGGTAGTTACAGTATTGTTATTATATATTTTTTGTTACCTTTATGTTTGTTCATGTAGTTACCTACGGATATTTAATTTATTTTTGTGTTTTCTTTCGCATGTACGTGTCTTTCTCTAAACCTGCGATTTTCGCACATAATAAAAGGAAAGTTTGATATTCTCTTTATATATTTACTTTACCCATGGTATTACATTCCAGAAGCACAAAATAAAAGTTTAAATAGCCCTTAATAGAAATAACTGATGACACTTTGAAAACAGCCAAATTTTAAGAATGACCATGACAGACCCCACCCGTCCGGCGGTGTGATTTTAGAAGCACCCGTCCACTGGAGGGGTAAGGATTCGCAGAGTGAGGGATAGAGCACAACAGGAGGATGGAGTTATCCGGGAAGAAGACTAAATGAACAGTGGAGGAATATATGGAAGACAATGTACTTACACGTAGAGAAACGTTTATTTGTATCAAGACTGTCCGCCTCAATTCAAGACAATTACTGTTTCAATTATCAACAATACAATAACATTTGTTAACTTGATCCAAGAAAATCTTGCAGAGAATTTAAAGAAAGCGATTCTTAGTGTAAGTAAATGGCCGTTATAACACAAAACAATATTTTCTTAAGGAAAGTAAATAGCTTTCTTAATTACATACATAAATCAATAGTTTCATTTTATCAAAATAAAGCAGTTATTTGCTTAGAATTCGAGAAATGCATACTATTTATATCCACATTATTACTTGCACTTACCTTGTTTAAAACAGTACAACATATCCGTACATAATGCAGTAAATTATTCACATTGCTTGTGCTTTTAAAATGACTAAGGTAGAGGTTATCTACAGAACAATGTTCAAACAAAAGTGAACTTAACGTGGAAGTATACATGAAATAAGGGCCTAGAAACGCTAACCAAGATACTGCCAATAAATAGCTCATGGAATTGATGGAATCACTGCTGGCGAAAACAGTGTGAGAAGAAAAAGGCACTAACGCTTTTTACTTCTGCCCACATTGTTGTTCATTTCTCAGTTTATGCCACTAATCTTCAAAAACGGCAACTGAGATATTTACTGACGGAATACATATGCTATACTTACACTTACAATGAACGTACAACGTCTCATAAACATTTTCAAGATACCGGTTAATGTAATATTTTTTCTTCTTTTTATTACTATTTACCACGTGTACTAGTTTAACTGTAGTTTTTTTTAAATATGTAATAAAAAATAATAAAAAAGTGATAAATACTTAAACATTAATTATTAAACTACATAAAAATAATCCCTATTTGATTACATTATTAAAGTAATAAAGTAATTATACTGTAACATATTAAAATTTTTTTTCATTAGTTCACGCTCCTAATGTTAATGATTGACTTTAGGTTTTTTTTTACATTTTTGTAATTTTTTGTTGTTGGATATCCTTGTGTCCTTGGCCTGATGATGATGTGTTTTTTGAACACGAAACCGGTCGCCTAATTTCTCAATAGAACTTTGTGAAATCTGGACCATTTTTTTCATTCCTAGCTTTAATATGAATATTTTCTTAATTTAAAATTAAATGATTTACTTGGAAGGAACATTTTTCTATTTTGAATTTTCTTGATTGTCTAACCCTAAGAAAATATTTATTTAATTCAAATAAAATTCCAAGAAAATTGTTTCCGTACATTTGTATAGTCTTGAAATAAAAATATTTTCTTGAATAGAGACTGATTTTTACAAAAAAATCTATTTTTTTGATACAAGAAACCATTTCTCTACGTGTAGTCATCAATCAATTCCAATGAAGTCTAGGAGGACAAGAAGGCGAAAAGGCGAAAACCTAGCCCTAGTAAGAGATAAAGATGTGTTAACGTTGTCGTTAAAACCGATCTTGATTGATTTTGTTGTCGTTTGCTTAAGCCGTATTCTGTATCCAACTGCAATTTAACTATGTAGTACTATAATCGCTTATATCTATTTAAACGATATATTTAATAAATAAATTAAAAGTTTTAGTTTATATGCATAATGTAAATGTTCGAAACATGCACTTCCTCGTTGTAGACAGAGTTCACGTCGTTTACGCAGATCCTCAAACATATCCCGGAACAAAGGTTGCTGCAGGTTCCGACAAGAAGTAATGATTTGCCCTCGTTCCTTTAACATGCCTCACAAGTAGGCATCAAGTGGTGTAAGATCAAAGGAATGGGACGGGTGTGGGAATCCAGTACCACGTGAAATGATTCTTCTAGGAAAGTCGTCCTGCAGAATGGTTAGAGATTGTCTAGTTGCATGGCTGGTTGCTCCGTTTTTTGACGTATGTAGGTTTTCAATACGACATAACCTTCTCAAATCTTGAAGAAATGGTTCGATCACCATGTCCCTGTAGCGTTCTTAGGTAACGATAAAAGCATTGAGCTCAATCAAATAATTCTTCATCCTCAATGAAGTGAGGGCCCAATATGTCATGTGTTGAGGGGGTACACCACATCGTTACACGTGCGCCATATACAGGTTGTCTGTCAATAAAAATTCTGGAACCTTGTTTACCATGGCCAAAATTCTTCCACAATACAACATCCTGGCTTGCATATGTGGCTCTGTCAGACATTGTTCAACCTGTATTTTGTATGGAAATCTACCTATTTTTTTAATCAATCGCAGAAGAGACATATTGCTAATGTTCAATTTCATGGACGTTGGTCTTAGGCTTCATTGGGGTGAATGCCGCACCTGCTGGAGAGCACGTTGATGATTTTCACTCGTCGAAACAGTTACTGGTAGGTCAGACTTTCCTTTTTGTAGACACAAAACACTACCAGTACGGCAAAATTTTCTAACAATAATATAATTACTTTGTGCCGGTTTTAAAAAAAATCTGTCCGAAATTGATCTGCCATCTTCTTTAAACTCGGTCCACCTACACGACCACTTGTCTATGAGCGAACATACATCATACAACATCTCCAATTTCACTTGCCCGCCACAACTTGCTTTACACTACTGAGAACACCTGCAGCCAGTGCAGACATTGTGCCGCCAAGTTGACAAACGAGCGTGCGCGATAGAGCTACACGAATTTCAATACTGTATATTACTGCGCATACCGTATTAGGACGAACAATACCAAACAACTTTAACAGTCGAATTAATTAATTCGGTGTTTATTACTTTAGATGAATCATTACACTTACTTTTTCTCATTTCGCAAACTTCAAATTCATTTTATTAGCTGGCTACAAAGTAGACTACAAATTGAAAAAGCTATAATACACTCAGTGATCACGATTTATCGAGAACGATGTAAATCGCTTGGTAACGATTTCTCAATCTATCCTTTCTCGTTCAATTCAAAATTATATATCTGTATCTTGTAGTTAAGACCACAAAACTTAATTCCATTTTCACTATTGAAATAGAGTTGAAATAGTTTTTTTTTTATGGATACGGCATAGTAACATATGTTAAAAAGGATTTACGAGGTTGTTACATCGTGTCATTTAAAAAATCTAACGATAATCGCTAAATGATGTGATACGAAAGGGGGCCGATTATCTAAAAAGGCTTAATGAGAAAACATTTTGATGTTGTGTCTAAACGAACATATGAAATAAACGGTATCAAGTTTTTGCAAATATAACATTTGTTAAGGTTACTTGCAGTATGTCTGCGACTCTCACTGCTTTGCACTGGAGACTTTTTTTCAGCCGTTGTTAGAACATTTCACATGCATACAATAATTGTTTTTTTTCTGGTTTCATGCGTAAATGTACATACGTTGCTAACCGACTGCATTTAATTCGAGTCCTTGACATTGTGACCATAGTTGTATTATTTTTATATAAAAGTCTCTAGACGATATACCGGCCGGACGCAAGCGTTCCGAACGGTAAAAAGAATGATTATTCGAACTAATTAAAATTCCCAAGTGTCAAATTCAGAATTTAATGAAACTTGAAGGAAATGTAGAACATACTAGGGTTTGCACATAGGAATCTTTTATATCTCACGAAACTGGAAATGGAAAATACCCCTCGAAAGTTGGTATATTTTCGATTTTTTCAATACAACAGCAGACAGAAGAAAGCTATGAGGAAGGGATAAATGCAATGGTTGTATACTTAAAGATCTTTTAGAATACGTGATTAATAGAGCAACGCAAACTGCGCTGAAAGCCAGTGGCTGACGCATAAAAGTTTACACAAAATAAACACGGCCGACTCGAAAGCCGATCTGTTGTGTATGCATATATGCTGTCGTATACTATATCGTAGTTCTACGTTTGTTTTGAAAATGCTTCCCACGTCGCGAAAACGACCAAAGTTGGACACAATAAGAGAATTTATTGCAGAAATGCCTGATTTAAAGTGTGATGGCGCTAAAATTCAATGTGTTGTGTGAAAAACTACAAAATTCTTCGGTGTCGTTAGTGGAATCTTTGCAAATAGTGCAACATGTTCACGCACAGCTATGCGCGATAGAAGACACAAGAAATGTTTGTGTTTTAAAAAGGTTTGAAAGTGTTTTAGATAAGGACTCTGATTTTGGCACATTAAGACAAATTTGTGAAGGTGCGTCAACAGAAGCGTTAAGTTATTTGAAAGATTATTTTACTTACGCAAATATAACGTCACTAGATGTAGAACGTTCGTTTTCGGCATGCAAAAATACTTTTTCTTCACGCCGCACTCACTTTGCCGAAACAACTTTGGAAACATATCTAATGTTACAAATATTAAATAGACATTATCCACTTTGTGATTTCACGGAGGACTCTTAAAACGGTAAGTGTTTGATATCACATTTAATTTATTTTGTGTAAACTTTTATGCGTCCGCCACTGGCTTTCAGCGCAGTTGCGTTGCTCTAGTGATTAATGTATACGCAGGTTGTTACGTTTAAGCCTAACTCTAAAGCGTCTTTTTTAACAACACGAAAGCATGTTTTAAGTAAAAATTATTTGTCTTTTAAGTTTGTTTATGTATATAGGGTTTTTCAATAAGCAGAGTGCTCTTAAAGAAAGTATCACTCCACTTCTGGTTCTGTTGGGTTTGAGCCTGCTTTTTATATGGTGGGGCTAGCTTTATGCAAATTAACAACTTTATTGAATTTTTATATTCTACACTATTTTTATTATTATTGTGTGACTATTAACACAAACAAACAAGATTAAAGAAAGTAACGGAAACACAACTTGGAGAATCCCAGAGCGCATTCAGAAAGGGTTGGGGAGTGCAAGATCACATCTTCACTATAAAACAGCTAATAGAAAAGATGGGAAGAGATAAAATATACGCAGCTTTCATTGACCTACAAAGGGCATTTGACAGCATCCCAAGGAAAAAGATCTAGACAAGCTTGGAAAGGAGAGGAGTGAAAGAAAAGTTACGTAGGGGAATTGAAAGTTTATATAAGTGTACTAGAAACTATGTAAGAACAGGAAATTGCCGATCGGAGGAATTTGTGACCAAGAATGGTTTAAGACAAGGAGGAGTCCTGGGTAGAGCAGTGCACGGGCTAGGAAAATCCCGACCCGCCCGGCCCGCCCGGGCCCGCGGGCGGGCCTCGTCTCTTTTCATTGCGGGCCGGGCCTAAAATCGTATGGGCCTGACGGGCCGAGAATGTTTTACTAGATATATCGAATTTTAATGTATGCAGTGTTATGTTTCGTTTTCTTTTGGTTTCATACAATATAGTATACAAAAATATACAAAATAAATGTTTCATTCTATTCATTATAATGTAGTAATTAAAAAATGTCTAGAAATAGACAGTGTAGATATAATTACTTAAACAGGCTAACATAATTTAAGTGGACCAAACAGGAATAAATTTCCTAACGGGCAGGCCTTGTGCCAAGGTAATGAACGCAACGGGCGGGCCCACTCCATACTGTAACGGGCCACGGGCGGACCGGGCCGTGAAAGATAGGCCAGTGCAGTGCTCTAGTCCTGGGTCCCGTCCTCTTTTCAATCGTTATGGATGATATACAAAAAGAAATAAAAAATAAAGTGAAAACGCTAAACCTAGGTTATAGAAATATGCAATGAGTTTCAATCTCAGACTACGTTTTTGCAGATGATCTAGTAATTTTCGCGAAGAATGAACATGAACTACAACATAATATAAATACATGAAAGGAAGCATTGGAGAAAAGGAATTTAAGAATCAACACTGAAAAACGAAAGTTATGGTAATTGAAAATGAACAAGAAGGTATAACACTTCAAGTAAGCGATATGCAAATAGAGCAAGTAGAAATAGTTAAGTATCTAGGAGTGAAAATACACGAACGAGGAACTATAGATGTAGAGATAAACGACAGAGTGGAAAACGCTTTAAAGGTATACCACTCATTACAAAACACGTTCATATGGAAGAAGAAAATGACTAAGAAAACGAAAATGACGATATTTAAGACGGTGTATGCCAATTTTGATCTATGGCTGTGAGAGTTGGGTTCTAAACACACAAATGAAAAGTAAACTAGAGACTACAGAAATGAAATACCTACGTGCAGTAAAGGGAATTACAAGGAGGGACAAAGTACGAAACGATATAGTTAGGAAAGAACTAGAAGTGGAACCAGTCATGAAGAGCATAGAAACGGCACAATTGAAATGGTTTGGGCATCTATCACGTATGGGCGAATCACGACAAGTCAGAAGAGTGTGGGAAACAAGACGCGAAGGTAACAAATCGAGAGGAAGACCGTAGAAAAAATGGAACAACAATGTAGCAACCATGTTGAACGAAAGAAAAAGAGACCTAGGGAGAAGCAAAAAAATTAGCCAAGAACAAACAAGATTGGGCAAAATTTGTTTATCACGGAAATAGTTAATTTTACACTTTAACACTATATACCGTACGAGCGAGCGTGCTATGCTCACCTAGCGTAATCGGCATTTTTCGGAATTGCGGGAGCGAAATCGAGGCTTGCTACGTTAGTAGCCGATGTGATGTATCTAACAATTAAGGTGCAGAATTGAATTTGCGTTCACCTAATTTTGACAAGTAAATGACATTCAACACAGTACACACATAAATGTCATTTTATCGTATTGAGTATTAACATAATAACATAAGATTATTTAACAAAATAGCCAAATTAAATTAAAATAATGACAATTTTGATGATCAGCGAACACAATAGAAATACAATAAGCAAAAGAATCATATATAAGGGCTACTATGAACACGCAAACGACAGGACGAGCATTTGCAATAGATATTCTATATTGTAAAATAACGTCAATAAATGAGGTCAACATAAATGGAGACGATTAATCTGACTAACAGAAAACAAACACCATAACGTTCCAGATGGTCCATATTGTAAGGTTCGATAATATTAAAATAAAAATACCAAAACCCTCTTTTACTCATCCATCATTAGCTATCATTAGCCAGAATTTATAGTAGTACAACACAATATAAAAAAATGTGTAAGAGAATATGTAGTATTTACAGTCGAAAATTAACTTAATTTTGTAAAATGGTGAAATTTAAACGGTAAAATTGATTGTTGTAAGATATTGAATGATAGATAATCATATATAAAAAATTTAAAAATTGGGAGAGGGGCAAATTAAATTTGGAGTCTATATGGAAGTATAAAAAAGAAAGGGGAAAAGAGTATAGGGTTATTCCATGTCAAATGATTAAGTCTCCACGCTCGACCATCCCAGTATTTTTTCAAATTTTGTGAGTAGGTTCCACAACCGACTAAAGGTAATTCCCCAAATTCCGAACTCCTGATATACAATACATGACCTGCAAGAACCTTTTAAGTGATGACTGGTAAAATGTCGCAGATGCTCACGGACACTCTTTGCCTGGAAATTGCTGTGCTTGCTTAGTAGTTATCAGTGTTCCAAACTTCCAAATTTTAACAAATACAGTCAACTAGTCCTCTTGTTTTTGGTACTCAAACTTGGTTGAAAATTTGTCGCGACAAAAAAAATCCTATTTTCTGGGAAGTTTGTATTCCAGGAAAATCAATGCAGAAAGCTCATCTTCTGCGCAACTAGTGAAAAAATAGTTGTTTTTAACTGTTTCAAATTTTCAGCTTCTTTGACAAATAGTTTCTGAGATACTTGAAGATGAACATAACCTCAAAAAATTTTAATGCGAATTTAGTATATCTTTGAGCGTCTATATCTCAACTGGAGAACCTAAGAGCTTCTTGACTCAACGACCATTTAAAAGAGCTTGTTTTTCTCCACAACATATATGGTTTCTGTGTTGGGGTCTTTTCTTATAAGATTAAGAAAAGGAGACAAAGTAACTGCTTGAAAGGACTGCCCGCATTACTTAAAACTTTTTCTCTGTGTAAGAAAGAAATAGAATTATTTCATTACAAGTACATACTTCTCTTAAGCGGAGAAAAAGAAAACGCTAAGAACATATTTCTTTTGATTTAAGACAGTAATTGTATTGTGGATAATTGAAAGAGTAATTGTCTTGAATTGAGGCGGAGAGTCTTGATACAAGTAAACGTTTCTCTGCGCGCATATACATTAAAAAAGTCGACAAAAGAAGTAAAATATATAACTATAAACATAGCAACACTAGCATGTCGCATATCATAGTGGCAGCACATGTAAAGAATATGTTAACGAAATAATTACTTAGAAAATACAAGCCTACAAAAACTACTGTCTGATAATGTTCTGTGTCAGCTACAGATGATGTTCTATATTAATGAATAGTTGTGAACTGGACGTTGGTTCAGTTGGTGGCTCCCCATTACAGTCAGCATCTACTAATCGGTGAAGATCTCCTATACTAGCTTTTATATTATAGCAGTTGGTGTAAATTTAGTATATTATTTGATTCCTGTAAATAAAGACATTAAGTTCTCATAAAATTCTGTATTTCAAAAATATATTAGGCAACCCGTTTTTTTTTCATACATTCACCACGTGTAATACTAATTTTGGCTATAGTATAAAAAAAGAGAAAATAAACTTAAATTTCCTTATTTAAACTAAATGAAAAATCCCTTAGCTATTTACCTTAAAAATATTTTTTTATTACTTTGTATTGTAACATAATTTTTATCTCATTAATATGCTTGTTTTTAACCGTGTAGTAATTACTAACCTGGGCAAATATGCGGTAACAGCCAGAGGCATGGCGAGTGCATAAAAGTTTACACATAAAATAGAAGGTAAGAAATAAATTATAAAACGTGCTGAAACACTTGCCGTTTTAAAAGTCTTCCGTGAAATCATAAACTGGGTAACATCTGTTAAATATTTGGATCATTAGATATGTTTCCACAGCTGTTTCAGCCAAGTGAGTACGACGTGCGGAATAAATGTTTTTTAATGCCGAAAACGACCGTTCGACATCTAGCGATGTTATACTTGCATATCTAAAATAATCTTTGAAACAAGTTAATACATCTTCACACGCACAAATTTGTCTTAATATAAGAAAATCGGAGTCTTTCTCTAAAACACTTTTTCTATTCCCTCCGCTAGTCCGAAGTAATTGTGAATAGTTTGTAAATCTCTTTTAACCTGACTATCTTGAAATATTTCCTGGCTTTTATTGATTGCTGCAGCTTCTGTCGGATTGAATTTTAAAACTACCTTCTTTACTTGATCAAAATATTTGTTGTAGTAAAACGCAGCCGGCCATCATGTTCCCCAACATGTAACAATCGGCTGTGGTGGTTCAGGTAAATCAGGACACAGTTTGCGAAATAGTCGGGTACGTTTCGGGGACTTTAGAAATACTGCCTTGGTACTGGCAATCAATGAATTTACTAGTGGAAAACATGTAGGAATCGTTTGTGCCGCAAGATTTAGAGTATGGAGTTTACACGTTACATGTAAGAAGTTACCACTGTGTTCTTTAAGAGATCGGCCCAAAGAACGCATGTTTGCGGCACCATCACTCATAAACATTAAAAGTTGCTGAGTTGAAACTTCAAATTTGTTCAATGAGTTCAACACCACCTTTAAAATCTAATCGGCAGTATAATTTATAACTCTTTTGGAAGCAAGTAAGAAGGAGGATGACGGTCGATCTGGTTCCATTGTACGTACCATTACATTAACCACAGAATGTTTTTGACGATCTGTTGTCTCGTCCACACACAACCACAGTTTTTTTATCTTTCAATTCCGTTTTCATTCTTTTTTCTATATGTTCACGAGCAAATGGCTCTACATTTCGTATCGATGTCCGACTAGGTAATTTACAGTCCGCATATTTATTCCAGAAGGAGACAAATGCTTCTTTGTTTAGTAAACGAAACGATAGATTACATAAAATAAGAGTAACACATAAATCAAATGTAAATTTTTCTTGGTCTCGTATGCCACTTTTTGCAAAAGAATGCTGTTTGCTTTCGATGTGACGTTGACAATGGCTTCTGGACCAACACATTAAAGGGATTTTACAAAGTAGACATTGAATTTTAGCGCCATCAAAAAGTAAGTCCGGGATGTCCACTATAAAGTTTTTAACTGTGTCTGCCATTGGTCGTTTTCGCGACGTACCTAACTGCGACATGTTTAAAGCAAACATAAGCGTACAATTACGAAATAAGTTACGACAGCCTACATATACACAGAACTACTCGCATACAGCATCGATTTAGTACTGACGCTGTGAACGCGTGAAATAAATAATCGCCGACTCCGCACCACATATCTACTACACTGACTGTTACCGCTGTTTGCCCAGACTAGTAATTATCTATTTTAAGCTTTCCATTATGTAATTTCCTTTTTTTTTGATATCTTTATAGTTGACCTGACGATGTGTTCCTAAACACGACAACGCTCGCTTTAGTTAATTAACACATTGTTTATTTCTATTCCATAATATATTTTTTTATTAACAAAGAAAGTTGTGTGTCAGTTTCTTCTTGCTTTTACTTTGTATCATACACAGATTTTGTAAAGCGAATGCGTACAGCAAAAAATAGTGGGCATGAGCTGGGATAATTCAATGATTTGAGAGCAGAAGTCAATTACTGAAACAGTTCATTAAAACCCTTACCACAAAACTAGTGGTGGTAGTATTGTGGTAAGGGTTTTAGTGAACTGTTTCAGTGTTCCAGTGCCATAGATTTAGAGTACCCGATTAAAAGTCAATCACATCATCGCGCCCTCTCCTCCGTGCGCGTAAGTAAGTATGTGCTTACTTGCTCGACATATCGCCCACATTTTTTGGGGGATCTGTATATTCTTATTTCTCTTTCTTTTAGTTTCCTTCATTTTAGTCTTGAATTGTTATTTCTTGATTTTTTTTTAATTCATTATTTTTAACACGTCTATTTTCTTAATAACCCTTATTTAAAAGCTGTGTCAACTATTGTAAAATACTAAACTTATTTACAAAAGCAAGCAACAAACTTTTTGTTTGGGGAATCTTTTCATGTTTTATTCCACTTTTACTTCTATATTTGTGTATAAACTTCAGTTTTATTACCGTAAACGGCAAAAGGAGACTGATTCAGATTTTAGATTACTACAATATTAAATGACTTAAAGCTTCTATACATTTGTACATTGTTTTCAAACTTCTTTAATTTTATGTATAGATACGATGTAGGCAACTGGCTATCTCACTAAATTATTATATATTACGCTTACGACGTTTATGTCTTGCTTGTGGTTAATTGAAGTTTTATTCTTTCTGATAGTGAACATCTCTTTTACGATAATTAGTTGCTGCTTCCAAAATTTTATCGTTATTGAAATTAAATGAGTGACCCAAGCTATGATGGTTTTGTGATAAAGCGGTCGCATTAATATTTTCGGTTTTAATGTTGTATTGGTGGGCGTAAATCCTTTTACGTAGACGTTGTTGTGTTTGCCCTATGTATGTGCCCTCACCGTCATTACTTACAGTCAATTTTATAAATGACATGTGTTTTGTCCAAATGTTTGCCTTTAAAGTTACACGTTTATTGCTTACTTTTGTAAATAATTTTAGTATTTTATAATAGTTGACATAACTTTTAAAAAGGGATTATTAAGAAAATAAACCTGTCAAAATTAATTAAATAAAAACCAAAAATAAAGAAGTAACAATTCGAGACTAAAATGAACGAAATTAAAAGGAAGAGAAAGCAAAATATACGGGGTAGGCGCCATAAATTCTCGGTCCGACAGGCTTATACAGGTTCTAGCGTGTTCAAACTCCATTGCGTCATAGTTGCACATCCTACCCGACATATACGAGGCACGTCCAAAACGAGTACAGATACAGAAAAACTATTTATTGCAAAAAAAAACTACATATCTTAAACTATCGTTCTACACAGTTCTTACCATTTTGTAGGCATTTGTAATAGGGTGGCACCAGTTTTTGTTGCCTTCCTCATAAGATGTTGCCGCCTGAGTAATCAACCATGTAGTAACATGTTCTTTGAGTTCCTCACCGTTGTTGAATTTTTGACCACCAAGGAACGTTTTCAAGTGCGAAAAGGGATGGAAGTCGCTAGACGCGAGGTCAGGGCTGTACGGAGGGTGGTCAAACTGGGTCCAATGCCGGACCTCACACTGCGAGCAAGATATAACAACTCTTACAGGACTTTGGCTCGACCCAGTTTGACCACCCTCTTTACAGCCCTGACCTCCGCCCCTAGCGTCTTCCATCTCTTTTTGCACCTGAAAACGTTCCTTGGTGGCCAAACATTCAACAACGATGAAGAGCTCAAAGAACATGGTACCACACAAGGTTGGTAGAATGTATATATTCTAAAGGTGGCCTCAATTCAAAATATCGTTTAGCGCATGCGTGCCAAATAACGTCACTAGTTACCACCAATTATTATTACGAACAAATATAAACGTATTTACGTTTATTTTACTTGATTTTTAAAATTAAAAGTTTCTCAATGACTTTAGTACAATTCTCAATGAATGAATACCTTGCTGTTATAAAATTGTTTGTATAATACGTAAAATCAGCTGCTATTCCTCGTTTTTAAGACAGTTGTCAAAGCAGTGTGCATTGTATATGTGAATTGTTCCGAAACAGAAAAGGATATGTTTCTCTTAACGTACAAATAGCGTGTACTATGAATTTAAAAATAATAAATGTTGCACCGTGGACAGGATCTACGTATGATTGTACTATTTTCAATAATATAATAGCAAACATTGTGCTCAATTAGAGAATAACAACTATCTACAATGTATTTTACTAAATAAAAAGAAGAAACATTAGGAGAATACAATTAAGGCGACTAAAATTTAAATTGTGCGTGGTATCATATATGAGAATATTGAAAGGTTGCTTTCTTGTTTTAGCATTTGTCTGTCGACTAAAATTGGAAACCGTACAAGCAATTATAATTTTCTGCTGTATGTCGCATAACTGTGGCAATGAAATTCGTGATGATCTAATGATGTTTCAAGAGAAAATGGGCAAATACCAGATGACCCTGCCAGGGAAGTGTATGGTGGAGAATTACGAAAGCAATTTATAAATAATTTAATATTTACATAGACAAACAAAATTACGAAAAAAGAAAATATAAAAAGGAAACGCTGGCTTTAGTGTACTTTATTGACAATTGTAAATTAAATTCAATAAACATGTGTTGTGAGGTGCATTTCCACGACACCTTAGCTTAATCCCTTCTTTCATAAGAATTTGTTAGGCATAAGCAGGAGGTAGCACCTATGTCGCGTTAGGTTTTTATAAATATGAGACCTTTCGCCCGTAGCTCTATTCTACCCATGTCAAAATTTACAAAAATATATTATTTGGAAATCTAATAAAGGCAGTAAGTTGATTCCCTTCTTCCCTACGAAATCACAAAATCACCTACAATACAAAACACCTGATAAAATAACGAACCTTCATCAGTAATCAGTGTAATCACACCACACCCAATGTGCCCACTTCTTCCATAAAAAAAAGAACAGTAGCCTACTTTCTCCTTTATTTCACAATTCTTCTTAATTTGTGGTTTTCTTTAATAGTAGCAAGCAGACTGGAAGGAGAAGTTTCCTAAATGAGGATGTCTTTCTTTCAATTTTTTTGCTATCCAACCAGCCAGATACTCTAAACCATCGTTTTCATTATATTTTGTAATATTTGTATTATCCTCTGGAGATATTTCATTGTTTCCTGAAAGTTTTGCATGATAAAACTTTAATTCACAATTTGCAACTGCACAACGCATAGGTATCTTAAAAAAAAGAAACTAATATTACAAAATGTTACTGTCTTTATCCACGCAAGTACCACAAAGGAAATAAAGCTTCTACAAATAAAATATTTACTTATGATTTCAATTGTCACTTATCATAAGTTAAAAATATATCCTAGAGCAGATACGCACTAAGCGGTTACCCGTGATGCGGCCAGCTGTCAGGCTGACCGCATGCACTAAAATGTATTGTTAAACTTATCTCTATACGCACTGCGATTTGGCTGCCCGTAAACCGGTCCGGGCGCTTGGAGAGCTGCGGCCCCTCCAGCGGCCAACCGCACGGTTGATATTCACACTGCGCTGTCAGTTTGCTGGTAACCGTCGTCTTTTCAAGACATGTGAAGAAACAAAGCAAATTGAGTTTAATACTGAAAAATTTATTATTGAAATACATAGTAGACCAGCAATTTGGAATACAAAAAGCTCAGAGTATTCCGATAGAAATTTAAAACATTCTTCATATTTCTTAAGCTCCTGGAAGAATATTTCAAATTGCTTGGTTTCTTTTCGCGTTTGCAAAACAGGATGTACCCAATACTTTTTGTTCCTTATATAACGAATGTAGATGTAATAGTAGTAATTCTTCTAAGTCCATCTTTGAAATGGTTTGTTCTGGCCGCAATTGATAACGGTTTCTTAGCCGGATACCGCGGTTTCGATTGCGGTCACCTGCAATGCGGTTGCCCACAGATTCAACCGCCAGCTACGATCAGCCGGGCGGCTGGCCGCATGACGAGTAACCGCTTAGTGCGTATGTGCCCTTATAAGACGAGCTTCGTCAGAGAGTTGTTCTCTATATATTGTAACCAATGACGTCAAAATATGCGTCCTTCACCTCTCCGCCCACAAAGTTTCGGTCGACTATTGCAAGATAGGGACTGAGGCCACCTTTAGAATATATACATTTTACCAACCTTGGGCACCACTTTGTTAACAACACAGGCGGCAACGTTTTATGAGGAGGGCATACAAAAACCTGTGCCACGCTATGGCAAGTGCCTACAAAATGGTGGGAGCTATGTAGAAAGATTGTTTGCAGTTTTTTTGCAGTAAATAGTTTTTCTGTATCTGTACTCGTTTTGTTTTTATTACCAATGGGAATTTAGTTTCTAGATGTGCCTCGCATTACGGCTCGAAGAGTAGTAGTTTTTAGTAGCCAGCCAGACAACGTGACTAATGCATGAAAATGTCTTAGATAACGAATATTGAGTACCGCGCAGTCATTAAAAGAACGGTATACGCCTAATCACATTAAGTAACGTTTAGACAGCGTTTGTGGTGATCTATTTCCATCTTATTCCACTGTAAAAACGTGGGCAAAGTGTTTCCGTTTGGGACAAGAATCCCTTGAGGATGATGGGCGCCCCGATTGGCCAATTGAACTGAACGGCTTAAAACATTTCAATTATTGAAGAAATGGTATTAGTAGATCGCCGTTTGAAAGTGAAGGAATTAGCAGTGATGTCTAGCATTTCTGAAACAAATATTTGCCAAATTAGTGTAAGATGGGTACCGCATCTTCTTTCTGCTTTCCAACGTGAACGTCGGGTCGAATGTGCGCGCTCGTTTTTAAACATGTGCGGAGACGACCTAAAACCGATTTTGGAATCCATTGTCACAGGAGATGAAACAATGGTTCTGTATTATGGTCCTCTATCCAAAAAGGAATCGATGGAATGGATCCAAAAAGGAATCGATGGAATGGATCCAAAAAGGATGGATCGTTAGAAAATCGGTGATCCGATGAACCTTGCCCCAGAAAGGCGGTTCAATCAACGAAAATGGCCACAATATTCTGGGATTGTGAGGGTACTTTACTCATTGACTTTAAAGAGCGCAATACAACTGTCAACAGCACATATGATCGTCTTTGTTGCATGAAATGGGAGACAATATTCGTGCAAAACGTCATTTGTCGCCATTTCACAAGCTGCCATCCGCGAATGCGGCTCTAAAGAATTGAAACATCCACCGTATAGTCCGGACATAGCTTCAGGTGATTATTGTTTATTTTCTCATTTAAAGAAGGAGCTTGAGGGATGTCGTTTTAATAGTGATAATAGTGATAGTGAGTTACAAGCAGCTGTAATACAACATTTTGAGGGAAAAACATTAGATTATTTTTACAAGGGTATATAACTAATGATAAAAAATACCTGTAACTCCATTGCAGATATGCTTGAAAATTTTGACAAAAAGGGACGATGAAACATGGCAAAGTGAAATTAAAGCCAAGAAGAAGCAGTTTTTTGTTTTCTTTCTCAAAAAGGCCTAAAAACCTAAATAAACAAAACACTTGAAATTTACGGACTTAAGGTCTAAAATAAAAAAAAGCAAACATAAAATCCTATAGTAAAACGACAAATTCACTCTTTATGAATATTTATCCACGTTTTAAATTACTTTTGTGAGCGTATTCCGACATCCATATTTCGGCTTTGAGTAAAAAGTGCTTCGTTGTTAAAGATTTCATTGCTTTTACACATAAACCCATGTACATACCCATGTTTATCGGTTCAATTTTCTCCTTGTGTATCGACAATGTATGCAATGTATGGACTTACCGTCTGAGTAGTCTAATTATGCTTAATTCGTGGTTATGCTTGTATTACATGAATTCTGAAACCAAACTTTTCTTCACTTCTGCATGTAGACAAGTATGTACTTCGCATTTTAATTAACAAAAACAGACATGTTCATTTTCATAAAAAAGAAAACTGGCGCATGGAATCAATCCTAACATTAACAATCCGAGGAGTGTTCTGTAAGCGAGAAACAATTGTATGTAGAAATAAGCGCTTTAAAAATCATGTAAGTTACAATTTGTCATTTTGTCGAAGAGGGGGTACCCATAAATGTTAATAATTGAGAATAATAAATTATAGTTCGCATGCATTGTATTTTTATAAAGGTGTTACAATGTATATAATTCGGATCTCCGCGCTGATATGCTTATGTTCTAAAAAGATTAATGCGAGAAAAGGGAATCCACTGGCGTTAAGAGAAGTTTGCACGCTCGATTAAATTTGAATTTTTATTACCACTGTAATTGTATCCATTTCTTCTTTTTAATCTTTAATACATTTTATATTGAACTACAATTCAAGCTTGAGCTTAAAAAATATAATTCCAAGGCTGAGACGTGTACTGTCGTGCATATTTATACCATGACAATCATAAATAGCATTAATGATCACTCGTATAATGCTTGCAGAAAACAAGCAAAGCCAACTATAATAAGTACTTCGGGTTTTGACTCATCTTCACAAATGTTAATCGATACAAATTTGTAATGTAATGTAATGTTTATTTGTCATAACCTCCAATAACGTAGCATCGTCAATTACAATGGGTTACAATATCAAGTTAAAGTATCAGTAAACAAAAAAAATGGTTGAATGTAATAAACAAGATATTGTATAGATAAAAACACTTGTATAAATAAAACTACGTGCATAAATAAAGCCCATGTGTCGATAACATTTATGTATAAATAAAATTAATAAATAGTACGAATTACAAAATAACGGACAAATATACAGGACAAGCAAAATATAAATATAATAGCCCGTACTATAAAATAACATTTCCTGTAGGTATGTCCTCAATCCATTCTTAAACGGGTGTAGTGTTCCATTGGCTTTGAGGTCATGTGGAAGCCTGTTGTAATATTGTATGGCTTTATAGTGAGGATTTCCCCATTAGTCCAGTAACCTTGTTGCCGGAAACGGTGGGGGGGATCTAACATCAAATCTGGTGATTCTGATTTTCGGCTGAGATGTTAGTCCAATGAATATTCCAAGTTTACGACCTTGGAAGCCGAACGCAACTTTGTCAAAAATCCAGAAAACAGGGAAATTTTCGACACTCTTTCAGTTTTTGTCGATTTTGACCTTAAATCGAATAAGTACTTCCTTAAAATATACTAAATTTGCAGCAAACTGAGATCGACAGGGTTTCTGTAGGCACAGTAGTTTCTGAGATACACCTTTCTAAAGTTTCCAAAGGGGCCTCCGGGTCGTCCTTGTTGTTTCGCTTTAGACAGTTACGAGTTGAATGACCTGCCGGGATGCGTATTGATATACCGTACACCCGTAGAGTCTCATTGATAAATGGCAGCTTCTCATCGGTTGGCAAGTGCTTATGCTCAATCCCTTCACTCTACCAGACATAGTACCTACACAGAGAAAAAAAAGTTCTTGACTCAAACAAATATGCATTCAGTCAAGCAAATCGTAATTTTAAATGGCAGCAAAGATATATTTTTTAAATTTAAAGGAATAATTTTTTGACATCGTTATTTGATTCTAATCTATGACCTCTTGAAACAAATAACCTCAAGTTTGATTTGAAAATATGTCTATTTTATTTAACATACGTAATATGTTTGATTCAACAATATAGTTCTTTTTTTAAAGTACTTCGTTAGTTTAAAACAAATATATTTTTCTTTACCATTTATTTGACTTCACTTTTTAATGGCGAGCGTTCCCAAAATAGGAACATACCAAAACATGTAATCATATTGTTTGCATACGATTTTTATATGTTTTAAAATATGCGTAGATGTAAACTTTTCTGATTGTTAATTATAAAAATTTTATACAAATAGTATGATTAATTCAATAAAAAATCGATTTTTTAGTATGTTCTCATTTTGGGAACGTTCGCTATTAAAAGGTTAGATAAATACTAGTGTAAGTAAGGATTTATTTATAAGCGGTGGTTCCATACATATAGAGAATAACGTTGCCGCCTGTGCTAGGAACGCCCTCTCCACTCCTCAGTGTCCCCAGACAATTCCACACAGTCGCAAGTCAGTCGCCTAGCATATGTGCTCGAGATATCTGCTTCACACAGATTTATGGAAATACTTAATACATCTTATTTGATTTTTATCCTATTGATGGATCTAATCCTTGATTATTGCAACAGTGTCCATATATTTTAGCGGTTCACTTTACTACGAAGTTTACTAGCGTGGTATGTATTTGCTTAACAAAATATTTCTGTAGTTTAAAGTACGCTGTTACTTTCACAAATTTATTATTCTGTTGGTATTATTACTCCACTGAAATGGTTAGAACGATAGATGCTTTCCTTTTTTTTTAGAGAAGAAAACACCAATTTATGAGCACATAGTGTAACAATGCGTTAAAAATACACAATCTTTTGAAAAACGTTATTAATATTGTGGAAAAACTAACAAAAGTACATAAGGAATAAGTACTCGTTTAATGTCGAATATTAATCTGCATTTTGTAGTGACGTGGTGCTTTTATTCTTGTAAATAAACCACAGCTCTCTAAAATACCGTTAACTTCCTGTATTACGTTGGGGTGATATCAAGGCCTTCTTAAAGATCTGCGTGGTCGCAAACAAAAACGATGAACCTTAAATCTTGCAGATTTTCTTTAAGTTTCTTCGAGATTACTCACATTTCCCAGGAACTTATAACGCGAATCTGGTTAAGTTAGGTTACGTCTCGATGTCGAAGCTGTAACCTGATTTTAACAATATTAATAAGTTAAGTACAGTGCGTCGATAACTTTAAACAGACCGTAGTATGTCCAAATTGTTATAATATATAGCTACAAAAATACGTCGACAAAAAAATTTTCAAAAGGTATGCACTTTTATATAGGTGTCTATAAAAACAATAATTATTCCTGTGTGCGTAATTTTGTGATTGTATACGTACAAAATTATTTCGATGAAGATGAGATAACCACAAAAACTTGTGTGTTGTGTGTACAGATACATAAAAATTAAAGTGATGCTTGTACTACTTTTGTTTGCAAAGAATATTACACAACTTACTACCTCGGTAATATAATGATGATGATAATGATAATGTATTTGTGTCAGTATACATAAAGTATTTACACTCATCAATAAAGCAGAAAAGCAGAGATATAAATAAATCATTAGCAAGTGCAATAAGTATGTATGTATATGTAAATATGTCAAACTCAATAAGTAAAACAAAGAATATAACTACACAATATAAAACAAACAAAACAAAAAATTCAGACAAACTAGAGCAAAGATTAGGGGTGCAATGATTCCAAGTTAAAATGTGTGAAATATTCATCATAAGAGTAGAAAGCTTGTTCGACTAACAAGGGAACACCGGCAACCCGCACTTCTCGATTTCGATAAAACTGTACAGACTGAAAGAGTACCTTGGTATAAGAACACCATTTTTTTCTTACCTAGCGTATCTCGTCGATTTGGGGGTACAGACCCCTCCAAAGATTTTTATATATTTTTTATTTGTGTAAATATCTCAGAAATTATAAGATATCTTTTTCATTTTAGAATATAATTTGAAGTAAATTACATAGTCCCAAGGATGACGCGAATTATTTTCGGAAAAAATTTATAACGCGGGACCGGGGACCCCACCCCCCCTTTTTTTTCTTTTTTTTTTCTTTATTTTTCACAAAACCGACTCTATTTGTGAAAAAATAAAATATAAAAATGTAAAAAAATGGGGGTATGGGGTACCCGGTCCCACGTTATTAATTTTTCCTGAAAATAATTCACGCCATCCTTTAGACTATGTAATATACTTTATTTGTGAAAAATATAGAAAAGAAAATTAAAAAGGGGGGGGGGGGGAGTAAATAAAAAAAACAAATCGGCGAGATATGCTAGCTAAGAAAAAAATGGTGTTCTTATAACAAGGTACTCTTTTTTTTTTCAGTCTGTGCAGTTTCATCGAAATCGAGAAGTGCGGGTTGCCGGTGTTCCCTTGTAAGACAATTTTCACCCTGTTTCTGAATAGATTAATTTCCAAATTTCTAATGTTTATTGGAAGGGCATTAAAAAATCCAATAGCATGATAATAGGGCCCGTTTTGATGATTTGCTAGACGGAAGTGCCTGATTGTCAGATCCTTCCCATGTCTGGTACCGTAGCCGTGAAATGACTTGTTTTTCGGATAACTGCTAATATTTTGTTTCACATGCATAAGGCATGCAAATATAAACTGAGAAGTGAAGATGAGAATCTTATTTTCAATAAATGTCGTCTCGATACCTCACACAGGGTCTACGTAGATGGTTTAATAACATTTGTATTTACACTATCATTTACAATTACATCCTGGTATTAATTAGGCAGAGAAATGAGATCGATATGGTGGACAAACATAGTATAAAATAATTTGTTTAGAAACTTGGAATTCAAGAAAATTGAAAATTGAAGTGGTTGGGAGTTGAAGAGAACCCTCTCGACTGGTGATGGGTGAGCATGTCCCAGGGCCTCAACCTCACGATAATGGAGAGAGATGCAGCCCTTCAACACCTCTCGCTGATGATTTCATGCGGCTGCAAGAGGGGTTATGGGAACGCGTGTAGCTGCAGGAAGGCGGGACTGAGATGTTTTGGAGTCGACTTCCATTCCCCCGAAGAAGACGACCTATACGATGACGAGCTGAACGATGTTTCGTGGATGCCAGTCTCCGATAATACAGACACAGATGATCCAGTCGCAGAGGATCCTGCTGATGCTGAAGATATCGCTCAACCAGGATCATCAACGAGAGCAGAACTTCATTGAGATGACATTTAATTTATTTGTACAGTACCTATTCTTAAAAATATTAACGTAATTAAATTCAAATAAAGATGATTTGTTCATACTTCCAATTTTGTTTTATTATTATTAAGATTCCTACATTTGTGAGAGGTGTATCAATACTACTCGATAAATATCGCGGTTTTCGAGATTTTCAAATCAACTGGGGGGAACGGCGGGTCCCCTCCGAACTTCCTAACAAAATAGGGCCGCTCAAAACAACCCAATATTGCTAAAAATTGGCGATTATTGTATGTTATTTATTTCAAATGAAAAGTGTTGCTTGTTTATTGAATCTGAGAATTACCGTTTCTTAGTGTGTACCTTGTTTTTTCTTTGCTATTTCGAACGCCAGGGATTAACTACAAAGCAAAAGATAGGTGATGGTTCCTTAATCCTTTCGCTACTCTAGACGAATAAATTCGCTTCACCTTAAACTGCTCCAGACGAATATATTCGCGTTTTCAATAAAAATAGGTTTAAACTGCTCTAAACGCGTAATTTCTGGCGCATGAAGTTTTCAGGTCTTAACTTGTTTATGTTATAGCGTTGTGTTCTACAAGGTGGCGCATAGTTTGAACTAAACACAGAACACGACGGGAGGCAGAATGTATGTTTGACATGTGTGTATTAGTCCATGTTTTGAAAAGTAGCATACCAAAAGCACTTATGAATTCATAAAATATATGCTTTATTTTGATATTTCTGGGTTTTACCGAGGCACGTATGTTTGGTTAGTTATCTATATATGTATGTTATTTTCTTGTTCGATGCATTTAACCATAATGTTACGTTATTTTGCTTTTTTGCTATGTTATTTTGCCTTTTTATACTTTATTTTGACAGAAGAGACTTACTTAAAATTATCGGTAAGCAATATTCTTGTAATGCATGAAGTAGCTCATACGGCTTTAGACGAGTAAACTCGCACATGCCAGGAATTATGTATATCACATACTCTGAGTCGCGGCGGCAAATATCTTGCGGTGTGAAAGGGTTTACTTTAACTAAAAATCTCAACATTTTCCGAAATTTGTAAATGATGCCTTTTATAAAGCCTCATGACCTGTACTTATCCAGATAAAGTTAAATTCAACTTAAAACTACATTACTGCTTCTGAAATAATTTCAAAAGCTGATCTTTTGAATCAGAATCAGTTTTCATGAAAATATGTATACGGCGCAAGCGTGTACTACCGTAAATAATTATTCCCATAGCTTCGTTTGCATTAGATAAAACATTGCGGTGCTTAGCCTCATAGTATAAAATAGATCAGGTTTGCTGGTCTGGTGGAAGTTTAGTGATCCTGTAGACTCCGATTAATAAAAGCTTTCCTATTTTTAGTTTATAGAATGTATTTTTTTTTATAAAATACATAAATTTTGTAGTTAAAATTAATAAAACCTACCTATTAACAAACCTTTCTGGTAGTGCACATCATCGCAATATTCAAAGTACAAGAGGTGTCTATAAAAACTAAAGTATAAGCACAAACCAAAAAAAATATTGTTTTCTTGTATTATAACTAGGCCGGGCACGGAGAACTTCGCGCCAGGTTAGAAGCAAGGTTGCTGCATCCATAACGCAACGTATGCGTGCAGACGAATCGGCACGGGCTACCTCGGCGAATGAAATTATTGATTTATTGCAACAGTTTCTCATCAACCCTTCGCAGTATTAGTCGCAATTGTAGAGAAAAATATATGTATGAATATATGTCTAATGTACGCAAGGAAAATAAACGACCGTTGGCTAATAAAGTCACTAAATTTACCAGTGAATTTCCGGATTTAAACTGTAATGGAACTAAAGTATTGGGTAGAGTTTGCAAGACACCTTTAATGTGCTGGAACAAAGGCGATTGTAAAAGACATATAAATAGTGTACAGCAGAAAAATGAGAAAAATGGCGTGCCACCTCAAGCCTAATCTAAGTTGGGTTTACTTTTAATATTTATTGTTTGTGGTCTACCGTTTCGCTTACTCGATAAAGAACCATTTCGACAGTTTTGGTGTACATACAATCCCGAGTGGAGCATACCATCACGAACAGCGTTATGGAAAGAGCTATCAAGTATACGTAATGATATCGAAAATAGGGTCAAAGCAGAATTAAAAGATAAACAGCTGTGGCTATATCTTGATGAGACGACAGATTGTAAAAGAAGTTCTATATTGAATGTTATAGTACTAGATCCTGTTAAACCGAAATTTTCAATCTTATTAGCTAGCAAAAGACAATGAAAGTGTACTGGCGAAGCAATTACGGGCGTAATGCTCAATACGTTACAACAGTTTCAAGTGTTCAAGTAGAGCCAGAAAGGATTTCTAGACACTTCTGTTGAAACAGATTTGGGAAGTATTAGCAACAATTATAAGCGATTACTAGACGTGAATTACAAAATACTGGGTTGCCGTTAGTAGAATCAGTGCAAATCCTGGATGAAGTTAATACATTGCTACACGGTATAAACGACGCAAAAAGCAGTCGCATTATAGCAACGTTCGACACTGTTTTAAATATATTCCGATTATACGAGATTAAGCGAACGTGTGGTACTGCATCTGCAGATTCATTAACTAACTCTAAGGATTATTTTAATTATACCTGTGTTACTTCCGTAGATGTAGTGTGATGTGTTTTTATCACAGCGAACAACCTTCGCCGATACAAATGTGGAAACATACCTGATGGTGCAAGTTTTTCAACAATCTTATCCACACTGTTAAGAAGCTACGTTTATTTATTATATTATTATTTATTATTACGGAATTAAGTACAACAGATTTTTGAAGAAACTACTTGTTTACGGTTATTACATTACATATGCAACAAATGCCGTTTTTAAACAAAAAAAAAACTAATAATGGCAATAAAAACACATCAACGTGTGCATATACGCTTTATTTACCAAACATTTTTTTTACGTCAGCTTTTTACACTGGGATATTGACTTCAAAATATCACTTCTGTCAGCTGTGAGTCACATACACTACTTATGATCCGCGGTCCGTGCGACTGATCCGATTCTGTTGCTAAGACCGATTGTACCATGCTTAATTATAACCTTCGAGAAATTGAAATGAATTTATAAAAAGTAATTCCAAGGGAGGCCGCATCATATGAATATTGTACTAACATGTTTTGCCAAAATGCACTTTTGAAATTGAACATAGTAACGTTCTAAGCGAAGCGTTCTGTTATGAGATGACTGCAGCCGATGCAGTCTTGTTCGCTGTCGGTTCTGTCTCTCTTTTAAGTACAGTATTAATAGATTTACGAGGGAGATGTATACTTACACGGAGATAAAATAATGATAGCAAGGACTGTGGGGTAGTTTGGCAAATAACACCAAAGTATCGGCAAATCCCGTACCGCACAAATAATTTGATTAATCCGGAACAGCTGTTTCGACGATTCATGGATCTTCATCATCAACCTCATTATCGACGGTTTATGCAAGTAGAATGGTGAATGAATGTTTCCGTTACAAAAACGATATTGTCTTGTTGGCGTGGCCAGCTAAATAATCGGATCTCAACCCCCATAGGACACATGTGGTCCGCTATAGTGAGAAACTGAAAGTGAAAATAATGTAGAAAATTGCGAAAATATTACGTGATGCCCTCATATGTCACGAGAACATTTTCAAGGCCAAAACTCTTCCCAAACCCTCGTGAACTCCATGGGTAGCAGACTGACCGCCTAAATAATAACGGATATTGTACGAAGTATTGATGTTTTTATTTTTATCGTGTAACCAACATTAGTTTGTTTTCAATATCTTTTTTATGTATGTAATGTAGTTAGTAATTATCATATTTTATGACAGTATAGATGCTGATAGCAAAACCGGTTTTTATTCTAAAAACCGCACCGCCTTATTTTAAAATTAAAATGTTGTTACATTCTGTTTAAAATTCTGGTATTGTGCTATAATATTAATGAATTTAATATAGTTTTAATTTACTTGTGTATAGTTCTATGTTGTATACTTATTACCTATTATTAATAAGTTTATCTTTTAGGCTTGCTATTTTCCGTTTTACTTTATTCACAATGCTTGATTTGCACGAATACGACGTAAAACCGTCTCTTTTTTGTTCTTAACTGCGCAGTATTTAATTTTTTATTCAAGGTAAACTTTATAATTGTTAAACAGAGTATACCACCTGCTATAGCTTTATTTGCAATTATTGTAAGTATTTAAATGATAAATTATTCTGTTCAAGCTGGTTTGTAATTACTTTGCGGTCTTCCATAAATTAGGTATCACACGATTACAAAATATCGTAATATTTATAAATTTAGAAAATTATGTTATATTTTGATTTTTCCCAAATTCCTAAAAAAATACAAGGTGTGACTAAACAACAAACAACGAACGTGTCAAGATCAAACGGCGTACAGCCATGTCAGGTGGCATCCACTCTCTTCATTCTTGTCGCCGAGTTAGGCTGTGACCTTTGTTAGTATCGTACCTTGAATCTACAGCCCGTCGGGTAAATTCGGTACCCAAATGTCAAATTTTGAATCAGCAATACAACCTTCAGGTCCTAAATGCTCTCCGTGAACGGATAACAAGAAAGCGGCCTGAATTGTGGAAAGACGAATCATGGATACTTCATCACGACAACAGCTCCCATTGTCTGCCAAGACGTTTTTGGGCAAACATGGGACCCCTCTGTTGGAACATCCACCCTATTTACCCGACCTTGCCCCTTATGTGACTTTTTTCTATTCCCCAAGGTGAAATCGGCACTGAAAGGAGCGAGATTTGAGACAGTTGAAGCTGTAAAAGACAAACCGACGGGACCATGAACATGCTTTGCAACACTGCTTTAACCACTGATTATTCTTCTAGCCACACCTCGTACAGTACGCAGTAGTACTGTCTATTTTAAATATCTCTTATTCACTATCCGTTACTCTTCATATTTGCTGTTCTTTTGTATTTTTTTATTGTACTTTTATTATGAATTTACAAAAACTAAAATATAAACAAATGGTTCCTAATCTGTTATGATAAATTGACTTGTCTGTATTTCACTCTCCCATAATTTTCTTCTTTGATCACTTGCTTAATCAAAGGAGCCTTGCAATATTTCTCCTATTAATGTTATTACAAATCTGTTTACTTGCCTAGGAGACAGGTCAATGTAAAACAACTTTCTTACGCTTGTGTTGTATAATCTATTAATAATAATAATATTTTTTTATTGCGCAACGGTTTCCAGTTACAGGGCAACAATATACAAAACAAAAAATACGTACAATACTAAAAAAATAATAATAATTGAAGAGAAAATAGAAAACAAAAATAAACTCAAAAATTATTAATTTTCCTGAAAAACATCATCACTCTAAGATACGAGGGACACGCTATATATTTTGAGATACAAGAAAACTACAAGTCTTTTTACGAAAATGATTTTATTTATGTTCAAAATAGTCTCCTCTTGCATCAATGCACTTTTGTAATCGAAGTTTCCACAACGTAAAAGCGTGAAGCCAGTCATCTCTTGGAATGCTCTCAAAAAATAGATGAATTGCTTCATCTATTTCATCCTCCGTCGTGAAACCTCGACCACGTAAATGTTTCTTTAGGTTGAAGAACAACCAGAAATCACACATGGCCAAATCAGGCGAATAGGGTGGATGTTCAAACTGCGTACATAACTTTCTTGACAGCCCTTTGCCTTTTGGCCATTGTTGGTGTTGGTGCATCTTCGTGGATCCACACGCGGCTCTCCTGGCGGGTAGGAATATCGTAAAATGGGATGTAAGTTTCATCACTTGTTACTATTTTTCATAGAATGCGATGTCCACCATTATTTAACATTTCCAATGTTTCCCGAGCGATTCTTACTCGCTCTGCTTTTTGGAAATCGGTAAGCGTGTGTGGCACCCAACGAGTAACAATTTTTTTCATCCGAAGATGATCATGTAAAATTGAATTTACTGTTGCGGATCCAACACCAAGAGTTGCCTCAATCACTTGATAGGTGCATCTTGAATCTTCGTCAATCATACGTCTTACACTCTCAATGTTTCCAGCGGTAACTGAAGAACAGGGCCTACCGATACGTTCCTCATCACCAAGCGATATCCGTCCTCTTTTAAATTCGCTATACCACCGAAACACAGTTGCACGTGAAGGATTTTCATCACCAAATGCGAGTTGCAATCGTTCAAGACTTTGTTGTTCATTTAAACCGACCTTAAAATCGTAGTAAATCATTGCGCGTACATGTTCCCTTGACAAGTCCATGTTTCGATGACAAATCGTACCTATCACGTTTACTCTATGACAGCAGCGACTCAACTGACAGTCAGAGTTTACTACTTAAGGATGGCGGTATTTAGAAATGCAGTGTTGCCAGCTCTAACTTCTCTACTTTTGTGGCATCTCAAAACATATAGCGTCACCCTCGTACTTCATGGTTTTTTCATATCGGTTATGGGGCACATAGAAGTAATGGGGGAAAATGATAACAAATTTGTGCGAGATATGGGAAGGAAGCAAGTGAATGGGGCGTGAAAAAGAGCGAGGAACTAGGAAATTTAAGGAATAAAGTAATTCGGAACAATCAGTAACACCATGCACCAATTTCCACGCATTCCATGCATCCCATGCTGATCGAGAACATCGCCATAATCGACGTTCCGCACCGGGTAAATTCCATCAACTTTGATGGATAAATGTTTGAGAAATCTTCGTTGAATCTTGTGAATCTGCAATTGTAGGTGTGTGCGGTGACCGAACAGGCGAAGCATATTCGAGATTGCTTGCAACAAAGGTATACAATAAAGTTTTAAGAAGATATATATTCTCGAAATATTTGCAGGTGCCCATTACGAAGCCCAAAACTTTCGGTGCAGAAATGCAAAGGTGGTTAATATGTGACCCAAAACTTAAGCGACTATCGAAAATACCTAAAATAAATAGATCACAAAATTCGTTAACTCTTACTTGGTACTTCACTATTGATGGAGTATGTCGAAGGAATGGAGTTAAATTTCCTCATAAATGACATTAATACATTATGTACTTAAAAGAACGATAAACCCAACAGCGAACAAAGCGTCGCTTCGGCTATAGTCGTCTCATAACTCAATGATTCGGGTGCATGTCCCTAGCCCCGCCACCCCCGGGTTTTAAGCTTTCCTATACGCTATCATTTTGTGTTCATTTTGTGCCGTTTTGTGCCGCAAAAAGAAAATTTTGTGCATTAATATTAACGGAGCTATAACGGTTTCTTTTTGGCGGGACTGGGGACATCCAGCCCCGCCACCTTGGCATTTTGAAACGCTATAATTTTGTGCTGGTTTTGTGCCGCAAAAAGAAAATTTTGTGCTTCAATATTAAACGAATTATAACGTTTAGAATTTTGGGCATAGCATGTAATACTTTGAAATCGTCATTGTTAAACGAATGATTATTCGAAATATATTGTTGTTCAAAACGTGTGTTATAGTTTTTATATATTATACTACGTTTATGTTCTTTAAGTATAGTATTGAAGTTTCTGCCCCTTTGTCCTATATAAATTGCACCACAGTCATCACATTTGATTTGATATATACCGGATTAATTTTGATTTTCGATGGGGTCTTTATTGTAAATCGATAGCGAGGCGAGCGCATACAAGTTTACACATAAAATAGAAGGCAAGAAATAAATTATAAAACGTGCTGAAACACTTACCGTTTTAAAAGTCTTCCGTGAAATCACAAACTGGGTAACATCTGCTAAATATTTGAATCATTAGATATGTTTCCACAGCTGTTTCAGTCAAGTGAGTACGACGTACGGAATAAATGTTTTTTAATGCCGAAAACGACCGTTCGATATCTAGCGATGTTATATTTGCATATTTGAAATAATCTTTGAAAAAACTTAATGCATCTTCACACGCATCTTCACAAATTTGTCTTAATATAAGAAAATCGGAGTCTTTCTCTAAAACACTTTCAAATTTTCGTATTACACACCAATTTGTTTCGCCTTCTACAGCGCATAACTGTGCGTGAACATCATTCACAATTTGAACAGAATCCACTAGCGACATCGAAACATTTTGTAATTTTTCTATTCCCTCCGCTAGTCCGAAGTGATTGTGAATAGTTTGTAAATCTCTTTTAACCTGACTATCTTGAAATATTTCCTGGCTTTTCTTGATTGCTGCAGCTTCTGTCGGATTGAATTTTAAAACTACCTTCTTTACTTGATTAAAATATTTGTTGTAGTAAAACGCAGCCTGCAACCATGTTCCCCAACGTGTAACAATCGGCTGTGGTGGTGCAGGTAAATCAGACAGTTTGTGAAATAGTCGGGTACGTTTCGGGGACTTTAGAAACACTGCCTTTGTACTAGCAATTAATGTATTTACTAGTGGAAAACATGTAGGAATCGTTTGTGCCGCAAGATTTAGAGTATGGATTTTACACGTTACATGTAAGAAGTTACCACTGTGTTCTTTAAGAGATCAGCCCAAAGAACGCATGTTTGCGGCACCATCACTCATAAAGATTAAAAGTTGCTTAGTTGAAACTTCAAATTTGTTTGATGAGTTCAACACCACCTTTAAAATCTCATCGGCAGTATAATTTATAACTCTTTTGGAAGCAAGTAAGAAGGAGGATGACGGTCGATCTGGTTCCATTGTACGTACCATTACATTAACCACAGAATGTTTTGACGATCTGTTGTTTCGTCCACACACAACCACAGTTTTTTATCTTTCAATTCCGTTTTCATTCTTTTTTCTATATGTTCACGAGCAAATGGCACTACATTTCGTATCGATGTCCGACTAGGTAATTTACAGTCCGCATATTTATTCCACAGGGAGACAAATGCTTCTTTGTCTAGTAAACGAAACGATAAATTACATAAAATAAGAGTAACACATAAATCAAGTATAAATTTTTCTTGGTCTCGTATGCCACCTTTTGCAGAAGAATGTTGTTTGCTTTCGATGTGACGTTGACAATGGCTTCTGGACCAACACATTAAAAGGATTTTACAAACTTGACATTGAATTTTAGCGCCATCAAAAATTAAGTCCGGCATGTCCACTATAAAGCTTTTAACTGTGTCTGCCATTGGTCGTTTTCGCGACGCACCTAACTGCGACATTTTTAAAGCAAACATAAGCGTACAATTACGAAATAATTACGGCAGCTTACATATACACAGAACTACTGGCATACAGCATCGATTTAGTACTGACGCTGTGAACGCGTGAAATAAATAATCGCCGACTCCGCACCACATATCTACTACACTGACTGTTACCGCTGTTTGCCCAGACTACTCAAATCCATTGTACTAATTACTTACTTTAGTTACTAGTTGAATTTCCAAACAAAAAATGTCAATGCAATACGTGTTTGGATTATATATTTCTAATAAAACATATTTTCAGCAATACAAATATTTTAAGGGTCTCGAACGTATAGTGAAAATACCGTTATTTAACGAAATAAAAATAAAAGTAAACGGTAGCCAATTTGCTACAAAATTTGGTCATTAGAAGCAAATGGAGTAAATTCATTTTTAAGAAATATCCTGTAAACGTTTGACTGGTATTGCGAAATGCGCCCATTTCGTACGATTCTTAGTTTTAAATAACACCTTCCTTTTAGTCAGAAACTTTAATCTGAGAGTAATTTGCTTTCGAAATTCGCTTTCGAAACATATCTTTTTGGTAAGAAATTGTCATAGTCGGAAATTATATGCTACAAGAATGGCGTATCCACAAGCACTTCGCGACACAAAATTATTATAGAGTATACGAAACTTCAAAATTCAGTGGCAGCGGGGCCGGGGACTTGCCAAGCCCAAAATTCTAAACATTATAACTCGCTTAATATTGAAGCACAAAATTTTCTTTTTGCGGCACAAAACTAGCACAAAATGATAGCGTATACGAAATTGGAAAATCCAATGGTGGCGGGACTGGGAACCTATCATGCCCAAAATTCTAAACGTTGTAACTCGCTTAATATTGAAGCATAAAATTTTCTTTTTACAGCACAAAACGGCACAAAATGAGTACAAAATTATAGCGTATGCGAAATTTCGAAATGCCGAGGTGGTGGGGCTGGCATCTCCCCAGCCTCGCCAAAAAGAAACCGTTATAGCTCCTTTAATATTAAAGCACATTTTCTTTTTGCGACACAAAACGGCACAAAGTGAGCACAAAATGATAGCGTATAGGAAGTTTCAAAATCCGGGAGTCGCAGTGCTGGGGACATGCACCCCCACGCTTCGCTTTGAACACGACTGTGTGTAATTTCAATCGCGAATTTTAGCTGAATATGATAACATACCTGACATTCGTCGCCTATTTCCACATGGTAAATGTGCGTTGATTATTTTAAATTCCAATAATAAAAATGTAAACCACGAGCATGTGAATTAATGTCATCCAAGGCTTACGTTTCTTCTATACCAAGTGTTTCCTAATAACCAAGACTTTCGATAATTTAATGAATCAGAAGATTTATCCATTCATAATACTTTATGCTTGCACAGACATAAAAACGTAAACATTTTACATCGCAGACTAACAGACTAAACAAATTACGTGCGTCGATGCACTGACTACTCCTGCTGCTGTATTATTTGCGTTTAACCTTGCACTTGTAAAACTAACCTAGTACCATATATATATCCATCCTTTCCTGGTGACTCGTGTGTGCCTACTCGCCAATGCGCCTAGTCGTGGCAATTTAACACTACTTCACGGCCACATTTAATCGCACACGAATTGATTATTGTGATATTACATACGATGTCGCGCCGGTAAAAACGAGTTTGCCGGACGTTTTCAATTCAACCGCTACGATATAGAGATAAACGCTAGCCGTGGACGTACTAAATAAGAATGTTTGGCAATGGTATACGATACACGACAGATTTCATATGAAATTTACGATAGTCTACTTAAACACAGGAGACCAATAAGATTTACAATTAGTATAAAATGTTAATTACTCCAAAGCAAACTGCATTACTTAATCTTGCCTGAATATTGAACCACTTTGCATATTTTTGTGACCAACTGGAAGGGATCCAATCTGACGTAGTTTAAAATGTGTCCTGACGTAATTGTATTGTATGAGGATGGTGTGATAAATATACTCAGTGACAAAGAAAGTGCAACAGCTAGAAGGGGTTGGAATTTCCGGATGAAATTTGGTAGGAATATTCACCTATGTAAAAGTAATAAATGATCAAAATTTGGGAGGAAAATCTTTATTAGTTAAAGAAAATGTTATAATAATTGTTAATAATGCGTGGGGCCGCCTCTCTGATTTACACATTCATTTACACATCGTAGCATTGATTGAATAAGGTGGTTTATCTTGTCTTGGGGTATTGCCTCCCGTGCAAGTTGCACCTCATGTCTCAAAGCCTCCAAAGTCAAAGGAGGACGCTGCAAGTTTCGCAACCTTCTACCCATTATGTCCCATAAATGTTCGATGGGAGAAAGATCTTGAGATCTTGGAGGCCAAGGCAAAAGATTAATCTGGGCCTGTTCAAAGAAGTTCAAGGAAAACCTTGCTACATGAGGACGTGCATTATCTTGCTGTAATAATGGATCTTCGAGCCCCTGTTAGTATGGCAGAAGATGTGTTCCAACCACCTCCGCAATGTACCGTTGTGCTGTCATATTGCCTTGAATGAACACCAAGAGAGACCTGCTGCCATAAGTAATCGCCTCCCAAACCAGAACACCCACAGTGCGACGTACGTGCCTCTCAACGGTAAATCGAAGATTCCGTCGTTTACTCCGTCTTCTTCTGACTCTCTGACGACCGTCGTGCATGCCCAAACAAAATCTTGATTCGTCACTAAACACAACACGACGCCACTCAAGATTCAAGAATGAGATCTTTCATTGCACCATTGTAACCGTTGCTGATAATGTTCCGCGGTCAAAAGAAGCACAAGTTGCGGACGATATGATGTTAACCCAAAACTTCCGATTCGGCGATAAACTGTTCTAAGGGCTACATGGCGACCTTCTTCACCAAACCATTGGTTACCAATTGTCTGAGTAGAGAAAAATCGGTCTCTAAATGCCAATTGTCTTAAGCGACGATCTTGACGCTCATTCGTGCTTCTTGAAGCCCCGGTTCCTCTTCTACGACATTCCTGACCATCTTCAAATCATGCACGACACACTCGCATTACGGTAGACCGATTTCGATTTACACGGTTAGCAATTTCCCCAAATGAAAAGCCAGCTTCGCGCAAAGCAATAATTCGACCTCTGTCGAATTCGCTTAATTGTCGATACACAGCTCGTCTTCTTACTCTAGGTATAGCTAACACTTAACTCAACCGCAGTTCAATGAGAACAACAACACAAATCGAGAATGTTATAAAAAACACCGCAAAAAAGAAACATTCAATATCAGTGCTGAGAGAGAGGTAAAAACCTCAATGACAACTTTATTGCTTCACTGAGAGGATTCAAATGTTGATCATTTATTACTATTACATAGGTGAATATTCCTACCAAATTTCATCCGGAAATTCCAACCCCTTCTGCTGTTGCAATTTCTATGTCACTGAGTATACTTATATTAAGGAAGACAACGCAATTGTTTTGCATTTAGTAAATCTATTTCTCGACATAATCTCCTTGCAGCTCTATACACTTAGTCCAGAGGTGTTCCAACCCTTTTAAGCCGAACTCTGCAAAATAGGCCTTCGTTTCGTCAATGACCTCTTCATTTAATGTGAATTGTTTTCCGCCAAGCAATTTCAAGTTTGGAAAAAGAAAGAAGTCACGAGGGGCCAAATCTGGCGAATATGGTAGATGGAGCACCAATTCGTACCGTAGCTGGACTAATTTTGCTGCATAATTGCCGATGAGGGCGTTATTGTGATGGTAAAGAATTTTTTTTCTTCGCTAGGTGGGGTCTTTTTCTCTTTAATTCAGCGTCGAATCAATCTAATAAATCATCATAGAACTGTCCTATGATTGTCCTTCCCTTCTTTAAATAATAAATTAAGATTATATCTTGCAAATCTCAAGAAAGCGTCCCCATAACTTTTGCGGCTGATGAATCGTCTTCGCCTTCCTTGGTGCACGTTCGCCGGGAAATACCCATTTTGCCGACTGACCTTTGGTTTCTATCTACAGTTACATAACGCAGCACTCACTGCGCCTATTCCGTCAGCAGGCAAGGCACCCATCTCACGGAGAGCTTTCTCATACTCAATTTTTCGTGAAGGACGTTTTGCACACGTTCACTTGAGTTGTTTACCACATTAGCAATCTTCACTCGGTGATCTACTAACACGGTATCATGATCTTTATTCATCATAACGTCCGTAGTCACCTCAATGGAATGACCTTGGCCGCTCCTGATCGAAGACGGATGCTCGGCCACGCTTAATTTCATTAAACCAGTATTTGATGTATTTATTGAAGGTGTACGGTCCTTGCATCCAACTTCTCTTTGATTGCCGCACACGTTTTCCCATTCAAAAACGGAAATCGAATCACTGACCGGTATTGTTATTTTTCCGTGGTTTCACAAGTAGATAAACTTGCCCACTTTCAACAGCACTCAAAGCAACACTAGTTGATGAATCTCTCCGCAATTTCGACAGACGTCGACTAAGGAATAGTGCTCACAGTCGGTAATGCAGATTTTGACTTCTGATACCATCCTTGTATCTTATTTCCTATTACATTCAACTCGGTAGTCTTAGTCAAGAGGCGGCTTTTTGAAAGCTAAGCAAATCCTCTTATGTATGTTGTACTACATGATTGCTTTTGCTGTACGAGCATAGCGACCGTGAAGATAGGAAAGACGAATTAAATTAGTAATTTATTCTTTCGAATAATAAAGTTAAAGGAAACTTATAAATGTAATAATAATTATTACGTGCATATTATACTGCCAACCCATGACTTCCACAATCAACTATGGATCACACGGCATTTGCGTGCTACAATCGTTCAATTTTAGCACGCATAGGTATGTGTATAGGGATGAAGTACTCGTATCAGACAGCAGTACTATTTGTGTTTGATTACTGATTTTAGACGCAAAAACGTATGCTAGCATAATTTGGTTTTTTAATGTCGGAGATGCTTGTTGTCTTGAGAAAAAGACAGATAATAGATTCACAATTTAATTATATTTTCTTCCTAGAACAAACTTCTTATGCATAACTCCACATAAAACTTACTGAAAAGTAACAAATCGTCAACGCATGACAAATATACATACCTACATGTATTGTACACATGTAGGTGAGCTTTTTCCGATGTTTATTATTAAGCTGGGCACAATCGGTCTTCGCAACAGAATCGGATCAGTGGCATGGGCCGCGATTATAGATAGCGTATGTGTGACAGCTGACAAAAGTGATATTTTGAAATGAATATCCCAGCGTAAAAGATGAACGCTGACGCAATAAAAATGTTTCGTAAATAAAGGGAGTGTATGCACACGTTGAACTGTTTCTATTGCCATTATTATTTTTTTTTTTGTTTGAAAACGGCATTTATTGTATATGTAATTTAATAACCGTAGAACGTAAACGAAGTAGTTTCTTTAGAAATCTGTTGTACTTAATACAGTAACAGTAAATAATAATATAATAAATAAATATAACTTCTTAACAGTGTGGATAGGATTGTTGTTGAAAAACTTGCACCATCAGGTATATTTTCACATTTGTCTCGGTGAAGGTTGTTCACTGCGATAAAAAAACGTTCTTATATTTGAAGAAAGAACGTTCAACATCTACGAAGGTAACCTAGGCATAATTAAAATAATCCTTAGAGTTAGTAAGCTAATCTGCAGATGCACCACCACCACACTAACGCGCAACGCAGACGACAGACAGTCGGTGACCGACTATATTGTCGGTGGATAAGAACAGACCACCTACAGTTTTGTAGCCGATAAGTTACCGCGCAGACGACCGTCAGTTTGTCGGTAGGTTTGTATGCAAACTGTACAATGAAGGTATCGCCGAAAACAACGACAAGAGAAAAAATTTCTGGATTCATTCTATTGTCAGTCAGCATCTATTAAAGGGGCAATTTCATATATTGCACCGGGATTTATGAGAGCATCCAGAAATTTTAAAGTACTATAGAATGTCTCTAAAGTCATTTATTAGTTGAAAACAGACTTCCTCCCACAGCTTCTTTTTAACATTTCTGTCGTGATATTCGACACTAGATGTGTCATATAATGCACGACGCTTTTGTATTTCATGAATTAATCTTTCCACATCAATATGTGTGATTATGAATTGTAAGGTTATGAACGGATATACACAAATTACAGACTGATATGTCTGCCGTCTGCGCTATATTATAGTAATACGTATGATCTATTTTCCTGGCCGACAGTCGGGTTGGTGAAAAAATAGAACAAGTTCCATCTTTTTTGTCGGTCCGACATTATTGTCGGTCGTGTGCTCACGCGCATTCTAAACCGTAATGTACATTGTTACCGACAAAATTGTCGTACACTGACCGTCTGTTGTCTGTGCTACGCGTAAAGGTAGGAATGAAAAAATGGTCCAGATCTCACAAAGTTCTATTGAGAAATTAGGCGACCAGTTTCGTGTTCAAGAAACACATCATCAGGCCAGCTACAGGGATATCCAATAAAAGAAAAACTACAATAATGGAATAAAAAACCAAAAGTTAATAATTAAAATTAGGAGCCAGTGGATGAGCTAATAATTTTTTTTTTATTGGTTACGGTATAATTAAATCATTTCTTTAATAATGTCATTAAGTAGGGATTTTTTATGAAGTTTAATAATTAATGAGTTAATATTTAAGTTTATTTATCCCTATTCTTATCTATTAATGAAAAGGAGAAAAATATTACATTAACCGGTATCTTTTGAAAATGTTTATGAAACGTTGTACGTTAACGGTTATTTCATTGCATGGGTAAGTATGGAATCCGTATTCTGGTTCCGTCGCTATTATCTAGGACGGCATGACTATAACTAGTGGCACTAGGTGGCGCCAGGAAATATTTCAGTTGCTGTTTTTGAAGATTGGTGGCATAAATTGAGAGATGTAGGAGCAATATGGCAGGAGCAACAAGCTTTAATGCTTTTTTCTTCTCATATTGTTTTTGCCGGAAGTGATTCCATCAATATAAGAGGCTACTTATTGGCATTATCTTAGATGTTATTTCAAGGCACCTTTTTCATGTGTATTTCTACATTAAGTTCACTTTTGTTTGAACATTATTCTATAGATTACCTGTACTTTATAATTAAAAATCACACGCAATGTGAATAATTTACTGTATTATGTACGGATATGACGTACTGTTTTAAACAAGGTAATTAATAATGTGCATATAAATAATATGCATTTCAAGGAATCTAAGTAAAAAATACCTAAACGCTTTCTGGAATTAAGAAAACTATTTAGTATACTTGTTGTTTGTTTTGTGTTATAATGGCCATCTGCTTATTCTAAGAATCCCTTTTTTCAAATTTTCTACGAGATTTTCTTGAATCAAGTTAACAAATGTCTTGAACAAAGAAATACAATTTTTTCATTACAAGTGTACGTTCTCTTAAGCGGAGAAAGAAACGCTAAGAAAATATTTATTTTTATTTAGAACAGTTATTGTATTGCGAATAACTGAAAAAGTAATTGTCTTGAATTCAGGCGGACAGCTTTGATACAAATAAACGTATCTCTGCGTATGTGGAATCACAAGAGATTCCGCTAGAAGGGAGATCTGCTTTTGGTTAGATAAAGAACATGTAAAGGAATGGAGGTTGACTCCATATTAAAACACTAATAGAGAATGGCGATGTCAACTTTGTCAATCTAATTAGACGCAGCAAAAAAAGAAGTCAAGACCATTACTAAATTGGTGACTGGACTCTGGCTTCTGGAAAGCACCTACATACATAACATAGGCGAGTAAGCGAACCTTGGTGTAGAAGATGCTAACTATAAGAAAAAACGAGTTTGCATGTAATCTTCGGAGGTACGAATTTCCCCTGGGCGAAATAATGGCCCTTGCAGATGACACTAGGCAGCTTTGGAAATGAGGATTATACTGGGGACAGTAGAAAGAGCAAGCTCAAGTGTCTGGATTACTAGTGACCAGCCCAAACAGTATGAGTGATAGTGAATGACAATGGGTTCATTTATAGTATGCAGTTATCATGAGATACAAATTTAAGGACAACGTTTGACGTGTGTATAATTTTAGTACAACTCGATTCTTGCACTAATTTTATACTACTCCATGTGAACGCCACTCCATTTTATATGTTAATTCTGGTAAAAATAGAGATTGTACAATGAAAAACCAACCACGCTGTATAGACATAAACGACAGAATAATAGGAAATTAGAGGCACAATCAGTAAGTAAAAAGAGCTGTTTTAGAAATTTACATAAATGATTACAGGTTGTACACTCTATATTAAATACTAAAGAAACAAAAGGAAGAACACTTCGTTTTAAGTGGTTTATTCCTTGTTAATCAATCAATCTCGAATTACATCAAAGAAATCGAATTCTTGCCCTCCTAAATACCCATACAGGATATATTTTATCTGATACTAACATTCAGCGTAGAAAAAAGAGTAAATCTGTTGTCATATGGGGAGATTTTCGTGGGAGGGGAAAACAAATGTGTCTTTATCAATATTAGTTATGCATACGCTACAAAGTATTTATAAAGAGGCGTTGAAAGTGCCAGAATATATTAAATTGGCAGCAAACATTAGTATAACTGAAATGAACAGGCGGCATTCGGCACTGTACGTGATTGTCGATTTGCGTAGTAATACGCACCAATTTTATTAGAAAACAAGTTAAAATAATACTTGTACATATAAACTACACACAGAAAAGAATTCATGACCTGTAGTTACTACATTCAAAACATGTATAGCCGAAGGTATTCACTTGCAATCTGAAATTAAAATTTTCATTCAAGACCATTTCTTACACTCGCGAAAGGAATTGCGTGTCTTAGACTGCTGCTTTTTGCATTTCTCTGCGTGCACTTGCGTTTAAGCGTTATTTATATTATCCGACGTGATAACGCTCTATTTAATTACTTTGACTGTGGTATTTTCTTTTACCACTAAGGAAGTCTATTGTGATAACCATTATTTTAAAAACGTGAAAGTCATTTGATTGAGTACACGCAGAGAAACGTCTACTTGTATCAGAGCTGTACGCCTTAATTCAAGACAATTACCGTTTCAATTATCCACAATACAATAACTGTTTTAAATCAAAAGAAATATTTTCTTAGCATTCCCTTCTCGGCTTAAGAAAAGTATATACTTGTAATGAAATAATTGTATTTCTTTGTTTAAGACATTTGTTAACTTGACTTAAGAGAATCTTTGAGAAAATTTGAAGAAAGCGATTCTTAGTATAAGTAAATGGCCATTATAACACAAAATAATATTTTCTTAAGGATAGTAAATAGTTTTCTTAATTCCAGAAAGCGTTTAGGTATAGTTCATAAATCAATAGGTTCATTTTCATAAAATAATACATTTTTTACTTGGAATTCTTGAAATGCATGTTGTTTATATGCACATTATTAATTGCGCTTACCTTGTTTAAAACAGTACGACATATCCGTACAAAATGCGGTACATTATTCACATTGCTTGTGATTTTGAAAAGACTAAAATATGTTTTTTCTACAGAATAACGTTCAAACAAAAGTGAACTTAATGTAGAAGTACACATGAGGAAAGTTCCTAGGGAAACAATAACCAAGATAATGCTAACATAAACAGCACCTGGAGTTGATGAAATCACGACCGGCAAAAACAATATGAGAAGAGAACAGCATTAAAGTTCTTGCTTCTGGTCGCATTACTATTATATCTCTTAGTTTATGCTACTAATCTTCAAAAACAGCAACTGAAATATTTCCTGGCGCCACCTAGTGCCAGTAGCAATAGTCATGCCGTCCTAGATAACAGCGCGGAACCAGAATACAGATACCATAATTACCCATACAATTACCTTTAACGCCCAACGCTTCGTAAACATTTTCAAAAGATACCGGTTAATGTAATATTTTTTCTTTTTATTACTATTTACCACGTTTACTAATTTACTATAGTTCTTTTCAATATGTAATAAATAATAGTAATAATAAAAGGGATAAATAAACTTAAATATTAACTCATTAATTGTTAAACTGCATAAAACTAATCTATATTTAATTACATTATTAACCCTACAGTACCCGCTAGAACTTCTGGAACATCATTACCCGCTTCGGACTCACAGACCGGCATATAAAAATGTTTTTTTCTTACATACTTAATGCTTTAATTTGGCTAAATTCACTGTTTTTGTTATATTTTTTATTAAAAAGATGCAAAACATAAATATTTATTAAGAAAAAAAATAAAGAAATACATATATTCTCAAAAATTTTCATCAGATTAGTCTTGTGACACACAGTCATCACATACCACACTTATTTGCGTTAGGCACATAAATTTTTCACACTTTTTGCACTTGAATCTCGTTTTTCGGTTAGCTTTTTTTGTGCAATAGAAGCATCTGCCTGTTGTTGTCTGGGTGACACTTGCTTCAATTTATATTTTGCAAAGTTATTTTTTTATTTATTAATTTTTCAACTAAAGGAAAACTTGTAAACCAGTTATCTACCGCCAAGTTTCTTCCCGAATTATTTATTGGTTCACAAAGTCATTCAACAATGGCATCTGGAGAGTTGCTTACTTTGAAAGGGCCTTCTGGTTCCTGGCCAACATACACTTCCAGGTTACTTGTATAATACATTTTTGCATCTGACAATGCAACAATTTTGATGCCGTACTTGTTGGGTTTAGACGGAATGTACTGCTTGAAGCTGCATCTTCCCCGGAGAGCTTCAAGTTTCTCGTCTATTGTTACATATTCAGACAAACCAAAACCAGATTTGCATTTACTGACAAACATACTAAAAATGTCTCGAATAGGTGCAAGTTTATCCACTTTCCGTTCATCTTTTGTATTTTTATCGTCAAATCTGATACAACAGAGTAGAAATCTAAAACGATTCAGAGATTGTTCTCTATAGATCAGCTGCGATTTAGTTCTAAATTTCAAGAGGGTTTTTCATATTTCTGGTAGGTAATCTTGACATTGGAAGACGCACAATTTTATTTTCTGGTCTGACTTTGACTCTCTGAGATGGCACGTGTTTTAGCCATTTGGTAATTTTATCTTTACCTAAAAAACATGGCTCGTCTGCGTTTACATCAATATCGTCCAAGTTTTCAGAATCAGAGATTTCTTGCTCAGATTCACTATCTTAATTACATTGTTCGAGGATACCTTCTTCATCGCTCTCACTGTCATTAGCTTCTTCATCAAACAGAGTTTCTTGTTGGTCTTCAGCCAAACATTCCTCCATCAATCGGGTCAACCGAGCTTGCTCTATTTCATAATCACCCATGATGACTACAAATAGCTTACAGTAGCAAAAAAAAACCCAAAAAGAAACAAAAAAAAATCTTAAAAACTCAAATTTGTACACAAACACTTTTTGAGACTTATGAAAACACACTTAACCCCTTCGGTCTGGGAGACCGAAATGGTAGCTGGAAAAGTAACAACTGTTCACTTCAACGTGATTTAATGCACTGAGCTGTTAATGGGCAAATTAGGAAGATACAAGGCGGCACATAACAATCGTTCAAAAAATGACTCGCTCATTTATTAAAAATAGTTGCTTCGGTCTGAGAGACCGACAACGGGTACTGGAGGGTTAAAGATATAACCTAATTATACTGTAACCTATAAAAAAAACTTTTTTATTGGTTCATTCACTTGCTTCTAATTTTAATTATTAACTTCAGTTTTCCATTATTGTAATTTTTCTTTTATTGGATATTCTCGTAGCTGGCCTGATGTGTTCTTTAAACATGAAACTGGTCGCCTAATTTCTCAATAGGACTTTGTGAGATCTGGACTACTTTTTCATTCCTACCATTAATATGAATATTTTCTTAACTTAAAACATGTTTTTGTCTTGGATTTTCTTCATTTTCTAACCCTAAGAAAATATTTATTTAATCCAAATAACATTTCAAGTAAATTATTTTCTTATATTATACATTTTTATAGTATTGAAATACAAATATGTTCTTGAATAGAGACTGATTTTTGCAAGAAAATCTGTTTTCTTGATGCAAGAAGCCATTTCTCTGCGTGTACATACATATATTGTGTTTTATATACACTCAATTCTGTTTTTACACGAACTTCTTTCACACGATTTTGATTTAACACGAATTAGAAGAAAAACTTATTTTGATTTAACACGATCGACCCAAATACTAAGAAGAAAATGTTGCTTTACTTTTATTTTCATAACTGCGACATTGGAGACGAGGAATGTAATGCGATTTTCATTTGTGGGAATTTCCCGAATTTTATAGCCTCGATATGGAATTTTGTCTGTTTTGTCTGCATTTTGAGTTTGTTGTTCAAAGTGAAAACTACCTTTGTGATGTTTACATGTACCCATGAGGAAATGTAATTAGATATCCTCATTTGTACATTTTTGTCGAGTAAATTACTGCAAACGCCTCTACAGAACTGAACAAATCGTATTGCTACAAATTCTGACGCGACAATAGCCCCAACTACTGGCTTAAACCGCCATAGGTTAATTAATTAATTGAAACGTAATGCCATCACCTATCCACCATCTATGGACGCGCGTTTCGATGTTATACATCTCGTCAGGATAGCTTTGTGGAAGGTATTGGCATTTCAATATTTTAAATCGAATATATACGAAGTAGATGTTTACATGTACCCATGAGGACATGTAATTAGATATCCTCATTTGTACATTTTTATCGAGTAAATTACTGCGAACGCCTCTCACGATTTAAAATATTGAAATGCCAATACCTTCCACAAAGCTATGCTGACGAGATGTATAACATCGAAACGCGCGTCCATAGATGGTGGATAGGTGATGGCATTACGTTTCAATTAATTACCTTTGTGATGTTTATAAATGGTAAGTTATAGTTTAAAACCTTTGTTTTATTAATTATAACTGAACTATTTTTCGGTAGGCCTTACATAATGTCACATAATTCACCTATAATAAAAGCGAAAAGTAAATCAATCTCTTTGGATATTAAAATTCAAATTTTAGATCGCCTTGCAACTGGACAAGGCGCAACGTCTGTAGGAAAGCATTTTGGTTTACATGAAGCTACCGTAAGAACTATCAAGAAAAATTAAGCTGCTATTAGAAAGTCGGTATGTTCTAGAACAAAGTTAAGTGCTAAGTTATCATCGCTCATCATACACAAGAGATATTGTCAAAGAGAAAGTGGAAAAAGGTCTGGTAACGTAGATAGAGGAAAAATTGCAAAAAAAGAGTACCAGTAGACGGAAATGCAATCAAGCAAACAGCGTTAAGAATGTATAGTCGGATTAAAGAAATGGAATCAGGCACTTCATCTGAGTTAAGCAAAAAGTATGAATTTTCTGCAAGTACAGGTTGGATGACAGGTTTTCTCAAAAGACATGCTTATCACAATAGTGTCATCTATCGTTACCGTTTTGACCTATTTGATAAACTTTTCTTTTGAAAAAGGTGTTTTCCCCTTTAAACTTAAATTATCAACGATTAAACCTCTGTTTAAAAAAAGAGGCCCAAATTATTTTTCAAATTATCGTCTATAAGTCTGTTATCTACATTTTCTAAAATTTACGAAACCATTATGAATCAAAAACTTATTAAATACTTCAATGTCCTTCAATTTACTATGTCCTAATCAGCATGGGTTCTGTCCAAACAAATCTACTAATACAACTCTTTTCAATTTCTTAAAACATATTTATGGTAATTTAAACGGTAATATACATTGTATGGGTATCTTTATAGATTTGTCAAAGGCATTTGATCTTGTCAATCATAAAACTTTATTACATAAATTGCAGTATTATGGTGTTAATGGGGTTTTCTTAGCTTGGTTTAACTCATTTCTCTCAAATAGAAAACAAAGTACAAAATGACGCCCAATCGTCTTTTCTCGATACTGGCATTGGAGTGCCTCAAGGGTCTGTTTTAGGCCCTACACTTTTCTTAAGATATATAAATGATTTACCTTTAAATTTACCCCAGGCACAAGAAATAGTCCTTTATGCTGATGACGTAAGCATTCTTGTAAATTCTTCCAATGTAGCCGAGTTGCTCTGTAAGGTACAAATCATGTTTTCTAATGTTTGTGCGTGGATGACAAAGAACAGATTTCTTATTAATAAAGACAAAACCAAGTTTCTTTACTTTCACAATAAAAATAAATTAATTTCGCAAATAAATGTGAACGACCATACATGGAATGTTGAATTATTAACGAAAATCTTAGGCTTAATAATCCATGAAAATTTAAATTGGTCCCTACATGTAGATCATTTATGTAAAACGCTCTCGAAAACTTGTTTTATTCTGAGACAATTGAAAAACAACTTATTATGCTAATTTTGTAGCTTGCATGCGTTACAGTACAATCAATTGGGCCATGTCATCTGACATTGATAGAATTTTTAAAATTCAAAAACGGGCTCTTAGAACTTCTCTTTGGTTTGGGCTATAGAGAGTCGTGTAAGAACCTTTTTTAAAAGTAACTCCATCCTCACGGCTTACGATCTGTTTGTTTATGAAACACTGCTATTTGTTTTCAAATACAGGGACGAATTCTCCCGATATAATTACACTCATGAATACCCTACTCGTACGAATGATTACCTTTTACCTCCCCTTCACAAAAAGACTACCTATCAAAAGAGTCCTTATTTTATTGGTTGTAAATTTTATAATAGTTTACCACCTAAAATAAAAAATGTTAACAATTTTCATCTATTTAAAAAAATCTGAAATGTTATTTGCTAGAGATAAATTGTTATAATCTAAACGACTTTTTGTCAAATAATTAATTAATTAATTTCTAAATTTTAGTTTTAAGTATTATGTCCTTTTTTCTCCATGACTTGTTTCGAACATTTACTTTGTTGTACTTGTATTTGAAATAAACGGGTTTATTATTATTATTATTAATATTATTATTATTATTATTATTATTATTATTATTATTATTATCATTATTATTATTGTTATTATTATTATTATTATTATTATTATTATTATTATTATTATTATTATTATTATCATTATTATTATTATTATATAAAAATTAAAGGTGAACTGCATCCGCAGATGAATCGGCTGCTAAAGAATTTCCGCAAAAACTTGCTAAAATAATTGAAGATGGAGGCTACACTCCTGATCAAGTTTGGAATACAAATGAAAGTGGTCTTTTTTGGAAAAGAATGCTGAACAGGGCGTACGTAGCAAAAGCGCAAAAAAGAGCTGGTGGGTTTAAGGTATGTAGCTGAAGATTGTGTGACCTTGTTATTTTGCCCCAACGCTTCAGATCGTATGTTAAAACCACTGCTTGTAAATCGAGCCCTAAAACTACGTTCAATGAAAGGCGCAGATTTGAATAAATTGCCAGTTCACTGGATGGCAAACAAAAAAGTTTGGGTTAGCACTGATATCTTTACTGAATGGTTTAATAAATGATTGTATCAATCAAATTGAATTAGCGCTAGCTGAATTAAGAACATCAACTTTGAATGAATGTTGGAAAGCTGTTTGGCCAGAATGTATTAAAAACAAAGATTCCGTCCTCCCTAATACGACCGAATTTTCCAACATAATAACATTGGCACATACAATTGGCGGAGAAGGATTAGATGATCTATCGTTTGAAGATATTGATGAATTATTAGTTGATACAGCCCTAAGCGAAGATGAAATAATAGAGGTTGCCCCAGAGACTCCTGATCCTAAAGAATATAGTGATAAAGACGAAGAAGATTCTGTTCTAAATGCAGATTTAATCAAAGAAGGTCTTGTGCTAGCCAGTAAATTGGGTAATCATTTTGTTAAACATGATCCTAATGAGGAACGAGCTGGGAAGTTTCAACGGGAACTGAAGTCATTAATGGCCTAGCCAAAACACGAACACAACGATTAATTACTGAATTCGTTCATAATTCCACTGAAATATCCGAAACCACAGGAGGCTAGTACTAATTTTGTTCAAGAGATTACAGGAAGAATTTCACCAATGGAGCACGAATACGATAACCAAGACATTTCTAGTGATAGCAGTAATATTGCAGTCTTACGCAAACGTATGCGTTTATTGTCAGAAAGTGACAACGAATAAAATCTTTATGTGTAACTTATATTATTTTGCCAAATTTTTGTGTTCATGAATTAGTTACATTTTTTTCCTTTTCAAATGATAATTTACTTTGTATGATACATGTGTAATCTTTTTGAAATAAAATGTTTAAGATCCTAATATGAAAACTCATGGTTTATCATATTATTTTTGCTGATTTCTTAGGACTGGAACCAATGTTCTATTTTTCCATAGATGAAATATATTTTTTTACACGAATTTGTTTACATGTATTCTTCGAGAACGTATCTATCGTGTAAAAACAGAATTGGGTGTATTCAAATATCAAGATTAATAAACGAGGTTTTGCTTAAACAGAAAGCTGCAATTAGAAGAATTACAAAAATTTACATTGAGTTTCCTATTAAAAATAAGGTGTTAATGTATCAAAAGTGGTACAAATAAGTCCATTCTCACAAGAAAAGTTTTAGCACTTAGAATTACATGTAGTTCTACTGTTAATTGTCTATGAAACGTTGTGTTAAAATGATACACTTCACAGAGTATGTTATACATTTTAATAACGACAATATTACATTCTTCTACTTCCGTTTTTATATATTTAGTGTAAATATGATGTTTTGAGGTGTAGGGGCGTCTTCAGCTACAAAAATAGAAATAAAATTAGCTCTTACTACATATTTTTATTGAAACATACTTCAACTATATTTCATCCCTAAACGATATTGTGGATATGCCATCTTACACACACTATACTTTGTCGCAAAATAAGAAAGAGCGATCCAAATATATCGCCAAAAAATAAACTGGCATAAAAACGATACATTGGCGTATGTACTATATGTAGTCGCCCCGTTTTTATTTTACTAAATTCACTTCCACTTAATGTTTTAGTTTAAAAATAACCTTAAATCAACACTTTAACAACGCGTTCTTAAAACTGACAACTGCGGCGTAGACAAAACGATGATCTACGAATAAGTAGAAACAGTAACATGCAAAGCTAGTTACAAGATTGAGGCGTTACTGAAAATAGTCAGATGCAATTTACATTTTGTCAATCCTTTTCACACTGAATAATTATACCATCTCGAACTTCAGAAACCGTTAAAAAGGCTTTCTTTGCTTTCAAAAGAGCGAATTAACTTATTGGAGTGTAAAAATAAAGGATTAACGCTGATTAAGTGAAATATTATTGACTGGACTGTTAAAATATATTAAATAACATTTTTTAGTATAAAAATTTATAAACCTTGCCTGAAATCATTTTTACCATCTCCTAATTTTTTACTGTGTAAAAAGTGCTAGGAAATTTGGATGATATTCACACGTTTTTCTCAGTGTTTTAAAATGGAAGAATGTAAAACTTATACTTTACACTAAAATGAAACCAATTTTTTTGAGTACATTATGAATCATCAGGTCTATTTCCACACAAAATTTTAGAAGTTCATCTGAATTTTCAAAGCATACTATGATTATTTCCCGAGTTCGAAAATAGCAAAATTTTTAGTGACTTTTTTATTAAAAACCTGACTACACCACTAAATTGAGAAGGTCCTAAAATGCGATTAGCCAAAATTTCACTCAAAGATATCAAACTTTACAGTACATTATTTTATAAATCCTCTGCTTACACCATTTTCTGACCAAGGTAGATCAAAATTGAAAAAAAAAAAACACCTAAAAATCAAATAAACAAATGCAATTCCTTATTCAGATTTACTTCACTTGTATCAAACCTAATTAGGTTTGATAATTGTTGAAGTAAATCCCACCCTAATCGTTCTGAGATTGACAGCCGATGTTGTTGTAAATATTGAACATTACGATATATGCAGGCTGTCCATGGCTGGGGTTATAAAGAGGAAAAACTTTTTTAATATGCGTTTTACAGAAAAAAGTCATTCTTTATAAAAAATTCTGCTTTCCTCAAAATGTCCAAAAACATAATTTAGATTTTACTACAGACATACACTTACTTATAAATTCAATTATTGCAGTTGATATTTTTATTTTTCTATTAACTAACAAACATTCTTTGAAATAAACAAGTAAATAAGTATTAATTCTTAACTTAAAACAGATCTAACAATCGCTATTCAATATACATAGCTGCCTCCAACTTGTACACACTTTTCAACTCTTTTTCTAAATTCATTATAAACTTTGTGTATCGTGGCGGGCATATTAATCTCATCCACCGCATTCCTTATTGCTTGTTTTAATTGATTTGAACTATGTCCTACACCACGAGCATATATATTTTCTTTTAACGCTCCCCATAAAAAGAAGTAATCAGCTGATTCATTTCAGCTGACCTAGCAAGCCATTCAACTAGGCCATTTCTGCCAATCTATTCCCCAGGAAATTGATTATTTAAACAAATTTTTATCAATACAATGGCCATTTTCTTGCCAATAAATGTTTCTTCGTATGTCAGGGTCAATGTTGTACAACTGAGGTAATGCAAACGTTTCTGTCAAATCCAAATAAATGTGTTGACTTAAATTTTGTTCCATAAAATATGGACCAATAATACCACTATAGAAAATACTACACTATACATTCACTTACTATACTCTTGGTTTCTGGGTTGGAACCGCGTCGTTGTCGTAGCTTTGGCCGCCGTTTCGTCCACATTCTTATGGGACATCTTCAGGGCTAACGTCAGTGTGCATTAACAGCCCCGATGATGTCCCATAAGAATGTGGGTGAAGCTTTTGGAAGTTAAATTTTAAGTATTTGACACAGCCTAAAACTAATTTAATGACAATACAGCAAAGCAAAGTCTACTATATACTTTATTCCAATAAGATAAATTGTTACTATCTCTAGACACTTCAACCGAGTACGCACTTGTGTATCTGATTGCATTCCGATGTTTAAAACCTATGAACCAAGAGTTATTATAAACATAAACGTAAAATAGCCAATATTATTTATTTACTTGTTTACTTCAAATGATGATTGTTGTTTAATTGAAAAATAAAAGTATCAGCTGCAATAATTTATAAGTAAGTGCATGTCTGTAGTCAAATCTAAATTATGTTTTTGGGCGTTTTGAGGAAAGCAGAATTTTTTATAAAGAACAACTTTTTTTGGAAAACGCATATTAGAAAAGTTTTTCCTCTTTGTAACCCCACCCATGAACACCCTATATATATATATATATATATATTTATATATATATATTTCTATTAAGACTGACGTTTTATTGCAATTGTCATTGTAATAAATAAACACTTTGTTGTTGTTATTATTATTATTATTAATAAAAAAATCGATAATAAAATTTTGCTATTTTCGACCTTGAAAAATAATCATAGTGTGCCTTGAAGATTTAGATGAACTACTGAAATTTTATGTGGAAGTAGACTTTTTGATCCACTATACTGAGACGTTTTAAAACAATCAAAAGTATTAACAAGGGTGACAATCTGTTCCGTTTATTACTTTTCAGTATTTCACTTACAATACTAATTTTCTCTTCAAATTATTTACAGTTATATATGTGTGTGTGGTTGTGTTCCTCTTTTGATCTGCTTTTTTGTGATAAAACTTAATATCCTCTTAGAATAAACCTCTCTAGTCGTCTTTTTCTATTAAATTCTCTTGATTATTTTTTAAACTGTTTCTGTTTAGTTTTAACAGCTTTTTCAATACTTCAAAGTTTACAATTTCAACTACATTTGAGTTCTAAATACAATTTCTTAATGATTAATCGAAAATATGCTTGTTTACTGTCAGATTTTCTGTTTCTAACTTCTTGTTTATCCGTTGTCTGGGTGCTGCCAATCTAACAACTTGATACTTTTAATTTTGATGTTTGATGTTGTGATCGATTTCGGTACTGCAGATGACGTAAGGGATTTTGTTGCTTGGATTCCAAATATAGTGTGTTTCGTGTGTGTGTTTGTGTAATTTTTACAAATTGTATTTTAAAATGTCAATTACTCAAAATAATTCGGAACTTCGATTATCCCCTGTAAGATAACGTTAATGGAGTGTTTTTTTTATAAAAGATTAATAATATAAATCATCAAAATGCCAGAATTGAATACTAATTCAATATAATTCAAATTTTGCAGATGCTATGTTAAATTCTAATATTTTACGAATATTTATATGAAATTGATTGAAATGAATGTAATAACGTGTGAACGCACGCACTTCAAGTGGGATGTCCCACTACAATATATTAAAAAAAAATCATTTCATTTTAATGTAAAATATGAGTTTTACAGGGGCGCTTCCATTTCAAATGGGTTACACTGTATGTAAAAAATGTTTTACTTATTTTTTTACTTAAATTCTCATCGAAAGTGATGTAATGATAATGTAATTTTAGGACGATGTTTTTCAATATTTATGAAATATGTAATTTGGTTGCAAAGTGCACTGATATTTACATGGAGAAATTACTTCTCCTTCAAAACAATTAAAATTTCTGCGTAATTTTGCATAGAAAGGCACCTGAATGACCTGAATTTAATTCTGAATTTAGAAAACACGTCTTTTTATATACGTGCGTTTAAAGGAATCATTCGCAATCTGAGATTCTTAGCTGTGCGTTGTTAGAACAATTAGGTATGTAACAATTATAGTTTATAATATGTACGTATGTAAGTTTAATTCATCACAAAAGTATACACATCATCTACGGTACCACCGTAATTCACATGGTGCTGCCTTTAGATGTTTGTTTGATAATTGTAATCTGAGTTTTAAATCATATACTGTTTTTAAACAACATGTACTTAGAATTCGCTCTAAAAACAACCATATGCAATGTTGTAACGAATGGACTGCAAGGCTACATCCTGCTCATTTAAAAGTATTAACAGGAGAGAATTCTGTAAACACATCTATAACCGTGTGAGGTTATGAGTTTCAATGAAATGTCCGTTTTCTAATGTATGTAAAGTTAAAGCATTGTATATAAATGTAAGTTGAATAAAGATATAAATATTTTGCAGGAAACGCTTTGGCGCTATTGGAGATTATCAGTAACAAAGTACTTCACCCGCTAGCTATAAACCTCATGCACCATTGGAATATGATGCACGCAGAGAAATGATTTCTTGCATCAAGAAAGTTGATTTTCTTGCAAAAATCAGTCTCTAATCAAGAAAATATTGTTACTTCTTTAAAGATGTATAATATAAGAACATAATTTTCTTGAAAATTTATTTGGATTAAATAAATATTTTCTTAGGGCTAGAAAATCAAGAAAATCAAAGACAGAGAAATGTTTCTTCAAATAAATTATTTAGTTTAAGTTAAGAAAATATTCATATTAAAGATAGGAATGGAAAAATGGTCCAGATTTCACAAAGTTTACATCAGGCCAGCTACAAGGATATCCGATAAAAGAAAAATTACAATAATGGAAAAAGCACCTAAAGTTAATAATTAAAATTAGGAGCATGTGAATGAATTAATGAAAAGGTTTTTTTATACGTTACAGTATAATTAAATTATTTCTTTAATAATGTAATTAAGTAGGAATTATTTTTATGTAGTTTAATATTTAATGAGTTCATATTTAAGTTTACTTATCCCCTTGTTAATTAATATTATTTATTATATATTTAATATAATCAAATGACATAGTACACGTCGTAAATAGTAATAAAGAGAAGAAAATATATTGCATTAACCGGTATCTTTTGAAAATGTTTATGAAACGTTGTACGTGAAAGGTTATATCATTAGATGGGTAAGTATGGTATCTATACTTTGGTTTCGTCGCTATTATCTACGACGGCCTGGCTATAACTACTGGAAATAGGTGGCGCCAGGAAATATTTCAGTTGCTGTTTTTGAAGATTACTGGCATAAACGGAGAGATATAAGAGCAATGCGGCCAGGAGCAAGAAGCTTTAACGCTTTTCTCTTCTCATAGTGTTTTTGCCGGTAGTGGCTCTATTGATACCAGGCGCACTTATTTTTATTGTTTCTATGCACCTTTTTCATGTGTACTTTTACATTAAATTCACTTTTGTTTAAACATTATTCTGTAGATATCTTTTACTATTAGCCTTCCTAAAATCACAAACAATGTTAATAATTTACGGCATTATGTACAGATATGTCGTACTGCTTTAAACAAGATAAGTGAAATTAATAATGTTCGTATCAATAACATGAATTTCAAGAATTCTAAGTAAAAAGTGCTTTATTTTAAGAAAATGAAACTTGCTTTATGAGCGATACCTTAACGCTTTGTGGAATTAAGAAAACTATCTTCTATCCTCAAGAAAATATTGTTTTATGTTATAACAGTCATTTACTTATACTCAGAATCGCTTTCTTAAACAAAGAATTACAATTATTTCATTACAACTATATACTTCTCTTAAGCACAGAAAGAAACTAGGAAAATATTTCTTTTGATTTAAAACAGCTATTGTATTGCGGATAATTGAAACAGTAATTGTCTTGAATTAAGGCGGGCAGCTTTGATACAAGTAAATGTTTCTCTGCGTATGCAAATCTAGATTCTGCTAATGATCATTCTGTAGACAAAGGTGAAAATGTGGAAGAGTTGTGCATCAAAATACTTGCTGACTGATAAATAGGGCAACGCAAACTGCGCTGAAAGCCAGTGGCTGACGCATAAAAGTTTACACAAAATAAACACGGCCGGGACAATTCGGTATAAGCGTCAGTATAACTGCGACTCGAAAGCCGATCTGTTGTATATGCATCTACGCTGTCGTATACTAGATCGTAGTTCTACGTTAGTTTTGAAAATGTTTCCTACGTCGCGAAAATGACCAAAGTTGGACACAATAAGAGAAATTATTGCAGAAATGCCTGATTTAAAGTGTGATGGCGTTAAAATTCAGTGTGTAGTGTGTAAAATAGATTTAATGTGTTGGTCGAAAAGTGATTGTCTACGGCACGTAAATAGTGCAGGGCATGTTTCAAAAAAAATTCCACACGAGATTATGACAAATTTAAATTTAATTTATGTTTATTGCATGTAATTTACCATTACATTTACTAAGGAAGAAAGCATACGTCTCATTTTGGAATGAATATTCGGACTTTAAGTTACCAAGTGAGAGAACATTACAGAGAGTTGTGCCGTCTGCTCGTGAGCATGTCGAGAAAAGAATTAAATCGGAGTTGCAAGATAAAAAACTGTGGTTATGTGTGGACGAAACAACAAATCGTAAAAAAACATTCTGTGGTTAATGTAATGATACGCACAATGGAACCACATCGACCGTCACCCTCAATTTTACTAGCTTCCAGACGAATACACCAATGCACTGCCGAAGTAATTTCAATGTTGGTGTTAAATACATTGGAAAAGTTTGAACATTCAACAAATCAACTGTTGATGTTTATGAGTGATGGTGCCGCAAACATGCTTGCTGTAGGTCGATCTCTTAAAAAACATTGTGCTAACTTGTTGCATATTACATGTAAAATTCATACTCTCAGTCTCGTAGCAGATAGTATCAGAAAATGTTATCCCAAGGTAGACGCTCTAATAGCACATACAAATGCTGTGTTTGTAAAATCCCCAAAACGTATTCGGGAATTTCATAGACTATGCCCCGGTATTCCTGAACCACCACAACCTATTCTTACTCGTTGGGGAACATGGTTAGAGGCTGCATTTTATTATCTTAAATATTTTGAGAATATAAAGAACGTGATTTTAGAATTCGACCCAAAGGAAGCTGCGGCTGTCAAAACTACAAAATTCTTCGGTGTCGTTAGTGGAATCTTTGCAAATAGTGCAACATGTTCACGCACAGCTATGCGCGATAGAAGACGCAAGAAATGTTTGTGTTTTAGAAAGGTTTGAAAGTGTTTTAGATAAAGACTCTGATTTTGGCACATTCAGGCAAATTTGTGAAGGTGCGTCAACAGAACCGTTAAGTTATTTGAAAGATTATTTTACTTACGCAAATATAACGTCACTAGATGTAGAACGTTCGTTTTCGGCATACAAAAACACTCTTTCTTCACGCCGCACTCACTTTGCCGAAACAACTTTATAACACGTGCTCAAACACTTACCATTTTAAGAGTCCTCCGTGAAATCACAAAGTGAATAATGTGAATAATATCTGCAACATTAGATATGTTTCGGCAAAACTAGTACGGCATGAGGAAAAAATGCGTTTATATGCAGAGAACGAACGTTCTACATCTAGTGACGTAATATTTGTGTAAGTAAAATATCTTTCAAATAACTTAACGATTCTGTTGACGCACCTTCACAAATGTGTCTTAATGTGCCAAAATCAGAATTTTTCTCAAAAACACTTTCAAATTTTGCTAGAACAGAAACATTTTTTGCGTCTTCAATCGCGCATAGCTGTGCGTGAACATGTTGCACTATTTGTAGAGATTCTTCTAACGGCACCGCAGGATTTTGTAATTTTTCTATTGCATCTGCTAGCCCGAAGTAATTGTCGTGAATGATTTTTAAATCCATTTTAACCTGACTATCTTGAAATTTCGACTGGCTTTTCTGGATAGCGGCAGCTTCCTTTGTATCGAATCGTAAAACCACGTTCTTAATATTGTCAAAATATTTATGATAATAAAACACGGCCTGTAACCATGTTCCCCAACGAGTTAGAATAGGTTCTGGTGGCTCTGGTATACGGGGGCCTATTCGCCACAAGATTGAGAGCATGAATTTTACACGTAATGTGTAACAAATTAGCAGAATGCTTTTTAAGAGACCGGCCTACAGAAAGCATGTTTGCAGCACCATCACTCACTAACACCAAGAGTTGGTTTGTTGAAGGTTCCAACTTGTCCAATGTATTTAACACTAACTTTGAAATTATTTCGGCAGTACACTGTTGTATTCGTTTGGAAACTAATAGAATTGAAGGTGCCGATTGATGAGGTTCTAATTTGCGTGCCATTACATTAAGAACAGAATGTTTCTTCCGATCTGTTGTTTCGTCGACACATAACCACAATTTTTGATCTTTCAACTCCGATTTTATTTTTTGTTCAATATGTTCGCGCGCAGATGGCACAATTCTTCGTAACGATGTTCGACTTGGTAATTTGCACTCCGAATAATTATTCCAAAAGCAGATAAACGGTTCCTTGTCTAGTAAATTAAACGGTTTATTACATGCGATAAACGTAACGCATAAATTAAATATAAATTGTTCATTGTCTCGTGCGCAATTTCTTTTTGAGACATGCTTTTCACTGTTTACGTGTCGTAGACAATGTTGTCTGGACCAACACATTAACGGGATTTTACAGATTACACATTTAATTTTAGCACCTTCATATATTAAGTCTGGAATTTCTGCAATAAATTTTCGAAGTTTGTCCGACCGCGGTCGTTCTGCTGGCGAAATCATAATTTTTCTAGGACAGATAAACAATTGCGCAAATGACCGGCAGCGAAAATGTCCGCAGACGAAGTAATACTACCGTTCCTCTCGGTCCGAACTGATTCTACGCCGACGCGCGGTACCGCTCGTGGCCAGCGTTGATCATAACTTGTAGATATTTAATATAAATTTTTGAATTTTAGTGCTTCATTGTCACTAAAAGAACATTGGCTTTGCTTACAATACGGTTGATCTAACATTTTCACGATTTCTTCGTCTCTAACTGTAGAAATATCTATATTCTTCAACATTTGGAAAAACATTTATTTTCGCTTTTCCTTCTCATAAATTTGATCACATACTCTTGGTCGTCTAAGATGGACTCAACTAATGCTAAATAGTGTTTATTATTTCTCTTTCCTGCCAGTCTGATAACCACATAGTCATTCACATTTACGGTTTTTTTTCAATATTGTGTTAAATACATCTTAAATGCCTTGCCCTTCGACATTATTTATGTAATTTTTCACTGGATCATCATCATTTGGCGAGGAATACACTGTGGAATACTTCAAATTCTTATGTGGCTGGGAAATCATTTTTGGCACAAAATTTTCATTAAGGGAAATTCTTACACACAATTTTATTAATCTATTTTTCGAAATAGTTTCAAAACGGATACAAGCAGGGAATTCGCTGGGACCCACCAAGTCCTCATCGTCTGATGTACAATAATCCAAATTGGCGTTGTTTATTCTTTGAGACCTTTAGTTTCAAACGTTCTATTTCCTTCTTCATTTCATCTTTTGCTTCAAATGCTCTCTATTCCTTTTTGTCTTCCTTTTGCCACTGGGGATTCGGCTGGTGGGATCCACGACTATATTTCTATCATTAATGTTTTCAGGTGGCAGTGGATTTGACGGTGGCGTGTTCTCTTCTATGTACTTATTTAATTTCATTGATCTTTTCCTTGATGCACGATACCGACGTTACCTTTCCTTACAATTATTGCGTATCGTTTTTTGACCTCGCCTAGTTAGTTCTCCAATCGTTTTTGTTTTTCCGCTTCTTTTCTTTGAAAATAACCTTCTTTATCTTTTCGTTTATATTCATCACAAATGCTGGCCATGAGCGGTACCGCCCATCGGCGTAGAATCAGTTCGGACCGAGAGGAACGGTAGTATTACTTCGTCTGCGGAGCAGTACGGACATTTTCGAAAAATTATGATTTCGCCAGCAAAACGACCGCGGTCGGACAAACTTCGAAAATTTATTGCAGAAATTCCAGACTTAATATATGAAGGTGCTAAAATTAAATGTGTAATCTGTAAAATCCCGTTAATGTGTTGGTCTAGACAACATTGTCTACGACACGTAAACAGTGAAAAGCATGTCTCAAAAAGAAATTGCGCACGAGACAATGAACAATTTATATTTAATTTATGCGTTACGTTTATCGCATGTAATAAACCGTCTAATTTACTAGACAAGGAACCATTTATCTGCTTTTGGAATAATTATTCGGAGTGCAAATTACCAAGTCGAACATCGTTACGAAGAATTGTGCCATCTGCGCGCGAACATATTGAACAAAAAATAAAATCGGAGTTGAAAGATTAAAAATTGTGGTTATGTGTCGACGAAACAACAGATCGGAAGAAACATTCTGTTCTTAATGTAATGGCACGCAAATTGGAACCTCATCAATCGGCACCTTCAATTCTATTAGTTTCCAAACGAATACAACAGTGTACTGCCGAAATAATTTCAAAGTTAGTGTTAAATACATTGGACAAGTTGGAACTTTCAACAAACCAACTCTTGGTGTTAGTGAGTGATGGTGCTGCAAACATGCTTTCTGTAGGCCGGTCTTTTAAAAAGCATTCTGCTAATTTGTTACACATTACGTGTAAAATTCATGCTCTCAATCTTGTGGCGAATAGGCCCCCGTATACCAGAGCCACCAGAACCTATTCTAACTCGTTGGGGAACATGGTTACAGGCCGTGTTTTATTATCATAAATATTTTGACAATATTAAGAACGTGGTTTTACAATTCGATACAAAGGAAGCTGCCGCTATCCAGAAAAGCCAGTCGAAATTTCAAGATAGTCAGGTTAAAATGGATTTAAAAATCATTCACGACAATTACTTCGGGCTAGCAGATGCAATAGAAAAATTACAAAATCCTGCGGTGCCGTTAGAAGAATCTCTACAAATAGTGCAACATGTTCACGCACAGCTATGCGCGATTGAAGACGCAAAAAATGTTTCTGTTCTAGAAAAATTTGAAAGTGTTTTTGAGAAAAATTCTGATTTTGGCACATTAAGACACATTTGTGAAGGTGCGTCAACAGAATCGTTAAGTTATTTGAAAGATTATTTTACTTACGCAAATATTACGTCACTAGATGTAGAACGTTCGTTCTCTGCATATAAGCGCATTTTTTCCTCATGCCGTACTAGTTTTGCCGAAACAACAGTTGAAACATATCTAATGTTGCAGAAATTTAACAGACATTGTTCACTTTGTGATTTCACGGAAGACTCTTAAAATGGTAAGTGTTTGAGCACGTGTTGTTTAATTTTTATTTAAAAGATGAGCGAAATTATTTGCGGCAGCAAACATCTCTATTAGCAGAATAACTGTAGTGGAATGCGAGGCCTGGTCGACTCTACGCTACTGCGCGGTACGGCTCGTGGCCAGCTTTATTCATCACATTTTATTGGGTTATTTTACATTTTTTGTCTTCCCACATTTATTTTGACTTGTTCTCGTGGAACTGCAGCAGTTCTTTTTTCAACTATAATATGTTGGGTAACAAGAGTATTTCAAATATAAAACCTAAAATACTGGTGTTTGATTTAAGAAAATCATCACCGTGATCCTTAATCACCTCCGTTATCAATTAAGTATAATGGTGGTGATAACAACGGAGTTGACAATGGTTTATAATTTTGAAATTCCTGCTGCACCGTTGAGAGAAGAATATGAATATCATATGTTAGCAAATTCCGCTCATGTAAATAAGTATCATTAATTACTTAGATTACCAAGATATTATTAATTTAATATTACTTAGGTATTGTTGATGAAACAGAGGTGAGGATATGATATCGTAAAAATACCACTTGAAAGTTGGTGGTGGCATTTAATTTGGTAACACGTATTCAGACTGGAATTATTTTTTTTAATAATTATATTCTGATGTAACAAACATGCATAAGAGTAATAAATGTCATCCAATTTTCACGATATAAACTCTTTGAATAATTAAATAAATTCTTCGACATCCTGTAGCCGATACCTCAAATGTTTTACAGAGTACCTATTGGCTTAACATTTGTCTTTCCATTTACCAAATGTAAACGTTTTTCTTACAGAAACGAGGGTAAAATTTTCAATTAAATATATGCTTGAAAATGTGAGTTTTTACCTTTAAAGCTGAATATCTCGGAAACTGCAAGGTTTTAACTTAACAAATACATCACAAAAGAGTTTTATAATTAGGCCTAGAATTAAAAAATTAATTCATATATAGGATGTCCCGTTTAAAAGAAAACAATTTTTGGCTGTTTTATTTTTTTATCGCACCCGGTATATTTCTATATATTTTTAAAATGTGTGGACTTACTAACCATATCATACGATATATACAGTTTTATCGCAAATTTTAACAATAAATCATAAACTTACTTTACTCTATCGTTGACTCACCCTGTATGATATCACTAAAAAGAGAAAACAAATCTCTATCGGATAGTTGATACGACATCCGGTTGATAATATCAGAAAAATTTTAAATTCAAATTACATGATACGTAAAAAAAAAAATAAGTCAATACCTTTTTTAACAACAAAGATATTGCACTGGAGCAGGTACGCTGAATCACCCGGTATATAGGATGACGATAGCTTAGCTGCCATCCCGTATTTTTTACATCTGGCTCTGGATCCAAATGATGGACGCAGGTTTCATAAGTTTCGCTCAATGGTTTGTTTCTTGCGTCTTTGAACATTATAGACAATCAACGAAAAGAAGAAGACCATCACTGCTGATGTATGATTTTACCACTGCTTATTGAGAACCACGTAAATTTTATTGTATTCCTCCGATCTTGGTACTCCATTATGGTTGGAATCAATATTTTTCTTGAACACGATTGTTTGCACTTGGCGCAGATTTAGAAGAAAAACATCTCACATTTGATAAAATTTTGGAAAAAATTATTATTATATGTTACCCAAACATATAATAGGTGATATTAACAGAAAAATGTGCAAGGAAAAAAGTTGTTAGTCAAATGGGAGAGAAGATTATAGAGAACGGGAAACGTCGCTATCAATGTAATAGAAAATAATTTTTTTGAATAAAAGCTAATGTTGCCTACAAAATTAGTTTATTACCTTTTACATAAAATTCTTAAAATATCTTTACTGCACACAATTGTGTGTACATAAAGGGACCAACGTATGCAGTCAAGTTGATACGGAGGAACATATGTATTTTAACATAATTACACCCTTTATTTCTTTTTTTGATAGCTACTCAGTTGTATTTTGTGTCCTTTACAATGTTCGGAAAAAGAGATAATTGCCCACGCATTTCATGAATATCAATGCGATTCTACAGCAGTACAATTTTAATTAACTGCATGAAAAATAAGCCTTACAAAAAATGTATATATATTTTTCTGTATTTATCGTACATAATAATAATGGACAAGATTACTGGGTATTAATTATGATGAAGGTGCAATTTATCGGGGATTATTAAAGTGCATCTGAGTTATAAAACTTTGTAAGTAATTTTGGTTGTTGCTATCCCGCTAAAATGTTATTAGTTTATTGGTTCTTGAGATTGCAGCAGTCCCTTTTATCTATACGCTTACGCAGTTAGCTTTATTATATGTTTTAACATCAACGGTCGGTCACTAACCTATTCAGTGGCAGTTATTCAATACAAAGAAGTATTTCAAGGATTTCGCATTTAGTATAACTTTAATTCTATTAATATAGGTGAGTTGCTTAAATATTAGCGCAAAAATATTTTAACGTACAATAATAGCTAATTAAGGAACTGTAACGAAAAATAACACAGTGAACAGGTAATAACAATTAATAAATGATGAGTAAATAATGGAAATAACGAGAACGAAAAAAAGAAGCTACACCGGAGGTAATAACAATAAATAACAAAAGTATTGGATATGTCGGGAAGTTCTGTCGTATTTTCGTTTCCTTGAAAAGAGGAGTAATTGATTGATCACCAAAGTGGTTCTGAGAAATTCTCCTAATGCGTTTATAACTACATCCCCCTCCTTACACTACACGATAAATTCGCAATGTAATCATTAGAGTTTGTTAAAAAGGTGGTATCGGATGGCAGTAGCGGCGTGGGTAGGGGTAATTTTCAACTCGTAGTCGATCTCGACAGTACCGCGAGAGAGTTCAAAGCGACAATACGTTGCACGCTGCACGCCAAATAAGTACGCGAGGATGCCACGCTCAAAGGTTGTAACGTTGCTTTCAAATGTGAATAAATCTCTCAGACATTTCCCTGGATTAGGATAAAGAAGTCCGCATATTTATTTCACAATATGCAATAGTGCTAAGTCGCGATACGTTTGAATGTAGAAAACATTGTAAAAGTAAACGTCATGTATTGAATTTAAGAAACAGTATTCCATACTGGCAATTTTTTTATGATTTTATTTTTATGTTAAGTGTGTGCAACATCCCACAACATCTAGTATCTACTGAACACTTTCGTCTTTTTTGGGCTAAGTACGTTCCCTCATGGAAGCTAGGAACATCTAGCACAGCGTCATTCATATTGTAGCGCGTCCTTTAAAACGTGATGGTTCACCAGCTTCACTGTTGTTATCCAGTAAAAGGATTCAGAAAACTAATGCAGAAACCGTTGTCAAGATAATAAAAGATTCGTTGAGAGAATTTTGAATCACAGGAACCCAAGTCACAATGTTCGTTACTGACGGAGCCGCAGCAATGCTGAGAGTTGGTAGGATGTTGAAAATATGCTTTCCGACTCTTCTTCACATAACATGCCTCATATACGCATGTCACTTCGTGGCAGAAACCATTCGAAAGAAGTATCCGATGGTGGATAAGTTAATAGCATCTACCAAAAAAGTGTTCATCAAATCTCCAAAATACATCCGTGTGTTCAAACAATTGTGTCCGAAATTACCACCACCACCTCAGCCTGTAATAACGCAATGGGGAACATGGCTCCAGGCAGTATCTTACTATCAGAAATATTTTTCACAAGTGAAAAATGTCATCTTGAAACTTGATTCAAATGATTCTGCAGCAGTTCGAGATAGTCAGCAACTTTTTTCCAATTCGGACGTTCAACAACAAATGATGAAATTTCCATGAACTATTCTGAAGTTGCACAAGCTATTGAGCAATTAGAAAACAGTCGCTTATCCGCACGCGACGCATTAAATTGCATAAACAATTTGCAAGCCGCTCTAGAAAACTTGACGAACACTATAGGAGTCGATGTTGCTCAAAAATTTGGTGCAATTTTAACGAAAAATTCCGATTTACAAAAGGTTCGGTCTATAACTGAAAATCAAGAGTGCCCAGATGAGGAAAAGGAATATCTGACATTTGCAAATCTTACTTCACTGGATGTCGAACGATCATTTTCGAACAAAGTATTCACAACACCGTCGACCGAACGGCTGAATGAATCGACAATGGAAGCGTTGCTGATGTTGCAATTCTACGCAGCTTACCAGGGCGGTTGCCAATTGCCACAGTGGACGTCAAGACGACAGGAAAAGGTAACAATATTATTTTTCACTAATATTGTATATTACGTACCTACTTTTATGCGGTGCGCCACTGCCGGTACCGCCTTTTTAACAAACTCTAGTAATCATCAGTCTGTGTTGTATTAACAAAGCAGAAAGATGCCTGTTGATAAAGTTCATTTGAGACACTGTTTGGAGGAGCCATTTTTTGACCGCTTAATTACGGGCGATGAAAAGTGGATTACGTACAGCAATCCTGTAAGAAAAAGAGCATATGTACAGGCCGGACAATCGCCACCAACATTAGCCAAACCCGATATTCATCAAAAAAAGAGAATGTTGTGTTTATGGTGGGATAAAAAGGGGCCTGTCCATTATGAGCTTTTACAGCCGGGGCAGACTATCAATTCTGAAAACTATTGTGAACAGCTGTCAAATTTAGATGTGGCAATTAAAGAAAAGCGGCCAGTATTGGCCAACAGAAAAGGTATTATGATTCAGCATGATAATGCTCGACCCCATGCTTCTTTGATGTCTCAAAGAAAGTTGGCAGATCTTGGCTGGGAAGTTTTACCACATCCTCCATATTCTACTGACGTGGCACTTTCAGATTTTTAGCTTTTTCGATCTCTACAAAATTTTTTGAATGGAAAAATTTTTCATACAGAAGATGACGTTCCAACGGCCTTAACCGAATACTTCGATTCCAAACCTGGAAATTTTTTTGCTGACCGTATTAATCGACTACCTGAAAGATGCAGAAAAGTTGTAAAAAATGATGGTCAGTATATTGTAGATTAATTATTTAATAAATATATTCTAAATTTCACATTTGTTTTATTTAAAAAAATATGACAGAGCTTTCCGACATACCCAATAATATGCCCTTCAACAATTGAGACAACGAACTGCTGTCAAATGAATTTGACATCATAGGACATGATTTTGTGCTTTCTATTAGCCAACCGTATAAAGGCAACAACGGATCATCAAAACACTTACTGCTACGTTGTCGTAGCTTATGCCGATGTCCCGTCCACACTCCTATGGGACATCTTCAGGGCGATTACTGCATACTCACTGGGGACTATTTACCCGGAGGGGTTAATATAGGGCTTGTTTCAGGTCAATGAAGCGGAACTGTTATGTAATTTGGGATCTCCACGTGGTGTAAGGGGTAACCATCTTCGCGATCTAAATTGTTGGGGTGTTTGAAAATCTGTATTGATTCACGGATTTTTCTATTAGAATAGTGAAGGTTGCGAGATAAGATATAGTAGAAAAATCCGTGAGTCAATAGCGATTTTCGAACATCCCAACAATTTAAATCGCGAAGATGGCTACCCCTTACATCACACATGGAAATCCCAACTGAATAAACCGCCACCCTTCATCGATCCATAACGTTTCCGCTCAATTTACACGAAACGAGCACTATATAAACCCCCGTGGAGTAAATAGTCCCCAGTCTGTGTGTAGTATCAGCTCTAAGGATGTCCTATAAGAGAATGGATGAAACGTCGGCAAAAGCTACGACAACGACGCGGTTCCAACCCGGAATCCAAGAGTATAGTGTTATTCACGACCGTGGAAGCCTACGTACCAGAGTAAGGATCTTATTTTATTTTATTAATGTAGTAAAGTTTGAATCTGGATTGAAAAACAAAATGAGATGAGATAAACAAGTTTCGACAACAAAACTTACTTTCAAAATTCTTCGATAATTTAAAAAAGTTTCAATAATATACGAAATTATTTCATCATTGAAGTTTTAAACATCATAGATGTGAACATCAGAAAAATTTTAACACTGGCTAATATCACATGAATACAGACTAAACAATAGCGGTCCGATAATGGGGCCCTGTGGTACGCCACTTGTCAACTCCAAAGATTGAGATCTTACTGAGTTGAGTTGAACAGTTTGCTCACGATCAGTAATGATGTTTCTCACCAAGCTCTCTGCCCCTCCGCTGAAATCACATACACACAGCATATGGGCCAAGACATCGTGGTTGACGGTGTCAAACGTCTCACTATAATCAAGCAAGAAAAGAGTAGTAGCTAAACCCTTATCCCTAACTATGTATTAGGGCGTCATCGGTGATGTTAAGAAGGACAGTCTCACAGCTGATTACAAACGTAGTCTTTGTAATCATTCGGAATATCACATTTTGGAATGGGAATAACGAGAACGTGTTTCTAGAGATACAGAATTACACTGCTCGTCAAACATATGTTAATAATGTGTGTTATGTAAGGGATGAGACCAGCACAACAAAACTTAATCACTTGTAATTATCCGCTTGTTTTTAGAACTGTATGAACTGACACATTTGCAGTTGAAATGCTGTTTGTTTTTAGTTACCAAAACAATACTCACGCAAAACTTCGAGTTATCTAAAGAAGTTAAAGAGATCATTTCACAATCATAAGATGACAAGCTCATAATCACATATCCACAGCGCATATATTGCATACGTAATACATATGTGTAATTATATACAATTATATACAGTAATAATGTAGATAACTGAAATTGCTCAGATAGTGCAACAGAAAAATTTCTAGGTCAAAACATAGATAAGATAGTGCTGGACTTTTTAAGGAGCATCTTTTGCATGTACCATAAGTCGAATGTCTGATAACTGTCTAGTGCTATTTTAAGTTTACTACATAGCAACAAAGTTTCATTATGATTGTAGGAAAACTATGCGATTAAAACGATTGTAACATAGAAAACAGGAGACGCTTTAACAAAATATTCTAAACTAATAATGCACGTAAAGAAACGTTTATTTGTATTAAGGCTATTCGCGTCAATTCAAGACAATTACTGTTTCAATTATCCACAATACAATTAACTGTTTTAAATCAAGGGCAATATTTTCTGTTTTTTTTTCTCAGCTTAAGAAAAGTATACCTTTGGACGCAGTAAATATCTGAATGTGTAGCACAAACCTAAAAATATTCGAAACCCGCCTGTAGTGTTTTTTTTGTCAACTGGCAACGCTGTTTGTGGGTATCTTCCATTTAATTTGAGCGCGTCTCCACATACACTGTTGCAACATTTTCTCGGCTAAAAGTAAGTTTTTTTGACAAATCTAATCTAGTGCCATCATAGTAGCTATAGTAGACTTTCCCTAGTTTCACATAATAATGAATACATTATTAATTAAAATATAATTCGCTGATAAAAATTTGTTTGAAAGCCTAACCTAAAAACTTTTATTTATTTTTTCTTCGGGATTACTTGTTTCGTGTACCTTTGGACAGAGAGTTGTATGTACCTTTGGACGTGTCCAAAGGTACATGTATTAGCCTCAGCAAGTTTTATCTATAATCAAAGATATAAAAATGAAATCATGTGGTTCCGACCAAATAGATACTAGAATGTTGTTGCCTTGTTGTCCAGTATTACTTCCGTATGTAACTTTTATTATAAATTACTGTTTGCGTAAAGGAGTATTTCCGAACGATTGGAAAAAGGCTATTGTAATCCCAGTGCCAAAGAAAGGATCTAAGGCCTATAAGTGTTTTACCCGTATTGTCAAAGGTTATTGAAAGATTAGTTGCTATTCAAATACGTCAACATTTGGAGACTCACTCGGTCCTGCCTCCCTATCAATCTCTGGGTTCCGGTCTGGTTATAGTTGCGTCACAGCATTAATGTACATAACAGATGACATATTTAGTTCAATTGGCAATAACAAAATAACAGTACTTGTTTGCCTTGACTATTCTAAAGCGTTCGATGTTATCAACCACGAATTACTGTTTAGTATTTTACACTATATTGGCTTAGATGCGAATTCTATTTCTTTCTTCAGAAATTACTTTAGCGGGCGACAAGAACAAATACGAATTAATAATGATTTCTCGTAGTTTAAACGTTTGGATGTTGGTGTTGCCCAAGGTAGTATTTTGGGTCCGCTAATATAGTCTATTTACTCTTCATTTTTGTTAAGGGAACTAAAAGTTTGTAAATATCATATGTATGCTGATGATGTGCAGCTTTATCATTCATTCGACGTTGACCGGGTTGATGCTAGTATTGCACAAATAAATGAGGACCTTCAAAGAGTATTTGACATTTCTCTGGCACACGTACTTACTATTAACGCTAGCAAAACAGCAATCATCGTGTTTGGTCGACCTAAAGCGCGGGAAAAGGTTTTCAATAGGATTAATTTAACCCTGAATGGGAAAAATCTGGATGTTGTTAAAGTTATCAAGAACTTGGGCCTCACAATTGATTGTGATTTAAGATTTAGGCAACATGAGGTGGGGGTTGTTGGGGCTTCCTTCGGAAAACTTAAAGTGTTGTATAGTAGTAAGGATTCTCTGGCTGTAGAACTGCGTAAGACCCTTTGTGTGTCTCCTGTTTAGACTCGGAGGATATTCGCAGAATACAAAAAGTTCAAAATGCTTGTCTAAGGTTTATTTATGGCATCAGAAGAAGGCAGCATATCTCCCATACATTAGTTTGGGCGGGTTGGCTTAATGTTGGGTTGCGAAGAAAACTGCACCTTGCTTGTTTTTGTTACAATTTAATAAAGTATAAGATACCCCCCTACCTGCATCAAGGGCTGACCTTTAGAACTGACGTTCATAATATTAACGTTAGATACAAGGGTACGCTTACGCCTCCTTTATACAGGGTGCGGCAAAGGAACCTGACGTTTTTATAATGTATAGTACAAAGCCGTTATAGTACGTAGAACAGCGGTTACAGTGGGAATGACATCGGTAGTAGATGCCATTTTAGTAGTCATGGAGCTGTGGACGAGTGAACATCGCGCATTCGTTCTCGAGGCGTATTTTAAAAATCACGACTCGGTTGTCAGTACACAACGTTTATTTCGTGCGCGCTTCAATATTGGACGTCACGGTTCTGTTCCATGCCGTAACACAATTAAGTTATGGGTTGAAAATTTTCGTCGATCTGCATCAGCAATGAAAGATAAGCCACCAGGAATGCGTCGAACAGTTCGGACTCCAGCAAATATTGAGAGGGTGCGAACAGCGGTTCAGCGAAGTCCACGTCGTTCAGCAAGGCGACAAGCAATAACTCTAGGACTTTCCGAAAGTACAGTACGGCGTATTTTGCATAAGGATTTACATTATCACCCTTACAAATTAGTAATTGTTCAAGAACTGACAGCTGAAGACTTTTTAAACCGTTTGAATTGTTGCAATCAACTTCTGGAACTTTTTGGTGAAAATGATTTAGGTGGCTTAATTATGTCTGATGAGGCGCATTTCGAGTTATCAGGCTACGTAAATAAGCAGAATTTTCGCTACTGGTGTTCAGAAAATCCCAGAGAACTCCATCAACGACCGCTTCATAGTCGCAAGGTTACTGTTTGGTGCGGAGTGGGGCGATTCGGTATAATTGGCCCCTATTTTTTTGAGGACGATGCAGGAAATCATGTCACAGTCAATTCGCAACGTTATGTGGAAATGTTAAACACATTTTTAGAACCAGAGCTTCGTCGACGGAACATCGATTTAAATACTGTATGGTTCCAACAAGATGGCGCCACAGCGCATACAGCACGAGTGTCAATGGCTCGACTGCGAGAAATGTTTCCGAGAAAAGTCATTTCGCGGAATGGAGATGTTCCTTGGCCGGCAAGGTCTCCCGACCTCACGGCTTGTGACTATTGGTTATGGGGTTATCTTAAGAGTAAGGTGTATTTAACGAGACCAAGGACCATTGAAGAATTGAAAGAAAACATTCGCAATGAAATTACCGCAATTCCGATGGGTACGCTACAACGCGTAATGGGGAATTTGCGAAACCGTTTGGAACAGTGTGTCCGCAGTGAAGGACGTCATTTGAGCGAAATTATTTTCCATAAATAAAATGGCATGTTATATACTTTCGAATACTTGTATGTGAAAATAAACATATTGGAAAATACATTTGTAGTTACACATTAAAACTCGTCAGGTTCCTTTGACGCACCCTGTATAATACTGCTCTTTTCACGCGGTCTTTTTCCTACAACATTGCTATTCTTTACAATTCTATCCCTCCGAACTTCAAATCCTTGTCCGTTGCAGGATTTAAGCGTAAGTACAAGGAATATTTACTTCTTGGTCAGCAATGATTTTATTCTCATTAGACGTGCGTTATTTTGCTTTTTTCTTTCCCGAATGATTATTGGGGATGAGTGATCTCTCGGTGTTGCTCAGGCTCGGCATATGCTTTTTTGTAGAGTAGGACTATTGTATGTTTTGAGGTCTCTACATTGATTGGGGTTATACTTTATCGGATTGCGTTGTTGCAGACATGACATGATTTTTGTATTACTGTCTATTTATACCGATGAACTTATGTACTATGATGATATATGTTCTGCACTGATGTCGATATTTTTTTACAGTTGACGGATCAGAAGGAAGAGCATCGCTAAGATGATTCTGATCCCTTTAAGCAGAGTTAATGTAGTAATATTTAGCGTTTTGTGTATACTCCTATATGATATTTTTTTTCTTTTCTGCTTAATAAAACATATTATTATTATTATTATTATTATTATCATTATATGTAATTATGAAACACTTTCTACAGTGCCACCCAGCAAAGTTGATAAAAAACAGTGCGCCACCAGATTTAATTAAAGAAGCTGTAAGAGAGGTTTTCGAAAGATAAGCATCTATACGTAGTGTGGCAAAAAAATACGTAGTGTGGCAAAAAAATTGAATATTAGTAAATTTACATCACATAATTATACTAAAAAAAAATACAAACATAACATCTGTCGAAAAAATTCTAGTTCCGGTTCCTAATCATGCAGTTCATAAAGCTTTTAATGCTGCCGATGAACGAGATTTGTTTAATTATGATGAACAAGACTGTTGGCTTTTGAGTATACTAAAGCTCTAAATAAAAAAATGCCATCTTCATGAAAAGCCAAAAGGACAGCAGGCTGAGAATGACTAGTACAATTTAGAAAGCCAGTTCTGTCATTACGAAAACCTGATGCCACTAGCTGGGCTAGGACGACAAGTTTTAATAGAAATAATGTGCAGCAATTTTATAATAATTACAAAGATGTGCTGACTACGTATAACTTTACTCCTAACCTCATTTACAACATTTACGAAACTGCGAATTTTACTGTACATAAACCATCTGAGATATTGGCTCCTAAAACGATTAAACAAATGGGAAGTTTAACTTTTGCCGAAAGGAGCATTAACACCCCTTTCGGCAAAAATAATGCTAGCATGCGTAAATGCAATTAGTCACTATTTGTATTCCGTAGAGTGCATTTCAAACATCATATATTGAAAGGGGTACAAAATGGTAGCATAGGAGCAGCGAATCCATCGGGATGATCAACAGAGAGCGTTTTTCTCCAATTTATGGATCATATAATTGCTGTAGTTAAACCCTCAAAACAAAAACCTATGCTCCTGATGATGGATAATCATGAGATGCATACCTCTATTGCTACCACTGTCAAAGTCATGGATAATGGTATAGTACTACTGACAATTCCTCCACATACCTCGCATAAAATGCAGCCCTTAGACCGTGCGGTTTTTGGGACGTGCAAGACTTTTTATAGCAAAGCTGCTGGAGACTGGATGCTCGGCAACCCCAGCAAACCTATAACAATTTATGAATATACGCTGTAATGATTTAAACAATTTAGCGAGAGTTCCAACTGATATAATATTTAGTATAAATGGCATTCTAAATCCGCATTCATTTTAAAAATGCGCTTGCATTTAGAATTTAGCGCATGCATACTAACTGTTGAAGCGCTTAGAAAATAAAAATTCTCAAACAAACCTAAATGAAAGTTTTGGCACTTATTTGTATATTGCATATACGAGGGATACCGTTTAAGTTTTAACAAAAACTATGAAAGAGAAAAGAATTTTGGTACAAATCGCTTTAGTGTTTTTCAAGAAATTCGTCATTAAGATTTACACACGTGTTCGAACCAATTCTTGAAGCATGTTTGCTGCTCTGAAGGTGGTATCTCCAAAACAAAGTTTTTGATGGCTTCAATGGCCTCTTGAGGTGATTGTTGTCCACGCATTTTTTGTTTGACATTCGGAAACAAAAAGAAGTCGTTCTTGAAGTCCTCCTTCAAATAATCAATCGTTCGAGAGCTAGCATTGTCATGATGAACGATGATGCGACGTTGTTGATGTCTTCGATAACTTCTGGTAAACAAACTGTTGTATACCATTCAGCATTAACTGTTCTTCGATGCTCCAAAGCAATGCTTGGGACATATCCAGTGCAATGAAAGATACAAGCAATCATTTTTTTGGAAGTGCTTCGAGAACGAACAACTTTTGTTGGATTCAGTTCATCTGAGAACATCCAAACAGTTGATTGTTGCTTAGTTTTCAGCACGTATGAATATATCCAAGTTTAGTCACCTGTTACGATGTTGTATGCGGATTTTGAAGATCCTCTGTCGAATTTCCTTAGCGTTTCCCTATACTAATTGACGCGAACCTTCTTTTGTGTTTAGGTCAAATTATGCGGAATCCATCTGGAACAGATCTTTTTCACACCTAAATGTCCATGCAAACTAGGGATGCCTCTATCTCACGGTAAGTCACATGCCGTTCCCCTTTAATTATGTTGCGCATAACATTGATGTTTTTTAGAACAACAAGCGATTTTGGTCGATCTTTATGAAATTCATCACTGACGGAAACACGACCGTGGCGAAATTCTTTTCTGATAGAGCTTCATTACCAACAGTTGAATGAAGCGGTTCAAGGCACTGTTGTTGCGTTAGGCTCTTACTAAAATCTTCCAACGAAAACCTTTACTTGAAATATCAATTTTTTCACAAAATTGCTATTTTTAAACGCTTATTGTAAACAAACTACCCGATCGATTTCTGTGTTGTTACTGCCTCAACAACAATGAATGTAAAATTTTACTAAAATAGTAATATCAAATCGCAATGGAGCCATCTAGTGGTCGATTGTAAAAATTTAAAACACTAGCTCCGTAGACATACAAATTTGTTCTTATGTGTTAGCAAACGCAAGATACGTTATGTATATGTTATGCGAGTTAATACGTTAAACTTTATAGCTAATAAATCGGTAAAGTCGCCTTGAAAATGCATATTTTGCACGGAGTTATTGTGTATAATTGCCCAAGTAAGTAGACACGTTTTATCAAAATATTTACTCTATTTGCGCCTATTTAATATTCCTACGTTATACATTTTACCCATGTATGCTATGCATTTTGTAAGTAGACAAATTGTAAAAGTGTATAGTTACTTTCGTTTGGGGAAAGTACATTGTATTGAATGTATAACTTGCAAGCGGTATCGCTAGGGACTGCGCATTTTCTAATGGCAACTGTGCAAATACTCGTTTTCAATCCAAAAAAATTGTGGTATATAATTGGGATTGACTAGAAATAGATAAGATATACTGTACATAGCGTACTATCGCTGGAAATCGTCGCGTAAACGTAGATCAGTGCCACGAGGGAACGCGTGTACTATATCATTGTTAGGCAAATGAAATACTCCTAGAAGCAAACGTTTGTTTTATTGGTTTTTGCGTGTTTTTAACTTTATACTTTCCGCATATTCCAGCAACATTACACATTTTTTCTATTGAAACGTATAACGTATATTTAATACATACATATGTAGAGTTGTGTCTTAATTACTTGGTTAATCACTTACTAAATTAACCAATTAATTATGGCACCAAATTACTGTTATTGAAGTAATTTAATTTTCTTTTGCTTCTTTCGAGTAGAACTATCGTAGATTCATATCTCCGTAAAATATTTTTCAAGCAGCGAGATTAGCTACACAATGCGTTCAATTTTTGCCATGGAGTTGGATATGGTCACCTGAATATCACACTATGTATTACCTCATCCAAATAAGTTATAACAATTTACGTATGTGATATGTGTCTGCTATTTTAACATAAATAATGGGAGAAATAAATATGTATTTAGAGTACGTAAATGTATATTTAGAGTATACTAGAATTCAAGACAATCATGCGGAAATGTTATCGTTTTACAAATCTTGCTAACCTATTTAATACAATAAAGGGTAGAAGACAATAATTATAGCGGTTCTATTGCATTGTTGACTGCAAACCTTTCTTTTTGAATTGAAAATAACTGAGAAACAGTTCAGTTTAGAACTATGTCGACTGTAAATGCTACCTACACCAATCCCATTGATAACAATCATGCATTTTTTCATTGTATAGTTTGTATGTAGTATGTGTATTGCATTTGCGCTTTTCAATTATCACGCTGCAATTTATTGCATTTTTTACCTTCTAATATTTGTTACATTCTTTTCGCATGAACAACGCAGCAATTGTATGTATTGGCTTTTTATGGAACTGCTTTTTGAAGTACCGCATCGATTTTCAACATCCTTTTGGAAGGTAATGACAATGAAAATACCTGTGTCGCACTAGTAATTGAAGGATAATTGAAATAGTATTTGGCTTCATAAATATAGAGGCGAAATTGCAGTCAGTCTAATAATGTTAACTGCATCTTCGCCTCAATGCACAAGAGATAATGTGCAGGGTGAATCCGAAGGAATGGGAAATGTTTTGTAGGTAGATACTGTTATGTTCAACGATTGTATGTATGACCATAACAGCCTCGGCTGTCACTTCTGAACGACTAAATATCAGGTTAGCCACTCGTTGATAACTAAATATTCCTCTTGCGGAGAAAAATGGAAATTTCCTCGTTACCATTTCCTCCCAACCAACTAGCCTTGGTGCGTTGATGTTAAATATTAAATATAAGTCCAGATAACGACGAGTGTGGGGTTGCATGGACAAGTCTACTCGTCAGTTAATTTTCCTATTCACGTAATTCGTCCAAATTCATGTAGAAATCGGCTAAAATAAGCAAGAGCGTAAATTGAATGGTATTTTAAATAATATTTCATCAATTAAATCTTTATCTGAAAGGTTTAAATAAATTGTTGGAGAATTTTTACGTTTAAAGCTTGTCAGTAACATATTTTATCATAGAATCCTCGAAATACAACTTCCTAGTTGCGTCACTGCATTCATTCTCGTATGCATTTGCAGAAATAATTTCATTTGATCGAAATTCATCGTAAAAGATTCTATTTGGGTTAAATTATCAAAATTGGCTGTGAAATAAAACAATCGCCGGTCTTTCGCGATTTAAAATAAAAGGAAGATGAGCGACGCCATAATTTTTCATCAATCTTTATTCAGCTTTCGTTGAATCAAAGTGTTTCTTAACTCCGATCCCAATCTAAAGTGCTCGATTGTGAAACCAAAGTATTTATTTGAAGAGAAAAGGGTTAAATTCCGAGAACAGGCAGCTTCCTGTAGAGGTTATATAAACAGAGAGTTTATGTAACATTGGCATCGTTCAAATTTCAAGGTTAGTTACATTAATAATTTTAAAATTCGATAATTTCGTTTTATTAAATTGGAAATTCGTTATAAAATTGCCGAAAGGGTATCCAGGGATACTTCCGAACCCACAAAGAATCGTTAATTTAGTTTAAAATTAGAAAATCCCCTGAGAAAAATATTTGAATACATGGTGTCAAAATAGAAGAGATAAACACATAAGTTCGTCCGACCGTCAACCATTCTTGAAATAGAAAGAAGCAAATTTTTTTTAATAAATATTTATTTTATCGGCGTTTAAGAGGAAAATACACTGACACTGTACGGGCCGCCAAGAAGTTAAAAGGAAACCTAACTATGGTTCCTGATAACTTGCCATCATTCTTGGTTAAGGATTGTGTTTTATGCTTTTCTAAGCCTTTGAAATTTCTTTTCAATGCCATCCTGAAAACTCAAACTTTTCCTGATGGTTGGAAAAAGACTAAAGTGGCTCCTATATTTAAATGAGGCGCTAAGGATAAAGTACAAATTTATCGCCCAGTGACAATTCCAAGTAATTTCGCAAAACTTTTTGAGATCATCCTCTATGAAACTATTTTTGTCCATGTTAAACCACTGATACAAAGCAATTAACATGGTTTCATGAAGGGACGCTCTACCACGACAAATTTGTGTAGCTTCATTCAGTTTGTTTGGGAAAGTATGAGCCTTAGAAAACAAGTAGACGGATATCAGTAAAGCATTCGATCGAGTTCCTCATTATAAAGGTATTAAGTCAAGAATATACAATGCTAGTAGCGGCGTGGGTCAAAGCTCAAACCTTAGTACACTTTTATTCAACTTGTATATCAACGATGTCACTGAGGTATTTTCGAGTGATTGCGAGTATCTTCTGTACGCTGACGATTTGAAGATTTTCTCGACAGTAACATCTTCCATGAATTGTGATGCTTTGCAACAGCATATTGATAGTCTTGCGAGTTGGTGTGGCAGAAATGGCTTGAAACTGAATATCAATAAGTGTAGTGTGATGTCATATACTAGGAGATCAGATACTATTAATCACAACTACTTCATTAACGACATCCAAGTTGAGCGTGTTACAACCTTCAAAGATCTCGGTCTAACATTTGATTCCGCATTGAGTTTTAATCACCACATCACTTATATTTGCACAGACGCTTACAAACTATTAGGATTTATTGTTCACACCTGCAGGGAGTTCACAAATACCGACACCACCACGACATTATATACTGCAATGATAAATAGAGTTGTTCACCAGCGCCAACGGGCAATGGCGGAGGTTCGATACAATCCTCAGTATAACTGCGAGTCTCAATCAGATCCGTTGTGTATACATGTACGCTGCCGTAAATACTATTTCGTAGTTCTACGTTTGTTTTTGCCTACGTCGCGAAAACGACCAATGTTGGATAAAGTTACAGAATTTATAGCAGAAATGTCTGACCTAAATTATGATGGTGTTAAAATTCAATGTATAGTTTGTAATATCCCTTTAATGAGTTGGTCCAAACGGGATTGTCTACGCCACGTAAATAGTAAACAGCATTCTTAAAAAAAAAATTGCACACGACACTATGACAAATTTAAATTTAATTCCTGTGTTACCTTTATTGCATGTAGCCTACCGTTTAATTTACTAGACAAGGAAGCATATGTCTTCTTTTGGAATAAATATTCGGACTGCAAATTACCAAGTCGGGCATCGTTACAAAGAATTGTGCCATCTGCTCGTGAACATGTTGAAAAAAGAATTAAATCGGAGCTGAAAGATAAAAAACTGTAGTTACATGTGGACGAAACAAGAGATTCTAAAAAACTTTCTGTGGTTAATGTAATGGTACGTACAATGGAACCACATCAATCGTCACCTTCAATTCTATTAGCTTCCAGACGAGTACAACAATGTACTACCGAAGTAATTTCAAAGTTAGTGTTAAATACATTGGAAAAGTTTGAACTTCCAACAAACCAACTGTTGATGTTCATGAGTGATAGTGCCGCAAACATGCTTTCTGTAGGCCGGTCTCTTAAAAAACATTTTGCTAACTTGTTACATATTACGTGTAAAATTCATGCTTTCAGTCATGTGGCAGATAGTATTAGAAAATGTTATCCTGAGGTAGACGTTTTAATAGCGCATACAAAAGCAGTGTTTGTCAAATCCTCAAAACGTATTCGCAAATTTCACAGGCTGTGCCCCCGTATGCCTCAGCCACCAGAACCTATTCTTACACGTTGGAGAACATGGTTACAGGCCGCGTTTTATTAACATAAATATTTTGAGAATATTAAGAACGTGGTTTTATAATTCGATCCAAAGGATGCTGCGGCTATCAAGGAAAGCAAGTGGAAATTTCAAGATAGTCAGGTTTAAACGGATTTAAAAACTATTCAGAAGTATTACTTCGGACTAGTGGAGGCAATAAAAAAATTAAAAAATTCTTCGGTGTCGTTAGTGGAATCTCTGCAAATAGTGCAACATGTTCACGCACAGCTATGCGCCGTAGAAGACGCAAAAAATGTTTGTATTCTAGAAAGGTTTGAAAGTGTTTTTGAGAAAGATTCTGATTTTGGCACATTAAGACAAATCTGTGAAGGTGCATCAACAGAACCGTTAAGTTGTTCCAAAGATTATTTGAATTACGCAAATATAACGTCACTAGATGTAGAACGTTCGTTTTCTGCATATAAACACACTTTTTTCTCACGCAGCACTGGATTTGCCGAAGCAACTGTGGAAACGTGTATCTAATGTTGCAGATATTTAACAGACATTATTCACTTTGTGATTCAGGGAAGACTCTTAAGACGGTAAGTGTTTGAGCACGTATTATATTTTATTTCTGACCATTTATTTTGTGTAAATATTTATGCGCCCGTCACTGGCTGTTGGCGCAAATTGAGCAACTCTAATGAACTCTAATGCAAACTGCAAAATTGTTCAATTGTGTGGTCTCTCATGTATAATAAATATATAAATCAATTAGAATCGGTACAAAAAGATTTTTAAAATACTTGTACTATGTAAAGCATAGACAGTATCCTAATTTTGATGTTTCGTATGTCGATCTGCTTGAAGAATTTAACTTTAAATCGTTGGATAATTGCCGAAAAGTGGCTACGTTAAGTTATCTCTTCAATCTTATCCACGGTATGGTAGATAACGCAGTGTTTTTAGAAAGATTTAACTTTTACATTCCTCGATTCAACTCGCGCAACTCACAGACTTTTATGTGCGATATAGCCAATACAAACTACCTCATGAATTCTCCTGTACATGTTCTTTACAAAATTTACAATATACGCAACTACGCGTTGGATGCGTTTAACAACAATCACGCCGTATACCTGAATGCCGCCAGAGAATGTTAGTCTAATTGTAATGATGCAATTTTTCTTCCGTTTTTTGAGTAGTTGTTTTCTTTATGCATGTTTGTCGTTTTCTTTATGCATATTTACCAATATTTACAATGCTTTTTTTTCTTTTTTTTTCCGTCTCTCTATTATATATTTTAATTTAGATAGGAATAGAAATTACCCTGTAATTGGTTAATCTGTTGGGTATATTATACTTAAATAAATAAATAAAATTAAGTAAAAATAAACATCAAAGTTAAGGTAATTAAAGAATATTTTCAAAAATACCACCACCAAATTAAATGCAATTGTTCGCTCTTTTATTTATGGATTGCACGTTTAATGATAAAATAACTTCGCTTGGGAACTTCGTATGAGTGTGAATTTTACTTATGGTTATGATCAGTGGAGCCTTCTTGCAAGAGGTACTATGCATGTAGATATTGCATTAAATTTCCACGACAAATGTGTTAGAAAAACAATAGCTTTGCCAATAGTAATACGTTAGTTGCTACCATATCAACAAATTATTGTACTTTTATCAGATCTGAATGGAGACAAATATTGCGCTCGCTCAATCAAGAAATTTAATTTATAATTTCTCACAGTGCCCATGAATTGTTTACAAATTTGGCGATTGTGTATCAAATATTTCACTCAACATTCGCAGCAGCAAAGCTAATGGATATAGTTGAATGATTGTTCTGCAGTAGATTTACGTAGGTTCTACGACGGGAGGCGATAAACGCGACTAGAAAATATGCATACTATCAACAGCGGGCCGAAATAACAAACATTCGTTAATATAAGCACCGCACTTTTAATTAATACAATACGTGACTTTGTTGGCGAAACAATGTGGTGATTTTTTCTTTGTATACATAAAATTGTTTATTACTATTACATACATACCTTAATAGATATATCGGTTATATATATATATTATATATATATTATATGTATATAAAGAGTGAAGATTAGTGATGACACTGATGACTGATGAGAGTGATGACTCATGAGACTGATGAGTGAAACGGTAATTTTTAAACCAGGCCCTGAGTCGTGATCGTGATTTATAAATAACGGTGATTGTAAACGGTGATTGTGGTCACTGTTTTGATTCATCGATATCGTATCGCTCGTATTGATATTTTTCAATGTTACCTGAGGAGTGATTATTAGAACAAAGTAATCGTCTTTGTGATACATAGGCGTTTCACCGGAGTAGTGGGCTATGTGCAAAAATCGATTCTCGCCTTGTCAGCGTCCGCTTTCTTATTTTTCATTCAGTTTAGGAAACGAGAGCGTGCGTTGTGTTTTGTGTTGTGTGTTATTCGTTATAAATTGTTTGTTAAAAAGGTGGTAGCGGCAGTGGCGCACCTCATAAAAGTAGGTACGTAATATACAATATTAGTGAAAAATAATATTGTTACCTTTTCCTGTCGTCTTGATGTCCACTGTGGCAATTGGCAACCGCCCTGGTAAGCTGTGAAGAATTGCAACATCAGCAGCGCTTCCATTGTCGATTCATTCAGCCGTTCAGTCGACGGTGCTGTGAATACGTTGTCGTGTACTTCGAAAATGATCGTTTGACAACCAGTGAAGTAAGATTTGCAAATGTCAGATATTCCTTTTCCTAATCTGGGTACTCTTGATTTTCAGTTATAGACCGAATCTTTTGTAAATCGGGATTTTTTGTTAAAATTGCACCAAATTTTTGAGCAACATTGACTCCTGTGTTCGTCAAGTTTTCTAGAGCGCCTTGTAAATTGTTTATGCAATTTAATGCGTCTCGTGCAGACAAGTTACTGTTTTCTAATTGCTCAATAGCTTGTGCAACTTCAAGATGATATTTTTCACTTGTGAAAAATATTTCTGCAGCCGTGTTCCCCATCGCATTATTACAGGCTGAGGTGGTGGTGGTAATTTCGGCCACAATTGTTTGAATACACGGATGTGTTTGGGAGATTTGATGAACACTTTTTTGGTAGATGCTATTAACTTATCCACCATCGCATACTTCTTTCGATTGGTTTCTGTTACGAGGTGACGTGCGTGTACGAGGCATGTTATGTAAAGAAGAGTCGGAAAGCATATTTTCAACATCCTACCAACTCTTAGCATTGTTGCGGCTCCGTCAGTAACGAACATTGTGACTTGGGTTCCTGTGATACAAAATTCTCTCAATGAATCTTTTATTATCTTGACAACGGTTTCTGCATTAGTTTTCTGAATCCTTTTACTGGATAACAACAATGAGGCTTGTGGACCATCGCGTTTTAAAGGACGCGCTACAACGTGAATAACGCTGTGTTTCTGAGCATCAGTTGTTTCATCCACACATAGACAGATGTTCTTATTTCTCAACTCGTCTTTTATACATTCCTTTACTGTACCTTGCACACGTGACAAATTGTGTCGTAATCGCATAGATCTTGGCAGCTTCCATGAGGGGACGCACTTAGCCCAAAGAAGACGAAAGTGTTCAGTACATACTTGAGGTTGTGGGATGTTGCACATACTTAACATAATAATAAAATCATATAGAAATTGCCAGTATGGAATACTGTTTCTTAAATTCAATACATGACGTTTACTTTTACAATGTTTTCTACATTCAAACCTATCGCCACTTAGCAATCCGCTATTGCATATTGTGCGATAAATATGCGGACTTATGTATTCTAATCCAGGGAAATGCCTGAGATATTTATTCACATTCAAAGGGAACGTTACACCCTTTGGGCGTCCCATCTTCGCGTACTTATTTGGCGTGCAGCGTGCAACGTACTGTCGCTTTGAACTCTCTCGCGGTACTGTCGAGATCGACTACGAGTTGAAAATTAGCCCTACCTACGCGGCTACCGCTACGCTGCTGCCATCCGGTACCACCTTTTTAACAAACTCTAGTTATAAATATACCGGGTGTAATTGAAACTAGGCTCACCCCTATAATTCTTCTAATTTATCAAAATAAAAATCTGAAATGTTGGTATTATAAGTAACAAATAATTCTAAATTTAATGGTGCCATCCTCATTTTTCAGTCACTTCCGGTTTTATCGGAAATTACCCCAACTTTGGTTTTTTAAATGGAACACCCTGAATATTTTTACGTTTTTGGAATCTAGAGATTATTATGCAATTAACTATGCCATTTTTAGCAAACAAGTGGTCATCCGAATTTTTTTCTTTTATTTTAGTTTTACATCTAGGTAGTAGTCATGACCACTGAAAATTGTTTTGTTTTGAATCCCTAATTACTAGATAAAACCAGTACAATTAATCCATTAATTTCGTTTTCATAAGCCTCTAAATATTCAAAATGGGTTTTTTTGGTAATAAGTAATTTTCTTCAAATGGTACCCATGTGGCTCATAAGCACTTTTAAACAGAGAATTTTTCTACAAATCGCTTGATACCAAACAAGTTACTACTTAAATGAAGCTAATTAATAAGAAACAATTTTTATTGTTCTAAATCATCGAAAAACAAAAACGACATAAACGAAAACAAATGTGACATTATTTAACATAAGAAACAACTTAACGTAGAAATAACGATAACAATCAATGATGTTGTTCGCTAGTTACGAACAGGTAGAACCAGAATGAAAAGTGAACTGACAATTGAAATAGAAAATGCATAACACATCATAATTAAAGCTTATAGCAGGAGTTCAAAATGTTCTCCGTTAACTTGTTGACACGTTCGAACACGATTTATTGTTTCTCTTACAACATTATTCAATTGTTCCGGTGCGATATTCTGAATGGCATTTATTGCACGCTGTTCTAGCACTTCACGATTTTCCGGAGGCGTTCGAAAAGCTTGATTTTGCACATTGGACCAAAGGAAGAAGTCTAGACGAGTTAAGTCGGGCGACCTCGCAGGCCACCTAGTCGGTCCATTAGTACCCATCCGCCTATCTCCGAATGTTGCATTCAGACACTCTGAAACTTCTCTTGAATTATGAGGTGGTAAATTGTTCAGGGCCTGTGCTTCTTCGTTCCTACCCAAACGTTAAATCCAAACCGCTCTTGAAAATCTGTTTCTCTTAGCAGTCGAGGATATCGCACCATTTGAAGAAAATGATTTATTGCCAAAAAACCCTACTTTTGAATATTTAGAGGCGTATAAAAACGAAATTAATCGATTAATTGTATTGATTTTATTTTTCTAGTAATTAAGGACTCAAACAAAACAATTTTCAGTGGTCATGGCTACCTAGATGTAAAACTAAAATTTTAGAAAAAAAATTCCGATGTCAACTTGTATAAATATACAGGTGTTCTGTTTAAAAAACCAAAGTTGGGGTAATTTTCGGTAGGATTTTCTTGAGCCTAGTATCTTGTATTGTTTCTGTTGAACATCCCATTATTTGTGAATCAGGATTTATCTGAACACAAGATGTTATGGGGAAATCTTAGATCAATCGCAATTTTTTGAAGGTATTGGTTGTAGTATGCCTACATTCTTTGATTATCAACTTCATATAAGTGTTGATGCGGATGATATTTGTTCTACCGAAATTTATGCTTTCTTAAAATACTCCAAATCGAACAGTGGCTAACGTCGCATTCTTGTGCAATTTCTCGAGTTGATGCCGTTGGGTACAGATTTACATATGCCAAAACAATAATTTCGACATCTTCACTGCCTATAAACCTATCTCGGTCACTCACTTGTGGTTCACGAAGCTTCCTTTCTACAGCAATAAAATAGTGTCTTGTTGGGTGACGCCTTGCTGGGTAACGCTCCCTTCTCCCGCATTCGCCGTAAATCTCTGCGTATACATTTCCATGATATCGAGAACGCGGTACAAGACTTATTAAACAATAAACACGGACTACTTAAACTACGAAGTTAACGTTAAAATGTCAAACTAGTCAATTGTTACCTGCATGAGTGTTTTCGTCAAAGCCTACTGTCTTTTTATGATTGTAAGTTCCAAGTGTTTGAGTAAGCATTTTAGGACGATTGAAATTCAAATTCGGTGACACGAGAAATACTTGACATACTAGGGCGAAATCTTCTTCGAACAGCTAAATAGCAGCTATTATAAAAGTTACATTAAATGCAGATCGAATGTGCCAGTACGTTACCGGCGAATTTTTTGTACAATTGTTATAAGTAACCTGAGCAAATATGCGGTAACAGCCAGAGGCGTAGCGAGCGTATAAAGGTTTACACATAAAATAGAAGGTAAGAAATAAATTATAAAACGTGCTGAAACACTTACCGTTTTAAAAGTCTTCCGTGAAATCACAAACTGGGTAACATCTGTTAAATATTTGAATCTTTAGATATGTTTCCACAGCTGTTTCAGTCGAGTACGACGTGTGGAATAAATGTTTTTTAATGCCGAAAACGACGACATCTAGCGACGTTATATTTACATATTTAAAATAATCTTTGAGACAACTTAATGCATTTTCACACGCACCTTCACAAATTTGTCTTAATATAAGAAAATCGGAGTCTTTCTCTAAAACCCTCAAGTTTTCGTATTACACACCAATTTGTTTCGCCTTCTACAGCGCATAACTATGCGTGAACATCATTCACAATTTGAACAGAATGCATTAGCGACATCGAAACATTTTGTAATTTTTCTATTCCCTCCGCTAGTCCGAAGTAATTGTTGTGAATAGTTTGTAAATCTCCTTTAACCTGATTATCTTGAAATATTTGCTGGCTTTTCTTGATTGCTGCCGCTTCTGTCGGATTGAATTTTAAAACTACCTCCTTTACTTGATCAAAATATTTGTTGTAGTAAAACGGAGCTTGCAACCATGTTCCCCAGCGTGTAACAATCGGCTGTGGTGGTTCAGGTAAATTAGGACACAGTTTGTGAAATAGTAGGGTACGTTTCGGGGACTTTAGAAACACTGCCTTTGTACTAGCAATCAATGCATTTACTAGTGGAAAACATGTAGGAATCGTTTGTGGCGCAAGATTTAGAATATGGATTTTACACGTTACATGTAAGAAGTTACCACTGCGTTCTTTAAGAGATCGGCCCAAAGATGTTTGCGGCATCATTACTCATAAACATTAAAAGTTGCTTAGTTGAAACTTCAGATTTGTTCAACACCACCTTTAAAATCTCATCGGCAGTACAATTTAAAACTCTTTTGGAAGGAAGTAAGAAGGAGGATGGCGGTCGATATGGTTCCACTGTACGTACCATTACATTAACCACAGAATGTTTTTGACGATCTGTTGTTTCGTCCACACACAACCACAGTTTTTTTATCTTTCAATTCCGTTTTCATTCTTTTTTCTATATGTTCACGAGTAAATGGCAATACATTTCGTATCGATATCCGACTAGGTAATTTATAGTCCGCATATTTATTCCAGAAGGAGACAAATGCTTCTTTGTCCAATAAACGAAACGATAGGTTACATAAAATAAGAGTAACACATAAATCAAATGTAAATTTTCTTGGTCTCGTATGCCACTTTTTGCAGAAGAATGCTGTTTGCTTTCGATGTGACGTTGACAATGGCTTCTGGACCAACACATTAAAGGGATTTTACAAACTAGACATTGAGTTTTAGCGCCATCACAAATTAAGTCCGGCATGTCCACTATAAAGTTTTTAACTGGTGTCTGCCATTGGTCGTTTTCGCGACGTATCTAACTGCGACATTTTTAAAGCAAACATAAGCGTACAATTACGAAATAAGTTACGACAGCCTACATATACACACAACTACTTGCATACAGCATCGATTTAGTACTGACGCTGTGAACGCGTGAAATAAATAATCGCCGACTCCGCATCACATTACTACCCTGACTGTTACCGCTGTTTGCCCAGTCTAGTGATAAATTCTACATGTCAGTTTATTTCTAACAACGAGAAGTGACTTTAAAAATCGAGAAAATAGAGAACCTGTGAATATATAATACAGTACGAAAATATATTAAAGTACGCCATAATGACAGTAAAATGTCGTCCATTTTTTTTATAAACGACTGATTTACTGCCTATATTTTGGCTTTGTTTTCAGAGGATTTTCATATACACGTGTTCATATCCCTGAAACAACTTTGAAATTGTTCCAGAATGAGTTGATAATAGTGCAAAAAAAATTACGTGTATGTGTATATGTAAAGGTGAAACGGTCGAAAAAGAAACTGTGCCTAAATACATCAGGCATGACTGTGTTCGCTTTAAATTAATGAATCGCTTAATATGAAACAACAAACAACACGTTTTTCATCTTACATATTATTATACAAAAGAGTAGTAGTAAAAATTTTACATTTTTTTTAGTGAGGTACCACAGTTGTGGTATTCAACGAAAAAATGTTTTATACATAAATATTTTTTACACCATCCGCATCTGATTATAGCTGGTTCTCCACATTCGTCACAGTGGGACATTTGGGAATCCTGGAAAGGGAATTTTAATGAAGTCGCGGGATATCCACTTTTATACCAGGCATATTTACGCATCCCTTGCAAACGTAGAATATTGTCTCTTTGATATAATTGGATGGCAAAGGCAGATAGAACGATAATATCGGACAGCTGTCGAGTAAATTGCTTCCACGAATGGAAAAAATACACGTCAAGGGGTTGAATGATACCTGTGGCACCGTTTGGAAGGGTCAAAACTGTAACTTGATAGTCAGTAGACACAGCTGCAGAAATGTCCTCAGGGCTTTATCCTGACCCAGAGTCCATAAGCAGAAGTGTGTTCTTGCCAACGTATTAAGCATATACGTCTTTGGCCCACTGTGTAACCAACATTTTAGTTAGTTTTCTGGACTTCTTGGCCACGACGCACACATTTGGAGGATAGAACATTCTTTGTTGCACAAGAAGTCCCAGACGGCCAGTTGCCTCTTTTAAACACACGAAAAGGGGAAACAGTAATTTGCCGGCTGCTGATACAGTGGGTTGTAGTGTATAACTATGCGCGGTCGCTGTAACTGCGGCTTCTACGGATGTGGATCCATGTTCAGCCAGTGTTCGATGCATTTCAATATTAAATCCAGTTTGGTCGGTGTTGTAAATGTTCTTTAATCCATATTCAGGCAGTAAGTTATATATGCTTCTAGCAAAGGCCACCGCTTCTGCAGCAACATTTGTAGCTCCACTAACTTGCATTCTTGTACGAAATTTGGTTATTTTGCGGGACACAATGTTATGTCTGTTTTTAAAGCTTTGACGCAATAAAGTTAGGGATTTGCAACTCCTTTTGTGCTTCCGATGCCCATCTTCTCAAATCATAATCACGAGTAATCATTTGACGATCAAGACCAGCTTTAAACTGATTAAATACATATTGGGAGAGACGAAACAGCTTTTGGCGTCTCGTTCCGCCGGAAGATACTTGCTGTTCCCACCGCCGTAATTGTTCTAGTGACTTTCTTGTAGCGATTCACTATCTAATATCGACCTTCTTTCCCACTTTTCAAATACCCTACGGCAGCACGTCTATAGTCGATATCTATATCTATTGCATCTGGGAGCTCTTGTTCTTGGTCAATAACATCCATTTCCTCTTCGATGTTATAATTTACGTTATCATCTTCTTCCATGTCCACAAGCTGCGCTGCTCGATATTCTGAAGTCGAGCTCAAATCGTAGATTACTTCTTGTTGTACTTCAAACACAGGATCATTAACGCTGCTCACAATCATATCGAAAAGTTTATCTGCTAACGTCTGTTCGACACCATTAACTGGACTTGCTACAACACTTTGCGATGGGTAATGATTATTTATCAGAGTAGTTAATATCGTTAAGATGTTAAGTGGATTTAAAGCGAACCCAGCCATGGCTAATGTATCTTTCGCGGTTCCGGAGTTATGATAAAAAAATGCGTTTTTGGGGGTAATTTCACACGCACTTTTCACCCCCTTAAGGTGAATATCAGCCGATAACAAAAATACGTGTCCTTTACTTTACTAAGTTTCATTGAAATCGGAGGGGGTCAGTTCTGTCAGTTTGCTTGTAAGTGTAGTATGGACGTACTAAAAATGTCTGATCACAGTTTTTTCACATTTTTTATTTTTTCCAATGTTTCCACCTTTTTTTTTAACAATTTAAGTAATAGTGACCATGTGAGAGCTCCTGTTGGCTTTTAAAGTTACAATAAAATGAACTTAAAATTTAATGCAGAATACATGATTAATAACATATGTATATGAAAATTTCTTTAACCTCACAGTAATGTAAGAAACATTACCTCTGCATTGAAATAAGTCTGCATTAAAAACGAGGCCAGGAACCGCTTGCAAAAGTTAACAACCTAAATTATGGCCCATGCAAAAGCGACGAGAGGATGTATGATTAAATATGTAAAAAGGAAGAGTAAAGCTGCGGTAAGGCGGTAAAGGAACAACAAAATCCCGTTTTTCAATATCGATACCGCTGGTTACGTGAGCATGTCGTTTATACATTGCAGTGTGATAGAACTGGCATGCGATAATTGTACTATTTTTTGTATTCTTGCGTATTGGGCGTTAATAACTTAGAAGTGGAGAATTTTTGGACGACCGTTGTGACATATTGAGATAACTGATAGTTCGTTTATTATTTAGAACCTGTATAATAATAATAATATTAATAATAATAATAATAATAATAATAATAATAATAATAATAATTTATTTTTGTAATCAAACCGTTACAGAAAAAGTAAATTTGTTGTTTTTTTACATACAAATAAATTGCAATTGTCAACGTGTATAAATAAAAATGAATAATAAAAGTATAAAAGTATAAATAAAATATAAAAGTTGAATGAATAGAAGACAAACAAAACATAAAAACATAAAACAATGACTAGAAATCCTCGATACTGTAGCACTCTTTGCAGCAGCATTTTCTTCATTTCGCTTTTAAAATTGGTAAAGAGAAGATCTTTCCATTCATCTGGTAATTTATTGTACAATTTAACTCTCCAGTAGTCGAGCGCTTTTTGTGAGATTGTAGGACGGTGGTACGGGACTCTCATTTCGTGACGAGAACGTGTAGAATATGTATGATGAGCTTCGTTAAGGGGAAATGCTGCTTTATTCTGCTGAACAAAGGTAACCGCTGCCATAATGAACACAGATGGTAGGGTAAGTATTTTTTCTTTTGCATAGTGTGTTTTGCATCTCTCTGTGTATTGTAGGTTACATAGGAATTGTATAGCACGTTTTTGTAGGACAAATATTCCGTGAACCTCAACCAATGTGCCCCAGAAATGTATCCCATAGCAGAAAAGAGAGCGAAAGTTTGCAAAGTATGCGGTTTTGTTGCTCCATGTCTTGCAATGTGCTTTAATCTCCTAGTAACAAAGAGCCGACGACAGTCTTTTCGCAAGTGTTTCTATGTGTTGATGCCACTTCAGGTTTGTATCTACAACAACACCAAAGAAATTTATTGCCGATTTTGTGCAAGTGTTTGTGGTACAGAATAGGAGATTTTGCGTCTTGTTACTGTTGATTTTTAATTTATTTGCAGAAAACCAATTTTCGCCATCAGCGATTGCCTTGTTGGATCTCTTATACAGCGAATCGATATGGGCATTATGCAGCAGTAAAGAAGTATCGTCTGCATACCTTGCGTATATCTCTGCTCCATCCACGTTACTTAGAAAATCATAGTAATTATACAAGGTCATTCACGACGATGGCCTATTAAAAGTATACTCAGTGACATAGAAATTGCAACAGCTAGAAGGGGTTGGAATTTCCGGATGAAATTTGGTAGGAATATTCGCCTATGTAATAGTAATAAATGATCAAAATTTGAATCCTCTCAGTGAAACAATAAAGCTGTTATTGAGGTTTATTTACACGTATTTTTCTAACTTTCAGCTCAGAACCGTGAAGTATTAGATAATGTTATCGTTGTTGTTTGGCGAAGCTGTTTATTTGAAATTAACTGTAATAATTTCTGCATTTGTCGTAAGTTTGTGTGTTCGTGCATTCGAACTCGTCGCGGTTCAGATTTAAGACGTTTCTTCTACTGGTATTGGGACAAGTGTTCGGCAATAAGGTCGCCAGTACTTTAGAAAGTTTGGTTGCGCGAAGCTTTGCTTTCATTGCGCAAAATTGCTACCTTTAAATCGAACTTATGCAATGCGATGTCGTGCTAATTTGAAGATGTCATGGAATTCGTGAATGAGGACCGTGGTTTCAGGAACGAATGGGTCAAGATCGTGTTAAGGGCACGTGGCTTTAAGACCGATTTTCATCTACTCGGGCTATTGGTGACTAATGGTTTGGCGAAGAAGGTCGCCATGTAACCCTTAGAACAGTTTATCGCCGAATCCGAAGTTTTGCGTTATCATATCGTCCGCAACTTGTGCTTCCTTTGACTACGGAACATTATCAGCAACGATTACAATGGTGAAATGAAAGATCTCATTGGAATCTTGAATGGCGTCGTGTTGTGTTTAGTGACGAATCAAGATTTTGTTTAGGCATGCACGATGGTCGTCAGAGAGTCAGAAGAAGACGGAGTGAACGACGGAATCTTCGATTTACCGTTGAGAGCCGCGAACACCCCACTGTGGGTGTTCTGGTTTGGGGTGCGATTACTTATGGCAGCAGGTCTCCCTTGGTGTTCATTCGAGGAAATATGACAGCACAACGGTACATTGCGGACGTGGTTGGAACACATCTTCTGCCATACTTACAAGGCCTCGAAGATCCATTATTCCAGCAAGATAATGTACGTCCTCATGTAGCACGGTTTTCCTTGAACTTCTTTGAATTAAAGAAGGCAAAAGATTAATCTTTTGCCCTGGCCTCCAAGATTTTCAGATCTTTCTCCCATCGAACATGTGTGGGATATAATGGGTAGAAAGTTGCGAAACTTGCAGCGACCTCCTTTACCTTTGGAGGCTTTGGGACATGAGGTGCAACTTGCATGGGTGGTAATACCCCAAGACGAGATAAACCACCTTATTTAATCAATGCCACGACGTATAAATGAATGTGTAAATCGGAGAGGCGGTCCCACACATTATTAATAATTATTATAAAATTTTGTTTAACTAATAAAGATTTTCCTCCCAAATTTTGATCATTTATTACTTTTACATAGGTGAATATTCCTACCAAATTTCATCCGGAAATTCGAACCCCTTCTAGCTGTTACAATTTCTATGTCACTGAGTATATCTCTGGAAATAATTAAAGATTATCTATAAAATTTCGGCTGGCGATATTATAGACAGTGATATATTTCCTAAAAATATTTTTAACTTCGTGGCACTCTTTATTAAATCGGAAACAGGTATCAACTACCTTATTTCAAATGGTATATCCTGTAAATTATGGATCCTTTCGACAGACCTTTCACAGACATATTCAACGATATACAATATCATAAATAAATAAAACATACCACCTTTGAGATATTCATTTTTTTTCTGAAAAATTTGACAAACGCAGAGTTTAACTTAAACATTAATATCTTCTGTTTGGTATCACCCGCGCAAACTAATTTTGAAATTTTTATTGGCGAAATAAATTCCTCTTTATTGACAAGCCCTATTTTTGGGAATGTCTGTGTATTCTATTCGAAGAAATGGGAGTAAACTTATTTTACTTCCTGCAGCTAAATTCGCTCCTTTCCGAGTTATTTAAAAACAACTTAATGTAGAAGTACACATAAAAAAGAGTGTACATAGAAAACAATACCTAGAAACAATAACCAAGACAGATTATGCTAATAAATAGCTCCTGGTATTGATGGACTTACTACCAGCAAAAACATTTGAAGGATAAAAGCATTAAAGCTTCTTACTCTTGCACTAATGTCTCTCAATTTATGCCACTAATCTTCAAAAACAACAACTGAAATATTTTCTGGCGCCACGCAGTGCAAGTAATTATAGTCATGCCGTCCTAAAGACAGTATACCATATACATACATATGTATACTCTTTGCTACAGAGTAGCGAATATAGATAATCGGGGTTTTACTGTAATTATATATGTATATTTTGCAAATTATGTGGTACAATTAATGCATGTGGGCAATGGTAATGAAAGGGAGAAGAACAATTATCTTCAAATTCTACTTACAATTATACATAAGCAGTAGGAGCTGATGTCAAATTAAAATTTAAAACTGTGTAAATGACATTTACGAGACAATAAAATTTTGACTGTGTAAAATCCATTTAAATCAGAGTACAAAAGAATAAATAAAATTGTAAAAGGTACACGTACACAAGTTAAAAACTGATCTATTATAATAAAACTAGATGTGATAAATTAATTTTTTTTTATATGATATTAATAATCATTCTTAAACGTTGATAACAAACAAGGAGACATCTGTGGTTGGTGGGAAGTACTTGGTTGGTTGGTGGGAAAAATTGTCGAAGTATACCCTAGCCTCAAACCTCATACGACAGAAACCAGTAACCCAGGCATTAATTAGGGATTATTGAATAATTAAATTATTGAATAATCCCTAATTAATTTTTTAATTATTCAATAATTTAATTATACTGTAACCTATAAAAAAGAACTTTTTCATTGGCTCATAAACTTGCTCTTAATTTTAATTATTAACTTTAATTTTTTTCTTCCATTATTGTAATTTTTCTTTTATATGATATTCTTGTAGCTGGCCTAATGATGTGTTTTTTGACACGAAACTGATCGAAATACGTTTACCATCAGATTAAATATACAGAATGTCCATAAATTAAGATTACATGAAAATGCTTCTAGAGAAAAGTATCAGTTGTTGCATGTCTTGAGTTAAAATACAAAATTTCAAGTCTAAATTTAGATTGTTATGGTTGTATGTTGTTAAGTTTAATTAAGATAACGTGTTATCTTGAATGTAATGTAGATAATAGTAATTTAATCTTGTCGATCACAGTTAGCTGTGTTGTCAAATAATATTGAACTGTGAAACGTCATTAAGTGTAGATTTTTCAATTCAGTTATTTCCCGTTGGTTTTACAAAATGTTAACTATTGAAGAACGTACTTATTTGGTTAAATGTTATGGCAGTGGAAACGTATCTTATCGATATGGTATAGACATGTTTCATGAAACTGCGCAAACTTGTAAATAAATTTGATTTAACTGGATCTGTAGTGACTGTTAAGAAACCCAAAAAATAATACAACGAAGACGATACGGCTACAATTTTGGCATTAGATTCAGTGATAGAAACACGAAAGTTATCTTTACGGAAACGATCACAAAGACTGAATACTAGTAAAACTTATTTGCAAAGAATTTATGGAGAAAACAAAGTTCGGCCGTTTAAACCAAAGCTCCGACATACACTTGAAAATGAAGATGAAGAGAAGCGATTGAATTTTTGTTTATGGGTTGGTGAGAATTACCTCGTAAATACACGTTTTCACAGAATGATCTTTTTTACTGATGAAGCAACCTTCTGCACCAATGGTCACGTTTCGCCACAAAACAGTCGCCATTGGGCTTTTCGAAATCCAAACTACGTCACTCAAAAACGAAGTCAACGTTATAAAAGAGTGAATGTTTGGTGCTAAATCTTTTACGATCGAATCGTTGGTCCATATTTTATTGACGAGAATTTGAATCAACATGTTTACGTGCGTCTTTTAGAAACGTATGTAATACCGTTTCTAGATAATTTACCGCTAGAAATGCGGGGTAGCATCTATTGGCAACAAGACGGGTGTCCTGCTCATTCAACGCTTTTGGTACGGCAGTGGTTGAGAGATCAGTTCGGAGAAAAATGGATGGGAAGATTTAGAGCAATAAATTTTTCTGCTAGATCGCCTGACCTTCACCTATCGATTTTTTTTGTGGGATACTTTAAACCAAAAAGTTAACCCAGATGACCTGCCGCATGATCGAGAAATACTAAAAGCATGAGTACAGGACGCGGTAAATGAAATGAATGAACCACACACCATACGTAAAGTCTATGATGAATTCATCGAAAGGATGGAGATATGTGTGGAAGTTAGTGGTGGTCATGTAGAATAATTTTTGTTGGCTTTCTTAATTGATTGAAATTTTGTATTTAAACTTAAAAAATGCAATAAATGATACTTTTCTCTTGAAGCGTTTTCATGTTATCTTAATTTATGGACATTCTGTACATTTAATCTTAGATTTTCTGATGGTAAACAAGCAAAACTTTTTATAAAGAATGACTTTTTGTCGTGAAATCAATAAGAAAAAATTGTTTCCTCTTGTCAACTCCATCCGGGGACACAGAGTATATACAGTCCCTGGCCATATTACTTGAAACATGTCATAAATCAACCCTTTTACCTGGAAATTCCCATTCTATTATAGTGATATTCTTTTGCTTTGAATCCGATGGTTTATAGGACGACTAGATTATTATATCAATAAATAAAAATACCAGAGAAATGATATTTAGAAGAGTAAAGTATAGTTTATTTCAAATTATAAGAATATAACTTTGAACGGCTTAAATGCTGTTATTGCACCACCTGCGGTAATAACTACCTGGGTATGCAAACAAACTGCTGAGGACCGTAATGACAAAATTTAAGTGAATTGAATAGAAATGGAATTATGATTTGCGATATGCGTAACTACCTGTTTGTACATTTAAATCTCATTTAATATGTAAATTCTTTAATTACTTGTAACATCGAATTGCTTACTATGAAAATTTATACTGTTTGTAAAATATATATACATATATATATATATATATATATTATAGGGCCGTAATTTATAGTCAATACGGCCCCTAGATTCAATATGCATTGCCAGGTTATTATCGTCACAGAAGGTGCAATAAAAGTATTAAAGGCCTTGTAAGTCTACAGTTATATTCTTATAATTTGAAATAAACTATACGTATATATAAATATTTCAGTTATCAACTTACATTTAGCGAGTTCACAGTTTAGAGAATGCGTCGATATTTTTTAAAATATTTCGTCATAACCGTATAGAAGCTAAGTTGTGGAGTATCGTTAAGTGTTTTGTGTTGATATATCGATAATGCAAAGGTAAAGTTGTTATTCTATCTCTCTCTTAATAATTAACTATTTGGAATTTGAAAGAAATTTAAATATTTGGGGTTTTTTGTAGAAAATGCCCGGGAAAGATTTAACAAGTGAACAAAAAGCCGCTATACAAGCTCTTCTACAATCAAACAAACATTCACAACGAGAAATTGCAAAATTACAGAAAGTATCTCCTCCTTCTGTATCGCATTTAGCTAGAAACTAAACAAAGGAGCTAGCACATCGACACAAAGACGGGCAAAGTGCGGTCGGAGAGAAAAACTTCGAAGAGATCTGGCCGTGAAATTGTTCATCAGGCTTTGAGCAATAGATTTGCTACAATTAAAATGATTCAAAAAAATTTACAAGAGAGAGGAATAGAGATTCCGAGCAGAACTGTCAGGCGCCAATTGCGCGAAAATTGCCTAATGGGCCGAAGACCTGTAAAAAAGCCGCGTTTAACAGAAAAAATGAAATCTGCTCGTCTCAACTTTGCAACAGAATATCGACATTTCACAGACGAGAATTGGAAAAAGGTGAATAACTTAACAACATGATTTTTACTGAATTAATGTTTGCATTATTTAATAGGTTTTCTTTAGTGACGAGTGCTCGCTCTGTGTGTTAGTGCAGCGAACACAATTTGTTCGTAGACGACCTGGCGAACGTCTCACAGAGTCCACGGTTCTTCGAACTGTAAAACACCCTCCGCAGGTAATGAGAGCGAGGAGGGTATTCCCTCCTCGCTCTCTCGCTCTATAGCTAATTTCACATTTTCCCAATCGGTATATATGTATATATGTTGTGGAAGCTCTTTTGGGTTCGCCTGTTTGCCTCCCTAATATAAACAAAATAAATAAACAAAATAAATAAATACCATGTTTTGCTGAATAAACTTTGTTATTATTATTATTACGATGCGCACTTTTGTGTGACTGTATGTCATGAGCACAGAAGTCGCTAAATTCATAAAAACATCGCAAAATAATTTTAAAATTACGTACGTAATTTTTTTGTTCAAGAAAAAATCAAAGATTGTAAATGTATTTTTCTAATAGTAATTATTCAAAATGAAGTCGATTAATGGTCACCAGACGAAACTTAAATAAAATTGCTCTAAATTATAACCAGTAAACTGTTGAAACCGGTTAGTTATAATTGCTGGTATAATTTTATGTCACATCATGTTGCGTACCTCTGTTGCGTAGTATCCTTTTTTTTTTAATAAATCTGCAGGTGATCTGCATATTTGAACCTTATTCTAACTTACTTCTTACAAAATTTGTTTCTTCTACAGCTTGAAAATTCTAAAACAACGCAGTTTTCAAAATATAGATAATAACACAATTTCACCTGAGTTTTATTTGCATGTTTCGCGTTAAAATATTTCTTTATGATTATAAACAAAGTAATAAACTGAAAGCAATTTTTCATTAACGAGGTATTAATCGTACAGGTATAATTAAGTTACCATGAAAAATTGCTATTTTAACGTTGCTTTTATCTGCTATAAGATTTCTTTGTGCTTGTTTAATGACAATGCATATGTTGATTGGGTTAATAACCAATACTATTGGTAAATACACACTATAATACGTTAGAAAACAATTTTAGTTTCCCAGATTTTATAATAAAAATGCACTTTACTGTTTACAAAGTTATACAAACTGGAATCGAAAGGACATTGTATAACTCCCTTCAAGCTATATTAAAAATATATCTATTGACACAGCGAAAAATTGCAGAAGACTTAATAATGCCCAGAGATGTCTCTATTTTTCTGCTTTTATTCGTGAAATGCTTTGTGTATTTGATTTCTTTTTAATGGAAATGTTTTATATTAAGTGAGTTGTAGTACCTTAAGAAATTCATGCTGTTTGTAATCGATGTTCAACGCTTTTCTACAAAAGTGGACGTTTTTATTATGGGTATTAAATAAGATTCATTTAAAATTAAAATGCATTCACGCTTACTAGTCTACTACGCATACACGCTCTCCATTTGACCAATTAGGGCGTATTAGTAAATTGCATAAAGTGTAATCTTCTGCTTGTCGCATACTTAGAGACACTAATTGTGTGTAAATAGAAACATGTTAGCCAGCCATTTCAATTATTGCCTATACTCATTGCATTTTTGTGTTTTGAAAAGAGAGTTGACGCGTAGAACATATGTATACATAAATAGTCCATATCTCCATGCATTACTAGTGTCGGTGTTGGGTTTAATACCTTTTACCCTTTTATTAATTTTTTTCATATTGTTTTTTCTTGCGCTGAATTATACAAAAAGTGTGACAAACGATTGCACCCGCAGAGACCCCTGTGCGGGGGGATGTATGTTCATATGTGGATGCAGAGTTCAGTAATGCGGTAGACGTTGAGGAGTTTGGTTATTTATCGGATTCTTACTGAGTGTTTTCGAAAACATGGGACGTAAGCCTGTGTACCTCTTGCATCGCATATGAAGAAATATATTTGGCGTTTCCCTGGTTTGGAATTTACAGGTTCGCACATTCGTTGCAAATTTGGCGGTGTAGGGTTGCTAGGTCGCACGACATTTGAATGTAGAAGTCATATTAAAAGTAAACGTAATGTGTTGAATTTAATAAATAATATTCCGTACTAGCAATTTTTGTGTGACTTTATTTTCATGTTGAGCACGGGCAACATCCCACAACACCTACTAGATATTGAAAACTTTTGTCTTTTTTGGGGTAAATATGTTCCATCATGGAAGCTACCAACAAAAAGACAATTGCGGTACAATTTACCACATGTGAAAAGTACAGTAAAAGACTGTATAAAAGACGAGTTGAGAAATCAAAGAATCTGGCTCACTGTGAGACAGCGTGATTCACATTGTGACGCGTACTTTAAAACGTAATGGTTCCGCAGCTTCCTTGTTGTTAGCGGGTTGTGAATATAATAAAGAATATGTTAAGAGCATTTTGTATCGTAGGTGCCCCAATCACCATGTTAGTTTCTGAGGGAGCCGCAACAATGCTGAAAGCTGGTAAGATGTTAAAAGTATGCTTTCCGACTCTTCTTCACATAACATGCCTCATACACGCATGTTATCTCGTAGCAGAAACAATTCGAAGCAAGTATCCTAGGGTGAATGATTTAATATCATCTACCAAAAAAGTGTTTGTGAAATCTCCCAAACATATCCGCGTATTCAAGCAATTGTATCCGCAAATTCCTCTACCACCTCAGCCATGGATATTATTCCCAAGTGAAAGATGTCATTTTCAAACTTAATTCTTCTAATTCTCAAGCGGTTCGCGAGAGGCAGCAATTTTTTTCCGATTCGGACGTTCAAAAAGAAATAGATGACATTTCCATAAACTATTCTGTAGTGACACAAACTATTTCGCCGTTAGAAAATACTTACTTATTTATACAAGACTTGTTATATATCATCAACAATTTAGCAGCCGCTCTAGAAAGCTTGACGGAATCTATAGGACTAGATGTCGCGCAAAAATTTCGTGCAGTTTTAAATAAAAATCCGGAATTAGAAAAGGTTCGATCTATACCTGGAATTCAAGACTGCACAGAGGAGACACAGGAGTATTTGAATTTCGCAAATCTTACTTCATTACATGCTGAACGATCATTTGCAAAGTATACGAGAACGTTTTCAGACCGGCGTTGAGGCCTGTTCGAATCGACAATGGAAGCAGCTTATGTTGCAGTACTACGCGGCGTACCATGGCAGTCGCACACTACCGCAGTGGTTATCGATACGTCAATAAAAGGTGACAATCTATGTCTTTCTTATTAATACTGTGTCTACTTTTGCGCGGTACGTCTCGGACGGTTCCACTAGTTTCTCGAACCTTATAAATAGTACACGCACACCGATCAATCGATAATAAAATTGAACGTCCACTCGATTCCTTGTATGTACATAGTAAACATAGCTGTTTTCACGGCGCTTCTGCGGGTGCAACCGTTTGTCACTCTTTAATTAAGAGTATTTTGTTTTACAATCTTCACATAGAGCGCTCAACTGCCTCGTGCATAAACATACCTAAACTATCTCAACGCATTTTCTTTTACAAGGAAGGTATGATAAATACCCGTGTTATTTATTTCTGGACATAATCTCCTTGTATGTACTTCTATACACTTGGTCCGGTGATGTTCCAACCTTTTTAAGCCATCCAAATAATGCGATTTGTCGAACTACGCAAAATAGGCCTCTGTTTCGGCAATGACCTCTTTACTTTACGTGAGCCGCTTCCCAAAATCGCCATTTCTTGAAGTTAGGAAAAAGAAAGAAGTCACAAGGGGCCAAATCTAACGAATATGGTGGATGGGGCACCAATTCGTACCGTAACTGGATTAATTTTGCTGTGGCAATTGCCGATCAGCCGGGGCGTTATCCTGACGGTAGAGAATTTTTTTCTTCGCTAGATGGGGCTTCTTTCTCTTTAGTTAAGCGTCAAATCGGTCCAACTTTCGCGTGTCCTTCCGAATAATCATTTAAGATCATACCTTGCAAATCCTAAAAAAATCGTCGCCTCCGTTGGTGCACGTTTGCCGGGAAAACCGATTTTGCTCATTGACTTTTGGTTTCTGGCGTGTAGTGATGTATCCATGCCTCATTTACAGTCACAAGACGCTGCAAAAAACTCACCCGTATTGTGCTTAAAGATGTCCAAACATTGCTTTGAAGTTATCACTTTGATCAATCGTCAACAGACGCGGTACCCATCTCGCCGAAGGATGTTCACGTTCAATTGAGATGTTTACCATATTAGCAATCTTTCTAATTTTCACACGATGTTCTGCCAATACGATATCATGAACTTTATTGATTATATTGTTAGTAGTCACCTCAATGAGACGACCTAGCCGCTCATCATTAATGGCGGAAGTTCGACAGCGCTTAAATTCATGAAACCAGTATCTGAGGGAGTCATCGAAGGTGCATGGCTCTTATAAATTGCATCCAACTTCTCATTGATTTTTACACACGTTTTCTCATCCAAAAAAAAAAGAAATTGAAGCCCTGACTGGTATTGTTCCTTTTCTATGATTCCACAAATAGATAAACTCGCTCACTTTCAACAGCTCTCAAAATAACACTACTCGGTGAATCTCTACGAAATTTTGACAGACGTCTATTAAAGAATAGTACTCACAGTCGGTAATGCAAATTTTGAAATAAAGCGCCATCTGGCTCCAACACGGATACTTTTCATGCTATCCTCGTATTCTCCCCCTAACCGATTTTCTGCCCAATTGTTTCCTTACTTTAATGTTTTCACAGTATCAGTTAGTATTGTGCTTGCTATTCTTCCCAGCGTTCCTATTTCATTCGCCAGTGTTGCTTCTTTCTCCTTTTAGTGCCGGTTTTCCTGTTAAAACCGGAATGAACAGTAAATTATGCAATTTTTGCTGTTAATTCAGTTCTTGTGGGTAATTCTTTTTTGTTAAAATTCAACTTATTTAAGGCAGAATATAATCTTCAAATTGTGTGTTTATTATGCCATCTTCTGTCACGATAGTCCCTGAACATTTGAATTGTCCCACTTGTTCTATTAATTTATTATTATTTATTATTTTCCAGCTTAATCTTTGTGCTCTTTGAATATTTTTGAGGTAATGCTTTTGGTTTTGCTAATTCTCAATCCTCGTTCAATCAGTTCGTTTTTCTAGATCTGTAAATTACGTTGAAGACCTTGCTCCTTTTTGCCAACAAAATCAATCCATTAGCAAATGCAAAACAGTTTATGATTGCTTTTTGCAGGTAAGGTATGTTGCTATTTTATTAATTCATTACGTCATTCATAGTTGTGATGAACAAATTTGCATCCAGTGCTTCTGGTTGTCCTACTCCGCGTGTAGTTTAGAGCCTTTTGTTTTCAATTGTTACGTGATTTGTAACGTGTCAAATTCTATTTGATTAAACAATTGTATTTCTTATTATTTTATGTTTACAATAGATGTCGTTACGGTATCTTTTGTAATATGCTTCCAAATTTATCACTTTTATTAATGAGATATTTAATGTTTGGTTAATGTATCTTTGGTAATTTCAATTATAAAGGTAGGTTAATTAACAATTTTCATCACGTTTTACTTTCTCTTCACTTTTCTCTTGGTTCCTTTTTTTATACCTAAATTCCCTAATGTTCATTGCAGTTATGCGCGATGTTCGTGAATTTGTAATTAACCTCTCTCTTCCTGATGGCGTCTGTCGAACTAGAATGTTCGTTTTATCAAGAATTTTCTTGTGGGTTTCTGCCTCTACTAAATGTAGGATATAAACTTATTCGTAATAATCCCAGTACAGAGTATTGTGTCTTGACGTTGAATTTATTATCGTGATTATCAAGTATAGTCGGTCATATTTATTTGTTTATGCCACACACCACCTGTACGCATTTTTTTACTTATTTGGTAATATAAGTTCATCCGCAAGTGTATTTTATTAGATTTATGTTTATAGATCGTTATTTTCCCTATTTTAGAGCTTTTTTTGTTCAGCCAGAGCTTCTGGCCCAAAAATGGCCATCTGACCGAAAAGTGTTACACATATAACATTTTTGGGTCAGATGGCCGTACAATGGTGTGGCGAAAGAGAAATGAAGAACTGAAAACTAAAAATTTGTGGTTGACTGTAAAATTTGGTGGAGGAAAAGTTTTAGTGTGGAGGTGTATGACTGCTGCAGGCGTTGGTAATTTAAAATTTATTGACGGTATAATGAACCAATACGTATACATGGATATACTGAGAGAAAATTTACAAGCCAGTGCCCAAAAACTCGGTCTTGGATGGTCATTCATCTTCCAGCAAAATAATGCCCCCAAGCACACTGCTCAACGGGTCAAGGAATGGTTGATATTTAATGTTCGAAAACAGCTTCATACACCTCCACAATCGCCGGACATGAATCCCATAGAGCACCTATGGGATGAACTGGAACGAAGAATAAGGAAACATATGATCCGCAACAAGGAGCAGCTACAAATCGCCTTACAACAGGAATGGAACTCCATTGATCCCACAGTAACGAACAAATTAGTTGAAAGTTTGAAGAGACGCATGTTAGCAGTTATAAAAGCAAAGGGTGGGTCAACAAGTTATTAAACTTTGTAAATAGAGTTACTATTCTAATAATAATTCCGGATTTGTATGGAGATTTTTTTGAGATTGGAATTGTATCCACTTTTGTTCTTTTTTTATGTAATGTTACTTGTACAATAAAACATTATCTTTTTATGTTATCTTGTTTATTTGTATTCTAATATATTGTTCACCAACAATTTTCTGCAATAACTAGGATTGCACTGTTTTTTTAAGCACTCAAATCAAAATGATGACAGGTGTATGGAGACTTTTTTGAGTCAATGTATAACTTTACATCCTATTGATCAGGGACAGGACTAACGCCGATTTACTGCGGCTCGACCACGACAGACCAATTATTAAAAAAAAAAATTTTCTAAATGTTTCCTTCTTCTTTTAACCATATTCTATTAAGCGCGAGGATAGTACGGGAGGTACCCGTGTTTGGTAGAGAGGTAGATGTATTAATATCAAGTACAAAAAAAAGTGTTTCTCAAATCTCCAAAACGTCTTCGAACATTTCACGCACAGTGTCCCGGATTCGTGAACCACCACAGCCGATTCTTACACGTTGGGGAACCTGGTTGCAGGCAGCTTTTTATTATGCTAAACATCTCAAAAAAGTAAAAGCTGTTATTCTACAATTCAATCCTGCCGACGCTGCAGCTATTAATCATCAACTCCCTGCGAGGACGTTTACATGAAGCTATTTGCATATGTAGAAAACGGAAGAAAAAAGGAAAATAAAAAAATTCTTGATAAAAGATGAAGAAGAATAAAAATTAATTCCAATAATGCCTACTCAATTTGAAATGATATAAATATTCTAACTAATCCTAAATAATGCGACAACACATAAACAACTGACGCCGAAATGAGGTAAATGTTTGTTGGTCTTACTGTAGGTAAGAAATACATAGCTATTTCTCTCGGTTAGCACCAACTTCTCTTTCTAATCCTAAAATGCGTCTTTGCGCTGGTGTCTTCCGAAAGTAAATGGACTCTATGACTATAGAAGAATATATATGTAGGTATCGATATTTCAATATGCGAAACAGGCTTCGCTCGACTCTGTCACAGTACCGCTTCGCATTCTAAGATATGCGCACACAGATACAGAATAAATAAAGGTAGTTTGTGAAAATTTGAACTTACTTGCAAATTTGCTTCGTGCTGCATAGCAATGGAAAGTTTATTGCCTATTGCTTTCTAGTAGATCTCTGTTTTGTTTTCACGAGTTAGTAGTAAATACCATAACAATGCTCTTTATGCACATTGACGTGTAAAATACCGCAGTTTAATGCTGAAGTACAGTATAATCAACTCTCAAACTAGAGACTTCAAAATGTACGAGGTAGGTGCCATAAATTCTCGGTCTGACAGGCTTATACAGGTTCTAGCGAGTTCCGTTGCGTCATAGTTGCACATGTACGAGACCTACACTATATATATTACGGCTCGAAGAGTAGTAGTTCTTAGTAGCCAGCCAGACAACGTGACTAGTGCAGGAAAATGTCTCGAATGGGAACGAAAATTGAAAAGGAAGGGCATACGCCTAACCACATTAAACAACGTTTGGACGGCGCTTATGGTGATTTATCTTCATATTTCACTGTTAAAAAGTAGGCAAAATGTTTCCGTTTGAGGCAAGAATCCCTTGAAGATGATGGGCTCAAACCATTTCAATTGTTGAAGAAATTGTCTTAGCAGATCGTCCTTTGAAAGTGAAGGAATTTGCTGCATAAATTGAGGGACCATGTTCGTCCAGGGACGTGCAAAACGTGGGGGAAAATTGACAAAAGGTGTTCGATTATTACACAACTATGCACCCGTCTATACTGCCGCTATTTCATAAGCTGCCATCCGCGAATATGGTTTTAAAGAATTGGAACATCCACCGCATAGTCTGGCTCCAAGTGATTATTATTTATTTTCTCATTTAAAGAAAGACCTTAGGGGACGTCGTTTTAAGAATGGTAGTGAGTTACAAGCAGTTGCAATACAACATTTTGAGAGTAAAACTTTAGATGATATTTACAAGGGTATAGAATTATTAATTGATCGATGTAGAATTTATGGTGTCTACCTCGTAGTTAAAAAGAAATTATATTTGCTCTTTACACATGTAGTTAGAATCAAATTTAGTGGCCCGGGGATCAAAGATTTTTATTAAAATTATGTGGCTATTAGTCACTTTCACTTTTTTTTGGCGCGAGAGCATGCAGAGAATGTTGGCCGCGGTTCAAATATATGTATATATGTATGCGTTTGAAAAATTGGTGCTGAACGGATGATGAGCAGCAAAATTTAGTATCCATTTAATTTATGGTTAGCAGCAATTTTGGACATATACAGGCTGATTTATAACATGCAGAGGAGATTTTTATGGTAGATAGTGGGGACTAAAATAAACATTTTTTAGTAATAAACTTTTTAGAAAAAAAAAATAATTAAAAAATTACAACGAGTTAAAACTTAGTTAAATACGAAGTAGTTGTTCGGAAATTATGTTGGTAATTTATAATTTTAAATTTAAATTGGGGATATTTGAGTTAGCTGAACCACATTTAGTTAAAAAGATGATTTAAAATAATTGTAAAATAGAAATTACGATTCTTTAACTTTTCCTCTTAATGGCCAATAATTTTTGTAGCAACTATTGAGAGCTGCTGAATAATAAAAACACAAGGTGCCGTTGAAACTTAGGAAAGTGTCAAATTGACATTTCAGTAAATTTGAACACATCAAATTTAAGATTTGTTATTAGTGGTTGTTATTAAGTTATTAGTTCGGGTAAAATGGTGAATTACACTAACGAAGAATACATGGACATGATAATAATATATGGAGCTGCCGATTAAAATGCTGCACCAGCTAGACGAATGCATTTCGAAAAATCTCCAAATAGACAGACCCCTTCCGAAAATACTTTTCTCCGTGTTATTCAACGGGGAAGAGAGACTGGAAATTTACAACCAAAAAAGGGTCAACATGGTGGAAGACCAAATCGACACGCGGTTGATGTTGAAGAAGAAATATTGGAAAGGGTAGATGCTGAACCGACAACTAGTACACGCCAAATTGCCCAGGAAGTTAATGTTTCTCAGAACTTTCTTTGGGGCACATTGAAGATGAACGGTTTGTACTCTTATCATTTACAAAAGGTACAAGGACTTACTCCCAACGATTATCCGTTGGGGCAGCAGTTTTGTGAGTGTCTGCTCAACCATACGAAAACAGAAGCAGGTTTTCCAACAAACGTACTGGTAACTGACGAATGCTGTTTCACCAGGAATAGTAGGTTCAACTTCCACAATGCTCACATAAGGGCTGATGAAAATCTTCATTCGATACGCCAAAGTAACATTCAGCAACGTTTCAGTTTTAATTTATGGGCTGGAATTGTGAACGACATCTTAATAAGGCCTTTCGAATTGCCGGCGCGTCCCAATGGTGTATCTTACTTGCATTTGTTACAAGAAGTTTTACCAGGACCCCTAGAACATGTTCCATTGGTTGCGCAACATAACATGTGGTTTATGCACGATGGCTGTCCATCACATTTTAGTCGTTCTGTAAGAGATCATCTCGATCATACCTTTCCGCAATGGTGGATCGGCGGGGTGGATTTATTCAATGGCCCCCACGCAGCCCTGATCTCAACCCACGGGACTCTTCTCATGGGGATACATGAAAGACCGGGTATACGCAACTGAAGTTGATACCATTGAAGAGTTGCGCCATCGAATCAACAGAAGACTTGCGAGAACAATTTCCGCAAGTGTCGGGAAATTGGATTCATCGTGCGCAACTGTGTGTCGAAAAGCAGGGGCAGCATCTTGAACAGTTTTAGTGATTTTGGTCAATTTTTATACTTATGTAGTTATTGTTCTGTTTCCTTCTCATAATTTTTTGTCTTTGTTAAATTTATGTAATTTTAAAAATCGAAATAGAAATTAGTTTTAGAATTTTACATTGGAGTGAGCACTTTTTTCTTTTGAAATTATATCGTTTCCAAAGAAACAAAGAAATCTTGTTCCTTTAGAGAAAATCTCAGCAACACTCAATAAGTGGGAATTTTTTTTTAAGACCTTTAAACCACTCTAACTTTTTAATTATTGAGTTTTTCTAAAAAGTTTATTACTAAAAAATGTTTACTTTAGTCCCCACTGTCTACCCTAAAAATCTCCTCTGTACGTTATAAATCACGCTGTATAACAATTTAGATAATGTAGGGAGAGTCTGTTATTATAAATGTATCGCCTTTCAAAATTGAACGTATTTCGTGTGTTTTTATTTCAGCGAAAATACCAAAGGTTTACAAAAGGAAATGTTAGTTTTTAAAATAACACAGTTTTGCACCGGGTTCATTTTCTAGATCTGAGTAATGTTTCCAATTAGTGTTGTTGCTGTACATTGTGTGGCATTAAAATTATGTCTCGGGTCTATTGAGTTCGCTGGGGGAAGACTTGTCGACCTCAAACAAACTGGAAAATTGGCTAGAGAAGCTGCAAGCATAGCGAATAGTAATACTTCGTTGCTACCACGCTTGGTCAGGAGAAGACATAGTCACAGTGGAGGTACGGAAGTTCGAAGAAGACTTACAAAACGTGAAAATCAACGTTACGACTTTCGATTTTTTTAAGAGACAGATTTACCTGTATCACAAGGGTAGCTGATGTATGGTATGTTGCTGAAGGTGGGCTAACTTCTATATCAACTGTATATCGTAAAGTTAGATCATATGGTTTGATGTCTTACTGACTACATTTGGTGTTGCCTCTAACAATTGGACGCCGTCCACATTGTTTTCGATAATGCATGGGTCATCGTTACATCATCACATTAGCTCCTCACAAAATTGTAACCGCCGATCGAGATCATCATCGTTTAGTTCATGAATCAGCTTGACTTTGTACGGATGATATTTCTCCTTCCGAAACAATTTGACCATAGTTGATTGGTGAATGTTGTTATTTAACTCAATTTGCGTAGTAGAGATGTAAGGATCGTCCCCGGCTTCCAATAAAATGTTTATTTGCTCATTTTTATTTAATGAGGAATAGCAGACTTTGGCAAATCTTTAACACTACTCGTTTCATGAAATTTTGCAACAAGTCCCCTTACCGCGAACGAGTTTGAATTTATGGCAATAAAATATATTATTATGATTATTATTATACACCATGCGCATGCGCAGAATGTATACAAAGACTGTTCTGTGTTTTCCACAAATTCCGTCTGCGCACATACTTTATTTTGGGTGAATTTTACCCTACATTCTAATGCTTTAAGGTAAAATTATCCCACTTTCTATTTTCTCCTACAAGAGATGACATTTCCCCATAACTTCTATGAATTATACCTCTTTAATGGAAGTAAAATTTCTCCATTTTTAGGGTGTAGCTAAATGATGAAAATATGAAACAGGATTACAATAAGGTTGCAAGCATTACTTTCTAAAGTGCTTGCCTACAAAAGCGTATTAACTGCAGAATGTCGATTTTCTCACAAACAAGTGAGTTATAAATATATGATGAACATCTGTTACCGATTTTATACGTTAAAACCCGAATGATACTTTTTTGGTACTTACTTTGAAATTTATTTTTATTTCTAAGACAAAAAGTTACTCAGGCATTAGTGGGTTAATGTTGTTATGATTCTGTTGTAAGGCATGAAGTTAGAGTTGAAAGTAGCGTTCACCTAGGGCATCGCGGGAGTAATGTAGGAATTAAGAAAGTTCGCACAATGCAATTAAATACGACCACTCACACAGCGGTGTAAGTCAGAATTATTAACTTGTGTACGGCGAAACTATACACACGTTAAATTATGGCGCTACCACCTATAATAAAACAGCACCTATATCAGATACAAGTGGATTCTGAAACTAGAATGGTCACAGATGCTCATGAAGAAGATTTAAAAATATTGGCGTAATTATATATATTTATAGTATATAGCAATAATCCAGCTACAAGTGATATGGAATTATAAATTAGCAAAACCTTAAATGTACGAAATGTAAGTTCAAAATAGCTCTTGGAGCCGAGGCTTCAGAAGACTCCAAGTGTTCCTGGTGATTTAAACATTTCATTCAACTATGTGACATTGTTATCTCCTGAATTAGTGAATTAGCATTCTTTGTAAAATTTCACGCAGAACACAAAAGTGCAAAGTTAGGTATTTACTTTAAATCAGTATTTCTTGAGACCAAAGATATATGCAAGCAATGCACTACATTTACCAAATATCATCTACATATATATATAAAGAGGAATCTTGAGCATGTATATTGTGTGTAGCTGAAGTGAGGCTAATTTGTTTTGCATCACTAAAGATGGAATCGTAGTGTTTCATAAGATAGGAGTATACGATATTATATACAACACAATTAATGCATTATATGACATTAATACTACACGTCAGAGTTTTGGTGACTCTGTAATCCACTTGTAATTTTTGATTTGTTTCAAATATATAGTTTATAGAATTATTTCCTTTTTTTCCGAACAATTACTATATATATTTGGTTATCTGCTATAAGTATATTTGTACATGATGACAGCATCAGTATGTAAGTACGTACAGTGAGCGAAATAAGTCTTCGTATACCAACATAAATCACAAAGTATAAGCGTTAATATATTAGTAATGATTGAAAATTTAACAAAATAATTGTAAGTTGTACACTGAAATGTTGTAAAGTATAGTTGCTTTCAAGAAATGTTAGTATTTCTCTTAAAATTAAAACAATATTTATAACAAAAGCATATATACGTCTACCACTAACAATAGGTACCGGGAAGAAAGTGTTCGTACAGTCTGCATATTCTCATAACTAAAAAGTACAAAAAATGAACTAATATTTTGTAGGATACCCTCTAGAGTCTATAACGGCTTGTAATCGCCTAGGCATCGAATATATTAAGTTACTTGTAACAGACATATCAATTTTAGACCATTCTGCAATTAAAATACGTTTCAGTTTTTCTCGACTTGTTATTTCGAATTATCGAATACGACGATCCAGCTCATCCCAAATATGTTCTATGGGATTAATGTCTGAGAACTGTTGTGGAGTTTTCAGCGTATGGGGCGTATTATAGAGCAGCCGTTCTCTGACCAAATAGGAAGTGTGCTTAGGGTCGATTTAGTGCTTCTCCTCGCTTTCCCCATACTCAGACATTAAACTTATATAAGTGTAATATCTAGGGATCTGATGGTCGAAAGTTGGTATGGAGAAAGCGAGGCGAAGCTCTAAATTCCAAAGATTTAAGACCGTCCGTCAAGCACGGTGGAGAGTGTGTAATGGTATGGGGTACATGGCGGCTAATGGCGTCGGAAATTTGCACATCATTAATGGTATAACGACGAAGGAAGTTTACTTAGACATTATAAAACATAACTTGGGAGTAAGTGCTGAGAATTTTGGGCTAGAATGTCGTTATTATTTACAACAAGATAACGAGCCTAAGCACACTTCCTATTTGGTCAGAAAATGGCTGCTCTATAATACGCCCCATACGCTGAAAACTCCACCACAGTCCTCAGACATCAATCCCATAGAACATATTTGGGATGAGCGGGATCGTCGTATTCGATAATTCGAAATAACAAGTCGAGAAAAACTGAAACGTATTTTAATTGCAGAATGGTCCAAAATTGATATGTCTGTTACAAGTAACTTAATATATTCGACGCCTAGGCGATTACAAGCCGTTATATACTCTAAAGGGTATCCCACAAAATATTAGTTTATTTTTTGTACTTTTTAGTTATGAGAATATGCAGACCGTACGAACACTTTCTTCTCGGTACCTTGTGTTAGTGGTAGACGTATGCTTTTGTTATAAATATTGTTTTAATATTAAGAGAAATACTAACATTTCTTGAAAGTAACTGTACTTTACAACATTTCAGTGTACAACTTACAATTATTTTGTTCAACTTTCAAGCATTACTAATATATTAACGCTTATACTTTGTGATTTATGTTGGTGTACGAAGACTTATTTCGCTCACTGTACATTGTATTGTGCATTTTACAAAAGAACTCAAAGTATACAGAGATGTAAGGGTAAGAATTGAATTTATAAGCAACGTAATAGGTGGGAGTCTATAGAAGCTTTTGCTAACTATATCATTTAAGAAAGAATAAAATGTTATAATTCTTTGATATCTTTTTTATTTGATTTTCTTATTACGTACATTTCACAATTCTTTCTGGATAAACATTACTCATTTCTATTGCAACTACCATTTATACCTTTATGAGGCAAATAGAATAAAATTTAAATAAACTGTTTTGCTTTTATGTGTTCATTTCCATTCCTTCCTATGATAATTTGCTATAAAACGAAAATCATACTTAAACTGTTTTCTTTATGTCGTTGTCATTTATGTAGTTTGGTTTCATTTGCTTTGATATCTTTTTTGCTACTATTCATTTCTCCATCACTTGAAGATTCATGGGCTCTTGTATCCACACATACAGGCTTATAATTAGCATCACATACAGCAAATAAAACTCTAAGTTTTCTTATAATTGTAATATAAAGAGCCAGAATTGTTAGGTTGTTTTATATGATTGTGCATGCCTTTTACTGGACCTATACAATTAGGAGATTGCCTCTTGTTGGTAAGTAGTAGACAGGCGTACAGTACAGTCCACAGCGCATCAAATGTTTCTCGAAATATTTGGCAGACCTTTGATATGCTTCTACTATTTCCAATAAATTTTCAAATAAATCAACATTCATTCCTGCATATAAGAAAAAGGAATCAGAATCATGATTTAAGATTTCCTGAATCAAATTTAAATAGTCCACTTGTTTCTTTTGAGTATTGATGGGACGTACCCACCAACCTCTTCTCTTTTTACATTTATTTTTGAATTTATTCGTCATGATTATTGCAGATCCTGTTAATAAGCACAGTATATAACGTTCCTGTGTCATTCCATCCGTTATAAAAAACATCATTATCAGATAAATTAAGGTTGTGATAGGACAAAGTAAACCGCGAATTATTATTACGCGAATTATCCCCCGAAATTATTTAGAGAATTACCGCAGAATATTGCAAATAATTTCCCGCTAATCCTAATGATAATTTCACGCTACCCTATTTGAACGCACCTTTAAGCTCTCAGCTATAATTAATTAATTCGTTGATAACACTGTCCAACAGTGAAGAATTTTTTTTTCTCCGAAATAAAAATAGGTGTTTTGAAATATGTTGAGTATGCTGATTTCAAATATAAGGTCCGTTTTTCTCCATCACGTAACACTTTTTAGAGGCATATATTAAAAATTTATATATAAAGACGCAAACTGTGAGGCACCAAAATTTCTTATTATATATTAGATTCAAAACTAATAGGGGAAAGTGATCCCTAACACAACAAAAAACAACATAAAAATGCAAAGGTTTGTTAAAACATTGTAATGTTACGAAATTTACAAAAAATATATAAAACTGTAGTATTGTTTTGCATGCTTTAAAATGTTTTTTTTATCTTTTGGCTATAAGTAGCTTCCGGAATATAGCAGTTGGCAGCAGTAGTCGGCTAGCGTATTCACTGTACTTTTCCTTTGGTACCGTTTCTCCATTTCTAATATGTCCTGATGAAACTTTTTACCATGTTCATCACCGACATCTCCTAAGTTTGCAGGGAAAAAGTCCAAATGGGACTGGAAAAAATGAATTTTAAGAGACATGTCACATCCCATCGATTTGTATGCGTCTAATAAGTCTTCTATTTAATCCCTATAGTTTTCAGCCCGATAATTTCCTAAGAAATTCTCGCAGACCAATTTAGAGGTACTATTACATGCTATTTTCTCCACCAGTACCAAAGTTTCTTCAAAAGCAGCATCTCTAAATAAATTACAATACAATTACAATAGGTACATATATAATTATATATGTACACAATTTTATAAAATTAAAGCATTGAAATGCAAAGGAGATTTACCGGTATGATTTATTGCTAAATAAATAGCGTACGTATCATGGTATTCAAGGCAGGTAGATGATAGAGCAAAACCTATATTATTTTCGCGTTTCCCTCATAAAAAAAGACAAAAATCACCTAATAACAAATTTGGAGAAAATTTCATTGTTGAACAATGTAATCGGTCATCATATTGTATGATGTTGAATTAAAATTTGTTCTTAGAACGTACTACAAAATTTATGTAAAATGCCCATAAAACTCAATCATTGGCATTTGCATATCGATGGAATTCTAATCAATAAAAAAATGACTACTTTGCAGCGCACGAGGTAGGCGCCATAAATTCTCGGCCTGACAAGCTTATACAGGTTTTAGAGTGTTCGAACTCCGTTGCGTCATAGTTGCACATATGCGAGACCTACACTATATACATTATGGCTCAAAGAGTAATAGTCAGCCAGCCAGACAACGTGACTAGTGCATGAAAATGTCTCACGTAACGAAAATTGAGTACCGCACGGCCATTAAGTTTTTAACAAAAGTATGACATACGCCTAATCACATTAGACAACATTTAGACAGCGTTTATGGTGATTTATCTCCTTTATAGTCCACTTTAAAAAAGTGGACAAAATTTTTCCTTTTAGGGCAAGAATCTCTTCATAATGATGAGGCCCGGTCGGTCAATTGAACTGATAACGCCTCAAAACATTTCAATTATTGAAGAAATGATATTAGCAGATCGCCGTTTGAAAGCGAAGGAAATAGCAGTGATGTCTAACATTTCTGAAATAAGTATTCGCCGAATTTTCAATTACCATTTGGGTATGAATAAGATTAGTGCAAGATGGGTACCGCATCTTGTGCGCGCTCGTTTTTAAATATGTGTGGAGGAGTCCATTGTCACGGGAGATGGAACAATGGTTCTGTGTTGCGATCCTCTAGTCAAGGGGACGTCGTTTTAAGGATGATAGAGAGATTGCAAGTAACTGCAATACAACATTTTGTGGGAAAACTTTAAATTGTTTTTAAAAGGGTATAGAATTATTGGTTGATCGTTGTAATAAATGTATTGAGGTTGGGGGAGATTATATTGAAAAATAAAAATTCTTATATTTTACCAAGTTTATTTTTTCTATATCAGGCCGATAATTTATGGCACCTACCTCGTATGTACAGTAATAAAATATACACTCTGGCACGACCTTCAAATCAAACATAACATCTAGTATGTGTATGCGTTGACGCTTTCTTGTACTTTCGACTGAGTGATGCATATTAATAAGGTTTTATTGAATTTAATCGACGTCTTTATTACACTTTTATCACCAAAGAGTTTATTGAGATTGTTCTCGTTGTTAATAGCAATTAGTAATATTTTGTTATGGACAATATGTGTAAAATTCAAGTAAAGGTGTCGATTGGTCCGTGCTCAGTGTATACCGGTTATGTACCTAAACGCTAGCTAAGAGGTATGAATGGAAACGCTATTCTATAATATGTATTGATTACAACAAGTAATCCTAAGGATAAACATATTGTTTATGAAAAATATTAGAATATGATAAGGGGCACCTCCAGCTAACTTACTAAAAATGAAGGGAACGGTGTTTTGCAGTTTGCAGGGTCTTATACAGACTGATTTTGATACCACCCGTTATTTTAACTTAATTTTGTCCACAAATTTATTATTCATTTCGGCTTATCTAAAGCCACCAAGTGGTCGTGGGAGATGAAGAGGCCGATAAGCCGACCAAAGAAGCAGCCTATATGCTTTTTATTGGTCCAAGCCCCTACTGTGGTTTACAAGAGAGCCACTTAAAACCTGTAAATCAGGAAATGATTGAAGAGGCTCATATGTACAAAAGATACCAGGACAAAATTAGACGGAAGTATTCATATTAGGTTCAACAAGGACAGCAAACGGGATCTCGGAATACTGGCAAAACTACTGGCATAATATACACATATAATCTGCCAAAAATTATATAAAATCTAACAAAATTAGTAACGTCTGATAGAATAAGCAAATCTACCAAAATATGTAAAATGTGACAAAATATGTAAAACCTACCAGAATATATAAAATCTGTCAAAATATATAAGCTCTGACAAAATATATAAAATCTTCGTAGATCCTTTACAAGAAAAACACCTTTTCTCAACGGTAATTAACTGAACTAGACGTTAGTTGAAGTTTGTGATGATAAAGTGCAAATAGAAAAGGAATGACTAGAAAATTACTTAATTACTATATGTTATATTTAGAAATACTAAAATCTAATTGAGGAACATGCTCAATTAAGAAATAAATGACTCTATATGATTCTTCAAATACAAATTAAACAAACTATAATTATACAACTGACCTTGCTAGCTTCTTATATGGTGTATTCATATAAGACGAGGTATATTGTGGAGGTCTAGGGTGAAAATATTGCTTTGCAAGGCCTCGTAGGGGAAAAACGAGCCACGAAGTGATTACGCAAATTCAAAAGTTAGGGTAATTAGCTTTCCCTTGAAGGTCTCGAAGCTGCTGGGTAATAGGCCTACGAGTGCACCGAGATACTTGACGTGCACCCAATGTTCTAAGGGACCTACATAAGTACACTCATTACAGAAGAATCAAAATCCAAAAATAAAGAAGAAACCACATGTTGAATCCGCTAGCTAGCGAGGAAGTACACTTTTATTTTCTTCAAAATAGAACATCTCATTGCACTACGGCAACTAGCATGCATTTATTGCTAGTTGCCGTAGTGCCACCAAAAGCAGCAACAATTATATAATAAAATCCAATTATTATAAACTAAAATAGAGGCTCTAACGCGCGGCTCTGAAGACTTGACGTTGATCAAATGAACGCCTAACAACAAGTGCGGGCAACCACAGTGACACCTTATGATCAAGAAGGGACAATGCTACCCAACGTTATAAAAGAAAAAAAAACAGAAAGCAAGTTAGATGAGCATTATTTATCTTCCGGGAAAAGCTAATATGAGACTTAATGAATGGTAGAAGATATATGAAAATAAAATAAGGATAAAGGAAACAGTTCACTAAAACCCTTACCACAACACTTAATTCGTACTGGACGCACGTTTCGCTAGCCAAGCTATCATCAGCAGCAGCAAGACTGAACTGTTCAGTCTTGCTGCTGATGATGATAGGTTGGCTATCGAAACGTGCGTCCAGTACGAATTAAGTGTTGTGGTAAGGGTTTTAGTGAACTGTTTCAGTGTTCCAGTGCCACAGTTTTAGAGTACCCGTTTAAGGATAAAGGAAATTAATTATGCCAAAAATGCCAACAGTAAGAATTAGCGCACACGGAGAGTAGCGCCTACATGAAAGGCGAAGGTGGATAATCATAGAAAATAAAACGATTAGACACTACATTGAAAATTTACCGTCACATGTGGTCTAGCTCAAACTGCCGAAGTGATTAATTTGGATTATTTTGTAGGCCATTTAGAATATCCAGAGCTCTATCACCACCAGGATCAATTTTTGGTCTGCTTGATGTTTTTCACGCTTCCTATTTTGATTATTATTATTATTTCGTTGAATTCTTTTTGAGAGCTTGCTTACACAAGAGTGATTTATTGCGGGCCGATTAGAACAGGTTCGATAGAATAAAGGATGTACCGTGTTTGCAAGTTCCGTAATAAAGTGAGCCGCTAAAATACACGGGTCCTGTTGCAAAATTTGCTCGCCATAAAAGTGTAAGTGTAGCGACACACATAGCGGGTGCGGAGCGGGTAGAGCGAGCGCGGGTTCCGCGAACAGGCATATTCAAATAGAATGCGGTACACATAACGGGTGAAGAGCGGAGCGTTTTTATCGCCTACTCCGCGCCCACTAGAGGGGACAACCTGTCGCAGGAAAACGCTATGTAGAGCGGGTCATTGTGGTGGCAACATATATGTTAACAAACATAACCTGACATACACAGCGGATTTTCGGTTGCGTTTTAACCAGCGAGTAGACGTTTTTCATTTTTTTTTTTTATGCAAAATGGATATCTGAGGTGGAAAAGCAGCCCAGCTTATGGGACAAAGCGAACCATGATTACAAAAACAATATAAAAAAGGATGCCTGCTGGAGAGAGATAGGTAGTGCAGTAGACGCTTGTTGGGAGAGACACTTGTTTCTGCTTCGAGAGCAGCCACCGCAGCCAACTGCATGAAGGAAAACATGGTTTGACACAGAAAAAAAATGGATACCAGCGTTTCAGACCCTTTCCGCGTCTGCGAACTCGCGATACACACGCTACGTGTGTCATCGCCACCCGCGCCCGCTTTGCAGTCGTTGTGTGCGTCACAACACTAAGGGAGGGATTTGCGCAACGGGCATAATCAGTATCAGTAATAATCTAACCGCTGTTATAAGAGTACCGCAGTAGACTAGTCAAGCGATGCGTTATACCCCTAGTTTATTTCTTTAATTGATTATCGTTGCCTTTCTCGATCTTTTGCTCCTTTATTATTTTTAATTTGCTTTGTTTGTATCTCCCAGTTATATTGTGGAATAGTTTTTTGAATTATGTTCTTTCTAGGAAGTTGTTAAATGATACTACATTACTAGCAGCACTGCAAATGATTGCTTATTTGAATATCTGTCCACTATCTATCGTAATACTAGACACAAGTGAATTTTTACACAACAAATGCGATTCATTTCGAGATAAGGTTCCATTAATTAGATTTAGAAAACATGTTTTTGTTTTGGAATTCAATTTGCACCTAAAAAATTATGTTTTTGTTATGCACTTTCTATTATTTGAACATTTAATATATTGAATATTTGGAAACGAAAAAATGTAATCTAGATATTTTACAATGAGAGGCTCTATTTATTTTTGGAATCTATTTTTTTTTTATTGAAAACGATTTCTTTGCTTCGTACAGCAATATTACAATAAAGTATTTATTTGAAAATAATCAGGGATTAAATTTCATCAATATCATAAAAAACAAATACAAATTACAATTTCTGAAATACTGAAGCAGATCACAATTCAGGCACGGTACGATGGGCGACTGACTCGTTTGCCTAGCATCTAGAGATACAAATACAAAATACAGATGTAAGATACGATCATCTTCACTGCAAAGTAACCTGGGCGTTATCAGGGAGCTGTACTCAGTCCACTACATATTTCTTTATTTGGAGATGATATTATCGACTTCTTGTGCGATTTCCATGTGGTATACTATGCTGATGATATAACTGTGCTCCAATCTAACAGCGCGAAGGATATTGAAGGTTTCACTAATATATGCTAGACACGAAATATACACCTGATGTTGCCTAATGGCCTAGCTTTAAACAAACAAAACTAGGGTATTCTTCCACGATCAATTTTAATTTTTTTTTTACATGAATCTATCACCTTAACAGATAAATCCATAAACTCTATATCGTTTCAGTTATCTTTCAGGAGACTATTGTATAAACTCGATGCAGGAACTATTACTATAGACAATTAGATTTAACTTATTTGTAATAATCTTGGCATGAAATTTTATGGTAGAATTGAGTAATTAAAAAAGCCTAGCGCAACAGATCTTTAACAACAACTTGAAAACTGAAATGCAAACAATATTGATTACAGATGATTATGTATGAAGGCAATGATTATGTATGAATGCATTTTAGCGAATAAATTTGCTTTTGTATTAGATAATTTCCGATTTTTCTTTTCTGAATTAAAAAAAGGTAAATGATTTGTTAGCGTCGCCTTTATATTTATTACTAGAAATTTTAAAAATTACAAAAAGCACTTCATGATAGAAAAATTAATAACTTTTATTATTGAGGGTTTGATAGTTTCCTTGCGCTTTCCTTATTGGGCGAATTCTAATTATTTCTTGATTGTAGTTGCTAGGAAGAAAGATAAAAGGTATTTAATGAAACTTTTTGTTATGACTGCATTATGGAGACATTATTGTACAGTTCTTTAAAAAGTAGAGCTTACTTACCTGCAAATGTTTGGCCTACAGAAATGGAAGAGGCACGAAATAAATATGCAATATGACGACAGTTAGACTCTCATTAACGTGAACATACGCTGATATCTTGTTAGTGTGAACACTAAATATTACTATATAAAACCATTATAATCCTATAATGGTATTAATTCTTTCTAAGATGATTTATTTTCAATTCTATGGGTTTCCTCGAATGTTATGAATAACCTACAATTCCCTCGTGAAATCCAGTTTAGTGACAAAGCGTACGTGCATGTTCTCTTCTTTTGATTTGAAATTTATTACTTTCATCATTTTTGGTGTGTGTAAGTGGTGAAAATGGCTGAAATTAAGTCAAAGTGTTTATTCCTACATGTTTTTAAGTGCTACAGCTTTATCGAAAAAATACGGTATAGCAAAGTCGACAGTGAGCTTTATTAAAAACAAAAACGAAAATATCATTGAAGCTGTGGGATATTCTTCTCCACCAAAATTGGCGGATCCTTTTAAGGAGACATGGAAACTTAAAATGGAAGAATTTGATTTAAATGAACACTAATATCTAACGCTGATGAGACCAGCCTACTTTAGAAACTATCTTCCCATACGGAACATACGTTTCGTTCAATCATAAAATATTTCAAAATTTTAAAAATTAATTCTTGGAAATACAAACAGCCCAGGTACTTCAAAAATGTCAACAATCCATTAATTTATGGGAGCCATAAAAGCGGTGTCTTCTCTAGCTATGGGATCTCCTCTCTCCTGTTGTTGCCAACAACAAGTCCTATCATCTTACAACCTTAAGCCAAAGTGCTGGTACAGATACGTTGATGACACCTTTGTCATCTGGCCTAATGGACACGAATCTTTAGATAATTTGCTATCGTTTCTGAATTTTCAACATAATTCCATATGCTTCACCATGGAGGTTGAATCGGACGGTTCCCTTCTTTTCTAAGTGTTTTCGTACAGCGACGTCCTGACGGTGCGCTGGGACATTTCGTTTACCGAAAACCCACGCACATGGCCTCTCACACCATCATCCAGCCTAAAACGCGGTGTTATCAATTTTCTTATACAAAGAACCATATCCATATCTGAACCCAATTCACTTTCCTCAAGAACTGGACTACATCACCGAAACTCGGATCTGCAATAATTATTCTAGGAAAGATCTTCAAGCTATCATTAACCACCATACCAATGCTTCTCCACTACAACTCCCCTTATCTAACCCTAGTTTCTGTAAGGAAGGAAAAGTCCTCTTCAGGAACAACATAAAAACCATCTTGGAACCCAATATTAAACTACTTTCCCATCAAAGACCGCAATCATCAGGTGTTTCCATATCCATGCGGTAGTGTGTATATTGGTGAAACAAAGCAATCGGCCAGCACTTGGGTTACTAAATACGAACGTTGTATGTGGTTGTTGCGTGTAGCCGGGTCCTCGCGCTGGCTAAGCATAGATTGGAAATTGGCCACCAGATCCAAGTTAATTTTATCCGCATCTTGTCCCGCAACCTTCACTATTACAGTAGAAAAGTCCATGAATCTATAGAGCTTTCCAAACATCCCAACAACTAAAGATGGCTCACCCTTACATCACACGTGCAAATACCAACTGATTAAACGTCCTAGTAACCTCCAACGCTTCATTGATCCATAACTTTTCCCCTTCATTGACCTCAACCAAGCCCTAATATAAACCCATCTGGAATGAATAGTCCCGAGTCAGTGTGTAGTAATAGCCCTGAAGATGTCCCATAAAAGTGTAGACCAATCGTCGACAGAAGCTACGACAACGACGCCGCTCCAACCTGGAAACCCAGAGTATAGCACTATAGTGGTTGTTTAGCAATGTTCAAACATATCATGTTACATACCTAATACTTCTTTTCTTTATACGTTGCCGAAAGGGGAATGATTGTTAAATAACTTTGCATATTTTACTTTCCGTCTAATTGATTTTTAATTAAATTTACATACGTGTTACTATATAATTTACATATACATAATATATGCCTACAAATTGGTGAAGACTTGAGAAATAAAAATGCCAAAGTTTATAACTAAGAGTATTTACGACCGGACGGTACTTAACCTTTCCATTTACGGTCATAATAATATTTATAACGTCGCTGAATTACGCGACAGGGTCTATTAAAGTACTAAAACTGTACTTCGTTATAACATAACGTTTATTTATAGACATAAAACATAGATCATGGGGATAGTGTAAATACGCATGCCATGTTTTTATGCTTTTGCAAAGTACTTTGGGGAAAGTATGTGCAGATATAACTTCACTACATGTTAGAATGTCAAACAGCTGTACTTTTTTTGCAAGGAAAAACGCTTGAAATTCTTATGTCAAATATGCAAATCGGAGACCTATTCTACTATACCACCCAAATTGTGTTTTGCAGCAATAGTGAAATTATCGTCAGTACCTCAGATGTCTTCTGGAAAACACCGAAAAGTGTCAAACCAACTTCGGCAGCAGGAACGAATTATCGTTAGAGTAAAATGCAGACACATACGTAGTATGGTACAAAAGGTAGATACAAAGATTCGAAATAAAGGGTGATAAATAAGGCCAATTTTGATGAAAAAGGTTGAAGATACAAATTTTGAGCAGGAAGAAATTAACAAGGGAACCCGGCAACCCCCACTATCTCGCCGATTTGGGGGTCCCACCCCCCTCCAAAGATTTTTATGTTTTTTTATTGTGTAAATTCTCGAAATTATAGCAGATATCTTTTTCTTTTTAGAATTATAATTTGAAGTAAATCACAGGAAATCCCAAGGATGACGCGAAATTATTTTCGGAAAAATTTATAACGCGGGGACCGGGGATTCCCCCCCCCCCTAAAATTTGTTCTTTCTTTATTTTTGACAAATAAAGTATATTACATAGTCCAAAAAGGGTGGCGTGAATTATTTTCGGGAAAAATTAATAACGGAGGACCGGGGACCCCATACCCCATTTTTTTTTACGTTTTTATATTTTATTTTTTTTACAAATAGTGTCGGTTTTATGTAGAATATGTATGTGGTCAAATTGAGACAGTTAATAATAAAAATATTAAAAGACGATAATAAAACCCTTTTCTTGTCATTGATTTTCGTTATAAATATATATTTATTTAGGAAATTATTTATTATTTCGACACATGCTTTAAGAAATACTGTAATATAATGTGATTGAAATGAAACCCCAGGTGGCCGTTTAAGATAAATGTATGAGAAGCGTTTTTTTTCCGTGCAGTGTAAATTTACAGCTCGGCATATTCCCATGAGCAATATTCATATAACTAACTTGTTTTTGTAAATAACACATTTTTCGGAAAACCAGTGGAGCAGAATAAAAAAGAAAGTGCAATGCTTATGAACGTTCAATACACTACACACTGTAAAATGATTATTGAAATTATAATTGTGACTGGGGAGTATTATACATATAGTAATTATGCTACGTAATGATTACAGTAATGGTAGTCAGTATAAAAGGTTTTAAAACACATATGTTTGCTTTGCACCACGAACAGCGCACAAAAGCAGGTTTTTCACAACACTACACAAGGGCGTAGGGTCCGCGTCTTAACAAAACAAAACTGTACTGGATTTTTAAAGGATCCCGGTCTTTCATCCACGTACCACTCTTATACCACGAGTATTTCAAACTCGAAAAATCTCGGTGAAGAAAAATGATTTTGGGGCAAAATTTCAGCTTAAAAATTCTATTTCTCTGATGCAAAATCTATGTTGTAGTTCATAGGAATCACTGTATCAGAAAAAGTTCTAATAAAATTTTTCCATAATCTAAAACCAAACATATCTAGAGGTTGCACCATTGTTGTTTTCTTAGGGATATTTAAAATGTTAACAGTTTTATCTTTTGGCACCAATTTCTGAAGTTCGGCAACACAATGTCCACTCCAAGAATCAATCAAGAGAACACCTTTTGGTCCGATATTTGGTAAGAAAACATCTGTTAGCCAGGTTTTGAAATGATTTAAAGTGAGCTTTCCAGACGTCGAAGAAGACATTTACTGGTCCAAACAATGATTGCGCAACTTGATGTCCAAACGTATTCGTAGATTCCTTTAATACCAAAAATAATGGCGAAAGTAACCGTCCATCTGCAGAAATGGCCGGTAACATTATATAACTATGTGTTGTTGAGTGCAAAGATTGCACATCAGCTTCAACGGTTTTCTCACCCTTTACTGCCAAAGTACGGCCGAAGTGCATTTCTAGATTAAATCCACTTTCATCGGCGTTGTATACGTTGCTTCTGCCGATACTAGCGATATGGGGTTTGACTTCCTTAATAAAATTATTGCTTAACAATCGTAGGTCTTCCATACCAGCACGAGTCGACTTAGTAATAAATTTTTTTATTTTTCGTGACACAATATTATGTACTTTCTTGAAATGCCATATCCACCAATGTCCTGCTTTAAACGTCTCGTGTCCAATTTCTTCTTTAGCTTCTAAAGCCCAGCTTCAAAGGTCTATGTCATGAATTATTTTTCCATCGTCTATGCTATTTTCAAATTTTGTATGAACGTATTCTGTAATAAACCGTAGTTTATCCGTATGCGCGCCGCGCCGTCTCTGTTAACACTTTCTTCCCATCTATATAATTGGCGTAGCGATTAGACCTTTTTGAATTTTTGTTTCACGCCTTCGACAGAACGTCGCTTGCTTTTACCACTTCTCCAGTATTCAATAGCTTTAATTTTGTAACCTAGGTCAACAACACTGCCTCCTTCTTCAGAAACACATGCAGTATTTTCATAATTGTCTTCTTCATCTTCTGCTACATCTTCCACAAATTGCGCATCATGTGGTTCTTCTAATCGTTCAAACTCCAATCCTGCGACATATTCAAAAGAGAACATGTCTTCTTGTTGGGCACTTACAATCATCTCCTTCAACGCATCATGCAACTCAAGTTCTTCAGACGTCAAAGGAATTATTGCGATGTTGGCTACTAGAAACGTTGCAAGTAACATGTTCAACACATTAACTACATTAATCGCTGTCGTAATGCCAAACTACAAATTTACACTGCACGAAAGAATACTTCTGACATATTATTTGAAACGACCACCTTATATATGCTTCAGATAACTGTGTACGTGACACGAACAATCTAGTTTTAGTATATCGGTATCTACTATAAGCACTTATAATTAATCCATATCAATCGGACTATTTTATGGCATTTTTTGGAAACGATTTCGAACTAATTCATTAAGAGAAGAAAAAAAAATTGAAAAAAAGGGGGGAGGGGGTGCCCTCGGTCCCGCGTTATAAATTTTTTCCGAAAATAATTCCCGTCATCCTTGGGACTATGTAATTTACTTCAAATTATATTCTAAAAAGAAAAAGATATCTGTTACAATTTCCGAGATATTTACACAAACAGAAAAAACATAGAAATCTTTGGAGGGGGCTGTACCCCCAAATCGGCGAGATACGCTAGGTAAGAAAAAAATGGTGTTCTTATACCAAGATACTCTTTCAGTCTGTGCAGTTTCATCGAAATCGAGAAGTGCGGGTTGCCGGTGTTCCCTTGTGAGTACATAACGCCAGTCAACAAGCTCCCTTAATTAAGGAAAGCCAAAAAGTTGGAAAAACCTGATTAAAACTAAGTAATTTCCTATATTGTACGTAGTAAGCACCATAAATTCTCGGCCTGATGTAGAAAAAATAAACCTGGTGTAATATAACAATTTTTATTTTTCAATAGCTGTTAATTAATATTTTGTGGTAAGAAGTGTGCCGATACTTCGTCTCTTTTGCCATACTGCCCTACAGTCCTTGATATCATTATCAAATAATCTTTTACCTATTCAAATAACCATCATACTGGTTGCGTAACAGAATCTGGGACACCCGGTATTATAGAGTGTTAAGAATTATGCAAATGATTTTCTGAAAAAATATATATAGTGGGGAAGCGAATACCCACGAATCTTGGGAATTGTTGTTTTTTTACATAAATACTGAATACCTAACCAAACATCTTTATCGTTTAACTTTTATGCACAATGTTACGCCAGAGATTACTTTAATATACTTATATCAAGGTGTGTAATAAACAATTAAAAGTAAATTCACCTGAAATGAAATAAAATAATCATTAGTAATTACAGGTGTTTAATTACAAATTTAATTAATTGCAAAAAGTAAATAGACGGAACAGTATATGTCGACGAAACAGTATATGTCGCGCTTATGCGTTTCACCAGATGTTCTCCGAGGCACAATTGGATTTCTTCTGAATTGTGAGGTGTTCCTATTAATTATACAGATTGTAAAACTTAAGCTTTCTAGTCATAAATTAGAATCAGTAACTTATCTTCCCACGTTAGGTACACTTGCAGTAAAACATTAATCGATCCATACAACTCTACGCACAATTGTGAAACAAAGTCTATGAGTTATTATCATTTTTATGGTTAAAATCTTGCGAAAACAGAAAAAATATTTCAGAGCATATGTGAGCATTCCTATATGAAGGTGTATAACAAGTTTCGTAGGATGGCATTTCATTGCAGACATTCGAAATTTGAAAAAGGAGCCGAAGGCGGGCTTTCCGAACGTTACTCCTTTTTGAGCGAAAACAGTCAGAATAGAACATTTCTTTGTAAAGCTTTGTAGATCTTCACTATAAATAACTACAACACCATGAGATGTGAACGTAAGATGTGAATTAGAAACTGAATTGCAATAGCATCGGTTAGATTAGCTTATTATCCAAATAAGCATCTTTACTTATTGTTAATGACTGATTATTAACTTGTTGATTGGTGTCGCGATTGGTTATCGTCACATCTTCTTTACTTACCTTTTGAATTAAAGTTTATGCTCTTCGTTTATCACTAAAAAATACCAGATTGTAACATATTGATGGTCACAACGGGTCGCGATGTACGGTATAAACCATACCTATGGGTAGAACGTATATATGGACTATTTTGATGCTTTAGGGTAAAATTACCCTACCCATATAAAATCCCAAATAGTAAGTAAAATAACTTTGAAGCGGAAGTAGGCATAATACGTTTAAAGTGGTGACAGTGGTGACTCATATCGCTTACTCATCGTCGCTCGATGCAATGTCGCCTAAAGTGTGGGTCCCTCTAGTTATTACTAGAGTTTGTTAAAAAGGTGGTACCGGCACCGCATAAAAGTAGGTACGTAATATACAATATTAGTGAAAAATAATATTGTTACCTTTTCCTGTTGTCTTGATGTCCACTGTGGCAATTGGTAACCGCCCTGGTAAGCTGCGTAGAATTGCAACATCAGCAACGCTCCCATTATCGATTCATTCAGCCGTCGACGGTGTTGTGAATACGTTGTCGTATACTTCGAAAATGATCGTTCGACATCCAGTGAAGTGAGATTTGCAAATGTCAGATATTCCTTTTCCTCATCTGGGCACTCTTGATTTTCAGTTATAGACCGAACCTTTTGTAAATCGGAATTTTTCGTAAAAATTGCACCAAATTTTTGAGCAACATCGACTCCTATAGCGTTCGTCAGGTTTTCTAGAGCGGCTTGTAAATTGTTTATGCAATTTAATGTGTCTCGTGCAGATAAGTGACTGTTTTCTAATTGCTCAATAGCTTGTGCAACTTCAGAATAGTGCATGGAAATTTTATCTATTTGTTGTTGAGCGTCCGAATTGGAAAAAAGTTGCTGACAATCTCGAACTGCTGCAGAGTCATTTGAATCAAGTTTCAAGATGACATTTTTCACTTGTGAAAAATATTTCTGATAGTAAGATACTGCCTGGAGCCATGTTCCCCATCGCGTTATTACAGGCTGATGTGGTGGTGGTAATTTCGGGCACAATTATTTGAATACACGGAGATTTGATGAACACTTTTTTGGTAGATGCTATTAACTTATCCACCATCGGATACTTCTTTCGAATGGTTTCTGCTACGAGGTGACATGTTATGTGAAGAAGGATCGGAAAGCATATTTTCAACATCCTACCAACTCTCAGCATTGTTGCGGCTCCGTCAGTAACGAACATTGCGACTTGGGTTCTTGTGAAAATTCTCTCAACGAATCTTTTATTATCTTGACAACGGTTTCTGCATTAGTTTTCTGAATCCTTTTACTGGATAACAACATGTGTTGCACACACTTAACATAAAAATAAAATCATATAAAAATTGCCAGTATGGAATACTCTTTCTTAAATTCAATACTTGACGTTTACTTTTACAATGTTTTCTACATTGAAACCAATCACGATTTAGCAATCCGCTATTGCATATTGTGCAATAAATATGCAGATTTCTATATTCTAATCCAGGGAAATGCCTGAGATATTTATTCACATTCGAAGGGAACGTTACACCCTTTGGGCGTCCCATCTCCGCGTACTTATTTGGCGTGCAGCGTGCAACGTATTGTCGCTTTGAACTCTCTCGCGGTGCTGTCGAGATCGACTACGAGTTTAAAAGTACCCCCACTCACGCCTCTACCGCTACGCTACTGCCATCCGGTACCACCTTTTTAACAAGCTGTACTTATTAAAGCATTGTCTTAAGATAAAAAGTTTTTAAATGTTCCATAAAGACCAAATTTATTTCTTTCCCTATTTAAAAATTTTTACAGTAGAACCTCGATTATCCGTACTTTACGGGGTGAAGATCGGTTAATTGAAAAACACGGATCATAGAAACCTGTATGTTAATAAGGAAGTCTCGGTAATAAACGAAATTCGTATAAGAATTTTGCTGTGCATTTGAAAAATAATCTGTAACTCTGGGTTGCTCTGGGTTGACCTGTAATCAATCTACAACACATTCAAAATTCAACAAGGATTAACGCGAAATAAATATGTTTCTATGGTTACCTTCTTTGCCCTAATCTGCAAAATGGTCCAGCAAAATATTCACACATTGTAGAGCTTACCGGGATGCTTTTGTTTCTCTTCCTCTCCCTCACCCTTATTTTGATCTTCGTCATTTCCTAAGACATCATTGCTTTCGCCACCTAGCATTTCGCCTTCTGTTAATAATGGGTATCCCTTTTGATCACTGTAACCACTTCTAAATTCCATCGTCATTAGCGTCTTGTAATCTATAGACTTTTCTGACAACTGTGATTATACCTTTCCGTAAATCCTCTTCCTCATCGTTTTCAAAATTGATATGATCGTCGGTTTCTAGAGTCATTATTTTGAAAAATGCTGTTTTTTAATATTCTCTTCTGTTACGCTATTTCAAGCCGTTTCCATGCAAAAATTGGCATCCTTGATTGAGAAGTTTTTTCAGAATGTCTTTATTTCGATGCTTTCTTCCTGTAATTGCATCATGGAATTTCGTCTGTACAATCTCCTCATTTTTTCTATTACTCCTTGATCCGTAGGCCGAGCAATATATGCCACGTTAGAAGGCAAAAAGGCAACGAATCTGTTGCCACTTCTTGATTTAAGTATTTCTTCACTGGGGTATGAAGGAGCATTAGTCATTAAGGCAGTGCCTCTTCGGGTAGTTTACATTTTGACAAAAATATTTTACTTGTGGAATAATTTTTTTGGAAAACCATTCCTTAAAAATTTGACTATCAATCCAGGTAGATTTTTGGCTGTAATAGTTAACTGTTTAAGATCTTTTGATGCCCTTGAATGGTTTGATTTGCCAATGACAGCTTCATAGTACGATTAAACGATCTTTTTTCATTTTATATCCTGCAGCACTTTTTTCATTTTCTGAAGCCAGAATTCTTTTCGTGATGGCTTTCCAGTAGCAACCGATTTCAACTGTTAATAATTTCTTCTAAATCATGACAAAATTCTACAATGGCAATATCATCTGCATCTAACGTTTCGCCGTGAATTTCGAGTTGTCGAATGCCATGTCTTTTTTCTTGAATCTGTATAGCCAACCACTTGAGGCATTATTAGACATATTCAATTTTTAATGAAATATTTTTGCTTGCGCAGTACACATTGGTCCAGAAATAGGGATTCCCCCTGATCTCTTTTGCAAAAACCATTTTATCATTGCATCATCCAGGACCTGAAACCTTGATCCTTTTGTTGTTGTTCTGTTCAAAGATCCATGAAAACTGTCTGATTTGATGATAAATGAATTCACTTTAGTCTCATGTTTGATATCCCTTGCTGTCTGAACTCCTATAGCATACTCTAAAACTAGTGACGGTATTGTTGCACCATTTTTATTAGTATAATTTTATCTGTAATAAGAAGAACTTTCCTTTTTTGTTTTATGAGCGCCATTCCTCAGTCAAACACGTACTTGCACTGTTCACAGACCAAACGTGACTAACAATAAGAAGCTGAATATCGTGTTTAAGTATAAATAACAACGCGACATACGGCTGATTCCGCTTCTGTTCGGGTGGCATGGATAACTGAAGCGCGAAAAATTAAAACACAACGGCTACACGGATAATCTACCGCGCGGATAATCCACACACAAATAATCGAGGTTCTACTATAATAGTTATAAATAAAATTGATAAAGTTACTTAAGTTGGTATTCATAATATGTAGATTAAGAAAATTTAATTTAATACTGGGGACTTTGAATTATGTTATACTGTCTTTGATTAAATAATATGTAAATAATGCAGCAAATATTATCAGTGCAATAATGGGGGCACAGTTCCTCAATTCAAATGCTGGCAATTAGACATATGCAATCGCAAATTTAAACAAAATAAGTGACCTTAATATCGCGATAATTGACGCAAATCGCACTTCTAACCGCAAAAAGAATCAATCGACAAATTTACAGTAATTTGATGCAACTGGAGGGTAATTAATATTTATTAGAGAAGGAGAGATATCAATGATATCGTCCAGTGCAGTATAAACATTCTGTCCTGTAATTAGAGATAACCATTTTATCTCATTGCGGGTATGAATGCATTGCTTTGTTGACAGTTGTAACACAAACGGATTAGTGTATTGGATATCACTGAATTCGAAACCAATAAAGTGTTGCGTTAAATTATTAACATTTAATTTGTTCCACGTAACATTTAATGAATGAGAATGCATTGTATTCCATATCGTTGACGAGCCGAGCAATTTATTGATATAAATTTCTCGTTTGGATTGTTTTGGCTTCTATGCACTGTGCAACCATAATGTACTTATATGTGTTTATGTGTGAAAATGCGCCTATGTGTATTTGTGTGAAAGTATTTAATTACGGAGAGATACCGAGGCCGACGTTTATTTATTTTCTTAGATAAGTCGAAGTTCATATCAGGTCATGCGAAATTAAAGCAGTGCTTCTCGGTTTCTTGCTCGTGTTAGACGATAAACATTTTTCGTTTGGGAATTTTAATTTTGCCTTAGTTGGTTACATATAAAATTTGATACTTGCTTAGATATGATATCAACATATAAAGGCTTGGAATGGTGTTCTAATATTACTGGGTATACCATGAGGTCCTTGTCCTTTCTTACCGGAACATCCTGGATATTTTCACGTTTTTTGGAAAGACACTAGGAAGACAAATTCAGCGATACCACGTATGCTTTACTTTAACCACTGATCGGAGATCCATGGCGGATACACAGGGTACCTCAAATATCTAGATGGAAGTTAATACACAATAAGATGTGATTGTGAAAAACACGAAACCTCTCTTGCGTCCTCGGTTATAGATCGACCGTCCGTAGACTCGAGAGAGACGGGAAAGAGGGTCAAAAGAGCGCAAATTGTACGGGACTTGCGAAAAAGAGCGCAGCAGCTGAAGGGTTGCGATCGTGCTATATCGAAAGAGGACTAATTTTCCTATAAATAGGCGTAATTTCTTTCGAAATGGCCGCCCGCAAGTATATTAACCGGACTTCTGTATTTTTAAAATTTATCGCCGTAGTAAAAGAAAAGACGCGGAACGCATCGCCGTTGTCCGGGCGAGACCTCATATGTACAATATCTTATTCGAGAGCAGACAAATAAATAACTTTTGATTATCATAAGCGTGAGTATTGATTAGTAAGAGAGTGGGATAGCGCCGCATACGGAGAGTCGGATCGTGTTCACTTTCGTTCATTGATATTTATAGGTTTAAGAAGGTATTCTCCGCGTTGCAATATTTCTTTTTTAATAAACTTTGGATAGACAGATAACGCAGTAGATATCAAGCAATGTAAAGAAGTAATTGTCAGAGAAGAAAAATTCCAACGAAACTATTAAAACTACAATAAAATATAGACTTTTAACTTATAGTAATTGAACATTATAATTAATTTACGTAACGGATAATCTTTGTATAACAAGGAATGTGACTCAATTGGTGAGTCATAATAGTTCGGCAAGATTTTAATATTGGGTAACGTCACCTTTATTAGCAATAACCACCTTAATTCTGCTGGGCGTTGTGTTCACAAATCTTCCACAGTCTTCTGGTGAAATGTTATCCCATATGTTCTGCAAGGTAGCTCTTAATATAGGTACTGTGTGCGTGCTGGATTTTTCCGTAATTGCTTCTTCATGTTATTCCAAAGTCTCTCGATTGGAGACAAGTCTGGACTAGAAGACGTCCATTTTGGCATTGGAATGTTATGGTCCTGGAGCCACGTACGAATAAATTTTGCCGTACTGTTGGAAAATAAAGTCAGCGTCATTCGTTGCACATTGTATTCTATTTTTCTGGTAGCTCTCTTTATTGTAGACAACGAAATGTCCTTGCCTATACTTTCCCTCCACAAAACAGTTATTTCTTGAGTATTGGACCGTCGATTTGTTTTTACAGTTCTACGTAAAGCTCTCCTATTTGCTTCCGCAATTGTAGCTGGTCGGCCGGTTTTGGCTTTTAGGTTAACTATACGGGTTGATTTATACAAATTGATAATATATTGAACAGTAGAACGTGGCACTGAATGCGAAACCAAAATGTGACGTGTTGAAATGCCATTTTTATAGGCATTAACAATTGACAAGCGCAAATCGTTACTTAACGGCTTACCACGAAGCACTATGCTTTAAGAATGGATAATAACTAATACTGACAGCTGCCTTGCTGATTTGTTCAATGAGAGTATTGTTTTTACTAATGGACCCGATTTCATGGCAATTACGATCAGCGGCCGAACTATTATGACTTATGACTAGAGCCCGGTAACAGGGAGCCGTGCCACAGCCGTACCTGTCTAGTATACAAAAACAATAGTAAGAAAGTAGAAAAAAATAACAGAACTAATATATAATTATAATATGTGAAAAGTAGTGAAACACTCACCCTTTTAAGTAGCCTTGGCTACGGAACAGTAAAACTAGAAGCTCCATTATCAATATTAACATCATATGGATAAGAGTGGCAAAAAGTTGACACCATTAGATGTGTTTCCACAGTTGTCTCGGTGCGCGATGTTCGCCGTGGTGAGAAAATTAGTTTATATTTTGAAAAAGAGCGTTCAACATCTACCGATGTTATACATGCATGATTAAAATACTCTTTGTACTTAGTCAGTGGATTATTTGATACGCCATCACAAATTTGTTTTAGTGTGCTAAAATCGGGATCTTTCTGTTGCACACTCTCGAACTTTTCTAAAACGCGATTATATTTTGCGTCATGTATAGTCAGTAACTGTGTATGCACTCGGTCCATAATTTTCAGAGACTCAATGATAACGATCTATTTTGTAATTGGTCTATTGCGTCAGCTAACCCTTTATAGGCTGCGAATATTTTTTAAATCCGTTTCAACGGAAATATCTTGAAATTTCGACTGGCTCTCCTTAATAGCTGCAGCTTCGGCAGCATTGAATTGTGCAACAACAGCTTTTACTATTTTGAAATGTTCAGCATAATAAAAAGCTGCCTGCAACCATGTTCCCCAACGTGTAAGAATTGGCTCCGGTGGTTGACGAATACCAGGACACTCTGTGTGAAATGATCGTAGGCGTTTGGGAGATTTCGAAAATACTTTTTTTGTGCTTGCTGTTAATGCATCTGCCTCTTGCAACCATGTTCAAGAAGAGAACGGCCTACCGAACGCATTATCGCTGCGCCATCGCTCATAAATATCAACACTATCTTTTGAAATTTTTCTAACGTACTAAGTACAACCTTCGTAATTGCTGCAGCAGTACACTCTTGTAGTCTTCGACTAGCTAGTAACAGTGGTAATGTAGGTCTACTAGGGTCTAGTATGCGTACCATAATATTTACAACTGAATTTTTTTACAGTCTGTTATCTCGTCAACACATAACCAAAGAAACTGTTTTTTCAATATGCGTTTCATTTTCTTTTCCACGTCATCGCGTAGAAATGCAACATGCTTGATTGATTGATTGATTGATTGATTGATTGATTTTCTACCAGAGCAGGGCTGGTCTTTACATCCCTAACACTGAAGCTTAGTAGCTTATTGTATTATTCCTGCTTCGGTTTTGTTTTACTTGGACAGGTTAGTTCCCACAATCAGGTTTAAGAGCCTATGTAGTAAATCTTTCTCCATTGGTAGTTCAATTGTGCTTCACATAGCGAATCTGCGTTGAGCTAACGCTGCACATTCGAAAATAATATGAGGGGCTGTTTTCTCCCCCTCATTGCAAAGTCTACATAAGAGCTCATCTTTGTAGATTCCCATTTTATGCAAGTGGCCTCTCAAACAGCCATGTCCTGTCAATAGACATGTTGCTGCCCTAAGCTGTTTCTTGTTTAATTCAAGCAGGTCAGCAGTCAGATGTTCGGTCTTCCCATCATCCGTTTGCTGTGCTTTTGTCCAGCTGCATGTTTCCAATCTAATTGATGTTGTGTTATAATCCACTCATTAATTGCCCCCATTCTGGCTTCTTCCTTGATATAAATCTCAAGAGGAGGTAGGTTTAGCATGGTTTCCATAGCAGCTGTTGGAGTGCTTTTAATAGCTCCTGTTATACATAGACATGCCACTCTCTGAATTTTCGAGAGACTAGTTATCGCATGCTTCTGTGTGTTCTTAGGCCACCAAACCAGGCAGCCGTAAGTTATCATGGGTCTTACCACCGTAGTGTACAACCAGCACGTCATATGTGGTTTGAGTCCCCGTGTTTTCCCAACTGTTCTACGGGTTGTCATTAACACCCTCTTACATTTGTCGGTCATTTTTTGTAAATGTGAGTTCCAGTTCAGTTTAGAGTCCAAGGTTACACCTAAGAACTTAGCCTCCTGACTGATCTGTACTACTTCGTTGCAAAGAATCGGCTCCCTTAAACCGTCCAATTTCCTTCTCTTAGTGAAGGGTACAAGTGCAATTTTTCCAGGATTTACTCTAAGGTTCTCCTTCTTGCACCATACTTCTACCATTTTTAATGCTCTTTGCATTAGTTCTGAGATTATGCTGGCGTTTCTCCCACTGGTGAGTATTACAATGTCATCAGCATATCCCTGTGTATAGTAGCCAGCATTGTTTAGCAAGATCAGCAGTTCGTCTATCACCATATCCCACAATAGAGGTGATAATACCCCTCCCTGCGGGCATCCTCTGGCGACAGACACCTGCGTCGTCTCAACATGCAACATGCTTACGTGCCGTTTTCTCCGTTGGCAACCGCAACTCGGGATTGTATTTGTCCCAAAAGTCCTTAGACGGTTGTTTATCGAGTAAGCCTAGTGGTAAATTACAGTTTATCAACATTACACTTCTCGGTGGCATGCCCAATTTTCGTTTTCTATGCTGTGCGGAATTTACGTGTCTTGTACAGTTCCACTTCTTATTTGACATCAAATGTATTTTGCACACTTTACAAGCTATCTTACTCCCGTTGTCAAACAAATCGGGAAAGTCAGAAATAAACTTATTTACTATGTCTTGAAAGGGTCGTTTTTTAGCATTCGACATGTTTACTAAAAACTACAATTAATAACTACGTCTGTATCAATAAAATCAAGACGCCCTATCCGCTATCCAATGCTAAACTGAACTGAGTAATAATGATTTGTCGTGTCGTATTATAATCGACCAGCCCTCCTCGCCCACCTAAACACAGTCACACCGTTACTGCGATTGCTCTCCAGTTACCGGGCTCTACCTGTGATCCATCGGTTGAGTCATATTCTTTGTTATACAAATATTATCCGTTATGTAAATGAAAAATAATTTTCAATTTTTATGGGTTGAAAGTCTATATTTTATTGTAGTTGTACTAGTTTTGTTGAAATTTTTCACCATTTGTATAGATTTCACATTATATTAAAGCATTTATCCTAAAATGTGTGCCGGCCGAACTACTATGAGCCTGGGCTCGTATTTTTTAATCAAACTTGAGGTTATTTGTTTCAAGAGATCATATGTTTGAATCAAATAATTATGTCAAAAAAATTATTTCTTTGAATTTCCGCCATTTAAAATTACGATTTGGTTAACTGAATGCATATTTGTTTGAGTCAAGAACTTTTTATCTCTGTGTGTTACGCCACCCAATTCAACTTGTACATATATTAACAATTTCTTACGGGACTAACTGAACAGCTACTGTATATAGCTACTGTACAAATACATATGAAGCGAATGTTAAAAGGAGGATAAATGAAGAATTACTCTGAAAATAGAAACCTGATGTTTAAAGCAACGTTAATAGTTTACCTCTGTTCAACTTTGGCTATAAATAATTTAATGTTACATGCGTCATCGCCAAAATATATAACATTGCATCTTATAACAAATTTGTTACCTATTTGATATAAAACATTTCGCAATGACAATTGCAATCAAAGTTGTGTACTTGGCTGATGAGTTAACCACAGATGCATTGCCAAAACGTTTTTGTAAATAAAATTAAAATCTGCTGGCCATTGAAATTTGCAAAAATAAAATTACACTATAAAATATTATGTCACGGTGAGCATGTATTTTATTGTGTCCAAAACAATTTATTCAATTTAAAATAGTCAGCTTAATAAGATCTAGCATTCTTGTTGGTTAGCCTAATAGAACCTCTTCATAATGTATGTAGTTATTCACTTTTTATTATTGTTCAATAATACTGTGTACCGTTCAGAGAATACGCATTAGCTAAGTATAATAAAATTACTTGCCCTTGTTAAGGCGAAGATTGTATAAATAAAGAATTTGTATATACAGTGCAAGCCAACATAACAACTTAATTTTTAGTAGTACGTTTTTTTTTAATTATTTTTTATGTTGGTAGCAACTATGTACATCTCACGGCTAAATTCAAAATCTAAACTTCAAATTACGTTTGATATTTATTAACAAGTTGGGCAATTCAAATTAAAACATGTTTACTACAAATCACAAAACATTTATCATTGAAAGTTATTTTCGTAACGGACAAAAGCAACTGAGTGGGCAACGGTCTCATTCTATGCAACTATGTATGGATGAATTTCGTCTTTCACGCTTTTAAGTACACTTTAAAGTACGATATAACTACAGTGAGATCCAAAAAGATTGTCATGGCCGCTCTCTAGTGTTAGGGGCAATTTGGACGTGTTGCCGCTTGCTGTATATGAGGATACGCAGTAGTACAGTGTCGTATCGTAATGGGATATAGTTGGGTACATCGGGTACATTATAAATGCAATAGCTGTGAAATGACGTAACCTCTATTGGGAAAAATATAGTTATTAATATAAATGCAAAATTAATTACAATGCAATTAAATATATTATTAGAATGATAAATCCGTGCAAAAAATGTTCCGCGTTCAAATACATATCTTTAATTCTACATACTACTGATGGGGTTTCATAAACAATTATCGATAAGTGTAACATGTGAAAGAACTTATAATCTATAATTCACCTCTGAGGATATAATGATATAAAATAAATGTATGTACATTAATTTAGTTATCAATTATTGATCAATGGTTAGCATGATATTTTGAAGATAATTAAAGGCCTTCATAAAAATAAGGAAGAAAATGTTTTTATAAATTTTATTAAGAAGAAATATCAATTAGATAGATACATTAGCATAATTTCTGAGTCACAAATTTTAACATACAATAAACAAACGAAATTACAAAAGGTGTTCGAAATGTGAACCTCTACTATTTAAACATGCATCAACTCGTTTTTTCAGGTTCTCGAACACATTAACTAATTGTCCAATTGTTATTGACAACTGCCAATATTATAGCATTGCGCAATTCGTCCTCTGTATGCAGTCTGTTTTTATATACTTGATTCTTCAAATGACCAAATGGAAAATAGTCTAAGGGGGTGAGATCTGGTGACCGTGGGGGCCAACGTCCACAACCAATAATTCTATCCCCATAAATACCTGCTAAATACTGTTGTGTATGTGCAGCTCTGTGTGCACTAGCATTATATTCATTTACAAATAACCCTAACATCTGTGTGTATCTCTCTGCCATGACAGTTTCTTAAAAAAAAAACTGGACCAACCATTCTACGTCTAGAAACTGCAATCCAGACGCCAACTTTTACTGGATGAAGTTGTGTTTCATGCAAGACGTGAGGATTATCAACTGACCATATCCTCTAGTTCTGAGAATTTACATAACCCGACAAGTGGAACCAAGCTTCATCTAAGAAAAATATACGATCTAAGACGTAATCATTCCTTATATTGTCATTAAACCAATTACAATATTGTATACGTTTCTCTAAGTCTAACGGAAGCAATTCTAGTACCAGCGATGCTTTATAAGCATGGAAATGAAGCTGCAAAATATTAGTTCAAATATAACAATTATATTTAATTTAAGATACCTACTAATCAAGTAAAGCAGTAATTTCACATATCTACCTGTTCGTTGAGCCAATTGTCGAATAGGCTTTGTAGGACTACGTTCCAAGTGTGTACGGACACTATCGACAGTTTCTTCTGTCAAAACTGTTGGTCGCCCTGGTGATTTGCCCTTAGATACTCTTCCAGTATCCCAGAAGCGTTGGATAACTCGATATATATGACGAACTAGCGTATCTCTATGAACTTGTTCATCTGGGAAACGAATGATAAATTCTTCAACACACGGGTTCACAGAATATATCCATTCATCATAGGCAGTGCGTTTGCCGCTGCGGAAGTAAGATTCCACAATAAACTTCTCTTGCTCGAGAGAGTAAGGCATTGTAGAAACTGCGGGAAATTTCGTTTTTGGTCACCTAAAACACAAAATCTAATATATATTCGTTCTTTTTATGATTGTGATACTTACTAATCAATGTCAGAATAATGACTTCGCTGCCTTCATAAGCACAATTATTTAAAGTATTATTATTATTATAAAGATTTGGTTTAAAACGAAAAAGATTTACTGAAACAAGTAACGGGCGCATGTGGACGAATTTATACAAATCTGTCATAATAAAACAGGCATTTCAGTAGGTTCCCTATAAGGCTAACTTCACTTCACTAATTAGAATCTAATTTTGTGCTAAACATCGCGGAACAATGTTTTGTACCATGACAATCTTTCTGGATCTCTCTGTATCACGATTTCCGTTTCCATTTTGTTTTAGAATATCAAATACTGTATGCGGGTACCGTAATGTGTAAAACAGAGACACAAAGATAAACTAGGGGAATTTCGAGAGTAGGGTCACCAACACTGCTTCGCCTCACAAACTTGCAACTACATACAGGCAAATAAAATGTAAATAGACGTGGCTCTCAAATGAAAATACAAATGCAGTTTTTCAACGATGGTATTAAAACAATGCATTTCGAAAACTGTTAACAAGTTGACTTCTAATTAATGGCAAATTGACCGTTTACGTAATGACTTGGATATGTTACTAATCTAATGAATATTGTACTATTTTCTTTTTACTGAAGAACAATGGATGGGGGTCCAAAACAAGGTGATGTTTTATATGTACTGAAGTGTGAAATTTGCATCGTCGACGGCAGCAGTGTATTCCGCATGGCCACTCGGTCAATGTGAAATGCCCTCTGGCGGATATTAGTTCTTTTCGGAAGCCTCTACTCCTCCCCGAGCCCCTGATCTTTGGGGCGGATGTACTAAATATTTATTTCAACTCCAGCCAACGACAAACGTGGTGGAACGGTGAAGTTATTCCCCTTCAGTTCATGTTCCTATTTCCGCAACTCTTCAAAATTAATGGAAAACGTTCCTATAACAAACAACAGTGTAAATTCAGAGGTATTTCGAGCATAATTTCATAAATTAAATATCTTTCGTAAGATTTTTGTCAAGTACGTCAGTAAGTTTTATTATTGTTGGGTTGCCAGTGGTATTTTAGGTCACGGAATAGTGTAATTTTAGTCGTCCAGTCGCGTCACTACATTTATTCCATTATGCCACATTAATAAATAGGTTTATTCATAAAAATTCATCGTTAAATTATATTTGGAAAGGAATTGTCAAAATTTGCTGTGGATAAAACAATCGCTATCGCGATTGAAATAAAGGTGAAGAGGGACGCCAACAGATTTTCTCACTTTTGGACAAACTTTCATCGAGTTAACTCGTATTTTGGCTGCGTTCTCAGTTTCAAGTGTTAATATTCCGAATTGTAATATAAATTCAATATAGAAGTGAAAGTTGGTGAAGAATAGATAGGTTTCCTGTAAATATAATATAAACACAGAGTTTATATTGACATTATCGTAAAATTCAAGTTACTTTCAATTTTTAGTCTTCATTTCCTTTAGAATTTCAGTAATTGATATTAAAGTGTTTTAGAACATTTCCAAACCATCAGTTCACGTAATTAATCGGTTAATTTTCGAACATTTAATTTTTTAACAATCTACATTTTAAACCATTTCAGTACAGGTAATTGAAATATATCGATTGGCGAGTGGCAACACTGCATATCATCACTTTTAACCTGTACAAGATATTGTAATGTTATAATTTACAATATCAATCGCAGCTGTCACTAGCGGCACATATAGTGAGTTCAGTATGTCTACTTGTTCAACATCAAAATCCCTCTGGCGGCTATTAGCTCTTTCTTGGTAGCTCCAACTGCTTTTGTGGCGTTCTATCGCTGGAGCGTGGGTACTAGAAGATTGTCTTCTGTTAATTTTCTTCACATTATAAATCTTCAAGTTTAATGGAATATTTTCCTACAACAATTGACAGCATAAATTCAATTGTATCTTTAGCAGAATTTTAAAAGTTAAATACCATTCGTCAAGTAATCGACTTGTTCGTCAGTAAATTTTAATATTGTACAGTTGTTGGTGGTGTCAAATGTCATAGAGTAGCATAGATTCTGTTTTCCAGTTGCGTCCCTGCATAGTATGCATTATGCTATTTTTGAAAATAAAAATATTCGTTTTAAGTTTATTATCAAACTATATTTTGGATGGTATAGTTATCCAAATTAGCCGTGATTAGACAATTGCTATCGCGATTAAAATAAAAGAGTGGCGGAGCGCTAATCAATTTCTCACCTTTAGTCAAAATATTCATCCAGGTAATGTGTTTGGCTGTGTTCTCATTTTCTAGGTGTTCAGCGTTTCAATCTAATAAGAATATACGAAGTAAATGTCAAGTTTGGTAGTTTAAAAATACGCAGGGTTCTAGCACGTCACATATAAGCATAGAGTGTGGGAATGGCACAATTCCAGGTTAGTTTTCTCTTTTCAAGTTTTAATGCTAGTAAAATTTCATTAATTGATATTTAGTTTAATTTAAATTGCCGATAGAGTGTCTAGGAACACTCTCGTACCTTCAAACCACACAATTAATTAGTTAATTTCAAAAAGTTAATTTTTTTTAATAATTTCCCTTATATAAAATATTACAATACGTACAATGGTATTGCTCCGACTTGATATGTAGGAGATTGTTATCACTTTACCGCATTTTTTCTAGCAATAGGTTGAATCACTAATCCTTATAATTTCTTATTGTAATAAAATTTATCTTCCATCGCGGAAAGGAGACACATACACACTATATCGATCCATCTGTCATGCATTATTCAGATCTTATATTATTTATAAATAAGAAAATGTGCATTTTCATCATAGACACTCTTGTCTGCAAACGCGAACGGTAGGTTATTATTTTCGTGCAACTACTATGAACGGATATTGTGATTTACTCGTAAAAGACGTCGTAAAAGTGCGTCCCCCACATTAATGCGCATACTTTTTATGTCCGTCGCGCGAATAATGTTGAAAATTTATGTAAATTCCTGTTCAAAATACCGTGCAAGTATTCAGCTTTCTATATGCCGAAGCAAAATAGATTGTTTTATTCTGCAATCATAGTAAACCGTGAGAAGTAGTAGCAAACCAAGTTTAAGAATATGGTAGTATAGAGAAGTGTTCTCGAATTCGAAATCCGAAACATCGTAACGAATTTGATTTCAACATTCGAATTCGAAGTTTGGATTTCAAATTCGAATTTTTAAACCGAACCAAAAGTTAATGCTTGCAGATTTGTTAATCTCTGAACATGTGCTTCTAACGCTTTGTTGCGTTTTTTCTTTAACTGAAGTAGGGATAAAAAAATATTATCCTAACGTAGAAGTAAATAAATTTTCAATCTGTCAAATTTGACAGAAAATGTCATTTTTGTATACTATTACCGTGAGTTTTACAATCCATAGATGAAACAAGCATTGGCAACTTCTATCCATCGTTCGTCTATTCGTTTCAGAACCCACTAAACTACCTCTGTTTGAAACATTAAAGAGTTTCTTTATTCAACGGTGTTGCAACTGTTTACTCATCCAAAGCATCAGGAAAGGCCTATGTTTTCTAAATGTAAAAGTACTGGAAAGGAGAACTACGTATCATATAAAGCGTTTTGTGGGTTTGTGTAAAGGAAGTAATAGATCTTCAAAGATGTTATTCAAATCGGATAAAAATATGAAAAGGGTAGAGTTAAAATTAACATAATTTTTTTTGACCGTCTCGGTTGTCGAATGGTTAGCATACTTACCTTTCGATCCAAACGGCGCGGGTTCATATCCCGGTCGAGACGGTTGCTTTTTAATTACGGATAAAAATTAAAGTATGCCTTCTTCTCAGACAAGGAAGTGAAATCGTAGGCGCCGTGTCAATACGATGTTTGGCAGGTTAAAGATCCCTACTAAAGGTTGGAACACCTCTGGATTCGGCAATATTCTAGTCGGGTCAGCTAATGATCATAGTAATCGATGCCTAGAAGTGCAAGGTGCAACAATAACTACAACATAATTTTAAGTATGACAATTAACATAATTTTAAATGAAATAGTTCACTAAAACCCTTACCACAACACTTAATTCGTACTGGACGCACGTTTCGATAGCCAAGTTATCATCATCAGCAGCAAGACTGAACTGTTCAGTCTTGCTGCTGATGATGATAGCTTGGCTATCGAAACGTGCGTCCAGTACGAATTAAGTGTTGTGGTAAGGGTTTTAGTGAACTGTTTCAGTGTTCCAGTGCCACAGTTTTAGAGTATCCGTTTAGTGTGATAATTTTAAATATTTGTTTTAAGGTGGACATCAATAATTGTCATTATAGGTCATTATTTTTCGGAAAGCAAAACACTGTTGTATAGTATTATCCTTCTTTAATAATATTAAAGGTCTTGATCTTGATGAAATTGGATTTTGCTCTTGTTTTTGTTTTTGTTTCATTATGCCTCACAGCACCAATAATTGTCACCACGAAAATTTCAAATGTCCAAGAGTTGTCACCAAAACTAACGTTGAGTAGTATTTTTTAACATTCCATAAAACATAAACAACGCACAGAATGTTTAATCAGAAAAAAGAAACATAAATATAGTTTTTTTTACAGATTAACTTTATGTGATGTGTTTCAACAGTGTTATCTTTTGTAAGTAATCTTTACATAATTACTGGTTCACTGACAATTAGTGGTGCCTACCCTACATCTTCATCTCAACAGGTTATTAGTAGTAAATGTCTTGCAAAATGAAAACTCGAATATCAGACTAATTAGCTGTATCTATGTAATTTTCTTGTATTTTAATAATAATAATAATAATAGTAATAATAATAATAATCTTTATTGACCAACAGAAATACCATTTGCAGGACAAATACAGATATAAAAATACGTAAAAAAGTGATGGAAGGATGGTAAATACAAATGTTTCCAAAATAAAAAAATAAATGAGACACATAAAAGATTAAACCATGAAGATATAAAATGATATCGGAGAAATGGATCCGCGTAAAATTTATTACAATTACTCGCCATGTGGTACAGAGGAGCTTTCATTAGCGTACTGGTTCTTGCCTTAGGGATTAGGAAGGTGTGGAAGGTCCGCATTAAATGTGTCAGCACTACAAAATTTATTTGGGCTAGCAAATAAGGATCAGTTGCACTATAAATTTCGCACTTTGTTTCTCTCTTCTGCTACTAAGTAAATTCAACGAATGTCGATCCAAGAGATTGCTATAATATTTCTTTCTGGGCATGAACCATCACCCTTAAATGATAAGTATTTTGGAAATTGTCTCTGCACACGTTCCACGGAAAGCAGAAGGTGCAGATAGTGTAGATAGCATACAACGCTAGCGTAAATTATTTTTGTTGTTCATTATTATATCCTGCATGTCATACGTTCTTTCTTTGTTCTCGTTATTATTTTCTCTCATTTTAACTTTTGTTAATTATTGTTATTTCTTTAATTTAACGAACTATATTGCAATTAATTAATTATAGTAAGTTTGTTTAAATGTGTTAGTATTTGATAAACAATATGTCTGTTTTTTAGGTTTTTATGATGGCTTCGGCAAGAACCATGCAAAAATGTTAATATCATGCAAACCTGGCAACAATTGCCACCTTATTTGCCATGGTTGCGCAACAAATTGTACAATAATTTACATCATATTATCTTCTGTTAAAGCAGTTCGTCCTGTAAATTTTATACTATCTAGAAAATTTAAAATATTTCCGGCTGTATAAGAGCAGTGTTCATTATGTTCCTTTGTAGTATTTGTTGCCAAATTCATGGAATATTAAAATTAGATACTCAATGTTTATCTTACGTGGTACCGTACAAAATAACTCTCTAAAGGCCAGATTAAAAAGAATAGCAAAAAAACTGAAATTGCAATGCGATTTTGATACCACACTCTCTCGGGATGAGACTTCTGATTTTAGTGTTTCACAAGAGTACCTAACAGATTGTTCAGATTTTTGATGTTTTTTTTGCTTGTCTATTTCTTTGCTTATAACTCTATTAATCATTCATTGGAATGCACAATCAGCAGTTGCTACAAGGATTCATTTGGAGTATATAATGATAAAATATAATGCAGATATAGTAGTATTGTGCGAAACATGGTATAAACCACAGCAAAATGTGTTCTTCAAACGTTATGATGTCATTAGGGAACTTTTCTCGTAGCAGTGTCAGTTCAACTGCCGGTAAATGTAACATTTTTGTTGGGTCTAAATAAAAAACAGTTATGATAGATTTATATTTAAGCATAACGTCTATTTCTGTTCTCTCAACAGATCGTATTATCTGACTGCTGGCAAATGGGCATTGATCCCGCAGGCTATCAAAAAAAAAAAAAACTGACAAATTTAAACAAACCTACCGCAACTAATTAATTATAATAAAATTCGGTGAAATAAAGTAGAAACAACAATTAACAAAACAAGTTAAAGTGACATAAAATAATAACGAGCACAAGGAACGAAAGTATGACAAATCCAGGTTATAATACCAATGAATAATAAAAATAATTTTGCTTTTGGAATTGAGATTTGACAGTTTGGCAATTGTTATGATTGCTTTGCTTAGCAACGAGCTCTTTAGATCAGCTGGGTGTCACGTGAAACAATTTGGCGCTCTTTCCTAGCCACCTTTGCGTAACAAAAACAGATTACCAAAACCTTTATTGTTGCATATCGTCATATTCCTTAAATTAAAGTATAACATACGTGGTATCGTTGGATTCGCCCGTCGATTACCTTTCCAAAGATGTAAAAATGTACAGGGTATTCTATTTAAAATAAGAAAGTTGACGTCACTTCCGGTGACACCGGAAATACAATTGAACTGCCGATAACACAAAAACCTATTTTTCTAAAAACTCTAGCTTCTGTCGTTCAAAAGTTAGCATGAGCGGGACACTAGGTCCGCACTGTATACATATATTTATACATTTTTGGCTCCAAATGTTGGGTGTATATTTCACACTGCATAATACCAATATAAGGAGTGAACTCAATACTTTTTGAGAACCTCCAACTTCGTCTTATCTTACTCCGGAATTTTATTTGAAGTAGCTTAGGTAAGTCGAACTAGAACGCCTTAGAACGGGGTTGTCCTAGGTACGTAGAGAAATCCCAACCAAAATTAACTAATTCAACCGTAAGGCTGGTGTATTTCGCTGCTTCTATTCGGTTTTACCTGTGACTGTAGAATAATTTACACCAGCGGATTTAGTTTGATGTAGTTTTAACAAAAGACGGTTGCATGTGGTTTAGTAACGCTCGTCAAGTCCACCAGCATCACACCACTTTCCGCTTTCTGCCTGCATCCTTGCAAGAAAAGCTAGACCCGAGACGTGGTTACGGCCGTTTTACGATCGCTCACTCACCCCACACTGCGTCCCTCCTCAAATGACAAGCACATAACGCGAAACAGTGCAAAAAAGACATCATAAAACTTGTCGCATATGAATCGTGAATTACTGGTTCAAACATATAAATTATTCGTAACGTCCTCTTTAGCCGTGATGCGCGGTGGTCCGACTTCCTTTGTCATAAAACTATAACGCAAAAGAGGGAAATTATATGTTCGGCGGCATTAAAGCTAAGATACAGTTTCCGATAAGTTTCTTTTAGATTAAAATTTATATTTTAGAATAGGTGTGCAAGGATGTATGTTATGGCGAAACGTAAATCTTCATTCACACCTTGGATTATACAGGCTATAAAAAGAATATAAAACGACTTTAAATTTTCCGGAACCTTTCCTTTCTTTGATAAAATGTCTTCTTGCAAATAAAATATTCTGGCATTTTTGTTATGCATTGTAAACTTTAGGATCTATACGTCCATCAACCTTAAATTAACATTAAAGCTTCTTACTCTTGGCCGCATTGCCGCGAAAGCCTACGGACCAAATTATTTCAGTGGGTCTTCAAAAAACTTTTCTTCCGAAGAAAAACGCTATCCACTTTTTGGACTTGGCGAGCTTTGTGGACTGTGCCATTGCACGAAGCGAATGGCAATTTTCAATTCTTTAATTGTTTCCTTATAGACCTTCCCTATTATTGTAGTGCCTTTCTCTATATATTCAATTAGCAATATTCCTTCTGCATCGCAAAACACCGTGGCCATCAGTTTTCCTGAAGAAGACTGCGTACTTGCTTGCTGGATTCTTGTTTTGTCGGTCTGATCATCCGTTCCAATCTTTGAAAAGTGATCTTGGTCGTCAGCCAATGCCGCCAAGTTCTCCTCACAAATTTGTTGACACATTTTTTCTTCAAGAGTAAGCAATTTCGGAATCCAAGCAAGCACTGTCTTCGTATCTAAATTTCAATGTAAGATTCTTAAAACTATGGCTTCTGATATCCCTATTTCAGCAGCAATTATTGAAACCCTTAATCTTCGATCTGCTAGGACCGGTTCTTCAACTTTCTTGATGTTTTCATTGGTTCTTGCTTCAACAGGCCTTCCGCATCTTGGGTTATCTCGACTTGACACATTGCCCCATGGAATCGACCTTGTAAAGAAAGGTATTGAAATTCTTCATACCATAGTTGCTATTGTTGCTAAATGTTTTCTTTGGGGTGGGTTATCCATGTAGTAAATGGAAAATCCTTAACCCAAAATATGACGATTTAACTTAAAACACTTTTGATAAAATATTCCTTCTAACCGAGTGTTTTACCTAAAAATTTAAAAATGATTTTATCCCACTGTTATGATACTTTTTAATATTTTTAGTCCATACTTGGCAGAAAGATTATGCATGTCAGAGCACTTTAAATTATGGTTGGAGATAGTTCTCTCTATTGGTACGGTACGGTAGTAATAGAGACTTTCACCCCTCTACATTTTACGCCACTGTCGTAAAATGTCATCGTTATAGTAGCATGTGTTTTTTTTTGATTCACCATTATTTCTTAAGTAAATATTGTCCTTTTGTCTCATTGCGATAGGGCAGGGTCAGTAGCTTCCATAAACAATTTAATTTTGTTACTTATTTGCATCTCACATGAGTTTTGATTTCACTAAATTTGATCATAAAAATTAATAAACCAGTATAAACCTCTCATATCTAAGACACATTTTACAAAGAGAATTCGAAAATGTGAAAACGTCAGTAGAGGAAATTGTTGATTATTTTTATTTTGTGTTATAAATAGTTCAAGTATTTTTTAAACCTAAATACGTTTACCTTTAATCGTTTTATTCTACTGAAATTGTTAAATAAAACATCCCGTATTTCGGTTAGAAGGAATATTCTATCTAAGTGCTAAGGGTAAATCGTTATATTTTGGGTCATGGATTCTCCAGTCACTATTTGGACAATTATTAATGAAACATCCTGTATAAGTAAGCTAAATGCATTGTATGATGTTTTATTAATTTACTACATACTAGGGTACGTAAGGATTCATTTATACTCGCGAGTCCCATGCATATCTCGAATAATGTTGTCGCTTGTGCTGGAGCGTCCTTGATTCGCTTTGCGCGCTCCCCACCTTATACTTTCATAGCGGGCAAACGTTGTAACACTGTCTATATATTTTAGCGGTTCACTTTACTACGGAACTTACGAACGCGGTATACAATTGAAGGGACAATGTTATTGATATATGGGAAAATATAGCAAATGTTCAGCTTCGTCGTCAAGTTCCATCACTTTCCTTAGTGAGGGAATACTCAAGCTCGATATGTATTAATCTGAAGTATGTATGTACGTAAAGTAGAGAATGGAAAAGATCTTCATTTATAGCAGCGTTTGAACATTTTCGGGCATGGATGCAATCTGTACTGCCGGGTAAAGTTGTCCAATCGGCAAAATTGAGTTATAATGTATAATATTTGCACAATGAATTAGCGTTATGTGAACAGATGAAGGCATAATACCAACCACATTTATTTCTATAAAGTTCCGCAGTTTTAAATGAAAATTCTCCAAATTTCTTGAGGTTGATCATTCTACTGCAAGCTATGGTTTGTAAAATTATATGAAGTCTGTGTATTATATAAGCCCTCGTCGAGTCCAGTAATTGCAGGTGTACAACTGAAATTAGCAAAGAAACGCCTTCCAGTATTACGGTCATTATTGTTTCCACTACCTCGTCAAGGTTTATCTACAATTAGACCTAACTCACTACAAAACCTTTTCTGGACAAGTTGTTTCTTCATTTGTTTCTCTCGGTTCTGTTCTCCTGTCATTGCAAACCACTTTTTAAAGGATAAATTATAGGAAATATGAAGAATTATTCCCATAGAGGACATTCACGCAGGTCATTTAGAAAGCTACTATTTGCAAGAAGCATTAGGTGTCGTTATATACCTTAATTAGGATATCGATATCAATAAGAGAAATAAATATTTTTTAAATTGATTAAGTGTGGTAAGTAAAAGCATAAATGAAAGTTTTGTAAACAAAATATGCGGTTCTCATCTGATTACTTATATTTATTTATATCATTATATACTAGAGAACATATCTTAGTTACATTTATAACCCTCCAAAAAGTGTTATAGTGTGTCTACAGCTAGAGCAGGGATCATTGTGGGGTATAGCAGAAGTTCTCCGAAGAGGAAGAGAAACTCGAGATCCATCAAAATTTACAAATATAGCAAAATTTATAAATGAGAGCCCCAGGAGATCTTTTAAGAAAAGCGTTAAAAACTTTGTTGCACCTCTCCGTGATGTGTGGAAATACAAACACGTGAGTTTAAGATATTGACAATTTATTTAAAAAGGAAAAACTTTATATAACGAAGATTTGGAATTTCCATTGTATGTAATTATATTTAAAATAAAAAAAATAATGTTGTTACTCCAGATATTTTTCTTTGAAACCTGTGTCCTGGGCATCGTCTCTGGGCAGGTGGAGGGGGTGTTCCCCGACACACGGCTCTCTCAGATCGTAGTTCGGTAAGGGTCCGCCACCACAGTCAGAGTAATTGTTATTGGATTTATAAGTACCTAGAAAAAAACAGCAAAACGGAAGCTAAGGTGGGTGAAATCAGGGAAAAAAATACAATAAGAAGTGTTCAATAAATATAGAAAAAGAAAAAAAAAGCGAAATGATGATCAAACCAAGAGAAAAGAAGAAAAAACTATTTAACTGGTAATTTACGAGGGACGTTCAGTAATTAATGAGACAAATGGCTGTGGAAAAAAAAAACTATTTATTCAAGGACAATGAAATTTACACCACTTTTCAATGTAGTCTCCACCAACATTTAGGCACTTCTCCCATCGCTTTGTAAGCTTTCTAATTCCATTGCTGAAGAATTCTTGACCTTGGCGTCCGAGCCACTTGTGTACAGCTCATTTGACCGCTTCATTGTCTTCGACCTTGGTGCCGCGTAAAAACTCTTTGAGCGGGCCGAACGGATGAAAATCGGACTGTTCGAGGTTGGGACTGTAAGGAGGATGTGGCAACACCTCCCAACCCAGATTTTCAATCATCTCTCGCGTTTTATGGGCAGTATGGGAGCCGGCGTTATCGTGCAGCAGAATCACACCTTTTGAGAGAGCACCCTGGCGTTTTCTTCTTATTGCAGGTTTCACTTTATGTTGAAGCAAGTTATAATAGTACTCACTGTTCACAGTACGCTGTCTTTCTAAATAGTCATAAAAAATTGGACCTCGAGAGTCCTAGAAGGCCGTTAACATCACTGGCAAACGCGAGAATTTTGAATTTTGTCTTAGCGGACGAATCCGGATGTGTCCATGCAAGACCTTGCCGTTTGGGTTCAGATTCATAGTGGTGAATCCACGTTTCATTGCTGGTTATAACACGGTCTAGAAAGTCATTACCTTCCGTTAAAAACCGTCGTTTGAGTTCAGAACAAATGCGAACACGGGTGTCTTTATGGACTTGAGTCAACTGTCTTGGAACCCATCTCGAACACGTTTTGCGATAATTCAGCTTGTTATAAATGATGAATAGACAGTTCCAACACTAACATTATACAAGTCAGCTATTGTCACTATTTTTATACGCCTGTCATCGAGAATAAGGTCATTTGTGCTATTTTGTAGCGCATCGGTCGACACTTCAACCGGTCGCCCGGCTCGACGAATATCGGTGACACTTGTTCTGCCCGATTTAAACTGTTCAATCCACTTGTACACGTTTCCGCGGCTAAACACTTTTCACCATACTGTTTCAACATTCTCGAGTAAATTTCGGTCGGCTTCACATCTTCGGATAATAAAAATCTTATCACTGAACGTTGCTCTTCCACCGCACACATTTCGAGAGAAACCGATATTTTGAAATGAACAAAAGAGGTTATGTTTGCTTTTATTTCTTTCAAACAGCTGACCCAATTTGTACCTAGGTTGCCAACTTGACCCACAGAAAGTTTTATCTAATAATATTCAGTAGTGTTCCCGCTAATGCAGTTTATCTCGTTAATTACTGAACGTCCCTCGTATTATTTAATGTGTAGTGCCCAGTAATTCTCCAAAAAAATATGGAACCTATAAAAGCTAAAGATTTAATATTCAATGCAAAAAAGAAAAAAAGAAAGAAAAAAGATCTTCAGTAATTCGCCAAAATTACAGAAATGTGAAAACTTTTAAAATAGGTGGTTAATTCTAGATAGTGCACCAAGTGCAACACGTGCACGAGGCTCGACGAAAAGAGACACATGCGATAAGGTAAAGATAGAATTCGGCAAGAGTGATAAGATAAAATTTACAAAATTTATGCTGCATTCGAGGTAATCAAGCACCTTCACAAAAAGACACCTCACGTTTGATCCTGTTCAGAGCTCGTGAGAGAAAGGGGCGAAGGAAGATTTCATTCGGTCGAAAATACGTAAAAATCATACGCAATAAAAAATAATTTAAAAGGTACTCTCAATGTTGCAACAAATCGAAATAAATATTTGCGCCTGTACACCGCCGTTCAAAATAAGCAGACCTCGTAACAATAAAATTGTTACACAATAATCACACTAACATCAATTATATTACTTATTACTACACTCATAATTTGTGAGTGATAGTGCCGCAAACATGGTTTCTGTAGGCTAGTCTCTTAAAAAGCATTCTGTTAACTTGTTACACATTACGTGTAAAATTCATGCTCTCAATCTTATGGCAGATGGTATCGGAAAATGTTATCCTGAGGTAGACGCTTTAATAGCGCATACAAAAGCAGTGTTTGTCAAATCCCCGAAACGTACTCGCGAATTTCACAGACTGCCCCCGTATATCTGAGACACCAGAACCTATTCTTACACGTTGGGGTACTTGGTTAAATGCTGCGTCTTATTATCATAAATATTATGAGAATATTAAGAACGTGGTTTTACAATTCGATCCAAAGGAAGCTGCCGCTATCAAGAAAAGCCAGTCGAAATTTCAAGATAGTCGGGTTAAAATGGATTTAAAAATTATTCACAACAATTACTTCGGACTAGCGGAGGCAATAAAAAAGTTACAAGATCCTTCGGTGTCGTTAGTGGAATCTGTGCAAATAGTGCAACATGTTCACGCACAGCTGTGCGCGATAGAAGACGCAAAAAATGTTTGTGTTCTAGAAAAATATGAAAGTGTTTTAGAGAAAGATTCTGATTTTGGCACATTAAGACACATTTGTGAAGGTGCGTCAACAGAACCGTTAAATTGTTTCAAAGAATATTTTAATTAGATGTAGAACGTTCGTTCTCTGCATATAAACACATTTTTTCCTCGCGCCACACTCGGTCTGTCGAAACAACTGTTGAAACTTATCTAATGTTGCAGATATTTAACAGACATTATTCACATTGCGATTTCACGGAGGACTCTTAAAATGGTAAGTGTTTGAGCACGCATTATTTTATTTTTATTTAACAACTACGCGAAAGTATTTACGACAGCAAACATCTACACACAATAGCTCTATTGGAACCCGAGGCCTAATCCAAACAATGCCGCTGCCCGTTGGCGCGCGTGGCCAACTCTACTTATTACACACGTGCATTACGTATGTATTAAAACATTACAACAGCACCAAATGCGGTTTAGTGTATTTTTTTTCTAGCTTAGGCGCAAAAACGTGCAATTTTTTTTTACCACACCATGAGTGCCAAAAGTTAAATTCATTAATTATTTACCACTATAACTGAGCAGGTTGACTTACATTTAATTTTAGATAATTTGAGGTACTTTTCCGCTGCCCACTCTCAACCATCCTTGTAATACCTTATCTTAAAGCATTTTTTATGCTGAATTTAACAAAAAACAAAGTTCAAAATGTAATTCGTCGTAGAGGAGACCACTGTGATCGTATTTTCATACTGCATACAAGGCATAGTAATGCTGAATATAAGTACGTGGCCCCTTTTCCACTTTGAAAGCCGAACACAGCGCGTCCAGTAACTTATGACAGCCCATCTATCATGCAATGTATGTGTGCCCAAGATCTTGGATCTCAATACATAATAGAGAGAGATAAATTAAAACATATATGCTATAAAGAGAAAAAATGGAACGCTCCATCAGATTTTACGCTTCCTTTTAAGGTGAGGACAGGTTATACCCCACTTCATAAGTACCAATGCCTGCCTAATCTTAATTACGATCCCGTGTTAAATTAGGGTATTATTATAAATCTTTATAGGTTTTTCGAAAACATGTGTTATCATGGAAGTTACTTAAAAAAGTTTTGCCAGCTTTGGTAAATAATATTTAATATATTATTTCCATCAAAAATAAAAATGAACTGCAACACTTATGCCGTAATTAATTTTCGTTGAAACTTTCATAAAAAGTCGTTTGCAATTAGGGTACTAAACGATACCACGCAATTTAAAGTTGGGTTGTTAAACCTTAGGAGATAGAAGGTTGGCAATGGAAAATATCTTCTACAGCCGATTAAAAATAAAAATTGGCTTGTTTGGGCTTTTTCTAAAACAATTGGTAGTAATTAATTAATGAATCCTATTCTGGGCTATTCTTGGGAAAGTATAGCGCGAACCAATCCATCGTAGGTACATACTTCACTGAAGTAGTTTGGTGTCATAAATATGCAATTAGATATGTTCCTCAACGATGGAGGAGTTCCCAAACATCGTTGTTGAGTCTCTCTAATTTACACGAACGACTTGCTTCTTGGCACCACTACTAAAGCTTTAATCCAAGACAATTACTGTTTCAATTATCCGCAATACAATAACTGTTTTAAATCAAAAGGAATATTTTTTTAGCGCTACTTTCTCCACTCAAGAGTACTTAAATAATTAAATAATTGTATTACTCTGTTTAAAACATTTCTTAACATGATTCAAGAAAATCTTGCAGACAATTTGAAGAAAGCGATTCTTAGCATAGGCAAATGGCCGTTATAACAGAAAACAACATTTTCTTAAGGATAATAAATATTCTTAATTCCAGAAAGCATTTAGGTATTGTTCATAAAACAGTAGTTTCATTTTCTTAATATAAAGCATGTATTTACTAAGAATTCTTGAAATGCACATTATTTATATGCACATTATTAATTGCGCTTACTTTATTTAAAACAGTACGACATATCCGTATATAATGCAGTAAATTATTCACATTGCCTGTGATTTTAAAAAGGCTAAAGTGCAAGTTACCTACAGAATAATGTTCAAACAAAAGTGAACTTAATGTAGAAGTACACATGCAAAAAGTGCCTACAAACAATAATCAAGACAATATGCTAACAAATAGCTTCTGATATTGATGGAATCACTACCGACAAAAATAATGCGAGAAGAGAAAAGCATTAACGCTTCTTGGTCCTGGACTCTTTCCTCTTACATCTCTCAGTTTATGCCACTAATATTCAAAAACAGCAACTGAAATATTTTCTGGCGCCACCTAGTGCCAGTATAGTCATGCCATTCTAGATAGTAGCGACGGAGCTGGAATACAGATACCATACTTACCAATACAATGATATAACCTTTAAGGCACAACATTTCATAAACATTTTCGAAAGATATCAGTTAATGTAATATATATTTTTTTTATTACTATTTACCAGAATATATAATAAGTAATAATAAAAAAGGGATAAATAAACTTAAATATTAATGCATTCATTTTTTTTTGTAGTAATATGTTTATTTAATGCAATAAAAATTACATTAAAAGTCAGGTAATATACATATATATAAAATACATATAAAAGAGAAAAAAAAAGTATACAAAGGTGTATAGGGCCTTTCTGTCAAAATATAATACAAACATATAGCACAAACCTAAACATAAGCTCAGGATTAATAATTTAAAAAGTCATCCACACTATAAAAAGCATTGTCTAAAGGAAATTGTTTAATTGTGTTCAAATAATTACTTTGGGTTTTATTATTAGCGTCACACAATATTGTTTGTAATTTATTGTGTATTTTCGGACCCCAATAATTGATGTACTTTTGGGTGGTCGTTAAACGATGATACGGCACTTTCAGTAAGTCTCTCCCGCGCGTAACGTATGTATGCGTTTCACCACTTTTTGTGAAGTTTGTTATATTTTTTGATTATGTATGTTGCAGTCTTGAAAATAAAGATGGAAGGTAACGTAAGTATTTTTTCACTAATGAAATATGTTTATTAAACCTTTATTAAACTATTATTAAACTACATGAAAATAATCCCTATAAACATTATTAAAGAAATAATTTAATTACACTATAACATATATGTATATATAAAAAAAAAACACTTTTTCGTTAATTCATTCATTTGCTCCTAATTTTAATTATTAACTTTAGGTTTTTTTCCGTTATTGTAATTTTTCTTTAATCGGATATCCTTGTAGCTGGCCTGATAATGTGTTTTCTGAACACGAAACCGGTAACCTAAGTTTTTAATAGAACTTTGTGAGATCTAGACCATTTTTTCAATCCTGCCTTTAATATGAATATTTTCTTAACTTAAAACTAAATAATTTACTTGGAAGAAACATTTTTCTGTCTTGGATTTTCTTGATTTTCTAACCCTAAGAAAATATTTATTTAATATAAATAAAATTTCGTATCAGTATTTTCTTGGTTATTATTTCTAGGCACTTTTTTCAGATGTACTTCTACATTAAGTTCACTTTTGTTTGAACATTATTCTGTAGATAACCTACCTTGGCCTTTTTAAAGCAATGAGAATGGTCTACTGCATTATGTACGGTTATGTCATACTGTTTTAAACAAGGTAAGTGCAATTAATAATGTGAATATAAGTAATATGCATTTCAAGAATACCAAAACGCTTTCTTGAATCAAGAAAACTATTAACTATTCTTAAGAAAATATTGTTTTGTGTTATAGCGGCCATTTACTTATACCAAGAGTCGGCTTTCTTCAAATTTTCTTGAATCAAGCGGAGAAAGATGCTAAGAAAATATTTCTTTTGATTTAAAACAGTTATTGTATTGTGAATAATTGAAACAGTAATTGTTTTGAATTGAGGCGGACAGTCTTGATACAGTAAGCGTTTCTCTGCGTGTAAATTGGAAAACCCTTGATCACATTAATTTTACTAACGGGTGGGAGGGAACAATGTCACTAGGTATTGTCTAAAATAATAAGTGGATGGTTATAAAGTGATTAATTTTCGCTAACTGCTATTGAGTTAGTTATTATTGAGTATGCTGAAGAGAGAGAAAGTAGATATCGAGAGTAGAACCAGAATTTTTAGTTTACACGAAATCAGTGTATCCAATCTTCAAATTGCATGGTAAGTAGTAAGTTTCTGAGTATTGTGTGCGCCAGACAATGAAACGAAATGAAGAAACAGAACAAATATAGAGCCACAAACGTAGTAGACGACCATGAGCTACTACAAGTATCGAAGCTCAGTATGTCAGATTAATATCTTTACGAAATCGTCGTCTTACTGAAGCGCTAATCCCATGGTAGTTCAGTTGATTAATAAGCGTATGTATGGTGAAATGTCGCTTGGTGGAAGCAGGTTTAAGGGGACGTTTAGTCATTCGGAAACCTTGCTTAACAACCGCCCGTAGAAAGAAAAGACTTAAGTGGGCTAAATAAATAAATTTTTAAAGAAAGAGATGCTATACCTACAAAGATGGATTTCCACAGCTATAATACTAGAAGTAAGGGCAATTTACATTTACCTGTAAGCACGCTTTGCGTTGCGACTCGTAGTGCCTACCATTTGGGAATAAGAATTTTCAATCACCTACCTGTTTTCATTAAAACTGCATTGACATTAAAATCAGTCCGCAAAAACCTGAAATGTTATTTAGTAGACAGTATTCAATTGACGAATACTTTGCTGCTTAATGTAACACCTTGTATGCAATTTTTATTTTTAAATTTACATAGCATTGTTATGTACCTTGCTTTAATTTTTCTTTAATAATTATTATTTCTTCCGTTATTGACTTTTTTTCTTTTCTTGTTGCTTTTTTTTGACTTAATTATATACAGTTGTATGTGTCACATAATTCAATAAATAAAAATAAATACCGCGAAAGTTGAAGACAAGGCTAATGGAAGTGATCCGATGAAAAAAGATTTGAGCTGCATTGTCCCCAGAACGTGATGTAATTAGTGATGAACCTGCAAAGGCAACCAAGAATTTTTTGAGGAACGAACTCAGACAGGCATTCTTACATTAATGGAGTGTCTACCACTGAGTCCGGTTTGCAATCTTATAATTATATATTTAGCATGTTTGATTTCATTGATTAATTGCATTGCTAGAAATTTCCTAGCCGTATTTGCGTAATTACAATAGTTTAGTTTTCTTTTCCCCCTTCATACATAAGAATGAAATCAGATAGGATAGTTGAGTCTGAGAGTGCATGTAGGAGTTTCAGCACCATTGAATCGAAACTAGGTCCACAGCACTAACAAGGGAAGGTCTCCAGCCTGAAAATTCGAAAAAAATTGAAACTTCGCGGTTAGGTAGTCCACTATGGCAGGTGTACAGCGACACTTTCATTTTAGGGGTGAAACACCCCTTTCGTCGATTTTTAGTTTTCTTGCAATAACTCAGCAATGCGACGAGTAGAAAATTAAAGTTACATATCAAAATATTCCTCGTTTTATTGCCTATCAAAATATCGGTAATTTGAACCCTTCATTAATAAAGAAATATAGGTACCCCCCTCCTTAGGGAACACGCTGATTTCAGATGAAATCACATCCAGGTTAAATGGCTTCCTAAACCGTATAAAACCCACCCAATTTTTTTTTCAAATAATTTATCTTAGGGGAGACTGTGGGCATATTAAATTATCAGTATGTTGTGAATATTTAAAAAGTGTCCAAAACTGTAGTTAAGCAGTCTACTGTAGCCGATGTAGAATGATATTCTTTTCGGCAATGGGATCCATTTTAGGGATGAAGCACCCGTCAAAAATTGCATCGATTTTAAGCTTTTTCGATGTAACTCTGTAATGTGAAGCGTGAGACATCAAAGCTATATATCAAAATATTCCTTGTTTCATTGCATATCGATATATTGCTAATCAACCCCTTATTAATAGATTATCTGGATCACCACAGAGATTTATGCGTATTTAATAACATTTTTATCTACTTATATGGATTTGCAAGGAAATTATATTGAAATTAGATAGAATTTTGTAATTCTAGGATTTACTTGAAACAATGGTGTTGATGATGTGTATTATCCTACTAATAGCACATAAAGTACGTATAACAATAGAAAAACCTTGAATGCTACAGATTACAAGTGCTTTTAGTTTATAATGTAAATAAAACCATATTTCAAACAATATTAATATTAAAGATAAGGAAACATATTTATATTGACCACGGGTGGTATTTCCTTCAGTTGTTGTTTACGAATTAGTACATCAACTTCAGCAAAATGGTATCTGTGTTAACGTGGTACGTTTATTAATGTTAACTTACAATTACGATAGTAAACAGTACACCACGTCAAATATAGCGGAAATAGAGCTGCATAACATACTGCATGAAATTATTACTAGAGCAGTGGAAGAAACAACATTTTCAATGGAAACAGGCTACACCTTAGAGATTCTAAACATATACCGTCCATACGCGACTGAATATGTAGATGAAGAGACACCTCCAACAATTAAGGAGCAAAGAGAATACGTCGAAGAAGAAGATCGAGAATGTACTGTTGACGAGGGAGGAGTTATCGATTTGCAGTATAAGCAGGACGCTGTTAACTTCTGGAAAAGTGGTAAGAACAAACGTTTAAAATTTGAATCAGTGAAAGCCAGATATAGAAAGGTTACGTCTTTATCCCAATTGTATAGATGGGAATCTTCATTACAACAAGGTGGTACTAGACGAGAAAAACTAATACAAATATTGGACTATGTATTTAACAAATTTAGCGATGCTATGGACTCGAGCGCTATAGTTCATGATATGGACTTACGGAACTGGGCAATTGAAGCTAAAGAAAGTGTTGGCCTGGAAGATTTAAAGGTATCAATGAAATGGATAAAACATTTCAAAAGAACATATAAAATAGTATCACGAAATATAAACAAATTTATTACTCGATCACATGGTACAGACAAAGCAGAACTTGAGAGAATTGCGTCAGATTTCATCGATATGGTAAAACCATATATAGAAACGTATGGCAGAGAAAACGTGCTCAATGCAGATGAAATCGGATTTCAGTTAGAGCTACACACGTCTCGTACTCTAGCTCCACAAGGTTCTAAACATGTAGAGTCGGTAGTCCAATCTGTATCAGCTACAACGCATAGTTAAACAGTTCTTCCTATAATTTCGGCAGCAGGGCAACTTCTACCCCTATTGTATATTGTCTTCAAGGAACCTGGAGGCAGGTTTGGCCCTAGAGTTCAACAAACTTTATTTCAAGCCAAAAACGTTCGTGTAGCGGCATCGACATCCGGAAAGCTTACGTCTGAATTATTCACAAATTGGTTTACGGATATATATCTGCCAAATACTGGCCCCAAAAGTGTGTTACTATTAGATTCATGGACGGGTCACTGCCCTTCCTCGTTGAAAAAATATATATCCAGTAACCAACAGAAAGATGTCCAAGTACTTAAAATACCTAAAAAAACAACAGGAATAATACAACCACTGGATGTGTACGGTTTTCGTGCCTGGAAAGGATACGTCAGAAAATTTTCCGACCAAATTATGTTGGATAACTATAACGTTGACCTACATGCACGAAACAACATCATTAAATTACAGTCATTAGTTCATAACCAACTGTCTTCTCCAAAATATACGAGTTTATTTGCATATTCATGGTATAAAAGTGGATATGTACATACGAAACCTGAACATTCTGAGCACCCTGTAACTTTTGCGTTTGCCACTTTCCAGGATCAGTACAGTGTCAGATGTTCAGTTTGTGGAGAAAGAGCACGAATACGCTGTTCATGGTGTAATGAAGCCTTTTGCTTTAAACATTTCTTTGATGAATACCATTATCATAGTTCATAACTGTATTACACGCATAAGTATATAGTAATTTCATTACATTTAGGTAATTCTGCATTATACTAACCTTTGTATATGTACTCTTGGATTATTTGTAATAGTGCATTAATGTTACTACATGTACTACATTTTTAAAGTCGATATAGTAATTCGTAAACAACAACTAAACATGTATTCACTTTCAGTCAATTTAAATATATTCGCCTATAATTAAATCAATTTTTGTTTTAATGCCCACAGTCTCTCCTAAGATAAATTATTTGAAAAAAAAATTGGGTTGGTTTTATGCGGTTTAGGAAGCTATTTAACCTGGATGTGATTTCATCTGAAATCAGTGTGTTCCCTAAGGGGGGGGTACTTATATATTTTTTTAATGAAGGGGGTCAATTTACCGTTATTTTGATAGGCAATGAAACGAGGAATATTTCGATATGTCACTTTAATTTTGTACTCGTCGCATTGCTGAGTTATTGCAAGAAAACTAAAAATCGACGAAACTTTGGAGGGGTGTTTCACCCCTAAAATAGGCGCCTTTGCAGGAAACGAAAGTGTCGCTGTACACCTGCCATATTGGACTACCTAACCACGAAGTTTCAATTTTTTTCGAATTTTCGGGTTGGGGACCTCCCCTTGTAAGTCACGTTTTAAGCTAGTCTTAAAAGCAGCGACAGAAAGTATTTTATAATACACAGGTAAATTATTGTACGATGTACAGATAGTGTAAGAAAAGGATCTCTTAAAAAGTGAACGGGTAGTTATGCTATGTACATCACAACGAAATCTTATTCTCTTATAATGGTACGGCGGCGTTTTAAAAGTTATTATTTTATGAAACACACACAAACTCTGTAACTCTCTTCTCTGTTTCATATTAAGCCATCAACAGCCAGATAGTTTATGGGATACATGATCATATTTTCTTATTCCGAAAATGTCTCGAAGACATGAGTTTTGTACTTTCTGAATTCGGTGTTCAGTTGCTTTATCTATTGCCGGATTGTATATTCAGGAACAATAATTAAAATGTGAAAGTGCCAGAGAGTCAGAGAGCGTAAATTATATTTTTGTATTAAATATAGCACGATGCGGGTAAAGCGCCCATAGACTTGAGTATCCATTTTTTGTATATTTATTGATTTGACTACGACATCTAAACGAGTTATCCAAAGTAAAGCCCAAATCGTTCACACTATCAACAACCGGCAAAATCGTATCACCGATTTCAACTATTATGGATTTCTTAAGTTCATTGCAAATTTTTGATTTGCCAAATAAAATAACTTGAGACTTTGATGGATTAATATGTAGGTTATATTGCTTAGAAAAACTGTAGATTGTATTTATATCGGAATTAAGTAAGTTTGTTGCAAGTTGCCATTCATGAGGATTGAATGATTTATATAATTGAATATCATCTGCATACATGTGGATTTCCGACGCGACTTGGCAAATCGCTGGTGTATATGGAAAACAACAAGGGCCCAAGTGTGGAGCTCTGAGGAACACCATGGACTACAGGAAGAGGCGCAGACCGTGACCCATTTAAGACAACACTTTGTTTGCGATCGATCAAGTAACTGCCAACTAAATCTATTGCTTCAGAACAAAAGCCAATGTTTTTCAGAACACAAGACAGCATACTGTGATTGACAGTATCGAAAGCCTTGCTGAAATCCAACAATACCAATATAGTAACAAAGCTCCGATCGCTGGCAGCTATCAAATCATCAGTGACATTCAATAAAGCAGCTTCACAGCCGTAACCGCTCCTGAACTCCGACTGTACCTCAGACAGAATATTATTTGCATTAACAAATTCAAAAATTTGACGAAACGTTGTTTTTTCCAAGATTTTTGATAGTGCGAGTAAGATGCTGATTGGTCTAAGATCCTTAAAATCTTTTGGTTCAGAAATTTTTGGTAATGAAATAACCAAGACATGTTTTCACGTGCTAGGAAATTTTCATGTTAGAATGCAGCTGTTTATAATGTGAGTAACAAATGGTAATATATACGGACAACTCGTCCTAATCATAGTGATATTTAAGCCGGTTAATGTAGATTTAATGTTATTAATTAGTTTTGTAATTGTAGAAACGTCAACGGTATTGAAAGAGCAAATTAATATTCTGTAGCTGTGTGCTTGAGTTCGGGATTGAGTTGACAAACAACTCATTAATTTCATTTACGTCAGAAATGTTAGGGGGAATACCAGATACACTATTACTTCTGCGATCCAGACCTAAATAATGTAAGCTCTTATATAGCGATCTATTAGATTTATCATCCGAAATAAATTGAAAATAAGAACTCTTTCCCCTATGCAATGCAGAAGTTGTAAAATTGCGAAGTGTTTTATAGCGGTCCCAGTGTGACGGATAATAATAATAATAATAATAATAATAATAATAATAATAATAATAATCTTTATTAATCCAAGTATCCATGGATAACAGAATTCGTAAAAAAAAAGTATAATAATAAGGCAAGCAAAAAAAGCTAAAATAAATTAAACTAAACTAAACTAAAGTCCACCACCTCAATTAAACTAAAAAACAAATACAAACATTTAGAAGGAGAAACGTAATTTAAACCCTAATGAATTAGCAAATAGTATCCGCTAAGAAATCACACTGTAGTAGCATTTTTTGGCTAAAAAGTTTTTTACATTTTGCTTGAAAGGTGCTGCGCCTTTTAGGTAATCAGGTAACTTGTTGTATAACCTCCTACCCAAGTGCTGTGGGCTTCTATCGGTCAGATATAAATCGCATTTAGGTATACACAAGTCACAGGCATGGCGGGTATAATATTAATGGATGCTTCTAAAATGTATAAAGATGGAACCATTAAAATTTTTAATGCCACAAAAATCGGTTTACAGGAATCGGTTGAATTTAGGTTTCTGAGAATTCTAATAATTCGTTTCTGTGCAAGGAAAACGATTTTCGCCGAAGGAGATGTGCCCCAAAGTAGGATTCCGTATGCCAGTCTTTATTGTATTTCTACATGGTATACGCTTAATAGTGTATCAGCACTTAAAGTATGTTGAAGACTTCTAAAGAGAAACGCCTTAGTATGAAGGATGTTGCTAAGTTTGGTGCAATGGTGTTCCCACAGCATATTGTCTTATATAGTTACTCCTAAGAACTTTGTACTATTTATCTGCTCTATCGATTTGTTGTCAACTAGTATGTTGGAGTGAATATTTTGAACACGCTGACGAGTATGGAACAGTAGAAAATAAGTTTTGTCCTCATTTAGTTTTAATTTATTAGAAGAAAACCATTGATAGAGGAGATGAATTGCTTCATTGCTGGCCCTTGCTGTTTCTGGTAGACTGTCTTTGCTGAGTAAAACAGTTGTGTCATCTGCATACATGTAGATCAGTGTAGGTCGATTAATTAAGCAAGAAAAGTTTAAAGAATCAAGCAATTCGCAAAAAGCAAAAACAACACGTAGAGGCAGAGTCAAATTTAAAAAAAAAACTTTTTTAAAATTCCTGCAAAAAAGATAAAAATGTTTTATAATCCATAAGGGGTGGGCGATATAATACACCTATACTGATTTTTTATTTATTAATTTGCAACTTTACCCATAGTTGCTCAGTAGAACCTTGAAATTCAATAATAGTGTAAGTCAAATCGTTTTGAATATAGATAAGTAGAGACCGGATTATATGCACAAAAAAAAAAACAAATATGCGCATATATTTTTATTTGGACAGCATTCAAGCATGTCCTCCATCTTGCAGTTACAGGTTGAGGAGGAAGTGGTGTAGTTGGTCCTTGTGCATCTGAATACGTAGCGGTACCTTTGAAAACACTTTCTTCACATTACTAATTAATTCATTGACCAGAAGAAATTGGTTCCGTATTTCTTCAGCAGCCCTGTTAAGGCCATGAGCAAGGCATGTGACATGAAGTAGGTTGGGATAGAACATCTTCAAATTGTACGCAGTTCGAACCATATATGGTGCCGCATCTGACACTAGAAGTAATGCTTTCTCCAAAGGAACTGCTTCTGGCAAAAAAAATTACTTAATCCTTCTTGAATAAATCTTGAAGTTGCTGCATTGTTTATCTTTTCAAGCCGCTTTGAAGAAATTAAATATGATCTATTAGAGATATTTTCCTTCAAGATTCCAATCAGAAGGTGAGCTATGTAACGCCCAGTATTATCCGTTGTCTCATCGATTACTTTATAAAAATGATTGTCTCCGATTAATTTTCTAACTTAAACACCAAACTTAGACTTAAAAGAGTATAGAAAGTGGTGCTCGTTGGAACTCAAACAAGGAGGAAATCTCAATTTTTCTTTATCATGTATTTAGGTGCAAAAATATGAAGGAAACTGAATGTAATTATATAAAGCTGTAGTACATACATATCTGTTGCTGCAATATCCATCATTAAAATTTGGAAAACATTTAATTGAATTCACAAATAAATCACTGTTACTCCGTTAAAGTTTCGGGCGGAACTGAATAGAACTTTTTCTGCGAAGGTAAAGTTTTACTTGCACTCCCGCAGGTGCTTTTAATATCTTTAAACGATAGAATTAAGGGTGCACATTGGGTAAACGGGTTCTTTAGAAATGTTGATTCATAGAATTAGTGTTGAAAAAACAAGATATAATTTTTATTTTTGTCGCCCTAAATGGGTGAAATTGCTGTATGTGCGTCGTTCCCTAATCCTAGGTAATGAAATAGAGATGGACTGTAAGCAAACCCTCATCCGCTGCGATCAAGATGCTGTCGGTGATGAGCAACGTGGTCTCACAACTGTGAACATATTGATTGTCCAAATTTTTTTCAAGGATCTTAGGAAGACAAGATAAAAATCTTATAGGTTTCAGATCTGCAAAACAAGTACGGTCAAGATTTTTCCAAACGGGTAATATATAGGCGTATTTCCAAGTACGGTGGAAAACTCCTTCGAGAATGCAAGAATTAATTATATATCAATTGTTTTAAAATACATGGACAACACATCTTTACCATAATTATATTTAGTTGGTTTGCACCATAAGATTTACTAATAATAGAATTAAAGATTTTGCAATTGAAATTTAAAAGGCGAACCGTTGTTTGTAATGATATTGAGACTGAAGTATTGTATGAGGTTGTTTTTCGTCACCAAATGAAAAGAATGACAATTTATTTGACAAGCAATTCACAATAAATTGCAAAATTACATATGAGACTTTTTATTGCACCACATTGACGAGTGTGCACATTTCTACAAACAAACCATATACTGCATACGGATTGCGTAAACGATAGTTGCCTAATGCCTTTGAATGCGGCAACCAAGTATGCACTAAAGCACTTAATTTGAAAATTTAATCTTGATGCTCGAGTAACCCACGTAAATACATAAGTACTTTGGTAAAATAATGTCTTAGCAGTTCTTGTAATTAATTTGAAAATTTAATCTTCATTTTAGCGGCTTTGTTAATATAATTATTTTTTCAAGGTTTCAGAGAAATAAAAATAAAATTTTTACGTTTTCGAATGCTTCGAACACTTGAATTTTTTTTAAACAATAACATTTTATATGTTACATTGTTTGATTTTATATTTCTAAAATGATAGTTGTTAACATTTTGTCAGCTGTCGAAAAGGCGAATGGGATCTCGTTTCCTAGCAAGGCAACACACACACGAGCATTTTTTGTTTAAATGTAAAAGCTTTTACTATCGTCAAAGTGGATCCAAGTATCCTGTATATATCTATGTTTGAAGCAAATTTAACATTATGAAATAGGATAAGAAATTTTGGATGGTACTTCCATTTCAGTTTTGTCATTGACCGCATTTTTGTGTTTGTTGATTTGAATCATTTCCAGTATACATCTTGCTTTGTAATTAAGTTCTTTATTGAGTAAAGATACATTGTTGAAATTGAAAATGTGTCCCGTATTTATTGTGTATTTTTTTTAACCCTTCAGTGGTGGCGCCCACTTATTTCACATAAACGGTGGCGTATGTTAATGAACTCGTAGTACCATTCAGAACAACTTCTATGTAATACTATTAGTTCTGTTGATTTATTACTGTATTAGACACGTGCTGTTAAAAAATGAAGATATTCTCTCATCTCGTCAGTGGTCTGCAGAAACATTTACACATTATTGCAATTAAGTCTATTACTAAACTCTTGCTACATAATTTAGCAAAAAGAAATACAAATAGCTGCTTTACAACAAAAATGTCATTTATTTTACATATAAGTAATATAAATGCATGTATGTATATGAACTTATCGTCATCAACACACTCACTATGAATACAATTATCACATAGGTGTTACATGTTTTAGGCACAGAAATTTTTTACACTTATTGCAATAATATTTGGTTTTGCTATCTTTCTCGCAAAAGTAACATCTTCTTCTTGTTCCTTCGGGAATTGTTACCCTTAAATCAGTATCTCTGGAGGTGCCAGCTACTTCTTGCTTACGTTGCCGTATTTCACGTGGTAAGTTTTGCCCCCGCGATCGTCTTTTTAGGTGTGCAACAGTGAGTTCCAAAGCAAGGCTTTCTAAGTATTTTCGTTTATTATATTTCCTGCTTCTTCAGGATTATTGGCAGCGTGTATTACCTAAGAGTTTATGCCTGCTATATTCATTAGAGCATAGAAAATAACCACGGACCATCGACGAGTATTACCAACTACATCGTATGTTGCGCAAACTTTATAAACATTGTCTACACCTTTTCTAGAATTGTAAAATGTTATAATTTCTGGCTTATTTTTGGCAGTGCTTGTATCAATTGATTGATGTATCAATGTGATGCATACTCGATACTAGAATAACGTTTCTGTACTTCTTTGGTACAAACATGTCTTATCTCGTTCTAACATTTTTTGGACCGTGATGCTTTTTCCAAACTGTTGTTCCATCTTTACCAACAAATGTCACATTTCGTGACCTTCTTGAAGATGCAGCAGATAATTCTTCAATGTCTTCAGCATCTTGTTCGCTGTCACTATCAGAATAATGTTTCTCGATGTTATCTTCTTCATCTTCATCTTCTGGTTCTTCTACATCTGCGTCGCTCCATAATTTCATTAACCTTGTTTTTTTGGTCTTTGTAATTCAATATCTGTTATTATATATTAATTACATTGTTAGCTACTTAGAAACATAAAATAAAAATTACTTGCTGTTTACGGGATATAACAAAATTTGTAACAGGAATGCTGTCGCCGGGTTCCACAGACTTCCTTCTGCATTAGCAGCGAAGCTATAACACTTACGCCCAGAACACACAGTCACGTATTACTAAACCTTACGATAAGAAGGTACATCTACGGGCCAATGTGTGAAATCGAATTGAGAAGTAATTTAAACAAAAGTAAATGCATTGGGTCTGTGAGACTAGGCGCCACCGGTGAAGGGTTAAACAGTAATGTTGCTTTGGAATTTGTGACTAGGCCGGTCACAGAGAGCTTGGCGACATGTTAAATGTGCACGGGCTACCTCAGCGAATGAGATTATTGATTAATTGCAACAGTTTCTGATCAACCCTTCGCAGCGCTAGTCATAATTATAGAGATAAATATATGTATAAAAATATATCTAACGCACGCAAGAAAAATAAACGACCGTCGGCTAAAAAAGTCACTAAATTTATCAATGAATTTCCAGATTCGAACTATAATGGAACTAAAGTATTGTGCAGAGTTTGCAAAATACCTTTAATGTGCTGGAGCAAAGGCGATTGTAAAAGACCTACAGTGTACAGCACAAAAATGAGAAAAATGGCGGGCCACCTCAAACCCAATTTATGTTGGATTTACTTTTGATGTTTATTGTTTATGGTGTATCGTTTCGCTTACTCGATAATACTTACCATAACGGAATTAAAAGATAAACAGCTGTGGCTATGTATTGGCGAGACGACAAATTATAAAAAAAAAAATCTATTTTGAATATTGCAGCATGAGTACTGTATCCTGTTAAACCGAAATTTGCACTCTTATTAGCTAGCAAAAGACTAAAAAACTGCACTGGCGAATTACGAGCGTAGTGCTAAATACATCACAACAATTTCTTGTCTCAACTAGCCAACTGTTGATGTTTATGAGCGATGGAGAAGTGACTATGTGTGTAGTGTAGGCCGTCCTCTTAAAGAAAAGTGTGAGGGACTTTTACATGTTACGTATAAAGTTCATGCTTTACATCTTGTAGCACAATCTATTCGAGAATGTTACCCGGAGGTGGACGCATTAATAACAAATACAAAAAAAAGTTTTTCCCAGATCTCTCAAATGGACTTGAACATTTCACAAACTTTGTCCCGGTATTCGCGAACCACCACAGGCGATTCTTACGCGTTGGAGGACATGGTTGCAAGTGACTCTTTATTATTCTGAACATTTTCAAGAAGTAATGTCTGTGACTTTACAGAAAGGATTTCTACATACTTCTGTTGAAACAGATTTAAAAAGCATTAGCAACAATTATAAACGATCAGAGAAGAATCTGCAACTCGTGGACATTGCTGCACCGTATAAACGACGCAAAAAACGGTCGTGTTACAGCAAAGTTCGACAGTGTTAAAAAAAATAAATTCCGATTACACGATATTAAAACAAATGTGCGGTGGTGCATCTGCAGATTCATTAACTAACTCTAAGGATTATTTTAATTATGCCTCTGTTACTTCCGTAGATATTGAACGGTCTTTCTCGAAATATAAGAGCATTTTTTCATCACAGCGAACAACCTTCAGCGAGACAAATGTGGAAGCATACCTGACTGTGTTTTTCAACAGTCCTATCCACACTGTTAAGAAGTTACGTTTATTTATTATATTATTATTTATTGTTACTGTATTAAGTACAACAGATTTTTGAAGAAACTACCTTGTTTACTTTTTATGGTTATTACTAGAGCCCGGTAACAGGGAGCCGTGCCATAGCCGTACCTGCCTAGTATACGAAAACAATAGTAAGAAAATAGAAAAAAAATAACAGAACTAATACATAATTATAATATGTGAAAAGTAGTGAAACACTCACCCTTTTAAGCAGCTTTGGCTACGAAACAGTAAAACTAGAAGCACCATTATCAGTATTAACATCATATGGATAAGAGTGGCAAAAAGTTGACACCATTAGATGTGTTTCCACAGTTGTCTCAGTGAGCGATGTTCGCCGTGGTGAGAAAATGAGTTTATATTTTGAAAAAGAGCGTTAAACATCTACCGATGTTATACATGCATGATTAAAATACTCTTTGTACTTAGTCAGTGGATTATTCGATACACCATCCCAAATTTGTTTTAGTGTGCTAAAATCGGGATCTTTCTGTAGCACACTCTCGAACTTTTCTAAAACGCGATTATATTTTGCGTAATGTATAATCAGTAGTTGTGTATGCACTCCCATCATAATTTGCAGAGACTCCAATAATGATAACGATCTATTTTGTAATTGCTCTATTGCGTCAGCTAATGCTTTATAGTAGGTACGAATACTTTTTAAATCTGTTTCAACGGAAATATCTTGAAATTTCGACTGGCTCTCCTTAATAGCAGCTTCGGTAGGATTGAATTATGTAACAACAGCTTTTACTATCTTCAAATGTTCAGCATAATAAAAAGTTGCCTGCAACCATGTTCCCCAACGTGTAAGAATTGGCTCCGGTGGTTGACGAATACCAGGACACTCTGTGTGTAATGATCGTAGCCGTTTGGTAGATTTCAAAAATACTTTTTTTGTGCTTCCTATTAATTCATATACCTCGGGAGAGCATTCTCGAATGGTTTCTGCCACAAGATGTAAAGCATGCATGCACTTTACGCGTAACATGTAAACACTTGCAACCTGAACATGGTTGCAAGTGTTTACATGTAAGAATGTAGAAGAGAACGGCCTACCGAACGCATTATCGCTGTACCATCGCTCATAAACATCAACACTTTATCTTTTGAAATTTGAAATTTTTCCAACGTACTAAGTATAACCTTCGTAATTGCTGCAGTACACTCATAGTCTTCGGCTAGCTAGTAACAGTGGTAATGTAGGTTTACTAGGGTCTAGTATGCGTACCATAATATTTGCAATTGAATTTTTTTTACAGTCTGTTGTCTCGTCAACACATAACCAAAGAAACTGTTTTTTCAATATGCGTTTCATTTTCTTTTCCACGTCATCGCGTACAAATGCAACAATGCTTACGTGCCGTTTTCTCCATTGGCAACCGCAACTCGGGATTGAGTTATTTGACATCAAACGTATTTTGCACACTTTACAAACTTACTCCCGTTGTAAAACAAATCGGGAAAGTCAGAAATAAACTTATTTACCTTCTTGAAAGGGTCACTATTCAGCCTTCGGCATATTCACTAAAAACTACAATTAATAACTACGTCTGTATCAATAAAATCAAAACGCACTACACTAAATAATAACTACAATTAATAGCTACGGCTATATCAATAAAATCAACGCGCCCTATCCGTTACCATATGCTAAACTGAACTGTGTGATGATGATTTGTCGTGTCATATTGTGCCGATTGTGCCCGGCTTATTTATGACCTTTTATCTTATCATTTAACTGTTGTAATGTTTGTTCAATGTAGACACCATTACAGTTATTACATGGGATTTTGTAAACTACGTGGGTTTATTTAGTTTTTGGTATGGAAAATGACATACACATATATCCATAAAAAATGTATAATAAAAGACTAAATAATTGACTTATGTATTACAGTTTAGAGGAAATAAGAACATAGAGTTCCAAAGAAGACCAAATATTGCCGAAACTTTGAAAATGTTATTTTTATTTCTATGAAGCCTTGTAAACAAATATATCAAGAAAGCCGCTAAAATCAAGATTAAATTATCAAATTAATTAAAGGAATGGCTAAGAAAGAAATTGCATTATTTTACCAAAGTACTTTTATATTTACGTGTGGTTGCTCGAGCATGAACTAGGCACCTCTCGTAAGAGACGTTTCGTTATAAAGAATTTTCGAAAGATGTAAACGGTCATAAAATTTATGTCCACGACGTTACAAATTTGTTATTAATTTGGTAGGGTCATGGCTGGTTTTTAAGTGTCCAAAACACCTCTCCAACCTAGCGTAACGAAAGGTAAATCGTATCTGGAGGTCTGCAGACAATTTTACCTGAATAGACGTAGTGTTAAGTACATGTATATGTATGCAATAAATATGAATTGATTAAATTATAGATAATTGGAGGTAACAACATGGCATATATGCTTACAGTGTATTTTGTAAGCTATAAAAGGATCGGAGAGTGAAACTTATTAGGAATCCATAAATAACTATGCACACATAATTTTATAGTTCATTTTTCTTATGTTAATAATATACACCGCATTACTTACCAAAGCTGGCAAAATTCTTTTAAATAATGTTTATGACAAGACAAGTCCCTTTAAAGATGTACGAACATTTATCGTACTGCACCGGATCGCAATTAAAATTAGGCAAGCGTTGGCAAGTGGCATATAATCTGTTCACACCTTAAAGAGACCTGTAAAATCTTATGGACTGCTTCATTTTTCTTTATTTATAAATGGTATGCATTAATTTATCTCCTTCTTTCATGTGCAGATATGCAAGAGTTCGCGACGCATGACAGATGAGCTGTCATGAATTGTGCGCGCAGTTGTCGACCTTTGAAGTGGAAAAGGGATACTATGCACTTAAGTAACTGCCACACAATCAGCATCGTTGTGACATTGGGATCGAATGATACAAAAAGAATTTTTGAAATATCGTAGCAGATTCCGCGATGATAATCTTAAAATGATCTATGACATTTTATCGCAAGCACGTCTCCGAAGTGATAACACTAAACATGTAATACCTATATACGAATACTGTCGCGCGACTTCTTCAGTGTGTACATACGAGGATGGTATGAGAAGTACCCGAGTTACCGAGTCACGGCGGGTAACGGAGTTTTTAAAAAGAACTTGGACACGATTTGAGTCCTCCTGATGAAACCAATTTTAGACTTCGAATAACCTCGATGATGATTCTGCCGTTGGGAATGCTCCTCGATCAGCGGGGTTATGGGTTTTCAAGTATTTCCTACTCCTTGAGTGTTGAAACACACCATAGCACAAAAAGCACAAGAAATTTTACTCGTTGATTACCTTGGTAATCTTTTTCTAACTATGTGGAGTTGAATATCCTACTGACTGCGCCAGTTACCGAATCACGGCCGGTAACAGAGTTTTTAAAAAGAACTTTTATTCAATTTGAAACTTTTCAATGTTGAACGGTTATGGGAATGATTGCTTAGGTATTCGTAGAATAATACCTGGTTTGTTCTAAGAGATTTATTAGAACTGTGAGCATCGAGAGTTCTATCAATACTACTTACATTAGCGTTAGTGCTGTTTGTATATTATTACAAATTGCTGAATAGACATTGTACTAAAGTTAGTTACATATACAGGTATATAACTCCCGTGTTTGGTGACAGATAGCGCTTTGTGTCAAAATCTGCACTACCAACAGTGAATACAATCCTTTAGTCGACGTGTGTCAAAATTTTCGAGAGATTTCTCAAATAGTGTTGTTTTGAATACTGTTGAAAGTGAGCAAGTTTGTGTATTTGTGGAATTATGGAAAAAGAACAATACTGGTCAGCGATTCGATTTCTTTTTTTGTTTTGGAGACTATCATCCGTCTTTGATGAGGAGCGGCCATGTCGTTCCATTGAGGTGACTACGGACGAGGATAAGTTCATGATATCGTGTTAGCAGACCGCCGGATGAACGTGTGCAAAACATGTTTGGACATGTTTAAGCGCAATACGAGTGAGTTTCTGCGGCGGCATATGACTGTAAATGAGACATGGATACATTACTACATGCCAGAAGCCAAAGGTCAATCGGCAAGATGGGTGCTTCCCAACGAACGTTCACCAAAAAGGGCGAAGACGATTCCATCAGTCGGAAAATTATGGCGACGACTTTTTGGGATTCGCAACGCATAAACTTAATTGATTATTTGGAGAAGAGAAGGGTAATCACTGGACAGTACTATGCTGATTTATTAGACCGATTCGACGCTGAATTAAAGAGAAAGAGGCCGCACCTAACGAAGAAAAAGATTCTCCACTATCATGATAACGCCTTGGACCACCCATCGGTAAGGGCGACAGCAAAACCAGTTCAGCTACGATACGAATTGGTGTCCCATCCCGTTACCACCGAGACTACAAGGCCTCAGCGCTCTTCGATGACGTCAAGCTATTTAGGTGATGTATCCCCATGCACAGTATTAGCCTACGCGGTAAAGGAATCGTTTTTTTGCATTACTTTTTTAAATTTTGAAGGGCTTTCGGTTTAAAGAGGATGCCAGTCGTCAACAGAGCTCTTCTTCGCATTCCATTCGATTTTATTTTGGAAAAACGAAGTTTCAAAGCAAAAAGCAAACACGTAACAGAGCACCGTTTTCGTGAAAGATGTATTTGTGGTGGATATTTAATAGACTAATTATTATTTGTAATTTTACATGCATTTGGACGAAACTAAGGTTGTTACGGTAATTGCAATTTTATTCGAAATTTTGTTCAATTTCACGAGAAAATTTACAGACATGCTATTTAACCAGGGTTTTCAATTTCCTATTATGTGGTGGTTTACCTAATCTATCATTACTTTTCCCACAGTAATTTTTAAGTAGGATATTTGTAGAACAAGTTATTATAATTGTTGCAATACGTTCACTGCTGTGAATATGACATTTACATATATCAGTATCCAAATTACTATTTTCGGTGATATAATTTAGAATATATTGTATTAATACTCTTCGTGCTCAAAAATAATTTTGTTAAATATAACGTAAGAATATAAAACTATTTGAATAATAAAATCTTCACGTTTTTTGTCAAATGCAACGGACAGTTAGGTAATTGAGTTGGAATAGCATCTTTTTTAAGCCTAGGATGTTTTTAACTTACAGTTATAGTTTCACCGGTCCTTGAATCTGTAGCTGTCGAAAAATAAATAATATCTTATTTTACAAAGTGTAACTCGCAAATAAAGCATACAAACCAACCGACACCACAGTACTATAAATAGACCGCCCGAGTCACGCTTTTGGGTTACCCCGTTGTTATCGTTTCGGAAAAGGTTTTTTCGCTTATCCAATGCAAAAACAACATTGCAGGTATCACCAAGAAAGTACGGAAATACCACTACACAGTATTTTTTTAAAATAAAACTAATATAATTTGGATAAACTAATTCAAAACGCAAGAGATGGTATGAACGTGTAAATGCCTGCATTTTTAAATCTTTTAAGAGATGATTCCTTAAAAATAGGTGTTCTTGAATCAATATTAAACTTCGTTGCTGAACCTAATGGTTTTCCCTTCGATGGAGGGTGATTTAAGACAGACTTTTCCTCTCCTTGTAAAAGGGACGATTGTAACCTTTTGCGGGTTTATGCGCAGGCTATGATTTTGACACCACTTATAGGTGTTGTCGAGAGCTCTTTGCATAACTTATACACATTTTCCACGGATCATGATTAGCAGGTCGTCAGCGTACCCCTTCCCCTCATATCCGTTAGAAGTTAAGTTCTGTAGGAGATCATCTACGAGATACCAGAGTAGAGGTGACAGGACTCTCCTTGGAAGCAGCCTCTGTTGGCTTTAATTGCTGTCGCTTCGGATCCCAGCGTAGCGCTTATTCGTCTGCTTTGGAACATGGCTTTAATCCATTTTGTAGAGATACGTCCAATGGGCCATTGTTCTGAATGACCCTGTATATGAATACATGTTAGAATAAGGACTAAAGGAGTAGTACAAAAAGGATCTCATATCTATGACAAGCCCTGTTAATAGCTAATATTAATTGGCGAACTTGTAATTTTTAGAGGAAGGATAGATACGTTTTCGATTCTGCTTTAAATTTAACGCAGTGCTTAGGTGCAACACTTGGTTCTCTTGAAATTGATAGATTATGACGATACTCAATTATTATTTACAACGAAAACCATGCAAAACGAATTTCATCTAGAAATGTTTATCCGTTCGAGGTTGTTTGTTTTTGGTTTTCTCTATTGTATGTTTAGTTTTTGGAAACCGCATAACGGTTTTACGAGCCGGTTGCTACTTAAGTTTTCTAATATTATAGTCATAAACGACACCATTAACTTTTAAATGATGTTTTCGTGTATACATACCTTTATACTTTAATTTATTATTGCTTTCGTTTTCGCCGTTGTTTCGGTTCCTCGTAAACAAGGGATTATAACAAATATGAAAATATGTTTTTATCCGTTTGTAAGGCGCTCGTAAAAATGCAACTATTCATATGTCATATATCTACACTTTCGGAAAACTCGTTACAAAGACGCGTCTCGCTTTCGTGTCGCTCGACTCTTATAATTACATTATAAAAATGTTATACATCGTATTAAATATGCTTACGGTTATAAACTGTTTCTAGAAATGTCAAATTTTATTGTTTTTTTGGACGATAAACTATTCAAAGTACATGTGTTTTTACACCCATTTTCTTTTGTGACCCAAATGTCGTAAACGGTTTATGATCGGAAGGCGAATGCGTGCATAGTTAGGACCTATAACGTTCGTTATATTTTCTAGTAAAAGTTAATGACAAAAGATCTTATTGCTCTGTTAGACTATTTAAAAGTATTGCTCGTAGTAGACGCACTACAATTTGCTAATGACACCTTTTTCAAGAATTATACGTAACTCTTACGTTGTGTGTGCACATATGAAAATGCATTCTTAGTTGAAGAACATTAATACACTAAATTTCAAACACACAGTTCAAAGTAAGGTATTGAAACATTTATTTAAAACCAGCTTATACTCAAAATATATCTTTAAACGGAAATAATGCTATTTGAATTAAGTGTATGAAGTACTTATGTAAAGCAATTAAATATTGCTACGGAAAGTATTCGATATATTCTTCTTAAAGTTGCGGTATTTTTATTACAGCCTGCTTCACGTTGAGATCTAATTTGCTCATATGGAGCTAAGACTGGACGTTGCCAAACTTGTAATAGAAGGACAGACAACACAGAGTATCGGCACACTCCTCACCACACAAAATATAAAAAAGGGGGGCCCAGTGAGCCTTTGAAACAGCTGTTCCGAATCAATTAATAATATTTTGTGTGGTGAGGAGTGTGCCGATACTCTGTGTTGTTTGTCATACTATCCCACAGTCCTTGCTGTCATTATTTTAATACAAGGGTTATTCAAGATAATAAGGCGACGGTATTACGAGTCGTATAAGGCGGTATACGAGTCATTGACAGTAGAAAAAATTGGAGTTACCGCACAGGTTATTGCTATTTATGAATATGGCGAAACCAAATATCCTCAACCTCTTCTACCGTGGGTATAGAGGTTATTATTTTTCTAAATTTATTCTTATCCTTAGCTTCTGGGTTTGCTTCTATCCAGTCCATTCATTTCCTTCTTAGTATGTCAGTTATTTCATCATTCCACGTCCTTCTCGGTCTGCCTCTTCTTTTCTTTTCCTGTCTCCGTTTCCCATATCACTTTCACTTCCTTCTTATTATCGTCCATTCTTACCACATGCCCGAACCACCTTAATTTCAATTTTTTGTATAACACTTTTCACTTTTTTTTGGCACTAACACTGCCTCATATACCTTTACTTTTGTGTTTTGGGATATCTCTTTCTTATTAAAGAGCATGTGTTTCTGTTATTCATCCTAGATATCTTATTTTTTCTACCACTTTTATTTCCTCTCCTTGCAGATCTATTTCCGTCTTCTCCGTTTCGTTTGCAATTACCATTATTTCTGACTTCCCTGTGTTTATTCTTAGGTCCTTCTTTCTATTCTGTTTTTTAATTCTTTTTTGTTGTTTCCAAAGATTATTAAATCATCCGCATAAAGTAATCCACTTACTTCTAGTGGCCTTAGTTTTCTGTAGCCTAAATTGGTCCCTCTCTTCCCTCTATTTATTTCTTTGAAACCAAATATATAGAAAGAAAATAAACCAGATTGAACATTTCTTATTTCTAAATAAGTTCGGATCCAGTTGCATTCTACTAATTATATAAGGGTAGTGTCTTAAGTTTTTACAAACGACCATTAGATAGCGTTATTGAGATTTAACATTAATATTTTCGTAAAAATTGACATTTGTTGTTGTTGAAGCAGTGACAGCACATAAATCGGCTGAGTAAGTTGTTTATAGTGATTGTTAAAAGAAAACACAAATTTTGTGAAGAAATGGAAATTTTACGTAAAGGTGGATGATATTTTTACGATTTTAATAAAGACCTAATACACAATAGCAATACATCGAATCGCTTCGCTCAACTTTTCACTAGGGATAAATTTCGTGAGGATTGACCAAAATCAGTTGTTGTTCCAAAAAACAGAGATGCAACGTGATTGAAGAGGATCGGCAGTCGACAGAGGAACTTCATAATCCGTATTCAACATCGTCAAACATCGTAACAATGAATATATTCCTACTAGCCGGAAATTAAACAACAATTAACTGTTTGGGTGTTCGCAGATGAGCCGAATCTAGCAAAAGTTATTCGTTGACAAAGTATTTTCAAGAGAATGATTGTTTGTCTCGTTCTACCGGACATGTAGCAAGCATTGCTTTGGAGGATCGAAAGACGGTTAATGGTGAATGGTATATAACAATTTGTTTGCTAGAAGTCATCGACGAAATCAGGAAAAACAGTTGACGGCGTCGCACCATCCTTCATCATGGCAATACCAGCTCTTACACAGCACATCAAACAGTTGATTATTTGAAGGATAAAAACATCGAATTAATATCTCATTGCCCGTATTCACCTGATTTATCGCCTAGCAACATTTTATTGCCGAATGTCAAACAAAAAATGCGTTGACAGCGATTTTTATTACCTCAAGGAACTGTCAAAGCCTTGTCAAAACCATGGTTTGGAGATACCACTTTCAGAGTGAAAAAATTGTTGGAGAATTGGTTTGAACGCGTGAAAAAGCTTGTAAATCTTAATGGCGAATATTTTGAAAAGCAATAAAACGATCTATACCAAATATTTTTTTCTTTCATAGCCTTTATAAAAACTTAAGAGGTATCGCTCGTAACACGGAAGGTACCAAGGGTGTGTATTTAATTTAGATTAGTCTGCCTAAGTCTAAGTCATGTTTAACCCGAAACGGTATTTAATTTCATACGGCATTACCTATCCTTTACGGAATTTTACTATAATTTGGTTTATGCGTTTTCCTACAAGTGCTGTCACTACATCAAATTTATTGACCAGCATGAGATTTTAGAAATTTTGCACGTAAATCTTAAAAACCGATTTACGTGAGGGTATTATAATAAACATGGATGGCCATTTTGGCCACAGTAAATTCCTTTAATAGAAAGGGTGTTGATATATGTATTTATGAATAAGCACTTGAAACATTGTTATGAATGTGGAAAGCGGTAGAAATTCTTCCAAGCTACAAGAATATTCTCCAAATTGAACTCATGTTGTGGTTATTATTTGACATATTAGAGACTTTAATAAATATTTTTAGTTGTCTGTATTTGTCAATATTTGAATTGCGTTCAGGAAATTCGTAGGGTAGGCTTGTCGTTATACTAACATAAGTTTAAATTCAGTTGTTGCTACAAAAATGGCATCATTGCTTATAATATATAAAATAATATTTTTTTAATATCCATGTAATTTTAGCAGTGTATTTGTTAAATTGAGGTAAATGTATATGTACATATTTGTCATTTTAAAAATTAAATAAGGATGCACATGTACGGTCACGTTTGAATTTCTAATTAAATCCATGTTTCTTAAAAGGTATTAATTTCAAAAAACAACTTTTAACCTTCTTTGTTACAAAATATTTTTTAAAACCCAGAATACCTGCAGTTATATTACGTTGATTCGATCTGCAAACAATTTAAGCAAATATAAAATAGATTTAATGAATTTCCAAATACAGCAGTTAAACTGGTGAATTAATTCAGGTCGCTATACAGTGACCAAACGACATTTTACCGTATTTGGGTAAACTTTAATAACTTATTGCATGCATACCTCGCATATATTTCCAAAGGCAAGTATGCAAATCTAATTAGTAGTTTACTTGAGCTGATGTATCCATGATATAAGCCAGACAAGCAGGTGTTCCCAACGTTGTCTGCGATTATTGAGTCATAATCTTTATTTTGAGCATGGAAACTGGGAACTAGGTGTATATTTAACACAGGATAATACATACGAGGGTAATCTGAAGAGTTTCCAGTCTAATACAGAAACAAGTATTTCTTTGGTCAAATTCAGTTTCATTTCTCAACATAGTCTCCTCGTAAGTCTATACACTTTTCCCAACGATGCTTCAATCCAAATAGTAGTTGGGATCTTCTTCTGCAAAGTAGGTACTTACGAATGTATGTAATGTCTTCCACATTCTATGAAAATCTCTGTCCTCCGCTTCGTTAAACTAGGAGCCTAGAAAACCTAGGAAAGAAGTCGTCTGGGCCCAGATCTGGTGAATAGGGTGGGTGGTTTATCAAATCGAACCCCAATTCCTGAATTTTTGCCGGCGCGACCACTGAAGTGTGAAACATTAGCACAATTCTATGGCTATCCAAAAAAACACTATCACATTCCCGGCCGATGGAACAGTTTTCGCCCTTTTCACTAATTCATTCTTCGCAATCCACTGTTTAGACTATACCTTGGCTTCAGGAGAATACTGGTGTTTCCAGGTTTTATCTACAGTTATTAGTTGACGCCGAAACTCCGATTTACTTGGCTTAAATTGCTTCAACTTTGGAAATGTTAATTCTAATGCGTTTTTGGTCCTAAGTGAACAAGCTCCGCACCCAACGCGCTGTTAGCTTTTCATGCCCAAATCATCAGTCAATATATGACAATGACGTAGTTTTAAGATGCTCACGGCCTCTGCTGTCTCTCTAACCTGGATTCGACCATTTGGTGAACTTTTCCCGTATTATCAGTAGTGGTTGCAGTTTTTGGGCATCCTGAACGTTCATCGTCAACCAAGCTGGTATGACCACGTTTAAATTCAGTTGCCCAAAATTTGACTGTGGCAAATGATGATAAATTTCGATTTTCATTTGTGTATTACTTTTCAAATATAAGAATTCGTTGACGCCTCGATATTCGATTTTTTCATTTTTACGAAAACATCGACTAACACAAGCAACTATTAAACGACAACTGATCGTCCAAATTTACAAAAGTGTCTTTGAAGGCATGAGCAATCATATTACCAGAATATATTTGACAAGTCACGTCATTTTCACGTTGGGGCTTGAAACTTTTCAGACTACACTCCTATTAATATAGTATTTACATATCATGACAGTAATTTAATCAACACGGTATTTAATTTCGTGTAAAACGTGTGCGCATATGATTAACTGATATCTACAGTTAATGTCACGGAAGTATCAAGAAAACGTCTATATTTTATAATTGTTGTTTAACGATAAAGCAAAGGTTTAGATATTGATAACTCATATCTTAATGGATGCCTGTTACCAGGCAGGTGTAGTGAACTTTTTCAATATCCGAGATAAACTTAATGTATTAGTCGGAATAAACGTGACTGAATTGGGCGACGCATCTTGACTTGAGAGTGTATGCCGTTCATAATTGCACTATAAACTGGTATAAGATATTTATGGCAGTAAACAGAGACAATGAATTAAAAAAATAACTTCTTCTGTAACAAATAAAATGATAAAATACTTAAGAGTCACAAAGGTTAACTAGCACTAAGTTTTAATATTTCAATGACGTCACGCTCGATTGGTGATGTATCGCCATGCACGATATTAGCCTAAGCGGTAAAGGAATCGTTTTTTTTTTGCATTCCTTTTTTAAGTTTCCAAGGGCTTCCAGTTTAAAGCGGATGCCAGTCGTCAACTGATCCCATTTGATTTTATTTTGGAACAACGAAGTTTCAAAGTAAAAACCAAACACGTAACCGAACACCGTTTTCTTGAAAGATGTATTTGTGGTTGATATTTAATCGACTAATTATTATTATTTGTAATTGTACACGTATTTGAACGTAACTAAGGAGGTTGAAATGATACAGTAATTGCAATTTTATTCGAAGTTTTGTTCAATTTCACGAGAAAATTTACAGACATGCTATTTAACCAGGGTCTTTAATTTCCTATTATGTGGTGTTTTACTTGACCTATCTTTCTTGTTATGTGGTGTTTTACCTAATCCATCATTACTTTTCCCACAATAATTTTTAAGTAGGGTATTTGTAGAACAAGTTATTATAATTGTTGCAATACGTTCACTGCTGTGAATATGACATTTACATATATCAGCATCCAAATGGTTACGTTCGGTGATATAATTTAAAATATATTGTATTAAAACAGAACGTTTAACGCACTTAAAAACATCTCTTTGTGTCCAAAAATAATTTTGTTAAATATAACGTAAGAATATAAAATTATTTGAACAATAAAATCTTCATGTTTCTTACATGTACGCATGAGGAAATCTAATTAGATATCCTCATTTGTACGTTTTTGTCGAGTAAATTACTGCAAATGCTTCTACAGAACTGAACAAATCGTATTGCTACTAATTCTGACGCGACAGTAGTCTCAACTGCTGGCTTAAACCGCCATAGGTTAATTAATTGCAAAGTAATGCCATCACCTATCCACCACCTATGGACGCGCGTTTCGATGTTATACATCTCGTCGGCATAGCTTTGTGGAAGGTAATGGCATAGATTTCCTCATGCGTACATGTAAACATCTACTTCGTATATATACGATTTAAAATATTGAAATGCCATTACCTTCCACAAAGCTATGCCGACGAGATGTATAACATCGAAACGCGCGTCCATAGGTGGTGGATAGGTGATGGCATTACTTTGCAATTCATGTTTCTTGTCAAATACAACAGACAGTTAGGGAATTGAGTTGGAATAGCATTTTTTAAGCCTAGGATTTTTTAAACTTAGAGTTATAGTTTCACCGGTCCTTGAATCTGTAACTCTTGAAAAATAAATAATATCTTATTTTACAAGGTGTGACTCAAACAAAACATACAAAACATCCGACGCCACAGTTTTAAGGTTATCCCGCTTTTATCAATTCGGAAAAGGTTTTATCGCTTATACAACACTAGAGAAACATTACAGGTATCACCAACAAAGTACGGAAATATCACTACATAGTATTTTTTAAAATAAAACCCATGTAATTTGGATAAACCAATTCAAGACGCAAGAAGCGATCTCAACATGTGATTGATCGACGATCTACTTCAAAATATGTCACAGCCTGTTGACGTCAAAGTTCACACGCCTTGTGTATATCGTAGGTAACGGCTTATCGCTAGAGGACACCAAAAGTTATCTATTATAATTCGATACCGCCTTGCTTTTCTTGAATGTGGAATCAAAACCACAAATGTGAATTGATGGGTCGAATGGGAAAACAAGGTAACTGAGGTTTTCCTTAAAATTGCGCTATTGACTTAGTGCTGATTCCACTTTTAAAGAGTTAAAAAAACTAACCTCTATTTAAAAGAATTTAATTATATGTGAAATCGGCTGTACAAGCAGGTATTTTTAAATTCTATATGTTCCCACAAAATGTTATACGTTAATAAAATGACATTACAACTAATTCTATACTTGGCTATTTTAAAGGATTTATTTGATAATATTCGCAAAATATAAACAACATTTTCAGCACGTCCCCGGATTAACGCATGGATAGGTAGCGCAGACAAAGAATTAATGATAACTTGTATTGATGGGAGTATATAATTAAATACGCTATATCGACTTCTACAGAAGTGAGCAACCAATATTGCATCGGTTTTCTGCGAAGGTAGCAACTCGACTAGGTGGCATCTCACCAAAGTGGTATCTCACCAATTAACAAACAATAAAATTACAACTAACTGCCATCAACCACCATATATGGACGCGTTTCGCTGTTATACAGCTCTTCAGCATGTTTTTGTGGAAGATGGCAATTTAAGTTGATAAGTCGTATATACCGTCATATATATCGTCATATATATCGTCGTATATATCGTTGTATATATACGACTTATCAACTTAAATTGCCATCTTCCACAAAGGCGCGCTGAAAAGCTGTATATCAGCGAAACGCGTCCATGTATGGTGGTTGATGGCAATTAGCTGTAATTTCATTGTTTGTTAAAAAATTAGTGAGTTGAAATTTCATCTTCTGGGGTTCATGCTTGAACAGTAAGTAATTTATGCCATAATTTCATTGCCGAAAAATCAAGTATATCTTGGAAATTTACAAAAAAGGAATTTTTTTCAATTACTAAAATGTATTTTCTATAAGTAATATGACAATAGGGTTATTAAAAACAATGTTCAGAGTAATAAATTATGCTAGTACTTAGTGTGTAAGCATGGCCGAACCCCAAAAAGATGAAAATTCAACTCAATAATTTCTTGTCTGCCTTAGCTATCCATGCGTTAATCCGGGGACACACTATATAAAGAACAGTAACAACGAACAAAGTTAACAGAAGCAAACACTACGAACAAATTTCATATTTTGTAATTCCAGGATTATTGCCAATTATTGCTGTGAATCGTCAAGGTATAGGTGCGATTAGCTCTAAAGTACATTCAGGTGTTATTAATTATTTCTTAGCTTGATATAATTCTTCTGCACTTTGTGCTACAAAATTATGTATATAAATGAATTTTGGTAAAAGTGACTACTTATTTTTTGTTGCGTTGACATCTGAGCTTTTAGAATCCCATGGTGAAACCTCAATGTTATTGTTGTCAAACCATCCTCTTACCAATCTGCATATGTGAACTCTACAGTTGTTGAAATACAAAATTATTTTTGTATCTGACAGTTACAGAAAGCAACATAACAATTTTTTTATAATATAATTTCCAAGTTGGGTCCGTTTAATCTCCCTTCTATTCTGACGTTCATGCCAACCAATTCAGCCAAATGGTTATTAAGTAGGTATTTGTAACTGATAGGGAGATTAGTACTGATAATGGGCTGTTTTCGTTATTATCTGGAAAAAGGAAAGACTACAGAAGTTATAGTTGGTTTAGTTTTACAGGATTCGGCAACGCCTACTGCACGTATTATTCACAATATGAGAAAACGTCTTGAACCAAAGTATTGCAGAGTTAACTAAGCTTCTTAATAAAGCATTTGAAATCATAGTTAATCCTGGAACCTTTACCTGCTTATTTAAAGTTTACTGTTAACTCTAGTAACTGCGCTGTGTAGCAGTCATGTTTGGAATTTAAAAATATTTTTAATAAATTTTCCTTTGCCACTTTAATTATGAAAAATGTTTTCCTATCTCTATAGCCATTGTAGTTTCCAAGATATCGCCGGTCCCCACTCCTAGAGGGACTCGCCGTATAGCTACAATTATTTTTTATGGAAATATCCATTGACAAGATTATACAGCATTGCAATAATTTAAATGTGCTAGCAATTTATTTACATTATAACTAGAGGAGATCATATTTACTAAAAGCATAGAATAAAATTAAATTCAACGATTTGGGGTAAAAGAACTAACTACCGACTGCGAAACGAACCCATTAATCCTACAAGTCGGTTGTTTCGAGTGCGTTTGGACTGGTTTTTCTTCAGGTATATCTTCGCGTATTTATTTAGGAATGATACGATCTTGGTGCCCTTTTGCATCTGCAGGGTGTTTGAACGGATCAAGATAACTTAATTGAAAAGTAAGTTTCAGAATTAATTATTCTAATGGCGTCATATAGTGCGATTAAATCGGTTGACACATTCGTACAAGCCATTTCGAACGTAAGATAAAATGTCTCCTTAACCATCCTTTTTTGCAAATGTTTTTTTCTTTAGAAGTGTTACTTTCGCTACATCGTTTTTAATATATAGGCATATTTCCAAATTGCTATATTTTTTTAATTTATCGAAGGGTGAGCAAAAATAATAAAAAAAAACGGTTACGTTCGTGAAACAGCGTTGCTTCTTTTGAATTTAGTTTCAATGAATGTGTCCACCAATTCGCCCTTCAGCAAGTTACTACCTCTTTCGTACGAGGTGTACGACATTCTCTAATTGTTCTTTGTGAATATCTTTAATTTCTTTATTTCGTCCAGGGTCGTAGAATTATTAAAACAAAATTGTTCCTTCATATAGCCCCAAAACCACTAATTAGCCGGATTGAAATTAATAGAACGCGTTGGCCTGGTGTCAAGGGAGTATCTGCTGATTATGTGAAACGTGCTAATTAATAGTTGTTTGACTAGATTAGAAATACGTGAAGGTACAATAGGACGAAAGTAAATCAGAACGATATGCAGTAAACCTGTAAGAAAGCGAGCGTTGTTTATACTGCCAATACCACCTCGTCGTTTGCTAGTCGTTCAAGTTTATTTTTGTCTCATCGTGCATTATTCTGCAGAGAGGTTATGTTACCCGATTGGTGCACTGTCTAGCGCGCTTGGCTATCAGTTTCGGATACCTGCGTTCACCACTGTGCTAATTAGCCCTCAGAGTAAAGTTTTCATGGTTTCCTCTTAAAACGCTCAACTTCCGGAGGAGTAATAATAACTAGTCTGGACAAACAGCGGTAACAGTCAGTGTAGTAGATATGTGGTGCGGAGTCGGCGATTATTTATTTCACGCGTTCACAGCGTCAGTACTAAATCGATGCTGTATGCAAGTAGTTGTGTGTATATGTAGGCTGTCGTAACTTATTTCGTAATTGTACGCTTATGTTTGCTTTGAAAATGTCGCAGTTAGGTACGTCGCGAAAACGACCAATGGCAGACAGAGTTATAAACTTTATAGTGGACATGCCGGACTTAATTTTTGATGACGCTAAAATTCAATGTCTAGTTTGTAAAATCCCTTGAATGTGTTGGTCCAGAAGCCACTGTCAACGTCACATCGAAAGCAAACAGCATTCTTCTGCAAAAAGTGACATACGAGAGCAAGAAAAATTTACATTTGATTTATGTGTTACTCTTATTTTATGTAATCTATCGTTTCGTTTACTAGACAAAGAAGCATTTGTCTCCTTCTGAAATAAATATGCGGACTGTAAATTACCTAGTCGGACTTCGATACGAAATGTAGTGCCATTTGCTCGTGAACATATAGAAAAAAGAATGAAAACGGAATTGAAAGGTAAAAAACTGTGGTTGTGTGTGGATGAAACAACAGATCGTCAAAAACATTCTGTGGTTAATGTAATGGTACGTACAATGCTACCACATCGACCGTCATCCTCCTTCTTACTCGCTTCCAAAGGAGTTATAAATTGTACTGCCGATGAGATTTTAAAGGTGGTGTTGAACTCATTGAACAAATTTGAAGTTTCAACAAAGCAACTTTTAATGTTTATGAGTGATGGTCCCGCAAACATGCGTTCTTTGGGCCGATCTTTTAAAGAACACAGTGGTAACTTCTTACATGTAACGTGTAAAATCCATACTCTAAATCTTGCGGCACAAACGATTCATACATGTTTTCCACTAGTAAATGCATTGATTACTAGTACAAACGCAGTGTTTCTAAAGTCCCCGAAACGTACCCGACTATTTCAGAAACTGTGTCCTGATTTACCTGAACCACCACAACCGATTGTTACACGTTGGGGAACACGGTTGCAGGCTGCGTTGTACTACAACAAATATTTTGAACAAGTAAATAAGGTAGTTTTAACATTAAATCCGACAGAAGCTGCAGCAATCAAGAAAAACCAGGAAATATTTCAAGATAGTCAGGTTAAAAGAGATTTACAAACTATTCACAACAATTACTTCGGACTAGCGGAGGGAATAGAAAAATTACAAGATGTTTCGATGTCGTTAGTGGTTTCTATTCAAATTATGAATAATGTTTATGCACAGTTATGCGCTGTAGAAGGCGAAACAAATTGGTGTGTAATACGAAAATGTAAAAGTGTTTTACAGAAAGACTCCGATTTTCTTATATTAAGGCAAATTTGTGAAGGTGCGTGTGAAGATGCATTAAGTTGTTTCAAAGATTATTTTCAATATGCGATTATAACATCGCTGGATGTCGAACGGTCATTTTCAGCATTAAAAAACATTTATTCCGCACGTCGTATTCACTTGACTGAAACAGCTGTGGAAACATATCTAATGATTCAAATATTTAACAGATGTTGTCCAGTTTGTGATTTCACGGAAGACTTTTAAAACGGTAAGTGTTACAGCATGTTTTATAATTTATTTCTTACCTTCTATTTTATGTGTAAGCTTTTATGCGTTCGCCACGCCTCTGGCTGTTACCGCATATTTGCCCAGGTTAAATTGATAACACAGTAGTTTGTTAAATAAGCCGACACATATTTACAAAAACATGTCTTAAAATAATTTTAAATATGCAAATATTATTTTTTTTAATAATCAAATACTGTAACAGAAGACAGCTGCAGATAGCCGTTGCTAAAACTAATACCCAGTTGCCTGACAATAAAGCTTTCTTGGGAATTTATTGATGAGTACCTAAGGCTTCCGGTTATACGGGAAGTAGCTCTCTGTAATTGGCGAGATATATTGAGGGCTGCTTATTGTTGTGGGTACTACGAGGAAGGGTCTTTTCTTTTTGTTAGGGGCTAGAGTGGATGGAAATGTTGAAAATAATGGAATGCAGCTTCCAGCCACATTCCTCATGGGGCAAAACTTGCTGTGGCGGTCCTCGGATATTAGGACGCTGTTCATGAAATTGCCAAATTCGTTTAGAACATTTGGCAAATACTGCTTTAGTTTGTGCTATTAGCGTGGCGAATAATTTCGGCTACGACATGTAGCGCATGGAATGTACACGTTACATGTAAGAAATTAAGGAAAGTATGATTAAGCAAGCGGCCAGCACGAAGCATAGCTAATCCGCTATCACTTCCAAACATGAATACTTGGTGGCCAAAATCGCATGTTTGGTTTCATCAAATTTTACAGGATTGAAGTCTTATATTGGTTATTAAATATGGAGGTGACGATCTGCTGGGTTTTAATATTTAAATTATAATATGCAGCAGCGGCTTCTCTATTAAATCAATTGGTCAATTACCTCCGAAAAATATTTCCAAACAACTGACAAAATGCTAAAATAAAATATAAATCCTCTTTATTCCCTACAAAATTTTATCAATTTTTCTCTGAATCCATTGATTGATATACGGTCAGCTATAATGTTTTTACCGTACTTTACGTTGAATTATATTCTCTATTCTTTCACGCGCACATGGTAAACAATTTCGCAATGTTTATTCATTTGGCAATCTCCACTAGAGGTTGTATTTGTCCCAAAACTTACGAAATTGTTCTTTTTGCATATTTCTAAAAGGAATGTTACAAACGCTCATAAATATTAAATCTTTTACACATTCGGCGTAAGGTTTTTGACCGCGCTTTTAGCATTTGTGAATTGCATTACTGACATGTTTCTCGCTTCGCAATCCTTTACAAATCAATATTTATATCCCTATTGCACACCAAACACCTCACACAAGATCCGTAGTGTTAGAAGTCTGGATATTTTGAAATAAACTTTCATTTGGCCACCAGCAATACCTAATAATTATTTTTTCGCCCATATTTGCTATTAAACCACAGTAACGTCGAACGAGCCGAGATGGTATCGGCAGGGTGGTATTCTTTATGCTATTTTTAAGTTTCACTCCTCTTAGATATGTACATAATAAATGTTTCTATTCCTAGGGCACATGGTATTACCGGAATATCACCTGCCTCTTTACATGCCCGTGGTATGGCACGGGTTTTGCGAACTTTAGTAGTAAATAGCTAAAAAGAACTACATTTCCCGCTCAAGATCCTGACAAATACACGGTGGGGCAATACATCCGTTATGATTTCGAGGAGGGCTAGCGTCGAGAGGGGCGGTCTGCGAAGAGTGGGGAAGGAAGCATTTGACTCGAGGGAACCTAAAGTTAGTCAGTAGAGAATATGTGACCGGATGAACAATGTGCGCTTATTATTAAAGCTTTTCTAACAAACGGGAATTCAGTGATGAACGCGCAACGTGCATTTCGAATAAATTTTAATTCAGCCCCACTGGCTCCCATTTCTTCAAGACCAACAATCTTGAAGTGGATTCGAAATTCTAGAGTCACAAGTTCCGCAACTCAAGGTCAGGGGAGGGGATGGTCGACTACGCAGTGCTCCTACCCCTGAAAATGTTGCGAGAGTAAGACGTACCATCCTCCGATCTCCACGGACATCAGCCCGCAAACACGCTGTTGCACTGGGCATGTCAAGTCGCTCAGTACGTAACATTTGTCGGCAGCTTCTTTACGACATTCCACCTGCCAATATTGTCTTGTTCAGCGAGGAGGCTCATTTCCACCTCTGCGGTACTGTAAATCGCCAAAACTTTCGGTATTGTAGTGACGCAAAACCAAGGGAGTTGCACGAAAGGCCACTACACAGTCCTAAGGTAACCGCATGGTGTGCCATAAGCAGTCATGGAATCATTGGTGCCTATTTTTTTGAAGAGGGAGAAATGATGGTTACAGTCATATCTTGTCGGCACATCGACATGTTACAGAACTTTTTGGGACCAAACCTGAATCATCTTCACCTTGCCAATGTTTGGTTCCAACAAGACGGAGCGACAGCTCACACAGCCCGGCGATCGATGGAGGTTTTGAGGCAGATGTTTCCTGGAAAGCTCATTTCAATAACGGGTGACGTTCAATGGCCTACTCAATCACCAGATCTAACCCCTTGTGACTTCTTCCTCTGGGATTATCTCAAGGCTGAAATCTACAAACACAGACCTCGCGCTTTGATGGCATTGAAGGCGGCCATTCGCCAAGAAATCCAGCTCATACGGACGACGTCTTACAACGGGTGACGGAAAACTACCGACTTAGACTTCAGAATTTCATTGACAATGGTGGTCGTCATTTATTCGATACTTTGTTCAAAACCTCTTAATGTTAAATTTTAAGGTTAATAGAATAAGTGGATATCAATAAATTCTTTATTTTATCTTACTTTCGTTGGTTTTGGCTTCCCTGAAATCATAAGGGAAGTATTGCTCCACCCTGTACTACCGTATAGTTTCAATTTAAAATGGTACCAATTAGTCTTCAAAGCTGCTTGGCTTTCTCTTCATCGATAACGAAGTTTCTAACTTGATATTATTTATTTAATAGAAACAAACATTCGAAGGTTCTATTATTAACGCTTCTACGCAAGAAATATAAAAATGCAAAAAGGCAATATAACTGCCGCAGATGAAGATGCAGAATGCTATTGTCCTAAAACTAAGGATTTCAGAGCATTAGTTTTTTTTTTAAGTCGACGTTACAAAAACCATTATTCTCCGCAAGTGCACATTGGACAGATGATGCCCAGGTTAGGCATAAAGAGCCTAATATGCACGTGTTTTTTTTGGGCTGTGAGTTGCGAATGAGATGTGGCATAATATTGTTAAGTTGGTAAACATATTCTTTTTAAAAAAATCATTTTGTTAATGGAACACCTTGTTGCAATAATAATAACCATGCAACTAGTTGGCAAGGCATTTTTATTTTCATTTTCCTTTTTTTTTAACCTTTTCTATTAATTCTTTTATTAGCTAGAGATTAAAAGTCGTGCAGTCAACACCTTTAGGCCTTGCCTCATATTTACTTGAATAATCACTAGTCAAATCGTATATTTTTGTTATGCTCCTCAACTTACCGCCACGTAATACATTATAGTCTAGTGTGTTTTAAATCGACGTCCCATCATAATACACGGTTAATTAAAAGTACTTCTTCGTGTTGAACCCACCAAATATTAATTCGCCATAAATAAAATTAAGGGTCAACTGGTTAGCTTGAATGTGTTTAAAAACGATGTGGCCCGTACAATTTCGTTCGATCTTTTTTGCAACCAATTTCAAGTTTTGATGATTTTATGGACCGGTAATGACGGGGCTCGTGGACACGTGGGAAATCTATTAGCATAAACTCAATAAATACCTGCTCATATCGATGCGAATACAGAATGGTACGTATAAGTACATACATCCATACCATCCACATCTCAGCTTCTCAGTATTCTAATACTGCTAAATTTTATTACATAACTTCAATTAGGAGATAAACCGAATTTTTGTAAAATGCCGCTGTTAGAGTGGTTATTCGATTGAAGTTTTCGGCAATTTCATTGAAGATTCTTTTATATCAGCTAAATTCTACCCAAGATGATCATCGATATCGTTGACCAGCTTGATTCATGTATTTCAATTTTCTTAATGGAACATTCTGTATACTTTTACAAAAATCTAATAGAAAAGCTCTTCTAGATTTTTTTATAAATATTTTCCCTTTCATCTACAGGGGCATCCTTCTTTAGTAAATTAGGTTTTGAAGCTATGCAGATAAGTTTGTCGTTTTAAGGGCATACTATGAAAAATTTATTTCGCTAAAGATATCCATTAAAGCAAATGTGTAAACGTTAGGTTTTTCTACAATTCCAGTATATATTCGAAATAATCATAATTTCCCTACATACATTGTCCAGCAAGGTAAAAGCACATATAAATAATAAATAGCGAAAATAAACAGACAAATGTTAATTAGACTTTAGCATAAAACGAACAAATTTGTTTGAAAGCATCTCACGCTAAGTTTTCTTTAGTAGTAAAAAATATAATAAGAATATAGTGAAGCTTGTTTAAAAAATTTTCGCAATTTAACTAAATAGAAATATGCATGAAAAAAACTTTCTGGGTGAATTTCTTTGCGTAACGTGGGCATTACACAGAATAATACTTCCAGAATGTTAGTAAATGTTCAACAAAAAATACAAGGAATCACATTATAGTTTGTCTAAAGGAAAAAAGGTGTTTTATTACGAATAGCTGTTGAATTGTTTGTATACCTAAGTTCATTGTCACAAATTATTTTTTTAAAGAATACCTTCAGAAAAATAGAAGTTTTCAGTATTTTTTCGCAGCACTGTATGCATTTTAGTAAACAATTTATCGGCGAAGCTTCATTTAATTTAATTAAGAACAATCGCTATTCAAGTGGATGATGCTAAACCATCTTACCTCTGGGTCCCATAGTATTCTCCCTTCCATAAATGACTTACCGGAACACATAACAACTGGTAAAGTATTAATTACTACACGCAAAATGATACCACAAAAAACCCAAGAGAAACGCATAGAGAAAGAAAGTTCTTGAATTAATTCAACAAGAAAAAACAGATTGAATTTGTTTGAATGTACAAACGATTTTATTTGACATAATTTTCTTGAGTCAAACAAATATATGTTTAGAAATCGCGCGTTGGGCCGGGCAATTTCCTTTGCTTGAACGCAGGGCAAATCGCGTTATGTGAGAATTGGTTCGTAAGCGGTGAGATGTAAATGAAGAAAATAATGGGTAAGTAAGATGGATTTATATATTTTTACCATTGGATACTAAAGTTAAAAAATTTCTGTATACAAAAAAATAATAAAATAGTTGCCACAGCTTGGTGAGTATTAGAATTCCTTTGTATTAGAATTAGGGAAAATTACAAAAATCTCGCCGATATCGTTTTCAAGACCAGTAACATCAATGTTAAAGGCGTTTCACACATTTAACAATGCTCTAATCTTTCCTTTTTTCTTTTTTGTAACAAATTGTTAGGATATTTCCTTTTTTAATAAAACGGGTTTTTCAGCGAAGGAAAGGATAAGTGCCCCCGGAAAACAGGGAGCGTACCATAGCCGTCCCTGCCGTATAAAAAAACCATGTAAAAAAAGAAAAAAATAACAAACTAATACAAAATTATAATATAAAAAAAAAAGTAGTGAAAAACTCACCCTTTTAAGCACCCTTGGTACGGAACAGTAAAACTAGAAGCACCATGATCAAAAAAAGGGGGTACTCTAAAACTTGGCACTGGAACACTGAAACATTTTCACAAAACCCTTACCACAACATTTTTTCGTAGGGGACGCACGTTTCGATAGCCAAGCTATATCTCAGCAGCAAGACTAAAACCAGTTCAGTCTTTTTTAGTGCACCATGACAATTTTAAAACATCTATGGATAAGAGGGGAAAAAAAGTTGACGCCTTTAGATGTTTTCCAAAATTTGTCGGTGAGCGATTTTCGCCGTGGTGAAAAAAGAGTTTATTTTTTGAAAAAGAGCGTTCAACATACCGATGTTATACATACATGATTAAAATCTTTTGTACTTATCATAGATTATTCGAACCCATCAAAAAATTTGTTTTGTGTGCAAAATCGGGATCTTTCTTAGTACACTCTGAACCTTTTAAAACGGTTTAATTTTTGCGCATGTATGCCAGTAGTGTTATGCACTCCCCCCTAATTTTCAGAGACCCAATAACGAAACGACTATTTTGTAAACGGTCATTGCGTCAGCTAACCTTTTTAGGGAGGACGAATATTTTTGAAAAGCTTCAAAAGGAAAATCTTGAAATTTCACTGGCCCCCTTAAAAGCTGCACTTCGGGAGGATTGAATTTTGCAAAAACACTTTTCTATTTTGAAATATTTTGCATAATAAAAACGTGCAACCCCCGTTCCCAACGGTAAAATTGTTCACTAAAATCAAATTTAAAAATACGTCGTTCAATAAAATCAAAAAAGCATACACTAATAATAACTACAATTAATAACTAATACAACGTTTATACAATAAAACAACACACCCTATCCCCCTATCCAAGCAAACTGAACTAGGATGATGATTTTGTTTTGCATCATAATCGACCAGCCCTCTCCGCCACCTAAAAACGCACACCCCCCTACGATTACTCTCCGTTACCGGGTCCCGGATAAGTGTTTATTCATATTGCCGTTGAGGCATCTGCTGTTCATCTCCTACCCTTTTTTTCTAATCTTGCACCTATCTAGCCCTAACCATACAGTTTCCCCTTTTCACTCGTTCGCGATCTTTAGAATTCCCACGAGTTTTCCGAGATAGTAATTTTTTTAAAATTCTTTGCAAACGACAGTTATATGATTAATTTAATAAAAATTAGCGTTATTAAAATGGAAGTTAAATAAATTGGAAAAAAATAATTTGTTTTAAACTAATAAAGTTCTTTAAACCCTCATCAAGGGACGAATTATTTTTTTGGCAATAAGGGCCCCACGCTTGGCCCAATGGGCTGGGGTGTCAAAGGGTATGAAAATTTGTCAACTTCTGGACCACGGGTTTTTCATCGCTTTTTTTCACACCTAATCGGGTTCTTCTTGAACAAAGTTTTATCATGACATCGGGGTGGTTTTTACATTCTACCTTTTATTGGGTAGGGTTAAAGCCATCCTTCCTTTTTTTTTTACTGAATCTATTTGAATAGCAGAAGGGTGGCTAAAAACCCTTTAAAATCTAACAGGGGCTTTTTTGTATTTCCTTTGGTTGAATAGCGCCAATATTGACGATGGCTATTTTTAAAAAATAAAATGCTGTTTCAATACATCGTTTGATTTTACCCATGAGGTAATGACTTCATCCTGTCGGCAAGTCTACGCCCCCCCTAAATTTGTTATTTTGTAAAACAGCGTCAGGTCTTTTACTTCGATATAGGCCTTTTTTTTTACGATCCCATCGTTTTGCTTTAGAAAATTGGCTCTTTTCCGGAAAAATGTGGACCCCAAAATTTCACAGCAAAATTTATCTCCCCATCCAAGATTGTAAAGTTCTTGTTAGATTTTTAAACTGATGTGGTTCTCCGGTTTTTTTTCTTCATATTTTTAAAGCTTTAAAGATGTTATCTGCACCCCTTCTGTTCATTCAAAGCGTCCCAACACTATTTTTTTTGTTAAAGATAAGTAAAAAGGGGAAGGGGAAAGTAAAAAATTTACCCAAAAAAAATTTTTAAGATTCATATTTTCAATTCTCCGCAAAAGGGAAAGAACTGGTTCATAATTCTAATTTCTGTTTGCTTTGGACTTTCGAACTTCAATACGTATCAATTAGCGCCAGCTCTCACCCATACCTTAAAACCCAAAAATCTTTTGGTTTTGTTTTTTTATATTGTTTCGCACGATTTCTGCCTTTGATGGAGATTTTCAGAATCGATAAAAAGTTCGTAAGCGTCGCGGGGTTTTTTTAAAAAATTTTTCGGACAAAAATATCAAGCAATGGACGTACTTTTAAAAATATCTTGTTTTGTGGGTCAATGTATCATTATCGAAAAAATGTAAAAAGCGTTTTTTTCTTCGAATCTCTTCAAAGATATTGCATTAGAAACAAATCAAATCTTACACAACTATTGATAACCCAAAACATTCGATAGGGCGGGTATTTATATTTGTAAAAATAAATTTCGCAATAAAAATTTTTTTTTCGCTATGATACCGAAAAATTTTCTTTTCCTTTTGAAAGAATCTGTGGGTTTCTTCAACCATCGTTTAAACAATTTTTTTTGGAAAAAAATTGAGAAAAAAATCAAAACGGCCCTTTCTCCCATCTAATTTACAAAAAAGAATTCCCCAAAAATGGAGGTGGGTTGTTTCCCAAACATTATCCTTTCCGGGACCCTACGTAGGCTGAGATGATAAAAGTTTATATTTTTAAAATAATCAAGGTTTTTCTGATACTAGTGACGGAATAGTGTCTTCATTTTTACTTTCTGGGGAAACAATACAATTGGCAACATCAACTCGCTCTTCATCTAAATTTCAATCTCATCTAAGTCTGAATATTAGAATCTGAAAGATCAATAAATTTCATTTGGTTTTTTTTCCCCTAAAAAAAATTCACCGGAAAATAGACAGCTAAAATAAAAACCAAAAAAAGTTTGAAGATAACGCATTTCTCACCAAAACCGCCACTATGTGTACGGGTTCGATTTTTTATATAAACGATGCAAATAAAATGGGTTTTTTAGCAATAAAACAGTTTTTGATACTTACTTATACTTCAATTTTTTAATTTTGTAAATTATTATATTTTTGAAAAAAAAAACCGTCATAAAATTTTTAAAATTTTTTTTGTAGAAAAAAGTCACTCAACAAAAAACTACTTTTTTCACAATACTCTTGAACGGAAAATTTTGCGCCATCTAAGACCAATAGTTAAGTATTTCGTATGTGACAATAAAGTGCTGTTTCCGTTGTGATGGATTTTTTATAATTTAAAAAAAAAGTTTTTACAAAAGTCCAAAACCCTGTACGTTTCCCGAAGAGGTTTAAAAGAAAGAATGTATTTTTGAATCAAACAATAGTATATTAAATCACACAGATATATTTCAAATCAACTGAGGTATTTGTTTCAAAAGGGTTCTTGTTTTACTCAAAAAACGATCTCAAAAAAAATTATTCTTTAAACTAAAAAATTATCTTTTTCCACCATTTTAAAAAAACTGTATGCAATTTTTTTTGAGTCAACAACTTTTTTTCTCTGTGCATACCGTCTCACATTTTAGTAGTCGCCCCTGGGAAAAAAATTTTTGATTGGGGTTCCAATTGATGGACCCCCCACTCTATCACCGATCGTTCCCCCCGCGACTTTTTTTTTTTCCCAGGTCAAAGTTCCCCTTGGACAGCAGAAATTGTCATCGAGGGGAGGCCCTCACATTCATAAAAACCCCATTTTGCGAACAAATCTAAATTTCTGTTTGGACGGATTTAAGGGATGAGACATCGTGGGAAAAATATGTGGACTTAGGGGGAGACCATGTAGAAAAAAAACTGAATTTTACAAGAAAAAAAATTTTTTTTCTGGTTAGGCTGGAAAATTTTCAAACTACGCTCGTATTTGTCGGCTTTTTTATAATTTCAAAATACTTTGTTTTAACAGAGCAACCCTCCTTAAATTTAAAAAAACAAAATTTACTTTTGGGTAAAGTATGTTGTATGTGCAGAGTTAGTATTTACCAGCAAGGACGTTGGAAATATTGTATTGTTTGTTTTCGCGATTTATTAATTGTGGACAAAAAACTGTGAGTGTAAAACAAAAGCTTTATTGCCTAAAAACCAGTTGGAACAAACCTGTTTTTTATACATATTGTATATGATCTCGCCAAAGGCGCCGATCCAGTATCCTTTTCCTTTTAGCATGTTTATTAAACCCTCAGCTTCTTTTTTAAATAAAGTATCCAAAGGTTTTGCAACCTCCGTTTTAAAAACTACTGCCTAAAACCCTATATATGGGAAAGCTCCTTGATCTAATTTGAACAAAAATATTACTTCGAGAATGCACTGAATGTATGTAAATTAGAAATAGCGTTCTTGATATTTTTACACCTCATATAACCTTCGCTACAAAAACAAATACTTACTACCAAAAAAAACTTTTTTGCCCTGTGCCAAAATACGTTAAAAAGTCTTCTTATTGTGTGTTTTTTGTATTATATGAAATTTCTCAATAAAAATTTCGCTTCTTTGAATTAATGACTCGAGTTTATGTTTAAAACAATCGCTGTGATTAAAACCTAAAACTAATCCATTGGATGGGGCACTATTGTGGGGGCTGTTTTTTTACATATAGTTTTGTGCGTATTAGAGCCCACGTACTTTTTTCACGTTATTGTTGCTTTTATGTAGAGTGTAAAAAACCGGTATTTAGTCCCTGGCCATCAAATTGGACCCTTTAAAAATAAAAAAAAAAGGATAATGTTTGTAAAATTATTTTTTAAATTTACTCTAATATGAAAGTAGGTATAATTTTAACATATATTTAAAATGTTGCTTGCTCCTCCTCTGTGTTTATTTTTTCCTAAATCCGTTTTGGCATTCCCCAAAAGCGCTTTTTTTTGTTTTCTTTTTATTTCCTCGTATTATTGTATCATTTTCATTTTGTTGCAAGTCCCCTTTGTATTTGAGTTTCGTGTACTTACGTGTTTTTCAAAAAATTCCACACATTCTAAATTGAGCGGATCTGGTGAATTCCCGGGCCAAGGTATTACGAGATTTTTAGATTTTAGGTATCGCTTACTTTTTTTTGTCTTTGTCTCACACGGTGCTTGTCTTGCATAAAAGTTAGGGCCCTTTTAAGGACCCAATAAAACAATATAAGGCTTTAAAATAGTTTTGAGACTTTTTTTTATTTTTTTTTGGTCCATTGTTCCGTTAACGAATTAGTGGTTTTGGTCCTTTCTGTCGTAAAACATGACCAAAAATTAGAGATGGGGGGGGGGGGGGGGGGTTTTAATAGATTTATCGTACATGCTTCTTTTTTAAATCGTCGGGAAAAATTGGCTTCTCTCTTTAGCACTTCTAGCCGTTTTTCGTCGCTATAAAAAATCTAGGAAAAAGAAAAAAATGAGAAAACCCTTTTAATAAACTATGAGGGGATTTTTGACCAAAAATACAGTGATAAATAGAGAGGGGGATTTTGGACGTAAAAACACAAAAAAGGGCCCCTTTTTTAGGCATTAAAAAGTATGTTTTTAGGCAAAAAACTGTGATTTAGGCATGTTGGGCAATATTAAAAAAAACGGTAAAACAAAAAATTTTTTTTTTAAAAAAAAAGAATAAGAAGACGATATTTTTTTAAATTTTTGGGTACATTTCACCCATAAAAAAAAATAAAACATAAAAATTTTTAACTAATAACAAAAATATGAGTTTCATTGGGTTTAAAATAATAAAAAAATTAATTAATCCCCATGAAACATGTCCTCAAATTTCGCTTTTTGCGTATCCCAAAAGGGTTTTTTTCCAAGTTTCGTTTAAAATTTGTTTTTCGGTCGAAAACGAGTTGTACAAGAAATGAACGTTCTACGTCACACGGTTGTGGGAAACAAAACTTAAATATGGCCAGTCAGCTGGGTATGAGCGGTGCTTAAAACTGTTTCCCGCCCTGACAGCTCAGAAAACTTTTTAACCGTTTTAAACCTGGATTTTTCGAAATCCTGGGGCTTCTTGAGGTTTGCTTCGGCATTATTAATTACTAAAAACAGAATTTGTAAGAGGAAAGGGGCCCAAATGTTTCAAAACTTTGATGTTATAAATGAAATTTTAATGCGATTTGATGTAAAAAAGATCTTTTTTGACATTTTGATTGGAAAAAAGCTTGCCTTGCGAATCAGTTAGCTGAATTTTTTGGTCAACGATATTACAACCTAAAACATAAAGCGTTAAATAAAAAAAAATTTTATTTAAAAAATTTTCTAAAAAAGTACTTATGATTTTTTTGCTTCGAAAAAATTACAAAAAAAAACTACCCCCCCTCTAACCAAGTTCCCCAAGTGTTAAGACAGGTTCGGGGGCAGAGGGGATCGGGCAGATTTTTTTTATAACTGCCACACCAGTGGAGCTTTTAAAAAGACTCTTTTGGTATTTAAATTAAACCTTAACATTAGCTATTGATTTTCAGACTTTCACACCCCAAATTGAGTCCTTGAAAAACAGTTAAATGTTTAAGATTTTTAAAAAAAAATCTTCCCAAATTTGTACCACTTTCAGCATTAAGAAGCACCACCTGACAAAAAACTTGACTTTTTGTACAATTCCTTGTTGGCCAAAAAATCCCTAAAATACGAGATTTGGGCCTTTACTTAAAATTCTAGCTTTAAAAATTACATTTATTAAAAATTTTTTTGCATTTATCTTACCTAAAGCTTGGTCACAAACTTGCCTTGTATTGCAATTTGTTCTTTAAAGTTGTTTTGTAGCCAGTAAATGGGTTTTCCTGGGTTTTTCAGAAAAAAGCTTCCCCAAAATCATATTTGCCATAATACGACCTTTAGATCGTCGTCTCACTATAGATACCCAAAATATCGTTGTTAAAAATTCTTCGCGAATAGTTAAAGTCTTAAAAAAATTAAAAAAAAATATTATGGTGAAACAAAACTTAATGACACTCAAGTATGAAATACATTTTTTAAATTATTATTTTTATAATAATTACCTCATTGTAACATTTTGTTAATATGTTGTTCTTAAATTTTCACGTTTGCCACATTCTTTTTTGCAGTATTTAGGAGAAAATTTCGCAGTTTTGAATAGTTTAATCTGTCCCAAAGGGATATTTGAGACAAAAAGCGTCGCATAATCTCGATTAAAAAAGTCATTTCTCTGAATTTTTGGTGCTATTAACATTTGGTTCCTCAAAAGGTTTTCCTAAGATTTGCCTGATGTCCAGGGGAGTACAGTTGCTCTAAATATTTTTCTTTTTGCAAGTTAAATACATAATATTTTTGAAGCAAGTTAGGGAAAAAAACAAAAAAATCCTTTACCATTTTCCGCACGCTTAAAAAACAACTCTTTATTTTTTGCTGGATTCAGCGGAAAAGACATAGTGCCTCCAATTGCCTTCGCCATTTTTTTGAACTTTATCGCTATTTTGGGACACTGATAATAAACAAGCACAAACCCGACAGAAAAATACCGAAAAAATTCTTGCAAACTACGATATAAATGACAATTTAAAGTACTCTTTCACTATATACCGATTCGTCAATAGTCCACCTCGCTATAGGGAACACCACAATACGCTCCAGAAAACTTAAGAGAAATTTTAAAATCTAAAATGCAATACAAAATGTCCATTTTTATAAATATGAATACATGGTGTATTTATTAATTTTCGTTAACAGGGAGAAGAAATTTGTTAAGGTTTTTAAAATTTCAGGCGTAAACAAGCCATGGGGATTCCCGTAAAATAAAAACGTGGGGGCGGTAAATGAAACCCCAGGCGAAAGCCCTAATGAGGGTATTTTAATAGGGGATAAAAAAATTTTACGGCAGGCAAAACCCCAAAATTTGCCCCCCAATAGACGGGAAAACCCTCGGGGTATTAGTTTAAGCACTTTTGCTGTAAAAATAAATTTACATTTAAAAAAGATGCCAGCTGTGTAAAAAAACCCTTTTATTTAAAATTAAAAAAAAAAAGTTAGACCAAATAAATATGATTTTAGACAAAAAGCGAAAACCCGATTTAGGCGTTAAAAAATCCAAATAGGCATTAGGCAAAATAAACGAGTCGCTTTTTATTTGCGAGAAAAATATAGATTTTGTATTTTTTTTAATTTGCCTTGAACTAAAAAAAAGAGGCATTTGCCTAAAAACCCGTCTTTACTGATAAATGAACTATTTTTCCCCAAACCCTTTAAATGTATATTTTTTATATTCTTTAGCCTATTGAAGTCGTGTCACTTTCATTTCAGATGTTCTCTTGGGTTTTTTTGCCGGACGTCTGCATTTCAAGCCGCTTCATAAAAAGTCTACGGGTTTTTTGGGGTGATATTTTTATACCCTTTTCCACTAAGAATTTTTTTTAACCCTTTGTGGACAAAAAAAGAGTTCTGTAAACCCCTTTTTCTTTTCGACGGTCATCTCTTACAGTTTTTTTTGCGTTTGCCGGGCGGAAATTTCCCGCCCTACTTGTTCTAGGAATTCTCTTTAATTAATTTCGTAATTTTCCACAGTTTGATGTGATACATCCTCTTTTTGTGCAACTTCACGTTGAGAGAACTCTCCCGTTTTCTAGATGAGTAGAAGTTCGTGCTTTTTGCTCTGTGGGTTATACCTTTCTTTTCCCCCGTTATGATAATAATTGTCCGAGTAAATAGACGCACGCAAATAAAATTAAAACTCTTTAAAACGTCGTAAGTGCTCGAAATTTAACTAAAAAGGAAGAATTACAACAACAATAATGATGATTTACCGCATAATAGTGACGAGATTTAAAAAAATAAAAAGCTGCATTGGCAGTATGCCAAAAAAGATTGAGGAAATAATAAAAAATAGAGGAGGAACAAGCAAATATTAGTAAACTATGTTTTAATTATATTTTTTTTTGCATGCTATATGTAATTAAATAATAAATATTGCCAACATTACCAACTACTTTTTTTTAATTGTACCCCAAAATGATGATATTTTTTAAGTGGTCCCCAATTCGATGGTCAGGGCCTTTAATTTAAATGTTTATTTTAAAAGATTTACTTTATAAGAATGAAACTATATATGATAAAAAAATCTAATTTTTCCCGTATTGCCACCTATAGCAGTGATATGGGCCTTGTACCCTTTGGGGTAGGCTATCAACTAATTTATTTAAGTTCTATGGAATTTTTATTTCACTCTTCCTCAAAAACTAAACAATTCGTCCTGCGTTCTTTGGGCCTTTATTGAGCTAGTTCTTTCTAAATAGTCTCATACATCTCAGTATTGTTGAGGTCTGTGTTCTGCGGGGGCCAAACCATGGTGTCGGCAACATTATTTTCGGCTAATTCATTAAATAGTTTTCAAGGATTGGAGCAGTGTGCTTGGGATCGTTATCCTGTTGAAAAACGAAACTCTCGCTGATAAGTCGCCTTCCAATATCCCGCAAGGTATTCAAATACCCGGTTCGGCAGCCAAACGTCCTTCAATTCTCGTCTAACTTACGGCATACTTCTATCGGGTTTTTTCGTCGACTGTGAAAGCAGTGTTTTATTTGCGCAAAAACAATTATTGAGAGAAAATTGTTGGAATACGAACAACGGAACTCATGCAAGCCAATTTTCACATCACTAAGATTCTGACCCATGCCATGCCTCTATTTTTTGGAAGCTATCATTACATTCATAGAAACAAAGACAGCTATACCAAAAAACCAAACGTGCACCATCACAACACCCGACAGGCAGACGATTTTCTTTTTGCCAAATCTGAATTTCAATTTACCAGTAAGGTTTAGAGTATATGGGCAGAAAACTTTATAAAAAACTTGCACTGAATATAAAAGTAAACCCGGGTTTAAACTTATTTACACTGCCCTAGGAGTTTTTAATTGTAACTAAACAAACAGCTTTTTCATTTTTTTGTTTTTGTTTATTTTTCTTTGATTTTTTGGTTTTTCCTCTATTCAAAATATGTTTTTAGTTTCATTTGTAATGGGTTTATGTATTGTTTTATTTACTTTTTTGTTTTTCCCCTTGGGGACTGTGAAATGATTCCATTATCTCTCTTTATACTTTGAATCAATAAAGTTATTATTATTATAATTTCTACCAAAGGCACGACTCTTACTGATGTCCCAGCCCCAAATAAGAACTAGTTCTCCGCCATGTCTGGTAGAAGCTTGTAAAAAACGTTGTTTTATACGCCTCGTGCACGCAATCCTTACAAGTTTTCCCCTTCTATTTCCAAGTTAGACTCATCCATCCCCAGTACACGACATTGATCTTCTAAAGACCAAACCCTGCTCTATATTCTTGTGCATACCGAAGTCTCTTAATAGTATACGGTGAATGTCAAATTTGTATGACAGTTGCAATCACAACTGCACTTGAAACTGGATTAATTAGAAGCAAATAAATGTCACAGGTAGATTTTTTAGATAGTTTTATACGAGAAGCGTGTGTCTGTTTGATAATTGTTACTTTCTTATATACAAAGTGGCTTGTTTTCAAATATCCTCTGAGATTAAATCCCCCCACATCAGTCAAATGTATGGATACAGCAGTTGTAATGATAAATAAGGCTGAACTTTGTTTTTCGATTAAAAAGTATTAGTAATTAAGTCGAAGACGGAACATTGAACCACCAGCCCGATCACAAAATTTAATTCTTTTGGACTTTTTTCTTTTTAAACACTTAAAGATAATTGTTTACAAAAGCAAACCTCAGATGTCAGTGAAGATGAAATTGGGCTAGCTATTTAGAATATCTCTAAATGGTTGGGAAATCTTTAAAAGCATTCATTTGACAGCAAAGGACATTGTCAGACAGCTGAAGGTTGCATATATTAGATTGCGCTCTACTGCAAAACGTGAAACGCGTAATTCTTATAAAAACTATCAATCTGTAATGCAATCTAAAATTATTAGGGATCCGCAAATGTTCTGGAAATTCAATAACACATCAAACTGTATAAACGCTTCAAGAATTTTCTCAGTGAGTATGTTCTGTAGCACAACGAGGCTTAAATTCGCTTTCAACGTCTTGTCATTACGCTGTACCTACTTTCTTTGTAAGGATTGTGCAATAGTATTGTGTGAACGGTTAACAACTATCTTCTATTTGCTTATTAGAACTTACTTGCTTCCTGAAATATGGAAAACTAGTAGACTCACGCCTGTTTTTAAAAATGAAGACAAAGGTGACATATAGAATTATCGACCAATTATTGGAGTTTGCAATTTCTCGGAGGTATTTGAGAGTTGTATAATCATTTGTTCAACAAATGCAAACGTCAGTTCTCTCTGCAACAACATGGTTTTTCTTAGTGGTCGGTCTACTACGATTAATCTAATAGAAATTACACAATATATTAGCGAGGCTATTGACACTAGGAGCCAAGTTGATGTCATTTACATCGATTTCACGAAATTCTTCGACTCTATAGATCGCTCCATACTTATATATAAATTGAATGTATTTTTCTCGTACTTTTTTGCAACTTATATCTTCACACTTAACTAATAGATCATGCTACGTTTCTCTTATAAAATATTATTTTAGAACGTTGTTTAATCCATTAGTACAGTAGAATCTCGATTATCCGTGTGTGGATTATCCGTGCGGCGGATTATCCGTGTAGCCGTTGTGTATCGGTTTTCCGTGCTTCAGTTATCCGTATGTCGTGGTGTTATTTACACTTACTCGGCTTTTTATTGTTAGTCACGTTTAGTCTGTGAACAGCGCATGTACGTACTTGACTGAGGAATGGCACCCATAAAATGAAAAAGAAAAGTTCTTCTCATTGCAGATAAATTGGGACTAATAAAAATTCATAAAGATGGTGCAACAATTCCAACAATACCAATTCATTAAAAATAAGACTAAAATGAATTCATTTATCATCAAATCAAACAGTTTTCATGGATCTTCGAACAGAACAACAACAAAAGGATCAAAGTTTTAGGCCCTTGATGACGCAATAATAAATGGTATTTACAAAAGAGATCAGAGGGAATCCCCATTTCTGGGCCGCTGTGTACTGCGCAAGCCAAAATATTTCATGAAGAATTGAATATCCCACGAATCATTTAATGCCTCGAGTGAAGTGATTGGCTATACAGATTCAAAAAAAGAGATGGTATTCGAGAACTTGAAATTCACGGTGGAAAGTTAGATGCAGATGATATTGCCATTGTAGAGTTTTGTCATAATTTAGGAGAAAGTATCAAGGAGCGCAATTTTAAACCGGATCAGATCTATAAGCAGCTGAAACCGGTTGCTATCGAAAAGCCATCCCGAAAAGAACTCTGACTTTAGAAAATGAAAAAAGTGCTGCAGGATATGAAAAAAGATCGTTTAACCGTACCATGTTATGTAACTGTATCATGGGGCTCATCTTCTATAGTCCAGAGGATTTTTTATTTCACAAAAGCGTGTTTTACGTCTTATTTTTGACTTAAAATTTATGAATCTTGTAGAAGTACCTTTAGATCACAAAAAATACTAACTTTCTACGATGTCTACATTTCAAACATCTTGAGTTTTGTTCACAAACATTTTAACATCATTAGTGATAATAAAATAGAGAATGAACATCATACCAGATCACCTAGTAATTATTTAATACCTTCGTCTCATAAACAAAGTCTCTTCCAAAAGAGCATTTTTTTATATTGCAGGCAAACTTTATAACAGTCTTCCTGTCGCAATGAACAAATAAATAAACACCATATGTTTAAGTATGCCCTAAAGAACTACTATTTTCCAAGAATTGTTATACAGTAGATGAGTTTTATTCATGATCTCAGTACGGTATTTCTCTTTTCCTTTGTGACAGTTGGCCACTCGTTGCTGACTAAATATCCCTCTTGCGGAGGAAAAATGGAAATTTCATCGTTACCATTTTCCCCCCAGCCAACTGGCTCTTGGGGCGTTGATGTAAAATATCAAATATAAGTCCAGATAACGACGAGTGTGGGGTAGTACGGACAAATCTACTTGTCAGTTAATTTTCCTATTCCCGTAATTCGTCCAAATTCATGTAGAAATCGTCTAAAATAAGCAACAGCGTAAATTGAAAGGTATTTTAAATAATATTTCATCAATTAAATCTTTATCTGAAAAGTTTAAGTAAACTATTAGAGAATTTTCACGTTTAAAGCTTGTCAGTAACATTTTGTATCATAGAATCTTCGAAATACAACCTCCTAGTTGCGTTACTGCATTCACTCTCGTATGCTATTTGCAGAAATAATCTCATTTGATTGAAATTCATCGTAAAAATTTCTATTTGTTCGTTAATTTCGTTTTATTAATTTGGAAATTCGTTATAAAATTGCCGAAAGGGTATCCAGGGATACTCCCGAACTCACTAAGAATCGTTTTTAGTTTAAAATTAGAAAATTATAACAATTTTCCCAAAATCCCCCGAGAAAGATATTTCAATATATATATATAATATATATATATATATATATATATATATATAGATATATATATATGGAGGTGAAATAAAGAGTTATTATTATTATAGAGTTTATCTACAGATAAATGTTCAAACAAAACTTAATGTAGAAGTACACAATGCAAAAAATCACTACCGGCAAAAACAATATTAGAGGAAGTAAAGCATTAAAGCTTCTTACTCTTGGCCATAATTGCTCTTACTTCTCTCAATTCATGTCACTAATCTTAAAAAATAACAACTGAAATATTTTCTGGCACTACGTAGTGCCAGTAATTGTAGTCATGCCGTCCTCAAGATAGTATACATATATGTATACTTTTTGCTAGAAAGTAGCGAATATAGAAACCGAAATATAGATGGCATACTTACCCATGCAATGATATAAACTTTAACGTACGAAGTTTCATAAACATTTTCAAAAGATACCGGTTAATGTAATGTTTTTTTTCTTTTTATTATTATTTGTCATGTGTACTAATTTAACTATAGTTTTTTTTAATATATAATAAATAATAATAATAATAAAAAGAAGGGATAAATAAACTTAAATATTAACTCATTAGTTATTAAACTACATAAAAATAATCCCAATTAATTACATTATTAAGGAAATAATTTAATTAAGGTAGGAATAAAAAGCAATGGTCCAATTTCTCAGAAAATTCACAAAGATATCAGGCGACCGGTTTCGTCTTTTTACCAACACATCCTCAGGCCAGCTAGGGGGTATCCAAACAAAAGAACAACATAATAGAATCTGCACCATTTCTTCATTCCTACCTTTAACATAAATACTTACTTAACTTAAAACTAAATGATTTACTTGGAAGAAACATTTTTCTGTCTTGGATTTTCTAAACCTAAGAAAATATTTAATTCAAAAAAATTCTTTTCTTATATTATACATTTTTATTGTCTTGAAATAAAAATATTTTCTTGAATTGAGACTGATTTTTGTCAGAAAATCTATTTTCTTGGTGCACGAAACTATTTCTCTACGTGTAGTATAGGATTACCGAGTTCTGACAAATTACAAATTATTGCAAAGCGTTTAACTAAATTAATTAATGACATGTTCGTTTTCTGCGTAGATGTCTGATAATTCGAACGCGAATCTAAACCAGTCTTACTGGTTGTTACTGACGATCTTCGAGATGCCTCTTAGTACTAGCATAGGGCACTAAATTATACGGATGACCAAAAATATTATTTTGAGATGTGAAGTGCAACTGTATTCTCTCGTTCAAGTTGAATCATGCTATTTCCATTCTGGACGTTTCGCATTTAATTTGTTCTTGTATGTAATTAACTACACTGCTAATTTAGCTTTGGCTTAATATAACATAAAATCAGTCTAATCGTCACTCCAGTATATAAATACCTTTCCTTTCGTATTCTTGGATTTGTACGATGTAGCTACAAGATACATTATGTTGTGGTTTTTAATGAACGTCTTATTTTGAGAAAATGTTTAGTTGTTTAAGTTTACTATTGTTCACACTTTTGTTGTATACAGTTGCAAGCTTCGTGGGTAAAGTAGTATTGGTGGTGCCCCACATGCATTACTTGGAAAAACTAAATTAAAAAGGAAACCATGGTATTTTTTACCCTATTCCAAAATTGATCTAAGTCATTTGTGAACAAGCAATCCCTTCTGAGTATGATAACTAGCAACGTTACAGTAGTTACCTTACTTAATTGAGAAGTGTACATTGCATTTAAGTTAAAAAGATAAGCGAAATGGGAGAAGTGGAAATTTTTAACTGAAGCGAAACTATCGAAATTTATTAAAATATTTAAAAATCGATAATTTGGCTCAATTAAGGGATATTTGAACTTCAAAATTTGTAAAATTATTAAGTGCGCAGAATTTTTAAGAAAATATATTAATTTGGAATAGATTTCGCAGTATTCTCAGGACAGAAGTTCGAAAAGAACTTCTTTCGCTGTATTTGGTTTGAAATGGAGTTCGAAAAGAACTTATTTCGCTGTATTTATTTTTGTAATGAGCCGAAGATACTATTTTTTTGGACAGTTATTCAAAAATATGAAAATCACTTAATTTGATAAATATTTTAGGCAATTGTTAAAAGTTAAAATTTGCAAAAGCAATGCCATTGTTCTGTAATGATCATAACTAGATTTAGGATAATTATCACTAAAATACTACTACGAAATATGCATGCAAATACGCACCAAAAACAGCAACCACTTAAATATGCACTAAATCAAACTTTTAGAGGATAAATATTAATTTTGTATATTAACGCATATTTATTTTTCCATTAAAAAGAACTAACAATTTTTTTAATTCAAAATTATTTAGTCAAAATTAACTAAAAATATAAATCATAAATTTGAATTAATTAAATTATGCAATAAATTATAATTACATGGTGCAACAAATTTTCAAAAATAAATTTGCGCCCGTTGTCAGTTATATATTTTTTGTACTGTGAAAAAAATGCTTACACGCCCTACTGGTGCAAATTCATATTTCACAATGTCACCGGCACTGATAATTTTCTTCACTAAGGTTTGTTTCATTTTGCAACACCTCACTTATATTCTTCAATTGTTGATAGCCCGTCATTTCTGACAGCACTTCCTTTAATTTGTTGATGGAATTATTTTTCTTGAGTTTCATTAAACCACTATATCTCCTACTATTTCAATGGTGTCTTGTAAAGATTATCCTTTAGTTTCTGGGGTAGAGATTGCAGTCGAAATGCACGCTAGATTAGCTTGAATATGCATTAGTGCTCCAAAGAATTAAAATATGCATTTATTGATACACATGTCCAGATATGCAAATGCATAATTATCCTAAGCCTAATTATAACGAACTGGGATATTTCCAAAATTGAATGACATTTTAGAAAACTACATAAGCTATATTCTCATTGTTGGGTACTCTTTTTTTGGAAGAAAATTGTATTGCAATACACATTCGACTAAATATCATGAACAGTATACATTTTGGACACGTAATGAATGACATTTTTTTTGTGAGAGCAATTTGATAAGAAGGAGAAAAGCAGGTAGTTGTATTAAAAAAATAGTTTTAAACACTTTTTCCATTTGAAAGTTTCATCGCAATTGTCGGAAAACGCTGTATAATGTTTTTCGAAAAAATTGATTTGGTTTCTACTCCCACCCTAATACGGTCAGCAGTTCTACAAAATCAATTTTCCAAATTAAACGCTTTCACACAGTTACATGCACTCGTCCGTCTATTGAAAATTTCAAAAAAATGCAAATATTTCAAATACGACTAGAAATAGCATGTTATTTTATCAAACAAACCTTAAAATTGAATTAGGAATTCAAAATTGTAACAATATACAGGGTGTTCGATTTGAAATAACAAAGTTGACAGCTACAGTATAACCGGAAGCGTTAGGTACTCATCAGTAAATTCCCAAGAAAGCGTTGATGTCAGGGAAGTGGGTATTTTTTTAAGCAACGGTTATCTGCAGCTGTCTTCGGTCACAGTATTAAAAAAATAATATTTGCATATTTAAACTAAATTACACACCTCGTCGGCGAGGGTAAAAATTATTTTAAGACATGTTTTTGTAAATATGTGTCGGCTTATTTAACAAACTACTGTGATATTAATTTAACCTGGGCAAATATGCGGTAACAGCCAGAGGCGTGGCGAGCGCATAAAAGTTTAATTAATTATAAAACGTGCTGAAACACTTACCGTTTTAAAAGTCTTCCGTAAAATCACAAACTGGGTAACATCTGTTAAATATTTAAATCATTAGATATGTTTCCACAGCTGCTTCAGTCAAGTGAGTACGACGTGTGGAATAAATGTCTTTTAATGCCGAAAACGACCATTCGACATTTAGCGATGTTATACATATATGCACATTTAAAATAATCTTTGAAACAACTTAATGCATCTTCACACCGCACCTTCACAAATTTGTCTTAATATAAGAAAATCGGAGTCTTTCTCTAAAAACACTTTCAAATTTTCGTATTACACACCAATTTGTTTCGCCTTCTACAGCGCATAACTGTGCGTGAACATCATTCACAATTTGAACAGAATCAACTAGCGTCATCGAAACACTTTGTAATTTTTCTATTCCCTCCGCTAGTCCGAAGTAATTGTTGTGAATAGTTTGTAAACCGCTTTCAACCTGACTATCTTGAAATATTTCCTGGCTTTTCTTGATTGCTGCAGCTTCTGTCGGATTTAATGTTAAAACTACCTTCTTTACTTGTTCAAAATATTTGTTGTAGTAAAACGCAGCCTGCAACCATGTTCCCTAACGTGTAACAATCGGCTGTGGTGGTTCAGGTTAAATCAGGACCCACTTTGTGAAATAGTCGTGTACGTTTCGGGGACTTTAGAAACACTGCCTTTGTACTAGCAATCAATGCATTACTAGTGGAAAGCATGTAGGAATCGTTTGTGCCGCAAGATATAGAGTATGGATTTTACACGTTACATGTAAAAAGTTACCACTGTGTTCTTTAAGAGATCGGCCCAAAGAACGCATGTTTGCGGCACCATCACTCATAAACATTAAAAGTTGCTTAGTTGAAACTTCAAATTTGTTCAATGAGTTCAACACCACATTTAAAATCTCATCGGCAGTACAATTTATAACTCTTTTGGAAGCAAGTAAGGATGACGGTCGATGTGGTTCCATTGTATCTACCATTACATTAACCACAGAACATTTTTGACGGTCTGTTGTTTCGTCCACACACAACCATAGTTTTTTATCTTTCAATTCCGTTTTCATTCTTTTTTCTATATGCTCATGAGCAAATGGCACTACATTTCGTGTCGATGTCCGACTAGGTAATTTACAGTCTGCATATTTATTCCAGAAGGAGACAAATGCTTCTTTGTCTAGTAAACAAAAGGATAGATTACATAAAATAAGAGTAACACATAAATCAAATGTAAATTTATCTTGGTCTCGTATGCCACTTTTGCAGAAGAATGCTGTTTGCTTTCGATGTGACGTTGACAATGGCTTCTGCACCAACTCATTAAGGGGATTTTTACAAACTAGACATTGAATTTTAGCGCTATCAAAAAATAAATCCGGCATGTCCACTATAAAGTTTTTAACTGTGTCTACCATTGGTCGTTTTTTGCCACGTACCTAACTGCGACATTTTTAAAGCAAACATAAGCGTACAATTACGAAATAAGTTACGACAGCCTACATATACACAGAACTACTCGCATACAGCATCGATTTAGTACTGACGCTGTGAACGCGTGAAATAAATATTCTCCGACTCCGCACCACATATCTACTACAGTGACTGTTACCGCTGTTTGCCCAGACTAGTTATTATGTTGTCAGACTGCTAGAATTACTGTAGTTCATTTCCGCATGTATGATTGCATAAAGAAGCAATATCAGTTTAAATATGTGTTTGGATCGCATGCACTCGTGCGATTAAGAGTTAAACAAATCACTGTATTTAATCCTATATAGACACAAGTACATTAAGGAATTGATGAGGGAATGTTAGAATGCAAAACAGGCGATTTTGGCCAACTTATAGGACACATTTTGCTTAAAAATGATTACAAATGCAAGTCTTAAGGAGTTGTTCACTTTCCTCTTTTACTTGGTTGGTAAAAACTAAGCATTGAAGAATTTCTTTTAATTGGCGCCCTGTAGATTGTAAATATAATTAGTTCATTTTACAGTTCCACACAGCCTACATGCGGCTAGTATCATTATTTGACTAGTTACTTTCCTTGGTCAGCATCCAGCTTTGCAAGTATATATGGAGACATTTGAATACCTGACGATAAATAAGAAAATAAAAGCGATAAGCAATTCTTTCTTGTTCACGTCAACCTTAATTTATAGCTGGACCACGCGTTCGTGGGCGCTGCTGAACACATATAGAATCTATTTCAGTAAAGAGGGAAGTTACCATACAACTAAAATATGTACAAAGGATAAAGGTGCGCGAATACTAAGGTTACTGTACTTTCTGTTGGTACGAACACGACCAATGAAAATTGCTTGATCAATATGGGAACTGTACAATTGAAGTTTTCTTTAATTGAAATTTTAACGATGGACCTTTTTAGGTAGCAAACGAAGTATACGTGCCCATACTTTATTGATTAAGTACAGATATATGTAATTGCTAGAACTCACTTCGTCAAATGCTTTGTGGTAGTATGTATGCAGGTTGCGCGCACCTTCAGAGAAACCCATAATTGAAAGACAGCAATATAGGTGGTATTTATATAATCTTTGACCTAAATTGTATGGAGTCATTCCACGAAAAATTTTGAAGTTTCAAAAGGTCATGTCTTCAATCTCTTTCGTATATGTTTACCCTTATGATACCCTTCTGATAAATAGCAAAAGTAAAGTTGCATATAATTTTATTATGGTTATAATTAATTGGTGAAATTCCAGGGTTGTTTATTTATAGGAGATTATTAAAAAAGTATTTCCAGCTTATATTTAAATGTTTAAATGATAATAAAATATTATTTTCGGATTATTACATGAAATTTAAGATAATTAATTATCTTAAATTTTTAAATAATTAATCTCATATGATTAACATTTTCTGCTACTGTGAAAATGAACGTCGAAATAAAAATATATTAATATCTCTAAATGGACCTTTTTTATTTCTGGAATTTTGTTTTTTCGCATGAAAAACGTTGTGTCTATGATCTATGATGAAAGTTTCATTGTGGTGACCTTAAAGGTTTAGCAGATATTAATTGTTGAAAACAGAAGTTTCATTTGAGGTGTATAATAGCTTGAACTGCATCAACAACGTGAAGTCACGTTCAATCGGAGTTCTTAGATGTGCGATACATTTTTGCTCAGTTTAGACTAAAGGATGATGAAGTTTAGTTCCTTATTATTGGTTTTCGTGTGACAATTTAAACTCAGTCGAAATTAAACATCAGCGTGCCTAAAGTAAAGGAAAGGTTCACTTTATTGTGGTGCTGCAATCCTTTAAAGCTGGAAAGACACAAACAAATTGGTAAAAGAAATGGGACTGCTGACATGCGTAAAAAAGGTTCCACATTTAGTGGAAGGAGATGCGATTTGCCATAGGTGTCGTCCTTAAAATTTCGAAACTACCTTCTAATACTCCTAATGAAGATAATAGGCCTGAATATGATGCAGGAAAATTTACAAATGAAGAAAAGGACGTAAATACCGAGACAGCAAGATCGACAAGTGAGGAAGAATATGTACCCGAAGATATGAAAGAAGCTAATATTAGTGAATCCCCTGCTTCTAGACCTAAACTGCGTGTGAAGTCATGCGCAGAAAAGAAAGAAAATGTATTTAACGTTTCTCCTAATGAGAATGGCAAGAAATGATTAATCAATTTAAAACAAATTTGCAAGAGAAAAAACAGCGAAAAATATATGAATAATAATGATAGCAAGGACTGTGGGGTAGTATGACAAACAACAGAGAGTATCGGCACACTCCTCACCACACAAAATGTTATTAATTAATTCGGAACAGCTGTTTCAAAGGCTCACTGGGCCCCCATTTTCAACCGGGTTACCGAATAAATCTGAACGAAAAAACTAAAAACTTTTACTTTAATTCTACCATGCATGGTAGAATCGCCGGGTAGGCAGAAACATATTCATGTGTTAGCGCTATTTTCTCTGCTACATTGTTTTTGCCGGGAATGATTCCATCAATACCATGAGCTATATTAGCATTAATTTTTTGGTTATTGTTATTAGTCATTCTTTCCACGTGTATTTCTTGTCTCTTATTTGTAAAAGCACCTTAGAAATGTAGCTAAATTCATTGCTGTAATCGGAAGAAAAAGTTAAAATGTGCATGTACGCGAAAACTCTCATACTTCATCACCCTGTAAAAAAAATAGTTGCTTAGAAAAATATAATTTTTCATACAGTTTATAGCTAACATATGTATTCTGAGTTAAATATTTGAAAACAAACACTTGCTTGGAATGACTCCGTGGTTTTTATGTACGATAATACTATAAAACACCTTCATAATTTTATGTGCTTTTATTGCAGCCGCAAACTAATATTTAAATTACTTTACAAATGCATTTGTAATACAGAACAATATACATGTGCACGTATAAATAAGCTACACAATGTATTTCCTCATATTGCGTATTTGCACCTACATACCTCATTAGGCATTTTCGATAATTGGAGCGGTACACATCGTTATGGGTCATCAACGTTTCGATAGTGGTTCGATACATGTATCAAATGTATCAAGAATGTATCAGGGCATGTATCAAGTGGATCTACCGCTCCAATCATCGAAAATACCTCTTAGTACGGTTTGACAAGCGACAAGCAGTTACAACTCGCAATACAGCAATTACAAATACATTAAAATTAAGTTTAACTAATTTCCCTAGACGTTACCTTAAGGTTAATACTACTGAATTTTTAATTTGATTTACAGAAATGGCAACATTTGCGTCCTTTTATATGTTCAGATTTTTGATTCGATTTGAAAAGTAATTTGACGTAGGATCTGATTTTCGAGTGTTAAAATTAACACTCAAAAGTAGTACTACAGTAACAGCGAGCGTTCTATGCTCACCCTATTTTACCCAAACCCAGCGCATCTAAACGTGAACTGTCATTTTGCTTGTCAAAATTATGTGAAGCAATTCAGCACCTTGTTCACAGAATGTCGATTACCCAAGGTGATAATTGCATGCTCGCTAGTACGGTTTATTATTAATCTACAACCCCTTCTTACTAATCAAACCAACCGCATTTGAAAATAATAATTCAATAAAAGATAAACCACACGGAAACCATACTTAAACGTTCACGTTCTGATATAGTACCCGCCGCCTGTGACAATGACTGTCAAGTCTTTACTCATTTATCGATAAGTCAAGTTAAGACAAATCAATATGAAAAGAAAACACTTATAATATTATTATTGTTAAATAGTCTTACGTTATTATGTTAATACTCAATACGATAAAATGACATATATGTGTGTACTGTGTTGAATGTCATTTGCTTGTCAAAATTAGGTGAACGCAAATTCAATTCTGCAGCTTAATTGTTAGATACATCGCATCGGTTACTAACGTAGCAAGACTTTAGGAGAGGTCTGGGTTCAATGGAGCGTGTTGTCTCATAAAAAATCGAAAATATTAAAAAAATGTAGTTTTCTTGTCTTCCATTACTCAAGTACTGCTAACGATGAGTATTAAGGTGGATATGGAAACAACGCTTTTTTTACGGAAATGACGGTGACAGATGTTTCGATTGTAGAACAGTTAATTCATAGTGCAATTGTTGTCAATAATAGGCAGGGGAAAGGCAATTGATGAAAAAATTCTATCAATTGTCATTAATTTACACAAATCCGGAAAATCAAACGGCGAAATCGGAATATTGCTCAGCATATCCAGATACAGTGTTCGAAATATTGTAAAATTGTACAAATCATACGGTTCAGCTGCCCAAAAGCCCCGATATATGAAAAAGTCCAAATTAACAGACCCTGATAGACGAGCTTTGGCCAGAATTATCAAGTCTAATAGGCGTGCTAACTACGGAGCGTTGAGTGTACTCTGGAGTGAGGCTGTTGCAAGATGTGTTTGCAGGTCTACATCTCATTCAGAAGCAAGAGAACTTGGCTTTAGTACTTACAAGGTAAGTCTCATAAGTTCAATCCTAAGGAACAAAAGATAATTCGTTTTTCCCTTCACGAAGGCAAAAGAAAAACCGTGATTGACCCTAAAGCAGAAGCGAAGCATGTTAAAATGGGTTAAAGACCATCGAAATTGGGATATGGATAGGTGGAATAGTGTGCATTGGACTGACGAGTCGCGATTTGAAGTTTATGTCGGTGATAGCCGGAGCAGAGTTATTCGCCAGAAACACGAAACTTATCATCCTGACTGTCTTAAGCGCAAAATTAAATTTCCATCTTCGGTAATGGTCTGGGGTTCAATGTCGGCTAGAGGAGTTGGAAAATTACACTTTATCAGCGGCATTGCTAATTCAGACAAATATTTAGACATCCTAGAGGAGTCTTTGTTGCCTACTTTGGAAGAGAGCAGGATTTCTGGGAGTGACTTCATTTTTCAGCAAGACGGTGCTGCATGTCATACTTCCAAAAGATCCATGAAATGGCTTTCAGACCATGAAATATTGGTTCTAAAATGGGTTTCTAGTAGTCCGGACCTTTCGTCCATCGAGACGTTGTAGCATATCATGAAAAAGAGGTTGCGAGCCAATCCTGCCAGGACTGTGCAATAACTCAAGCAAAAGCTCCAGAACATTTGGGATAATTTCACTGCAGAGGAGTGTCAGGATCTAGTAAATAGTTTGCCGAGAAGAATGGAAGCAGTTATTAAAAATAAAGGTGATGTTACTCAGTGGTAGAATGAGCTATATCTTAGAGCTGAAAATCACAAATTTGAGTTTTTCTTTTTTCAATCCTAATCAGTTCCAATTGTTGTAATCAGTTCCGTTATTTTTGTACAATATATTTTCCAACTGTTATTTGCAAAATAAAAATTGAAAATTATACCTCCATTAGTTTAAATGATCTTCAATACATGCCAATAACTGAAATTTTATCGGGTGGGCCAACTGAAGCTGGACGGGGCTCATAGATATGCTAATAACCAGCTAATAGCTCTCAAATGAACTGACTGTGAAACTTGTAAATAGGTTTTTTTTGTTCTCCTCTGTATTCGATTTTTTATAAGATAAGCAAAAAAACCGTTCGTATCGTTATATGGAACGTTCTTCTGATTCAGAGGAATTGCTGTTTTCCATGCGCTCTAAACATTTTTCTGCAAAGGTATTATTTTTAGTTATCAAGCATATTACTACATTGAGAGTACAGTGGAACGGTGTGCTACTGTATTTTTACCACCTTTACTACTATTCCACTATACGACTATACCCAGTAGCGGACCTACAGCTATCGAAGCCCGAGGTGGAAATCTCCCTGGGGTCCCCCTTGTTGGAATGATCACTATACAAAATGTCAGCACAAATCTATAATTAACATTGATTTCACTAAAATTAAATAGTTAAAATGATTTAGAAAACAAAAAAATCTTAAGATTACAGAAAAAACAATTCACATCAACAGACAAACATATATTTAAAAAAGCTTATTAATCTGCCATTTTTTGTTTTATAAAAACGTTTTTAACTTTTCTGTCAATAAAAAAAGTTAAAACTGTTTTCTTTGCAAGCCGTGACTTCTGAATTTTTTTATAGCTTTGTCAACATTAATATTTTTAGCTACTGCATTTTCAATGGAAAGGATTTCCAAACCGTTAAGTCTTACTTGGCTCATTGTTGACCGAAGATAGCTTTTAATCAACTGCAACCTTGAAAAGCTTCTCTCGCAAGAAGCAACTGAAACACGCTGTCAAAAAAATCTTTTTAGCTTCGTTTTTTTCAACTTTTGCTGCTTGAAGATGACGTCTTAACCGCTTAATTTCTGGTATGATTTCATTTTCTTCTACCTCATCAAAAGCTTCCCTGAGGCTTGAAATCAACTTCGGAAGTTCTTCAATTACTGTTTCAATAATACAGGGTGGGGCAGTCAAACCCCCTTTTTTCAGATAGTTCGAAAAAGAAGTAGGGAAAGTGGGGAGAGGTGGGGGTTTGACATTCGCGTTTTAGGCAGTGGGAAGTTTAGTAGTCACGAAGCGTTGGACCGGAGAACAACGCGGTTTCGCCGTTAAAGCGTTCCGCTGACATTTTAATCTCTTGCCTCGAGCTCCTGTACCGAACAGAAAAACCATTAAGAATTGGATTGAAAACTTGGAAACAACAGGTCAGACAACGAAGAAAAGAGGAGGTTCAACAAGGACCATTCGCGCTCCTGAGAATGTGGAAACTGTGCGATTTGCGATAGCAAGAAGCCCTCGAACATCTGCTCGACGCCACAGCATTGCTCTAGGACTTTCAAACCGAACAGTAAGAAGAATTTTGCATGATGACCTACACCTACGTCCATACAAAATTCAAATAGTCCAAGCTTTGAATCGTCGTGATCATGCGGCTCGAGTTCATTTTTGCGAGGAAATGTTAAACATGTTAGAAGATGACCCACAACTCATTCATAAGGTGTGGATGAGTGATGAAGCTCATTTTCATCTTAGTGGGTACGTCAGCAAGCAGAATTTTCGCTATTGGGCTAATCGCAATACTTTCTTCCAACAAGAAAACTAGCCATACGGCAGCAATCTCTATGAATTTTCTGAGAGCCCGTTTCCCGAATCGGCTCATTAGCAGAAATAGGGATGTTCCTTGGCCTCCGCGGTCGCCGGACCTCAATTCCTGTGACTACTTTCTGTGGGGCTATTTAAAATCGAAGGTTTTCGCTACTCCTCCACCATCCCTAGAACAGTTGAAAGTGCGGATTGAAGAAGAAGTTCGTGCCATCGGCCCACAGATGCTGCAACGAGTTATTGTACAAGACTTAGAACATGCTTGGAAAACAACAGTCGTCATTTACTAGGCACGATTTTCAAAAATTGAACTTTTCATTGCTTATAAATAAATTTCCACTCATGTACTTAAGATTTCTAACAATAAATTGAATTTTCTTCCTGTTTAACTTTTTTTCGAGCTATATGAAAAAAGGGGGTTTGACTGCCCCAGCCTGTACATACACATACCTCCGGCGAATGTCTGTGATCTCTCGCGAATTTTCGAGAAATTTTCATTCTTCAGAATTTCCGAAAACGCAAGAATACTCTAGAATGCGTCGTACGATTAAATCCTCGTATTAAGCGTAAATTATACTAGACTTCGGAAGTAATTCTACAACTTTAGATGACGTTCTATCTGTGGCTAATGTGGGGCAACTTTTCCTTAAATCTAGAGAAAAATGTATTAAACCTGTTTAGTTTGTAACAATATTTTGGCACACGCTTACCCACCCACTTTCTGCACATAGAGCCCCTCTCCTCCCTCAGCTATGCCAGTGACTATACTCATATTAGGCACTTTTATAATATAATTTTAATATGATAGCTCACTAACTATATTGTAAAGAAATATGTAGTTTACAGGTATTGTGTCTGTCCGTTATTATTTTCCAAAAAAAATTGGCCTATTATGCCTCCGAAGGATATTGCTGCCTAAACAGTTACTTCAGGACTGTATAATGGAGTTTGATGTTTCTTCCGCGACCAATAATGATAATTTTGCTTGTTGTAACCAGGCAGATGAAAATGTGCCTCATCAGAGAAAAAAATTCTGTTAAAGTCGTCAAATCTTTCCAACATTTGGTTGGCAAATGCCAATCGTATAGGGTAATCAGTTTCCTTTAATTTTTGCTAACTAACTGAGTGCTAAAAGAGTTCAGTTTCAGGTAATGTGTAAAACTCTCTGAGACACCATGTGTAGCTGACCCAAAATGTAATGAATAAACGAAGTACATATGTCGTTTTAGCTGCGTGAACAAAATGTGCTAGTGGCGTCTGTAATTTAAACAAATTAATAAATGAAAATATTGCTGTACCTCATTTAACAACGATTTACATAAACTTTGATACAATTTCATCTCTAAATAATATTTTAGTCTCGATAAAGTAGATATATAATTTTTTTGCTTCATTAACACCTTCATTAAAATTATCTGTGTATCTGTAATTAAGGAAATGAAATAAATTATCATTATACCCGCTCCAGGACTTATGTTCGGTTCGTTAAACAATTTAAATAAAATTCCAATTATAAAATTTTCTCTTTCTCGTAAAATATTTACAAAAAAGATGATGCAACTTTGTGTAATGTTTTATTGCTATATTGTTTAGGATTATTAAAAAATAGTTATAAAGGTATATATTTGTTTCTTCACGATATTACAAAACATGGACATTTATTGGAATAATAGATATACATATGTCAGACACAGAAATATAAATGGAACTAGAAGATATAAAGTAATAGTAATAGTAGTTTGAGTACATATGTAAATACAAATAACAATAATATGCACAAATAAGTATGGAATTGTTAAATGCCTAAATAACTGTTCATGCATGTATATGCATTATGTTAAAAGCTTAAGCATGATCTGGTAAAAGCTGTACACCAAGGTTGTCGCCATCATTGTCATCATCTTCACCATAGTCACCATCAGAATCTTCTTCGCCGGTTTCTGATTTCCTTGTGTTTACTGTAAACTTGATTTCCCCTGTTACATTGTAAAGTAAGTCTTCTTCCTCTAAATATTCATGGGCCACTCTATCAACATGGCTACAAATAAACTCCCATACCTCGGTACCTATTAAGCAACATTTCTCTTTCGTTAGAGCTTCCACATCTACCAGCTTAAATGTCACATTTCTTGTTACAACCCATTGCTTAACGTTAGCCAAAATTTTTTCAATGGGGTTGAGATCTGGATGATACAGAAGCAATCTTAATATTCTATGACCATGTGATGCTAGGACAGTATCAAGCTTGCATTGCGAATTGGCTGTCTTATATCTCTTTATTAAATCATACAGTTCAGGCCTTCTAAAGTTTTCTTGAAAGCGTATAATTACGTGCCATGAGCCACTGCATCATTTCAGCTTTTTTTGCACTCGATGTTGGATCCCGTTCTACTTTGATCTTGTGATATGATGCATTATCAAGGACAAGTACGGTTCGTGGTGAAAGATTAGGTAATAACTATTGGTTGTTGTTCAAGTAAAAAAGTTTTTTGAATTCATTTCATCATGATAATCACCAGACTTAGAACATATAGAGATACAAAATAAATTAAGTTTTGTGAAATGTAATAATAATGGTAATAATTTTTTTAAAGTTTGTGATCGAACGTGCTAAGCATTACAGAAGTAAAAAAACAGTACCTGAAAGAAATAGCAATAGCGCGTTAAATATAAAACCCACTTTTCCACCAACATAGAGCATAATTAAGCGGCTTCCCTTTGAAATTGATGCCTTGAACTCTAGCAAGCAATTATCTAACCATTCTTTGGGTTGTATGTGTGAAGTATGTATATCGGATTCATCAGTGAAGACGATAGGGCTATTATCCTAAATATAAAGCTGAAGTTGTTTTAAATATGTTATTCGCTTAGCTCGTATGTCATATGTTTCCATTCCATGTTTGCATTAAAACTTTTCTTTTATCAGAGGTTTTCCGCCATCTAAAAATAATTATGCATTTTAACTACCACGCTTATTTAATAGAAATAGCGTTCTTACTTAAATTCCACTTTCTTTCAGTAGCTAATGTTGTTAGGGCCCCAGAAAGCAATATACCATTCTCGATTATTTTATTATAAATACCTGGAATAAATATTACTTATTTAATACTAAATATTTAATTTAATTTGGTATTGAAGCAATGGAACTATATACATAACTATATACACACTATATGCTCAAGATATTTGTAGGTTAATGTTTTAACGAATTGTCATCTGCAGAATACAGTCTGAATATAATACCGCTCCAGCTACGACATGCAAGTTTATGTCCAAGGACAACTTGATGCCAACTTTGAATGATTGATATATGATAACAGGAAAAGATTTTGAAATACCCTTTAAAGTGGAACGTTTCTTTTCGTGTATGTAAAAGTTTTGAATAATTGACCGAACTGTTGCAGCATACGAATTGTACTCTTCGGACTTTCACGTGGTCTCTTCTTATGAGGAGTAGAAAAAGAAGTAGCCTTTCCTGAATTTATGTTCTCACACTCTTTCGCAATACTTCTGCATATTTTTTCATATATACCTGTCGCAGCAAGTAATTTGGCCTTGTAATGTTTCAAGGGAATACTTAGTTTACCGTCTTCTGCTTCTTGTTTCGTAAGTTTCAAAATATTGGCGATAATTCAACGCCATCGCTACAATTTGTACAATTAATATAACATACCATGTGGAAATGGACGACTCGATCTCGGGTACGCGCAATATTTATATGGACATTTGATTTTTTATTTATGTAATGCGTTGTGTGTTTAATAAACAAATAACTCTATTCAATCGAATTAAATAACTTTAAAAATTCAAAATTTAACAATGCCTTTTAGAAATTAGTAAAAACTCTAACTCAATCATTCACTAGTTGGAATAACTTTTTTTATGACTCTCTTATGTTTAGATAAAAAATGCTGCATGTGCGGCAGTCTCGCTGTGCAACATTGTACTATAGCGTTCGGGTCGCTTCTTACTTTACTGCAGTAACATACTCCTTTCAAACGTCTTGAAAGAGACAGTTTTCTTGATCAAAAATGGAACGGTAATAGTCTAGAGTAACAAAACAACTGAAATGTATCCAAGATAACAAGCTATAACCTAATCGAAGCTTGGTACGCTACTGACGTTTCAACTGATATTCCACCACTATTTTTCAAATGCCGCGTATTAATAGACTCGCCCGATGAAAATAGCCCCTTTGCGCATATGACGTCAAATATACTTCTCATTTTGGGTAGCTATACTATACCCTGTGCGCCACTCTAAAACCTATTTGTAAAATGAAGAAACGTATGCATCTACAGTATTTGTTTTATTCTTGTTTTCCGTTTTCCGAGTTAGAATTTCATATACTAAGGGTATCTAATAAATTTGTCAGTGGGTATGAAGAAATATTCCCTCCTTACATAATTAAAATTCAAAATACGACTACACAACATTCGCACGCTGCTAATAAGCCTATCAGTGTTCAACGTCACATAGGATCTTGTGATAGATATCCTGTTTGACGCGTTGTCGACAATCGCTCGGGACCACTTTATTTATATGCGGACGGGGTATTAAGAGCTCTCTGGGAGTGTGTCGTATGTTTCGCGTAGCAACTGTCTGGAAATATAACACACCGAGTGTAACAGTACATTTAACGTGTAGTGGGGCGTAGCATTCAATGATAATTGACTATAGGCAGTATGTCCACTGCTGTATAGTGTCCGTCACCAGACACCTTTCCGCAATGTGAAATCAGTAGCTAATGCGACAATTAAAGTAAAATTTTAATTAGCCGTAAAAACAGGTGCATCGCCGGATAATAATAAAAGGAAACTCGCAAAGAATAAAACACTTTGCATAATTAGCCTTCACGCAAAGAGTGGTAAGAAGAACTTTTGATTGCTGGTCCAGAATTCTCAATGGACTTACCGATTAAAAGAAAAACGCTATAAGCTGTTAAGAATAAGGGAGCCAAAAATAGTATATCATCTTAAACATATATACGCTACCGCACGTAAGTTCAATCGAGTAGTTCAAAAATGTTAAAAAGTTATAAAGTGAAACATTGAATTAATATACAGGATGGGGCAATAGTGCGAGATTCTTCGATAGCATCTTTGCCATTCGTAATAGAAAAAAAATGTCCTACACAAAAATCATAGATATACATTCGCAGCACACGCTAAAATTATTTTGACATATACAGGTTAAACCAAAAAAAGTTACATATCAAAGTTACGTTCTTTTTATGGAACACCCTGTATATTAGTACATATTTCGTTTACACTCGAGAATCTAAGGTTACTTTGTATAAGATTACCTATTCCTAAACTCAATTGTTTTCGAATTATTTGCGAAAAATGGTATTTGCAATGCTCTCCAGTGAGCAATGCAGTGAAGATTTTATTCTTCGAGTGACAAATAGAACAGCCTGTATGTTTTTTGCTGATAACATTTTACGTTAATTATGTAAAGCTTTTCCTATACCTAAAGTTAGTCGTTTTTGATATACTTTGCATCTTCGACTTGTTACCCCGATTCGGTGAAATTAGGTATCAAAAATATTAATCTTTACAGACTTGCGTTCCTGTTTACGTATTATCTCTTCAAATATACAGTTTTGAGCTTTTTTGACAGTCTCTAGAAGTTCAGCACTCCTGTAATCCTATTAGCTATGGGTTTTATCGCCTCCAAATATCATTTTTAGAATATTTCGGATATTGTTTTAATTTGTAGCAGGCTAGGATTCAAAAACAAATGTTCCTTTCTGTCAGACATAATTGTCAGTGTAAAAGCATACGTAGAAAAGTATGTGGTTTCAATATGATGGAGCGCCAGTACGTTACACGCGCCATCACACTTGGTATATTTGTTTAATTTGCTTATTGATTGTAGTTTATATTTTGCATTTAATATTTTGTTTTTGATTGTTTTTTGTTGTTGAATAAATGCTTACCTGTTGAGATTAATACAAACCAATAATTTGGTGTTTTATATGTTTTTTTAGACGTTATCAATAAATTTTTATGTTGGGCAAAATGAAAGACTGACACGCACCTCTTGCAATAAGATTTATTTAAGTGAAACACATTTAATACACCTAACGCGTAAAAACATGAAAACAAATATATGACAGATGTCAAACAACTAAACAAATGGAATATATTATCTTGGAATATATGATCTTCCGGAGCGATTCCAACATTGTATGGTGGCTTTTCTAACATTTTAATAGAATGACAATTGTACCGGTTTTTTTTTTTATTCTAGCCTACTATAAATTAAAATAATATCAGAAATATAAGAATGATATTTGGAGGTGAAAAATCCATAGCTAATAGAATTAAAGGATTACTAAACTTCTAGGGACTATCAAAACAGCTCAAAATTGTATATTTGAGAGAGGTAATAGAGAAATAAGAACGCAATTGTGTTAAAATTTAAATTTTTGTTACATAATTACCCTGATTCGGGACAATAAGTCGTAGATGCAAAATACCTCAAAAGCGACTAACTTTATGTATAGGGTAAACGGGTACTACACTTCTTTATGTATAAGGAAAGTTTTCCGTAGTTAACGCAAAATATTATCAGCAACTCAAAAATTAAAAATATGTTCTATTTAAAATAACGACGAAAACGTCGCTCGAAGAATTAAATCTTTACTGCGTTATCAGAGATGGTCTATAATCAAGAAGTTGTCTTGTTCTAAGTGGAAATATCCCTAGCTCTATAGGCTACTTAATACGGTGTGTGCAAAGCAAAATGCCGAATATTATACAAATTACAGCTATTTCCGCAGAGCATTGCAAATACCATTCTTCGTAAATATTTCGAAGACAATTGAGTTTAGGTATAGATAATCTTATAGAAAGTAACCTTAGATTCTCGAGTATAAACTAAATATATATTAATATACAGGCTGCTCCATTAAAAAAAAAACAACTTTGATACGTAACTTTTTTCGGTTCACTCTGTATATGTCAAAATATTTTTAACGTGTGCTGCTAATGTGTATCTATGATTTTTGTATAGGATATTTTTTTCTATTTCTAATGGTAAAGGTGCTATCGAAGAATCTTGCACTATTGCCCCACCCTGTATTAATTATTTTGCAATACCATAAATCACAAAAGTTCAAATTGCGTCAAAGATAGAATTATATTTGCTTTACGTCAAAATAGCTGCCTTTAGAATTTATTATTGTATTGAGCAATAATTTGTCTATTGCATTCTAGGCAGTAAGGCTCTTCAAAATGCTTTTTTGCTAGTTGGGAGTGATTTTCGTAACTCTCGATTAAAATGGTTCGATATCAGTTCGATATTAATTCCATTAATGTAAGAATTCTCGCCCGAGTTTGTTTCTCATGTAATTACTTTACTATTTTTGCAGTGTGATTAAAATCACTGTTCTCTTGAAACACGAATCATTGGCTAATTACTTCGCGTTCTTTGTTCTTGTAAAATGTTCAAATAATCGTCCTTTGTCAATGTTCCATCGATTTTAATTCGGTCATCGCCCATGCAATCCCAAACTATAATATAATCACTCCATGTTTAATAGTTTTGGTAACACATTGCTCCTTTATTTTTTTCCTAACTTAACGACACACAAATACTTGACATTTGGAACTCCAGAGCTCAAATTTTGATTCATCGGCCTTATGCCCAATTTTCGCAGCATTTAGTCCACTTGTGCTTTTCTTTTTGTAAACGGAGTGTTTGGAAGGCTAAGCGTCCCTTTAAACCTACCTCTACCAACCGGCATTTTACTGTCGATATCACTATTGCGTGAACTCCGCTACGATCGTTTGGTGCAGTAAGATCACGATTTCGTAAAGGTGTTAATCTAAGGAACTGATCCTCGCTTCTTGTAGTAGCTCGTAATTGTCTAATACGTTTGCTTTGAAATTGAGTTCCTTTTTGTCTTCGTTTCTGTGTCTGGCAAACACAATATTGAGAAACTCCTACTTTCCGTACAATTTGAAGGATGGATACATTCGTTTCGTGTAGAGTATAAATTCTAACTCTAGTTTAGATGCCCATTTCTTTTATTTTCGGCATATTCAATAATAACTTGCAGAATTTAACTGCTTTGCAACTAACAACTTATTATTTTAGACAATTCTGTGGGACAATATACGAAGAATGGTTTTAAATAGACACCCGTAGGCGACCTCCATCCCTCCCGTGTATTAATCAAATTAAAAAAATAATTTTCTAACTGTAGAAAAATTATATTGGCCTGTGAATGGCACTACATATTTAGATACAGGTTTCATACGGCAACAAATACACAGCTTTGTTTGGTCACTTCTGCTCTTTCTGTCAAAACGACACGTAATCGCTGTTACAAGTTGCAGGCACTTCAGAGTGCTATTAGATATGTAATTAAGATAACATTCATGCAATTTTTTCCCCAATTTTAATCGGTTTATTTAAGTACTAATGTGTCGCAAATGTAGTAGTTGAGTCACTTCTTTGCATTTAATAATAATAATATTTTATTCCGTTCGATACAAGTATATGTATACCGGGTGTAATTGAAACTAGGCCCACCCCTGTAACTGTGACTTTTATTGTTTATCAAAATAAAAATCTGAAATTTTGGTATTACAAGTAACGAACAATTTTGAATTTAATGGTGCTATCCTTGTTTTTCAGTAATTTCCGGTTTTACCGGAAATTACACTAACTTTGTTTTGTTTAAACAGAACACCTGTATATTTATACATTTTTGAAATCTAGAGATCATTATGCAACTGACTATGTCATTTTTAGCAAACAAGTTGATATCGAAATTTTTTTTTTTATTTTAGTTTTACATCTAGGTAGTCATGACCACTGAAAATTGTTTTGTTTGTGTCCTTAATTGCTTGAAAAATAAAATCAATACAATCAATCGATTAATTTCGTTTTTATACGCCTATAAATATTCAAAATAGGGTTTTTTGGCAATAAATCATTTTCTTCAAATGGTGCGATATCCTCGACTGCTAAGAGAAACAGATTTTCAAGAGCGCTTTGGCTTTAATATTTGAGTAGGTGTCATTGGAAGTCGTCTGATATGGATGGACATCTTCAATGAAAATTTAACCGGAGAACGTTATCTCGAGTTCCTAATAAACGAAATAGCACAGGCCCGGAACAATTTACCGCCAGCAATTAGAAATATGTAATATATATTTTCAGCAGGATGGGGCACCGCATCATAATTCAAGAGAGATTTCAGAGTATCTGAATGCAGCCTTTGGAGATAGGTGGATGGGTACCAATTGACCAACTAGGTGGCCTGCGAAGTCACCTGACTTAGCTCCTGCAGACTGCTTTGTTTGGGGACATGTGAAAAATCAAGTTTTTACAACACCTCCGGAAAATCGTGAAGTGCTAGAACATCGTGTAAAAAATGCAATTTACAATATCGCCCCACAACAATTAAATAATGTAAGAGAAATAATAAATCGCGTTCGAATGTGACAACAAGGGCATTTTGAACATTTGTTATAAGGTTTAGTTATTATTAGGCCGGGCACAGAGAGCTTCGCGCCAGGTTAGAAGTGAGCCCACGACGCAAAGTATGTATGCAGATGAATCGGCACGGGCTACCTCGGCGAATGAAATTATTGATTTATTGCAACAGTTTCTCATCAATCCTTCGCAGCACTAGTCGCAATTATAGAGATAAATATATGTATAAAAATATATCTAACGCACGCAACAAAAATAAACGATCGTTGGCTAATAAAGTCACTAAATTTATCAATGAATTTCCAGATTTGAACTATAATGGAACTAAAGTATTGTGTAGAGTTTGTAAAATACCTTTAATGTGCTGGAGCAAAGGCGATTGTAAAAGACCTGCAGTGTACAACACAAAAATGAGAAAAATGGCGTACCACCTCAAACCCAATTTATGTTGGCTTTACTTTTGATGTTTATTGTTTATGGTCTATCGTTTACATGCTACGTGTAAAGTTCATGCACATCTTGCGGCATAAATCTGTGATTTTACAATTCGACCCTGATGAAGCTATTAAGGAGAGCCAAAAAATAATTCTAAATACTTCTGTTGAAACAGATTTAAAAAGTATTAGCAACAAGTATAAACGATTACTAGACTCAATAGAAAAATTGCAAAATACTGGGTTGTCGTTAGTAGAATCAGTGCAAATCGTGGACGAAGTTACATTGCTACACGGTATAAACGAAAAACGGTCGCGTTGTGACAATGTTTGACAGTGTTTAAAAAAAAATGTGATTATACGAGATTAAGACAAATGTGTGGTGGTGCATCTGCAGATTTATTAACTAACTAAAGATTATTTTAATTACGCCTGTGCTACTTCCGCAGTTGTTGAACGATCTTTCTCGAAATATAAGAACATTTTTTCATCACAGCGAACAACCTTCACCCAGACAAATGCGGAAACATACCTGATGGTGCTGTTACTGCACACTGACAATCAATGTGCAGTAACAGTCCTGAAGGTGTCCCATAAGATTGCGGACGAAACGTCAGCAGGAGTTACGACAACGACGTGGTTCTAACCCGGAAACCAAGGGTATGTCTCATCGATCCAGTTCGTAATGTTTACTTTTTCTACGGATCTTAACAATAATGCTTATGCTTAAAACGCCTTTCTTCAATTCTCGCTTATAGGTTTTACCCTCCTGATCTCTTCAAGCAAGCAATAATCATTCTGCAAATCCAAATTTGTGCACCTAGTGGAATTCTCTGAAGTGCTTAGCATCTTATGAAATTCAATTTTCACCTCGCATTTCGGATGAATATATTATAAAGACCACAGCTTCTTTGATTGGATTTTCTGCAATTCCCGGTTATTGAATGTCAAGTGCAAACACATGCATCACACGGCTGTATCTGTCGACTATGAATCACACAACATCGGCGGGATGCAGTCGTTCAGCTTTGACATGCATATGTGTTAGAGGTTGAAATACTGGTATCGGTCAGTATTACTTGCATGGTCGTTTGTCCTACCTTCAATGTAAAATCCGCGATAGCAAAATGTGATTTTTCTGTGTTGTAAATGCGCGTTAGACTTATACGTGAAACATTATATTGTAATTTACTTAATAAAATGAAAGTACTATAAATTAAACTGTAAACTGGGTTAAATTTTTACCAAGTACCAAAATTGTTGGATATATTATTCGGGTTGTTTAGAATATTACTTGTTTGTGTTTTGCAATATTTATTTCTTTAGCGAAATCTCCAAAACATTCATCGGTCAAATTGAAATTAATCCGGAGACACGGATTCTGCAAAATTGTTTTAAATTTGGTTATACATTATGTATCCTCGTTTAAACTATCTATGATATTTCCAACATTCTATGCATTATTAGAATAAAATGAACATTGAGTTTATATTCACTGGTTCAAGAACCATTTTTACTATTAGATATTCTCTCAACCGATCCAAATAGTTTTTCCTACATTTAACTAATTCTAACCTTTGCTTAAACGCAAAGAAATAAATATCGTATTAAGAAATTGATACCAAGTAACCTCAAATTTAACAACATGATTTTTAGGGGTAAATTAAAAAGAAGAAAGAATAAATTGGTAAATAGTTACATAGTGCATAGGTTTTATACAAGTACGTTTATAGTCCCTGGCCATCGAATTAGGACCAAAAAAGAATAGTTCGTAATGTTGGCAATTTAATTACATATAACATGCAAGTAAGTATAATTTGACTCCTCTGTGTTTTATTATTTCCTCAATTCTTTTTGGCATACTGCTAATGCAGCTTTTTATTGTTCTTTTTTTTTACATTTCGTCGCTATTATGCCATACATCTTCAATATGTTGTTGTAATTCTTCCTTTGTAGTTGAGTTTTGTGTACTTGCGATGTTTTTCATGACATTCCACACATTTTCAATTGGGTTTATGTCTGGTAAATTGCCTGGCCATGGTAGTACACGTAGATTTTTTTATGACACGGTGTATGCAGGTATATGGTCCTTGAGTCGGATGAACCAATATAAGGTATTAAATATTTTTCTAAAACTTTTTTATATTGTTTTTTTTTCCATTCTTTTGTTAACGAAATATAATGGTCCCGGTCTTTCTGTCGTAATATACGACCAAACCATTAGAATGCTTCTTTATAACGCTCTGAAGACCGTCGGCGAACAAATTAGCTTCTCTCCGTTAGCACTTCTAGCCGTGATTCGTCGCTATAAATAATCTAGGAAAAAGTAAAAAAGATGTAGAGAATCATTAAGCGAACTATGAGGATGAATTTGACCAGAAATACAGATGATAAATGAACCTTACCTTTCCCCAATCTTCAATGGTATGTTTTATATTCATTAACCCATTGAAATCGTGTCACTTTCATTCTAGTTGTCAGTCTTGGCTTCTTTTCCGGACGTCTGCCTTTCAAGCCTGCTTCATGAAAACGTCTACAGACTGTTCGGGCTGATATTTATATACCTTCTCCACGAAGAATTTTATAAACATCTTTAGTGGATAAAGAATTATGTTCTATAGTCACTTATACTACACGAAGATCATCTCTCACAGTTGTTTTGCGTTTGCCGGCACAGTATGTCCTGCAACTACTGGTACTAGGAATATTCTCCTTAATTAATTTCGCCATTCTCAGAACAGTTTGATGTGATACACCCTCTTGTTGTGCAACTTCACGTTGAGAAAACCCTCCCGGCTCTAGAAGAGCAGAGGTTCGTGCTTTTTTCTCTGTGGTTTTATCCGTCTTGTTTCCCATTGTGATAATAATTGACCGCGAAAATAGACGCACACAAATAAAATTAGAACTCTTTGAAATATAAGTTATTTGGAAAATCGGTAAAAATACTGCTTTTATTTATATTTGCAATGGTGCTAACGAATTAATGAACGACACAATTCAAGCTAAAAATAATTATTGTACGTACGAATGGTAAAGGCGTGATTCATAGCAGGTGGATGATCGGTTTATTTCACCCCTAAATATTATTTTTATAACCAGCAATTATCTGTGGCCATAATGTATTAGGGTATTATTCAAACAACAATTATGCTTTTAGAGATTTTCGAAATTAAAATTATATTTAATAAATATTCTTATAAATTTAATATTTCTCAAGTGGTCCTATTTCCATGACAAAGGTCTGTATTTTTTTTAATTTACTTATACATGAATAACTGATTAAAACAATATACTGTTTATATGTACGAATTGAAGTTGTATATAACGTTTCCCTTTTTTTTAAATAAGGAAAACACTCGAAATGATATGAACTCCAAGAAAGAACAATAAATTATGTTTCTTACTCAATAATTTTTTTTGAATCAGAGATATTCAACAGAAAGGAAATTCCTACACAGGAACATATTTTCATTAATTACATATAAATTACACATATTTTTACACTTATCAATTAAATATATTTCAAAAGAAACATATTTTAATATAGAGGTGATTAGGGTGATATGTTCCTTTTTTAAAATTTTATTACATGTATCATTCACACGTACTACGTCAAATTTACCAATGAAACGCTATTAATCGTCAGAAGACCACCTATCGCTATTAATTGAAAAGCTACGCACTAAAAACCAATACCCCAATCAGGAAGAAGCTAACCATGTTTAAAAGATGACATATTGAAGATATAACATGTAAGAGATTTAGTATTCATTATTAATTAACAGAATACATATAATAAGACATAAAAATTGCAGATACCTATTGTATATGACTGCTTGTCCAGGCAATAACAATTAAAGGACGAGCAGCGCGTCATTCTACCAAATGGAATGCACCGTAGACGAACCATAATTAACGTTTAGTTAGTACAAATGACGTTTCCTAATATGGAGTCTAATAAAGCTTCTGTATGTGTACCGTTAAACACTTGGGACCTGGGCGCGTTACTCATACTGATGATAATAATATAATATAATGTTTTGTTTACTTGGAGAACTGACTGCTGCCTGATATTATTTCTGGCCAGCTATCAAAATGAGGACATGTCGTAGACCATACAAAATGAGATCCAGTAGAACGAGTAGAGCTAGATACCCTACTATTCACCTGATTTTTATATTGTGAGTCATTCTATTGTGATCTGCAGCGTATGTATTTAGTAAAACATTTAGTTGACGGAGTTGATGGAATCTGTGAATGAGAGGTACGATTGACAAAACGTTAACGTAATAGCCAATAAATAACAGGCCTGTAAAAAAAAAGATTTGTAAAAACCTTTTTCATCGTTCCGAGTGACCTTATAATTTTGAAGGGCGCTGAGTTCGAAAATTACCTCAACTTTTTTCCATCACCCATCGTTTTTCTGCAACTCAACCCAATATTTTGAACCTAATACGTGTTAATAGGACTAGTTTGGTATCTAGAGGTGTATGTATTTTAAAAATTAAAAAAAAAAGGTTTTATTAATCAGAATTTACTTTATTTACAATAAAGGACACTATTCATGTGTGTGTGTGTGTATGTGTCAATTAATTTAATCCACATTTATGGCCCTGTACTTCCTCTCCCTCTTTTCGGAAAAGCTCCGATTGTTACTTTTCCTTTTGTAAGTAAAACTTCGATTCCCTCGATGAAGTGACCAGCAGTAGTCTCCCATCATATGGACGTTCCGTCTACCCCAATGTTTCTTCTCCACCTTGATGTCCGTGGAAACGTTCACCCTGTTCTTCACTGGTAGATCCGAAGTTCTGCGGGAAGAAACCAAATGAGAGTGTAGAAAGTGCAACTCTACGCTCATGAAGCAGCCGAGTTTTTCAATTTTCTTAAGAGGCACTTGGATAGTGCTGATGTAGTTAATAGTCTTGTTCATACCCTAAAAATCAAGTTGTCACCTTTTTGAAAGCATTCCAGGCTTCTCTTTCATCAACAGACATTGTAGATTGAAATTCCTCATCAAACAGTTTTCGTATATCAGGGCCCATACAAATTTCTTCTTTTAGCTTTGCTTCTGTTAAATGAGGAAACTCTCTACGGAGGTATTCAAATCAATCATCACCCTTGGGTAGAGCTTTGGCAAAATGTTTCACTAAATTCAATTTTTTCTGGGTTCGAACAAGGCGTTTTTTCTCCTGTCCCCAACGTTTGTCTGGCTGGCCATACTTTTCTAGTCTAGTGTTTACTCCTTGCTCAGCTATTCCACTCACAAATAAAACATGGGTACTTTGTATTTCCTCCCTGTAGACCAAGCAGCATGACCAAAACTTTCAGATCACCACAAACTATCCACTATATTTCTATATATTTAATTTTGTTCAACGCCTTTTTCAAATTATCGTAATTTTCTTTGAGGTGTACAGAATGTTCTAGAGTCAGAGAGGCATATGTGTTTCCATTGTGCAGGAATACAGACTTGAGGCTCCTCTTTGAAGAGTCAATAAAGGACCTCCATTCATAAGCTTTGTACTCAATTCCAAACTTTTTAACCGAACCAGGAACATCGCTACAGTAGACCAAGTTGCCTTCTTGTTTGAAATAGTAAATTCACGATCTCTGAATCTGTACTGATGAAAAGATGTTCCAGCAGCCAGTAGCTTTTTTTCTTTTAGTCTAGATTCCAAGAGTTCAGCATTCTCCTTGGTAAATCCCACAAGTCTTTAATCAAATCATCAAGCTCCGACTGAGTGAAAAGTTAAGGGGTAGCATAATCTGCAGGTCCTTGGAATTCGTAATCATCCTCATTTAGATCAGAACAATGACTAATTAATAGAAAACGGCCTTTTTAGGTTTTCGATTGCCACCAAAGGCCCACCGTATACCGTTTCGATTGGCGGGGTGAGTGACGAGCGAGAGCTGCGCTTCCTACTGATAGATACACCGTCTATTTGCGCATAAGAGGGGATAAGTGAGGGTTATTTCTACGTCCTTGACCTGAAGATTAAGCAAAGCTTACCTCATTTGTGAGAATGACGAAGCATAAGAAATGAATTTCGCAAAAATACCGAGGCTGATAAAATTTTTTCATTATTTTTCCCGGATTCAGCAGCCAAACATCTATAAAGGTCACCTATTAGTTTCAAAAAAGCTTTTTGGTCCCAGGTTTGTGTCATGTGACGATAAAATTAATACGAATTAGATTTCTAAAATGTCTTTAATTCTTTCTGATCAATTAGTAAAAACAGCTAGATTCTATTGAACTAACAATGTCCAAGAAGTCTTTGTTTTAGAGATTTTTTTGCATTTTAGACATAGTTATTGAAAAGAGAAATATCTTACTGTAAATCAAATCAACACATTCACTTTGATGATAAGGGAACCTGATTCCAGAAAATCAAAATGAAGAAGTTATACTGTTGGTTGAAGCTTACGTAAAGATTGACGTTTTGCATCGGCAACTTACACACAAAAATTTATTAGTAACATTTTTGAGAAGGAAAGTGCTTTTGTTATAATAAAGAAGGATGTACCAAAATACACTATCAAGTCCTTACAACATTTATTTGTCTGATTTTGATTTTGGATGTAGTATTAGGGCTGGGATAGATATTATTGGAAACAGAAGATTTCCAAAATGTCTTTCATTCTGTCTGACCAATAAATACAGATGTGATACCGTTGAGCATCAGACAGCTTAGAATCTTAAAACTATGTCCAAGAAGTAAAGTCTTTGTTTTAGAGATTTTTTTTGCATTTCAACCATAGTCATTGAAAAAAAATGCTTCTTTATTAACATTTCTCAAATATTAAAAGAATCGCTGTAACGAAATTATTAGAGATGTAGACATAAATTGAAACTATTAGGCTTGCTTCTGCAGAAATCACAGACTAGTCAGGTGCAATTTAATTGGTTAAAAAACAACATTATTGCGTAGTAACCACGATGATATACATATAGCAAGAAGTGAGGACCGCGCGCTGCTGTCACATATACGGTACTCAGTAAGTACGTGAGACGTTTTCCAATGCTTTAGTAGGATATACATTGTTAAAAAATATTATTATTTAGATATACTACGTTTAGCGCTATACCTGCTTTATTCTTGGTTTGTAAAACCGGCCCTAAAAAGATGAGAACAAGGTAAGAGAAAGAAAGCTGCAAGTTACATACCTAAGATGAAAGTAGGCAAAAAGAAACGTGGATGTTATTATATATATTGCCGCGAAGGGATTAGGTTAAGTAAATATTTAATTATTAAAAGAAGCTGACCGATTTGTACCAACTAAGCGTTAATATGGTATGTAGGCCATTAAATGAGGCTACGGTTGGTATAAATCGGGATAGTGGTGTGGTGATAGGTAGTTAATAATTAGAATAAGAAGAGAGAGGTTGTACCCAAACAAGAGAATAAAGAATAATCGTGGTAAGTGGAATTATTATTTTAATATATTATCTGAGCACCCCCAGTCACTAGCCCGTGACAATATACGTAGTTAAACTATCCCTCTAATTTAACTATATGGCGGATAGAATCCAGGTAAATCTTGATGTACACAATTACAATCTTGCAAAAGTACTTAGCAGTATCTAAACATATAATCAATAACCAAAAATTTCCATAATTTAAAGAGAAACTTCTAACAAACTAACCAAGTACGCTAAAGTCCATACAAGTATTCTCCTTACAACCAAAATGTCGGGAACTGCCAAAACCAAAACTATATCCGAAGAACAAAGAATGATTCAAACCAAATCCAATAATGAACCAGAATTATCGCAAAAAAAGAAGTAACAGTAAATAAAGACAAAAAGGTGAATGAAAGATAAATAACAATTTTTTTTTTGATAAGAACCTAAACTAATCAAACACGGATGGTGCAACCAGAATTAAATCTGAATTAATATTTACAATCCTATAATAAATAAAAATACAACCGTTACGCTCTTTTGGAAAGGTAATTGAAATATGAATCTAACGATACCAAATACATAGGGGAAAGTTGTCCAAAATGGGGTACCATCTTCTTTAAGTTCAATTGAACAAAATCTAGCAAAGAAAAAAATATTGTAAACCATTATTCATTTAGTTTAAGTCTTTTGCTGTAATAAAATGGTGCCGCTATGTAAACAAATTCATTTTGGCATTTGTATTTTTATTATTTTTTTTATGTCGTCGTACCCCATTTTGGACAACTGGTCGGACAAAACGGGGTTCCCATAAGAATCAACGTAAAATGTTGTCTCAATATAAAACTTGGTTTATTTATATTTTAATGACATTATATAACATTAGCAATATCTTAATTAATCATTCACTAGAGCATATAATTGGCCTAAGCAAAGTAATCGCAAATGAATATTTGATCTTCTTCTTCAACATCTAGTGATTGAAGACGGTGAGTAGTGTGTGGCGAAAAACATAATAAAATAACGTGGTCTTCCCGTGCAAGATTAATCAGTTCTGAACTTTTTACATGTGAGTTATGACCATCAAGGGTTAACAGGACAGGGTTTCCTGGTGTGGGATGACTAAAGTCGATAAACGAAACCAGAAAATGAAATTCTCTTTGGTAATCCAACCGGTTTCATGGTATACTGCAAAAGATGCTGGAGGAGAGTCATCCATTTTCCTTCTTTCTAGGAAATATAAACATAACGGGCACGTAATTTCCTGCCGCTGTTACGAGGACCCCTCTCTCAGATGATGTCGAACAACCCACTTGTTTCTTACCACGCCGTGCTAGGACCTTGGAAGGTTTATTGGGCACAGTTAAGATGCCCGCTTCAACGAGGTTGTAGATTTGTGTAGGTGACAAATCATACTTCTCATATAGAGATTCCAACAAGTCAAAAAATTTGTTAACAGCATCTCTGTTGAAACCCTTTGCACAAGTCATTGACGTCTTCTCCGGATCTCGTAATGATAAAATTTGATGCTTCTTTAGAAACACATACAGCCATTCTTTTCCAGCCATTTGCTTTTCTGCATTAAAAGAATGCGAAAGATTATTCTTTTCAGCTAATTGAAAGGCGAGTTTACGTAGATCTGTTAGGCTAATACCAAAAAGCCTCTCTTCTAAAACCAATATATGCTCCACAAGTTCCTTTTCTTGTTCGTTTGAGAAAATCGTTTTGTATCGACCAAGTTTATTTTCAGCGGCCGTTTCAGGAGACAGTTTTTTTCTCTCGGGCTTCCTTAACTCTCCTCTCAAGGGTAGTATGAGGAACGTTGTATAACTCGGATGCTTCTCCTTCATTAACACTGCTCGTATTGCACCAGACATGCTTACTTCCGACCAGCACTGTCGGGGTTGATTTTCCGCAGATAGCTGCGCCCCATGCTAATATCTGGAAATAAATATTTTCGTAGAATTTAAGAAAGTATACCTTATACAAAATATTTACACAAAATCCAAAGGGAAAAGAACATAAATATAAGGCATACCTGCCATAAACAGCCACAACTGGCCATAAAAAAGTAATAAAAAGGACAACCTATATTATAATAACAGTACCAATAGATAGCCTAGTTATTATTATTTAGTAAATAAAATAACCAGATCGTAGGTGAATATCTAATACCCTAAAAATAAATTAATAATACCTACTATCTGTTGTCCCCATTTTGAACCACCACTGGTGTCCCCGTCTAACCCGACCGTGGACTACATTATAAAAAATGACATCTCTCGTCACATATACAACTCAGCAGAATAAAAAACATCCCAAAACACTGACTAAAAGACAAGGAAATGAATTATGTACTCACCCAATACTTATTTTCACATATAACTGAGTGTAACGGACCAAAAGCGTTAGCGAATATCGAGAAGTTTTCACTTCAAAACTAAAAATCACGTTAAAACTCAAGCAACCGATTTCTAACCTTCACTACTCTATAATTTCCTGCCGATTGCGATACAATTCAAGAAGAACTTCAATGTCCCAGTTTGATCCACCGTCCCCATTTTGTCCAACTCTCCCCTACATATATTGTGCTTCAAATTAACAAATATCACGGTGAGCAGCAATAACGGTTTTGGTAATCTGTTCTTGCTTTTATACAAAATTGATTAAGAAAAAGTGCCAAATTGTCTCTTGTGACGCCAGGTTTAACCAAATATCTCGTTGCCAAGCAAAGTAATTTGCTAAAATCATTCACATTCCAGTTTTAGTTATTGCACTTTATTCTCCTCTGCTTTGTTAATTGTTATTATTCGTATACTTTATTTAACTCGTTGGATTCTTATTTCCAGTACCATTACAAAAACCGATTTATCTAAAAACGCTAGTTCCTGTCCTTCAAACGTTAGTAGGGGAGGAGATACTTTGGAATCTCATTGTATAGAATCCGGGAAAATCTGCGAAGAGTCGCAATCTAACGAATAAGAAAACATCAACTTGTGAGCAAATCTAAGTTCATAAACAATATATTTGAGTTAGCAAAAGCTTATGGTGGGAATTAAATTGTGAAGAAGTATTAGAGATATCCCTAGGTAATAGAATACAATAGACTTTGCAGTACAATTAACAGAGAATTTACAATATCTTCTTGAGATTATATTTATTGATAATATCCAATAAGGTATAAGCTTTGGCATAGTCAATCTACAAAATTCCAATGGAAAAAAAAGTTCGAAAATATATAGAGATGTATATATCAGATATCGTGGGCATCAACTTTTAGTCGGTATGCACATGCATATAGCCATAAAAAAGTTCGACTTCTGTAATCCGCACGTCCATAACGATTAATTAATCGACCAACAGCCGGTTTCGTAAGTCAAAGAAATGCTCCTTTAATGACAGAACCACTGGATTTAATTTGCATATTGCTTACATTACACGTCTTAACTTAAGTTTGTCAGCAAATAACTGCTTCGATCACATGAATTTTAATCAACGTGCTTTACAAGATAGTTTCGAGTGTAACTTCTATTATGTAGCTACTGGAAAAAGATTCGAAGAAAAATATTAATCTAATGAAGCACATGATTCTAAGCGTTTAATTTTTATGTGCAACTGATTATGTTATAAACTCACCAAATGACTGGATTATACGAGTCCTAACAACTATATATTGAGACAAAATAAAATACATATATAATTCAGGTATTTGACAGTTTATTTTTTTCTAAAATTTTTTTAAACTTAATACTATGTAATTAGTTAATTAATAACAATTGGGGCCAATCAGCAACACAAAAAACAAAAATACTTATTCTCTAATTAACAATAAAAATGTTCATTTTGTGTGGTAACTAAATGTTGGGACTTGGCACGAATTTTTATTTTTAAATGCCCAGTGGTTGGGCATTGAATTAACTAAGGATCTGCACTTTTCAGGAACAAATCGTTCCAAATTTACTACATTTTGGCTCTAAGTACTGATAATATCCGTTGTGAGTTGTTCTTCTATGTTTGTTTCATTTTATGCCACACTGTTCCGATGATATTAAGGTCAGGACTGTTGGAAGGTCAAGAAAGAACAATTACGTTATGGTCGCCAAAACACTTTTTTGTGGTTTTGGCCATATGATAGGCTGCCCCATCCTGCAGAAAAATGTAATTTTCGCCAACATTTAATTTCGCGATACCTATTTTGCAGTTTGTTGATATTTCGCAACATTCACGGTACCATCAATAAATGCAAACCATCCTAATCCCGAAGCTGTCATGCAGCCCCGAATCGTTACACCTATAGAAAATTTTACAGTACGTTTTAGGTACTCCTTATGGAAAGCGTCATGTTTAGTGCAAAGCACGCATTTGAGGTAATCACTAACATATATGTACATACGTCGAATTTCGATTTGTCTCTAAAAATTACTCTTGGCCAATCTTCTATCGACCAAGATAGTTTAAACTTTGCCCATCTGAGCCTAGCTATAGTTTTAGGAATATTAAGTTCATCCGCCACTTCACTTATTGTTTTATTGTGGCAATAATTCCTAAGCACTAACTCATGTATTTTGGAATTTGTAGAGATACCACGCACCATTTTGTTCAATAAACGCAGCGATTGACTCAATACAATATAATATACAATACATAATAAGGCAACATATATAATACATAATAAAGCAACTGCCGACTAATCTGTCGTTTCGTTCTGCGCTGTTTTCGCAGCTCACTTGCCTTGTTTTGTTTCTCTTTTGACAGTTACTTGTTACTGTCCCAATATTTAGTTGTCACACATTTTCGTTACTTTTACATTTTATAAGGTTTCTTATTCAGAGACAATAAGTATGTTTTGTGATTAATTGGCATTTAAGCCATTGCTTATTCACCATTATTATAATTAATAAAAAAAATAATTTAAGAAAATAAACTGTCAAATACCCGAATTACACATGTATGTATTTTATTTTGTCCAAATATATAGTTGTTAGGGCTCGTAAATAGCAAGATTTAATAAATTTTCTGACAAGTCATAGACTAGTGCAAAAATTTTAACCACCGTTTAAATACCTTTTTTCCGAAAGATATAAGTGACCAAATAGATTTACCTGCAATTTGGGGTTTTTAGTTCTATATAAATTTAAGATAATTGTAAAATATCTGACTCCTACCAATAAAAAGAAACAAGAGAAAGCTTTAACTTAAAGTTCCAAGATGTGGTAAATTATCACCTAAAGGTAAATATATCTAAGGCTGTGGACATTTTTGTTGAACAAATTTTGTTGTTTTAATTAACAAAATATGAAATGAACGCGGTAGGCCTTCGAAATTTTGTCGAGGTTGGTGTAGTAGCGTCTTGTCTTGCTTTGTTATACTTAAATTTGTACAACACAGTGAATAACGTGCATTAAAGTTTGCCTAATTTTGTTGGATCTATTTCAGATTCTAATGTCAAATGGGATGGCTACTCCACCAGTCTCGACAATAAGCTATCTTCAGGTGTGTATAGTTAATATGTAGATAGTTGGTAGTAGTTAGCTAGTTTGATATATAAATATCATAATATGCTTAAAATATGTAATACCTATGTATATATACGTCTAAAATTCTAAAATCTTTAGGACCTTTTTCAATAAGGCAATAAAGATTTAATATATCGGCTTTTTTAATTTATTAACCATGTTTTTAATGTTTTAATCATGTTTCAAACGGTTATAAAAAGAACCTTGTTTTAAACAAAAAAAAACATGTTTTAAACACAAATTAAATTCGATCTAAGACACTCTTAACTAAACGGATACTCTAAAACTGTGGCACTGGAACACTGAAACAGTTCACTAAAACCCTTACCACAACACTTAATTCGTACTGGACGCACGTTTCGATAGCCAAGCTATCATCATCAGCAGCAAGACTGAACTGATTTTTTCTTTTTTTCATTTTGATATCTATCTTTCGTTAAAGGAAAATTGAGTAACCGGTGCACCAAAAAGTTAATAGCCGAAAGTTTGTGTTCATATGAATGATTAGAATCCTGTAAGATGAATCTATTATTACTAGTAGGTTTCCTATATACGTCTATTTCTAACTTATTTTTATTTCTTATTACTAACATGTCGAGGAAAGGAATCCTGTTGTCTTTTCTTCTTCGTGGGTAAATTTGATAGAGGGAAATTTTGAGTTAAGTTGTTCTATGAAATCCGTTATTGAACATTTACTGATGTCAAAGATGCAAAAAATGTCATCGACGTATCTGATCCAAAGCCGAGGGAAATAAGCGAAAGTATTCTTCAGGTCAGTTTCAAATTTACCCATAAAGAGGTTAGCCATAAACGGAGATAAGCTGTTACCCATTGCTGTTCCTTCCGTTTGTTGATAAAAAGTGTTGTTAATTTGGAAAAAGTTTTGTTTCATGCAAAGTTTTGTCAAAGAAATGAAGCTAGTAACTTCCTCTCTATCCATTTGGTTATCTAACAAAAGTGTGTTTCTAAATATTCCAAAGTTAAATCAACTGGAACACTAGGGAACAATGAACTTACGTCAAACGAAACTAAAATTTCTTTGTCAGTAAGCTCAATGTCCTTAGTTTTTTCATACGTGCGTCCAGTACGAATTAAATGTTGTGGTAAGGGTTTTAGTGAACTGTTTCAACACTCTTAACTAATAAACTGTGGAAAATGAACTAAAGGGAAAGTGGTTTCTATGGTAATGGATGGTTGGAGCAATCTTCATATAGGACCAATTGCTTGCATTTCCGTAACAGATCTTACCGAAGTGAAGGAATTATTTACTTAATTGATACCAATGACACAGAAAAGAGCAGACACACTGCAGGGTATCTACTTAATTTAGCTGTGGGAGCATAGAAAACTGTCAAAAATATGTCTGCTCTGTTAGAAGTTTTGTAACCGCATTCTATGAACTAAGAATAAAGAAATTTTTGTTAATCAAAGTTGACGGTAAACAACTTGATATTATTTTTGATCGCACTCAGAACAGTAAACGTTATTTATTTATTTATTTATACTGAGTGCAAGCGAGTATCACTGCAATTTTTTTGTACATAATTATGGCACAGAGAGCTTCGCGCCAGGTTACGAGTGAGGTAACTGCGCCCACAACATGATGTATGTATGCAGATGAATCGGCACGGGCTACCTCAGCGAAAGAAATTATTGATTTATTGCAACAGTTTCAACCGTTCGCAACGTGTGTCCTAATTCTAGGGATAAATATACGTATGTAGGTATGTCCAACGTACGCAAGGAAAATAAACGAGCGGATTTGAACTACAATGGAACTAAAGTATTGTGTGGAGTTTGCAAGATACCTTTAATGTGCTGGAACAAAGGCGACTGCAAAAAGACATATAAAGAGTGTACAGCACAAAAAGGAGAAAAATGGCGTGCCACCTCACACCCAATTTAAGTTGGATTTACTTTTGGTGTTTATTGTTTGTGGTCTACCGTTTCGCTCACTCGTTAAAGAACCCGAGTGGAATTTACCATCACGGACAGCGTTACGGAAAAAGCTACCAAGTATACGTAAAGATATCGAAAATAGGATCAAAGCAGAATTGAAAAATAAGCAACTGTGGTTATGTCTTGATGAGACGACAGATTGGAAAGAAAATATATTTTGAATATTATAGTACAAGTACTAGATCCTGCTAAACCGAAATTTGCAATTTTATTAGCTAGGATAGGACTAAAAAAGTGTACTGGCGAAGCAATTACAGGCGTAGGGCTCGATACGTTACAACAATTTCGAGTGCCAACTAGTCAACTGTTGATGCTTTTGAGCGGTGGAGCAGCGACGATGTGTAGTGTAGGCTGTTCTCTTAAAGAATAGTGTGAGGGACTTTTACATGTGGCGTATAAAGTCCATGCTTTACATCTTGTGGAATAAACTATTCGAGAATGTTACCCGGAGGTGGATGCATTAATAGCAAATACAAAGAAAGTGTTTCTCTGATCTCCAAAACGGATTCCAGCATTTCACAGGCTTTGTCCCGGTATTCACGAACCACCATAACCGATTCTTACGCGTTGGGGGACATGGTTACAAGCGGCTCTTTATTATTCTGAAAATATCCAAGAAGTGATATCTGTAATTTTATAATTTGACGAAGCTACAGCTATTAAGGAGAGCCAGAGAGACGCAATAGAAAAATTGCAAAATACTGGCTTATCGTCAGTACAATCAGTACAAATCGTGGACAAAGTGAATACATTGCTACACGATATAAACGACGCACAAAACGATCGCTTTGTAGCATTATACGTGATTAAGACAAATGTGTGGTGGTGCATCTGCAAATTCATTAACTAGCTCTAAGGATTATTTTAGTTATGCCTGTGTTACTTACGTAGATGTTAAACGATCTTTCTCGATATACAAGAACATTTTTTTATTAGTACCTTTATTTTGGTTAAAGGCGTTGCAAAATAGATCCTAAGTTATTGCTTTATATACTATATAGTTGCTTTTCGATCCAAATACACCGCGGCACTCGTATATTCGTAATATCCCTTTAAAGAATTCTTCTAGATTTTTTTCAAAATTTATGAATACAGGCTTGCGTACTGATGATTAACCAGTTGCTAGTACACAGGACAGGTAAATTAATGGTATTCTTAATATTGAACTTCTGCAACAAGATTTAAGCACGTATAGAAATTATTTACGAATGAATAGTGAGCGTTTTGAAAGAGACACAATCCAATAAACAGGACATAAACCTGAAGCTGCATATCATCAAAATTTCGACTGATGGTGTGAACATTACGATTTCTTACAACAGGTAAAACTTTCCAAAGTTTATTCTGAGCCGTTTCAAAGACTTGAAACGGCTGTTCTCAATTAAGCAATAACTTGTGTGGCGAATAGTACTAAGGTTTATTAAAAGCCTCCAACTATTCTAACACACACAAGGACGTTCTATTCCAATAGATCTATTAAGGTCACAGTGATTAAAGGCATTTATGCCATGGCCCGACTAAAATAATAATAATAATAAACAATAATAATTACAAAATATAATCCACATATCATACTGCATATGTATTACATCATATAAAAATTCATGTACAATATAATACATGATCGAACGTCTTGTTACCTAGAAGATGCGACTTTAATACAACACATTTTATCACTTGCTAAAATAAAAATCGTGTTAGCAAGGAAATGGTGCTGCCCGTCGTAGAGGAATAGGTACGTCAATATTACCGTACATCTACATCCTTATACACGTCTATATAAACAAGTCTACACGTGTAAATCCTCAGAGACACATAAAATTTTCGCTATAAACGTCGATAACTCCTGTTGTTTTAAGCTTGAAACTGCTTAATCTCTTGCTTTGTATTAAAGGCTGTAAAGTTCAAGATGCGTCGAGTATACGGGGCCACGGTTTCAACGTTACACAGCAGATTACTTGTTAAGCGCTTTTAAGCTTCCTCGCCTTTTAATTAGTTCATATATTCGCAAAATTGTTTTACGTCTTGTTGTTTCATTTTTAACGAAATCTACTAGCAGACCAGGCAGGTTTTATAAGTTTTAACAATTCTCCTAAATGGCAACAAATGTAATTTAAACAGCAAAGCTATATACGATTCCTTTTGATTGTATAGCCCGCCGCAGTTAGTTGGACGATTATATTAAAAAAAAACAAATTACAAATTAGTTTGAAAAATTAACAACCAGCATTCCTTACATTATCTGACAAAAAATCTGTCTAGACTAATAGATTTCGATTAAAACCCACTTGATATACAGATAACGTTATTAAAAATAATGCTTTACACATTACAAGTTTTTTTATAATTTATATTTTCTATTATGTTGAAAATACTACTAACATCGCTGTCATTAGCGCCGTGAGGACATTTATCCATTTGCGTTCCGGCAACAACGGTCAGGGTGAAGTCTTTCTATCTTTTTTTCGGTTTCTGCAGCGGCTTATATAGCCCCTAGCTCCCCTCTTCCTGTCCCGGGGTTTTATTAAGTAAATGTGTCCCCAGCCAATGATCATTCCAGGGAAACAATAACATAACTTCCTTTTGTTCGATATTCTTTCTCCCATTAATGCCCGTCTTTAGTGTAACACCTTCGTATGAAATGTAGAAAATGCAGAAATTGTATTTTATTTGTACAACAATTTTGCACATTAAATATCGTTTTGTAATAAGCCATTAAGTCCGATAGGAAACGTCCATATATACGGTTGCCGACACTCGCTAATGTCAGTTCATTACACATTATATCACTGGTAGCATATTACAGGCTGCAGGTAAAAGAGAAGAAATTTTGTTGATTGCAAATTAAATTGTAAACTTATAAAATGTTGTCAATATGAAATGTGTATCGTACTTGGTCGTGATTAATATTTAACAAAAGCTATCCGTAAAAAGGGGCAAAATGGCGCTAAGACAAACGAAGTTTTTGAGCTCGAGTCGCCTTTGAGAGCAGACGAATTTCTCTGTGTGGTATATTTTCAATGTAATTTCAAGTCCAACGTTGATTAAAGTTCGCTCATTTGAAGGAATGCAGAGTTTCTTACGTGACGCGCCAGCATAGTGAGGGGGCGCAAATGCCAAAGTTTTGAGATTAGGTTATTTTTTATAAATTCATTTTTCATAAACGTTATTATTTACAATTTACTCAATAAACTGCCGAAAGGGTATCTAAATGAGACTCACGAATTTTCGACGAAAAATACCTTTTAGTAAAATATAATTTTAACTTTATAACGTTACAATTCATATCATCCGTTATTGCATACAAAGGCAGTAACGTGCAATTGTTTTATGTTTTAGTATTATGAAATCTGTTACATACACGTTGGCCCAGGTCTCACCGGGGTGCGAGATATATTGTACGTAGTGCGATCTGGCATACTTGCATTTATCCCCGCCGGCCAGCCTCGCCGCCCGCAACTGCCGTAGCTCCGAGAGGCCTATCTTACGCACTCCTTGTCTATCTATGCGCTCGCAAGGTTCTAACAAGTGATCGTGGTCAAGGTGCAGATCATTACATGGTATCTTGCCGGAAATTCCTACCAAAGCACGGCCGATGTATTTTCCTTCGCATTCGATGATTGAAAGGATTGTCAAACCGTTTAGGAAATTTGGCTGCGTGGTCGAGAATTGCCGTAAATGCCAACAAATAGATGAACAGTCTCAAATCCCTCTAGTGCCTCCCGAGCGGGAGGAGAGAGAAGTGAGGGTTTGTTCGTTGGTTGAAATTGCAAACGAAATCGGTGTTAGTAGAAGTACTGTGAAACGTATTTTGAAGCGCTACAAATTCAAAAGTTACAAAGTCAAAATTGCCAGATGTTTCCCTTTAATAAAGTAACATTGTCAGAATTTCAATTTATTTTGTATAATTATCGAATTTATTTTCCTATAGTTTAATTTTATAAGAATCGTTGTTTATTTTCCTACTTAGAATTACTTTTTCGTTTTCCTACATTGCAAAGCAGCAACAAACGTGATTGAGCGGACATGCGTGTTTATAATATGCGTGCGTACTGCTGCTCGCTTTATGATATACTGCGATGAATCCCTCGGTGAAACTCGAATGCGTTGTTACCATTCACAAAAGCACTGCCTTGTTCGTATCTGGACCAAGTATGTACTTTGTTAAAACATAAAAACACCAAAGGATTAGAAACAAAGAATGATATTCGGAAATTATTTTCCTGTATTTTATATGTATCAACAGGATATTTGGGAATTATGAAACATATAGCTACTATACTCTATTATAAGCGGCTTTGACATCAAAAAGCTTGTGATAAGATAAAATATGAAAATCAGCCTATGCTGTTGTTAATCATAAATCATTCTGTTTGATATTTCATGACTGTATCCACCAAAGTCATATCTAATTTAATGCAAGACATAATGTGAACAGTACGTTGAGTTCTATATTTTATTTCAGAACACGTTAAACATGGAAGAATTCATGTATTATTTGCAAATATTAAAATATAATCTCAAGACCCAGAATAGTATATCAGCTACATTTAAGGGTAGGTTTTCTGCACCACTAGTTAGACGCGTTCTGCGTCAGATGAAGACTGGAAGATATTACCATAATCACTGTCATCTTCTACATTTATAATAACATCAAATTATTAATTCATCATATTCATTATCAACATATTTGCAACATGTAGACATAGATCCGCCGCAGTTTGCTGCGGTGACATTTGTAAATTATTTACTCGTGAGATACTCTACCCAATCTAATTTAAATGTAACATTCTTCATAGCTACCCGGTTTTCTACTATTCCTCACAATCAATTGTACATACACATATTACAGGTATATTTTGATTAATCAGACAGTATTTATTTTAATAATAATATACAAAAATAAAAAACAAAAACAATTACGTGGCTGTGACGATAATGCAATTATTTTACAAGATATTATAGTAGCGCCAACAAAAATTGCTTCAATCGAGATTTTATTAGGCTTTTTAACAGATTTCTAGATTACAACAGGCTTTTTAATCAAGCAGGTGGTAGTTTGCTTAAAACGGAGCAGAGAGTCGATGAGCACATCAAGATTCTTGGCGTTATCCTACTTGATTTAATGCGTAGGTATATCGAGCTCTTCGTGCATTTCTGGAACCAAAAGTAATCGCTTGTGTTTTCGATGAATTAATTACAGGCTAATGAATATCACAACGCGATGAAATATTAGGTAGATAAGAAATTTCGATGGTTTGAATTTCAAGTATAGCTGAGTATAATCTCCGTAAAGGTGATATTTGCAGTGTTTAATAACTGATGGTATCAGTTTGCTAGTATATGCTCAGAATAAAAGAGGACCAGTATAGCGCCTTGTAGTAAGCCACATGATGTATTAATCTTCTCTGAATAGAAATTGTTAATCACCACTTGCTGTACTCTTCCTTCTAGATACGATCGCATGAGAGTCAGTATAGATGGACTGAGGCCATAATATTTAATAAAATACCATGGTGGATCGTATCAAAATCCCTTATGTGTTGGGAACTATAACATACATTGTTACGCGCATCAAGCCGCTTCATATTTCGAATTGCCTTACTACTTGAGCACAACATGTTATTGTAGCCTTAGCCAGTGTAATATGGAAAATAATATCTGGTAAAATGACAACGAAGGCTGATCGAGGATAAAGAGCTGATCCATGGTTGATATTTGTAGGTAGTACAATGCGACCTCGATAATCTGGACTAATTAAAACCGCGGTGGTCCGAATTAGTAAATAATTCGGATTACTGAAACAGGACAGTTTTTTTATTGAAAAGTGAAACATTTAATATAGAACAACTAGAAAATAGTACATAAACAAAAAAATATGTAAAACAGAAGCATGCTTATTAAACTTTATATTATTTTGTGAAGTAATTTGTAATTTTTGTTTGCTTAATCTTTTTGTGGTTTATTATAAAAGCCGTTTCTTTTAATCTTTGAAGTACAAGAACATCATGTAGTGGGATATTACTTTCTTCTGCCCACTTTATGCACACATTGGAACTTTTAACTGCCTCGTCATTCTTAACAGTCTGGCTTGTATTATTTAACTCTGAACCTTCACTGTCCCTACTACCATGGTGTTCATCTGTAACGTTTATGTCTTCCAGTGATAACAAATCTTCATCACTTTAAAGCCAGTTACGTGTTTCCGCGTTCGTTACATTTTGCTCAGTGAGAACATTGTTATCTCTTCAGCCAAGGAAAGCCGCAATTCACTCGAAGGAATGAAGGATCTTCAACATGATATTCAGTGTCTGGATCGTTATTTATTACATGAGCCATAATTTTGTGCCAGCACTTCTGCAAGACTTATGTAGAGACTTTTTCCCAAGCATTGTATAGTAGGCATCTAGCGTCCCTCAAGTGCACGGCTTTTAATAACTTAACAACGTTCTCTTCGTTATTAGACAAAATCTGGGTTAAAAGACTTTTTCGATAAAATAATTTGGTCAGTCTGATGGTATTTTGATCTAGAGGTTGCAAAAGTGCTGTACAATTAGGTGGAAGAAATAATGTTGTAAATTGTCCACCCTCACTAGTCAGCTCTTTTATAGCTCCATGGCTCGAGCAGTTATCGACGATTAACAGGACGGTTTCAGTTAAATTGAGACTTCTTAAATGACATCTAACTTGACGAATAAATGAACAGGCAGATGATTTGTATTCAACAGGTATGTTCACATTTTTAAATGCCCTTAGATTTTTTGCCTTTCCTATCACCAACAGCTTTAATTTTTGTGAACCATCAGCATTGCAACATGCTAGAAATGTAATACGTTCTTTGTTTATTTTTTTACCTGGTGCGGTTTTTTCCTGAGCACGACCCAGCGTTTTTTCTGGCAACATTTTCCAATACAGAGCAGATTCATCTGCATTGTATATTTGAGTAGGTGCGAGATTTAATTGTTTAATCTCCTCTTTACCTAGGAAGGGATCGACAGCACTTTGATCATTGGATAGTATTTCGCCAGACACTTTTAAAGAATGCAGACCATGCCTTTTTCTGAAATTAGAAATCCAGCCCCTGCTAGCTCTAAAATTATCATTTCCATAGATTTTAGAATAAAACTGTTGTGCTTTGGTAGATAAAGTCATAGGAAATTAGAACGTTTCCATTTTTGGATATTCGGCTTTTCGTAATGTTTTTATGAGGTTGGGAACGGAATCACATTTGCCCATAAATCTAAAAGCAATTACACTACATAGTAAAACTTCACAAGTGTGTTTAAAATATATCATACCTTTTAATTTTGTCTTTGTTCTTTTTTAAATCCGAAATTGATGTTCCTTCCCCGTATTGATTTGCTAACACTTTTCCACTTTCACCACGTGCTAGCCTTTCTATTATATCGGATTTTTGTTTTATTGACAACGTTGTACGTTTTCTTTTAGGAGGAATTTTAATATACGTATATAAAAAAGAAATGTTTATATGTACATATACTTATGTAGCACAAGATAACACGTATGTACATACTATGTAACAAAAAACAGCTAAACAATTACATAATCCTCAGACACGATATGTAGCAGTCAAAGCAAAGGCACACACTGCTTATGTGAACTCTCAGATATTAGAACTCGCCGAATTTAGGAAGTTAGGGGAATCCCTCACGATGGATTTCGTCTAAAAACGCAGGTCCGGATTACTGAGTACTATCAAATCCGGATTACAAAGTATTATCAAATCCGGATTACCAAGTACACAGTGCAATTGAAATGCTTGGCCGGATTATTGAAGAATCCGATTTACCGAAGATTCGGATTATCGAGGTCGCACTCTACTTTACATTAGAAAAATGTGTCTCTTGGTTTCTTTATTAACAAAAATAATGTTTATTTGGATTAAGTATATATTTTCTTAGGGTTCGAAATTCAAGAAAATCCAAGACAGAAAAATGTTTCTTCCAAGTAAATCATTTAGTTTTAAGTTAGGAAAATATTCATATTAAAGTTAGGAATGAACAAATGGTCCAGATCTCATGAAGTTCTATTGAGCAATTAGCCGACCGGTTTCGTGTTCAAAAAACACATCAGGCCAGCTACAAGGATACCCAATAAAAGAAAAGTTACAATAATAGAAAAGATACCTAAAACTAATAATTAAAATAGGAGCAAGTGAATGAACTAATGGAAACGTTTTTTTTTTGATATGTTACAGTATAATTAAATTATTTCTTTAATAATTTAATTAAATAGGGATTATTTTTATGTAGTTTAATAATAATGACTTAATATCTAAGTTTATTCATCCCTTTCCCTATTATTGTTTATTATTATATATTAAAAAAAAACTACTTTAATTGAAATCAACCAACAATAGACCTTTTCGGTCCCAGAACACTGAGGCCATAACCTTTTTCGTGGAAAACGACTGCTTAAACTTGTGGATGGTGTCGTGAATGGTGCCACTCCATGGGTTTGCGTTTTGTCCCAGGTGTAAAATACCACACCCAGGTTTCATCCCCCGTAACAATTTGGTCAAGGAATGCATTGCCCTGTTGCTCATAACGAGTCATAAACGTCAACGCGGCACCCATACGGTTGATCTTGTGTTCGTCGGTAAGCATTTTGGGCACCCATCTTGCGGACATTTTTCTGTAATTCAGATGGTCCGTCACGATTTCATGGAGCAATGATTGTGAAATTTCAGGAAATTACTTACTCATTTCTTTCAGTTTTACGCGTCGATCTGCGCAGATGAAATCATCGACACGTTTCTTCAGATCGTCGGTGATAAGGGACGGGCGACCTGACCGCTCTTCATCGTGCACATTATCTCTTCCCTCTTTGAAATTTCGAACCCAACGTCTTACAAATGACCCATCCATTGTTCCCGTACCATACACTTCAGTAATCCTGCGATGAATTTCGCTTGGACGAACGTTTTCTGCATTCAAAAAACGGATCACGGATCGCACTTCGCGGGATTTTCTTATTCGCCATTGTAAACAGTCATAAAACTCACACCACGCACCGGAAGAACTTCAACTCTTTTTCCCGCAGAGCTACGATGTTACTGTTGACATCTGCACCACTTTGCTTTTAATTTAAAGTTACTAGATATATAAAGTACCGCAGTTATCCGCCATTTTGTGGCAAAAAGATGCGAGAACTTTAAAACGTAAAGCAAGCAATACATGACTGATTCTCTAACAATTTGTTCTTTAGTATCAAATGAATAAAACAGTGATTTTTAAAACATGGATGGAAATTTTCTGAGCAGCATGTAATGTAGTAAATATTATTAAAAAAAAGAAGTAAGATGTATACATATTTATTTTAAACTTATTACATTATTGTTATAACTACATATAACTATTGTAATGGACATGGCCAAACATCCAATAACGTACATTACTCATTAATTAAAAAGCTTACTTTCAGTTTTAACACTTCGTGCAAAATATCTGGTCGAAATTTCATATTTCTTAGACGATGTGGAAGTGTTCTTATACTTGGATATGGAAGTTTTTGGCGACAAATTTCCTCATATCCTTTAGTACCGCAAGCCATACATAGCTTCAATGCTTTGGAATTGTATCATCAGACCATGGAGATCCTCTGCTATTATATGTTTTAAGATATTTTAAATGATCTGCATTGAATATTTTCCTTGAAATTATTTGAATCTTTTTGTTGTAATTTTGTTTCTAATCTACGGCACTTTTGCAATGCTTCTTTTAATTCTTGTTTTAAATCGGCAACTAAAGAAACCATATCTTTTGCTGACCTTTCCATTGTCTCCAACATGTCCTACTCCTCAATTTTGTCTTGACTGTCATCAGTAGACATATCGCTTGTTGTTTCATTTAAAACATATCGACCTCTCATAATTCTTTACACAATACCCTGGCATTTTTAAGGTTTTAATCGGGGAAATAAAAAAGTGTTGATAATTTTAAGGACGTAGTACCTATACAAGATAGTATTTTATATTAAAATAACTAATTAAAACACGAAATAACAGTATAGAACTGAGCAGAACTTAATTAAAGCGAATCAGAATCATAAATGACAACCACATTAACATGACACAAACTTAAAAAATACAGGTTAATTTTACTATATTCGACAAAATATTTTGGTGAAATATTGAAACCACTAAAAAGTCACTAGAGAAGCCGCCATTTTGGGACAAAAATATGGTTTTCTCTTTTTAACACATTAGCCTCATAAATTGCGGTACTTTATATATCTATACTTCATTCACGTTAAGAGTGCAGTAGATGGCGCTACGATCGGCGTCCATATTACACCGAGGAAATATACCGGATAGGAAAACAGCGGTGAATTCGAATTGTTAATTGACAGCGTCGTAAGCGTTAAAAGTTTGGTTATCAACATTTTGTAGTAAATAGCAAAGTGTAATATCGTATGAAATTATAGTTCTTCGTATTTTATGTGCGATATGTTATGGTTATATTATGACGTGATAAAATAAAACAAGTGAACACATCTCTGAAATCAATTTCAAAATAAATACATCTAATCGGGTACTCGGGAAAATACATCTTACGGTTGTTTGATTTGATGGAATAGTTGGAGCTTGTTTAATTGTATTAGTGAATAAATGGGATTACATTTGGCGTTAATTGAATAAACTTTTGCACGTATGACAAATTTATATAGTTTTCTCCCCTTAATATTTGAATTAACATTAATAAAAAAAGATTTGTTTAATTTCAGCATTTTATTTATAAAATAACTGATGTATACATAAAATAAATATATAAATGTGATAGTATGAACAAGATGAACAGATAATTTCAATTTATTATGCAAATGTGATTAATTTAATACACATACGAATGATTATTCAGATTCTGATGACAGGTCTGACGATGATGATGATGATGTATTTGCTGTTATGATAAATTCTTCAATCATATCTTCAATGATATTATCCAGTTGATACATATTATTCTCTTCTTCGATAACATGTTTGATACAATTTCTCCATGCATCACTATCCACAATATTTAGCCCCTCAATTAGCAACGTTTTGACCTCGGATAATTTAAAAGTTTTGTTATTAGCAGCGACATGATGTTTCACTTGTGCCCATATAAGCTCAATGGGGTTTAGGTTGCAGTGATATGGAGGCAATCTTAAAATTGTACGACCACTGTCTAATACCATTTGATCGATAACATATGTAATAGGATTATCAACAATATATTTTTTTGTAAGTTCAAGTAACTCAACCTTTAGTAAAGTATTGTCAGCGCCAATTTCTTTCGCACGAAGCCATTCAATCAATTTTTGCTTCTTCCAGGCAGTGGTAGGCAATTTTTCGGTTCTGACTGAGTGGTAAGGAGCATTGTCCATGACAATAACAGAGTTTGGTTCAAGAAAAGGTAGTATATTTCTCATCCACTCAGTGAACACTACGCTGTTCATGTCATCATGGTAATCTCCTGTTTTCTTCGATTCGAAAAAGAGGAGACCATTTTCAACGAAACCATCATCGCTACCAATATGCAATATAATTAAACGTTTCCCTTTTCCTGCAGGATTCCTCAGTCCCGTGGCAACTCCTTCCACAAATGCTTGTCTTGCTGTAAGTACTGTGGTATCTTCTCATATTTTTCGTTTTGTATGACCTGCGTTGACCCAAGTTTCGTCTAAGTAATATATCTTTCTACCGTCTGCACGAAATTTCCTGATGTTGGTTAAATATTGACGTCTCCATAATACAATATCTTGCCGTTCCATTAAAACACTGTTTCGACTTCGCTTCATCCACTTAAACCCCAACTTCTTCAAGATCTTCCATAATGTTGTTCTTTTCAATATGGGCAAAGTATCGTCTGCATTAACAACCTATAAGATTTAGGTGATATAAGTGTAAGATAAATGTATATATTATATTTACACTCAATATTTTTGTGCATGTCGGTAATTCGTTCTTCAAGAAAAAGGAATGCACGTGTCTTCTAATTATTGACTTTTGCGTTTCATCCAAAGAATCATATATTGTATGACGAAGTCGTTTTTTGGGGGGTGAACTAACAAGTGCCGCGATATCAATTTCTTTTACAATATCCCACATTGTTCTTTCACCTAGCCCAAGCTGCTTTGCAGCCAGTTTAACAGCTGCCGACTTAGAATTGTCCTGCTTAAGGTCCAGATACAAATTATAAGCCATAAACCTTTGCTTACTGCTAACATGCTTTCCTGGAGGATTTTTTGATGGCCCTGCTGGTGGGTTAAATACCTCTTTATCAGCCATACCAAAACTGTTGTAACAAATACTATGTTATCAGTATCATTTTATATAATTATTATAAGAATACCTTCAAACGTTGAACAGTAGCAAGTAGAGCTCTAAAAAGAACTATTTTGCGACAATTTGCTTATAAAAACAAACCGAACGACAATAAAAAGCAATAAATACAAAACCAAAGCCAACAAAGATGTTTGACAAATAACATTAGATATCGGTGATATTTCGTTTTATCCAACTTAATTTCATTTACCGAATACCACTGAATAAAATGTTTTTTGTGTATGTGAATTTGCCTCGTCTATTAGCCAATCACAAGCCAGGAATTTTTCGCCTATCTATTTTATCGCTGCAGTCTTACAATGAATGAAGTAGTAACTTTATTTTAATTGGATCAATAGCGCCAACTGTATGACTAAACGGGTACTATTTTCTGGAATGCCCTCGTATATATTAAATCACCATAGAAAATTATTACTTATCCCAAAACTTTCTATTTTATTGCGCAAAAACAAACCAAGCTAATACAACAAGTGAACCTTCCCCCACGAACCCAACACAGTGTGAGACTCCTACAATTATTTCAGGGAAATCTACCACTTTATGACAAAAATATAGCTCTTCGCCAATTCACTCGCTGCGCCATATAACCCGATTTTATCCTACTGTAATGTGTGTTTGTCAGATTTGTTTTATAGTATCAATAACTCATAAATGATACAAGAATTACCATTTATTTATCAATCAAATATTGAAAAACTTGTCTCATGGGGATTTTTGTCTGACGAGCGCAATCCTCACGAAACGAGAACGGGTAGTAACCCTATTCACACCTTCAAGAAGTGTTATACGTTGTCTATCCGTATATAGTGTGAGCAAAGGTCCATTAAATTTATGAACTTGGCGAAATTAACTCGTTATTAGTGTCAGTTCATTGATTTGTGCATTTCTTAAACTGGTTGCATATAATTACACAATCTCGTAAAATGTAATTAGGCATGAATTGAAATTTAATAGGCTGCTTGGTAGTTTTGATATCTTGCTGTGAATGTACAATATTTCTCTGTCGACTGTAGTCTTACGGAGCCATAACACACGCCTATCACCGCCCATTGGTGCAATTATACCGTATCAGATTGTATTATAATGATTTGTTTACATGACATGTGTCCGCCTTGATACAAATCTGGGAGCTTACTGCGAACTCCTCGCAAAATCCCAGGAATTCTTTCGACATGATTAGCTCCTCTTAGCTTTGTCGGCACGTATCCTGCGGATTCGACAATTGGAACGGAGCCAGGTGATACATGTACGTGATCTATGCAAGTATGTTATTCGTTATGGGTGACATGCATTTCGTCATTTCGGTAAATGGACCTGTAACATGTCACCTACGTAAGCGAATTGTTTCATTCCAACTCCACTTATAATGTTTTTCTATTCCGGTTATAACGTGCATCTATTTAGAGAATGTAAGTATATCGGTTGCTTGCGTACGTCTTGTACAATAATCCGATGGAAACTTTATTAATTATTAACATCTGCGTTAGAATATTCACTAGTGGATGTTAAAGATGATAACTTCCTGGTTTTAAGCACCAAGATAATAATTGCTGAACATATCTAAAATATGTTCTTGCCATATTAGTATTGAATACTTGATACTTTGCTAGTTTCATTAATAATAGTAATTACAACAATAACTCATCGCATCCCCAAAGGTTTTTGCCAGTTATAGGAGGCATCCGCTGGCGATGAAGTGGGAAAAACCACAAAAACCTCACTCTGAGAGTTGGCAGCCCCGGGCGGCCCCGTTCAATTTTAATAGGAACAATCAGAACGCTAGAAATATAAGGTACCAGGCTCAATTGTTAGATGGCGTATATTATGTTAAGTTGTCAACTTTGTCAAATTTGACAATTGTCAAATAATTGTCGACATATTTACAATTAAAATTGTCACTGAATATTAATATCCCCATAGAATACCAATTAATTAACATATGGTTTAGTTTGGAGTTGTATATAGAATTTTATGCGTCAATTTACATATCCAAACGATGTGCGAGGTAGTAATGCAAAACAAGAATGATCCCAGTGTGATATTGATTGATCGATAGAAAATAATACCAGAATCGATCTCTCTAAAATTGATTTTAGAGAAGGAAAGGTTATTTTTGTAGTGGTGCACAGAGATATTATATGACTTGTAGAGTATGAAAAAAAGGGTTAAATCTCGTTTATGTTGCAATTCCATGTGATCTCAAAATAATGATCGCGACTTTGACAACTAAATGCATGTTATGCTTCCCACGCACAAATTAAATTGGAGAGTTCGTGAAAATGGATAATTATCATCTCCAACAGATACTTAAATCTAAACAAAGGACAAAATTATTTTTTTTGCAGACATATAGATATCTAATTACACATATGTAATCCTGGAAAAAAATAACTAATTACATTTACTGCATATAATCAAAAAAGTAACTAAAGTAACAAAGTAACAAAAGTAGCAAAAGTAGAGGCTCAGACAAGAACAGATTAGCTGAGGAACCAACAACAAATACGATCTAGCTACCCTCAGTACTTCAGTTAATGAGCTGTGATTTAAATCAGATAATAAAAGAGACGAACTAGTGTTTCTGTCTACACGCAGAGAAATGGTTTCTTGCGTCAAGAAAATAGATTTTTTTGTAAAAATCAGTCTCTATTCAAGAAAATGTTTCTATTTCAAGACTATAAAAATGTATAATATAAGAAAATAATTTTCTTGAAGTTTCATTTAGATTAAATAAATATTTTCTTATGGTTAGAAAATCAAGAAAACCAAAGACAGAAAAATGTTTCTTCCAAGTAAATCATTTAGTTTTAAGTTAAGAAAATGTTTAAAGATAGCAATGAAAAAATGGTTCAGATCTCAGAAAGTTCTATTGAGAAATTAGGCGACCAGTTTGGTGCTCAAAAACACATGATCAAACCAGCTACAGGGATATCCAATAAAAGAAAATATACAATAACGGGAAAAAACCTAAAATTAATAACTAAAATTAGAAGCAAGTGAATGAGCTAATGAAAAAGTTAAATGAAAATACATTGTGAAGACAAAGCAAACAGGCAATAGTAATTATTCACTAGTACACATTACATAATAACGTGTGCATAAAAACATACATAATCACTGCGAAGGTTTAATGTTCGGGGATTCAACGAAGACCAAAGCACAAACCAACATAAATATGTGTATAGCTTTAGCGATAAAGTTCCATACATTTGGCAGACTTCTCTTCTCATATTGTTTTTGCCGATAGTGATTCCATAAATACCACGGGCTATTCATTAGCATTATCTATGTTGATTATTATTTCTAGGCACTTTTTTGATGTGTACTTCTGCATTAAATTCACTTTTATTTGAACATTATTCTGTAGATAACCTCTACTTTAGCCTTTATAAAATCACAAGCAATGTGAATAATTTACTACATTATATACGGATATGTCGTACTGTTTTAAACAAGGTAAGCATAATTAATAATGTGCATATAAATAATATGCTTTTCAAGAATTCTAAGTAAAAAATGCTTTATTTTAAGAAAATGAAAGTTAACAAATGTTTTAAACGAAGAAATATAATTATTTCATTACAAGTATATACTTCTCTTAAGCGGAGAAAGGAACGCTAAGAAAATATTTCTTTTGGCTTAAAGCAGTTATTGTATTTCGGATAATTGAAACAGTAATTGTCTTGAATTAAGGCGGACAACTTTGATACAAGTAAACGTTTCTCTGCGTGTATACGGTGTCCTCATTGTAAAAATTTTGTTTCAATAAATGCGTTTTAGAATATATCCGCCAGTAGTAAATATTAACAATATTATTAAAAATATTGATTTGAAGTTTTCATATATTCCTCGACAGTATATGAACTGACAGATTTATTGTTGTCATTTTGTTGAATACTTGTACAAATAAAGGTAATTTGGCGAGTATGTTTTGGTGTTTCTTTATGACGACCATCGAACACCTACATTTTATAGTTGCATTACAAGATCAATTTCAAAATTGAAAGTATTTATCATTACAAACTAAGTAAAGTATCTAAGTTATTCATTCCAATACGTGGTTAATTAGACGATTTTACCTGTTTATACCAACGAATCTTCCGTTGTGTATTTACGGCATAAGATTTAACTTTACAATCATATAAATATCTTCCATTTTCAAATAATAACATAAATTTATACGTATATTATATATAGCTATCAGGGAACACATTCAAATTCCGCGCACAGAGATTAGTGCCACCTAACAGTTGAGATTCGAACTAACGAAAGCATAAATAAAAGTAGTATAGAAGCGTTACAGCAATAATATTTGATAAAGTATTTAGTAAGCGCCATCTATTCAACATGGAGAAAAAGCAAATATTACTACAAACCCCGCAATGGATAGATTGCATAATTACCAACAACTATTATTTTATTTTAATTTATTAATAATCAGAATAAAACCAAATTGTGTAAAAAAAGGTAAATCTATATTTGGTTACAATTATCTTCTTATATATTTTAAATACATTTGCCTAGCATAAGTTTTTGGATCACTTCGTGAAATGGGAAACCAAAATATGAACGTAATTTTTCTAGGTGTTCCAATCAAAGCAGTTGTTTCAACTGAGGTTGCTGCTACAGGTAACGGAGGACTAGCTGCAAGTAAGTCGAAAGAAGACATTTTTGATGTTTTTAATTCACAAATTTTACCAACGATTTACTTAATAATGTTCGGACAAAGATTTAATTTGTGAAATGATGTTTGAAATACCTTTCAATTTACCCTGTTGCTTGCTTTAGATGACTTTTACATTAATTTTGATGATTTACAAGATTAGGAAAATACACTGAAGAGTATATTTTGTCCGTGTTACCCTACTATCGTCGTTATCTTGACTTAACTTTATTATTTAACATAAACGCCCCAAGGCCAATTGGCTGGGGGGGAAAGGTGACTTGGAAAATAACATTTTTACCTGCAAGAGGGATATTTCATTACAAACGAGTGACTAACCTGAACACCCTATTCGTTCTGACATTGACAGCCGATTTTGTCGTTGTTGTAAATATTGAACATTACAATATATATTATCTATATATTTTATCTTGCACGTTTTCTGGAATCCTGGCAAAATTGAATTTATTGTTCTTTAGCACCATCTATTCAACTGGAGAAATAGCTTGCACACGTAGGCGTATGGATTCAAACCTATACATTTAAGTGCATACCCCATGAATGAAAGTTACCCTCACCATTCTCCAGGCGTTTCATTTTTTAGCGTTGAGTTTACTATCTCTAAGTATAGGTTATCTCTGGCTCCGGGGTTCGGCCTGAATACGCTAGGTATTGGGCTGCCAGTCCCGTTATTATTAAACAACGAGATCGTTATCCAATCTTTAAGAGTTTGGTAAGGAATCGAATACCTGTTTCAATTCCCATTCTTCCTGTCACACGTCACACCCCAATTTCCTTGAGGGAGAGTAGCGGATACTATCCTAGCCGGCGTGGCGTTTCGGATTCGCGATTTCCCTCACGTCAAAACTCAACGCCATGCGTGCTTCTTTCCTCGAAAAAATTTCATTACAGGGCTCCCGTGGCTAGCGTAGACTTTCCGTAACGCAAATTCCCAAAGACCTTAATGAGAATCTGCGGTCATCCATAAAACTAATGTTAGACATTAGTCGTATATTTATTGTAATGTCACAAATTGTCACATCCAAGGTAGCTGTCGTTACCTATGTCCGAGCGATACATGCCCCCGATCTCCTTCTCGGTGTTTCCAGCCGCTTATATACGAGGGATGATCGTAAAATAAGGTTCCCAAAGCCCTACAGCAGCAATAAGACGTGTTAGGAGAAATCTGACAACATTGGCGTGTGCAGTAGCTCCCCCACTCTATATACGTACCACTCCCGTCTCGCTAAGCCGCTCAGTGTTGGCTAAGCAGCTGTTCGAGATGGAACTCGCGATCGCCGCTACCGCCAGGTGCGAAATTCGCGCTGTGATACGTTTTTTAAACGCGAAAGGAGTTTCACCTATAGACATTCATCGTAAATTATTCGAAGTTTATGGAGAAAAGTGTATAGCTGTTCAACACGTCCGCAAATGGTCTAGGGAATTCATTGGAGGTCGGACGGAAATTCACGATGGAGAGCGGAGTAGAAGACCATCAGTTTCAGAGGAAATCGTTGAAAAGGTCGAGAACATACTGGTTGAAGATTGAAGATTGAAGGATCACCTTTCGTCAACTCGCTCTTTGGATTTCTGCGATTTTCAACACCACAATTGAAAAGATTTTGACTGGCGGCAGAGTTGGAGCACCGTCTGCAAAAATGCTTGGATAAAAATGGCGATTATGTCGAAAAATAACTTAAGTTTTTACCTTTAAAACGATGTGTAATGTTAAGAAAATAAAGAATGGTGTCTATTTTTAAAAAATATGGGAACCTTATTTTACATCCCTAGTAGCTTCGGGTCCCTTCTGTCTGTGATTTTATTACTTATATATAACTCCAGCCAACAATGATTTCGGTGAAACGCCTAAATAACTCGTCCTTTCTCCATTTTCTGTTGTTCATTACTGTTCATTATTAATGTAAAATCTTTTTCACAATTTCTTAAATTAAATATCATTCGGTAAGATGTTCGTTAGTAAAAGTTCACATTCAAAGGTTGCCGGTAATGTTTAAGGACATAGAGACGGTCTTTAGGTTAAATACTCGCATTGTATTTTTATATTAAGAAATTTTAATTGAAATTTAATGAAAACAAAGTTTCAGAAGTAACGGAGTACTACGCAACTATTAAAACGTGACGTCGTCAATAGGTTCCACCAATTATGAAGTCAAAAAAAGGTGGAAAAACCTAAATAATGTTATTTTCTATATTTGAAACACCAACATTTTTCGAGTGCTTTTTCATCATCAGGGTAACAGCAAAGGAAATTTAAAAGATGGAATAAACGAAAGACTGGTGAAAACGGGCACATTATGCAATAGCATCAAAATAAGTTTTCTGAGTAAAAGTGAAATCCCAACTACGACAAAAACAGAAATTGTCAGAAAAGCTAAGCCAATATATGAAAGCGAGTCATGGACAACAAGTAAAAGATAAAGACGCAAGTTAAAAAGTATCGAAATGAGGTTCTTGCGAAAATTAAAAACGAAACACAATATTCAAGTAGAATCTAAAGATTGCCCTAATAAAAGTGTCATTAGAGCAAGCACAACTCAGATAGCTGGTAAAGCAAGTGTTTGAATCGAAACAAACAGGGAGGATGAAGCCCGCTCAACTGCCGAAGAATGAGGCGTGAAATGGGAGGAAGTGGAGAAACTTACAGGAAACAGAGAAAGATAGTCCGAAGAGATGGGTCGAATGATAGAAGTTCTGTTAAATTCAGTATACAAATGTTTAAAAATCTGCAGATTAATTCTATGTAGTTAAGTAATCGTGTTTATGGACCCTTTAATAAGATCAAAAATGTGGACATTCTGTATGTATTTTCCATAACAGCAATAAATTCTATTCTATTTCATAGCCAAAGTGGAGCAAATTAATCATATTTCTAAAGAGAGATATCTTTTACTTATAGAAAACAATTGAAACTTCGATCTCCTGGATAAGTAGCAGTCACAGGCGAAAAATATAATACATAACGAATTTATGTTCCTTACAGAACCCGTTCCCGGTTGCATATACATATATAAGTAAGCAAATATGCTATATTCTTTATACAGGTTTTGTAAAGCGAATGCGTACAGCAAAAAATTTGGCCGTTATGCCGCGCAAGTGAGAACATACTTACTTTTATGCGCAAGGAGGAGAGGGCGCGGCGGCGCAATTGACTTCTGATCTTCAATCGCTAAGAGGGAGCAGGTGACTCACTATTTCTTGCTGTACGCATTCGCTTTACAAGATCTGTATATGTCAACTGCAAGGCAACTTTTGATTTAAAGGTATGTATTGACAATCCGCAAATAAGCCGCAATTGCCTGCGAATGTTCAGACAATGCGTTAATAACACTATATTTGATACAATTCAATTTAATAATTGCACTTCTACACATAAAACAATGTTAAAGATGTTAACGTGTGCTGTTCTTCGTTAGCTTATTGTCACGTGCCAGAGCAACCCATTATCGTACAAATAGCACTGAAACCGTACAGGGAAAAGGCTGTTTCGTTGGAAAAACAAATATTGTTCACAAAAACTGGGTCGTCTGCAAACATGGCATCATTTCTTTGCAAAACGGTATGTCTCTGCCAAAGTTATCCTCCGATAATTCCTGCAGTAGTTTTACGTCATAACGGTGAAGCTTTTTCCTTATGTAACATTTTTACTACCGTCCTCTGACTAACATTATTATCCAAAGCTAAGTATTGACTTGACATGTGGGGATTTTCGCTAACTGATAGAACAACATCCAATCTTACCATCATTTGCTAGCTTTGGGCGACCACTTTTATCTAAATCTTTAACATGGCCATGGTTTCTGAATTTTTAATATATTTTCGTGACAGTGGACCGCGTAATGGATTCACAATTTGGATGTTTCGTGTTAAATAAAGCACAGATCTATTCATGCGATCTTTTCTGTCACCGAATCCAATCATCATCAAAATTTCCATACGTTTCTTTTCAGTTAAACGTGCCAACTTTATTAAGAGTACTTAAATATGCACAAAATGTCACTACAACTGTCGCAGAGAGAAATAAGAATATTCAATTTTGAAACGTATGGGTTGCTATTTCAAAAAATTGCTGATGTCATAGATTGAGTTGAAAAACTGGAAGGTACCTAATTAAGACAAATAATTAGTTCTCCAAATTTTAATCATAAATTTTTCTCGTAAAACTATTAATAAAGGCTCTAGCATTAATGTTCGTTACTTTGTATTCACGCTGTATATTCTTTTATAAATCTATATCTTAGTTTTATTTGTAGTTTCCTTAGGGATAGTTTTATTTGTAGTTTCCTTAGGAATAATGACCTATTTTTCTATACAGTCTAGCAAATTCTTCAGCAGCCGTTACTCTTTCAATTCTCTTTCACTACATCCCATCCATTACGCATCTTAGATCTTTTAAAATAGATATTACAACCGGCCGAAAATCATTTCAGTTGTCGCAAAAGTTTTTGTACATTCTCTATATATGGATGCATCGTTAGTGTTGAATATAACTTTAATTTACTTCATCGAAAACCAGAACACTCGTGATTTAAGTAAATTAGCATTTACTACACGGGTAATATGATGTATTCGCAAACGTGTAGTAAGCACTCTGTCTGCCGAATCGACCGTGTAATCATACCCATTCTTCTCTTTTCGTGGAAATCGCAGGCGTAGGTACAGCATCAAAGGATGTTGTTTATGCAAAGTGATTCACCAATTTTCCCGGTATTCCAGCACGAACTACAGATAAGTGAATGGCTTTGGGTCGCGTTCCACTAACCTAGCTCCTTACCAAGAATATCCAATTTGTTCTGGAAATAAATTGCCGAGGATTCTCCTTTATTTGCTGAATTAACTAGAGGCAGTAAGTAATAGAAACAGTACGTTGCCTACAATTGCTTCAATGAGCTCGCAAGTCAAGAATAGTAGGCACTCTGTACTGAACACTTACATGTATAACAGATTGTAAATTTGAAATCTTTTTAGTCAGATTGTTAAGGAAATAATTTCATTCAGCTAAAATTACTTGTTTCGTTACGGGTTTTTTAATAAAAATTGTATTTATTAGCATTTACAAGCGCAATATGGCTCAGACGAACAAGGCGTTTAAGCAGAATTATTGAAATAAAGGACCTATACAGTTTGTGATTTTAATCTGTTTTACGATTCTATAATTTTGGTAATACCATGTAATTTTGTAAAGTGAATTACTAACGCCGAAATTCCCCATAGCTGTAATTCCCTTTAGGAGTAACCAATGGAGTACCTGCAGTATTCACGCAGAGAAACGTTTACTTGTGTCAAAGCTGTCCGCCTTAATTTAAGACAATTACTATTTCAATTATCCGCAATACAATAACTGTTTTAAATCAAAAGAAATATTTTCTTATTGTTTCTTTCTCCACACCAAGAGAAGTATACGCTTGTAATAAAATAATTGTACAGTAAAACCTGTGTTAACGGCTACCCTTATAAAACGACCACTGCCAAATAAACCCAAATTTTTACGGCCTATCTTCATTAAAATTTACCTGCCGATATCGGCCGGACTATCTATGATGTATCTTTATTAATGGAAATATCTACCCAATATTATTTCGTATTTCTGCGATGAATGCGATCTCAGTCCCGAACACGCCTGGACAGCAAATTGCCGGCGCAATACGTGTACGTTTATGTTTGATCAAACAGACATCCCCTTCATTTCTACAAGTTTACATATAATGTGGTCTTTCAGTTACTTACGGTTAGTTTAAAGTTGTTTTCGTATTCGAAAGGTTCTTAATTAAGTATGTCGCTAAAAAGAAAACGTTTGTCGCTAAAAGTCAAAATATAATCGCGGAAAGTGAAAAATATGCAAGTTCGCGAAAGTTGGCCGAAAAATATGGGATTGGAAAAACACAAATTAACGATATTATGAAAAATAAAGGTGAATTAAAAAAGATGATTGAGGAAGGTGTTAACTTGGAGCAAAAACGAAAATTTCCGCAGTCGGAAGGATTGGCAGTGGATCAAGTCGTCTACAGTTGGTTTTGCAAAGCCAGAAATAAAGCAATTCCAATATCTAGGCCGCTACTTAAACAAAAAGCATTGGAGACAGCAAGCAGTTTAAAGATGGAAAATTTCGCAGCATCAAATGGATGGTTGGAAAATTTCTGCCGGCGACACAGTATAGCTTTTAAATCAATTTGTGGTGAGTCCGCAGAGGTTAATTTGGACGATATAGAGGACTGGAAAATCAAGTTACTGTTGATTTCAAGAGATTATTCTCCTCGAGATGTCTTTAATACCGACGAAACAGGTCTTTATTACCGCGCCATGCCAAATAAGACATTTGCATTAAAAAATGAGAATTGTGCAGGAAAGAAGGCAGCAAAAGAACATTTGACTATTTACTGTGTGCAAATATGGAAGGTGAGAAAGAAGATCCATTAATAATTGGAAAAAGTAAAAATCCTCGCTGTTTTAAGGGTAATCATGTTGACAAATTACCCTTAGAATGGATTTCTAACAAAAAGGCATGGATGACAACGGAAACTATGACAAGATGGCTGCATAAATTTGACAATAAAATGAAGAAACAAAATAGAAAAGTGCTTCTTTTCTTGGATAACGCCACGTCACATTCTAAAGTTTCATTAAAAAATGTTAAACTTGTCTTCCTGCCGCCGCACACCACTTCGCATTGTCAGCACTTGGATCAAGGAATAATTCAGAATTTCAAATTGATTTACCGAAATTTTTTGATTGAAAGGCTTCTAACGTTTATTGACAGTGAATGTGATTTTGAAAATTCTGAAAAAAACATAAATTTAGCCAATGCACTTATATGGATTACAGCTGCTTGGAAAAAGGTATCTCCTGCTACAGTTAAGAAATGTTTTTCAAAGGCCGGATTCTCTGATGTTATCCAAGAAGTTTGATGAAGAAGACGAAATACCCCTTGCCCAACTCTTTCCTACAGTTCGTAACGAAATTGTGTATTTAGATGAATATACTTCTGTTGATAGTCATGTGTTTACAGAGAGCCCTAACTTCAGTATTACAGAAATTGTTGAAGAATTGTGCAATAATGATGAAGAACATAACTCTGATAATAGTGATATGGACGAATGTGAAACTGCAAAATCTACTTTATCTAGTATGAGCGAAGTGTGTGCAAAATTAAGAGACATACAGAATTATTTATTGTGCAATAACAATGGTGAAATTTTTATGAATGTTTCTCGAATTTTACTTACACGTGAAGCTGTGATTTTTAAATCGAAGCTAAAAAATTCAAAACAAACAAAGATTGAACCATACTTTAAAAAAGCTTAACAAATTATGTTTTTTCGTATGAATATGTTGTAATAATATGTATAAATAATGAACATATGTATTATATATTATATGTATACATATATGTATCTATAATATGTATATGTACATATTATGCAACTGGCCTGATGATGTGTTTTTTGAATATGAAACCAGTCGCCTAATTTCTCAATAGAACTTTGTGAGATCTGGATCATTTTTTTATTCCTACCTTTAATATGAATATTTTCTTGACTTAAAACTAAATGATTTACTTGGAAGAAACATTTTTCTGGCTTGGATTTTCTAACCCTAAGAAAATGTTTATTTGATCCAAAACAAATTTCAAGAAAATTATTTTCTTATATTATACATTTTTATAGTCTTGAAATAAAAATATTTTCTTGAATGGAGACTGATTTTTGGAAGAAAATGTATTTTTTTTATGCAAAAAGCCATTTCTGTGCCTGGACATGGGGAATCCTATGACTGCTATTCTACCGCCTACCTTCTAGGTTTCTTTGTCTCTAAATTTGTAAACCAAAGTCAGTTCTGCATCAACAGTTTTACTACTATAATCATCGATACAGTTCTGCAAGAAATATAATAACCCAAGCTAATAGTAATAGTATTTTCATCAATATCATCAAGAAGATACAAATTAGTGCTGTACATCAGCTTCACGGCCCTACAATCCGTGATACAAAGAAAAATGACACTCCAGCGCACAAATTCTCTACACAGATTGTCTTTAAGAACTAGAAGTGCCATCAGGGGAATAGTTGAGAAAATCTCATAGATGTTATTCGGATCTTTGTGTCTAAACTTAGTTCCAAAAGCTTACTTTACTATTGTTACTAGGTTTCTTACTATGAACAAAGTAAAGACAAGAGCTCAGGTTACTTTTTAGCAGGTTTTTTTGCCTGTCGCAAATAGTAGAACCGCTTTTCAAATATCAATCTACTTCCAAAACAATATTTTTAACAATATCGAAATCCAGTATGTGCATTATTTTTAATCACGAACTTTAAACAAATTTAATATCGTTTCAAGGTGTAATTATTCGTACTAACTTGTGCATCAAACATTTCTATGAAGACATACTAGGTATTTCTTCGGCAATTTCCAGAACTAAATACAAGATCTCTAGGAAGAGGCAGTTTAAGAACGCTGAAATTTGACTTGAGCACTACGGCAGAGCAGACGGTCTGGTGAGTTCAGGTGGAAATAGAAACCATTAAATCGTCGTATATCTTTACGACTAGGTACGGAGCGGCCGCCGGTGTAACTGCCGTATCACACAATAAGGTATCAGTGGGGTTTGAACCTCAGGTGAAGATCAGCTGCGAATCTACGGTATTCACCTTAAATGAAAAGACACAGAAACACACAGCCATAAATATACAGTGTTCTGCATGGATCAAAGGCTGTAATCTGTATGACTGTTAAAAATTGTGCACAACACACTTAAAAAATACATATTAAAAGCTAGATAGTGAAATATTTTTTTCGGGGGATTTTGGGAAAATTGTTAAATTTTCTAACTTAAATTAAATTTTTCGATTCTTAGTGGGTTCGGGAGTATCCCTGGATACCCTTTGGCAATTTTATAACGAATTTCCAAATTAGTAAAACGAAACTAATGAGTTTTAAAATTATAAATCTAACAAACTTTTTGAACGATGCCAATGTTATATAAACCCTCTGTTTATATAACCTTTACAAGAAACTGCCTGTTCTGTAAATTTAACCCTTTTTCTCTTCAAATAAATACTTTGATTTCACAATCGAGCACTTTAAATTGGGATCGGAGTTAAGAAACACTTTAATTCGATGAAGGCTGAATAAAGATTGATGAAAAATTAATGGCGTCGCTCATCTTTTTTATTTTAAATCGCGAAAGACCGGCGATTGTTTTATTCCACTGCCAATTTTAATAATTTAACCCAAATAGAAACTTTTACGATGAATTTCGATGAAATGAAATTATTTCTGCAAATAGCATACGAGAATGAATGCAGTGACGCAACGAGGAGGTTGTATTTCGAGGATTCTATGATCAAAAATGTTACTGACAAGCTTTAAACGTAAAAATTCTCCAACAATTTACTTAAACCTTTTGGGTAAAGATTTAATTGATGAAATATTGTTTAAAATACCTTTCAATTTACGCTGTTGCTTATTTTAGACAATTTCTACATGAATTTGGACGAATTACGTGAGTACGAAAATTAACTGAAGAGTAGATTTGTCCATGTTACCCTATAATCGTCGTTACCTGGACTTATATTTTTCATATAATGTCCTCGCTCCACAGCCAGTTTGCTGGAGGGGAGATGGTAACTGGGCAATTTCCATTTGTCCCCGCAAGAGGTATATTTAATTACCAACGAGTGGCTAACCTGACCTTCCTCGTTTAGAAAGAGAACCTACTCGTTCAGAGGTGGACAGCGGAGGCTGTAGTTGTCGTAAATATTGAACATTACAATAGTAAAAGTTAATAAGCTTTATCATCATGTTAATCTACTTTATTAAAAGTATGTTGCATTTTCATATCTAGTACGTACTTTTTAACATACGAGAGTAGTCACACGTAATTAGGGTAAACTCATGTTTGTGTCAATTCTAAATAAATAGGCATTCAAAGAAATTCTATTCTATCAACACCATTCATCAATTATTGTAAGATTGATCTGTAGTTTTATGCATTCCATTCCTAAACTGATTACGTTATATATTTTTAGGTCATTTGCATATGTTATATTATGTCAAGAAGGTCCTTTACTCCTAAGGCGAGAAACAAAACTTCTCCCGTAATGAGGTCAAACACCGGGGCTTTTCTTGCATAATTTCTTTAGGAGTGGTGAGCTTAATCTCATCCCGTTGTACTATTTCTTGTTTTCTGAGGTCCGCACATTCATTTTCTTGGAACGTATCCTGTAGATGTTTGGCAAATCTGTCAGCTTTTTGTTGATTATTCCTTGCCCATTTACCATTTCTCATCCTTATTGGTGATATTTGCGTAGATGCCCTTTTTAGACCTTTAGTAGCTTTCCGAAGCGAATAGTTACTACTATAATCCTTTATCAATTCACTCAGGTAAGAATTTATTGACTTATTGATTCATTATTAATATTTTAAATCTCTCCTTTTAATCTCTGAGTAGCATTGTTTAAGTTTGTTTAGTCCACAGGAGGTCTGTTGGTGTCATTTCCGTCATAATTTTCTTTTTTCAGTTATTAGGCCTGTAATTTCTTCTGAATTGTTATTCCCTTTAGTTTTCTGCCTAATAGTAAGAGTATTACCCCAAGCAATTTGCTTTATTTGCTTCATCTAATTGTTGCCTGTTTTGTAAAAGTACTGTTGATTTTTTCCTCTAAATCTTACTTGAAGCTTTGCTAGTTTGTTAATTTATTTATTAATGTTGATCTATTCTCTTTTTTTAAAATATGTTTACTGACAGTTCGAGCGATTGGCGAATGGTCTGAATTCATGTCCCACCCTTCTTCTATATGCAGATTTTTTTTTATAACAAACTCTAGTGGATCAGAAGGCCTGTGTACTTGTGCATAATTTGATACGGTGTCGACCTTGGCTCCAAATATTTTTTATATGAAAACCTTTTCTTTAAGCTGCACATGGAATTATCTTCGGCCAACCCACTAGGTGGACACGTTGTACCTAATCAAATCCGAATAGTTCGGATGACATCAATGAATTTGTTTCTTTTCTAAACATTGAAATCTCTCCATCTCTGGAGCAAAAACCTTATTGGCACTGAAAAGGAATTCAAAAATGCACTTTTCTGGAGATATAGAAGACGTCGCTTATTTGCCCAATGTCCAGTGAAAATTCTGAACTAGAAAATTTTATGCTGACATCTATCTTATCCATTATTTTACATATATATAGCGAATAACGTTGCCATCTATATGTAAGAGCGCCCTCCTCACTCTTCAGTTTTTCCGTAAACATGCCAGTGCCAGATGCCAGTCAGTCGCCTATCATACGTGTTCGAGTTATGAGTTCGACTTCACTGCGGATTTTAGGAAATACGTCATACATCTTGTTTGATTTTTATCGTATTGATGAATTTTAATCGTTGATTATTTTCAAATAAATACTTAAATGTAATATTGCCGTTTCCAAATATTCAATATATCAAATGTTTAAATCATATATGGGCAACCCCCGGCCCGCGGGCCGGATCCGACCCTCCACCAGCTTCAATCCGGCCCGCGAGAGAAATTCAAATAACGCCCCAAAAAAATTAAAGATTTATATATAATATATAACGCATAACGCGGCTGGCATCGCATATTCGCGTACGATCGAGATTATTCTAGTTGCTTATTGCGGGTAATATATAAACCGCTCAGCGTGCGTGTCAACTCATTACTTCTTAACAAATGATAAGAAAGGACGCGGGAATTATTCAAGCAAATTTAGCTCAGAAGAAAAAAAATCTATCAAGATGTCTGGTTTAAAAAAGCGGAAAGTGAACGCAGAATGTCGTCAATTCCAAAACAAATGGACTGAAGAATACTTTTTTATCATGCACAGTGGTAAACCTATGTGTTTGCTGTGCAATGAAACAATTTCTGTTTTAAAAGAATACAATATGAAGCGGCATTACTCCAGCAAGCATTTCGCTCAATATAAATTACAGGCCAGTTAAGAAAGGATAAAATTAAAAAACTCATTAATCATTACCGATTTAGGGAAACAGCAAGAAATGTTCCATTCACAAAGATCAAATCTAGACAGTGTTGTTAAAGCTAGTTTTATAGTTAGTTCCAAAATAGCGAAAACATCGAAGTCATATTCTGAGGGAGAGTTTGTTAAAGAGTGCCTAGTAGATGAACTTTTGTGTCCAGAAAAGAAAAAAGAGTTTGAGAAAGTGAGCTTATCACGACGTACTGTTGTTCGACGTATAGATATAATGTCTAGTGATATCAAAAAAACATTGACTGATAGACTGGCTGGTTTTCAAGCATTTTCGATTGCTTTGGATGAGAGTACAGATTTATCTGACACAGCCCAGTTAGCTATTTTTATACGAGGTGTTGATGAAGAATTTGTAGTTACAAAGGAATTACTAGCTTTACGGCCGCTACAAGGGACCACTACTGGAAAAGATATTTTTGCCGAGGTGCAAAGTACTTTTGAGCAATATGGTTTGCAGTGGTGTAAATTAGTTGGAGTGTGCACAGATGGTGCGCCTTCAATGGTCGGTCCACGAAAAGGTTTTATCGGAATTCTGAAGGAAAGAGCAACCGCTATGAATGTGCAAATATGTGATTTAATAATTCTGCATTACATTATTGACCAACAAAACTTGTGCTCTAAGTCCATTCGACTGAAGAACGTTATGGATGTGGTAGTAAATACCATCAATTTTATTAGATCCCGCGGTCTTAACCATCGCCAGTTTAAAGCATTTTTGGATGAACTCTCAGAACACGATGATGTGACATACTATTGCGAAGTAAGGTGGCTAAGCAAAGGCAAAATGCTAAAAAGATTTTATGACCTTAGAAAAGAAATAGCTGATTTTATGAAAATGAAAGAGAAAACATTGCCGCAAATTTGTGATCCAACATAGCTTTGTGACTTGGCATTTCTGGTAGACATCACAGGACACTTAAACGACCTGAACTTGAAGCTTCAAAAACAAGGGCAATTGGTAAATCAGTTGTACAGTCATCTTACAGCTTTTTCAATAAAAAATTCCCTTTGGGGGAAACAAAAATGGAAGAAAAAACTGTTTTCATTTTGAAGATTATCCATCACGAAAACATTGATTACGGTCGCTATGCTGAAGACTGAAACTACTGTCAGAGCAATTCACCGATCGGTTTTTCCGATTTTAGGAATATGGATAGCATTTTCAATATTTTTGCAAATCCGTGTAAGTGTAATGTGGAAGATGCTCGAGCTTCAAGAAGACTCATATTTGAAGTCTAAATTTGATGATGTGGAACTAAACGAATTTTACCAGAACATACCTTTCCGAAGAAAGTATCCACAACTGAGAGTTTTCGCAAGAAAAATAATTTGCACATTCGGAAGCACGTATAAATGTGAGCAGTTTTTTTCAATCATGAAAATTAATAAAAATAAGCATCGCACTCGGCTTACAGATGTTAATTTAGAAAACACTTTGCGCCTATGTACTAGTGATATTGACCTCAATATTGATCATTTTGTTTCTCAGCTTCAAACTCAAGTCTCTCTTTTGATTTTCATTTGATTTTTCTATCTTTTTTTGTTTAATTTGCTTTTTATATTTTTTGATTATGCTATTATAATAAATAAAAAAAATGTGTGAGTTTTTATCGCCTTTTTATTCACTACTACCTACTTATTTCTTACCTACGGCCCGCGACCTGATTAAGTCCCGAAATTACGCCCTCAGCTAAGCAAAGGTTACCCATACCTGGTTTAAATAATAGAAAATGCATAACAAAAACATAAACTTTCAAGTGTAAATTATCAAAATCTTTATATCAAAACGAATCGTATTTGTATGTGGGTCAGCCTAACGCAGAAACAATTTTTTTTTCTCAAATTCAGTTTTATTTCTCACATAGTCTCTTCGTAAATCTTTTCCTCAACTCAAGTTTTTAAAAGTGATACTTTAAGACTGCATGTTCTATCGGCAATTCCGCCAGTATTTTGGGATGCCTTTTACTCTTTGCTCTTCTTGGGAGAGTTGATATAAAAGTCTTCACCTGAATTGGTCTTGATGCCTTTTTCCAGTACGAGACCTCTGCTTTCCTTAGGCTTTTTCTTTCTTCTTTAGTTGGCTCATTTATAGAACTCTGGTCCAGTGATAGACGTCCCATTGTTGTACGTGTTTTTATATGCTTGGTTATAGAACGTCCGTCTGAATTCACACTCTGGACTCTGAGTTTAGATTAATTCTCAAAATTCGGAGGATGCTAACGAAGAAAAAGCGCTTGAACAAGGACATAGTGGACATTGAGCAAAAGTATTATGCCAGCAAGTCAGAAGACAAACTATAGATATTAATTATAGAAGACAAAGCAACTCCTTTTATTAAGCTGCTTAGCAAGCCCTATTGAATCCATAAACTCAAACATGAGCTAACCAGACCATGAGAGTAATACCAGAATGAATGTCCACAGATGCTCTTTTGAAGGTAGTGTAAGTTGTTTCGTGGGTTTATTATATTCAATAATTTAACAAACTTTAGTACATGGATAAGACACCATAAATTAGTTTTACAAGCATTCACTTCCTTTGTGAGCGAATATTGTGATAGTTTTCATATATCTGCTACTAATTCGCAAAATGTACGCAATATGCACGAGCTACAAACTTGTCACTATTCCCATTGAGTACCGTATCTGTTATTTCACCGCATTTAATTGAAAGATAACACAAGCGACCTCTTTACATATTTACGGTAGTGTATGTATACCTACTAGCACAGAGAAGCTACAAAAGACGACGCAGTGGAGCGATGAGAAGAAGACGACGAAGGAATAAGGTGAAACGCAGTTTTATGTTCGGCGGGCTGATGTTACGATTGCAAAATTTTAATGCAATGTCGTTAAGTTCCTCTCGCTTGGACCCTAACTAACTAAACAGTGATTACTTAGTTGTTATTGTGCTGGAAACCGTTCGGGTTTTACGACGTTGACCTTTGGTCGATATTTACCGCTCGCATCGCTCGAATCTATTTGCTTTTGTTCGTTCAATTAATGACGGATGTTTGTAGTAACGGGTAGATTTTTTAGAGGTTCCACCATTACTAATTTTCTTATTACCACGTTGTTAGGTTCGCGGAGCCGACGGTGAAATCATCAAAGGTCGCGAGATTGTTTCCATTGAATTTAGCGTTGAATGGACAGCGGAATTAGTGACGGTCGAATCGCTTCTGTGGTAATTTTCCATTTTACTACGCAAGGAGAAGCGCTTAATATGAAAAAAAAATTGTCTCCAGTAAATGATGTGAACTTATTGAAAATGTGAACATTAGGAGCTCGTTTGGAGTAAACCGTGCCACTTGTGGACAACCGCTATGCGTTTTGAAGTAGCTTCTGTCTGGTTTGCGTCAATGTCTGATACCAAATCAAACTGCCAGCTTCGTATTTGCAAATATCTATTAGAATCAATTGCATGCAAGTTAAAATCATTATGGCACTGTTTAAGAAATACAAGTAGACTATTGTATAAGATCAATTAAGGAAGATTCACGTAAATTTGATGATTGCAATTTTAGATCGAATGAGTTAAGCATGAAATATTTGGTTATACGTAAAGATTGATAAATTGTTCTGAAATTGTCCAGCAAAATTTACGTTGCTAAGCATAACTATGTTAAACATCACGACCTTTAATCTTCTAGATACAAAAATGTTAGTAGAGTACTCCAAGGGTGTATTTTGGACCGCTTTAGTTTTCTTATCTTTGTCAACGACGTCGTTAGTATTTCTTCTAAATATTTGCCCTACGCCGAAGATATGAAAATCTTCCATGCAGTTGGTGCTTTTGTTAATTGTGTGGTACTTCAGCAAAATCTAGATTTTATTTAACTTCAGGCAACTTCAGGCTACTCCAGGTTAATTGTGAAGCTATTAAAGACCTTGGTGTGTATCTTGACTTGAAACTAAATTTCATCTCACACATTTCTAGTATTATTAAAGAAAGCTTCAGGATGCTACGTTTTTTTCTCTAAGAAAGACCTGTGAACTTCGAGATGAAGGAGCTCTTTTTCAATTTCTATAATGGATATGTTAGGTCTAATGGAATGCTGCTCTGTAATGTGGAACCCACTGTATCGGAGTTATGTAATGTTTGCAGCTTTGGCTGGGACAGTTACTTTTTTCGTTAAAGATGGAACTCGCAAAAGTAAATCAAATATTCTAGAAGGTGTTTGGTGATCAGGTCATCGACACTCCCTGAGGCTCTACTCTACGTTCCAGGTTTTGCCAAACTTTGGTTGATGCGTTTTACAAGAATATCTGGTGTACAAGCGTTCACTGCAAGACCTGTACTAACATCGGAACTTGATTGAATAGTGGATTGTGGATTTCAATAATTTCTGGAGACCCTTCATTATGAACAGAAGTCTAATTTCCTGTATTGTGTACGTGTTGGATCTGATTGGTGGGTTAGGTAGGCATAATCCGGAATTGTAAATATATTGAGCGGAAGAATTCCACACTTTTTGAAGCCTGATATGGCATTATCAACAGTGGCGGACTTTAACCAAGCGCACCCTAAAAGTTTCCCGAACTGAAACCTGTTAATTTGTTTGGATAGATTATTTTTCACAAATATATTACAGGCCAAATTGTAGTTAGACTTGAGAGACTTGAAGAAGCTATCAAGAATTAAAGCTATTCTTTCAGACAGTTTTCTAGGTAAAAAAGGTTCCAAAACCAGTCATAAAATAAATCAAATTCATATAATGCATTGAATTTTAAAACTATCTTCTTTACTTGATCAAAATATTTGTTGTAGTAAAACGCAGCTTGCAACCATGTTTCCCCAACGTGTAACAATCGGCTGCGGTGGTTCAGGTAAATCAGGGCACAGTTTGTGAAGTACTCGGGTACGTTTCGGGGACTTTAGAAACACTGCCTTTGTACTAGCAATCAATGCATACTATGGAAAACATGTAGGAATCGTTTGTGCCGCAAGATTTAGAGTATGGATGTAAAAAGTTACCACTGTGTTCTTTAAGAGATCGGCCCAAAGAACGCATGTTTGACAACAGCCTACATAACACAGAACTACTCGCATACGGCATCGATTTAGTACTGACGCTGTGAGCGCGTGAAATAAATAATCGCCGACTCCGCACCACATATCTACTACACTGACTGTTACCGCTATTTGCCCAATCTAGTGATCACTGATCAGTAGACATTTCAACACTCCTAACTTCGATAATCGGTCATTTGTCATAGAATTCTTCATGTAGTTTTTAATACGCTTAAGCGTGCTCATACTCCTTTTACTACTGACAGTCCCAATTAGAGAAGTAATTAGAACTACACCACCGGCCGCAATTATTTGCCCATTCAAAGAAATACACATAAATAAAGGAAGTGCTAACTGAAGACGAATCTGTAGTTTTGCATTCAATAAAATACTCTTAAAACATAGAAATTCATATCAAATTATTCAATTATAAAATTTATTTGGCACAAAGAAAATTAAATCTTCCTTTCGTCGAAATGTCCACCTCGACTATTAATAACTGCGGCACACAACACATGCGGCATTCTCTCTATCAATTTCGTTAGAGTAGCGGGTTCTATTTTAAGCCAGGCTTCTTGCAGTTGTTTCCGCAATGATTCCTTGGAAGTTGAAGAATTTATTTTCACCTGCCTATCGAGTTTTCTCCCACTAATGTTCTATGGAACTAGCGTCTAGGCTTTGAGGAGGCTCTTTCATGTTTTGATATTGCTTTCGCGTTCCGCCGATTCTAAATATTTGCGGCACAGTTTAGAAGTATATTCCATTATCATATTGAAATATAAATAGTCACCGACTATTCTCATTCCAGATGGTATAGTATTTAACCAAGTCTCTGGTGGATGCGGCGCCAAAACAACCCAAACCACTACCGATCCGCCCGCACGCTTGACTGTAAGTAATACACATGATTCTGCTGTTCGTTCTCCTTTTGACTTTCGAACAAACGTTTTTCTCTTGAAACCGAAGAGTTCAAATTTGTACTCATCGGTCAGAAGACATTTTTCCACTCGTCAACTATCCAATGTTGACGATCTGTAGCCCAGTACAGTCGTTTATTTTATTTTGCTTGCGAGTGGTTTATGCAACACTATTCGGCCAAATAAACCACGCTTGCTCAACCCTGTTTTCACGGTGGTTAAACTAACTTGTTTTGCATGCTCAATATTTTATTCAGCCGTTATTTCAGGTGCAGTTTTTCGTCTTTTCCGTTTACTCACGTCATAATTATATCGACGATCTTCCGCTGGTGTTATCACTTTCCGTCGTCCTGTTCGTTTTCTATTTAATAATGTAGCAGTCTTGATATTTTTTAACATTATAGTCAACAGTTCGGCGACATAATTTCAATTCCCTTGCGATATCTCTGTTACTTCGGGCCAAAATTATGTACACCAACAATCATTGTGCGGATTTTATAAAGGCCCCTGTTTTCGACATTTTAATACTGATTTTAAATAATTTTATTAGGGATGTTCACTGTTTAAAAGAAAGTCTAGTAAAACTAAAAATTTATAATTAACGCTGGCCACGGCGGTACCAGCGCATCGGCGTAGAATCAGTTCGGACTGAGAGGAACGGTAGTATTACTTCGTCTGCGGAGCAGTACGGACATTTTCGCTGCCGGTCATTTGCGCAATTGTTTATCTGTCCTAGAAAAATTATGATTTCGTCAGCAAAACGACAGCAGTCGGACAAACTTCGAAAATTTATTGCAGATATTCCAGACTTAATATATGAAGGTGCTAAAATTAAATGTGTAATCTGTAAAATCCCGTTAATGTGTTGGTCCAGACAACATTGTCTACGACACGTAAATAGTGAAAAGCATGTCTCAAAAAGAAATTGCGCACGAGACAATGAAAAATTTATATTTAATTTATGCGTTACGTTTATCGCATGTAATACCGTTTAATTTACTAGACAAGGAATCATTTATCTGCTTTTGGAATAACTATACCGGAGTGCAAATTACCAAGTCGAACATCGTTACGAAGAATTGTGCCATCTGCGCGCGAACATATTAAACAAAAAATAAAATCGGAGTTGAAAGATCAGCAATTGTGGTTATGTGTCGACGAAACAACAAATCGGAAGAAACATTCTGTTCTTAATGTAATGGCACGCAAATTGGAACCTCATCAATCGGCACCTTTAATTCTATTAGTCTCCAAACGAATACAACAATATACTGCCGAAGTAATTTCAAAGATAGTGTTAAATACATTGGACAAGTTTGAACTTTCAACAAACCAACTCTTGATGTTAGTGAGTGATGGTGCTGCAAACATGCTTTCTGTAGGCCGGTCTCTTAAAAAGCATTCTGCTAATTTGTTACACATTACGTGTAAAATTCATGCTCTCAATCTTGTGGCGGATAGTATCAGAAAATGTTATCCTGAGGTAGACGCTTTAATAGCGCATACCAAAGCAGTATTTGTCAAATCACCGAAACGTATTCGCGAATTTCACAGACTGTGCCCCCGTATACCAGAACCACCAGAACCTATTCTAACTCGTTGGGGAACATGGTTGCAGGCCGCGTTTTATTATCATAAATATTTTGACAATATTAAGAACGTGGGTTTACAATTCGATACAAAGGAAGCTGCCGCTATCCAGAAAAGCCAGTTGAAATTTCAAGATAGTCAGGTTAAAATGGATTTAAAAATCATTCACGACAATTACTTCGGGCTAGCAGATGCAATAGAAAAATTACAAAATCCTGCGGTGCCGTTAGAATATCTACAAATAGTGCAACATGTTCACGCACAGCTATGCGCGATTGAAGACGCAAAAAATGTTTCTGTTCTAGAAAAATTTGAAAGTGTTTTTGAGAAAAATTCTGATTTTGGCACATTAAGACACATTTGTGAAGGTGCGTCAACAGAATCGTTAAGTTATTTGAAAGATTATTTTACTTACGCAAATATTACGTCACTAGATGTAGAACGTTCGTTTCTCTGCATATAAACGCATTTTTCCTCATGCCGTACTAGTTTTGCCGAAACAACAGTTGAAACATATCTAATGTTGCAGATATTTAACAGACATTATTCACTTTGTGATTTCACGGAGGACTCTTAAAATGGTAAGTGTTTGAGCACGTGTTATTTAATTTTTATTTAAAAGATGAGCGAAATTATTTGCGGCAGCAAACATCTCTATTAGCAGAATAACTCTAGTGGAACGCGAGGCCTGGTCGACTCTACGCTACTGCGCGGTACCGCTCGTGGCCATCTTTATTTATAATTCTAGTTAGGCTAAATAGGGAATTGTCTACTTTTCCTGGGCTCCATTAAATATTTATTAGTGAAGGATAATTGTATTGCATTTCGAGTATTTTTATGGCCCTACCTGCATCCCTAATTATCGGATTAAAGAGATTCTATCGATAACTAAGTATCAAAGGAGTATTTTGCGGAATTATTTAAGGCGATATCTTTCTTTTACTTGTAGGTAAATAAATACACCCCCAAAATAACAATAAATAAATAATTTTCTAAAATCCATGCAAAAATGTAGGTGAGCAAAAAATTATGGCCGGTAGTGTATATGCAATTTCTCTAGGCACCTCTGGTAAAGACTCTGACTGATGGATCCACAATAAATCCACCTATGCAGTAAAAATGTATTGGTGAATAACTGATGCCATCCGATGACTAAAAAACGCTTGTATTTGTACCTGCACATATGGACCGTGATGACATGGCCAATAGCCAATGAAATGGGGTTTCCAGCTGCGTTTGAAAATACGGAATTTTTATTTAACTGCGAACATACGAAATACCTACCAATATCTGCATCTTAAAAAATGCCTATCTTTGCTGGTAACTGGTAAGTGTTTGACAGCTGATTGAGAAGATGCCATAAGGCTAATAAGTTGAGCTTAACCTCAATCTATGTCAAGCAGGTTATATCGACCCAGTGACGTGTGATTAGTTTGATTACACATTTGTTCCGACGGAAATCACAAACCTATTATATGTTGTAAAAGCAATCAGAAAACAGTTTCGACCTTTTCTTTAGCCTACTGAGTCACGTCTGACTAGTTTATAATCTCTGCCGGAACAAGACTTATATTATTGACAAGGACTTATGTGCAATTGTTATTTTTAAATGAAAATAGGAATTCTTAGGCCACAAACTGTTGTGAGAAATCATTACTAGAGACGGAATTTTAGGACGTAAAAAACAGCTAAAAAGGCCCTTTTTTAGGCCTTAAAAACTATGTATTTAGGACGAAAAACTGTGATTTAGGCATGTTAGGCAAATACTTAAAAAAAATGGTAACCACAAAAATCATTTTATTTTAAAAAAACATGAATAAGAAGACGATATTTAATGTAATTTTAGGTACATTTCAGCCATAAAAAGAAATAAAACATACAAATTTTAACTAATAACTAAAATATGTAGATTCATTTGGTTTAAAATAATAAATAAATTAATTAATCGCCGTGTAACATGTTCTCAAATTTCGCGTTTGCGTAGCACACAAGATGTTTTTCCAAGTTGTCGTTAGTAAAATTTGTTCTTCGGTCGGAAAACAGCAGTTTGTACGAAGAAAATGAACGTTCTACGTCACACGAGGTTGTAGGACAAAACTTAAATATGAACCAGTCAGCTGTGGTATGAGCGGTAGCTTCAACTGCTTCGCCACTGAGCAGCTCAGCAAACTCTTTAACCGTTTTGAAACCTAGATTTTTCGAAATCACTTGATTAAACTTTGACAAAATTATTTTGCCAACTTTTCCTGGGGCATTCTTGAGAGCTGCTTCGGCATTATTAATTACTGCAACAGAATCTGTAAGAGGAAGGCCGAATGTTTCTAATCTTTTGATGTTATCAATGAGAAATTTATAATGCGACTTGATGTATAAAAGATCGTTTTTGACATTTCGATTGGAAAAGTATTCTTGCGCTTGCTCAATACAATTAGCTGAATCTTTGTCAAACAATATTACAACCTAAAACATAAAGCGTTAAATAAAAACAATCTTATTTAAAAATTTTGCTAAAAAAGTACTTACTGATTTTATTGCTTCGAAATTATTAGCATAAAAAGTACCAGCCTCTAACCAAGTTCCCCAATGTGTTAAGACAGGTTCGGGAGGCAAAGGGAGATCTGGCAGATTTTCTTTATACACTGCCACACGGAGTGGAGCTTTTAAAAAGACTCTCTTGGTATTTGAAATTAAACCATTACATTAGCATATTGATTTCTTAGACATTCACACACCAATGAGTCCATGTGCAAAACATGTTAAATGATTAAGATTTTTATAAAAAATCTTCAAATTTGTACCACATTTGAGCATATAAGAAGCACCATTCGTAACTAAAAGCTTGACTTTTTCGTGCTTAATTCCATCTGTTGGCCACAAAATACCTAAAATACGAGAGTTGCCTTTAACTTAAACATCTAGCATTAAATTTACAATATTATTAAAATAAGTTTTTTGCATAATATATCTTACCTAAAGCTTGGTTCAGAATATAGCTTACCCACAATCATATTTGCTATAATACGACCTTTAGAGTCAGTCGTCTCATCTATAGATATCCAAATATCGTTGTTACCAACTTCTTCGCGAATAGTATTAATAGTCTTAAAAAATTAATAAAAATATTATAGGTGTAAACAAAATCTTAACGACACTCAAGTACGAAAATACATTTTTAAATTATTATTTATTATATTAATTACCTTATTGTAACATTTTGTTACATATGTTGTTCTTAAGGTTTTCACGCTTGCCACATTCTTGTTGCAGTATTTAGTGAGAAAATTTCGCAGTTTTGAATAGTTTAATCTCTCCAGAGGAATATTTGCAGACATAAAGCGTCGCATAAATCTCGATTAAAAACGTCGATTTCTCTTGAATTTTTGGTGTCTATTAACATTTGGTTCCTCAACGGTTTCCTAAGATTTGCCTGATGTCCAGGAGCAGTAGCATGTTGCTCTAAATGATTTTTCTTTTTGCAAGTTAACTACAATAATATTTTTGAAGCAAGGAAAGAGAAACAAAAACGTCCTTTACCATTTTTCCGCACGCTTTACAAAACAACTCTTCACTGTTGCTTGGATTCAGCTGAAAGACAGTAGTGCCTCCAATTGCCTTCAGCCATTTTTGAACTTTATCGCTATGTGATTCCTTGGATTTTGGCATTGTTGTAGATGGAAATACACAATACACTGAGTAGATAAACAAGCACAAACCGACAGAAAACAACCGAAAAATATTCGTTGCAAGCTACGATATTAATGAAAATTCAAAGTACGTCTTTCACTATATATTGATTCGTCAATAGTCCACCTCGCTATAGGAACACACACATATACGCTCCAGTAGCATTTGAAAACATTGCAAATACCATCCCTATCGTGAGCGACCCTGCCAAGAGCTTCAAAAACGGTGACGAAATGAGAAGAATGGAATTTTGTGAATGGTCCATCAGAAAACAATGAAATTCCAAATTTTACTATGAAAATTCTATGGTCGGACGAGAGTCGCTTCACCAACTGCGGATTATTTAATCGCAAAAATACTGTCTTCTGGTCCAATGAAAATCCACTTCTAATTCGTGGAGTCAGGCAGCAAGTGAAATGGGGGTTTAATGTATATCTAATGTATGGATTATTTATTATTATTATTGGCACCCACATTGTTGGCGCTATCTTTTATAACGAAAACTTAATCTCGGCTAGATATTTAATTATGGAACTCCTGTTTGCTACTTTGCAAAATATGTTTTTCCAGCAAGACCAGCACCTGCGCACAATGCTTAACTAGTGAGAAGCTTTTTAGATAACAAATATCTTCATAAGTGGATTGGAAATCGAGGACCAGTAAGGTGGCCTGCTAGATCGCCGGATCTCGCGCTTCTCGATTTTTTTATGTGGCTATTTAAAAAATTTGGTGTACTCGAGATCCTATAAAACCGTAAAAGAACTCCGTCGGGCAGTTGAAGCAGGTGTAAATGGAATTGGTCCAGACAGAATCAGGCAATCATGTGAGGCAGTCGTTAAACGTTGTAGATTGTGGTAGCTTGTTTGAACACCTACTTCAGCCTTAATTCTAGGATTTTGTTAATTCTTTTTATTGTTGTCTTAGTCACTGATTTCAGTCATTTTGATTAAATAGTATTAGTAGGTTTCATATTACTCTTATTTTTGTTTTAGTGATGCTAGGTCGTCAAATTTATATCAGTGCTCTTGTGAACCACTTGTAAGTAGTACGACCGCTTGAGCAAGCACGTAATTTTCGTAATTTTGCTATTTTTTATAGTTTTTTTTCATTGAACATAAAGATATTATACATGGTTGCAGCATTTTTATGACCATTTCAAAAATCTAAAAAAAATGCAATATGGCGTTCATAAGAAAAATAAAAGTGAATGGATTTTTAAAGATGTGATCCCGGATTGTGCTTAGCCGTATAAGTGCGCAATTTTTTCCCCATTTAACCGACGTTGTATCTCTAACGGTTTCCAAGATACCCATGTATTTCATGTTATCCTGGACACCCGGTATAGCCAATGGTAATCATAATGAAGTTAAAAGGCAATAATTTTATTTTTAGAATTTGACGCCTTTTTTAGTAGTCGGCCTCGCCGTTACTTAAGTTCAGTCAGTCACATTTCAGTAGCCGGCCCATGTAAATAGAAACAAAACTTAGTATAGTCAATATTAACTAAGTATTTAATAAATATTCTATTAATATAAATAAATAAATATTAAGTCTTCAGACTAAGTTAATATTAATAATAAATAATTACAAAATTGAAATAAATAAATAAAATTAATAAATATCTCTTCAAACTCAAGTAAGTATTTACAATAAATAATTAAAAACATTAATAAATAAACAAATTGAAATAACAAATAAACATTAACATGAGTAAATGAACACAAAGTATCTAAATAAATAAACGTCAATTGCTCCAAGTCAGATAAATATAAATAAATAGATAAATATAAATAATTTTTGTTTAAATTTTTAACAAAAGGCTTAACCCAACACCCTGAAGGTACCAGGGTCTTGAAAAAGAAGAAGAAGGACAAAAAGCAAACGAACTTTTCAAGTTCAACTTGCAACAATATTCTTAAGTCCCTCTTCCAGAGTGTCACTGTTAAGTTCTGCGTTACGTATTGCACATACTTCCCTTTTTAGATCAATATTTTCTTGATTGTTATTCCTAATGCCATCTGTGGAAGTGAAAGGTCCATCCTTTGGGATTCTCTATTATTCTTAAGAATCTTTACTTTCTTTTGTATTACCCTTTCAACATCTGCGTCTTTTCTCCTCAAATGTTCTACTGCTTTTTGCCTCTTTTCTTCTTAACTTCGTTTTTAAACGACGTAAGTCGCTTCTCTTTATGAGTAATACTTTTCACTGTATCTAATAATTCATTCTTTTTTGTGAAAATCCGACTTTCGCAAGATTTAGCAGCCATTGCACAAGATGGTGCTCTTCGTTTTTGAAGAGTATAGTGGATGGGCCCATTTTTCAAGGTCCTACTGCAATTCTCCCGTGTATCTTTCTTGTCAGGTTGAGCGGGGTATGGAAAATCTTCTACTATATAGCCTCACGTATAAATTGTCCGTTCCTTATGACAAATAAAGTATTTTTAATGAGTCTTCTGAATATTGGTGAAACAATTGTTTCTTTTTGTTTCCTGTCATGGTTATAGTATATGTATTCGAGAATTTGTAATAAAATGTACAATTCCCTTGTAATTATCCTTCTCCATTACCACATTATAGAACATTGTGGCCAAACTACAGCGCGGGACAATCAATAGTCGGCCGTTAAAGGTTACCCCAGATCGACTACTGGAAGAAATAGCTATGTTTTACCTACTTTATTCAAACACATAAACATTAACTTTACATTAATGCTAGATTCGGATTAAAATAGAAAGCCAGCTTATTCTTCAGTAATCGGCGATCCTGGCTGACAATCAGAACGTAATCCTTTAGGTAAGCCCAGTAGTCGACCACTAACTTACAGCAAAAATTAAACGATATCGAAGACATTTTGAAGTTAGAATTTGTAAAAAAATGTCCAGTACTAAAAACTAATGTCTACAAATACTTTGAAACTTATCTTTATGAATCTTATTTTCTTATCCTATATTCCTTACAATAAAAATAAGATCTATGTACCAGTCGTCGTCAGACGAACATGGGTTTCTAAGGCACAGCCAACTTAATACTAAAATTTAGTGTTAGGCGATTATGAATGATATAATCGAGATATATCGATTATACCCGAATAATCGATCATTCGATTATGGTTCAGAAATCATTCATTATTCGTTTCGACTGCGCAGGAGCACACAAACGGATTACCATTCGAGATCTGTATTCGAAACTTCGAGGTTTCGAATTTCGAATCGTCACTCGGATTCTGTCAAATAATCGTGGAAAATAATCGAAATCGTTGGTAAATTTCGAATGATCATTCGATTATTTTAAACGATTATTGAAATATATCGATTATGCCCAACACTACTAAAATTGAAGTTAGACATGAAAATTTCCTTCTGAACGCGCGAACGATACAGCCGACTACTGGGATGTAGAAATTAGACATGTTAAATCAAGTATTTCATTAATATAGCCGTTTTTTTAGTAAAGTGGGCAACTACCGGATGCGGCCGAACTAAAACACATCCACCCTATTAGGTTTGTTTATATAGAAAATTATTAAACCAATCATAGCGCATAAAATTAGTCAAATAAAATCACTATCGTGCAGAAAGATGGATATTTAAAATGTGAGTTTTCAGCCCTTATCTATATTTACATCGTTTTATTTATATTTGCAATTAAAAAATCTGAAGATTCAGTGGTAATCACATGCATGTTAAGAAAGTATGAGTCTGCACGGTTAGATTGAAATAGACGTTACGTACGACCACTGCTTTGTTTTTTTGTAACTGTTGCCGCTATATTATGCAAAGAAGGCGGAATTATATTATTCATGTTAACTGTTGATTCTATTTGATTGTTGTGAATCTTCAGTTATGTATGTCTATCCGTTTTAAAGACAAGAAATGTAGGTAATGTTCTTGAGGACGGGTATAAAAACATAAAAGAAAGATCATCTGACGTCAGTGTGCATGTAATGATATTCAAGAGGATAATGTTACTTGTTTTCGAGCTTTATCTATACAATATAACAGCAATAAAACGAATTATTGCCTGCCATTAGAGTGATGCGGAGGGGCTGTTGGCGCGATCCCCTGCCTCTTCTTTACAAGAACGAGTAGGACGGAGCGAACGAAATGAAAGGAAGGAAAACTCACAACTGCAAAGAACTGCCTCTTTTGTGTTCAAAACCAGTTGTTTTATCTGTACGCCTAGTTCAACATGATGTATTAGATAATTCTTCTACAACAAGTTTCTAGCGACGTGGACGTCCAATGAAATTGCAAGCGGGCTGGCGGCTCCTCCTGTTTCTCTGATGTTAAATTCTATTGGTTTAGGACCTGATTGCCATTACCATATGCAGCGTTAGAAAGTGATGTATGCTTGGTTGTTATTTACATGCGCCTCCGTTATGTCTTCGACGATACCCTCGTTATTATTGTCTCATTCAATCGGACTTCCCTATTGTTTTTTGTAAAAATTGTTTCGTTCTTGGTTGTGGACTCTTCTTATGAGTGTTTATCCTTTGCGGAAGTGAAGCGATCATAAAGATACTCCCAAACAACATAGTAATTGTTATTTGCGTCGTGAGTTGTTTATTATATGTTCCACTACGTTTTTGCTACGGCACTGACGTTATTTCAATAATAAATATACGTACACCGTGTTCCAAAAGAAACATAAAACTGGTATTATACTTTTGTGTTTGTTTGTGCTCCTCCAAAGTTGATAGGATGCGTATTTTTGTCACTTTTAAATACGGGTGTTTGGTTTTGTAATCGATTTCAAAATGGTTTTACTCATAACGTTTTGATTCTGTCAAAACAGTATTTGGTGGGTGCGTTTGTTTACTTTTATAGAAGCGGATACGAATCCAACGACTTCTTTATCTTCGTGTGTTGACCTCTGCGATGATTGTCAATCTTAATCTCAATATCAGTGCGAATGTTGATGTTGTGTATAATGTTTATGTGCCACTTCGACAAAAAATGTATCTACTTGCAATGTAGCTTTCTTGAAAATTTGAAATTGGTTTTATTGCGTCTTTCTTCTAGATAAATTTGTTAAAATAAATCATTAACAAAGAAAGGTACCCAACTTACACCAGAATTTAATGAAACTTGAATGGTTTCCGTTTCGTCTGAGAAACGGTTTTCGAGGGTGAAATCGGGGTTTGAAAATCGGAGGTTTCTGTGTCTCTCGTTAATTATTTCCTATTAGATGTTCACAAAAATTATCCATACATACAGGCGTTTAGCATTTTTAAGGGGCTATCGAAATACATCAAACTTGATGCAATAGGGGCTTAATAGGTGCTACCCTCACCACTAAGTTCAAATGTACACGTGAAAATAAAGTAAGAAAACTCATATATCCTTATCCGATTTTCATTTGTTTTCAGGTTATAGCGTAATTAAAAAGTGTTAACCAGCGTTCTTGTAAATAATCCAAATTCTCGTTTGTTTTCGGATTAATACGTCTTAAATAAAATAAAAACATCCTTGGATTAAAAGTTTCTTTCACTTCTTATAACAAATGACGTACCGGCTATCCAAATCAATCCTTTCGAGGCTCAAAATCATTTTGTAGCATAAAACGTTTAGAGGTCAGTGGCGGTATTTTTGAATATTTATTTTAAAAAATGCTATGATTAAAGAAATGTTTGAAATTTGGTTTATTTGTAATTACGCTATAACTTGGAAGCAGATGAAAATAGGATTCTTCAAAAATCTGTGGTATTTAATACCGTAACAATAAATAATAATATAATAAATAAACGTAACTTCTTAACAGTGTGGATAGGATTGTTGAAAAACTTGAACCCCATCTACATCATAATTAAAGTAATAATAAGAGATAGTTAATGAATCTACAGATGTACCACCATACATTTGTCTTAATCTCGTATAATCAGAATTTCTTTTTTAAACGCTGTCGAATTTTGCTATAACGCGACCGTTTTTTTATATCGTGTAGGAAAGTATTAACTTCGTCCACGATTTGCACTGATTCTACTAACGACAATCCAGTATTTTGCAATTTTAAAAACTGTTGGAATAAATCGGTAATTTCATTCGCTGAGGTAATCCGTGCCGATTCATCTGCATACATACGTCGCGTCGTGGGCACGGCAACCTCACATCGAACCTAAAATGACAATATGTACTGTTCGCCCCTTATAATCATATATTATTTAAACATTAAATAAAATCTGCTATAATTAAGTAAAAGCCGCTAAGTCCACGCGTGTTATTTCAACATTGGTATGCATAAATCCATTAATTATTACACAAATGTATACGTTAATCGGCATAATAATATTTTGATGTGCATTTCATATTCTTTATTGCAGGTTTCTTATTGAAAGGTGTGCATATCCATGTTCTATAATTCATTCGTCATGGTAATGATAGTTTACATGAAAGTGTTGAAAATATAAAAATTGATCGCATCTTGAACATTTACTAAAGACAGGCTCTCTACAAATAGAACAATAAGAGAAGAACCATCATTGCTATAAGCAAAAGCGAACTCAACGGGATGGTTGTAACGGCCGGGTTTATTTTCCAAGCAGCCGTTTTCAAACTAAACCTATACCGATAAATTTCGGTATCTAGGTGGTTATGTATCAATGACTGTAGTTTAATAAAGCGAAACATAATTTTTAAGTATTACAAAGTTGGAAAATGTTCCATTTCCATTTGTAGTTATTTCTTTCCGTCATCCTGTTCAACTTTTTCTGGCGCAACTGGTCGACGTTCATCCAAATATTATAATCCATACGTTGTTTCGAATTCAAAGGAAGTGTCCTCTGTATTGGTCTATTATGTTTTTATAGCGTCGTTAGGTTCATGCTCTTGCCTACTTGGCTGTCACACTCCTAAATAACCCTCTTATCCCAAGGCGCTGTATTTAAATTTATGCTCGTCGCTATTACTCTTTGTCTCTTCACATGTTGCACACGGTAGTTTTAAGTTTAGTTTCTATGTCATCTTCTAATTATAATGAGATACTGCATATTGTGAAACGATTTTCCCTGAAAATCTTTTGGTAAATCAAGCTTACTTGTTGCACACAGAGAAATACGCGGACTATACAGTACTTATTGTCTCTAACATATTAAAGAACTTTATTTTTCAACGTAATCACAGGGGACTTGAAGACATTTTCTCCATACATGATTTAACATATTTACACCTTCTTCAAAATACCCGCGGTTTGAATTAGAGAAAAATTCTTGAATTGCTGTCATAACGTCATCGTCGCTGCAAAATTTTGTTCCTTGAAGACTTTCTTTTAGTTTTGGAAATAAATAAAAATCCCTAGAAGCGAGGCCGGGCGAGTATGGTGGATGCTCCATCAGCTCGGAGTCTATTTTGTAAATTGCGTTTAAGGAAACGAGATTTTTATGCAATGGAGCATTGTCCTGATGAAAGAGATCCTGTTTCTTTTTTTCTTTAATACATTACGAAGTGGATTAATTAATGTGGCGTAATTATTGACCCGTAATTGTCTGGCCAGGTTCCAGGTAATCCATTTATTAAAATTCCCTGAGTATTCCAGCAAATGGTAACCACAGTCTTATCCGCTGAGAGTTGGACCTTAAATTTGCGAAGTGGTGAAGATCCTCGATGTTGCCATTTCTTACTTTGTTGTTTAGATTCGGGATTGAACTGGCGAACCAACCTTTCGCCAACTGTAACCAACCGATCCAGAAAATTTTTTGGATCATTGTTAAACAACGCCAAATTCGCTTCTGAAGTGGTCTACGCAGAGAAATGGTTTATTGCATCAGTTTCTATTCAAGAAAATATTAAAACTATAAGACTGTGTAATATAAGAAAATAATTTTCTTGAAATTTCATTTGGATTGCATAAATAGTTTCTTAGGATTAGAAAATCAAGAAAATCCAATACAAAAGGATGTTTCTTCCAAGTAAATTACTAAGTTTTATGTTAAGAAAATATTCGTATTAAAGGTAGGAATGAAAAAATGGTCCAGAGCCCACAGAGTTCTATTGAGAAATTGGGCAACCAGTTTCGTGTTCAAAAAGCACACCATCAGGCCAGCTACAAAGATATTCAATAAAAGAAAAATTACAATAATGGAAAAAACCTTAATTGTTCTTTAATCTTCCAAAGTAATGCTTGCGACATATCCAGTACAACAAAAAAAACAATCAATCATTTTCTTGGAAGCGCTTCGTGAGCGAACAACTTTTGCTGGATTCGGTTCTTCTGGGAACCCAAACAATTGATTGTTGCTTAGCTTCCGGCTTGTACGAATATATCAGTTTCGTCACCTGTTACGATGTTGTATACGAATTTTGAAATTCCTCTGTCGCATGTTTTGAGCATTTCCTTACATCAATTGATTTTTTGTGTGTTTGGATCAAATAATGCGGAATCCATCGGAAACAGGTCTTTTTCACACCTAAATATTCATGCAAAATGGAACGTACTGCAGTCTTCGACATGCCTAAGGTTGCCTCTATCTCACGGTAAGCCACATACCGATCCCCCTCGGTCATGTTGCGCACAGTATCGATGTTTTTTGGAGCAACAACCGATTTTGGTCGATCTTCACGAAAATGATCACTGACGGAACTACGACCACGACAAAATTTTGCAAACCAATTGTAAATAGTCTTTTCTGATGGCGCTTCACTACTACTTTGTCCTTTTGTTAGGTCTTTACTAAAAGCGTAAAAAATTATCCAACGAAAACCTTCACGTGAAATTTCCATTTTTTCACAAAATTGCATTTTTTTAACCCTCGTTGTAAGCAAACTACTCTGCCGATTTCTATTTCAACAACGATAGCATCTGTAAAATTTTACGAAAATAGTGATGTCGAATCTTAATAGCGCCATTTAGTATTTCTAAGAACTTAAGACGTTACCCTCGCATATACCTGTGTTAACCCCATATTAATTAATTAGGCACCACATAAGTTACAGTAGAAACATATCGAGTATAACGAGTCCCTGTCTGCATTAATACTGTCCTATTGTAAACGCGAGACAGAAAGAGAAATACAATTGAATTGATGCACCTTTGTTCCAAATCAGTTTTTCTTGAGGAAGAATAATTATAAGAAATTTATTTTCTGGATATAATTACGATGTAGGCGCCATAAATTCTCGGCCTGATATAGAAAAAATAAAGTTGGTAAAATATAACAATTTTTATTTTTCAATATAATCCCCTAACTTCAATACATTTATTACAACGATCAATTACCTTTGTGAAAGTAACCTAAAGTTTTTCCTTCAAAATGTTCTTTAAATAAGAAAATAAATAACAATCACTTGGAGCCATGTCCGGATTATACGGTGGATGTTCCAATTCTTGAAAGCCGCATTCACGGATGGCAGCTTGTAAAATGGCGGCAGTATGGACGGGTGCATCGTTGGGCAATAATCGAACACCTTTTGTCAATCTTCCCAGACGTTTTACACGAACACTGTCCCTCAATTTCTGCAGCAAAGGCGCACAATATGTGCTGCTGACAGTTGTACTCCGCTCTTTAAAATGAATAAGTAAAATACCCTCACAATCCCCATGGTCGTCACCTTTTTAGTTGATTGAACAACTTTCTAGGACGAGATTCTTCGAGTCGCCGCCATTCCATCGATTCCTTTTTGGATAGAGGATTATAATGCAGAATCATTGTTTCATCTCCTGTGACAATGGACTCCAAAATCGGTTTCGGGTCGTCTCCACGCATGCTTAAAAACGAGCGCGCACATTCGACCTGACGTTCACGTTGGAGAGCAGAAAGAAGATGTGGTACCTATCTTGCACTAATCTTATTCATACCGAAATGGTTATGGAGAATTCGGCGAATACTTGCTTCAGAAATGTTAGACATCAGTGCTAATTCCTTCACTTTCAAACGGCGATCTGTTAATACAATTTCTTCAATAATTGAAATGTTTTGAGGTGCTATCAGTTCAATTGGCCGATCGGGGCGGGGAGATAAATCACTATAAACGCCGTCTAAACGGTGTTTAATGTGATTAGGCGTATGTCTTTCTCTTGTTAAAAGTTTAGTGACTGCGAGACATTTTCATGCATTAGTCACGTTGTCTGGCTGGCTGCTAAAAACTACTACCCTTCGAGCCGTAATATATATAGTGTAGGCCCCGCAGATGTGCAGCTGTGACGCAACGGAGTTTGAACACGCTCGAACTTGTCTAAACCTGTTTAAGGCCGAGAATTTATGGCGCCTAGCTCGCATATTCTTTGCACGAGTAGAAATTCTTACATTAAAACACTGTTAAGGCACAATTTAAAATTTTAAAATATGTAACGTTCGCGCGCATGCGTAGTGCATGAGAAATAAACAGTAGTGGTTCTCTGCCGTCATATATACACATTTATACCGAGTTGTCAATTAGAATTACAGTCCACATCATTTTCTATGTATCATAAGTTATATAATATACATTATTCTTTGGTATAAGTCGTTTTACTCAGTAATAATTAAGCATAACATTGGTCCAACTTCGAGACGGATTACAGTGGTACAAGTATCAAGATTAACTACTATTCAAGAAAAGCTTCCCGGCATTCGAGGTTAGAAAACAATTACAAGTTACAAGTTACCCGCCAATTGTCGTGACGCCGTACGTTCAAGCAATTTTATGCTGAGTAAGTTAGTTCCTATCTATTATCCTATTTCTCATTACAATCTATTCAATATTGTCTCGATATAATGACTGAGCTATTGCAATTAAAGCGCCAAAGAGGGCAAATAAAAGCTAGCGTTACTAGATGTAAACATTTTTACGAAACGTTAGATCTAAACAATTTAAATACTAAATCAATTATCCAATTAGAACTACGATTAGAGAAAATAATTCCGCTACTAGATCAGTTTAACGAAATACAATCAAATATTGAGTTAGCTGAAGATGGGACGAGGTTGGGCAGAGCGACCGCGAAGTATTTGAAAACGAGTACTATTCTTTATATACTAGTATTAAAGAAACAATTCAAAATTTTAAGCTCAACAAAGCGAGTGTTACTATTAGCGATACAGTGAGTGAAGTTTCACAGCCAACCACTGACAATAATACAAGTAAAAACGAGTCTTCCATTGTCAATAATAAACCAAACGATCAAGTCATTTCTAGCAATCAACCTCTTCAAGTACAGTTACCGATTATGAAATTACCTACATTTAATGGGATTACAATAAGTGGGTAGAATTCAGAGACAGTTTTCAGGCATTGGTAGACACCAATTCGTTGTTATCAGACGTGCAAAGAATGCACCATCTTAGGTCGTGTTTAGATAAGGAAGTACTAGAGACAATCCAATCTATTCCAGTTTCAGCTGCTAATTACAAAATTGCGTGGGATGCTCTAAGGGAAAGATATGAAAAAGGTCAGTTGATAGTTCGTACTCATGTAAGAGCGATTTTAGATTTTCCAAAATTAGTAAAAGAATCAGCTAAGGAACTGAGAAATTTATATAACAATACAAGTAACAATTTACAAGCACTAAAGTCATTAGGAGAAACGATAGAATATTGGGATACACTCTTAATTCCTATAATTACAGATAAGTTAGATAATGGTACTAGGCGCGAATGGGAATTGTTTTGTACGAAAGAATCCGCGAAGGGAACAACAGATAATAGAAAAATAATTAAATTAAATGATTTATTTAATCTTATTAAAACAAGATGCGAATTACTAGAAAAACTAGATGTTAATAAATTGCAAGCCCCCAGAAGTGGCAAAATTCACTCGACTACACATGTCTCTATGAATAAGATAAGTTGTTTTTATTGCAAGCAAAACCATACAATTTATAAATGTAGCAAATTTTTGGCTCTTTCGCCGAGAGATAGACACGAGGAGGCGCAGAAATTGCGACTTTGCTTAAATTGTTTAAAGACAAACCATAGTACAGAAAATTGTCAGGGATCAACTTGCAGAAAGTGTAAGAAGCCGCACAATACTCTGTTACATTTTGAATCGCGACCGAATAACAATCAAAACAATGTAACTAATGTCACATTAGGTACTGGACCTACGACGTCTATTAGCCATACGTTGAAATCATCGAACGCAACGTGTAATAGCATTACTACACAAGTTCTCTTAGCTACTGTGATGGTTTCTGTAGAAGATTCAAACCATGGGTTACACCAGTGTCGTGCGCTGCTGGATAATGGCTCAATGAGTAATTTTATTACAGAGGATTTGTGCAAAAGGTTAAATTTAAGTTTATCGAGAGTGAACTACGCGATTACAGGTGTTGGACAGGCAATGTCGCATGTGAAGTATTCAACAAGTGTCAATATGTTTTCTCGGGCTGATTTATTTAATACATCAGTTTCATGTCTAGTTTTACCTAAAATTACAGCAGACTTACCTCTAGTTTCATTCGATAGAAATACTTTCGATATTCCTGATTGTATAGAATTAGCGGATCCGACGTTTAATGAGACTGGGTCAATTGACCTTTTACTAGGGTCTTCTGTTTTTTGGGACATTTTATGTTCGGGTCAACAGAAAATAATTAACCATGAGTTGTCTCTACAAAACACTAAACTAGGGTGGATTGTAGCGGGTAATTTGAGTTTGCCATATCAACATAGTAAATTGATCAATTGTCTATCTACTTACCATCTGGATCAACAGCTTTCGAAGTTTTGGGAAGTCGAAGAGGTAAATGCAAGGTCAATACTATCTGAATCAGAACAATTTTGCGAGGAATATTTCCAGACCACGTTTAGGCGAAATCCAGACGGTAAATTTATAGTTAAAATTCCGTTCAAAGGGAATTATAAAGATTTAGGTCAATCTCGAGAATTAGCATTAAAGAGGTTTTATGCTCAAGAACGACGATTAATACATCATCCGGAGCTATATGACCAGTATAGAAAGTTTATGCATGAATATGAAACTCTTGGCCATATGGAGGAAATAAATGAAGGCGATAGTGAAGAATTGAACTATTATCTACCACATCATGCAGTGGTAAAGGAAGCCAGTTCCACAACACAAGTACGCGTTGTCTTCGATGCATCTATGAAAACTGATAGCGGAATTTCGCTGAACGACGTGCAACATATTGGTCCTACAATCCAAAACGATCTTTTTGCAATAATATTACAGTTTAGAATGTATGAATATGTCGTGAGTGCGGATATTTCAAAGATGTATCGAATGATTTTAATTGATACCGATCAACGTTGTTTCCAACGAATATTTTGGCGAGATGATTCATCAAAGGAAGTCAAATGTTGTGAATTAAAAACGGTCACTTATGGAACTGCTTCGGCTCCATATCTAGCGATTAGATGCTTGCATCAGTTAGCAAATGAAAACGCAGCAAACTATTCACTAGCATGTGATGCAATAAAAAATAACTTCTATGTTGACGATTTTCTTTATGGCAGCAACATTCCATCTTGCGAATTGTGGTGGTTAGGTCCAAAGTGGCTAAGAAATGATTGTCTACCATTGACATCTGAGGAACAGAATTTACAGGATATACCAGAACAACGTACGATAGCTAATGTAAATATAGATACAAATTTGGATATCTTCAATAGGTATTCTTGTTTGTTGAAGTTGCAAAGAATAATTGCATACTGTTTTCGATTTTGTATTAATTGCAAATGCAAAAGGCAATCAAGATCACGCGGTGTATTAACGGTAAACGAATTAGAGACTTCATTAAATTCATTACTACGCATATCACAACAGGAGGTATTTACTCGCGAATACACTGACTTAGCTAAGGGTAAGCCGATAAACACGAAAAGTAATTTGCTAGCATTGAATCCTTATTTCGATATTGACACGAGATTAATACGGGTAGGTGGTCGCTTACAAAACAGCAATTGTAGTTTTAGTAAAAAACATCCAATCATTTTGCCAGCAAAGCATAAATTAACCAAATTAATTTTTGAACAAGAACATAATCGGTTGGGACACTGCGGTCCTACTATGTTACTTTCTAGTACACGAGACCGATATTGGACCATTACTGGACGCAATATCGCTAAGGGTGTTGTAAGAAATTGCAAAGTTTGTTTTAGAGCAAATCCCAAATCTATTATGTATTTGATGGGTAATTTACCAGAGGTACGAGTCAATCAATACACACCTTTTTATAATACGGGCGTAGATTACGCAGGTCCATTCCTTTTAAAAGACAGAATGACTAGAAACCCTAAACTTATAAAGGGCTATGTTTGTCTTTTTGTATGTTTAGGTACAAAAGCCGTGCACTTAGAAGCTGTTTCTAGCCTAACTTCCGAATATTTTCTAGCAACTTTGAAGCGATTTATTAGTAGACGCGGAAAACCGCGTAACATATATTCGGATAATGGTAGGAATTTTGTGGGTGCTTGTGCTGATCTTAAGAAACTTCAATCATTTTTGCAAGATGCAAATGAAAATATTTGTAACTCGTTAGTGCAAGATCGAATATCATGGCATTTTACTCCAGCGTGTTCGCCTAACTTCGGCGGTCTTTGGGAAGCGGGGATAAAAAGCGTAAAATATCATTTAAAACGTATAGCGGGAAACGCACATCTAAATTTTGAGGAATTCTCCACGGTATTGACTCAAATCGAGGCAATTTTGAATTCCCGTCCTCTTTGTCCTCTAATTTCCGATCCTGACGAGCTAGAAGTCCTTACTCCAGGACATTTTCTTATCGGCAAGAGTTTACTCCGTCTACCGGAGCTCGATTATACTAGTGCACAAGAAAATCGCCTTAAACGTTACCAAAGGTTACAACAAATCGTACAACATTTCTGGGTCCGATGGCATGACGAATACCTGAGTAACCTTCAGACACGAATCAAATGGAAATCGAAAGGTGAGAATTCGCCTACCGTCGATACAATCGTCCTTCTTAAGGAAGACAACACACCTCCTGCGAAATGGCATCTTGGAAGGATCATCGATCTGCATCCAGGCAAGGACGGTGTCGTGCGAGTGGTCAGTGTAAAGGTGAAAAACGGTATAGTGAAAAGAAGTGTCGCTAAGATTTGTCCACTACCAAATGAAGACTGAACAATGTATCGCGCATATGATATATTGTAAACTGTTATGTTTCTGAATTTATTATTGTTAAACATTACTATTGCAACATATTTGAAACCTTTCAAGGCGGGCGGGATGTTAAGGCACAATTTAAAATTTTAAAATATGTAACGTTCGCGCGCATGCGTAGTGCATGAGAAATAAACAGTAGTGGTTCTCTGCCGTCATATATACACATTTATACCGAGTTGTCAATTAGAATTACAGTCCACATCATTTTCTATGTATCATAAGTTATATAATATACATTATTCTTCTGGTATAAGTCGTTTTACTCAGTAATAATTAAGCATAACAAACACTATCATTGCTGTCCTAAGAAAATACGGTTAAAACAATGTTTTCCCAATAATTGGAAAATGTAGAGTTAATGGTAACAAACGTTTCGTTGTTTCAGTTCAGAAAGACTTACTTCAAGATTGCCACAAGCTGTTAGATAAGTTTCAATACCCTTGGGAAATGATGCCCTTACTCTACGCCATTATGAAGCTAGCACCAAATTTAGAAGAAGCCTCCAAACGAATCGATGAAGGTAAAACCAATTTCAATTAATTAAAATAAATTACTTATTCATATGTTTGTATTGTTTAAATTGTAAAGTAATAAAACAGAACAATAATTTTTTAATTACATGTATGATGATAATCAGTTTCCAATACATTGATATCTTATTCTGATAGACGCTAAAGGTTCTGTTTTGTTACCCAAATTATTGAATGTCATCTAAAGTTCACTATATTACAATAACAGGCAAGCAAATGGTCTACGAATATTCACAACGATACAACCTCAACATGTACGACGGTGGAGAACTGCGAAAATCAACGCGTCAGTATGGATGATTGAAAGTTTAATTTTTTAATATTCATTTCCGTATACGTATAGTTTCTTTGCTTTAAGAAAAGTTTACCTTTCGTGAGTTCAAAATAGTTCGTTAACTTGTAGCAATAACTTTCATTTAAAATAAAATACAAATTAAGTAATTTCCGGTTATTATTTCATTTCGTGTGATTTTCTTTTTCTTTTTGGTGTATAATGCATGATATCTTTTTTTATCTAATTAGATAAGGAGAACCGAGAGAAGAACAATTTTCCCAAGGCAACGCTCACATCTGTCAATCTCCAGTTAAAATGTAATCTGCTAATGCCCTACTAAGGATACGATACGACACACGAAGAAATCACTAATTCCATCACATCGTACATCGTCCAGCGTATTAAATAAAACAAAATCATTCTAAGCATAGCATTTCCATCAATAATTCCATTTTCCGTTAATTTATTCTTTATTATGTCGATGTAAATAGAATAAAAGAAGAGATTATAATAGGAGCTAGAAGAAGGCCTTAATCATTGTAATATTGTACATAGATAGTGTTGTAAATAGTATATTGTAATGGAAAACCATCCGTCAGTAACAAATTTTTAAAGTTTTTTGATCACTCAGTATAACCTCATATGTAATACATATCAATATCAGTAACGGATCGAAATTATTTGAAAATCTAAAACTATGGGTAAGTTTATAACGCTGCAGTTCGACAAATTTCGATAGTATATATATTTTTCTTCAATTGTCAGATTTATTTAGCACATTTTGGAACAACACTTGCTGGAGAAAGGATAGGAATAACATTTCCTACTAAAATTATGATATTGGAATAGGTGTACTTCTGAGCGTGAAAATTCCTGAAAATTAGTTTTATGAAATATTAAAACTTATGCCGAATTTTTCAGAACAATCGTACACAAGGATCAAATTACAATTTTATTACAAAAATCAAAGACTCCTCTTCTATTTGCGCAAAAAAAAGAAATGTATACTGGTTGACAACCATAATCGATTTAATACCAGTATCCAACAGAAAAAGGATACTGTTTTAGGCACCACCTTCCATACAACGTAATCCATGAAATGTTTTTCTCGGTTTGACACGTATGTATGTACGTAGTATCCGCCATAAATTCTCGGCCTGAAATAGAAGAAATAAACTTGGTAAAATCTAACAATTTTTATTTTTCAATATAATCTCCACTAACTTCAGTACATTTATTACAACGATCAATTAATAATTCTAGACCCTTGTAAAAATAATCTAAAGTTTTTCCCTCAAAATGTTGTATGATAGCCTTCTGGGACGAGGTTCATCGGGTCGCCGCCGTTCCATCGATTCCTTTTTGGATAGAGGATCATAATACAGAACCATTGTTTCATCTTCTGTGACAATGGACCCCAAAATCGGTTTCCTTGAAGAGCAGGGCGAATATTTGTTTCAGAAACGTTAGACATTACTGCTAGTTCCTTCACCTTCAAACGGGGATCTGTTAATACTAGGGCTCGGCGCATGACTCGGTTATTTAGTTAATCGATTAATCGACTAGTCAATAGCCACGGTTTCTAAATTTCAATTAGTTCATTAACCGATTATTCTACTAATCGACTAATTTACCAATCAAACAATCAACTAGTAATAGTCGACTAATTGACTAATACGGACCGATATTACTGGTCCTGTCGCGGTTCTCATTTCTCTTGTGTGAATCATATATCTGGGTGATTACCCGATTCGTCTTTTGTTATTTCTTTAGGCTTTAGGTCGCAGTTGGGTATCTTAATAACACGCGCGTTTGTATATCATTCATTTTGTTCGTGCTGTATTTTATCTATCGTAAGCATGAGTGAAGTTTGGAAATACTTTCGTAAAACTGGTGATTGTACATACGTTATATGTGAGATATGCAAAGACAAACTTAAGTTTAACAAGAGCACATCGGTAATATGGAATCATATAAAATTTAAGCATTCCACCAAATCCAAAAAGAGCTGCAAGGAATCTACACCTGGTACACAAAAGTAAATACATATTCTTATAGCTGCATACAGTTTCCCAGTTTGGATACTGCATGTAATTTATAACTAATGTGAGGATGTTTTAAAGGATAACTAGAAATTGAATACGTCAGGTGTTTTGGACACTCGCTGTCAACAAAGGTTTGGAAATAGAAGAACTTAAACACCTTATTTAAAAATGTTGTAGTATCGTCGGGCACTTCACACATTCAACACTTGCATCAAACGCGTTGCAGTCGGTTCAAAAAGGTATGGGCCTCCCTACACATAAGCCAATCCAAAGTGTGAAAACCCGCTGGAATTCAACTTTCCTTATGATTGCTAGAACAGCGTCAAGCAATAACAGCCGTAATTAATGACAGGAATATAGCCACAAGATCTACAGCATCTACATTGATAGAAGGTCAGTGACAAATCCTCGAAAGCTTAAAAGCTGTATTGCAACTTTTCGTTTTAGCCCACGCAAGTAATGTCATTCGCAGTCTTCTCTACAAGCTCTATTGTTGTTCCAATTGTAAAAAGTATGTTAACCCAGTTCTTACACCGCAGTGAAATATCCCACCTTGTAATAAAAGAATTTAGGACAATTATAGAAATAGATTTAGAAGTAGTGGATTCAATATTGAAATAATTTGAGGTGCGAAACGTTAGATGTGTGTACGTTTCTTGATCCTCGCTACAAAAACGTAGAAAGGAGTTTTGGGCTCCCTGTTTGCACAAAACGACACATGGAAAATATGATTAGAAATATTTCTACCCAAGATGTATCATATTCTCAACCAGAAGTATGCTGTAGACATTTTGTTTCCCGAGGATGCACAGAACAAGGAGATACAAAGTGAAATTGATAGGTACTGCGAAGAAAGACCTATAGACGTCCCCTTCAGTGGTGGAGTCAAAACGAATGTCGCTTTCCGCCGTTGGCCCTATTAGCTAAAAAATATTTAGCAATACCTGCGACTTCTACACCGACAGAAAGAGTGTTTTCTGCAGCGGGAAACATTGTAAACGCAAAGAGAAGTTGCTTAAAAGGAAAAACGGTGGACGCATTACTTTTTTTGAATAACAATTTAGAATAAGTATTACAAAATTAGAATGTAAATAAAATGCAGATAGCTATAAAAATGACGGTTCTTTGTTCATATACGTATCCCGCTTTTCTGTCAATAGTACATTTCCACATAAACAACTTTTTCCTGTAATTAACTAAAAACAACTATTGACTATATCTACTTTCAATTATCCGGCCAGTTCACTGTTTAACTTCAACCGATTAGCAGATTAATCGATTAATTGATTAACCGCCGGTGGTCGACTAATCGGTATTACTTGATTAATCGGTTACATCGGTTAATGACTATTTTGTATTTCGACTAATCGACTACGGTTACCAGTAAAAGTCCGAGCACTAGTTAATACCATTTCTTCAAAAATTGAAATGCCTTGAGGCGTTATCAGTTCAATTGGCCTACCGAGCCGCCCATCATTTTCAAGGGATTCTTGCCCCAAACGGAAACATTTCGCCCACGCTTTTTACAGTGGAATATGAAGGAGATTAATCACCATGAGCCTATGCCCTTTTTTTGTTAAAAATTTAATGACCGCACGGTACTCAATTTTCTTTACCATTTGAGACATTTTCATGCATTAGTCGCGTTGTCTGGCTGGCTACTAAAAACTACTACTCTTCGAGCCGTAATATATATAGTGAAGGCCGCACATGTACAACTATGCCGCAATGGAGTTTGAACACGGTTTGAACCTGTATAAGCCTGTCAGGCCGAGAATTCAGGGCGCCTACCTTGTACATTGCAGTGGATGTTTTGAACGCACTGATGAGTGTGGACTAGTGGTAAGTTTTATCCTCATTTAGGTTTAATCTGTTTGAACAAAACCATTGATAGAGGAGGTGAATTGCTCCATTGCTGGCCCTTGCCGTTTCTGGAAAACCGTCCTTCTGAGGAATGCGACGAAATTGTATATAAATAACCTAATAGACATTGTATATATGAATAATAGGGGTTCAATTACCAATCCTTGGTCTCCTCGATGAAGTAGAGACAAACGCGACCCTGCGTAAGCCTGCAGGCTGAAAACTAGTTCTCGTAGTTACTCAATTAGATTTGGCTGTCAACCATACATTGAAATTTCTTTTGTTTTAATTTGCGCTATATATAGATTTATCACCATATAGATTATATATATTACATATAGATTTATCACCATGTTGATAAGCTTTATTATAATTTTAATAAGCTTCATTACCTTTTAATATCCTACGTGCTTTTTGACACTATTATTATAACACTTATTAAAAAATCTGGCTGTCCCTAGACAATGAAATGTATAATAAATTATATTAAAGGATATTATACCTGGTATTACCCATTCTTTTGTGAACTCATACAATTAAAGTCAGCAATTTAAGATACTTTAAAATATTTCGAAAGAAACACTTTTTGGAACATCTATCAACGTTTGACGATTGTCAACACCTAATTCTGTAATTGTATTTTTAATTGAAATTTCAAAAATATACTAGTTTTGTGTAAGTGTTGGAATGGTGGAAAAATTTTATCAAACAGTCGCGGAAAACAAAATTGAACACTCTCCTGTCGCCTTTGTTGATAATATATTGTTAATGTCTACGCGACTAAAAGTGTTAAATTAAAAAAAAAATGGTTGGAAGTAGCTCTACTTCACAAAACCTGCTTGAAATTATTGTGCCCCAGTATTCTCCACGAAAATCATTGAATCAATTCGTCACTGAATTAAGAATGGCAAAATCTTCAGTGAGAAATATTGTTCAGCACAACAGACAAACTGGAACTATTGAAATTAAAGGAAAAGGTACTGGTAGATCTAAAAATTATAATCGAACCAAGCCAAAGAAACTTGCTCAACATTTGCAAAGAAAATAACAGAAGCACTGTAGCGAAATTACGACCTTTTGGAAACAGCGCAATGGTTTTAATCTGCCCCGAGCGTATTGTCGGATATATGTATATATATATATATATATATACATGAAACTGAACTCAGATTTTACAAGGTATTTAAAAATACGAGGGTGCTTTGTAATGTTCGCGAAATGAAAGAGAAAATGAGAAAGTTTTTTTTTTTAAATACTTCACTTCACTTCACTTCATCCAACGATGTTCCAAAGCCATTATGCCATCACGAAAGTGCGATTCTTCAACCCCTCCAAAATAGTCGTCGACAGCTGCTTTTACTTCTTCTGTGGAAAATATTTTTCTCCTGAGGAAAATTTTTAGTCTTGACAATAAATGGAAGTCAGAAGGAGCTAAATCAGGCGAATAAGGTGGATGTTGCAACAGCTCGTACTTCAGTTCATTCAATTTTCCCATTGCTATCGCACTTGTATCGGGATGTACATTAACCTGATGGAGAATGATCTTTTTCTTACGCAAGCCAGGTCTTTTTTCATGAATTTTTTTATTCACTTGAACTAGCTTAGCGTAATATTCACTGTTTATTGTTTGGCCCTTGGAAATAAAGTCAATTGGTAATATTCCCTTAGTATCCCCAAAGACTGATTTCACGGACAGCTGATTTCACGGACATTGCTTTCTTTGGTGGTGGAGAACCCCTATGTCTCCATTGTTTTGACTATTGCTTGGTCTCGGGGATATAATAACGAACCCAAGTTTCGTCTGTTGTAACGAATCGTCGGATGAAATTGGTTTTATTTGAGTTAAAACGACAAATTCTCATTCACTGAAGGTTTTGATTCATTGTCAATATGCACATTTCCACAGTTAGAACATGAAATGTTCTTTCATTTGAGATGCGTATATCCTTGGCAATTTCGGAGACCTTTAATCGGCGGTCCTGCATAACCATATCATGGATTTTTTCGACGATTTCAGGCGTCGTGGCAGTTTTTGGTCGTCCACTACGCGGGTCATCTTCTAGGCTCTCACAACCATGTTTGAATTCCGTCACCCCCTTATGCACAGTCGTAAATGATGGAGCAGAATCTCCTAAAGTATCCTGCATATCTTTATGAATTCTTGTTGCCTTCTAACCTTTTTTCACAAAATATTTGATAACACCGTGCGATTCAGTTTTATCCATTTTGTAAAACTCACACAACTAGCTTTATTCACAACGACACAAAATTGATACTACTTTACAGAACAATATCACATTTGACATTTGTGCACAAAACAATTAGCGCCATCCATTGCGTGTGTTTTAATCGAACTGATGCTGCCATATGTGCTTCATTTCGCGAGCATTTGAAAGCACCCTCGTATACATATGTACATAAGTAAATTACGTAAACAACTTAAGACCAAAGAAGAAACCGGTTGATTTGACAAAATCGAAAACAGATTGGACTTCTTATTTTTAGTGACGAGTCAAGTTTGACGTCGGAATAGGGCATCCCCTACCCCGACGAAAACGGGTGATTGGAAATAAAAGAGAGGCTGTTTTTAAAGGCTGTCTCAAGAGGACTGTTTCCAAAAGGACAAATGGTATGGGTCAAATTTTGCAGGACAGTTTGTTGTCCAGTATTAAGAAATTGTATGGAAGAGAGGTCGATTTTAGTTTCCAACAAGGTGACAGCCCATCTCATACCGCGCGTTCAACGAAAGAACGGGTTGCCCAATAGAATATAAAGTTTTCTCTTGGTCCTCAAGCAACTCGGACCTGAATGTCGAAATATGGTATAAAAAGAAAAAGTGCCTAAGGAACAATCCTCAAAGAATAATTGCTGATTTAAGAGCCCAATTAAGACCAATCTGGACAGGTGAATGTATTCGAGCGGTTATCAAGTTAAAAGGAGACATCACGCGTTACTACAGTTATAGTTTATATTAATTTAGTTTTTCGTCCCCATCTTTAGTTGTCAAAAAGCGTTCTTTTTTTAATATAATTATTTATTGCAGTTTCAAATATTTTACTTTTAGGATCCTTGCATGTAGGAGTTTCTTAATAAACATATTTCTTACAAAGTATGAGTAGATTCTTTATCAAACAATGATGTGCTAATAACATTGATAAGATAATTTTGAATTATTATTATTACCCACTGCATCCCAACATACAGCTGTTAGGTCTCGTACGAAAATAGATAACAAATAATTGGGGTCAATGAAAGTGGTCTATTACTCACAAAGTTTATTTAATAATATCTATCAGCCTTACCGGTTTCGAGACAAGTTCATCCTCAGGCAACAAACTTTAAATTTAAAAACAGCAAGAATTATGTCAAAATTCAAGAATGCGGATACTGTAGACTGGATGCATTTGAAGTAACAAATTAGAATTAGTAATAAGTTAAATATTTGTAAAACCAGGACTACTAGGACTTACAATTTTCGATAAAATTAAAAATGAATTCACCTCTGGTTCTGATAGTATACCTGCTTGCATCCTCAAGGAATTCAAGCATGTAATTGTAACACCCATAGTATACCTAATTAATGAATCGTTTGATAAAGGGCTTTCCCCGGAGTCTCTTAAAACCATATCTATAAGACCGATTCCTAAGAAAGGTGACAATAACATCTCGAATTTCAGACCAATTGCACTTCCCTCGTCTCTTTCGAAGCTATTTGAATACGCTATGCTTAATCGTATAGATAATTTTATAAATAAATTCGATATATCTTCTGCTCAACACGGTTACCGGACAGGCAAATCCACAACCACCGCTTTGTTAGAACTTCACGTCAGCATCCTTCCCAGCATTGAGGGTGGGTTGTGTCCGATGGGTGTTCTGTGTGATCTAACTAAAGCCTTCGATTGTGTTCAATACAATCTGTTGTTGAACAAGCTTAATTCCTTGGGATTTTGGGGAAATGTGGCTAACTGGATAATTTCCTACCTTTCGAACCGGATACAATTTGTTGAAATTGATGTAGTTAATTTGGACACGAGACACAGAATCAGGTCTTCTCCTCTACCAAGCAACATTGGTGTAGTGCAGGGATCGGTCCTTGGACCACTTTTGTTTTCATTGTTGGTTGACGACATTCTTGATTTTCTTGGTGACTACAGTGTGGTGTATTACGCGGATGATACAACTATACTGGGTACTAGTGATGAGCAGGATATTCGGGGTGTTGCCAATGACATGTTAAGTAGGATGTACAAATGGTGTTGCGCTAATGGACTTTCCCTAAACTTCGATAAGACTAAGTATATTATTTTTCACACTATCCAAAAGAAAATTAATTTCTATCCAAATCTACAGATTTCAAACAATATTGTCAATCATTCTAGTTCAGCTAAATTGTTAGGAGTAACTCTGGCTTTGTCGCTGAAATGGGATCTTCATTGTCAATCTTTAACCTCAAAACCTAATGCAGTAATTTTAAAATTAAGGCATTTAAAACAATCTTTGAGCATTGACTCATTAAGAATTGTTTATTTTTCGGAATTTCAATCCCGTTTACAGTATGGAATTCTTCTTTGGGGTTCCAACCCTTTTACCAACCAACTTCTTCTCAAGCAGAAAGCTGCAATGAGGTGTATTGCTGGTATCAATCAGTTAACATCTTGTAGAAATTATTTTATATCTTTAAAAATTCTGACTGTATTTGAATTAAATATTCTAGAGGCCTCTTGTTATATTCATAAACACAAGAATAAAATATTAGCGACTAACAATGCACAGCATAATTATGACATAAGAGATCCTAAGATACATCTCATGCAACACAACCTAAAACTTACATCAGATTGTGTTGATGTCTTTGGAATCAAAATCTATAATCGTTTTCCAGACAACAGGAAAATTTATGATTGACGGTGTTGAAGCCGATGTTTTTAAGCGTTCAACTTTACTTTTTCATAAAATAATGATCCTTCTCCAGTGTTTAATTTGCCAAAGTGCTGAATTACTTTCTAATCTTACGTATATGTTATATTCTTGAACTGAATTAATGAAATATGTAATTGGTTCCCCAAAGCAGTTGTCTTGTATTTCTCCGCCTTCTTTTTAGCTTGTTATAAATATGGATTGCATTCCAGCAGATTAAAAACGAAAACTCATAAAGGTATGTGAATGTAACATATTCACAGCTGCCGAGTTCCATTATAATTAGTCAACTGGGTACAAGTTCTCGTCTATAAAAAAATATGCATTCAAAATAATTATTAACAAATACTATAAAGAAAAAATATATACGTAAATGATTATTACGTAGCGTTCACATAGGGTGGTGCGCGGGTAAGGTGGGAATTAAGTTCGCAGAATGTAATTAAATACGACCGTTCACACCGCGGTGTAAGGCAGAATTAATAATTGGTTTAGGGCAAAACTATACATACGTTAAATTATATCACTACCACTAGGGAGGGATTGCAAATTTACCGGTTTACCGGTAACTTTTATTTCCAGAAAATTTACTTATATTTAAAATAAAAAGCAGTAAATAGTAATAACAGGGATTTTATTTATAAACGTACTTAATAGCGCATTACAAACAAACAAATAAATGAAACATTATTGAAAACATATACATAAAACATATCAAATAAACAAAAAATAATGCTTTTATTTTGAATAAATAACAAAACCTAAGCAAGTAACTATGTTCTAAAGAAATTAAGTAACTAGTCTTATCAAATAACTATTCTGTGTCAGAGTTTTTGTTTATTATTATGTATTTTTTGAAAATACGAGCGCAAAAAGCGTAGTTTATGAAGACTAGGATCCTCTAATTATGGTGTAATCTTGCTACAAATTAAGCCAGCTACTTGTTGGCCGATAGGTTACTAAAAAAATCATGTACCATTTGTGTGCGTTTCCCTCTTATTTTTTGCTCTTCAAAATAATTTATTTTATTTTAGCTACCGGTGTTAAATTTTTATTTCTACCTTGCATTAGAGTCCGTACTTGACAAGATGTCTCGTTTTTTTTCCTTATTAAGAGCTGCAGTTTATCTTTCTGAACTGACTCAACTGACATTTAACATCCAAAGTCTTCGGAATCAGAATCATTAGTTTCTGATAATTAGAGCAACGCAACTACGCTGAAAGCCAGTGGCGGACGCATAAAAGTTTACACAAAATAAATTAAATGTGATACGTGCTCAAACACTTACCGTTTTAAGTCCTCCGTGAAATCACAAAGTGGATAATGTCTATTTAATATTTGTAACATTAGATATGTTTCCAAAGTTGTTTCAGCAAAGTGAGTGCGGCATGAAGAAAAAGTGTTTTTGTATGCCGAAAACGAACGTTCTACATCTAGTGACGTTATATTTGCGTAAGTAAAATAATCTTTCAAATAACTTAACGGTTCTGTTGACGCACCTTCACAAATTTGTCTTTAATGTGCCAAAATCAGAGTCTTTATCTAAAACACTTTCAAACCTTTCTAAAACACAAACATTTCTTGCGTCTTCTATCGCGCATAGCTGTGCATGAACATGTTGCACTATTTGCAAAGATTCTACTAACGACACCGAAAAATTTTGTAGTTTTTCTATCGTATCCGCTAGTCCCACGTAATTGTTCTGAATAATTTCCAAATCTGTTTGAACTTGACTATCCTGAAATTTCAAGCGGCTTACCTTGGCAGCCGCAGCTTTCTTTGGGTCGAATTCTAAAATCACGTTCTTTATATTCTCAAAATATTTAAGACAATAAAATGCAGCCTCTAACCATGTTCCCCAACGAGTAAGCATAGGTTGTGGTGGTTCAGGAATACCGGGGCATAGTCTATGAAATTCCCGAATACGTTTTGGGGATTTTACAAACACAGCTTTTGTATGTGCTATTAGAGCGTCTACCTCGGGATAACATTTTCTGATACTATCTGCTACGAGACTGAGAGTAGGAATTTTACATGTAATATGCAACAAGTTAGCACAATGTTTTTTAAGAGATCGACCATGCTTGCGGCACCATCACTCACAAACATCGACAGTTGATTTGTTGAAAGTTCAAACTTTTCCAATGTATTTAACACCAACATTGAAATTATTTCGGCAGTGTATTGTTGTATTCGTCTGGAAGCTAGTAAAATTGAGGGTGACGGTCGATGTGGTTCCATTGTGCGTACCATTACATTAACCGCAGAATGTTTTTTACGATCTGTTGTTTCGTCCACACATAATCACAGTTTTTTATCTTGCAACTCCGATTTAATTCTTTTCTCGACATGCTCGCGAGCAGACGGCACAACTCTCTGTAATGTTCTCTCACTTGGTAACTTAAGGTCCGAATATTCATTCCAAAACGAGACGCATGCTTTTTTCCTTAGTAAATGAAATGGTAAATTACATGCAATTTACATAAATTAAATTTAAATTTAAAATTAAATTTAAATTTGTCATAACCTCGTGTGGAATTTTTTTTTTTTAAATGCCCTGCACTATTTACGTGCCGTAGACAATCACTTTTCGACCAACACATTAAATCCATTTTACACACTAGACATTGAATTTTAGCGCCATCACACTTTAAATCAGGAATTTCTGCAATAAATTCTCTCATTGTGTCCAACTTTGGTCGTTTTCGCGACGTAGGAAACATTTTCAAAACAAACGTAGAACTACGATATAGTATACGACAGCGTAGATGCATACACAACAGATCGGCTTTCGAGTCGCAGTTATACTGACGCTTATACCGAATTGTCCCGGCCGTGTTTATTTTGTGTAAACTTTTATGCGTCAGCCACTGGCTTTCAGTGCAGTTTGCGTTGCTCTACTGATAATTCAGTGTTAGTGTCTGTTTCATTTTTGTTATTGTAGATTTGTTGGTATTAGTAAAAATCCCGTAGTCTTCTTCATTTGAATTCTTGAAATTGTTACCATAAAACATCATAATAAACAGTTCATCGTTCCTTTATGCGTCGTATCAATGTGTTTTTAAGTTCGTTACTTAGAAATGTGTTTTGCATCGTTAATTCATCAAGCATAAATTTCAACGTAACATCGACAACATACAAATTAACATTTTCACAACATAGTGTTTCTAAAGCAACCTTTATTGGTTGTAATGTTGATATTGTATTAGAAAGCAAAGTAAGCTCGTTATCAGTAAAACTGATATCTGACTTCAAATCTATGAGACTCTTTCTAACACAGTTTATAATTTTCGAAAAACGCTCTGGCATAATCAGTAAGCTATTCTAACGTATTTTAGAATCCATTATTAACGAAAGTTCTCAACCAAATTTTTCTTTTATACATGTTTCTGTAATACATCATTCTTTGTTGGCGATTTACGAAAGGTTTTGACTACTTTTTGTACCTTTGTTATCAGAGAATTTAATTGTATATCCTGCATAGAATGTAATTGGGAGTCAGTGGGTACGCGTTGCACTATTTGCAAAGTTTCGCCATCATTTTCATCGTCTTCGTCATCAGAATGATCTGTATCAGCTAACTCAACAAGTTCCTCATTATCACACTCAATTTCTTCTAAATTATTATAAAGCATTTCGGTTACAGCCAATTGTATACCATGTGCGAGACATATGGTTTGTGCCGATCAGTTTTCCTATTTTCTTCATTATTGATGTAGTAATTTATGCTATATTTCTGAAAGAAATATCAAACTCCTATAATTTATTTTTACATTTATCGGCGGGCATAGATCCATGAATACGACATAATCCAAGGTTCCAAAAAAATCACATGTATGAATATTAATGAGCATGTATCGACGGTTCTTAGCAGATGTCCACTCATCTAACGTTAAACTAAATGCTTTGAGTTTATGTTGTGATATTTCATTGACTACTTGTTTCTTAATTGTATCTGCATATTCAAAGGCTATTTTTAATTGTATCCGAAGATGTTGGAATGTTTGTATGCCCATTTGCGATTAACAGCATTCGTAAATCTTGTGTTGCACAAAATTTAGTGAATAGAATTCCGTCTTGTGCCGTCATTCGCATTAGTACAGCAGAGAAAGATTTGTTAAGTTCATTAAAATAACACTATGTAATAGTATATTTACTGAAAACACTCCTTATAAATATTACCATTCTGGAAAGAGCAACTTATCAACAATTATAAGTACTTTAATTGGAAAACCGCGAAGAAACTGACTGAAATGCTGAATACTAACGTTTGACAGAACATAAATGAAAGATAAACAAACTGCTGTCATTACCGTCAACGTAAACATTGCAACATAGTCACCGGATATCGAGATAGCGTTATTGGCAAATCTTAAAAGTAGTAAGAGAAAGATATATACCATTTAAACTTAATACTGCATAATGAGGTTGACGGACTATAGGTAACTGGCTCCTGTACCCTATTGAAATTATAAGACATTCTCACCATACGGTATGACCTTCCAAGGTTTCAGTTTCAATTAGCTGCAAATTATACATTCTCTGACGAGATATATGCAGCATTCTAAATTTACAAATAATTTGTCAACATTTTATTTACTTATGTAGCACTAAATTAGTGTATTTCATTCCCTTACACCTACTGGAACCTCAAAAAGGAGCAAGCGAAAGGATACTGCGTATGCCTTGGTTATACATCCAGGCTCTAGCTTTTCTGGGGGCACGTTTGTTGCAGCTTTACGCCTCTTGTAGTAGGTTTAAATGGTACAGCAGCTGGTATTCAAATTAAGTACGTCTGAAAGTCCATTGTCTAGCTGGCATCGGGTTGGTATGCTAATTTGTTGACCGTATCGCATTACGTTTCTTATTCTGCTGTAAGATTGAGTCTCAAACACGATACACCTATTGCGAAACGATACTTGTAAAATTACACTTTGTTAAAGACATAACACAGTGCAACAATAACGACGCAATAAATTTTATACAAATAACTATAAATTAAGTTATAGGAGCGGTTGAAATATGTGCGCATACCTTAAGTACACATCGAGTTCAATTCTCTACTTTACATTCAGGGAAATATATTTGCCAGGATATACATACATAAAACGGAAAATCTTAAAAAAATTTAATATAGGCGCATTTGCATCGTTGGCTTTTGCTCATAATCATTTTTTACTGCAGCCACCATAAGTCGTAACGTTGTACTTGAGAACGCTTGAAATGCTATTAACGTATTTCAAAAACTTTTAAGGAAAAAATATAGCAATAGTAAGAGGTGAAGTTAATACAAATTTTTTAAAATATATTCTTAAAGCAATTTCAACAGGATACATTAATTCGGTGGCTACAATCTTATACATCCAACAGATTACAGTTTAAGTTGGATGGCTACACATCTAGAACGGTGGCATCGTGCCAAGTGTCCAGGCTGAAAAAAAAACTGTCCACCTCAATTCGGGACAATTACCGTTTCAATTATCCAAAAAATTTAATCCAGTAAATTATTCTCATTGCTTGTGATTTTAAGAAGGCTAAGGTAGAGGTTATCTACAGAATAACGTTCAAACAAAAGCGAGAATGTAAAAGTACACATGAAAAAAGTGCCTAGAAACAATAATCAAGATAATGCCAATGTAAATAGCTCATGGTACTGATGGAATCATTCTCGGCAAAAATAATATGAGAAGAGAAAAGTATTGACGCCTTTTTTTCCTGCCCACATTGTTGTTCATCTCTCAGTTTATGCCACTTATCTTCAAAAAGAGAACTGAAATATTTCCTGGCGTCACCTACTGCGATGAGATATAGTCATGAGATGTAGTCATAGAGAGTAGCGACAGAAACCGGAATACAGATGCCATACTCACCCATACAATGGTATAATCTCCAACGTACAATGTTTCATAAACATTTTCAAAAGATACCGGTTAATGTAATATTTTTTTTCTTTTTATTACTGTTTAGCGCGTGTATTAATTTAACTATAGTTTTTTTTTAAATATATAATAAACAGTAATAATAAAAAAAGGATAAATAAACTTAAATATTAACTCATTAGCTATTAAACTATATAAAAATAATCCCTATTTAATTACATTATTAAAGCAATAATTTTAACATATAAAAAAAACTTTTTCATTAGTTCATTCACTTGCTCCTTATTTTAATTATTAACTTTAGGTTTTTTTCCATTATTGTAATTTCTCTTTTGTTGGACATCTTTGTAGCTGACCTGCTGATGTGTTTTTTGAACACGAAACCAGTCGCCTAATTTCTTTATAGAACTTTGCGAGATCTGGACCATTCTTTCATTCCTACCATTAATATGAATATTTTATTAAGTTAAAGCTAAATAATTTACTTGGAAGAAATATTTTCTGTCTTGGATTTTCTTGATTTTCTAACTCTAAGAAAATATTTATGTAACAAATAAAATTTCAAGAAAATTAGTTTCTTATGTTGTACATTTTTATAGTCCTGAAATAAAAATGTTTCCTGAATAGAGACTGATTTTTGCAAAAAAAATGTATTTTCTTGATCCAACTCCTCCTTGCTTCAATCGTAAATTGTGTTGCCCTGATACATACTTTCAATTCTCTTCGCAATTTATCATCAACACCTCTTCCTTCGACGCTTCCCCATACTATCTTCCTCGGCATTCTTTCAAACGCTTTATAAAGTCCAGGAATGCCATGTAGGACACAATGTATAACCAAATAGAAAACTGCTTTGCAGGATCCACCTCTACAAAGTAAATAAAATTTTATCAATGAACATTTGGCAAATTTGTCAAAAAAATAGGTACTGTATGGTGTATGGAATTTGAACTTCTAATATTTTAAATAAATTGAAGGATATATGCAGTAGTTTTGAAACTGAAGAGTAAAAAAGTTGGCACAGTTTTTGCTTAATGCTGTTCTAAATACATTTAACCATTTTGCAAGAGAAATGTTTCATATAGTGAAGACAGCGGATGCAATAATCTTATATCTTATTAGTAGAGATGAAAAAAGTTTTTCTATAGTTAATGATGTTCTGACTAATAAAACATCCCACTTCAGAGAAAAAAATCTAGAATTGACTAATAACACTGTACTCGAACTGGAGACTTTTTTTGCAACAAGCTGGGCACCCGGGGGGTGAACCTAATTCGAGTATGCTGAATCCATTGGTGCGAACCGTTTTTAAAAGCGTTTTCGAATAATTTCAATTTAAAAATTTTAGGCCCAAAGACCCTAAAAAAACGTAATTTTTATCATTTTTTGAATTTAAATCGATGTGAATTGATCGAATAGACGTCCTCTCGATGAATACACATCGAATAGAAACTATTTGAAAACAATTGCATCGTTTCAGTCGGTTTTTCATCGTTTTCTTGTAAAACGATGATGACGATTGATTGCTCCGTATATGCGTATATCTGCTGCCAAAATTTAAAGTCAAGTCCTTTGCCAAAATAATGAATTATCGCTATGATGGTTTCCGGCTCCTTATCATATTATTCAAACGGGATTGCGTGATTTCAATGTGATTGCATGGCGCAGATGATGGTTCATGCATTGATACGCTTGCTTCTTCGGTTTTCATGGTTTCTAATTCTGATGGCTTAGATTGTTTTGTTGAAATTGGTCTTGTTGGAACAGGAATTGTATTTGAATGCGGCAGCGGCGATTGAGTATATCTTGTGGGAATATATTTCAAAGAACCACCTTATCTTCTGTTCATACCGTCAGTATAATTCACGCACGCATAACATTCAATCGGATCATGTTCTTTTGGATCTATCCAAATGATCGGAACACCAAATGGCATAGCGGCTCCAGTTTTTGTCCATTTATTAAAATTCAAAACGCATGTTGTACAAACAATGACGTTCAATACACATCAATAAAAACATTTTGTGAGAAATATTGTTGATACAAATCAGCGGTTTCAGCACTTATTTTACGCCGAGTGGTCTTAATTACAAATTTTCCACGCACGTAAGAAAAGGTATTCAATTTAGAACATTTATCAATTTTTGATATTTCAAATTAATTGACTTTAGAAGCCAATACAATGAACAATCTCGAACTTTTCACTATTCAATTCGGTTTGGGTTATTTGCTTTAATATTTAGACGTTAACACTTTGACTTCTTAAAACAGATTGAGCTCTCAGCGGTTAACAGCGCCACCTATATACCCATTTGACCAAGTGGCTGTAGCGGGGATGGAAGTTTCTAGAAGGTTCACGAATGGTCCATAAACGGTCCATGGAAGGTTCTTGAAGGCTCCAAAAAGCTCTCCGGCCGTTGATCAAATTTCCAGAAAATTCCACAATGTTCCATAAGGTTCTTTGGGTCTAAAGGTTTTAAATTGAAATTGCTTGAAAACGCGAGCGTGGATGGATTCAGCGTACTCGAATTAGGTTTACCCCCCGGGTACCCAGCTTCTTACATTTTGCAACTAGCACAGTGATAATCAATGTGATTAAATGTGAATTGTATTGCTTTCATTTTGTTAAATAGAAAACCAAATTTTCCTAGTGCGTGCTTCTACGTCTAGAGTCGGATTAATTGTTCGATGCAAGTATTTCATACCCAACGCCTATGCATGCCAAAGCTAAACGATTGCAGCACGCAGATGCCATGTGATTAGTATTCGATAACGGGAGTCGTCGGACCGCAGTCTAATGATTATTTACTATAAGAGGTGTATACGTTGGCCTTATATTTTCGTGTAGGGTTTATAGCACTTTCTGGCATACCATTAATATACCGTATTGTGTTACTGTAGCACTATTACCCATTGGATAATGAATATGATGATTTAAAAAAGTAGATTAAACTTCCAATCTCTGTGCTTGTAGTTGCATTTTAAAGCTTTTTCCTTTTAAGAATAATTAAAACACTATGTATTTTATCACTTTATGTAATTGTAACACTAAACGTCACTGCAGTATCGACACTTGAATGTGTCTTTTTCAAATGTGATACAAGTGTATGAAGAAGTGTTACTTCTTCAAACGCCAGTACAAAATTATTTCTTCGTCCTACAATTGGCCGATTGCTCCTCTTCCTTATCGTCTGGAATTTTTATCTCCTTTTAGAGCATTGCCAGGAAATCCTAAAACCTATTGGTACCTGTTGCAAGAAAGCCTAGTTCCTTCAACATTACCATCAATGCGTGTGAGTTAAACCAGTTATCCATAAATATTTATTACTGGGCAAGGTATTTTATAAAATGTTCTCACTTCCTACGGTGTCTATACCCGTATAAATTTCGAAGTCGTACATGAAACCATTAGAACTAAATCTTGTAAACCCTTTTATATCCCACTTTTTTGGCTTATTCTTCATATACTGTATCAAAGAACTACGCCCTTTGAAAGGTATAATAAATTACAGCATTATATTCTTCGGGGTCTATTTCTGTAAAATTTTCGCTAAGTTTCTCTATAAACAAATTATATTTATATAATTTGTCTGTATTATTTTTATCCTTAAATCCCCAAGTAAATTGTTGTCTCCAAGTAAATTGTTGTTCCCAAGTAAATTGTTGTTTAAATAGAAACACGTTCTCAAATTATGGAATGGACTTCTAGACTAAAGTCTGTTGTGACACCAATGCGGGTCTCGTTTGTCAAAAACATTCGATATGAAGGCATTCGTATTATTCCACTTATTATATAAATACATATATGTAAACTGCTCTATTTTTTTTTTAGTAGTGTTTGTTGATACCCTACTTTTTTAATAGGATATAAACTCATATGATAAGTAGAGCAACGCAACTGCGCTGAAAGCCAGTGGCGGACGCATAAAAGTTTACACAAAATAAATTAAATGTGATACGTGCTCAAACACACACCGTTTTAAGAGTCCTCCGTGAAATCACAAAGTGGATAATGTCTATTTAATATTTGTAACATTAGATATGTTTCCAAAGTTGTTTCGGCAAAGTGAGTGCGGCGTGAAGAGAAAGTGTTTTTGTATGCCGAAAACGAACGTTCTACATTTAGTGACGTTATATTTGCGTAAGTAAAATAATCTTTCAAATAACTTAACGGTTCTGTTGACGTACCTTCACAAATTTGCCTGAATGTGCCAAAATCAGAGTCTTTATCTAAAACACTTTCAAACCTTTCTAAAACACAAACATTTCTTGCGTCTTCTATCGCGCATAGCTGTGCGTGAACATGTTGCACTATTTGCAAAGATTCCACTAACGACACCGAAGAATTTTGTAGTTTTTCTATCGCATCCGCTATGGGACTAACGTAATTGTTTTGATTAATTTCCAAATCTGTTTTAACTTGATTATTCTGAAATTTCAAGCGGCTTACCTTGACAGCCGCAGCTTCCTTTGGGTCGAATTCTAAAATCACGTTCTTTATATTCTCAAAATATTTAAGATAATAAAATGCAGCCTCTAACCATGTTCCCCAACGAGTAAGAATAGGTTGTGGTGGTTCAGGAATACCGGGGCATAGTCTATGAAATTCCCGAATACGTTTTGGGGATTTTACAAACACAACTTTTGTATGTGCTATTAGAGCGTCTACCTTGGGATAACATTTTCTGATACTATCTGCTACGAGACTGAGAGTATGAATTTTACATGTAATATGCACGATGTTTTTTAAGAGATCGACCTACAGCAAGCATGTTTGCGGCACCATCACTCATAAACATCAACAGTTGATTTGTTGAAAGTTCAAACTTTTCCAATGTATTTAACACCAACATTGAAATTACTTCGGCGGTGCATTGTTGTATTCGTCTGGAAGCTAGTAAAATTGAGGGTGACGGTCGATGTGGTTCCATTGTGCGTACCATTACATTAACCACAGAATGTTTTTTACGATCTGTTTTTTCGTCCACACATAACCACAGTTTTTTATCTTGCAACTCCGATTTAATTCTTTTCTCGACATGCTCACGAGCAGACGGCACAACTCTCTGTAATGTTCTCTCACTTGGTAACTTAAAGTCCGAATATTCATTCCAAAACGAGACGTATGCTTTCTTCCTTAGTAAATGAAATGGTAAATTACATGCAATAAACACATAAATTAAATTTAAATTTGTCATAATCTCGTGTGGAATTTTTTTTTAAACATGCCCTGCACTATTTACGTGCCGTAGACAATCGCTTTCCGACCAACACATTAAATCTATTTTACACACTACACATTGAATTTTAGCGCCATCACACATTAAATCAGGCATTTCTGCAATAAATTCTCTTATTGTGTCCAACTTTGGTCGTTGGTCGCGACGTAGGAAACATTTTAAAAACAAACGTAGAACTACGATATAGTATACGACAGCGTAGATGCATACACAACAGATCGGCTTTCGAGTCGCAGTTATACTGACGCTTATACCGAATTGTCCCGGCCGTGTTTATTTTGTGTAAACTTTTATGCGTCAGCCACTGGCTTTCAGCGCAGTTTGCGTTGCTCTAATAATAAGTTATACTTTCAATTGCCTCTTTATCTGTAAATAATTGAAAATATTCAAGCAGTGTTAGTTAAGCTGGAAAGGATTAAACAGCTTTCCTTTTTTTTATCGCGAATGTAATGATCTGGTATTTATTATATCCAAAAATACCAAGGGAAAACTCCCAGTTCGGGTGAATATCTTGACAACCAGAGAATTCGAGAGAAAATTCGAAAAATAACAAAACATGCGATATTTGCTTAATACAAGATTTCTCGAAGAAATGCTCGTACAAATCAATGTTATTTTTTAAAAATACGATTTTTTTTTAATTTTGATAAACCATTTCGTTGTCTGAATGTTACCGCCAAAATGTTAATACCTCACATAACAACATTTTCGAATAAAAGTCGCTTAAAGAGGGGAAAACAAATTTTATTAACCCTGGAACATCACACTTATAATTTGTTACATGAACTTCACAGTGGGGTTTCAGAAACCCCATAAATTAACTATGTGTTTTGTTGCCATAAAAGGCAAAAATTAAACTTCTAATGTTTCATGCAAGTACTTTAACATTAGGAGAGTATGTGAAATGACACAAATAGAACGCTTTAAACGTATATAATAATTTTGTTTCGAAAAAATATGTTTTTTGACAACAAAACACAAAAAAATCAAAATCAAACTAAATACAAATGCTTCCCCTAAACTAAATCTGTCTTTTTATTGTTTAGGTATACTGCTTTAAAGAAAATAATACTATTCATCGCTAGAACAGGCAACAATTCTTAGCCATCATTATTACTAATTTTGCGTTGCACAATTAACACACAGCTTAGCTCTATGTTCAAGACAGTACGGTTTACCGCATAAAGCACACGCAAAATTAGTTTTTCTATCCTTTCCTCGCTCACGAAAACTGCATCAAACTCTTTTCACTAAAGTAACATCTGCATTTACTCTCTTAGGTATTTCAGTACCTAATATATTAGAAATTTTCGAGCATAGTGATTTATGTAGTGTATAGTTGGCAGTAGCATTCGTTCTTGTAAATGCGGTTTAATCAGATGCATTCCTAACTGTTTTAGAAATCCTTTGCGATTATTTCTTCGCTCTTCTTTCCACTGCGGATTAGCTAGGGAAAATAAGACCATTGCATTTATTCCTACCGCGTTCAGTATATTGAAAAATATCCTTAGAGGCCAACGTCTTGTTTTTTTTTTGTAGTGGTGTACGAATGGCAAAGTTGGTCAAATGTATCTGTACTACCCTTTGTTTCGTTATAGGTATGGTTTTCCAGTAATAGCATTCAAGGAACTGTTAGGATGCAAGGTGGTTAATAAAGGTACAATTTTACTTTTTTTAGGTGTCTTATTTCTGTCAAAAGCAAACAATGATGTCCCGACCTCCTTTTTCTGTAGAAAACTTGGGGGGACTTCTATTTTTTTTTTGGCGGAGAGTACCAATAAGTGGTGTTGTAACATTTGCTCACTCAGGTGTATGGATGTAAATCAATTGTCTACTGTGAGATTCCTATTTGTTTCATGTATCGGTTTTGATAGTTTCCGTACACAATAAGTAGGAACTGGTTCGTTATTTTCGGTGGTTACCTTCCCAGTATATGGAATTGAGTTGATCATGTAAAATGTCTTGGAGTCGTTAATCATCACAAGCTTTATACCATATTTGTCTGGCTTGCTAGCAATATATATCTGAAACGCACATTTACCGCGGAAACTTACGAGCTGTTCATCTGTTGTACAATTTTCGTATGGAGTGTAATATGACATGCAATTTTTTATGAAAATACCCCATACCTCACGAATTGGAGTAAATTTGTCTTCCATCTTTCTGCCAACTCTATCTTCTTTATTGTCAAATCTTAGACACAGCAAGAAACTGAAATCCTTTGCTGGGACATTGTTGCACGAAATATACCATTTCCATAAGTATGTGACCAGAGCTCATCTAAATTACAATTTGAAACTCGTAGTGCTCCTGATATTTACAAAAGACCAATAAACGCTTTAATTTCTGTCCTATTTGTTCCTTTTATGTAGCTTTATGGTAAAATGACGCTACATTTCCGAAGTATTTCTTCATTTGTGTGACGAACGATAATATTTAATGTCTCTTCCGTTAATAACAAATGTCAAGCTTCTTCCGGTAAACGAACTGTTCCTGCCTCTTGTTTTGAACCAGGTAGATGTAACACTAAATTTTCTAGTCTAGTGCGACCACGTCTAGAAGGTGATTCTGTAGTCCAGCGATGACCATTTTTTCCTGCTAAACTAATTACCTTTCTCACCGAATGATGTTCTTCCGCGTCATCTTCACTCTGTTCATGTAGTGTGATTCATCACCGAAAACGTTCTCAATTGTATCATCGTTGTTATCATTTGTCCACAGATTTTCAGCCTCTATTTTCAATTCTCTTTGAATTAACGGTCGACAATTTTCAAAATTAAACCCGCCATTATACTAAAATCAAAATCATAGATTCCCAACACAACCAACCGTAAATTTCATAGTGGGGTTTGACCTACCCATCCGTATCTATTTCCAAATATATATGTCCGTGGAGAAAATGGAACTGTCCAAACGATGCATATACCAATAAAACTAACTGAGCACTGAATTTACACGAAAAGAATTTTAAAAATTACGCGCATGCGCTAAAGTAAAATCAACGCAAATAAAACACCGGGTATGTGAGACCCCACAATGCAGTTCCAGGGTTAATAATAAAAAGCAAAGAGAAATACTGTTGTTTAAGAAATGAAATAATTGTTTCCTTTAAATCAAACCTTCAAACAAACAAAAAATAACCCCCACCACCTCTAATACATATCTATTACTCCAAGCTGCTGTCCTCTGCAGATACGAGAATGATGGAAACCAAAAATTGTGCTATGGATAAATACTACGAGCCCCGTCCAGCTTCAGTTGGCCCACACACAAAATTTGTAGTGTTGTTGGCATTTATCGCGCAAGGAGCAAAACCAGCCGCTACAATATAATATCTGAGACAAAATATACTATGTAGAGGACTTTAGGAGAGATCTGGGTTCAATGGAGCGTGTTGTCTCATAAAAAATCGAAATTTACAAAATAATGATTGCTCAGAGATTGAACCCGCAAGACTACGCGAAACGTAGAGATGCTTGCAATGTAATCCTAACAGCTGTACCTCCTGGCGTTATTGTGTGGACTAGCGACGAAGCGCATTTTCACCTTTGCGGCACTGTAAACAAGCAAAATTTTCGTTACTGGTCAAGTGAAAACCCTCGTCATTTGCACCAGAAACCTCTCAACAGCCCAAAAGTGACAGTTTGGTGCGCTGTGACCTCTGTAGGCATCATTGGGCCTTATTTTTTTTTGAAGAAGGAGGCTCAACTGTTACCGTGACTTCAGCGCGTTATTGTGAGATGCTGGAGACGTTTTTACGCCCCAAAATGGAAGAGTATGACGGAGAAGCCTTCTGGTTTAAACAGGATGGAGCAACGGCACATACTGCCCGTCGTTCACGTGAAGTTTTACAGGAGATGTTTCCCGGTCGCCTGATCTCCTTACGAAGGAATATCCCACGGCCACCCCGCTCCCCGGACATGATCCCCTGCGACTTTTTTCTGTGGGGTTACCTCAAAGCTGAGGTTTACAAATTTCAACCTCGGATCCTGGAAGCCCTGAAGGTGGTAATTGAGGACGTAATCACCGGAATTCCACAAGATGTGCTGGCAAGAGTGACCGAAAACTTTGTCGAACGACTTAATATGTATATCGCCCGTCAAGGAAGCCACATGAATGATACCATTTTTCAAAACCTAAACAAGAAAATGGCATGATATATGCTTTCTGAAAATAAAAACCTTTTTCTTTTATCTTGAAGCGTTTTGTCACAATTCGCCCGTCAAATGGGGGGTAATGGTACTGCAGTAACACAATACGGGGTGCCAGAAGTGCTATAAACCCTACTCGAAAATATAAGGCCAACGTATACACCTCTTATAGTTAATAATCATTAGACTGCGGTCCGACGTCTTTCGTTATCGAATAATAATCACATGGCATCTGCGTGTTGCAATCGTTTGGCATGCATATGCGTTGCGGATGAAATACATGTATCGGGCAATTAATCCGACTCTAGACGTAGAAGCACGCACTAGGAAAATTTGGTTTTCTATTTAATAAAATGAAAGCAATACAATTCACATTTATTCACATTGATGATCACTATGCTAGTTGCAAAATGAATAATCGTATGAAGCGTATGAAGTGAGTGTTACTTCTTCATACGCTTGTATCACGTTTGAAAAAGACACATTCAAGTGTCGATACTGCAGTGACGTTTTGTGTTGCAATTAACTAAAGTGATGAAATACATAGTTAAGTCTTTTAATTATTCTCATGTTAAACTATTACATAGTAGAGGCTTCATCAATTCAACTTTTTCCTTTTGTTATTTTCTATATTATTATTATTATTATTATTATTATTATTATTATTATTATTGTTGGTACAACGTCATTTGTTATTTCAATATAAACATGAAACACACACTATTATAAAGTATATATGTAATATCGATCTGTATAAAAGTCATTTGCCTTCTGTCTCATATTTTAAATCTTTTTTGCACACTATCGGCGCAAGACAAATTATCTGTGACCCTACTAGAATAACCAATACAACATCCGCTCTATTAGATTTTATTATCACTGCTCACGCCCCTAATAATATTAATAGCGGTATCATTAACTGCTACCTATCGGACTACGAGTGCGTGTTCTGTGATGTTTCCCTGCGGGAACCACGGAATGTGCCTATTTTTAAAACCTATCGCGATTATAAATGTATATCACAAGTTGAGTTCCAAACAGAGCTGCAACGAATTAATTTTGATTATATGCTGCATTTGGAGAGCGTCGAAGATAAAATGGCGTTTTTTAGTATAATAAACACGTGCCTCTTATTATGCGCCGATTCACCAAGAAGTACACTCCGTGGTTAACCAATAACTTAAAATCATTAATGAATCTTAGTGACCAATCTAAAACCAAACATTGTAGAACTAGGAGACAATGCGACTGGAACTATTACAAATCTCTTAGGAATGTAACAAATCGCACCTTTCATCTAGAGAAAAAAAAGCGTACTTTAATTTTATTTCCCGTTCGAATGACAGCGGAAGATTATGGAGGCACTTGAGATATATTGGTTTCACAGAAATAAAAAAACAAATTCCTCAATCATTAGCTGATCCCATGCAAATAATGCGCACCGCAATATTCTCAGCAGTATAGTTCAAACAGCTTTAACTTTTGATTAGTAGATAATAATACTATCGCAGATATTATTCGAAATGTTAAGTCTACTGCAATTGGATGTGATGGACTTGACATCGATATGATTCGGCTTTGTTCTCCATATATCGTGCCATACGTCACGCACATTATTAATAGTTGCATTTTACTAAATGCAATCCCACCCAGCTGAAAGCAAGCTGTAATTATTCCATTACCAAAAGGTAATTTGTTTCGGGAGTTTAAGGACCTCAGACCGATTAGCATTTTGCCCGTTTTATCTAAAATCTTAGAGCGTGTATTAGAAAGTCAAATCAAAAATTTTGTTACAAATGAAAATCTATCAGATGTACAATCTGGCTTTCGCTCTGGCTACAGCTGCACAACTGCATTACTGCGCGTGAGGGATGATATTTTACAAGCTTCGGATAGTGGATTGATGACTGTTCTTGTGCTCCTGGGTTTTTTTTAGGGCCTTTGACACAGTGTTTCATAGTAAACTTTTAGAAATACTGTCAAGTAGGGGATTTGGCTCGGATTCATTAAATTTACTGACCAGCTTTTTGTCAAACAGATCTCAGTGTGTGCGGGTAGGAAGTGAAACCTCTCTACCTTTAGAAATAAAACAGGGAGTGCCGCAGGGATCTATTTTAAGCCCAATTTTGTTTTCCTTATATACGGCGTCTTTCACTCAAAATCTTCCTTTGCGCTTTGTGATTGGGATATCGCTATCTCTAATCTCAACAATGATTTATTCATTTATTCAACCTCCTCTCTGCATTCGTTGACTATTAATCCAGCTAACTCGAAGGTGCTAATCTTTGGTAACAGGGACAATTGCGCCACTCTGAGTACGCCAATCGACGTCAGTACTAACGATTCTTCTTTTCCAATGATAAACAGTGCTAAGTGCCTCGGATTAATAATTGATAATTCTTTCCGTTATCGAGACTTTATTGCTTACGGTGATCTTATACTAATTTAAAAAAATTATATCCGTTTCGATCAGTTTTGAATCAAAATGTTAAAAAAATTCTTTGTGAAGCTTACGTACTCTCCGCATTTACATATTGTTGTGAAGTTTATCATCCTTGTTTGGATTTTATGACGTCGTGTCGTATTCAGAGGGTGCAAAACAGTTGTCTTCGTTACATATATGGTATTAGGAAATATCAACACATTTCACATAAGCTAACTGACGTCAAATGGCTCAATATGTGCAATAGAAGAGAAGTTCAAACTCTAACTCTTTATCATAAGGTACTAATTAGTAGAGTACCCAAAACTTGCGGACTCGCATAGGCGTTGGTATTACGGGTTAATATAAGAATACGAAAAATTCATAAATAAACTTACTTGCTAATTATTTAACAAATTAGAGGCATCAGGATGTGAACTACTGTAAACTTGCATCATTGCATATGTTTCCACAGTTACTTCTTTAAACCTTGTGCGTCGACAAGAAAAAATATTCTTATACATAGAAAACGATCTCTCCACATCTAAGGAAGTTACATTTACATGTAGAAACTGTTTTTCAAAATCACTTAAAAGTTCACTATTCTTACACTTATTATAAACGGCTTCTAAAGTATTAAAATCGGGATTTTTCCTTAAAACATCTGCCAACTTTTGACTAGCGCATAATCCTGGCGTATCATTTAATGTGTGTAATTTATCTTTTACACTCTCCACTATGTCTAATGATTCCTGCAATGACAATTCAGTACATTGTAGTTTTCTGATGGCATCTAGTAATACTGTATAATTGGTACATATTGTTGTTAAATCTTCTAAAAGTTGAGGAATTTGAAATTCTCTTTGACTTTCTCTAATTGCTTTGGATTCATTCCGATTAAATCGCATTATAACTGATTGAATTTGTTGAAAATGGATCAAATAGTAAGAAACTGCTGTTAGCCAAGTACCCCATCGCGTTAAAATTGGTTCAGGAGCTTCTGGAATACCTGGACAAAATTTACGAAATTCTTTTAAACGTTTAGGAGATTTACGAAACACTGCTTTAGTACTTCCAATCATCCGATCAACGTTTCCGTAATGTTGTCGAAGAACTTCACCAACTAAATGCAAAGCATGCAGCACGCAGGTTATATGTATTAAGTTAGGAAATATATGTTTTAAGGATCGCCCAACACTTAACATCGTTGCTGCACTATCTGTCACAGTCATCACAACTTGATCTTGGACAATTTTAAATTTTTTCAAAGCGTTCATTCTCACTTTTTGAATATTTTCCGCGGTACATTGTTGAACACGTTTGCAGGCTAACAAATATCGAGATGCTGTGTTCTCGCTGGATAAAACGCGAGCTATTACATTCACAATACTGTTTTTCTTCATATCGGTCGTCTCATCCACGGTAATCCATATTTTTTTGGAACACAAATCACGTTTACACACATTTTCTAGCATCTTTTTCATTCGCTGCAAATGATTCTGTAATTGTGTTTGTGAGGGTAATGGGTACTTTGGAACGTATTGTCGCCAAAACGTTTTAAAAGCTGCTTTTCTCACCAACGACAACGGAAGATTACAAGAGGTAAACATAATTAATAAATGTATGAGGAATAGTGTATAAGGTATTTCAGTTCTTGCATTTCTCATATGCTTAATACCATTGACATGCCTCTGGCAATCAGTTCTGTCCAATGCAGCCAAACGAACATTGCATATTAAGCAAAAAACTGCACTACCGTCATATTTTAAATGGGGAAAAAGTGACACATACTTATGTACATTAGTAGCAAATCTATTACGAGGCATTGTTTTCTTAGGTATGTAAATATTAGTTCTATATGAAACGATACACTAATTATGTACTTGGTATAATACTACAACACACAAAAAACTCCAGCTATATTTTCAAAAGCGACACGTAAGTACATAACCTTGACCGTTCGACTAATCTCTGCAACAGCTCAACCGGTACTAAAACGAAATCTCTCAGCGCGGTTTAACATGATTTATATTCAAGGTCGACACTACATGCCTGCTTCTCTACCGGTTTAGTTTATTTATGAATTTTTCGTATTCTTATATTAACCCGTAATACCGACGCCTATGCGAGTCCGCAAGTTTAGGTTACTCTACTAATTAGTAAAGCTCCGCCGTATCTTTACAACAGAATTCGCTTTAGGACGGACATTCACAATCTCTCTGCCCGATTTCGCGGTTTGATTTCGCCTCCTCGCCACAAAACAGCTGTATTTGAACGATCGTTTTCTTTTTGCAGTTACAGAAAATATAATAGTATTCCAGAAAACCTTAAATCAAGCTCTGTAAATGCTTTCATACATAAGTGCCGCACTTGGATTGGCTCATAGGATAATTGGTGTGCGTTCACAAGTTTATTATTTAAGTATATCTTTCTTTTGCTATTCAATTTGTTTGTTTACTCTGTACTTGAAAAATATCTGTATTAACTTACATAGCTGCTCTTTCTTTGTATAATTGTAATGTCTACTTCTTTGGTGTATTTGATTTAGCACGGGCGTAGTTACTTGTTTTTTTTTCTTTTTTTTCTAGATTTAAGTTTAGTATGTAGGTACAAATTTCGTTTCTCATTTTTATTCTTTAATTCAGGGTTAGGTTAAAGCAGCACACATCAATTTGATGTAACTAGGCCCCGCCCTGTGGTTGTGTAACTATTTTTTTTCCTTTGTTGGCTTTTTTTCTCCTGTAAATTTACATTTTTACACAATAAAGGCATTTATTATTATTATTATTATTATTATTATTATGTATGCCGTTACATATCTGATACTTTAATTTTTACGTAAATATGATACTTTCAAATTCTGCTGCTAAATAAGTCTGACAATGGAATGCTACATAATCGGATAGAATTACAAAATACAATTGAGGATTGATTAACTAAAAAAAAAAAGAAAGGAGTATCATGAGGAAGATTAAGACTAATATTTTCAAATTTAAGACGATTGCTTAGTAGTATTACAACTTATATTCAATTATGAAAGCTTAGGTTTGTTTTGTTTGACAGGTAAAGGCGCTGAGCAGTTAGTCGATTTTTTTTACAAAATAAAGGACAAGTTTCAACTGTCGTGGAAGATGATCTCGTTAGTCCAAGTCATATTGAAGAGCGCCAAAGATGATCAAGAGGAAGCGTTTAGACAAATAGATGCAGGTAAGTAGAAGTAAGTAATACCAGACTTTACAATCTTAGGTATTTTTAACACCCACTTCAAAATTTAGTATTTCAAGTAATAATGAATATTTGCCACTTATGTATTAATTACTATTCTCAGGATGGATTGAATATTCAAATGTTAACTAAACATTACTTTCAATATACTCCTCTTACTAGTTGCGACGTGGAAAGAAGCTTTGCAATATTTAAATATGTTTTCACAAATAAGCGAACAAATTTTACCAAAGAGAATTTAGAGAAAGTTCTGCTAATTAACGTGAACAAAAGGTTACTTTGAATTTCATTAAGTTTTTAAGCATTGTATTAAATATATCAAAGGAACATAAGTACCTACATAAGTTACGTAAATATAATTTTATTTTCTAAATTCCTTAAACAAAAAAGATTCTGCGCGCTACTGCTAAATTGAGTTTTATAAACACATCCATTGGGTGGAGTAGAACAAGTTGATATTGACAGCGCTGCCGCGTGATTCATTTGTACGCTATGAATGGATTACTGTCTCGACGCGTCGTGCACTATTCAGGGGATCGCGTCGATCCGCACTCTAGTTATTAAACCTATTGAGATAATGGCGGTACCTAGAACCTGGGTATTTTTGTTGGGTACGTTCAAATAAAGAAAACCTGTGTGACCTGCCCATTAGAATAATTTTATTTTCTCTAGAATCCAAAAGGTTAATTACAGCAAATAGTGCTATTTTATATTCGCCATTCGCTATTGCGGTTTTCTTTGGTATTAATGTCTCCTCTTTTTGATTTACTCGTCATAAAATAACAGGAGAAACTTTTTGCACGCACATCACATCTGCTAGGGCTGTAGCTGAAAACAACTACAGAAATACGAACCGCGTATAATAGATACTTTTGCACATCAAACTATAAATTTAACGTATACGTGATTTGTTGCGTATATGTTTGTATTTGCGATACGGTGTACGTGGATAAAATTTTTATCAAATGTCACACTCCCATCATAAGTCCCGATGGTCTCTAATGTTTTAAAACAACTGCACAAAATCGTTAAAGTATAATTTACGACCTTCATAAATGGAAAGGCTGTAATATTTTTAGTACTGGCATATGCGTGCCTTCATTGTATTGATATATTTGCCAACAATGAAGCTTATAAAATGAATTTATTCAGCATTATATGCGTTCACATTATAGGCCCCGTTACGTGCCAATATTAATTTATTTCTTCATACCAATCTACGGAGTTGCTCACATCAGCTATGTAGAATACTTTTCACTTGGTTTCTGTAAGTTCCTTTCCAGTACCTTACAATTAATAATGTTACAAGCCGATTATTTTATTGACTCGAGTAACTCGTATATCTAGTGTCAAGCTATGAGAACCTTCTTCTTGGTTCAACAGATTTTTCTGGTTTGATATTATGCCTGGTTTCGTTTGGGTGGTGCTGGGTTAGTTTGGGTTGACACCTGAATAGCAGAAAATACTTTTTCTTGATAGACTGTTTAAATGTGGATTCATAGAAATTTGGAGAAAACTTTGCCTACTATCCACTTCAATCTTGATCCTAAATGGTTCGTCGTAGGATTACCTGCTATGAAATTTATCAAATCTTGAACGTTATTGCATAGTCAGGAATGTGCGCGGTAGACTGGCTCTTTGAACGAAAGTGAATTATCACTTGCCTTGTTTCATAACGAACCGCTTTACCGCAAAACATTTTTATTCGTTAACAAGGAATGCACAAGTATGTTCTGAAATGTCACTACTGGCCTGGTACGTCAAATATTACTAGATACCTAGTTAATTTCGAGAAAGCGACCATCTAACTTAAGCTGTTTTAGTCCAGTGTTTTGTTAAATTGAAATTATTGTATAAAACAGTCAGCTTGAACCTGAATCTATTCGAAGGTGTCTTTAAAAACACTATAATAACATTTAGAGAGACCAAAAATCGTACATTTTCAAAAGATGTTTGCTTTATTATGATATAAATTTACAAATATACTTTTAGATCCTTTGACATTAGGCTTAAGGAACATATTCGCTGCCTACAGCCTTCAGCTTTGGGCTCCTCCTACTTTGTTTCTCATTTATTAGGAACTAACCATTCATTTGACAAAAATTCAAATTTTAAAATTCTACGCTTTGCTAATGAAGCTAAAACGTTTGAATAACTCAAAAAGCAAATAATGAGATTAATTTTTTTCTTGATAGAAATAATTCTGCAAATTCAAAGATCACTTTGTCGTTGTTTAACTGATCTTAATATATTTGCACACCTTTCTCTATTGGTTTTGGTTTACACTATTGACACACAAATAGCTCTTTGTTTACAATTTCTTTAGAAATTACATATTTGCATTATAACTTTTTATTATGTATATTATATAATCATTTATAACGATGTCTATTGTAAAAAAAATACTTGTTCTCTTCATCTCCTCGACATTGTTTTAATATGCTTGTACTGCCCAATTTGCACAATAATTCTTAATTCGTTGTTTTTACTTTTACAAATTATTTATGCTTCTAATGATGTGTAGTATTACCTCAAATTACATTAATTGATCTATGATGTACTTGTAATCTTAGTCACAAATAATAAGTAGAAAAAATCATCTTTATCAATTTATTCAAGTTTAATTACTTTGTTTAAAACTACTTAAACTTATCTATTTTAGTCTGGGCCTGATGATGTATATTGTACACACGAAACCGGTAGCCTAATCATTAAATAAAGAAATTTGTGAGATTTACTCCTTTTTTCATTTATCTACATTTAATTACAAATTTTTTATTTTGAGCCGTTGAGTGAACTTCTATTCACTTTATTTGTGTTTTTTTGGTATGGTTACATATCTACACTACGCATAAATAAAGGAAGTGCTAATTGAAAAAGAAATTGTAGTTTTCCATTTAATAAAATACTCTTAGAACAAAGAAATTGATAGTCTTTATTCAATTATAAAATTTATTTGACACGAAAAAGTTAAATCTTCGTTTCTACAACGATTCCTTGGAAGCTAGAGGATTTATTTTCACCTACCTATTGAATTCCTCCCACAAAAGCTCTTTGAGATTAGCATCTGGGCTTTAAGGAGGCCATTATTACTTTGATATTGCTTTCGTGTTCCATCGATTCTAAATATTCGCGGTTAGAGGTGTGTTTCGGATCTTTATCTCGTTGAAATATAAAATAGTCACCGATTATTCTCATTCTAGATGGTATAGCATTTGCTTTCAAAATTCCCTGGTAGCGCTCTTTTCTTCAAATTCCATCTATTTTAAAAAAGTCTCTTACGGATGCGGCGCCAAAACAACCCCAAACCATTACCGATCTGCCCCCATTCTTGACTGTAGGTACTACATATGATTTTGCTGCTCGTTCTCCTTTTGACCTTCGAACGAACGTTTTCCTCTTCGAACCGAAGAGTTCAAATTTGGATTCATCGGTCAGAAAACACTTTTTCACTCATTAACTGTCCAATGTTGACGCTCTCTAGCCCACTGCAGCCGTTTTATTTTTTTTATTTTGCTTACCTAAGAGTGGTTTACGCAACGTTATTCGTCCAAATAAACCACCCTCTCTTAACCTCCTTTTCACTGTGGATTTTCACGCTCAATATTTATTTCAACCGTTGTTTCAGGTGCAGTTTTTCCTCTACTCCGTTTACTCGTCATAATTATTCGACGATCTTCCGCTGGTGTTCTCACTTTCCGTCGTCCTGTTCGTTTTCTATTTAATAATGTGCTAGCCTCTTAATATTTTTAACGTCATAGTCAACAGTTCGGCGACCTAATTTGAATTATTGCGATATCTCTGTTCCTTCGGCGAAGGTTATGTAAAGCAACAATCATTGTGCGGGTTTCTAAAGGCAACTCTCTTATTTTCGGCATTCTAGTACTAATTTTAGATAATTTTATTAACGATGTTCACCATTTAAAAGAACAATAACTACTAAATCTAAATTCCTAATTCGAGTTCGGGTAAATAGGGAACTGTCATCTTTACCTGCACTACATTAAATATTTATTAGTGAAGGATAATTGTATTGCATTTCGGGTCTTTCTCTGGCCCTACCTAAACCCCTAGTTATCGGGTTAAGGAGAGGAGTCTTTTGCAGAATTATTTAATGTGATACTTTTCTTTTACTTGTGGGTAAATAGTTATACCCCCTAAATAACAATAAATAAATAATTTTCTAAAATCCAAGCAAGAATGTAGGTGAGCAAATAATTATGGTCGATAGTGTATATGACTATAGGCGCATGAATTTTGTGAAAATTCAATTATATGACGGAGACGACAGTAAATTCATTAATTTTCACGATACGCAAGAGAAAAAAAATTTCGACGAAATAGCAGGAAAGCAGAGAGCTTTAAATTTTAGTACCTACCACCAGAAGGAATGAAACCTCTACGACGGAGTTAATATGCCTCGACGTTGTTACAAAACGGAACATTCTACAGTTTATAACCAAACTAACATTCATTACTCTGCTATGTTTGTCATTAAAGCAGTATATTCTAAATATCCAACTACGTTTTGTAATATACCTGCCTATGTTGTATGGATAGTAGACGGTTGTAAATCTCGTAGAATTCTTCGGATACCTTGCTTGACGCACATTACATATGTTTGTACAGAAACTAGTAATGAGAAAATTTCATTACTTTATTAAACATTATTGGTTTTGCGTTTGCAATAGCTATGTGTGTTCTCTACACGACATAAGAAAGTAAGCACGTATGCGTGTATACAGGGTGTTTGGCACAACGACACAAAGTTTTGAACAGCCGATAGGCGAGGTCTTTAGGAACCATATTAACTACATTTACTTTAGTCCAAAGTCTAATGGATTTTAAGATATTTGAACTTTTAGTAAATTTTGATTTTCCGGCTAAAAATCGCCATTAAACAGTATAACTCTTCTTATTTTTCTGGGATCACGCTAAAAGTTGTTTTTTTATGGAAGTTTAATGCATATTCCTTTGAAAAGAGGCAATTAACTAAAGTCCGAAGTTATTTAGAAAAAAAATATAGGCTTAGATATCCCACTTACCGAGATAGAAAATTTATAATTCTCAAGTTTGTGATGATTTTCTTCTTTTTAAATAAAACAATTCGAATGTTAAAATTACTTTAAAAACTTCCTTGCTTTGTGCCCTTTCGAATAATAGGGCATGCGTAACGGACACCTCTTCAATGGCATGCAATACAGTGGAGCGATAAAGCTAGATTCGAAGTGTGCGTTGGTGACAGTAGAAGTCGAGTCATCCGCAGGCGTTCCATCCTGATTGTCTTAAAAGAAAGGTAACATATCCGGCATTGATTATGGTCTGGAGCAGCATGTCATTAAAAGGGATGGGTAAACTTCATTTTATTGAAGGAACTGTCGATACTAACAAATATTTAAACATTTTGGAAGAATCACTTTTACCGATCATGGAAGAATACTTGACATCGAGTCAAGATCTTGTGTTCCAGCAGGACGGTGTTTTAAAATGGATGGAAGACAAAAACATACAATAGGTTTCTAGTAGTCCCGATTTGTCTCCTATCGAAACTTTGTGGCACAAGATGAAGAAAGTGCTCTGAAAACATCCTGCTAGAACAATTCCTGAACTGAAGCAAAGGCTTCAGGAAATATGGAATTCTTTTACACCAGAATTTCTTCAAGGCTTGGTTAGCACTATGTCCCGAAGAATTTTGAATGTCATAAAAAATAAAGGCGAAGTTACCCAGTGGTAAAAAGTAGTTTTTTTGTTAATCTAAAGTTTGTTGAAATTTTTTCTATTTATGCACATTTTGTATTATATATCGATTTAAGTCAGTAAATACATATTTATTTTTGTTTAAAGATGTTAAAAGAGTTAAACAAATAAAAAAGTATAATGTTCTTGTGGTATATTACTTATAATTTTTCTTACAAAATAAAAATTCTGAAAAATTCTAGGTTGGGCCAACTAATATGGGAAGGAGCTCGTATATCAACAAATAAACAGATATGTCTAATTTAAAAAATATATTTTTATGTATTTGTACACCGAGGGAAAGAAATGTGTTAAAATAACAAAATTGATTTTGTTAGCTGGAGAAGTGTTAGTCCAACAAATTTTATGATTAAATTACCTATCACCTTGCGTTGACTTAACAATTACATTTGTGTCAAAAAATTCTGTTCCTGAAACACATTTATTTGGTTGGGAAGTAAATTAAAAAAAAAAAGTTGTTTCAGCAGAGCACAATAGTGATGTCAATTTAACAAAATCGTAAAGGTTGAACAAAAATAATAAAAGAATAGCATTAAAGCTAAAAACGGTTTGATTTAACCAAAAAGTTGAATTAAGTTAATCAAACATAATTGTTGATACATAGGGATCAATTGTGCGTCTGAAATTAATATAGTGTGTTAATTGCCAGAATACGTTTTCGGGGAAACCACTACATAGAAATATCGATTAAAATGAAATATTTGTTTTAGGATACTTAGACATTAGCAGTTTTTCATGAATAAACCCTTCAGTATTGTATGCAGGTGTTAAGTTGATCAGCTTTTATTGGTTATAGTAGGGAGGCATCATGTCTTGTCTTGTATTGCATCATCATTCTATCTTTTATTTGGTACAAGTAGCAGTGTGCAGAATTTTTTTTTTAGTTTTTATATTTGTTTTATAAAAAAATGGGGGATGATTATGTGAAAATATTATTAGTGGAATGGGAGTTTGACTGGTTAATACCGACTTTCGCAGGTAAGTAGCTAGAATCTTTTATGAGTAGATACAAAAGTTAGTGAGGAAAATGGAGCCATATTGTTAAATTAACTGCCTTTGGGTCCCAATAAGTTCTAATAGAAATTACGAAACAATACAAATAATGTATACATTGAACATCTCCGATGTCGTAATACAATGGCTTCAGCTCTGACTTTTACAAAATGGTAAGAATTTCTTTTGTAAATATCGTTTTATTTATTTTGTTTCTTAGGGTAACTAGTTGATAAATGACACGTTACAAAGAGTACTAAATAGAATATTGTTTTTATTTGAAATTCGTAGTACCAGAAAATGCTTATGAAAACATTTTGTTGAAAGTTGTGCTGATAATGCATGTTTAACGAATTGAGTCGGGAACCGTTTGTGCTGTTTCGTAAGTGAAAAGTAGAACTACGGAAAATGTATAAGCCCTGGATTCGATAATTGTTCTTGTTGATGTTTATACGTACACGCGTCGTTTTTAATTTTGAATTTATTATGCTACAGTTTATGTAGAAAATTGCTTAGTTGCCAGAAAATATTTTTAAGAAGTTGAGGTAATAAATTTAACAGATGATAATTTATAAAAATAATAATTAAAGAGAATATGCATATATAAAAATTGTACAATTATAGAGAAAATAATACACTTCTACCTATTCAATTTGACCCTATAGTCGACGCAATCACGTACACCTTACAATTCACCCTTATTAGTGGAAGTCAGATTTTCCCAAATCAAGTTGCATATTCAATTATTAGCAATAAGCGGTATTTTAATAATTACCTTATATACCTTCTGTCCGTGCATAGGTAAATACTCCAGTGACCATCAACAAGTAAGTTTCAATTATTAACGATACAGTATCTAACGTTTGTTTTTTCTTCAAGAAATAGTTAATACTATTCAAAACCGACGTTCATCTGTTAAAATTAATACCTTAAATAAAATAAGACCCTTACAATGAAATCTTTAAATATGGAAACGGTAAGAAATTTGAATAAGAATTTTAACTTAAAAATATATTCGTTATTTAACTCAATATTGATGTAACTAGTACGATAATTTCTACCATATTCGATGTTTACAAACATCTTGTAATATACGCATTACAAATTCAATTACCCCCAATTACCTTGTAATCATTAATCATACCTGTTTATTAGAACACGAAATTGATGAAGAAGCCCTACTACAACTTGATGAAAATGTGATAAAGGAAATTATTCCGGTCATAGGAAAGAGAGTGAAATTTTTAGCAAAATTGCGACACTATCAAAATATAAGTGGAGCAGGTTTACTCCTCGCAGATAATATGTCTACTGACACACTTAGTCCAGTCACAGAAGCTTCAGCAAGTTCCAGTAGTAGCACCAATTTGGAACAACGTCAGCACACCCTCCACGAGGAATACAACAAATCAAAGCGCTCATACCCATTCTTGGGAGAAGAAAACATGAAACGGGCATTTAGACAGTCTTATCAAATTGATTTACAACATTTAATGTACATGTAATTAGGAAGTACTTATTCGTATATATGTGTTTATTATATAACTTTGTAGTTTCAGATTAATATTGTCCTTGTGTTACTATTACATATCTGATGTATTGTCTTTTGCATATCAGTGCTGAATATATTAGTTAGGATGGAATATTGCCTTTTATTTCTTTCTTTCACACTTAAATTTGTGTTTTTAAGTAAAAATATCTCAGGAGTAAATTCTACATGTCAACGTGAAATACTAAATATTTTGTTGCAAAGTTTGAATTTATAAATACTATTTTATTACAAACTTGAATTCTTTTGAACTTGAATTTGTTCAAAAGAATTCAATTTTGTAACAAAATAGTATTTACGTTCATATTCATTAAGATTTTTTAACAAATGAAGGTACTCAAAACAACAAAGAGATTTGTTAAATTGAATAAGAAAAATGGTTGAGCTAACACTTTTATATTCTACACGCAACAAGTTTTTGTGTTGACGCAACACTATAATTTTGTTGACCTAACGAAATTACGGGAACAGAATGAACAAGGGATAAGTTTAATTCAATCAAATGAATATGTTACACTAACCACTAAAATTGGTTAAACTGAGATTAAGCGGACTGTTGGATTAACGCCTCTGTTACGTTTGATTTAACAAATATATTTTGAAGCAACGTTAAATGTTGATTGAACCAAAAATATTGGTCGACTGTATTTAACCTAAATTTTTTGGTTGGTTCTCCATATTATTGGATCAATGCATTTTTTTCTCTCAGTGTAGAGATTTATACTAAAATGTAACATTCCAAGTAAGAAAACAATGTATTTTACCTAGATTATTAAAAATGACACATACGAATGTAATAAAACTGGCAACAATTAACCAACGATAATCATAGTACTACAAATAATAGATCCCATATATTTATATTTTTAATCATCGCAAAGCAAGTCAGCATATTTTTACATACTAATTGTTTTTGTCTGGAAATAGATTTGCTGATAATATCTGTCTATCTAAGGTGAAGATTTGATTAATACTAATTACTTGCTTCTAAATATACGACAAGAACAAGAAGCATCATTGTAGGCGCTTCCAACTTAACGAGACAACCAGTTTATCTCAGTTCTGCTTTAATCTTCCAACTATTCTGTATGTACATTCATAGAAACGTAAATACAGCTGTACAAAATTATTCTCTTAAAACAAATAGCGACGACAATCCAATTAAAAAATATAGAAAATAGATAGAATTATCACTACATGTCTTCAGAGTGCACTTCTATTGAGAGGAGTAATTTAGATCTATATAACGAGTTTAGGTTTTGTTGTCAAAATATAAGTTAATTAAGCTTGTAGTAAAAAGACTACACGAAATGCTTCAAATGCCGCAAATTCTTTATACTTTAAAAATAAAAAAATAATCGTTGTCTTGAGGACATTAAATGTGTGTTGGTTAATTAAGAGGCATGCCATTTACAATAATAGCTTATATCTAAAGCTTTAATTGAGTTATTCCAATCCTTCGTATATTTATAATGTAAATATCATCAATTTTATCATTTAAGGCGTCTGGATGTAAGACTTGGTAAATATCTCAGAGTAAATCTTCTTGCACTTATCGTATTTGGTGATTAAATATTTGAAAGGATTCTACGTTCCGAAAAAAAAAATTCAATTATTCCTGTTGGACAAATATCCAGAATTCATTAAATCTCATTACAGCATGTTTCATTTTCAAAGTGCGGTCAGATGACAAGGATATAAGTTTTTTACAAAAATATTTATTCAGTACCATTTTTAGTTACATCCGGTGTACCGCAAGGTAGTAATTTAGGACCTTTGTTATTTACAATATTTGTGAATGATTTGCCTGAGATTTTTCAAATTTCTGAATGCCTGTTGTATGCAGACGATTGCAAGATTTATAGCAATATTTAAAATTGCCCAAGATCAAGTTGTGATGATTGTGACAGATAGTGCAGCAACGATGTTAAGTGTTGGGCGATCCTTAAAACATATATTCCCTAACTTAATTCATATAACCTGCGTGCCGCATGCTTTGCATTTAGTTGGTGAAGTTGTTCGACAACATTACGGAAACGTTGATCGGATGATTGGAAGTACTAAAGCAGTGTTTCGTAAATCTCCTAAACGTTTAAAAGAATTTCGTAAATTTTGTCCAGGTATTCCAGAACCTCCTGAACCAATTTTAACGCGATGGGGTACTTGGCTAACAGCAGCTTCTTACTATTTGATCCATTTTCAACAAATTCAATCAGTTATAATGCGATTTAATCGGAATGAATCCAAAGCAATTAGAGAAAGTCAAAGAGAATTTCAAATTCCTCAACTTTTAGAAGATTTAACAACAATATGTACCAATTATACAGTATTAATAGATACCATAAGAAAACTACAATGTACTGAATTGTCATTGCAGGAATCATTAGACATAGTGGAGAGTGTAAAAAATAAATTACACACATTAAATGATACGCCAGGATTATGCGCTAGTCAAAAGTTGGCAGATGTTTTAAGGAAAAATCCAGATTTTAATACTTTAGAGGCCGTTTATAATAAGTGTAAGAATAGTGAACTTTTAAGTGATTTTGAAAAACAGTTTCTACATGCAAATGTAACTTCCTTAGATGTGGAGAGATCGTTTTCTATGTATAAGAATATTTTTTCTTGTCGACGCACAGGGTTTAAAGAAGTAACTGTGGAAACATATGCAATGATGCAAGTTTACAGTAGTTCACATCGTGATGCCTCTAATTTGTTGAATAATTAGCAAGTAAGTTTATTTATGAATTTTTCGTATTCTTATATTAACCCGTAATACCGACGCCTATGCGAGTCCGCAAGTTTTGGTTACTCTAGTTATCACTTATCAACTTACATTTAGCGAATTCACAGTTTAGAGAATGCATCGATATTTTTTAAAATATTTCGTACTAACTGTATAGAAGCTAAGTTGTGGGATATCGTTAAGTGTTTTGTGTTGATATATCGTTATTGCAAAGGTAAAATTGTTATTCTATCTCTCTCTTAATAATTAATTATTTGGAATTTGAAAAAAATTGAAATATTTGTTTTTTGTAGAAAATGCCCGGGAAAGATTTAACAAATGAACAAAAAGCCGCTATACAAGCTCCTCTACAATCAAACAAATATTCACAACGAGAAATTGCAAAATTACAGAAAGTATCTCCTTCTTCTGTATCGCGTTTAGCTAGAAACTTAAACGAAGGAACTAGCACATCGACACAAAGACGGGCAAAGTGCGGTCGAAAAAGAAAAATTTCGAAGAGATCTGACCGTGAAATTGTTCATCAGGCTTTGAGCAATAGATTTGCTACAATTAAAATGATTCAAAAAAATTTACAAGAGGGAGGAATAGAGATTTCGAGCAGAACTATCAGGCGCCGATTGCGCGAAAATCGCCTAATGGGCCGAAGACCTGCAAAAAAGCCGCGTTTAACAGAAAAAATGAAATCTGCTCATTTCAACTTTGCAGGAGAATATCGACATTTCACAGACGAGAATTGGGAAAAGGTGAATAACTTAACAAGATGATTTTTACTGAATTAATGTATGTATTATTTAATAAGTTTTTTTAGTGACGAGTGCTCGCTCTGCGTGTTAATGCAGCGAGCACAATTTGTTCGTAGACGACCTGGCGAACATCTCACAGAGTTCACGGTTCTTCGAACTGTAAAACACCCTCCGCAGGTAATGATTTGGGAAGTGATTAGCGGAGACGGACCCGGCCCTTTGTATTTTGTAGAAGGTACAATGCGTCAAGAGTAGTACATAAATGTGTTAAAAAACACGTTATTACCGTATTTTAAGCCAGGACGTCGCATACCGACAGGGCGTATATTTATGCAAGGTAATGCTCCTTGCCATGTGGCAAAAAAGGTTAAGAAATTCTTTGAAGACAATCACATACCTCTTTTACGTTGGCCTGGAAATTCACCGGACCCCAATCCCATCGAGAACGTATGGAATCAAGTAAAAAGTAAGGTGTATGAAAGAGAAAACCCTACAAAGGAAATATTAATGAAAAATATGGGGGATGTATAGGAGAACGATGAAGATATAAAAGAGACAATCATATCTTGCATTGAAAGTATGCCCCGAAGAATTAAGGGTGTTATTAAAAATCATGGGTTATGGACTAAATATTAATTACTTATTTAATATTTACATATGTTACATATTTTTACAATATATTTTAGAAATAAAGAATATAATACATGTATAGTTTATATTTTATTATGAAGAAACTACAAAATATTGAGTGTTTCAAGTTATTTGGCCAGGGACTATAGATAGAATTGAATTCTCTTTCGCCAATTTACAGTATCGCCAAACACTACAATTTTCATTCTCAACCTATTGAAATTTTTGGTATCTCTAAATCTTCATTTTTAAAGTCTGCCAAATATATCGAACTTTATAGCTAAAGCTATACACATATGGATGTTGGTTTGTGCTTTGGTCTTCGTTGAATCCCCGAACATTAAACCTTGGGAGTGATTATGTATGTGTCCATATGCACACGTTATTATGTGTAATGTATACTAGTGAATAATTACTATTGCCTATTTGCTTTGTCTCCACAATGTATTTTTGATTTCATGTTTGTATGATGCATATTAATTAGGTTTATACCTGCATGTATCAATTTTAAATAAATAAATAAATAAACTTCTCTTTCGCAAATACATTAAATTCCGGATTATTAGGTAATTCTTCTGAAGGTGGATTCATAACGCAGTCATATTTGTCCGTTTCCAGAGAAAGAGAATATTTTCTTAATACTGATAAATGTTCTGAGATCAAGGAAAGAACAGCCAGTGCTATTGTTGTGCATGGATGCCACTTTCTTCTATTGTTTTTCCAAAGATTGATCTTTTTATAGAAAGCTGATGGTTTGTCTGTCGATGTTAAGATGTTTTCATTTGCTCCCTGCATGCACGCAAATAAACCTTTACTTGTATCAAAGCTGTCTCCCTTAAATCAAGACAGTTACGGTTTCAATTACATTGGGGAACAGCAACTTCGTTGCCTTAAATCAGCCACTTGTTTTCAACTAACTTTTGGTCTCTGGATCCAAAAATAACCGCAGTTTTTGTCAATCACGTCAACTTTTTAAGCTACAGGGTACCCTCAAAAGTCCTACAAATTGTGCATATAAAGGAAAATAAAGTAAAAACTTACCAAATATACTGTTTATAAAGAATAATTTTATTCATACAAAGGCTATAATAGTTACTGCAAGTTAAATTGTGTTCATACAAATAATTGTTTTTTTATCGAACGGTAATTATATATTAAGGCAAAAATTTTCGCTTATAGCTTTTTCTGGAATGTTTAATCTGTGGACATTCTCGCTTGATGCTCCAACAATAGTCAGCCATCATATGTACAGCCCATCTACCTTGATACCGTGCCTCCATGACCTTCAAATCCTGGCGAAATCGCTCACCCTACTCAGAAAATATTTATTTAATCTAAATAAAATTTCAAGAAGATTATTTTCTTATATTATACATTTTTATAGTCTTGAAATAAATATATTATCTTGAATACAGACTGATTTTTTCAAGAAAATCTATTTTCTTGATACAAGAAACCGTTTCTCTACGCGTGGACAGTTGAATAGCCCGATTTAGTACACCATACATCGTTTTTAAGATCTTGCACAAATTGTATATTTTCTTGTTCGTAAAAAGAAGTATCTAATTTCCGTATTTAAAAGTAAGGCTTCGTATTTTCCTTCCATCGCTAAACACGGTTCTTTAAAAATTCGAGATTTCAACGGCCTGTTCTGCAGATAAGGTTTTTGCCCCTTTATGTAAGAAGCAATGGTTTGAATAATTTTCATTGCGTCGTTGCTTTCCGAATGTTACAAATCACTTGGCAGAGCCTACCAATGATGGAGTTCAAAGTATTAATTTCGTTAAAAATTACTTCTTGTGTCGTTCTTTCTGATAACTCTCTTCAACATAAAAGTTCGTTGACTATTCTATTTTCTTTAACGAATCTAATGAATCCAGGTAAAATTGCTTTTCCACTGATATCGACGGATTCAGCAAATTAAAGAGCAGAACACGTTTTGTGAGGTTTATTTGTAATTCTGTTCCGAATGTCACATGCCATATCAAACATTCTTCTTTGGATGGTATTATTTGAGAGTGATATTTTGATGCTGGTAAAATTAATGACTCGGTTATAGTATATGGTTTCTGTTTCACAGCTACTAATTTTGCTATTTCGTAAGATGCCATTTGAGCTTTGATTGGTAATTTCACAATGTTGGTAGTAGTGGGAACGAGCTAGTAGTAGCAGAGTAGGGAGCGAGAATGTAAAAGTTTTCCCGGAACACTTTTGTAATGCTTGTGGAACGCTAGTGTTCCGCGGAACACCGGTTGGGAACCATTGATGTAGTAATTAGCACGCCTGTTCGGCAAACGGGAGGCTTGAGGTTCGATTCCTTACCGGGGGAAATTTTTCTAATCACGTCAGAAATGCCAAGGAAATCATGGATGTTCACATTTCACCGACGGAAGCCAATATATTAACTATTTATGTATATTTATGTCTTTGAATTCGGAACTTCCACACTTATATCTACTGCACCCCGTTTATCCAATGTTACCACCTATTTCACTTGCCTACAATTCCGAAATTCCTTTCAATTCCAATTGTGTCCTTTTAAAATAATTTCCTAATTGTTGCAAATGCCCAAGTATCATCCCTATGTTTGGGAATTTTACTTATGAAACGTATTTCATTATTTTGGCTGGCGAGAACTTTTTTCACATTGAAATAGTCACGATAAAGTAGTCAAATCGAAATCATCTTACAAAGCAAACGTTAATTTCCGAAATACAAAAACGAAGTGTACTGTGAAATAAACGAAATCCGCGATACAAGCTACAAGGAAAAGCTACTGACACGTAAATTTATACTTCTAGCTTACCAGAAATATTTGAAATTTTAAAATGCTCCTAAGAGTAAAGTACCTTTATTTCTGAAATATCGATTGAAATTGTACATAAAAGTTAGTTATAATCTCATTTTGTGTATAAATATTAATTTTGAAACAGATTGCTATTTTTTATTTATTTATTTATTTATTTTTTGGCATATAACCAGCGCACGAGTAGCTTCTAACTTCGTTTCGTCAGAAAAGATCATTGTCTATTTTAACAGGTGTGACATAATATAGACGAACCCCATAGCACGTGTAGTCGCCATATGGTTTTGAAGAAACTGTATTTTATTTGATTTTTCGCATCAAAAAAGTAGGCGTTTTACAATATTTTCATTAAATGGAACACCTATACATTATTTATCGATTATTACGGGATGTTGAAATTTAATTTGAAAGCTGCTGATACCCCCAGTTATATTCCAGAAAAATACAATACAATATTTTTTAGTGCTTTACTATTCTCAAACGTAATTCTATCTCTATCCTAATAAAAGTTTTAATAATTTAGTGCACAGAGAAAAAATTTGGGACAGCAATCCTTGTATTTTTAAATAAGAACAATTTATACTAAGAATTACAACACGTTTATTTAATCTAACAAAAGATGTAATTGGCCTAACAAAAATTATAGTTGGATTTCAGATAAAGAGTTGCTGTCACACAGTTTACAGTAAAATATGTGACAGCAACACTTTATCTTAAATCCAAATATAATTTTGTAAGTGCATCTACATACTTTGTTAGATTAAATAAACGTGTTGCTGTCCTTAGTATAAATTGTTCTTATTTTTAAAATACAAGGGTTGCCGTTCCAACACTTTTCGGTGTGGTACGCGGTTAATCTGTAGTATACATGATCGGTACGAAAAAAAAGAAAGTTTGAGAACCACTGATGTAAAATGTTCTTAGAATTCTGGTACTGACTACATCCTTTAAATGTCCCAGTTTGTATGTTGATCTTGAAATAAGTGAGTTTAGCTCATGAGTATGAATATATCACTTTAGGTCTAATGAGAGATAAGGCCTAGAATTCAAGTTGATGCAACTCACTCATTGGAGCTGATCCCGATAAGAAGGTTCAGTTGCGGTGAAAGATGTGACAATTAAAGACAATAAAAAGTGCCATTCAACTTCTTTTTCTAGAAGTATGCAGTGGGTATATCGAGAATTGATGCTGATAGTGTTTGAACTGTAAAAGCTCCGAAAACAAAGCTACGTATAGGGAAAAGAAATAGAGAATTAAATAAAATATAACCCAAGGAAATGGAGTGCTGGATTACCTAAGAACTTCCAGTTAGAAGTTACATAAAAGCAAGTTGAAATCGAGCACGAATGTCCTATATAAAGGAAATTGTAGCAAATAAACAAGAAGTTCCATAGTTAAAACTCGACACCTGGGTCTGTTCATTTCAAAGTAACGATCTACAACTTCCGCTCGAGTCTGTAAAAAGGCGTTATATTTAGAGTGTACGAACAATTGTTGTGTGAAAATGGACCCATAAATCTCTATGCTTTCGTTAAATAAACCGCCGTCATTCGCTTATATTACTGTAGGTACAGTTTCGTTCACGTCTTATTTTACATAATTTAGTTCGGTTTATTAAACACAGAGTCAGCTCGTACCGTATAGATGCATGTAGCGATCTGTGTTTTAATAGTTTTTTGTTGTTTTTCTGACTGGATTGTTTCCTCTTCCAATAAATGACAAATGAACGGTTACATGACGCTTGTTGCTATTAATATTGATGTGTGTTTAATGTTTCGCTACGTTGCCGTATTTCATATTTTCAATTACATCCGCTATGCTTGTGTAAATACATACATGTCCTGTAGTTTCTTAAGCTGACGTTAGAGAATTATAAATATAAACCATTAAGCATTATTTTTCCTTAACATTTCTAAACCGTGTATTTCCAAGTAAACCTGTACAATATCTGTTACTCTTGAATCAACATTACAAACTCAAATTAACTTATAAAAGTTACAACTTAATGTGTATAGCAGGAAGTTATATTGAATGTACAAGGTGTCAACGGTTTGGTAAAATTCATTTATTCTCCAAACAAAAATAAATTTAAAATTCGACGCATATGAGGGCAGAGTGACTACGATGAAAGCCCTATCTTTAAGGTGAAAAATATATTTTAGATTTCAACGCAATTCTATACACTTAATCCAGCGGTTTTCCAATTTTTTTAAACCATCTTTTGGAAACTCGTTAAAATATGGATTCATCTTGGCTATTTCGTTTACGTTTGTCCCGAATCTCTGAGTCAGTTTTTCAAGATTGGAAACAAAAGGAAATCACACGGAGCTAATACTCGTGAATATGATGGACAGAGCAACAATTCGTAACCTAAATCGATCGATTTAGCGGGTTATCTTGATGGAACAGTACTTTTTCTTGTATAAACGTAGTTTTGTCTTTCGTTCGGTATTGAAATTTGTCGCTAAATTAGCGTAATATTTGTCATGTTATTGAACTTCTCTTCTATAAATAGTCAATCAAGATCAACCAAACGGTTGGCTTGAGATGTTTGTGGCATTAGCTATCTCGCGCATTTTCACTCGGCAGTCACTCTTTACAATATCATTGACTTTTTCAATCATTTCTGGAGTAGTTACTTTTGTTGAAGAACCCGAACATTCAGCATCATCCGTGCTTTCGAAGGCGGTAATCCAGTTATAAATCATTTCATGCGAAGGAGCAGATTCACTATAATGCTTCTGTAAATTTTCTTCGGTTTCTTTAACGTTTTCCCGCGTGGAAAGGAATGTTTGATCAATAGGCCGGACACGACGCGCGACGTACGCATGCAGATAAATCGGCAGGGATTACCTCACCAAATGAAATTATTGATTTATTGCAACAGTTTCTCATCAACCCTTCGCAGCGTTAGTCACATTATAGAGATAAATATATGTACGTATGTCTGACATACGCAAGGAAAATAAACGACTGTTGGCTGATAAAGTCACTAAATTATGAGTAGCAGATCCTGTTAAACCAAAATTTGCAGCCTTATTAGCTAGCAAAACACTAAAAAAGTGTACTGGCGAAGCAATTACAGGCGTAGTGCTCGATACGCTACAACAATTCCAAGTGTCAACCAACTGTTGATGTTTACGAGCGATGGAGTAGCGACAATGTATAGTGTAGGCCGTTCTCTTAAAGAAAAATGTGAGGGACTTTTACATGTTACGTGTAGAGTTCATGCTTTACATCTTGTGGCACAAACTATTCGAGAATGTTACCCGGAGCTGGATGCATTAATAGCAAATACAGAAAAAGTGTTTCTCAAATCTCCCAAACGGATTCGAGCATTTCACAGGTTTCGTCCCGGTATCCGCGAACTACTACAGCCGATTCTTACGCGTTGGGAGCATGGTTGCAAGCGGCTTTGTATTAGCCTGAGCATTTCCAAGAAGTAAAATCTGTGATTTTACAATCCAACCCTGACGAAGCTACAGTTATTAAGGAGAGCCAGAAAGGATTCCTAGATACTTCTGTTGAAACAGATTTAAAATGTATTAGCAACAATTATAAACGATTACTAGACGCAATAGAAAAATTGCAAAATAAATCGTGGACGAAGTCAAACATTGCTACATGGTATAAACGACGCAAAACGGTCGCGTTATAGCAACGTTCGACAGTGCTTTAAAAAATTAAGACAAATGTGCGGTGGTGCATCTGCAGATTCATTAATTAAGTCTAAGGATTATTTTAATTATGCCTGTGTTATTTTCGTAGTCGTTGAACGGTCTTTCTCGAAATATAAGAGCATTTTTTCATCACAGCAAACAATCTTCAACGACACAAATGTGGAAAGTGATCTGATGGTGCAAGTTTTACAACAATCCTATGCACACTGTTAAGAAGTTACGTTTATTTATTATATTATTGTTTACAGTATTTGTTACAGTATTAAGTACAAGAGATTTTTTAAAAAACTGCTTTGTTTGAAAATGCCGTTTTCAAACAAAAAAAACTAATAATTGCAATAAAAGCACTTCAACGTGTGCATATACTCCTTTTATTTATCAAACATTTTTATTACGTCAGCTTTTATTTTTTACGCTGAGGCCGTCAATAACACCATATTCTTGGTTTCCTTTCTTTTAGAGAAATGTATGTGCGAGGATCTGCTGGAGAGGATGTGAATCTTAATTGCTTTAAAATAATATCAAGCTTTCTTTAGGAAACACACCTTTTCGTTTTTCCCTTTTCTTAGGTCTTCCAACATCACCTTCGTTTTTAAAGATAAATCTTAATCGTGGTCGCCTTCGTCAAGAATGATTTCATGCAGCATGTATTCAAAGCAAGTTGGCTTTCCAATATTTGTTCTTCAACATTTTCGTTCAAATATGAATTTGCAGAAGACGGATGGAACTTAATTTGACAACAGGTGCAAAAGTTTCTGTGAAGTCAATATTCGGGCGTTGAGCGAATCCACGAGCAACTAGCTGTGCTTTCTTTAGCTCCAGAAAACCATCAGAATTCAGCTTGCTTTTGAGTACGAATTTGTATCCAATTTTATTATTGCCTTTTTCATCGACTAGTATCCATGTTTCATTTTTGATTTGTTACTTAATATCATTTTTCGTGCAATTCTTCAGGATTTTCGACACTTAGCACATCTTCTTCGTTGCAGAAATATGACATGTCTTGCGTCCAGCTTAGTGGCATTCTTCTCCGCTGTGGTCTTGTTGCTTCACCTTCGTGTTCTTCCATGGTATTTCTATGTCGATTCTGCTGACTGGAACTTCAATTTCATCATTTGCATAATTTTTGTCTTCTAGAACAGTCCCAACACCCTTCTTACTTGATGTCCACTCATGGTCAAATTTGTTTAATACTTTTATATCACGACTGACTATAACTTTTTGATAATATCGGAATATCTCATAAAAAAACCGTCTTCCGCTCTTGGCGCGAGCTTATCTTTATTAGAATTCTTATTATGGACAAATGCTCTAATCCAAAATGTATGTAAATAACTAACAGCCGGTGCTTTGTTCAACCACCTTTTAAAAGGGTTCGCAGATAGAAGCACTCATTTTTAAGCAGTGTACATAACCATGTAACTTTTGTAGCCTTTTGTTTATGTTTTAACTTTCGTTAATTGCGGTTAGTAACCATCTGGGCCCATAACTTCTGGCAGTTTATTTTGTGTTTTGAATTTAATAAACTAGTAGTAACGTTATAACTCGTAAATAAACTAAAAACGTACATAAGGAATACATATTTCACTTCAAGTTTTAGAGAAAGTTAGACAGCAGTTTTACTGTATATTAGGTTATTGCCAACAAGTAAATGGAGAACATTTCGACCATTTAATACGTTAAACAATAACATTAGTTTAACTAAAATACTTCAATAATTTCATAGTTTTAATGCCTGCAATTAAGTGATCAATCAGTTAGATCATAAGTACTATAGGTCCTTGAAACCGGCTCATCAAGGAGACACCTTCCTTGTACTGTCCTTACATGAATCAACTTCTACATTTCAAATTTCGTTTAGAATGACTATCTTTTGCTATATAAAATTCTCAGGGCAAGTTGGATTTGAAGCTCTTCAAATGATTATTTACTCAATAATGACGCATAATTTGAATGAATGATCCTGTTTAACACTTGGTCGTAATAAGCCATAGAATCTAAGCCACTATAATTTGGAATTAAAAATATCAAGTCTACCATTCATCTATACGAACAATAAAATAATATCGCTTTCATGATTTATCTGAGGTTTGTATACACAAAAGTGTATGCGACTTTATCTACTGCACCTTTTTTGCGAACTCAATCTTATTTGCGGTTTTTGATAGTCCCGATTGCTAATTTCTTTATCATGACGGTTCGTAGTCGAGAGTAAAACGTTTTTAATTTTTTAAGCGACGCAATCGACCACAATATAATATCATTTCCCAAGTAAAAGCAAGGACTAAGTATTACCTTACAGATTGATTTGTGAGACTGCTACCACATATATAGGTACTAGCCAAGTTGGTAAATTTTCTGCGAAGGAGTGATGTTCTTCGCTGGTAAAAAGGAGAGCGAAATAATAAGATTCAATTGGTTTCAAACCAATTTCAAGAAATTTGCAGCAAGATACAGATGGTAATTTTTTAGAAGACAAGCGGACAAGGTACCTGCAATTGATACTATATTAACTTGTTTATCATTTTAAGTTTAAATTAGAAATTAATGTACCTTTACCTGTGATTTTTCTAAAACCCATTGCTTTTCTGTTACTTGCACAGCCTGCATAACGTTTAACATTCTTTTATCAGCAAGATACAACTCCCCAGTGGCGCAATTGGTTAGCGCACGGTACTTATAAGTCAGTAACTGTGAGCAATGCCGGGGTTGTGAGTTCGAGCCTCACCTGGGGAACACATTTTTTTACATCTCGTCTGTATCAATGTCTTTAAAAAATATTTTGTTCCTCATTTTTAACTGTGTTTATGAAATATACATTAATAATATCGATCTTTAAAATGAGCAATTGACCGAACTATAATCAGATGCTGATTTATTATGTATCTTGCCCATTGAGATGTGTATTTTTATTGCTTGTACATATTATATGGTCTTATTTTAATTGTCCTATTGGTACGTAACTTTAATGAATTTATGGATTTTCCCTGTTAATTGTAAAACAAATTTTGTGGCTTGATAAGAGCAAAAGTTATTATCGAAACGTCGTATTTATTTATTTAATTATGGAAAAAAATAACAGTGTAACATGGACCGGGTGGTCAAATAAGAATGGCAGCCGGCTATATCTTAGAAACTAGTAATCATAAAGCTTTCGGGTAAAATCTTTTTTAATAAACGTGGCCAAAAGAAAACAATGGAAATGATTTTAAAGTTGGTAAGATGACCAGAAGATGGCGCAACGGTCACAACTAAGTATAAAATTAAAGTTTTCATCGTGTTTTGTCTAATTAAGAGTTATTGAAAATATGTGCATTTTATTCCCAATCCAATTCCCTTTCTTTTGCATTGAACACATTTTGTCACATCTTCTAAAGTAAAGTGGTGGGGAGACGTCAATTGCTTTTTCAAATAAGTGTGCGTTACTCCAGTTAGGCTTAACCGATTTTAACCATATTGGCCTCGCTTAAAAGAGATTTATTTGATCTATCAAATGCATTTTTGGCCTACTTCTTATGAATTGTACCCTCGCAAAAATTTTAAATATAACGATATGTTTTCTTTTCAGGCGGAAAAGTAGAGAATTAAAAACTCAAGATGTCGGTGAAAACCGCATCTCGATATCTTTGCCCTAACCGGAGATATTAATGAAAAAATGTAAATATTTGTTGCACCTGCCTTATCAATAAACTCGATCTCATTCTTCTAACGATTTCAACTTGAAATAAACAATAAAAATTTGATTAGCCTACTATGCGAATTTGGAAAAATAAAGTGTTAATTAAATATTATTATTTAATTAACACTGTGATGCCCCTTTGTAGAATATAACATAAATGAATTATCAGTAGCTTCCTAGATATTCGATCATTCCATCATTTTCTATGCATGATTCTATTCTCTGTCAAGTGGACAAAACAACTGTCTCGACTTCTGCCTGCGAAATGCTTCGAATTGCATTTCTTATTTGAAGAATTATGTCTTCTCTTGTAATGGGTCTGGTAGCAAAAACGAGGTTCTTGATTCTTCTCCACAAACAAAAATCTAAGCAAGTTAAGTCCCGAGATCTAGCTGGCCATGGAAATACAATTTTTTGTCTTATCCACCTGCTAGTTTAAGCATTATCTAAAAAGTCTCGAACATTTACCGCAAAATGCGCCGGGCACCCGTCATGCTGAAAAAAACATCTGACAGCGAATTGCCAGCGGTACATCTTCTAAAAGAAATGGCAATACGTTTCTATCGTATCCAGTAAGGGCTTCATTAAATATAAAAGATCCAATAATTTGTCTGCTTAGAATTCAGTGACCTCCGCACTAGACTTCCTGCATCCAGTGTGGATTCGTTTATGACCAGTAATACATGTTATGGAGATTTACACATCCATCATCATTAAAAGTGGCCTCGTCTGTCCACAAAATCCGCGATAGTATTTTTCGATCCTATGGTCAAGAAACTGCACTGCATATATCCTGGCGGCGACAGTTGAATTTCTCATGCATTCAAAATGAACCCCTGTCACGTCAAATGCTTCGTTTGTAAGATGCATATTTTGATCCTTAAAAAGGCGAAAATTAAAGGCATTAACAAAATGGTCTAAAGGAAGACATGAGCCTTTTCGACGTTGTCACATAACGCGTATTTTTTTTTTCTTATTCTGCATCTTTTATTATTCAAGTCTTCTCGTTTTTCAGAATTCCCTTACTAGGTTGGTGAAATTGTTATTGTTTATTTCAAGTTGAAATCGCTAAAACAATGAGATTCAGTTTATTTATAAGGCGCTAAAATAAATAATTATCTTTGAAATAGGATATATTTGTTTGTTTTTACTAATATGGTTATATTTAGAAATTTAAATAAAATAGCAGACAGTCCAGGTGCAACAAATATTTATTTTTTCGTTAATATCTCCGGTTAGAGAAAAGATATCGAGATGCGGTTTTCACCGACATCTTGAGTTTTTAATTCCCTACTTTTCCGCGTGAAAAAATACATATCGTTCTATTTAAAATTTTTGGGAAAAGTCGCTTTATTTGTTATAAAGTGACCTAACGCCCTCTACTGGTAAGGGTACAATTCATAAAAAGTAGGGCAAAACTGCGTTTGTTAGATCAAATAAAGCTCTTTTAAATGAAGCTAAGATTGTTAAAATCGGTTAAGCCTAACAGGAGTAACAGTATTGATTTCTGCGGCGATTTCTGGAGCTGTTTTTTTTCTATTTCGCCTGCTGGACACCACGATTGCAATATCTTGAGCTAATGTTGTCGCCTTTGGTCTACCACTTCGTACTTTATTTAGAAAACTGCCACTTTCACTGTATTTTTTAATGTTATAATCAACAGTAGATAGATTTAAATGTAATTCTTTAGCAATTTGACAGTTGCTTATGCCTAAGTTATGTTGTGCTACTAGCAGAGCACGCATTTGAACACTAATTTATTTCCTTTTCGGCATGTTCTAAAATTTTAAACGAAATTATAAACACTATTCGTTAAGAGATGTTGTCGCTATTAACATGGAACGATAATCGTAATTTAAAAATATTACTTAAGAAAGTAATGGCTTTATTATAGCTTCATGATTCATAGTAAAATTACTAACTGTTACATTTAATAATCTCACTAATTATTAGCATACTATTCAATAATGCTGGAATGTATTTCCTAAATACACTTTTTGTATTCAAAAATCTAAAATCCGAGGGTGTTCAAATACTTATGAGCGGTAGTGTAGGTGTAATAACAGGTGCTTCAAACGACCAAATTCAAGACCACTATGTACGAAAGTCGCATACAAAGTAATAGTAGTGTTAACCTTCTTAAATTCACGAGAGACACGAAATATAAAACCCAGCAATCTAAATGCTTTTCAAAAAATGAAAGTATGATGCCGAAAGCGAAGTTGCTGTCTAAATACATACCGAAATCCACTTTTTGTGAAATAATACCATTAAGCATGTATGAAAAATTCAGACTGGTTACATTTGGTGTAAAAGTGATTGCGTGACATTTCTCCACGCTTATTGTCAACCTGTTTGTTGCACAGTAATTTTAAAATTTATCTTAAAGTAGTAGGAAAGTAATCTTGAAGTGTAACTATAAAGGCGCGTGCAATTTAGCATCATCAGCGTATAACAAACAATGACAAAATTCAGAGATCTCGGCAAGATCGTTCACAAAAATACGCGATCCCAAATAGCTACCCTGAGGAACCCCGAATGTGACCTCAAACGTTTTGGATGTAAAGTTAGACTGAGTTCTAAAGCTGATATACGATTCAATCTACCTTAGTAGTGAGTCGTGTACACCGAAGTTCCCAAGCTTAACAATCAATGACTTATGATGAACTTCATCAAATGCCTTGGAAAACTCGGTATACACAGTATTCACCTGTCCTCTGTTGTCCATCGACGAGGACAGAAATAAAACAAATTCAACTAAATTGTAGTAGTGTTAATATAATTTTTACATTGGAAAAATAACGAATCGTTAACCAACGGCTCAAAAATGTTACCGGAGTGAGATAAAATAGAGATTGGTCTATAATTTTTAACCTCTTTCATAGGCCCATCTTTAAATATCGGTATATTAGCGTGCTTCTAAATTGTAAGAAAGATACCGCTATTTAAAGATTTGTTAAAAATAAGAACAAGTGGTACATAAAGTGAAGTACAGCACATTTTAATAAAATAAGGCGGTATTCCGTCAGGTCCAGCTCCTTTATTGGCATCCAATTTATTTAGTTTCAATCGAACCTCATCTTCAGACACTGTAGCAACGTTAAAACAATTTTCAGAAAGTTCTATCAAGCGAGGTGTATTATTAGAATTGCAGAAGAAAAGTATTACATAAATAGGTCACATGTTTCGTGGATATTATTTGATGCATTGTTTTTATAAGACATTTAGAACGGAATTAATAAATTAGACTGGAACTGCTCAAAATTTTTTGGCCTTTGATTGACTGTATCAATTTGTTTAAAAAATATTTTGTTCTCCAAACTACATACTAGCTCCTTAAACATTACCGTTTTAGTTACGTACTTCGTTTAATTGTTGGAAATAAAAAAATTCTGGTTATTTCTGGAATTAGTTTCAGCAAACAATTTGTTAAAAATGTCCAGTAGATAACTACAATAAAGATAAGATAATTTTTTTTACTTATAATTTCACACAACTGTATTTGGTAATCTTTCATCAGCATTATTTGGATCCCCAGTGGCGCAATTGGTTAGCGCACGGTACTTATAAGACAGTAGCTGTGAGCAATGCCGGGGTTGTGAGTTCGAGCCTCACCTGGGGAACTGCTTTTTTTTATAAAGGAGTAGATTTCAATTTTTCAATGCATTTATGAAACATCTCTTCCTATACTATGCTCTAACTCCTTTTGTCTTAATTTCGACTGCTTTTTTAAACTTTGATGGCAATAAAAAAGTTGTGTGGGTTGTTTCCACACATAATTACACCAATTTTCCATTTTTTTTTTGAAAAATTAAAGATTCGCTAAATGAGATGTGATAAGAATGCTTTGTTGATTTAGAATAGATGTTAATAGATATTAATTTAAGGTACAAATTAAATATTAAAGTATTTGTATAAATCTAATTTGTAAAATTAATTGTAAAAATCTAAATGATGTAGTTTCTTTTCTCTTATATTTTATATATGTAGAAATTGTTTAAATTAAATATTGGTGATACTTACAATTTGAATTATATACAGTAGAATTTGTCTATAGATAAAAGATATTAGGTATACCACACTGGACCAACATATTAAAAACCAAAATATATGAAAATTAAATTAAAATAATTGTGAAAAGGGGACTATCACTACACGTTAAAATATTCTAGTTGTCAATTGTAAAATACATAAAAGTCTTTTATTAATACAATATTTAAAAGTAGAATTGTTATTAATAGTGCCCTCTACTAGTGGTGGTCCCTATGCAAAAGAGAACGTCTATGACAGAAACCTATTCCAATTATATCGGAACAGTGGGGGTGGACTCAAACTGTAATTGCATGTTTGAACAGTTATTTTGGTTGTTATATATCTCATAATCTCGAGACATTCGAGGTTGTTCAAGTAATAACCTTTATTGGCAACATGCAAAAATGCAAAGTTATTGTTTATTGTAAAATTGTGGTTGTTATTCACTAAGTTTGTGCAAAATGTGAAAATCCAGACGAATCTGGTCGTAAACATCTGACGCGTTCCTTGATCCGAGCTTCGAAACTACGATAAGTCTTGCCAACATGACAACTGTGGCAATCAATGCAGGTGAGTCTGTAGACGCCACGTTTTCTAATCTTTTCAATTTTGTCTTTGTTATTTAGAAGCGTATTGCGAAGGGAATGGATCGTCCTATAAGAAACGTTAAAATGGTTCTTTATTACTTCGGCTGCAGAATATGAAATTGGACCTATGTACGGAATGACCGGTTTAATAGATGACAAATTAAAAGAGACCTCGCACCCGACTATACTTTACCACCAAGATTATATGGTCTGCTAAAAATTCACTAATCAAACAACTTTTCAGATATACCTATTACACCGGTAGTTTCATATATGGTACTAATTCACCAGTGTACAAACTGTCGAGTTGGTTAAACACAAAATTGAAAGAGTTATATCAAAATTTCTTCAGCTACAGAATTAAGAATACTTTAGAGCTGGCGAAAGGCCTGAACAACATTCAAGTTAATTCTTCTGATCTCTTGATTTCATTGGACGTCTCCAACTTTTTTACGAACATACCTCAACATGAAGTTATACAACTTTTGACTAATAGACTTGTTTCTATCAATTATCTCTTAGAAATCAGAGATAATATAATAGAATTAACTAAAATATGCTTTGATCAAAACTTCTTTCAGTTTAATAATGAGTTATACATACAACCACAGGACCTAATGATGGGCACTACGATTTCTCCAATTCTAGCAGACATCTATATACACTATTTTGAATCAATGTATTTATTAGCCAATAACCCGTTTTCTCAATTCATTAAATACTATTCCAGGTATGTTTACGATATCTTCATAATTTGGTCAGGTAATAATTTGATGTTACAAGATTACCTGTTTTACATCAATAGCCTTAATAAATCATTGAAATTCACATCAATTTCCTTGACATTACCATTTCAAAATCATTAAATAATAATAAATTAGCCTTTGACATATAAAGAAAACCAACTCACAGTGGTATTACAATAAACGAATCCTCGAATCATCCATATAGTCATAAATTTTCTTGTTTTTACAGCTACTTACATACAGTCCCTGGCCAAATTACCTGAAACACTCAATATTTTGTAGTTTCTTTATAATAATATAATAATAAATTGTACTCCACCTGAGCTTGGTAATTTATTACTAAGTAAATAACGTAAAGTGTATCAAAAAATTAACACTTCTATACTTGCTGTATACAGAATAATGTTAAAACAGTATCTGGAAACATCTTATTGGCATATTTTCAAATACAAAGAAGTCTTCTACTTTATGGTCGATATAGTCCACATTACGTTCATGTCTTAATATTTACAACAATGTAGAGATATTGAAATCATAAGCATTTTTGAAACGTCCATAGTAGGCTGCGAATTTATTGAGAAAATCGATAAGTGCTGTGCAGTATAGTTTATTTCAAATTATAAGAATATAACTTTGAACGGCTTAAATCCTGTTATTGCACCACCTGCGGTAATAACTACCTGGATACGCAAACAAACTGCTGAGGACCGTACTGACAAAATTTAAGTGAATTGAATAGAAATGGAATTATGATTTGCGATATGCGTAACTACCTGTTTGTACATTTAAATCTCATTTAATACGTTAATTCTTTAATTACTTGTAACATCGAATTGCTTACTATGTAAATTTATACTGTTTATAAAATATATATACATAAACATATAATTATCTATAGTCTATAGTTAATTTATAGTCAATACGGCCCCTAGATTCAATATGCATTGCCAGGTTATTATCGTCACAGAAGGTGCAATAAAAGTATTAAAGGTCTTGTAAGTCTACAGTTATATTCTTATAATTTGAGATAAACTATACCTAATTATTGAAGTATAATAATAATGCCTCATCGATGTAAGATGTTTTTCAATAAAAATGTTTAAAAATAATCTTTATACGAGGGTCACGCTATATATTTTGAGATACAAGAAAACTACAAGACTTTTTACGAAAATGATTTTATTTACGTTCAAAATAATCTCCCCCTAGATTTTCTAGTTTCCATAGCCTTACATAAATCAAAGAAAAATTGGGACTGCCGTTGCGAAATTACACAGTAGACACGTTTTTTACCGTCGGGAACTTTCTTAGCGCCAGTTTTGTGCTTTGCTGTCACAAAATGTTGCGTTACAAAGTACTGTTTTTCATAATTCACTTTTGTATCACACACTTTACAAAATAATACGGTACCATCAGTACTAAAAATGTCTTTACCCAATTCACCAATAAGTTTGTTTAATTTTGTTTGAGCAGAAACACGCTCTTTCGGCATATTTGCGTTGTTATGCGATGATATACAAACGACGACTGTACCATATTGAATAGAATTTGTTGTATATAATGCTACTCAGGATTAGGAATTGGGAGGAATTGTCGGGAATTATTATTTATTTAATATTTCTTAGAATTGTCTTTAGTCTAGAATATAGGCAGATTTACGTGGAATAGGCATTTGTGGCATTTTGCCAAACATCCGGGCTTTAGTCATATGCAAATAGAAAAAGAAAATTAATTAAATCGCAGGATTTTCAAGGATCAAAATATAATTCTCTTTATCTTAAATTAGAATATAGATGGTCGGTTTGAGATGTTTAATAGTTCTCGTAGCCACCGATGTTGCTCTTCATGTGCACAATCTCTCCTGTCTAACCGTTAACTCAGTTCAGTTCAGCTACTGCGCAAATGTATACGTCTACTTAGAATAGAAAACCATGTAAAGTTACTAGGATGTGCTTTCCAACTTTAGTATTTAGAACTCGTTAATTAGTTCCACCAGAATCCTTTTCCATGACTCTCCCATGTATTTTATTATCCTAGTTTTTATTTCTAAACGCCTCATTACGTTCTCTAGCTCTGCCATATGGATACTTTCACTCAATGTAATTCTTTCCTTCTCTTGTTTTAGGCTTAGGTCATCCTCACTTTCGTTATCTTCTTGCAATACAGCATATTTATTCACATTTATAACGGGTCGAGTTTTATTTTTTCCTTTCCATCTTCAACATGTATTCGGCTCGATCCTTCGACAGGTCCTCTCGCACATTTCCCGAGACAGGAAATAAATTTTCCGCCTCGTCCTGCTGTCTCTTTTTATATCTGTAATTGATTAAAAAATAGATTTTGGCGGATGATTTTTTCGTTCGCTTCTTTGACTGAAGTAATCCCAAACAAATACCACAACCCAAAGAGGACGCGGGGGAGTCAAGGTAAAGATTAATGTAGAGTAGCACTTATATAACGTGGTAGAGAGATGCAAAATGATGACGGCATACGGCGCTTGGAATTGTACATAATATGGACATTCTAGTGTATCTAGCAGGTTTTATTTGAATTGTAATTGAAAGTGTGCCGTTTCTAAATTGAAATCATTGATTTAAACCAACGCTTTCAATCTTCGCCATGACGGTTTGTAATAGTTAATTTGAGATGCTTCTGAACATAGTAACAAAAACACAACGTTTTTCTGTTGGTTTGGATTACAAACTTCTTTATTGAGATCGAGTACCCCTACTACTACTTCTTCTACGATGAGTAGAGTTTGTTAAAAAGGTGGTACCGGATGGCAGTAGCGTAGCGGTGTGGGTAGGGGTAATTTTCAACCGCGAGAGAGTTTAAAGCGACAGTACGTTGCACGCTGCACGCCAAATAAGTACGCGAAGATGGGACGCCCAAAGGGTGTAACGGTCCCTTCCAATGTGAATAAATATCTAAGCATTCCCCCGGATTAGAATATAGAAGTCCGCATATTTATTGTATAATATGCAATAGCGGATTGCAAAGTCGCGATAGGTTTGAATGTAGAAAACATTGTAAAAGTAAACCTCATGTAGTGAATTTAAGAAACAGTATTCCATACTGGCAATTTTTATATGATTTTATTTTTTTGTTAAGTGTGTGCAACATCCCACAACATTTAGTATCTAATGAACACTTTCGTCTTTTTTGGGCTAAGTACGTTCCCTCATGGAAGCTGCCAACATCTATGCAATTACGATACAATTTGCCACGTGTGCAAGGTACAGTAAAGTAATGTATAAAAGACGAGTTGAGAAATAAGAAAATCTGCCTACGTGTGGATGAAGCAACTGATGCTCAGAAACACAGCGTCATTCATGTTGTAGCGCGTCCTTTAAAACGTGATGGTCCACCAGCTTCGTTGTTGTTATCCAGTAAAAGGATTCAGAAAACTAATGCAAAAACCGTAAAAGATTCGTTGAGAGAATTTTGTATCACAGGAACCCAAGTCACAATGTTCGTTACTGACGCAGCCGCAACAATGCTGAGAGTTGGTAGGATGTTGAAAATATGCTTTCCGAATCTTCTTCACATAACATGCCCCATACACGCAGGTCACCTCGCAGCAGAAACTATTCGAAAGAAGTATCCGATGGTGGATAAGTTAATAGCATCTACCAAAAAAGTGTTCGTCAAAACATCTCCCAAACACATCCGTGTATTCAAACAATTGTGTCCGAAATTACAACCACCACCTCAGCCTGTAATAACGCGATGGGGAACATGGCTCCAGGCAGTATCTTACTATCAGAAATATTTTTCACAAGTGAAAAATGTCCCATATGGTGGATTACCAGTAGAATCTTCTGCAAGACCCTTTTTGTAAAGAAAGTCAAAGAAGTCTTACAAAAGGAGGTTTTTAAGTGATAGTTCTTCAGGCTAAAAGACGACACTTCGGCCGTTGCTGACCTACGGCGCCATGGCCTGGTCATCAGCGGCCCCGACGCACCTCAAGGGCCTGGAAGGCCATCAAAACGGGATTCTGCGCATCATCGTCGACGCCCCATGGTTTGTCAGAAATGAACAGATTCGTCGAGATCTGGGCATTCCTACAATTCACGAGCATCTGGAGAAGACACCCAACTCGACGTGGGCAAGGGCCCGCGAAAACGAAAACCCATGCGTCTAGATGGTCGTCGACCCCCAGGACATGCCCCCTCCTCTAGTGGGAGTGCGTCGCCCAGCGGACTTCTTCAACCCTGGCCGCACACCGGCTCCAGACGACCACACATGACCCCGGGATATACCCTAGTTTCCCTTCTAAAATAAAGCGATGGCCCAATATGTGTACACCTTTCTTTTCACCTCACTCAATTCCAAGCTGCGCGAAATGAGCCAGCTTTAGCATAAGAAGACAAAAGGGTTTAAGGTTCTTCAGACCGACCCGTTTCGATTGCAGTTCCCAGACGGATAGTTCTTCAGGCAATACGAGAGAAACTTATTTGCATCCGGAAAACTAAAGAAAGTGTATGTTGGCCAGTGTAACAGTGTTCTTCCTTTACCGTGAGAAGCTCCGACATGTGTAACAGCTTAATATACGTTTTTTAACTGAAATTAGTTTATAAAATTTTCAAAATGTCACTGAAATTGTAAGAATGGTATTTGTAATGGAAGCATTTCATGTCTATACCATTCTGTAATAGATATATTTATATTTGTTTAAGATAGAGTTGTGAGTTTATAAAATAAGAAGAATAATATTTACAAAAGTATTTATTATTACATAACATACTGCAAATCTTATGTATTAATTTTAAGAACACATGAATATCAATTAAACAACAATAACATTATCTAGTCAATTTTAACACCGTATTGGGAAAATCGTTTATTGTTCCAATATTTAGTTTCCCTAGCTACAGAAACTGCACCTAAAAGACAAGCGTGCTTGCATTTCTGTATGGCAGATTTGTATCGTAAATCGCATTTTGGATCAAATTTTCGACGTGCCCTTCTTTCTGCCAACGTCGGAGGCCCCCATAGTGGATCTGGACTTATCAGTGTTGCCCTCTTTCCAGTCTGATATCTGAGGAATGCTATCATACCTCCAATTAATATAGGCGTAAGCATAAGGATCAATGGTAGCATAATATGTGATGTCTTTTGCCTATTATATTGGGTAAGCAATCGTAACAAAGCTAACGTCACTATAAGCATCATAGCGATTTTCACCCCGTGAATCCAGAACACGCTTAATTTTTGATCATATGTAAAGTGATAATCATTACACAATCTAGGTAGTGAGTATAAATAAATTCCCAAGAGGGTGACAAATACGAGAATTACTTTCATCTCGACGTAATCGCGTGTATAGAATCCATTATACAAATCCTCAATATCATTTTGCATAGTAAAGTAATTGACGATGCAACAACTGACGCAGAGTACACCGCAAAAAAGAATCTTCAATTTGACCAGTTTAGGGTATTCCTCGAATATGGCTCCGATGAAGGAGTTCAAGGTATAAATCGAAACCGAAAAACACCAGTACGTTATCGCCATGTAATATAGAAATAGTAATGGCTTCCCAAACCTCGCCTGCGATATGATTTCAGGAAAAACGCTGTACAGGACGACAAAACCATCGATATCTATGCACTTAGGGTCCCTAACGGTATAATATTGTTGAAGCATTGTAAGTCCAATAGACGTCCAAACGGTTAGCAGTGATAGAAACATAAACTTGATCGTATAAATGCACAAAGTGTCAACGGTTGTGCTTATACCTGGGCTAGACATTGCGCTGAACGTGATTACGTCTCCTGCAAGTTCTCGATGCAACGAAAACGTGCAAATTTCTAACCAAAATCTGTAGTCGAGCAAATCAGCGAAATTACTTTCTAGTTCCGCAAACATACCATTATGGTTCCAATACAGTGTGGCTACGAACAACGGTATCAATAGTAGTACTAGAAATATATTCAATGTTGTCATGATGGTGCGTACTTTCTTGAGACCAATAAGCAGCACGAATAATATCAATAGCCAAATTGCGATTAATGTAGTTGCCGTGTGCAAGTCAATTTTGCCCATGGTAGTCACACTATGTGTGCTGGGTCTTTGGTGGCCTTTCAGGTAATCAAATGCCGCATATTTAAAAATATTACGCTGATACTCTTCGTCGCTGCAGTTCTTAGTACCTTTTAGGCAACAGGTTGCGTTATAACCGCCCGGAAATGGTTTATAAACGCAACTGTTCGAGCGTTGTGGGAAATCACAATCGGCCCATGGAACAGCCTTAGCGAATAAGCTGTGAATGAAATATTCGAAGAATAAAGCCGCAAGGGTGACGTTGGTCAACTGTTGCACAATTGTCATTATGAATATTGAATAGGCAACACCTTTTAATATCGGCACACATTCCCAAAATCGTAGGTAAGATTTTCGGCCGTAGTTGCCCATGAACATTAATATCATAAAAACGGGCATCGTTATGCAAGCACAAATCATTACATAGACGACCAAAACCAGAAACGCGCCCCATCTATGAATCATGGTGATATGACGGACCATGTACACAAGCGGCACTTGTAGATAGAAAGTAATGCACATAAACTCGTGCCATTTAAGTTCGAATTTTGTATCGGTATACATATTCTTTAAGAATGTTTTCAAACCTTTTCCAATGGTCGTTTTCATATCGATAAGGAAAGGCGAGAAACCAGCAGCATCCCCAGCATCTTCACCCTCGTCTTCTATCTTGCTGTCGCGTTTTTCTTCTTTTCCTATAATGTACATACCCTTTGCGTCGGTATAAGTGTCTGTGACTTTCTGACTTTTTGCTAATTTCTCCTTTAATCTTTGCGTCTCTTCCAGCTCCTTCGTTATCTTATACCGCTCATAAGCTTTCTCGGCCTGAGATCTGAATCTCGCTTCGACCTGGTGACTTTCTCTAGAAGCTTTAGTTTTAAACATGGCAGCGTCAATACTTTTATCTACAATAAGGAAACACTAATATTCACTGCACAAATGACATACAATAGTTGACAGTATTGGGGTGAGATAATGGTGACACAGAGTAACCTGGATTTTTCCCAGAAAGAGAACATCTAAGGCTAATTTGATCTTCTCGAACTGGCATTAATTAAACGTTGTAAGTTACATTCTTTTTGTGAGTAGTCAAATATCTGGAGGTGATTACTAACACAAGGACTCTTTCCGGGAACATTATACGAAAGTTAAGATTTAGCCTATACAAAAGTATATACTGTAAGAGCGAATGTAACATAATCGGCATTTTTCGGAAATGCGAGAGCGAAGTCGTGTCCTACACGTGTACGTGAACGAATACGCCATTTATAACGTGAACAAGGTGTTTTCGGAAATGCGAGAGTGAAGTCGTAGCTTGCACGTGTACGTGAACGAATACGTCGTTTATATCGTGAGCAAGGTGAACAAACGAATTTGCGTTTACGCAATTTTGTCAAGCAAATGGCATTTCACATTGACATTCAACACAGCACACGTTTAGATGCGCTGAGTTCGTGTAAAATCGGGTGATCATAGTATGTTCACTCTTACGGTATGTGGGCGCAATTACTCAATCATCATAGCATCTAAAATATTTTGTAGTTAGATACAAAATAAGAAAATTAAACCCATAAGTTGGAGTTTGATTGTTAACCATTCTTGAAATAAAAACAAGTCAAAATTTTTAAATAAATATTTATTTTATCCGTGTTGAAGGGGAAAATTAGGAAAGTGTAGTGAATTAAAGAACATTTTCAGAAATACCACTACCATATTTGGTGTAATTGCTTGCTCTTTTGTTGAAGTTATGGATTGTACGTTTAATAATGTCGGGATTATTTTTTATTACTATATCCGCATTCATAATGCGATCAAGTAGATCTTCTCTAGTGTCTATTCTTGTGGCGTATATCAATAACTTCATCCATCCCCAAAGAAAATAGTCGATTGGGTTTAGACCTCGCCAGCGAGCCATCTCTCAGGAAACATTTTGTGCAGATAAAGCAGAGTAGGCAGGAGCTCCATCGTGTTAGAAATATAATAAATATATACAATAATATAAATACGAGGACGAATTGATAACTTATGCCTCCATGGCCGTAACTTTTATAATGATGAGCCAGACAGTGTCAAAAGTGGTTTACCATTTTCCTTAACTCTTGGTACATAAGTCCCCCTAGTAGAGATTCTCAGCAACATCGCGTTTGCGCACGACAGTTCTAAAAATGGCGACCGGCATGAACGTGCTGTTAAAGCAACGAGGTGCCAGTAGGGTGGGTATTTCACAAGAAAGAGTACATCACATTATCTTCAATGTGCTGAAGTACAGGAGAATATGCGCACGTTGGGTGCCCCGAATGCTTACCGACGAAATGAAAGCCAATCGAAAACAAATTTGCGAATAACCCTTGACTCGATATGAGGCAGAAGGTGGTGCTTTTCTCCACAGAATTGTGATCGGCGACAAGTCGTGGGCACATCATTATGACGTCTGCCGGGAAGTCATGCTTACCGCTTTCTGGGATTGCGATGGCATCGCTCATATTGAATTTTTGGAACATGGCTGTACTGTCAACTTCGAAGGATATGTTAACACCCTAACAAATCTGAAGCGACGGCTGCGTAGGATTCCTCCAGACAAAGTGCCAGTTCTGCATCATAACAACGCTCGGCTTTACACAAGTCAGAGGACGCGTATAGCACTGGAGAAGCTTGGGTTTCATGGCGTTTTATCTCATCCACCTTATAGGCCAGATCCTGCGCCTTGTGACTTTTTGCTCTTTCCGAAGCTTAAGGAACATCTTAAGGGCAAGCGGTTCTCTTCGGATGCAGAGGTGATAATGGAGGTGCGGAAATGATGCCGTGCGAAGACTTCAGACATTTTCCGTGACGGATTTGCGCAACTCGTAGTACGTTGGCGTAAATGTATTGCTGTCAATGGCGATTATGTGGAAAAGTGATTATATCAGTGGGTAGAGGACAGTTTATACTATTATTTCACACTTATATGTAAACAATATATCTATTACTAATAAAGTTACAGCCATGGAGGCATTAGTTTTCAATGCTCCCTCGTATATATAATAATATACTTGTTTTCGAATATTTAAAGGAACATCTTCTCAAATTCTTTGATCTTTTAGTCATTGTAAACATCCTTCTCCAGTATGGCGCACATCCAACAGAAATTGACCTTTCAACTTATCGTTAATTATGTCGCACCAAACATTTATGGTAAATCGATATTGAAAGTTCTGTACAAACGTGGCGTGAGGGTTTTTCCTTGACCATCGATACTCGTTGTGACAATTATCTACATCATCACGATTGAATTGAGCTTTGTCACTGAATAAAATGTATTTATTTACTTGTTTTATGGCGACTCCGTGAGAGTTATTCATAATAGAAGATTAAGTAAAAGGTGTACTGCTTACAAAAATTCTTTAATATAAAATCACAAAGCTACCGGTTTCGGGCACTCGCCCATCCTCAGGCTAGCTAGAAGGTACCAAAGAACAAATTACAAATTGTATAAATTTTATCTTAACTTATTTAAGTAAAATTATTTACAAAAAAATGTATTTTAATTTTGTTATATTAATTTTAATTTATTGTATATATGTAAATAGTTAAAAGTCTTAATAAAGTTGTAGTATATTTTTTGTGTCTTTTTGCCTTCATTTTACAGCTACTTACATAGACTCGTAAACATACCCATTACCCAAAATTCGTTTAATAAAGAATTGAATACAATTAAACAAATAGCTACTACAAATCATTACAGTCCGCACATTATAGACAGACTTTTAAATAAAATCCAGAGAAGGCAATTGGTGAGAGACGTTTATTTAGATCAAGCCATTTTACCAACCATAGATAAACCGCTACATATCTATTACAGTATTAGTATTAGAGCTATTTTAACGTTGCTTACAGGACAATCCATCCCCTACGTAATACTCTGTTAAATAACAAAGATAAAGTTGAAAAAATTAAAAAGAAAGGTGTCTACAAGCTTACTTGAACCACTGCCAGAGTAGTTATGTTGGCAGGACTCATCGCAATTTTGAAACTCGAATCAAGGAACGCGTCAGATGTTTGTAGCCAAACTCCTCAGGATTTTCACACTTCACACTTCACACTCAATAACAACCATAATTTAATACACAATAACTTTACCATTTTACATGTAGCTAACAAGGGTAGTTTCTTGAATAATCTCGAGTCTCTTGAGATTTTGAAAGAACAACATAATAACCCATGCAATTGCAATTTGGATCCACTCCTACTTTTCAGATATTACTTGATTAGAGTTTTCTGTCATAGATGATCTTCCATTTCTGTACTTGGGAATACCACTAATAGAGGTCACCAATAAAAACAATTTCTACTTTTAAATTTTATATTAATAAAAAGAGTTTTATTTCTTATACTCTATTACATTGACAATTGAAATTTTAACGTGTTTGTGTTAGTCCCATTTACAATAATTTTAATCATTTCATACATCTTACATTTTATTATGATAATCCAGTACAGTGTACCTTATTTAGACTTTTGTAGTTTGCTCTCTGGTACCTTTTAGCTAGCCTGAGGATGGGCGGGTGCCCGAAACCGGTAGCTTTGTGATTTTATATTAAAGAATTTTTGTGAGTACCTTTTACTTAATCTCCTTTATTTACTTTTGGATTTTGACGAATTATTTCACAAAATTGAAATCTTGGGGCTTAATCGCGATCTTCAAGTTGTCAAGTCAATGGAAAAAGTGTTAAAACTTATTTTTAGAAGCTGACATCAAACACGGTTAAACGAATAATACAGAATTTGAAAAACTTCGGATCGATCAAGGCAGAAATTCAAACACTATACAGTTTTTGCGAATTTATTTTAATATGATTTCTAGAGCACGAATTATTTTTAGATAACATTATCTAGATTAATGAAGCCAAATTTACAAGAAATGGTCTGCTTAACCGGCGCAATTCTCATTACTGAATCGATTCAAATCCCTACGTATTTAGAACGTAAAACTTCCAGGGGAGTTGGCGATTCAACGTTTCGTCAATGCTGGATTCTTTCCTAATGATCATGATTAACTTAGATATCTTAAAAGTTGGATCATCCCTTAAAAGGCTACACAAATTGCATTCTTATTGGTTGATACTCTTTTCTTTGAAAGAAAATTGTGTTGCAATGCACAAGTGCCTAAATATCTTGAAAAGTATCCACTTTGGATGCGTGATGAATATGACCTTTTTTTTATTTTTTCGTAAGGGCAATTTGATGAGAAAGAGAAAAAAAGGTAGTTGTATTAAAAAAAAATAATAATTTGAAAGTGTAACCGTAATTTTCGGACACGCCCTGTAATGTTTTCCAAACATTAATTAAGTTTCTAATTCTACTCTGTACGCTCAATAGTTCTACAAAATTTCAATTTCAAAAGTTGAACACTTTCACAGTTATAGAAGTTCAGATGCATTAGTCCATCCGTCAAAAATTGTCAAAAAATGCAAACATTTCAAATATGGTTAGAGATAGCAACGTAGTTGTCTCATCAAACAAACCTTAAAATTTAGCTAGGAATTCAAAAATGCAATAATATATAGGGTGTTTTATTTAAAATAGCAAAGTTGGCAACTACTTCCGGTGGAACCGGAAGTGCCTGATTATTAAAAATATCCTGGTTCAATAGTACATGTCGGCTTTAGTGTACTGCCAAATTTTCAGAATTTTTCTATGTATACCCTTTCATATATCGATCGATGCAGTTCTTCCTGAGACATCCTGTATGAAGGTGTACCATAAAATATGTTAGCTGTTTCACTGTAGCTAGTCGCCTCGCGAAGTTATAAGTATTTTAGGCTAGGCGTTGATAATTACAATATACAGTGAGGTCCTAAAATGGCCCTGTAAACTAACTTTTGCCGCTATCGGCAGTTCAATTGCAATTCCGGTGTCAACCGGAACTGCCGATAACGGCAAAAGTTAAATAAAAATTGACCTAGCTTCAAAAACATTAGCTTCTGTCGTTCAAAAGTTTGCATGGGAGGGGGCGCACATTTTACGACCGCACTGCATCTAGCAGTGGATTTCGCCAACCATTGACTTTAGACATAATTTACTGTTTTTATGTTTTATCTCTATAACAACGTATTCTTTCCGTTTCAGCTTTTCTGGAAATCCAAGCAATCGTTGCAGCGAAGTATTATTACCCACAGATCAACACCATTAGTTCAAATATTCTCTATCCGTCGCTGTATCCTCCAGCGTTTTACCCTTCGATGTATTTGTCTGCTGTCTACCAAAACCCCCTTCTCAGTAGTATACCACCGAGTCCGCCCCTGCATTCTCCGATCCCACCACCACGACCCAGGAGTCGAGCGTGATGGTAAGCAAAAAGTGTACATAAATGTGTTAACTTTTTCTATTCAGCGTAATATCTTATGACATAGAAGAACAATACTGCGGTACTGCTGTATGATACTTCGTTGTACACATTTATTTCCTGTGGTTGTACAGCACAGGCGAAAAAGACTACAGTCTTTAAAATATACATTTTTGCTACCAAAAAAAGCGTCCTCAATTCCTCACAGTTTTATTCTGATTTTGAAGTCGCAGCTGAAAGATATTCTCCCATACTTCATCCTCTTTCGTCAGTTCTATTAGCGTTCGTGACTTGCAAAATGATGCATTAACGCAAAAAATTAAGCTTAGCCATATTAAAACTAAACAGCAAGAGAGATGCGCTAAATTAAAAAAAAAATAAATGTTTTTATTGCTTTTTGAACTTAAATTTATTTGTGTTGAAGTATATAGTCCACATTTATAATAATATGCAAGTAATGTTTCCGCTTCAGAAGCTAGTTAGTTTCTTATATTTCGTTTTTCTTAGTCTTTGCACTTAATGAACCATGCAAATGTTGACAAAGAAACAGCACTGTATTATTTCCAAGAACTCGATAAGACTGATAATTTTCTGTGTACTATCTGCTAGTCAGCTTGATTGAGAGCCAAAACCTCTCAATAAAGCTCGCGTTGGTTAAAAACGATGAAAACGAATGAGATGTGTGACTGCTTTTATTCGCTTTCAGTTTGTTCGCTAGGGCTGCACTTTTTACTTGGTGTAGTGTAAAATTACGTCACTAGAGTATTCAGTGCAAGTAGGTGTATGGTCCTGTTGCTTACACTAAGCAGATGCGAACGAACGACTTCCCGTCATGTTTCATCACAGCATTGAGCAAATTTTGCCTAAATTTTCTTTATAGTTTTAATAATAATAATAATCCAAAAAATTGAGTTAACACGGGTATTCGGTCTGTGGTGGACTCAGGAAAAAGGAGTCTGCTTTATTCATAAACGCAATATTTCCTTCTTTATTGCGAACTTCATCAGGAGTATAAACTACAATGACAATGAATGGCTATGAATTGTAAAAATTCAAAAACAATTGTGTTACACTGCAGAATTCAAAAAATTGCAAATCTGATGTTAACAACGTCATTAAAATTTTAAAGTATTACACACTAAACAACATTGATCAATATTGAAACTAACAATTTAAAAATTATTTTTAAGTTACATTTTAAAAACAGTTTAAACAGGAGAAAAGATGGAATAAAATGTGATAATGTACTTCTTCTCAAACAACAACAATAATAATAATAATAATGATAATAATGATAATAATAATGATAATAAAAATGATAATAATAATGATAATCATAATGATAATAATAATGATAATGATAATGATAATGATAATGATAATAATGATAATGATAATGATAATGAAAATGATAATCATAATCATAATGATAATAATAATGATAATAATGATAATAATAATGATAATAATAATAGTAATAATAATAATAAGTACAGCTTGCAGAGAAAATCAAAGGGCTGAATTCAAAACACAGTGATACTGGTTTTGTTCTTCCAGCCAGCCCTTAACAGAACAAGAATATGAATGAAAGGAAAATACATACCTAATACTAACTTAAAGCTAGGTTCTGTCACTCTTGCACCCAGCAAAGTAACTACATATAAATTCTGCAACAAGGAGAAGAAAAGCACCCACGCTGCAAAGCTCCATTAAAGAAACAGAGATATAGTCGCGACAGAGCTCACCGCTCAGAACGATCGCATCCATGACTTGAATTTAGGAAGTGTGTAACCCCTAACCACAGCAGTCAATGTATTATAAAATTTAGAAATATTATAAGAAAAGGATCGTTGGAATATCGAGCGTTTGTGAATAGGGGTGGTGATAAAATTTCTATGCCGCAAGCCCAAGTAATGGACATCCGTTCGAAAGCTTAATTTGTTATATAAGTATGTATATAGGTGCCCCAGATGTAACGATATTAAAATAGAGCAATCCCGCCTGCAAACGTAATCTATTCCCCATGTTCAACCAATTCAAGTCTACCAATTTATGGGTTACGTGTTCGAACTTGCGAATACCTAATAAGGCGAAAATATGAGTTTTGAACTCGATGTAGTCTACGTAACATATCCTAAGTTAAACATGGGCCAAAAACTGCAGAACAATAATTAAATTGCGACAAAACTAGAGACTCGCTTAACTCGATTTTTATATTTTAAGACAAATAATGACGGTGGGGATATATTAATTTTAACGGGTAATAAGCATTTTTTATATATTTTAGGATTTGAGTATTAAATCTAAAGTTACGATCAATTACTAGAGCCAGATTCCTAGCTTCGTCAACCACGGGCAACGAGGCACCATTAATAGAAAGCTTGGTGGTATTAAAAAGTAAGCGGTAGCTGTTCTTGTCAGAGAAAACCTGAACGGTGGATTTCAAAGGATTCAAGATCAACGAATGTTGTTGAGCTAGCTTAAAAATGTTGTTCAAATCAGCTGAAATATCGAGTAATGCCTGCTCTTTATTAAAAAGGCTGAATGTATGATAAAGCTGAATATCGTCAGCATACATAGAGGTCTTACACCGACGTTGGCAAGAAGATGGTATAAATAATGAAAAGCAAAGGGCCTAATATAGAGCCCTGGGGAACGCCACGCACCAGAGGAACGGACTCAGAGACGCCGCCAGGTAATCTAAGTGGTTGAGTCCTGTTGAAAGAATAACTATTAAAAAATTGGAAAGCATCCGATGATAGTCCTATATAGTTTAAGATACACAGAAGTAGTAAGACTAAAATGGAAGCTTTACCTTTGTCGCTGGCGGCAATTGAGTCATCGGTTACATTTAATAAGCAGGTTGTACAACTATGTCCAGAACGAAATCCGGATTGAATCTCTGGTAAAATGTTATTTACATCTAAATGAGTTCGAAGTTGGAAGTTAATGACTTTTTCTAAAACCTTGAACAAGGCCGGCAACAAGCTGATATGCCGCAAGTCTGAGAAATGCTCGGGATTAGATTTTTTTGGAATAGGGATGACTATAGCTTGTTTCCAGGAGGCAGGAAAGGTGTTTGATAAAATACAAGAATTTATAATATTAGTGATATGAGGCAAGATATAGGGGCAACAATGTGTTACTAATTGCAAAGAAAGCCCATCGCAACCATAAGCATTACTCTTGAGTTCATTAATGTACCTACATACTGTAGGAATATCGACAGTAGTAAATAAGACGTTAGATATATTACTGTTGAGTTTAGATTTTAGTTTGAGTTGCGGGCAACGAGTGATCAAAGAAATTATTAATAGCGTCAGGGACATTCAAGTGCTCGGGTAAAACAGAATCACTGTGTTTAATATTTAAAGCTTTTAATTCTCTTCAACTGACACTGTGTATGGCCCATGTTTAGACTCTATTGATACAAGACGAATACAGAAAGCGCAAAATGCTTGTCTTAGGTTCATACACGGAATAAGAAGACCTCATCCGATTTCACATACTCTAAAATATAATCAGTGGCTGAACATGGCGCATCGCAGATCGTTGCATTATGCAGTCCTTTCACATAAGATTATTCTCTCTCGATCACCGCAGTATTTGTATTCCAAAATATCTTATAGAACTGATGTTCATAATCTTAACCTGAGGTTCAGAAATTTACTCTCTCCCGCCATACATCGGACGGCTTTGTTTACTAGGTCCTTTTCATATAATATTGTTAAGATTTATAACGCTGTACCCAACCGGTTCAAGCGGCTGCCTATTCGAATGTTCAAAATCAGGGTAAAAACTTACTACTATGGGGGCCAGTGACTGCATCTGCTTTTGACTTGATTCTCTGCATTGCAACAGTTATTTTATTTCATTTTTTTTCTTACTTATATTCTATATACTTATTCTATGTGCGCAAACCTACTACCTATAGATAGTGCTTGTTACCTACGCGTGTGTGTGGTTCTCTGTATGCGGGTCTAGGGGAAGATCAGTAAACTTATTGCTGACCTAGATCCTTTTGCTCCAGTATTGCATTTGTCCTTATCTAACTGATACAATTAACACTATTATATATTAAGATACGAGTCCAATGTTTTTGTACAATTTTCTACTTTATTTCTAATACTGGCACAATAAACGAATATTATTATTATTATTATTAAATAGGCTTTCTTCTCATGTTTAATTGACTTATTGGTAAGATTACGTAAAGATTCGTAGTAATCAAAATGAGAAGGAAGTTTTGTCAAAACGTATCGCTTTTTCGCTTCGTCTCGAGGACTCATCATCAACCTAATAGTATCGGTTAGCCAAGGTTTTGGCCCACCGGACAACCGAGAAGTTACAAAGGGAGCATATTTGTTAAACAAGTATAACAACGATTCAGTTAAAAAGGGGACTTTGTCATTAACATCAATGAGTTGATATAGAAAATCTAGATTTAAAGTTTGCAGTTCTTGATGGAATAATTGCTCATTAAAATTTCTGAATGAACTATAAGTTACAAGTGACGATTGACGGGTAGGTCTAGTAATTTTTAATTAACAATGAACTGCTTCATGATCAGAGAAATCGACACTAGAGATCGCCACATCTGAAATCACATTTTCGTTGGATGACACTAATACATCTAATAGAGAGGCACACGACTGAGTTATATGAATAGGAGTGGCTACAAATTGTGTCAACTGGAGAGTATCGAGCACATTATTAAGGTATAAAACGTTAGGATTACTATATCTAAGTAAGTCAATATTAGGTCGCCCACAAACATAATGATATCATGAGAAGTAGAACAAAGCGAACAAGACTGCTCAAGTTCATCACAACAGTATTTATAGTTTACAATTGGCGGCTTATAAACAACGCCGATAGCAACAGTATCATAGATAATTTTAATGAAAGCCATAACTCATAACATGTTAGTATTAGATTCAATCACTGAATATTTAAGAGTTGAACGAATATAAAAGCAAACACCACCCCCTCGAGCCCCGCGATCCACCCGAATTAAATCACAATTTGGAATATTTACGTCATCGATGCCAGGGGTGAGCCATGTCTCGCTAATACCAAAAATATCAACAACATGATCTGAAAGATAGTCACAAAGGGAGTCAAATTCAGCTACTAAAGATCTAATATTAAGATGAGCGATCTGAAAAAACATTAAGATTGAGATTAAGATTCTGGGTAATAAGAATACAAAATTATGAATTAAATTTAGTTGACAAAAATCAAGCAGCAAGGTGGTGCTATTCAAAAACAGAATATCTATCGAGCTTAAAAAACAGAATATAATTTCGATATGTATACAGGGTGTTTGGCACAACGATGTAAAGTTTCGAACAGCCGACAGGCGAGGTCTTTAGGAACCATATGAACCACATTTACCTTAGTCCAAAGTCTAATGGATTTTAAAATATTTGAATTTTTAGTAAATTTTGATTTTCCGGCAAAAAATCGTCATTAAACATTAATAACTCTTCTTCATTTTTGTGGGATCACACTAAATGTTGTTTTTTATGGCAGTTTAATGCATCTTCCTTTGAAAAGAAGCAATTAATTAAAACCCGAAGTTATTTAGAAAAAAATATAGGTCTAGATGTCTCACTTAACGAGATAGAAAATTTATAATTCTCAAGTTTGTGATGATTTCTTCTTTTTAAATAAAACAATTCGAATGTTAAAATCACTTTAGAAACTTCCATAATTTATGTTCTTTCGAATAGTACCTCACTTCTAACACAAAATAATAGCAAGAAATTCAACATAAACTACGACAACGCAATAAATCAGTACTGCGGGATAGGGGAACAGGGGCCACTTCTATCTGGTTGTCATATTCCGTCTCCTAGACGATGAGTAACTTAGTAGCCTAATTTTTTGACATTTGTCGAGTTTTGTCTGCCTGCTGTTCAGTGTGATCGCGACGATAAGAAGTTTTTTCTGTTATTATTGTTGTTTTTACGTTACGTTGTTATTATTTGTTTCTTTTTCGTTATCATTTATTACACCAGTTATGGATACTTATAGCAGCGAAGAATGCAGCGACATACTCGTAACGTATGATCGTGCAAATTGCGTTGCGGTAGAAGCGCGACAACTGTATGGACAATTGTATCCAGGGAGAAGATTACCCAATCACCCAAGGAACCCCGAATTAACGTTCAACAACATAATGTGGATGTTGATGAACTCATTTTAGCCGCACTTGAAGAGGACCCTACTATTACCATTAGAAATGTAGCGGCTAGCCTTAATGTGTCACCGTGGAAGGTCTAATCTGTACTCCGCACGGAAAAGAAGCACCCCTTTCACTTTACACCATTGCAAGGTTCTAGAAGTAGATCACGTCCGACGGATACAATTTTCGCAATTCTTATTACACGAGGACATTGAAAATAATTTTTTTTGCGCAGCATCCTGTGGTCTGATGAAAGCAGATTTACCAGAGAAGGATCAATTAACTTACACAATTTGCATTATTGGCCGAATAAAGGAGAGCATCAAACATTGTTTCAACAAAAATTTAGTGTAAACGTGTGGGCCGGTGTATTAGGTAATTCTCTCGTCGGCCCTTATTATTTGCCCCACAACCTCAATGGGGAGACTTAGCTGCAATGTTTACAAAACGATCTGCCAGAGTTGGTACAGGACTTGCCACCATTTGTAAATGTAAATTTTTCAAAATGATGGTTGTCCGGCTCACTATCGTTTAACCGTGAGAGAATTTTTAAACAACGCTTTTCCGAATGCATGAATGGGAAGAAATGGTTCCGTTCCGTGGCCACCACGCTCACCAGACTTGACTCCTTTCGATTTCTTTGTTTGGGGGCATGCTAAGGGCCTTGTCAACAACGAGGAAATTTAAAATCGGGACCATCTAATTAGAAAAACCAATGGTGCATTCGATAGAATGAGGGAAGAAATGAGACTGAAAATTACCATGGTAGACATAAGGAGAAGATTAAATCTTGTATAAGGCATGAAGGAGAACACTTCGAGCAAGATATTTAAATAAATTACGTTTTTTAGCATTCTTTACTAATACAATATCTGATTACCCTTGTAATATTAATGGCCAGCTAACGCATGCCCCATTATTCGAAAGGACATTAAGTAAGAAGTTTCCTAAAGTAATTTTAACATTCGAATTGTTTTATTTAAAAAGAAAAAAATCATCACAAACTTAAAAATTATCTCGTTAAGTGAGATATCTGCGCCCATATTTTTTTCTAAATAACTTCGGACTTTAATTAATTGCCCCTTTTCAAAGGAAGACGCATTAAACTTTCATAAAAAACAACTTTTAATGTGATCCCACAAAAATAAGAAGAGTTATTAATGTTTAATGGTGATTTTTTGCCGGATAATCTAAATTTACTAAAAGTTCAAATATCTTGAAATCCATTAGACTTTGGACTAAGGTAAATGTGGTTAATATGGTTCCTAAAGACCTCACCTATCGGCTGTACAAAACTTTACATCGTTGTGCCAAACACCCTGTATAATATAGAAAATGTCTACAAATACGAACAAGTTAAAGCAGTATATGTAGAGGTAAATATGAAGTATATTGAAAAAAGAATGCAGATGCAAGAGAGAAGCAAATACAAAAAAAAAAGAACTCAACTATTGAAGCTATAGCAAGCAGGTACCAAACAAAGGTGTACGCGCTATTGTCACTTAAAAAGAATCAGCTATCAAATCATTGTTCGTTCTAATCTGTTTAATGGAATTATTAGATTTAGCAAAAATTTTACCGTCGTGTTACAATTTGTTTGTTTTCAGCTAACGCCTTATCTTTGTCTGATCACAATCTTGTAGCACTGTCTCTTCATTGGGCAGCTGCGTTCTCTTCCTCGTCGTCAGCCAGAACGACAATACGTATACTTATTTTCGAGCGGTAGGATTACGATTAATTATATCAGTAGGATCGTAGATGGTGTTCTCAGATCTATCTGGGATGAGTTAAAATGAAGAAGTGTTACTCTGTTTTTATGTATGAATGTTTTTTTTATGTTTTCAGGATGGCAGATGTATAACTTACCCATTAATCTATACACAAAAAACTTGCTAATATCACGGGATTACCCGTATCGTCCTTTAAAATGCGTGCATCTGTTGTTAAAGATTGTATTGGACTACAAGTTGGTTAGTTTTCCTTATGAAGGCTCTGTTCTTGCTTTTTTATGGTGGAGATCTTTTATGAACCTATTGCACGGATCCTTGTTTTGTCAGTGGGTCCCAGTGACACACCCACGCCTCATCAACCGTAACAATTTTTGAGAAAAGATTTTTGTCGTCAGCCAATGCCGCCAAATTTTCCTCACAAATTTATTTCCGACAAAATTTTTGTTTAGGAGTAAGCAATTTCGGAATCCAATGTATTGACACCTTATTCATTCCTAAATTTTCATCTAAAATTTTTAAAACCGTAGCTTCTGATATCCCTATTTCAGCAGCAATCATTGACACTTTTACTCTTCGATCTGCTAAGACCAGTCCCTCCACTTTCTTAATGTTTTCGTTGGTTCTTGTTCCAACAAGCCTTCGTATCTTGGGTCATTTTCAATTCATTCCTGCCACATCGAAATTGTTTACACCAACAGTGTACCGTAAGATATGGTGGCGCATATTTCTCTCCTCTGTTAAGAACTTGATAACACTTCTGTGTTCTATTTGAATTTCACTTATTTTTGTTGATTAAACCATTGTAAAAACAATACAACCTTTTGAATATGAATGAAACTTAATCAGGTTATGTTGAAATGTGACAGCTATTTGACAGCAAAAAGCTGCCAACGTCACTTATTTTGTTTATTGCTGGGTAGATAATACAAAAATCTACATTATAGCAAACTTTCATGACCGTTAATAGACGTTTTTCCTTTTCGTACATATATGCATTTCTATAAAATAAATTAATAATAATATTTTTAATTTAGGTAGTCGTTTTCAGTAGCGAGGTTACTAAATATAGTTGTGCCTTTTCCAAACACCATTTGAATGACGATTCTATGATACCTTTACTTGAAGCACTATAATTCTATATACATATTTGCGGGGAACTAGTTTGAACATTAAATAAGTAAGTTGAAATTTTATTTCAGCTTGTTAATTTAGTATTTTCTTCGCCAAAAAAATACGAGGGATGATCGTAAAATAAGGTTCCCATATTTTTTAAAAATAGACAGCATTCTTTATTTCCTTAACATTACACATCGTTTTAAAGGTAAAAACTAGCTATTTTTCGACGTAATCGCCATTTCTATCCAAGCATTTTTGCAGACGGTGCTCCAACTTCTGTATCCCCATGTCGTAAAATTCTACCGCCAGTCAAAATCTTTTCAATTGTGGTGTTGGAAATCTCAGGAATTCGAAGAGCGAGTTGACGAATGGTGACCCTCTGATCTTCAAGCAGTATGCTCTCGACCTTTTCAACGATTTCCTCTGAAACTGGTGGTCTTCCGCTCCACTTTTCAACGTTTCCGTCCGACCTCCAGTGAATTCCCTACACCATTTGCGGACGTGTTGAACAGCTATACACTTTTCTCCATAACCCCTTTCGCGTTTAAAAACGTATCACAGCGCGAATTTCGCACCAGGCGGTAGCGGCGATCGAGAGCTCCATCTCGAACGGCTGCTTAGCCAACACTAAGCGGCGTAGCGAGACGGGAGTGGTACGTGTATAAAGTGGGAGAGCTGCTGCACACGCCAATGTTGTCGGATTTCGCCTAACTCGTCTTATTGCTGCTGTAGGGCTCTGGGAACCTTATTTTACGATCATCCCTCGTATTTGTTATTTATAATTTCTCCTAGGAATTTTCTGACGTAATTAATTACTGAAAAAACCGTCCACGGCGAGGAATCGAACCCCACATCTCCTGCTTGCCGGGTAGGCGTGATATCCACTACACCACGCGCACTCTGGAAGATTCGTTCACTCTTTAAGCCTAGATGTTACTTATCTGCAAATACATCGTAGTATTTTGACAGACAATTTTAATTTTTCAGTAATTAATTACGTCGGAAAATTCCTAGGAAAAATTATAGATTTCATAATTACCGCCAAATATATTAATTAAACATTTGTTATTATTTGGTTCTCAGTAGTACAAGAATTCATGCTGTTAATATTCAAGGTATTTGAACACTATGAAGAAATTCTATTTATTGGTTTATGAATGAAGATACATCTTCATATTTTATCCATTACTGGTTAGATTTTTAGATCCATATTGATTTTCTCTATCGCGAGCGTAGTGAACTATTTGAATTAAATTAAACGTGGACCCCACTAACTACAGTCAAGTGCATATATTATACTTGAAATGCAATATTTTACAAATGCCGTAAAACAGATATAAACCGCGCTTTACGATCTCAGTTAATGTTGCGGTTCGCAGAATGGTTATATGGCGTTATTCTCTTTCGGTCAGTTAAAATTTATTATTTTTGCATCCGCCCTAAGCTAATTAAACCAAATCTGGCCTTAGCGCGTACTCATTATGGTTGAATTTTCAGTGGAAGCCACCACTCTAAACATAGGAAAGAGTAATCACGACCCTTTCATACTTACGTAATAGTGCGTTCTAAATCATCTCTTTGAACGTGTTTTTATGTATGAGGACCTTCTACTCTTCGTAATCGGAAAACAGATATTATTATATGACGTGCTAAGGTTTATGCTAATTAGTGTTAAGGCTTATGCTAATTATGAAGAAGGTCCTTGTAGTTAAATACATGACTGATACATTTGCATTAAATATTTAACATTTGACATAACTATGTTATACACAATAACATAATAGAATACTTCTTGCAGTAGGAGCACACTTTTTTGTTACTGTTAATGGATAGCTCAAAGAGAAAAATGGAACATATAGATGCACAATTGCTAAATGCCGGAGCTATCAGTATGTGTTTCAAGAAATGTGAACAAAGTTAAATAACCATGAAATCGACAAATTAGCTTAAGCGACTTATCATTGGATAATAAATTTCTGCCAAACCATTCGGTTGAGGATTATATGGAACCCTTTTAAGTATATCAAACCCCTTTTCTCTACCTCACTGAATACATTGCTAGGAATTAAAAGACAGGCCATTATCACTGCATTGATAAATAGAGCAACGCAAACTGCGCTGAAAGCCAATGGCTGACGCATAAAAGTTTACACAAAATAAATAAGGCCGGGACAATTCGGTATAAGCGTCAGTATAACTGCGACTCGAAAGCCGATTTGTTGTGTATGCATCTACGTTGTCGTATACTATATCGTAGTTCTACGTTTGTTTTGAAAATGTTTCCTACGTCGCGAAAACGACCAAAGTTGGACACAATAAGAGAATTTATTGCAGAAATGCCTGATTTAAAGTGTGATGGCGCTAAAATTCAATGTGTAGTGTGTAAAATAGATTTAATGTGTTGGTCGAAAAGTGATTGTCTACGGCACGCAAATAGTGCAGGGCATGTTTCAAAAAAAAATTCCACACGAGATTATGACAAATTTAAATTTAATTTATGTGTTACCTTTATTGCATGCAATTTACCATTTCATTTACTAAGGAAGAAAGCATACGTCTCGTTTTGGAATGAATATTGGGGCTTTAAGTTACCAAGTGAGAGAACATTACTGAGAGTTATGCCGTCTGCCCGTGAGCATGTCGAGAAAAGAATTAAATCGGAGTTGCAAGATAAAAAACTGTGGTTATGTGTGGACGAAACAACAGATCGTAAAAAACATTATGTGGTTAATGTAATGGTACGCACAATGCAACCATATCGACCGTCACCCTCAATTTTACTAGCTTCCAGACGAATACAACAATGCACTGCCGAAGTAATTTCAATGTTGGTGTTAAATACATTGGAAAAGTTTGAACTTTCAACAAATCAACTGTTGATGTTTATGAGTGATGGTGCCGCAAACATGCTTGCTGTAGGCCGATCTCTTAAAAAGCATTGTGCTAACTTGTTGCATATTACATGTAAAATTCATACTCTCAGTCTCGTAGCAGATAGTATCAGAAAATGTTATCCCGAGGTAGACGCTCTAATAGCACATACAAAATCTGTGTTTGTAAAATCCCCAAAACGTATTTGGGAATTTCACCACAACCTATTCTTACTCGTTGGGGAACATGGTTAGAGGCTGCATTTTATTATCTTAAATATTTTGAGAATATAAAGAACGTGATTTTAGAATTCGACCCAAAGGAAGCTGCGGCTGTCAAGGTAAGCCGCTTGAAATTTCAGGATAGTCAAGTTAAAACAGATTTGGAAATTATTCAGAACAATTACTTGGAACCAGCGGATGCGATAGAAAAACTACAACATTTTTCGGTGTCGTTAGTGGAATCTTTGCAAATAGTGCAACATGTTCATGCACAGCTATGCGCGATAGAAGACGCAAGAAATGTTTGTGTTTTAGAAAGGTTTGAAAGTATTTTAGATAAAGACTCTGATTTTGGCACATTAAGACAAATTTGTGAAGGTGCGTCAATAGAACCGTTAAGTTATTTGAAAGATTATTTTACTTACGCAAATATAATGTCACTAGATGTAGAACGTTCGTTTTCGGCATACAAAAACACTTTTTCTTCACGCCGCACACACTTTGCCGAAACAACTTTGGGAACATATCTAATGTTGCAAATATTAAATAGACATTATCCACTTTGTGACTTCACGGAGGACTCTTAAAACGATAAGTGTTTGAGCACGTATCACATTTAATTTACTTTGTGTAAACTTTTATGCGTCCGCCACTGGCTTTCAGCGCAGTTGCGTTGCTCTATTGATAAACAGAAGTATATACAAACGTCTTCTAATTGACGTATGACAGCCGTTACATTAGGTGGGTGACCTCATAAATCTAACCTATATAAACTTCCTATATGAACCTACCACGATTTATAGAAAATATTTATTCATAAAGTGAAAGAAATCTATAAGAATTCTTTGAAAAGAGCGAGCAATAGGAGGTCATATTGAGCTTACCGCTTCTCCCCTCACATTCTGAGCAACATTACAAACACTACTTAATTTGTTCCATTCTTCTATCGCTTTATTCATGCCTTTAAAACACACTACACCCCTTGCTGCACATTTTCATACGAACATACCCTCATGATCACTATGTAATTGTGATAGAATTTACGACTGTGGATCGGTGGGAATAAGGCCCCCACAGCGCCCACTCTCTTATCTTTACCCATATATGAGGATGATGTGAGAAGTACACGTTTTTGGAGACAGATGGCCCTTTGTGTCAAAATCCGCATTACCAACTGTGAGATTCATCGAGTACTGTTGTTTTGGGAGCTGTTGAGCACGTTTATGTATTTGTGGAATCATGGAAAAAGAACAATACCGGTCAGTGATTCGATTTGTTTTTTTGGATGGGAAAACATGTGCAGAAATCAAAAATAAGTTGGATGCAGTTTATAAGGACCGTACACCTTTAATTACTACCATCATATACTGGTTCAATGAATTTAAATGTGTACGAAAGATGAACTCAAAATCGTCTTCATTAATAAAAAATAAATTTGTGAAATTGTTGTTCACGTCATTTATGGCCAATCTCACCAATCGGCCCTAAATTTTAAGCAATGCTTATAACGTTAAGTAGTGTCTATTATGGTGCAGAGCCCATTTAAGTTCTACTTAAGACTTCTAAATTTAAGTGCTGACTATTGAGAGCTTAAATGGGAACTTAACCTATAAAATCTGATCTATGATGTATAACTGAAAATTTTGACAGATACGACGTATATCTTGTATTGTTATAGTGATAAACTTCAAAATATGAACCAAGATTTAGAATTGTTGCGATTTAATTACGGTTTAATAGACGTATACTTAGATATTATTAATAACTGGAAAATGACCTCTGTATAATATGAAGAACAGCCAATGTCGTAAATTGATCATTTTCTGAGTTATTGCAAAAGGCATCCCTCATTACCAACCACGGTTATGAAGAAATGTCAATGCAAGAACAGTCAAACTAATAATGGTCGTTAAGTTTCTTTAGCCTTTTCCTCAAAACTAAAAATATTGACATCGGTTGTTCTTGTTTCAAGGTGCAGATACGTATAAGAGAAATAATCATTTTGACACTATTAGATTTAGAATTTGTTCAACATTTTCAGGCGCACCACCAGTTTTAAAGATATCTAGCCTTTCTTACACTGCTTCCTATCTTACTGCTTTTTCATATATATATAAGAAGCATCTCTGTGTTTGTCGGCAGTAAAGAATTAAGTTCATTTGCAATTTTTTTCCAAGCCCCTTCTTCATTACTAGAGCGGGCCAAATTGCGCCATCCAACAGAATCGGAATCAGGCGCAACGGCCGCTTATTGTAAATAGCGTATATGTGAGTCACAGCAGATATGTGATATTTCGAAATTAATACACAAGAGTAAAAAAATAAAAGCTGACGCAATAATAATGTTTAGTAATTAGAGCGGATATATATATATATATATATATATATATATATATATATATATATATATATGTACACGCTGAGGTGTTTTTATTTTCATTATGATTTTTTATTTGATTGAAAACGGTATGCGTTGTAAATGGGATGTAATAAGGAAATAACTGAGAAACTGAACACTTTTTTTATTCTGTTGTATTTAATAATGTAACTGTAAATAAAGATATAATAAATAAATTCTATCCTTCTTAATAATGCGGATAGGCTTGTTTAAAAAGTTGCACCATCAGATAAGTTTCCACATTTGCCTCGGTGAAGGATGTTCGCCGAGACGAAAAAATGTTCTTATATTTCGAAAACGACCGTTCCACGTCTACCGAAGTAAGACAGGCGTAATTAAAATAATCTTTAGACTTAGTCAAGGAATCTGCAGATGCCCCATCGCACATTTGTCTTAATCTCGTGTAGTCCGGATTCTTTTTTAAAACACTATCGAACTTAGCTAAAACTCGTCCACTTGTTGCATCGTTTATACTGTGTAACAATGTACTAACTTCGTCCACGACTTGCACTGATTCTACCAACGACAATCCAGAATTTTGCAAATTTTCTATCGCGTCCACTAACCCTTTGTAATTATTGCTAATATTCTTTAGATGTGTTTCAACAGAAATATCGAAAAATCCCTTCTGGCTCATCCTAATAGCTCTAGCTTCGGCAGGGCGAATTGCAAAATAACGGATTTGACTTCTTGAAAATGTTCATTATAATAAAAAGCGGCTTTTAACCACGTTCCCCAACGCGTAAGAATGGGCTGTGGTGGTTCTCGAATACCAGGGCATAACCTGTGGAATGCCCTAGTCCTCTTAGGACTTTTGAGAAACACTTTTTTTGTGTTTGCTATTAATGCATCCACCTCCGGGTAACACTCTCGAATAGTTTGTGCCACAAGATGTAAAGCATGGACTTTACACGTAACATGTAAAAGTCCTTCACACTTTTCTTTAAGGGAACGGCCTACACTACACATTGTTGCTGCACCATCGCTCATGAACAACAACAGTTGACTGGTTGACACTTGAAATTTTTGTAACGTTTCGAGAACTACGGCCGTAATTGCTTTACTAGTACACTGTTTTAATCTTCTGCTGGCTAATAGAATTGCAAAATTTGGTTTAATAGGATCTAATACGCGCACTATTATATTCAAAATAGAATTTTTTTTGCAATCTGTCGTCTCATCAAGACATAGCCACAGCTGTTTATCTTTTAATTCGGCTTTAATTCGATTTTCAATGTCCTCACGTATTCGTGGAATATCTCTCCGTAACGCTGTCCGAGATGGTAGTATCCACTCGGTATTGTATGTACCCCAGAATTTTCGAAATGCTTTTTTATCAAGTATACGAAGTGGTAGACCACATACCATAAACGTTAAAAGCAATTCTAATTGAAATTGACGTTGTTGTGACACACCATTTCTTTTATTTCTGTGGTGTGCGCTATTTATATGTCTTTCACAATCACGTTTGCTCCAGCACAGTAGTTTCTTTTTACAAACTTTACAGAAAATTGTACTCCCATTGTAGTGTAAATCCACAAATTCGCTAAGAAATTTATTAACTTTCGTAGGTAATGGCCGTTTTTTTTAATAGTTACGTTAGACATAATCACTAAAGCGAGCACACCGACGCTTGTTTCTAGTATGCCACGAAGTGGTGCAAACGTAACATCTGCAGACTCGTCATTTGTTGATGAATAGAGCGCGTCATCCGTAAATGAATAAGCGCGCTGTTAGTTCGTAGCCGTCGATGAATGAACTTTTTTTTTGTAGTGGCCCACTGTGAACAACGCCCTATTTATCAACGAACACCCAAACTGCAGGTGTATATTTGCGCGTCTACACGGCGTAATAGACAGTGGTTTTGGTCCTCGTCCTAATAATTACATATTTAAATTACCTATGTTTACATACATATATGCGCCCGGCAGCCTGATTGCGAACCTGGCGCGTGGCGCTCTTGGCCCGCTCTATTCATTACTTGTCATCGCATCCGTTTTCTTTTTGTTTTCTGTTACCATTTTATGACTATTCACTAACATTATTAGGAAATTTTTCTCTTCTAAAGTGTAGTTGAACCCTCTTGTTCTTTTTTGACTATTAATAACGTAGTAGTATGTAATATGTGCCGTGCTGACGTTTGTCTTTACTCGTTAATTTTGACGTTAGAAATGTGACAAATAAGAATCCGCAAAATCAATGAAGTGGCAAATTATAGTACAATATTGATAATCAATCTGACATTTTAAGAAATTTTTGTACATTTCTCACTTATTTCATCTATATACGTTATAACGCATTAGATAATAAACAGTGTTTATTTTAGTTTTGGAGAAAACAGTTCCATAAATTTGTGCCGCCCTTTTAAATAGCGGCATCGTAATTTAAGGACAGAAGAAAATAATCCGCGGCTTACATAGTATCGTGCAACTACGTACAATAATAAGAATTACTTAAATTAAAGTAAAACCTAATTTTGATTCGATATATGACCGATTGGTGAGATTGGCCATAACTTTATTAACATAAATTTCTATTTCAGCTAATGAATTGAGCTCCTAAAATAAAATCCTTTTACATCTGAACAAGCTGTAATTTTAAATATACGGAAAAGAACTACATATTATTATATATTTTTATAGTTCCAATTAAAATTTCTTGTATTGAATTAAGGTCTTTGTATTAGAGTGTAGTTATAGTGTTATCTTAGAGACTTTTGGGTTATTTCAATCTGATCCTTTATAGCTAAAAGATTAAGCTTGTCACTTGTACGCCATAAAGCAATATATAAGTATAAAATATCGCCCACATTGTTATATTTTATGTCATATTTCTTTACGTATAAATAGATCTATAAACGAACGTTCACAATAAAGCAATAATTTACTATCGCACGTTGAGAATTTACTTCCTCGTTAATGCGTTTGATATATGCATGTATCTTGCTTGTAATGGCAATATAATATGTAGCCACATGCTGAACAGCAAGTAAACGTCCCAGACATGTAAATGAAAATATGGGGGCATGGTAACATATTTTTCATCAAGTTGTAAGTGTCAACGTACAAATATAGGTTTCTCGTTAGTAGGGCTATTTTAGAGTCTCTCCCTATTCATGACGACTTTTACTGCGCTCCTGTTAGTTTAATTTAAATGGAAGCGATATTAGTGCATTTGCGTTAAATATTCAGGATGTGATTTAATATATAGATTTAATACATAGACATTCATGCTGATTTGGAGAAAAAACAAAAGTTACAAAGCAGTGTAGGTATGGCAAAACGACGAAAAAGTCCCGGTATATTACTAAAATTATGATTATTAAATAAATTATTATTAGTGTAAGTAGCAGGCAAAAAATTACATCGCAATACCAATCTGGAAGAATTTGAGGTAAGTGGCATCACGTAAACCACGAAGACCCTGTGTTCGTTGCCATAACATTGCCGTAAAGCTTAAGAAGTGCTTCAAAACATGTTTAATGGAGAAATATGTCTACGATCTACAAACAGTTATTCATTAGTTGGAACTAGTCACTGACTTTTGTTTTATAGGGTTGCTATAAAGTATGGAACCAAGCAAATATATTTAAAACGGAAACGATGATATTGATGAGATTTTGCAGGTATGCGTAATAACGCATAATGCATCTGATTTCGAATTTTTTGTTGTTATTGTACTTCTGGTTTAACCGGAAGTACCCTTAACTTCTTTTATTTAAATAAAACACTATTGTACTACTGTATGTTTTTGCAGATTATGATAGACCTTGTTTTTCCGAAGTCATCCAGACTAGTTTTCGTACCATTATTTGCAAAAAATTGAAATACACTGAACAATTAATTTTATTTATTGTAAATTAAGAGCAAATGAAGATCATCCAATATAAACAAAATCATTTTAAATGCTCAAACTGCTCGCCATTTACCTTCTGACAATATGCACGCCTGTTGAGAAATTCCTCAGTTACCTATTCCAAGACTTCTTTATGGATTAATTCTTATCCAACGACTATTCTTTGTCTCAACTCTTACAAAGTAGTTGGTCGTCTAACGTAAGCACGTGATTTGAGATGACCCCAAAGGAAAAAATCTAATGGACTCTGGAGAAAGTGCAGACTCTATCTCCAATCCATGTATTTGGAAAAATAGCATCAAAAAATTCCTAACTCGTCTATCATAGTGGGGAGTCGCTCCATCCTGTTGAAACCAAAGATTTTTGAGGTAACTGCTCATTGTGTTGAAGTGCAGGAATAACTTGGTTATTCAGTAGATCCAAATACTTTTCCCTATTCAAGTTTCCGTTTATAAAAATGGGTATGTAAGCTTGTTTTCTACAATTCCCATTCAAACATTCAACTTTTGAGGATGTTCAGTATGGGCTTCATGAATCCAGTGAGGATTCCCATTTGACCAATACCTTGAATTATGGCGATTAACTTTCATTTAAACAAAATGTTGCCTCGTCAGATCACATTAGTTGGATCTACATTACAAATCTCCATCATTCTTTCGCAAAACTCCAGCCGCTGCTGTCGGTCAAAATCATCAACTGACAATTCTTGAATCAAGTGTACTTTATACGGATGGTACTCCTCCATACTCCTCAATATTTTCCCTACGAAACGACGTCTTTTACCTTGATTTAGTGCCAAAGTTGTGGTAGAAGCTTGAGGTAATCTTTCTAATTCAATGGCAATATATAATATTATATATAATGGCAATACCGTTAATTGAGATCAACGATCTTCCGGTTTTTGGCAAATTTTTAACCGTCCCAAACTAAACCGTTTTAGTGTTTTAGTAATAGCTGAACGTGTTATAGGATTTCTTTTGGGACACAAATCATTAAAATGGTGACACACTTCTTCATGAGTTCTAACACGATCGCCAATTCCGATCATCATTAAAATTCCAATACACTCTTTTTCATTTAAATGCACCATTTTAAACCGTACAATAATTAGTAATTAGATAGACGTGAATGAAATAATCTGGACAGCCCTTCCATAATTGCCTACCAGGTGGTACACATTTATTTTTATTAATAAATACAGATTTAAGTTGCTTCTGTTTATCTCCATGGTCTTAAATCTAATGCGTAAAAACTGAATTGTAAAATGTGAAATGCTTTGTTTCTCAATTTTTTACAGATAATGGTACTAAAATCAGTGTGGACGAATCCGGAAAAACAAGGTCTATTATAATCTGCAAAAAATACAGGGCTGTCCCATTTAAATAAAAAAGTTAATGTATTGAAACCTATTGCAATGATTAATATGAATTTGTATCAGATTTGCTACAATATTGAGCTACCTCTAAAGGACGCTAAATATAGAATTGTGTTGTTGAATATGTCCGAAATCAAATATGCAACTTTATGATGCTCTAAAAAGTTCAGAGTTGTGTAGAAGAATCTATTTCAGAAACTGAAGATTCTGATTCAGAGCTAGATTAGGGCAAAAGGTCTGAACTGTATTATTAGGAGGAAACTGTTTTGTTTCATTGTGTTTCATTTCTTAGCGAATTTGTGTTTTGTTACTTATTCCGTTTTTGCATCAAAATGTATGTTATCAATTAACCATTCATTTCTGCACAAAATAACATGTCTTATTTATTTCTAAAGAAGTAATTCATAACATTACTTGTCCATGCTTTTTATACAAAATATTAATTAACCGATATATGCCCCTTTTGCACTAAGGTCTTATTCCAATGGCACACTGATAAAATAAATACAGTGGAACCTCCCTAACTCGAACCTTTAAAATCCTGCCTAAAAATTCGAATTACGGAAAATTCGAGATATAGAAAAACCGAAAAAAACTTCAAAATTTCATTTTTATTGAGAAATATACATTATTGTACACTAATTTAACTCAAAAAGTACATATGTATTAATAAGATATTATTTAAACAACAGATATGTATTTGGAGATTAATGTATAAAGAACCCGAACAAATAACAAAGCAACGTAGATAATAATATATAACAGTGTAGACATGTTTATTTCAAAGTTTTAAAACACATTCTTCTAATGGTTTGGGAAAGTAGTCTGTTATTAAATTTTGACGCGACATTCTAGAGCGATTTGCTTCATAAAATGTTTCTACTTTATTCAATGACATGTAAATTGAATCCGGTGTTGTCTCCTCTATCATAAAGTAGTTTTTTAAAGTATCAGGAGCGCATATGATTTCTCTATGTGATGGTTTTTGAACAGGAACTTCTTCATCACTTTCTTCTTCCTCTTGTAGGGTTGATGTAATTGTTGACACACTTTCCAAAATATCATGGCCTGTAAGCTTTTTTTAAATTTATGAAGCCAACCGGCACTGGCCTTAAAACTTGTTACTACTAAATGTTGACCATATTCTATGGCCTTTTCTTGTAAAAGTGTTCCTGATACAGGAATATTTGCATCTCTTGTTGATGTAAACCATTTAAATACGGCTGCATTCAAACTTCTATTTGTAACGTCTCTGTTTCTTTTCATATCTGTTTTGCCTCGGCTAGTCACGAAATTTCGTATACTTATTTTATTTTTAATTATGGTTGACAAAGTATTGGGCGGTATGTCATATTCAGCAGCGATAATCTTTTTAATTCCAGTTTCCACCTTTTTTAATATCTCCAATTTCTTTTCGATATTTAAACTTTTCAATTTACATTTCGGAGCCATATTGACGCAACAATAAACTTATCGTTCACAAAAAACACCACACAAATGACGATATAAGCGAAAAGTGAACTTCTAGACTCAATAACAGACATTGGTAATTCTCCCAGAAAACTGTAAACAAACTGGCGAAATTTCTCGGAAATTTCAAGTTAGGGAGGTCTTAACTTATATACATTCTTCAATTTTCGTTCGAGTTACAGAAATATTCGAGTTAAAGAAATTCGAGTTAAAGAGGTTAAAATGTATAAAAACTTAACAAAAGTACCGGGAAATAAAATTAATTCGAGTTAGAGAAAATTTCGGGTTAGAGGTGTTCGAGTGAGAGGAGTTCGACTGTATTGACAGTAGATCAGTTTCAAAAATCATGATGATGATGAAAATTAGAAAATGGTTGATTTTAGACCACTAGTATGTTAATAATTTTTTGTCTAAAATTTGACAACTAATTCAAATCCAAAATAACATACAAGCTTTGGTCCGTGGGCTTCAGCGGTCGTCAATAATACTATACTCTTGATTTCCGGGTTGGAACCGCGTCGTTGTCGTAGCTTTGGCCGACGTTTCATCCGCACTCTTACAGGAGTTTGTAGTAACAGCCCTGACGATATCCCATAAGAGTGTGTACGAAACGTCGGCCAAAGCTACGACAACGACGCGGTTCCAACCCGGACACCAAGAACATAGTAACATACAAGCTGTTCCATTAAAACAATAATTTTTAACAAAAATATGTTATATCAACGTAACGCAATATTACTCACACCTCATTCGCCCTGTATGGTATACGATATAATAGTTAGGTTAATATTATGCTTTCGTAGTAACGGGTAAGTGCGCATATCACAACATTGTTTAATATTTAACTTTTCGTCAGTAGTTTAAGAACATCCAATGGTTTAAATTAGCCCAACCGTCGTGTTTGTTTGTCACCTTCTTCGCGCCTTTATAAGATGGTTTCGAACAACACATTCGTTGACAGTCAAATGCGCATTAACATTTGCAGCATTTTTTGCGCGTCGTTTCCAAGGTAGATATTTCGGCCAACAGTTTCTCGTCCGTTTTACGATATTCGCGTAATGTTAGTTTTCAGTAGGTTTACTAAAAATGTTTGCGTCAAATCCGAAAAATTTATACGAGCCGGGTAATAAAAATTTTATCATGTATTAAAGCTAAACGTATTGCTCTTGAAATTTTAGAAAACAGCACAGTCAGACGCAAGGGAAATAAAATTCTAACGACATCTTATAAATTTTATAATATATTGATTCTCATATTTGTTGCGAGCTTTCACGCTAACCAAACAATGCTTACGTATTATTCTCCTTGTGGTGAGAATTTCAATTGGAACTTGGATATGGTACAAGATATATTCTGAAACTATATTTTTCGAATAAAAGGCCATGCTATGGGATTATAATACCACGGGATAAATAATTGAAATAAAATGAATTAATTGATACAAAACGATGTTACGAGGGTAGTCTGAAAAGCTTCAAGCCTCAACATGAAGATGGCGTTACTCCTCAAAAATATTCTGATAATATAATTGCGCTTCCGTTGAAAAATACTTTTGAACATTTCAGCCATGTTAGACGCTCAGTTGCTGTTTAACAGACGTTTGTGGCAGTCGACGTTAGTGTTTCTGTAAGAATGGAAAAATCGAATAATGAATCGTCATTAAATTCTTGAATTTGAAAGGCAATACGCCTACACAAATTAAAGCCGCGATGAACGCTGTTTACGGGGACACTGCACCATCACTTGCCACAGTGAAATTTTGGACAGCTGAGTTTAAACGTGGTCGTACCAGCTTGCCTGACGATGAACGTTCGGGACAGTCAAACATTGCAACCAGTACCAATAACTTCGGAAAAATTCACCAAATGGCACTAGATGACCGTCGAATTAAGGTTAGAGAGATGGCAGAGACTGTGAGCATCTCGAAACAACCTTCTTGATATATATTGACTGGAGATTTGGGCATCAAAAACTAGCCGCATGTTGGGACTCGCGCTTGCCCACTCAGGACCAAACGCGCATTTAAATTAAAATTTTTCCTGTTGAAGAAATAAGTAGGACACCTGGATACACTAGTTTACTCCTGAAACCAAGGCATAGTCGAAATACTCGACTGGGAAGGATGAATTAAACTGTTTTTCGGTTTGTCGTGGAGTTGTGGTAATCGATTCTTGAAAAAGGAAAAACAATAACGGAGGCATACTGGGCATCGTTACTTGACAAGCTGAAGGCAAAAGTTGCGGAAAAACGGCCGCATTTGAAGAAAAAGAAAGTTTTGTTCCACCAAGACAACGCACCGTCTCATATTTCAGCGGTCGCCCTAGCAAAAATTTATGAGTTGGGGTTCGATTTGGTACACCACCCAGCCTATTCACTAGATCTCAAAGATTCGCTCAGAGGACAGAGATTTTCATCGTATAGACTGTAAGCGTCCCGCTGATAGCCTTAATATTTTTGCTATTGTTTAAACTTATTTTAGGTAAACAGAGTACACTTTCATATATGTTTGGGAATCAGAAATACAGACTACACTTAAATACCTGGTTTGTAAAGTAATATAAGTTACTAGCCAAGTAAAAGAGAACACAATATATTTAACATAACAATCTCCTAACGTTTCTTTAACTTTTAAATCAACAGTCTAAGATCGTGAATGTCAGTATGTTTTGTTTAGTGTTGTCATAGTAACCAACCATATTAGCAGCTGAAACTATTTGGATGCAATTTCCAAGTGTAAGACTGCTTTTGAGTGCAAGTAGCTATGTACTTGGGCTTAAAATTTTAAATCAATAGTTTCAAAACGTCAATGTTAGTATCTTTTGTTTACTGTTGTCGTGGTAACCAAACAGTACTAACACCAGAAACCACTTGGATGCAATACCCAAAGGCAGGATTCGCGCACAACTGTAAATATCTCTTTTACTTTCAATGTTAGACATATGCATCGTTATAGAAAAACGTTAGAAATATAAATTTCCTATACGGTGGATACAGAAAAACGGTGCTATTTAAAAAATATATATATTTTTGGTGTTTAATTTTGATAGAGTTTTGTGTTCAATTCGAATGCGTCCAGGTATACAATGTAATCTAATAAAAATTTACGCCAGAATGCATTTGCATTTCGGATTTCTTGACGGAAATGAATATATCCACATTTAGGCGATTGCGAACAAAATTATAAATATCTCAAAATGTATTAGAAATTTACGGATTAACCATACTATATTGGTCTATTTTGAGTAGGGGAAATTAGAAACGTAGAAATATACAGGGGTTCCATTTAAAATAAGAAAGTAGATGCCCGGTTCGCTATTTATCGATCAACTTGTATATGCGAAAATCTTTTTGGAAGGTACTACGAGGGGTATTTTTTAGGGGTCCGTTTGTGAACGAGAGTGAGAATGACACGCGATCGCCGCAGTGCGCATGCTTTGCGCGTGTTTAGAAGCCATTTGCAGCCGTATCGTCTGTCTGTGTGCTGAGCTGTAGAAGTTTATAATGTTTAAGAAAATAGAATCGCCCGCCGACTGTGAGATGCGATCAGTAATTCGATTCGAATTAGAAATTCACCGTCAGATTTGTGAAATTTACAGTAATAATACTATGAGTGACAGTAAAATTCGAAAGTAGGTGAGAATGTTGAAGGACGGGCGGGTTAATGTGCATGATGAGCCACGCCCTGGCCGACCTTCTCTGATTTCTGAAGATTTGGTTCGTGATGTTGATAACAAAATTTGAGAGGGCCGACGATTCACTATTTCAAAGTTATCAATTGAATTTCCACAGATTTCAAGGTCGGTTTTATGCACTACTGTTTCGAAGAAAATGAATTATTGAAAATTGTGTTCTCGGTGGGTTCCAAGACTTTCTAATAATTCACAAAACAAAAAAAATGGGCTGTGCTTTATCGTTTCTAACTCGATACAATCAGGAAAGAGATGCATTTTTGGACCACATTATTACAGGAGACAAGACATGGATGTCTCACATGACTCGCGAGTCCAAGCAACTGTCAATGGAATGGCGGTAAACATCCGCGTGAACCAATGTGAAAGCCAAACAGACAATTTCAGCACGAAAGATCATGGCAACTGTCTTTTGGGGCAGGAAAAAGATTTTGTTAGTGGATTTTATTCCGAAAGGCACAACCATTAATTCTGATGCGTATTGTATGACCTTGAGAAAATTCCAGCGTACCATACAAAACAAGCGGCGTGGCCTACTGTCTTCCGATGTGATGTTGCTCCATGATAATGCAAGGCCACATCTTTCTGCGTAAACACAAGATCTAATCAGGCCTTTTGGATGGGAACTACTGGATCATCCACCCTGCACCCACTAATTTTCGCTTGTTTCGGTACTTAAAGGATAAGATGTGAAAACGGCAGAAAAATGGAAATTATGTAGAAAAGTAGATAAAAGTACGTAGAAAAACATATATTTTAATGATATTTACAGTATTTTTCTTCTTATTTAAAATATACCCCTCGTATCTGATGTCTATTGTGTTATCAGAATATTTTAACTTCGCTCTATTTATACAATAGGCGCAGTTTTACAATTCCACAAGATTGGGACACCTGTATATTGTTATATCTCTTATTAAAAAATCTCGCTGTCCCTATAGATCAGCAGTCGGCAACCAGCGACTCCTCATAAATTTTTGTGCGGCTCGCCAGGCAATAATGAATTACATTAAGATAGGATCTGAAAAATGCGAGCATGCTATGAACGCACACAGATACGCGTGATTGGCATGCCGTAAACGCATACAGGTCCGCATGTTTCACAGGTGCAGAGATTTTTTGTAACATAGACATGGCTCGTGCTACTTACTCCAAATAAGCCTGAATTATAAGAACTTTTGGCTTTTAATATAATCTATTTTGTGGCGAATATCAGTGTATTTACCCGACTTTCTGTAATAAAGTCGTTATTTGAAAGAATCACGTTATCCTGCAGTGCCAAATTCGATAAGGAATTAATATTCTTTTTGAAAAATTTTCATTGTTTTGTATTGGTAACTTTGTAATTAGTAAGAAGTTTTTCTTGTTTTTTTTCTATAAATATTTCTTTTGTTTTCAATGAATAAAACGCCAAAAAGAAGGAAGGTAAATGAGGAAAACCGCGTATTTAATAAAAAGTGGACTTTTAACTACTTTTTCATTAATAACTTTAATAAAGCATGATGCTTAATTTACAAATGTCTTTAACGAATGCAATTTGCGCTAAACAAAATAAAATAAATTTTTTGAAAAAATCATTACAAGCCCAACTAAATGTTCTTAAAAAATGTAATGAATAAAGTTCATCGTTAGTCAGAATGCGTTTTAACTGCTGTGAATGAAATATAAAAGGAGAAGATATATTTTTGCAACCATTAAATGTTTTTAGTATGTATGATCTGAAATGGGAAAATTTAAGGCGTGTGACAACAGATGGTGCAAAGACCATGAGGTTACAATTAAAGCCCGGTAACTGGAGAGCAATCGCAGCGGCGGTGTGACTGTGTTTAGGTGGGCGGGGAAGGCTGATCGATTATGATATGACACGACAAATCATCATCACTCGGTTCAGTTTAGCATTGGATAGCGGATAGGGCGTGTTGATTTTATTGATATAGACGTAGTTATTAATTGTAGTTATTATTTAGTGTAGTGTGTTTTGATTTTATTGTTACAGACGTAGTTATTAATTGTAGTTTTTAGTGAACATGTCGAAGGCTAAAAAAACGACCCTTTCAAGACATAGTAAATAAGTTTATTTCTGACTTTCCCGATTTGTTTTACAACGGGAGTAAGATAGTTTGTAAAGTGTGCAAAATACATTTGATGTCAAATAAGAAGTGGAACTGTACAAGACACGTAAATTCCGCACAGCATAGAAAACGAAAATTGGACATGCCACCGAGAAGTGCATTTTTTTTATGTAACTCTTATGCTGATAAACTGTAATTTGCCACTCGGCTTACTCGATAAACAACCGTTTAAGGACTTTTGGGACAAATACAATCCCCAGTTGCGGTTGCCAACGGAGAAAACGGCACGTAAGCATGTTGCATTTGTACGCGATGACGTGGAAAAGAAAATGAAACGCATATTGAAAAAACAGTTTCTTGGTTGTGTGTTGACGAGACAACAGACTGTAAAAAAAATCAATTGAAAATATTATGGTACGCATACCAGACCCTAGTAAACCTTCATTACCACTCTTACTAGTTAGCCGACAAGCTACTTTTAAATCTGCACATACATGCCATTTATGTGCTGTATAATTAATCCTTTCCAGAATGAGCTTTAAAATGTCATAGCTTTCTTTTAAATGGGCGCCGTACGCTACCGGCAAAGATGGAAATATGTTGCCGTTGTGGAGTAAAACTGCCTTTATACTTAATTTTGATACATCAATAAATAGTCTCCACTGTTCCGGCGAATGATGGTGGCCCAGTGCCGACATTAAACCGTCAATATCGTTACAGAAAACTAAACTATCTTCTTTTGAATAAAAGGTAATTAAAGAATTGTGACGCTTGCGGTAAGTTGTAATTTTAACGTTAGCCTGTAAAAGATTCCACTGTTGTAATCGCGATCCCAAAATTTACAGATTTTTATTTGGTCAAACCTAAATCTCTTACTAGGTCGTTTAGCCCTGATTGACTAATTAAGTGTGCTTCTCTAATACTTGGATGTTGAAATACCTCTCCACTGAAAGCGCCGGATTCGCTGTTTTCGTCCATAGAACTCGAAGAACTTAATAAAGGTCGTTTCGGCACGGGAATTGTTGGAGAATGTGGTAACGGCATAGATACTGATGATACATTGGCATATTGCACTGAACTTTTCGAATTTTTAGAAAAACCCTTCACGTTCGTCAAACAGAAAAAAAAAGTCAAACAGTCGTCTATGGTTCGTGGGTTCACGCCACTACATTGGTATACCAAAAGGCATCTGGTTTATCGTACCATTGTACCAACCTGTTAAGTATTTGTAACATTTTAAGCAGCACACTCGGGGCACCCACGATTTGTCTTTATTTTTAATTACTGTTGTAAAATAGGCTTGATAACACTTTTCAAATAACGGGGAAATTGGCTTTTTTCACTTTTAGGAGTGAATTGACCACAAACATAACGAAATAAGTTAGGAAAGTTAACACAAACGCGCGACATGTTGTAGATGTACGAATAACCAAAATGTTTTGATGACGTTTGTACACAGAAACGTCATATTGTTGTGATTATCCTCAAACAGATGTCGCCTATCGTAAATCAAACAAAACACTAGCACTCTATGTTTTGAGATGTGATATCGAAATAAAACATTGTTTTCTTTTGCATACTAGGTATACCTAATACAAAGCACTATGCGAATGAATTTTTGCGTGTTGCATAGTATTATTGAACGTCCCTCGTACTTGTGTAAACTTCATATTTGGATGCTAACTTCCTAACTTGAAGTTTTACTAGAATTCTCTGATATATTATAATTATTATATTTGTAAGTCTGAAAAATATAAATCATACTTTAAAAATAAAAAGGTTCAATACCTTAAGTATCTACCAAATCGAAATAAAACTCGAAAATAAATATCAGATATCGGGTACAGAACGTATGTTGATCGATAAGAAATAAAGTAGAAGTTCTCTCCGGATACCAGGGATCTTATATTCGAGCAATTTGGTATTACCGAATGCGCAATGACATAAAACAGTAACTCTTTCGTCTAAAATTACGTATAAAATTGGATTATTCCAAATCCGACCTTATATATCTTGATTGTATTCTAGGTTAAATTGAATCGGTGGCCTAAGTAAAGCGCTGTCGGCCCGGTCGATAAGGGATAATTCTGCAATAGTGGCGAATGCACGGTGCAGAGCTCAGTGCTGTACGAGCGGTGTATATAGCACCACTTTATTACCAGTTTATATTTTATAACCTCACCGTCGTTGCACGTCTATATGGAGACGTATGGAAATATAAAATTGCAAAGCGTTGACTATATATTAATTTTATTTTTGCATACGTTGTTACATCCTTCATTTACATGACCTGGCGTAGCGTGTTCACTACCCTTCGGTTTTATGTAACCATGCTTGCAAATTCACTCTACGGCATGCGGAAATTTGTACATTCAACAGTACAGCCTCCGATTGTTAACACGTTAATCTTTAGCTATGGGTGAGCGTGCTACTTTCCATGAAGTGCCCTACAAAATGCAGGAACGTAGCCACCTTGGAATGCGAACACTTAAGTGATTCACGGCTACATTGATTCGAACATAACTTTCGTGTCTTATTGTTGGAATATTTCAGGTGATGTCGCCTGCAGAAGTACGTCGTTTTAATTGCAAATTTACTATTCCCTGGAAAAATTTAAAGTTTTTGTACTACGCCCAAGTATCCCACTTAACATTTTCTTGGATATTTTACCTGACTACATTTTATGAGTTCCAGAGGATTGTTGTGAAAATTACTGGAACTTTGGAATAACAGTAGTGATAAAGGCGAGTACTGGTAATATAAACGATATAGTTACAAGAAAAAACTGCATTTTAAAACAGCTGCAGAAAACTATGTACACTACCGGCCATAATTATTTGCCCAGCCAAAGAAATACGCTAAATAAAGTGTTTATTAAAAATGAAATTGTAGTTTTGCATTCAATAAAATGCTTCTAAAACAAAGAAATTGATAGTCTTTATTCAATTATAAAATTTATTTGACACAAAAAGAACTAAATCTTTTTGTGGAAATGTCCACCTCGACTATTAATACACTGGCGAAAGAAATTAACGCATCACTTTTAAAAAGCTGATTAACATTTGTAAAAAGGTGTTAAAACAAAGGTTAACAATGACGAAATAATTTTAGCTTACATTGCATAAGTAAGACGCAAGAATCAAAGAAAAAAGAATTGTTTATTAGCAAAAAGTCAAAAAGAAAATATCAAAAGACATTATAACAAATGTTTACATTTGATTACAACAATTAATATCTAGTGTTTCCTCCTCTTGCACGAATGACTGCCTCACAGCGACGACCCATACTTAAAACTAAGGCTCTAATTTCATCTTGGTCAATAGCTTCCCAAATTTTTCGTAGTGCCCATGCTAGCTCCTGTTGGTTAATTGGACGCCGAGGAAGTGCTCTAAGCCATCTGCCCATCATGTCCCAAATGTGCTCGATTGGGTTTAGATCCGCACTTCTGGCTGGTCATTGCATTGTGATAATACCCACTACGGCAAGATAGTCCTGTACAATTCTGGCGGCATGCGGTCTCGCGTTATCATGCATAAAAACGAAATCATTTCCTGCAAACGGCATCACATGTGGTTCTAAAATGTTTGTAATGTAAGAATCTGCCGCTATAGTGCCCCTTGGTATTACCACCAACTCTGTACGAGCCTCTAAAGTAATGCCTCCCCATACCATTACAGAACCTCCACCAAACAGAACTGCTGGAATAATGTTACATTGCGCATAACGTTCACCCGGACAAAATCTAGACTCGTCACTAAACATAACGTTTGCCCAATCGGCCTCCAACCAATCGACATGTTCTCAAGCACATGTTAACCTAGCTATGCGATGTTCTGCAGTTAATTGTGGTCCTGTTGCAGGTGTTCTGGGAACTAAATTAAAACCTCGTAAACGATTTCTTACAGTAACGCAGCTTACACGAACATTGTGGGTCTCTTCTAGCATATTTTGAAGCGTTGAAGCCGTAATGAACCGTTCCCTTAGCGTTTGCATCAACAAAAAACGATCTTGGACAGCATTTGTTGCTCGTCTTCTACCCTGCCCTGGTCTTCTTGAGTATGACTGAGTGTCCCGGTGCCGCCGCAACACTCGAGATACTGTTGATTGATTAACGCCAAGACGTTGAGCAATGTAACGCTGACTCATACCTTCTTCTGCAAGAGTGACAACACGCACAGCTTCCTCAACACTAAAATTGCGATTGATGTTTCCCGTTGACATCCATGTTTATAATATTGCACGTTCTGTCTCCAGGTAACGCGAAATAAACACATGAATGGATAATAAATCAAGCTCTGCTGCAGCCAAAATACTGATAAATCAGTTCTTTTATTTAGTGACAAACAACAACGCGGACAAAACATATCGAACACGTGTACAAACATCATTCCCGATAAGCAGTTTCGTCATCTACATGCATTCATTCCTACAAAAAAAGACTTTAAATTTTATTGCAGAATTTATAAGTGATGCATTAATTTCTTTCGCCAGTGTAATTGCGGTACACACTTGCGGCATTCTTTCTATCAATTTCGTCAGAGTAGCGGGTTCTATTTTAAGCCAGACTTCTTGTAGTTGTTTCCACAACTTCGGAAATTGGAGGATTCATTTTCACCTGCCTATCGAGTTCATCCCACAAAAGCTGTATGGGATTAGCATCTGGACTTTGAAGTGGCTATTTCATTATTTCGATATTTGTTACGTTTTATTTTACTTTTGGTAGTGTACGTGCGGACTTTTATTTCGTTAGCGTACAATTTAACGTTTCATTTTGGAAACGTTTGCATTCTATTTTTCTCTTAACCTACGTGACAAGCTCTTAAATTCAGCTACGCTGTATAGCTTCGCTTACCCTAATTGATTAAATCTATTGTCTGTTTTCCTAAAAAAAAATATATGGACTTATATATACTGTTATGTTATGTTCAACGTCGTGTTTACGACGACAACAATTTCTCTCGGTTGTCATTTCGATACTGAAGTAAATGTCAGGCTGGCCACTCGTTGGCAACCAAATACCCCTCTTGCGGGGATAATTGATAATTTTTGCGTTACTATTCCCCCCCCTAAGCCAACCGTCCTTGAGGCGAGGACGGTAGAAATTAATTATAAGTCCAGATAACGACGAGTGTGGGATATCATGGACAATTCTACTCATTTATCAATTTTCCTATTCAATTACTTCTTCTAAATTAAAGTAAAAATCGTCTGGAATAAGCAACAACGTAAATTTCAAAGCACAACAGATAATATTTCGTCAATTAAATCCTTATCTGAAAGGTTTCCATAAATTAGTAGTGGATTTTCTCTTTTAAAGCTTGTTGGTGACAATTCGTACCACAGAATCATCAACAAACAACCTCCTGGTTAAGTCACTGCATTCGTTCTCGAGTACTAATATCATATTGATTGAAAGTCATCAAAAAGTTAGTTTCTATTTAGGCAAATTTATCAAAATTGGCCGTGAAAGAAAACAATCGCCGGTCTTTCGCGATTTAAAATAAATGAAAGAGTAACAACGCCCTCAATTATCATCAATCTTTATTCGGCCTTGGTTGAATCAAAGTTTGTCGTTAATCCAATCCAAAGATAAGTGTTCGTGGTGTATTCAAAGTCATTATTAGAAAAGCAAATTGGGTTAAATATCCAGAACAGGCAGTTCCTGTGGTGTGTATTTAAACAGAGTGTTTATTTACATTGGCAGTCGGTCGAAAGTTTAAAGGTTAGTTGATTTTAAAAATCTTAAAAATTCGTTAATCTGATTTCACTAAGTTACAAATTCATTCAAAATTGCCACAAGGGTATCTAGGGATACCCCCGAACCTACGAAAATCATTTAATAGGGTTAAATTTGAAAATTTAACAAAATTTAGAGTAGAAACCATGAGAAAGATATTTCAATACTTATATATATCGACCTATCTTTCGCAGCACTCGTTTGGATTTTGGACATTTCAGTTTATTATGAAACTAATGTAGGCTCCTATTGTTGGAGATTTTATTTATTATGGTATTTCCTTTTAGTTCTTCACCCTTATGTTACTCTTTCGACTACTTTGGTTATCGGATACCACATTTGATTTGCTTTTTGGATTGTTGTTAATTTTTCTGCACCTAGAATAGAGTTAAAATTAGACTTGTCTTCTTGAAGGTCTATACTTTCCTCGTTCCATGTCTAGAGCCTGAATTACATTATACTAGATTCGTCTTTTTTTCATACTTTTTTTTAGTAACTAGAAAACTTGCTAGAAAAAAGTTGGAAAAAGTATGGTGTATGGTTGCATACTATACTAGTTTCAAAACTAGAACATGTCCTATTCCGATACTATTTTTATCATCTGTGTTTATCTATGTTTATTTGTCTTGGCAGACGTTATGAATAGTTCTCTGAAGTATACGTAATGCGACTTGCTGATACTTTCATTGCACTCTAAATCTATAGTTACTATATTGAAGGTTAAATTCTAGATACTTAAAATAAGCATGAAAAAAAGACAAATCTAGTATAATGTAATTTAGGCTTTAGGAACCCTTTTGTCTTTTCTCATATTATTTTTTTCCTCTTCAAATTGCAAGCGATCTGTCTATATTTGTTTACTTACGGTTATTGGGGATTCTCACGTCAAGCGGTTGGTCGCGTGACTGCGAGATGTCAATTCTCGCTCTGTTCGGTTAGGTTAGTTTAGAGGTTCGCGTTTTCCAACTTCCAAATTCTGGGACAGCTTATACCGTCTGTAACATACCTATTTTCGGTTGGGATGACTGACACCTGGCATTGAATTTCCGCCTTCTTGGTGTGCAATTTGATCACTTGTGGCTTGACTGTCTAGAGTGACGTCCGTGAAGTAGTGGTTTCACGTCTATAGTTTTGGAATTTTATCACATCGTGGATATTTATGGAAACCTACTTATAACCGTTGCCGTTGGTTAATTTTGGATTTTGATTGGATATTTTGGAGAGAATGGCTCCGGATTACTGTTATACAGGATTTAATTACGGCGTCTCTAGCTACCATTTTGCTTTGCCACGTGTGGTGTCAAGATCTCAATTCATCACCATCGCGTTAATCGTTTTCAATTTGTTTATATTTCACATTGTAATTTTGAGGTTTCGTTTATTTCGTTTAGGGGACTTCGTGTTAGTCAATTTTCTTTGGATATACCCGATTTTACGGCTTAGCGTCCCTATTGGATCATACCTCTTTCGGATATCCATGTTCTTCCTTTTTGGTTCAACATTTTTGAAACACAACCTTTTTTTTTTGGAAATTAGCCTATGGACCTACCGAATTTGGAGTTACTTTGCTGGAATCATAAATTTCCTTGAATTGAAGAGACCTTTTGGAGCAGACAGCACCTTTGGGGGACCAGCTAAGTGACATTAACTAAGATTTGTTTTAAGCCTTGTTGGACTATAGTTCAGTAGATTAATTCATTTAAGTTTGCTTATATTGACCTCACAATTTATAACTCGGTAGATTATTTAACCCGAGATTGTTTTCATTGTTCTCACGCTCCATAATTCACTTGATTATTTAATTCATGTTTGCTTATGTTGTTTTCACATTTCATAACTTAGTAGATTATTTAATCCAAAATTTGATTTAGTTCAAGTTTATTTATATCGATCTCACTCTTTGTAATTTAGTAGTTTATTCCAAATCAAGTTCCTTTTTAACGTATTCACTTTTCAATATATTTTTTTTAAATTTACTCTTTATACGATTCTATGTCTGCATTTTGTGAACTGCAACGTATTGGCCAACACGATCGGTACTTTTCCTTATTATTATTATTGGTAATAAGTCAATAATCAAGGTTGTACTCTGAACTAAATTCGTATTACACATATCTATTTTACTTGCATTTATTAAACTTTATTAGTATTAACTTCCTTTAATACGTACAACTTATACGAACAACATTTTTTTTGTTCTGTGTGTTATTAAATGACTCCTGTCAAACGTTAAATTTAAGCTTTTATTGGTTAAGTAAATTTACCCCTACCACCTTCACCGAACATCTTTTTCCCAGTTTTAAACTGCTGGGCGTTTCCTTTAAATAAAATCGTGGTGGCGCCTATATATTTTTTATTGTCCGGGTGCCCGGCTTAGTTATCACTGATAACTTATCAGTTTAACTAGTACATTAAAGTTGGCTTACTATTTATGGGAAATGATTCATAACTGATTGTGAGTATATTGGATGTCGCTTCTTCGCTGTTTCGTTTGTACTGCAGAAGTTTGTAAGCGTTGAGTTCATATAATATCCTGTTTACGGGACAACGGAGGACGCTCACGGTGTATAAAATCAATTACAATTACGTAATATACGTAAGTACGAATAATAAACTTAGAGGTACATATGTATTTGCAATCAATTATTTTTCACATAAATGTGTACGACCAATAAGGATTTGTAATACTTCACCATAGTTAGCGATAGTAATATCTCGTTTACTATTTACCTTAGAAGAAAGTACCTATTAATTTTTGTGCGCATACCAGCAGCTGAAATAGTAATGGTCATAAAATGTTCTTATGCGCCGCGTTGTACAATTTGTTAAAACAGTCTTTATAACTAACCTTTTAACTGCTCGTCGATTGTTCTATGAAAGATGTAATTACATACATTCGGTTACTATTTTAACTAATATTTTAAGTAAAGTTTTGAATATTAGCACCTCGGCGTCATCCTTGAAAGTAAGTTAATTAGGAACAAACATATCGATCACGTCGTCAATAAAGCCCGTTAAGCTATGGGGGCTTTAAATCAGATCATGAATCGTCGGGACAAAGCTCTTCGCTAATAGCGAAATACATCCTTTCGATGATCCGACCCACTTGAGCTTACACGGCAGCAGTCTGGGCAACCGCTGCTAAACGTCACATTGTTAAACTTCAAGTAATTCAGTAATTGTTCCAGCTATCCGACACAAGAACATCCTAGTTAGCAGCGCTCCAAAGCGTAGGTATTAAAAAAGAAACATCCTGGGCCCACCATTGTTCTGGTCTCAAAAACAACTTAAAAAAGAGAGAGAGAAAAAAAAGGAAAAGAATACAAATAGCGACAGTTGAGATGGGGATCAAATTCAAGTGCCCAAAAACTATTACATTGACAATTAACCGTTGAGCGACCGTCTTCGTGGACTTGCCTTTCGAACGGCGCATGTTCATACCCCGGTCGAGGCGGTTGCGTTTTAATTACGGATAAAAATCGTAAGTATGTCTTCTTCTCGGATAAGGAAGTAAAATCGAGGGCCCCGTATCAATACGAAGTTTGGCACGTTAAAAATCCCTAACAACGTTTGGAACACCTAGATTCGGCAAAATTCTAGTGGGGTCGACTAATGATCATAGTAATTGATGCCTAGAAGTGCAATGTGTATTCCGTAACCCAACGCTTCGCCCAATACAACAACAAAAACCATTGATCATTTTAATATTTTAAATTGTTTACCACCATACACGCAGGGAAATTCTTTCTTGCATCAAGAACATAGATTTCCTTGCAAAAATCAGTCTCTATTCAAGAAAATATTTTTCAAGACTATACAAATATATAATACAAGAAAATAATTTTCTTTACATTTTATTTGGATTAAATAAAGATTTTCTTAGCATTAGAAAATCAAGGAAATCCACAACAGAAAGATCTTTCTTCCAAGTAAATCATTTAGTTTTAAGTTGAGAAAATATTCATATTAAAGGTAGAAATGAAAAAAATGGTCCAGATCTCGCAAAGTTCTATTGAGAAATTAGGCGACCAGTTTCGTGTCAAAAAACACATCATCGCGCCTACAAGGATATTGTTACGGCGTAAAGTTCCTGCGCCTAGCTATATCAGTTGTTACGGTGCAAAATTCCTGCGCCTAGCGGTATAAGTTAACCCTTTAACTATCGTTCTATCTAATATTTATCCTGATAGATGACGACATAAACGAATGTTTATGTTTATTATTTCAAGACCCTATTATAGAATTACGTTTTGCTATTGTTATAAGTTAATTTAGATTTATTTACGTTTATTAAGCATTCTTAGTTTTAAACATTCCTAACGTATCGAAACAGTCATTTTCATATCCCCACTTCCACCTGTTGCAATCACGTGATGTTAGAGTTAGTTTTTCGAGGGGGTCTTGCTTGAGCTGTGTATTGGGAAAGACGTTAGTAGTTTCGGAAGGTACAAGTTGCCATTATTTTGTTGCCACTTAGTTGGAATACCATTTCTGGGATCTAAGGCTACCTACCTAAACAAGTAACGTATTGTTTCCTGTCGTAAAACTCACCCGTTGGGGGAAATTCTTTGTACCGAGCTACATGCTGACGTCATACCGCCTTCACGTAAGTTTTCTCGTTCGAATTCCATTTTCTAATCTTTTCGTTTCCTTCCGCGGCCCTATCTTGCGCAGTGTGAGCAAGCTTCTATGGGAAACTGGCGGTGTTCACCTCAGCTACATGCCTGGAAACATATGCTTTTCAATGTTTGTATGCAATTTCTGGAACTGAGGGGAAATGTGTAGATGACAGACGAGAAAGAGCAACTTAACAAAATTCTTCGCCCTTTGAAAAGACTTTATTACTTCACCTATGCGTGTAATTTACAATTTGGAGGTTAGGTACTAAGAATTTTAGTGCAATTTTAGTGAGGTCCTAAAATGGAAAAACTAGTGTTTTTAGAAAAAATAGGTTGATTTCTATTTTTTTGTGAACTAACTTCTGCCTTAACCCGCAGTTCAATTGTATCACCGGAACTCACGACAACTTCCTTATTTCAAATAAAACACCCTGTATGTTTTTACGTTAGAAAAGTAATCGAAAGGCGAATCCAACGATACCACATATGTTATACTTTAACTTAGGAAATATGACGATATGTAATCTGTTTTTGTTGTTACGTAAAGTTGGCTAGGAAAGATCGCCAAATTGTTTCTTGTGACGCCAGACTGATCTAAAGAGCTCGTTGCTAAGCAAAGTAATCATAACAATTGCCAAACTGTCAAATCTGAATTCCAAAAGCGTAAATTGTTTTTGTTCCTTCTTTGTCCTTGTTATTATTTTCTGCCATTTTGACTTGCGTTGTTAATTGTTGTTATTACCTTACTTTATCGAACTTTATGGCAATTAATTAATTATGATAGGGTTATTTAAACGTATTAGCTTTTGATAGACAATGCCTGTTTTATAGGTTTTCTGTGTTGTTACTTTTGTGATGGCTTCGGCATGAACAATGCAAAATTGCTGCGTCAATTTTAATATTATTTAAATCTGGCAACAATTATCACCTTATTTGCGTTGGCTGTAAATTTTATATTATCTATTCTTACTTAGCGCAAAGTTCAAGTATTTCCGGCTGTACAAGGGCATGTTCATTATGTTCCATTATAGTCGTGGTAATTGTTGCCAAGTTCTTCGAATATTAAAATTAGGTACTTGACGTATACCTTATGTGGTCCATGCGGAGGCCATTGTAAAATCAACAAGATAAAAAACTGAAACTTAGGTATATTGCCTATCAAAAACTAACAAATTAGACAAACCTACCACAATTAATTAATTACAATAAAGTTCGATAAAGTAAAATAGAAATAGCAATTAACAAAACAAGTTAAAATTACATAAAATAATAACGAGCACAATAACAATAAACAACAAGAATAATTTATGCTTTTGGAATTGAGATTTAACAGTTTAGCAATTGTTGTGATTACTTTGTTTAGCAACGACCTTTTCAGAAGAGCCTGGCATCACAAGAAATAATTTGGCGCTCTTTCCTAGCCAACTTTGGCTAACAACAAAAACAGATTACCAAAACCTTTATTGTTGCATATCATCATGTTTTTTAAGTTAAAGTGTAACATATGAGGCATCGATTCCTGACTGATGATTTCCTCATCAAGAAGGCTCTAGCTACAGAGATATTTCTAGTAGAATACGTGTGCTGAAATCGAACCTTTTCCTTAATTTGCCAGAATGTCTTTATCGCGCTTATATACTGTACAAAAGGATAATTGTCTTATACTACAAAAAAATAGTTTCCTTTTAAAAATTATTTTTTAAATTCATTTCTACGAGAGACTGCCCCACGAAAGAATTCTGTAGCGCGGGTAGGTCTTGACGAATGCAGAATGTGTTTTTTAAATTTGTTATGTCAAATATTTCTCTGATCCCTTTAAATATATTGTTATGTTGTAATTTAGAGCATCGAACATAGTTGTCATTAGCGGCATGTTCAATGTAGCCACTCATTCAACGCTAAAATCCCTTTGGCGTATATTGGCACCTTTTCAGTAGCTCCTTCTTCTTTCCTGGCCTCCGATCTCTGGAGCGGTGGTACTAAGGACTTATTATAAGTCCAGCCAACCACAAACATCGGAGAAGTTACTCATCTTCTGTTAATTTTCTTCATATTGTAAATCCTCAAATTTAATGGAATATTTTCCTACAAGTGACAGCATAAATTTGGAGGTTTTTTTTAGCATAATTTCGAAAATTAAATATGTTTCGTTAAATTATTGTCTTGAACGTCAGTAAATTTTGTTATTGGAGTCTTATTAGTGGAGTTTTGTAGCACAGAGCAGTATAACTTGAGTATTCTAGTTGCGTCAGTGCATGTTTTGTGCATCCTGCTACTATTAAAAATAAGAGTATTCGTTGGAAATTCATCTACAAATTATATATGGAAAAGAACTATCGAAATTTGTTCTATATGAGGTAGTCGCTATCGTGAATAAAATAAAAGAATAGAGGGACGCTAATTAATTTCTGACCTTCGAGCCAAGATTCTGATCCAGATTACGTGTGTTAGATTGTGTTCCATTTTCTAAGTGTTTAAATTTAAACTATTCGATAAATGCGAGGTAGAAGTAACGTTTGGTGGAAGAATTGGCAGGTTTTCAGTAGAGATCATATAAACATAGTGTTTATGTGAAATCGCCAATATTCCAGGTTAGTTTCTCATTTTTCAGTTTTAATAATCGTTAAATTTCATTAATTGATATCTAGTTTAATTTTAAATTGCCGAAAGTATTAGGCCACTCCCGAATTTTCAAAACCTATAATGAATTGCCTAATTTCGAAAAAATAATACTTTTTTTTAATAATCTCACAAATATAGATCATTTCAGTCTGACGTTCTATTTCAAAAGTTGTAATGTATGTTTAGTTTCTTTATCTTACGCAACGAGTTTATTTTCAGTAGAAAAACCACAAATTCTGTTTTGCTTATGTTCATACTCGATAGTTTCGTATCGTCATTTTTCAAAGTACCAGATTTTTCATTTTGTTTCCAATTTGTCCAACATGTCTTTATAAATAGCAAAAATCGTGTAGTGAAATTGCAAAATACATAAGATTCGGTAAAACTAGAAAAATTATGAATTCGTATTTCGAATGGTATTTGAGCACAATCGTAAGTTTTCACCACCTTCACCTACATACCTTACTACGCAGCTTGGTAATAACGATGATTATGCCAATGTATTCATTCATTATTATTAATTTTCAGAAGGCATTGTTAATTCTTTGTATTTGTAAAGTTATTTAATTCAAATGAACAGATGTACCTGTTTATTAAACCTGGAAAACATAGCTTAGTTGTGGCAACGTTGTTCTGTGTTATTTCATGTGCGACGTATTACGTCGCACTCTAAAATACGTTTAGAGTAGATACTCATACAAATATTGTACATACATATCCAATCGAGTCATCTATTCTCAGATGGTATATTAATTTTTTGTTTAACTATCACTATTAGTATTCCGGTTGGCCAAATGGTGACGAACAATTTTAATTTGAAATCATTTATTGAACGGCAGCGTATCGTTAAAATTGCCTGCTAAAATGCGGATCTAGTTTATAGTTCTCGACTTATAACCTGAATAGTCTGTGCGATTTTACGATTGGCTTTTTGGCCCAGACTTTTTACGTGCGCAGTTAAAATTTCTCATTTTTATTTTGTTTTAGATCATTTTATTGTCGGTTCTTTTACAGACTAAGTTCGAACCATATAAACTTTGTAATATATGTGTTCTGTGACTTTTACGGCCTCCGCCTTTGCGTATAGAATTCTACTTCCAACTCTTTATTTCAGTTGCTTTATCTAAGCTGGTTGAGATTATGGAGGCGCAATCACATATCCAATAATTTAATTTATAGCTATTTTCTAATTTTGTGAGAACATTCTAAATCTTAATAGACTTCGCTAAGTATACCCTTTTAACGTTTTAATGTAGATACTATTCATAAGAAATACAACAGAACAAATTAATATACTGGATTATTCAAATTAAGTGCACGCTTGCTGGTTAATATACAATCAACAAGGAAACAATTGCATAAGGCATTAATGAGCAAAATAAAATTTTTAGTAATTGATTTAACCGATATATTTTTTAAGTATTCTGTAAAGTTATCAGCTGCAACTAGTATGTTGTATCGTATTCGTTTAAACAGTATAGAAAACCTACTAACACCTTTCTTGAAATTATCATATATACGTATGTACAGTCCTTGGCCAGCGAATTAGGACCACTTAAAAGCATTATGATTCTGGGATAACATTTAAAAAAACAGTTGCTAAATGTTAGCAACGTTATTATTTAATCAGATATAACATACGAGTAAGTATAATTTGAACGTATATTTACTAATATTTGCTTGTCCCTCCTCTGTGTTTTATTATTTCCTTAATCCTTTTTGGCATACTGCCAATGCAGTTTTTTATTGTTTTTTTTAATTTCGTCGCTATTCTGCCATACATCTTCAACATGTTGTTGTAATTCTTCCTTTGTAGTTGAGTTTCGTGTACTTACGATGTTTTTCAAGACATTCTGCACAATTTCAACTGGGTTTGTGTCTGGTGAATTGCCTGGCCAAGATAGTACACGCAGATTTTTAGATTCAAGCTGTCGCATTACACTTTTTGCCTTATGACACGGTGCATTGTCTTAAATGAAAGTATATGGTCCTTGAGTCGGATCTAATGAACTGAAAGTATTAAATAGTTTTGTAAAAATTTTTTATATTGTTTTTGTTCCATTGTTCCGTTAACGACATATAATGGTCCCGATCCTTCTGTCGTAATACACGACCAACCATTAGAGATGGGGTGTTTAATAGATTTGATCGTACATGCTTCTTTATAACGCTCTGAAGGACGTCGACGAACAAATTGGTTTCTCCCCGTTAGCACGTCTAGTCGTGATTCGTCGCTATAAATAATCTAGAAAAAAGTAAAAAATGTAGAGAACCATTAAGCTAACTATGAGGATGAATTTTACTAAAAATACAGACGATAAATGAAACTTACCTTTCCCCAATCTTCAACTGTATACCCTTTATATTCTTTAGCCCATTGAAATGGTGTCACTTTCATTTTAGATGGCTTCTTTGCCGGATGTCTGCATTTCAAGTCTGCTTCGTGAAGACGTCTACGGACTGTTCTGGCTGATGTTTGTAGACTTTTTTCACTAAGAATTTTAAAAATTTTGAAAATGTTTATTTTTATGAACGCTTGAAAGAATTATATCAAGAAAGCCGCTAAACTCATGATTCATTGTTCAAATTAATGGCAAGAACGGCTAAGAAAGAAATTACATTATTTAATTAATAAACGTTTTATAGATGGTGCGTAGTAGGAAAGCACTCGGAGCAACGCTAATGACGCCGGCTAGTGCCATCTCTCCTCACATTGCCGTGAATGATTACATCAATACCATGAGTCATATTACCGTTATTTTGATTATCATTAATCGTTCCTAACACATTATTTTTGTTCGTTGTTTCATTAATAGGCCAGGCACAGAGAGCTTCGCGGCAGGTTAGATGTAAGGTTGCCGCGTCCACAAGGCGACGTATGTATGCAGATGAATCGGCACGGGCTACTTCAGCGAATGAAATTATTGATTTATTGCTACATCTTCTCATCAACCCTTCACAGCGTTAGTCGTAATTATAGAGATAAACATATGTATATAGGTATGTCTAACGTACGCAATGAAAATAAACGACCGTTGGCTAATAAAACCACTAAATTTATCAGTGAATTTCCGGATTTGAACTATAATGGAACTAAAGCATTGTGTAGAGCTTGCAAAGTACCTTTAATGTGCTGGAGCAAATGCGACTGCAAAAGATATAAATAGTGTACAGCACAAAAATGAGAAAAATGGCGTGCCACCTCAAACCCAATTTAAGTTGGATTTACTTTTGATGTTTATTGTTTGTGGTCGATAAAGAACCGTTTCGACAGCTTCGCGGACGAAGTTAATACATTGCTACTCGATATAAACGATGCAGAAGACGGTTGCGTTTTAGCAAAGTTTGACAGTGTTAAAAAAAAAATTTCGATTATACGAGATTAAGACAAATGTGCGATGGTGCATCTGCAGATTCATTAACTAACTCTAAGGATTATTTTAATTATGCCTGTGTTACTTCCGTAGATGTTGAACGGTCCTTCTCGAAATAGAAGAACATTTTTACAGCGAACAACCTTCACCGAGACAAATGTGGAAACATACCTGATGGTGCAAGTTTTTCAAACAATCCTATCCACACTGGAAGTTACGTTTATTTGTTATATTATTATTTATTGTTACGATATGAAGTACAACAGATTTTTGAAGAAACTACTTTGTTTACTTTTTGCAGTTATTACTGGTCTGGGCAAACAGCGGTAATAGTCAGTATAGTAGATATGTGGTGCGCAATCGGCGATTATTTATTTCACGCGTTCACAGCGTCAGTACTAAATCGATGCTGTATGCGAGTAGTTCTGTGTATATGTAGGCTGTCGTCACTTATTTCGTAATTGTACGCTTATGTTTGTTTTAAAAATGTCGCAGTTAGGTGCGTCGCGAAAACGAGCAATGGCAGACACAGTTAAAAACTTTATAGTGGACATGCCGGACTTAATTTTTGATGGCGCTAAAATTCAATGTTTAGTTTGTAAAATCCTTTTAATGTGTTAGTCCAGAAGCCATTGTCAACGTCACATCGAAAGCAAACAGCATTCTTCTACAAAAAGTAGCATACGAGACCAAGAAAGATTTACACTTGATGTATGTGTTACTCTCATTTTATGTAATCTATCGTTTCGTTTACTAGACAAAGAAGCATTTGTCTACTTCTGGAATAAATATGCGGACTGTAAATTACCTAGTCGGACATCGATACGAAATGTAGTGCCATTTGCTCGTGAACATATAGAAAAAAGAACGAAAACGGAATTGAAAGATAAAAAACTGTGGTTGTGTGTGGACGAATCAACAAATCGTCAAAAACATTCTGTGGTTAATGTAATGGTACGTACAATGGAGTCACATCGATCGTCATCCTCCTTCTCACTTGCTTCCAAAAGAGTTATAAATTGTACTGCCGATGAAGTTTTAAAGGTGGCATTGAACTCATTGAACAAATTTGAAGTTTCAACTAAGCAACTTTTAATGTTTATAAGTGATGGTGCCGCAAACATGCGTTATTTGGGCCGATCTCTTAAAGAACACAGTGATAACTTCTTACATGTAACGTGTCAAATCCATACTCTAAATCTTGCGGCACAAACGATTCCTACATGTTTTCCACTAGTAAATGCATTGATTACTAGTACAAAGGCAGTGTTTCTAAAGTCCCCGAAACGTACCCGACTATTTCACAAACTGTGTCCTGATTTACCTGAACCACCACAGGCGATTGTTACACGTTGGGGAACATGGTTGCAAGCTGCGTTTTACTACAACAAATATTTTGATCAAGTAAAGAAGGTAGTTTTAAAATTCAATCCGACAGAAGCTGCAGCAATCAAGAAAAGCCAGGAAATATTTCAAGATAGTCGGGTTAAAAGAGATTTACAAACTATTCACAACAATTACATCGGACTAGCGAAGGGAATAGAAAAATTACAAAATGTTTCGATGTCGCTAGTGGATTCTGTTAAAATTGTGAATGATATTCACGCACAGTTATGCGCTGTAGAAGGCGAAACAAATTGGTGTGTAATACGAAAATTTGAAAGTGTTTTAGAGAAAGACCCCGATTTTCTTATATTAAGACAAATTTGTGAAGGTGCGTGTGAAGATGCATTAAGTTGTTTCAAAGATTATTTTAAATATGCAGATATAATATCTCTAGATGTCGATCGGTCGTTTTCGACATTAAAAAGCATTTATTCCGCACGTCGTACTCACTTGACTGAAACAGCTGTGGAAACATATCTAATGATTCAAATATTTAACAGATGTTACCCAGTTTGTGATTTCACGGAATACTTTTAAAACGGTAAGTGTTTCAGCACGTTTTATAATTTATTTCTTACCTTCTATTTTATGTGTAAACTTTTATGCGCTCACCACGCCTCTGGCTGTTACCGCATATTTGCCCAGGTTAGTTATTACATTACGAATACAACAAATGCTATTTTCAAACAAAAAAAAAAAAACTAATAGTGTCAATAAAAATGCTGCAACGTGTGCATATATTCGCTTTATTTACCAAACATTTTTATTGCGCCAGCTTTTATTTTTTACACTAGGGTACATCATTCGGTTGCGAGGACCGATTGTGCCCGACTTATTCATTAGGAACTACCTCATGGAAAGTATCTATCTCATACTCTAAAATTCAAATTATAACATTACATTGCCCTCTTTTCCTATTCAATGCTTTGCTAGCTTGTTACGTAAAGTTGAGAGCACAGGAAGGATAATATAGGTACTGAGCAGTATAGCGAAGTCTCAATAGATAGTACTAAACCACGTCCCGATAAAGATATTGCCTTACATACAAGTTACCAACCTGAAAATATTACATTCTTCTCGATAGAATACGCTTTAACCCGCTCGTCCATTGTTTATTTAACAGTTTAACTCTCGCCCAGTAATCTTCCGGCGACGTGCTGTACCTTCGCGTCGGCAAACCCGGAACAAGGATATCAGACATAAAAATGGCCATAAATATATTTTACAATTTCGTCAAGTGAAGTATGTAACGATAGTATGAATAAGGCATGTGGCGCTGTAAAGCTCACTGCTTGTCGAATTGAATTTTATCAAACTTTGGAGTTTTCAAGAGAAATAGGTTGTTTTTTCTTCGATCACATATACGTGCGTCGCTGTAGGTTTACGGTTTCAGCCGTAAAAAATCCGCCGAGTTTTACACCCAGGTATGTATGTGTGGTACGGTGTCGTTATTACCACCTCGAGTTTTCCCATTTAGATCATAATTCGTTGTGCACCCTAGATAATGATAACTGTAATAGAAAGTGAAGTAGTAATTACAAATCGTAAATTATTTTATGATTTTCTGAAGCAATTTGCGCTTCGCGGATAAACACTAATTTAATGCTTCTCCTCGAAGCATTTCCACGAACAAATAATTCTGGTTTAAAACTAGAAGGGACAGTATTTACATTTTGATGTTTTGGCAAGTAGAGGCTGAAAAATGTCCAATGTAATTGCCAGAGAATTCATGTATACGAATTCTCTCATAAACATAACATCCGATCAAGGATTATAAGGGAGCTACATTTACATTATTACATATGTGAATGTGTGAGAACTTATTATGCTCAGATAAAGCAATACTAGTACACCAGAGATATAAAATAAATTTTCAAAGTAGATACTCTTAATTAATTTGTAAATTACTGGACCAAGTCTACTACGAAACAATAGTGATATTACACTTCTTGGTGCTGAATCCATTTATGAATGCAAAAAAAAATATCTAGTAGCAGTAATTTGAAGAAATATCTAAAACCATGTATCGAATTAGCCTCGCCTAATGGGGCTAATATGATATATGTACGAGCGTTACTATCGCGAACACAAAGCTAAACAACTTTGACGTCAGTAGGCTGTGACGTATTTCGAAGTAGGCCGTCGATCAGCCATAAACGCGTTTACTCGTTCAGACCGTCTCTGCGTTTTGAATTGGTTTATCCAAACTATATTGGTTTTATTTAAAAAAAATATTGTGTAGCGATATTTCCCTACTTTGTTGGTGATACCTGTAATGTTTTTCTAGTGTTGTATAAGCCATGAAAGATAAAAACGAGGTAACCTAACCTAACATGGCGTCGGCTGTTTTGTATGTTTTGTTTGTGAGTTACACTTTGTAAAATAAAAGAAGATATTATTTATTTTTCAACAGCTACAGATTCAAGGACCGGTGAAACTATATGCTTAACATATCCTAGGCTTAAAAAGATACTATTCCAACTCAATTCCCTAACTGTCCGTTGTATTTGACAAAAAACGTGAAGATGTTATTGTTCAAATAGTTTTATATTCTTACGTTTCATTTAACAAAATTATTTTTGAACACGAAGAGATGTTTTTAAATGTGTGTAATAAACGTTCTGTTTTAATACAATATATTTTAAATTATATCACCGAGCGTAGCCATTTTGAATATATGTAAATATATATGTATATATATATAATATATGTAAATGTCATATTCACAGCAGTGAACGTATTGCAACAATTATAATAACTTGTTCTACAAATGCCCTACTTAAAAATGATTGTGGCAAAAGTAATGATAGATTAAGTAAAACACCACATAATAGGAAAGATAAATTTGGTAAAACACCACATAATAGAAAATTAAAGACCTTGGTTAAATAGCATGTCTGTAAATTTTCTCGTGAAATTGAACAAAATTTCGAATAAAATTGTATTTGCTGTATTATTTCAACCTTAGTTTCGTCCAAATGCATGTACAATTACAAGTAATAATAATTAGTCGTTTAAATATCAATCATAAATACATCTGTCACGAAAACGGTGCTCGGTTACGTGTTTGGCTTCTGCTTTGAAACTTCGTTTTTCCAAAATAAAATCGAATGGGATGCGAGGAAGGGCTCAGTTGACGACTGGCATCCTCTTTAAACCGGAAGCCGTTCAAAACTTAAAAAAGAAATACTTGCAATGGCGATACATCGCCAACACAGCATGACGTCATCGAAGAGCGGTGAGGCCTTCTAGTTTCGGTGGTAACAGTACGGGGCCAACCTGATACAGCGTTTTATCTCGGTGGCTATTGACTGTAGAAATAAACGAAGGCTATACCTATTGTATTACCTGTATTTTTTCAAATTGTAACCTTTAACTATCACAGCGATACAAGCGACTGTTTAAGCTAAGTATAAAACTTATTTCAATTCAGATTTATTGAAAAAAATTGATCAACAAATATTTTTAAACATCCCTAGACATAAGATCCATAATAACACGCTTACTGAAGATTGCAATTCTTAAAAGACGAGTGGAATATCAATTCCTCCTCTCGCCCAAGAGCAAGCTTTTCCAACACATCTTGTCCTTCAATGAATGAAATATCGTCTGACTCCTTTTAATAAAAACTGTACTGTTTTCACATTTCTCTTTAATTCTAGTGAATTTAACTCTTGATGAAGCATGAGCTTCAATGTAAGTTATTCGACCAACGTAATGCAATATTTTTGTCTTAGTTGGATAGTGAACTACAACCCAATCCATAATGATAGCAAGGACTGTGGGGTAGTATGGCAAACAACAATATTCTCGGCACACCTCGCACTACACAAATTATCAATTAACTCGGAACGACCGTTTCGAAGACCCACGTGTCTTCGAAACGGCTGTTCCGAGTTAATTAATAATTTGCATGGTGCGGGGTGTGCCGAGAATATTGTTGTTTACAATCCAATCGTTAATCGTAGGTCTATAAAATCTGCGATTGATATCACTTCTCCCACAATTTCCAATTAGCGCTTCAAATTCCAGATCTGTTTTTCCCTATCAATATCTCTTAGGAAATCTTCTCTGTCGTACTCATCGCTATCCCCGTCTAGAAGGTCAATTTCACTCTGGATTTCCGAATCACTGTCCGACGAAACAAATGTTTGCTTGGCTTTTTCATGTCCCTTCTCCTTTGCCGGTTGTATCAGATTAGTAGGTCGTTTTTGTTTTGGAGTTTACTTCTGTTGTACCTTCAAACTGTTGTTTTAAAAGTACACCTTGACTTTAGGTTGTAAACAATTAATGTCAAATTAAAATACTATGACACAAAACAAATTTATAAAGTAAATAGCTCCACTAACTTGATATTAATTCGTTTGTTTCAATTTGAAATTGATTTGTCATAATTTGACATCTTTAACTGTGATATGTAGAGATAAGAGTGGACAGGAAAACGTTATTAATAACATTTCGTTTGGGCCTAGTATTTTAACAGATTGCATTATGGTTAATATTACAATGGAATACAGTCTGAGAAGTTGAATTACATATGTACTTTATAAGAAATTAAACGATTGTATTAAATATATTTTTATCTCTAATTCATGAACCGCTTAACCGCTTTTAATTATCTTTGATTAAAAAGTGAAAGATTGAGAATTTTATACCCGTTAAAATGATATATTACACATGGGGTAGTGTGATTTAAAATGTTGGGGTGGGGACGGCTGGGGAGGTAAATGCTCCCCAACTGATTAGAATAGGTTATTAAATGTCCCCTTCAAAACAAAATGGACGTGTCTTAGTGATTTTTGATAATTTTATCAATTAAAGAGTTATTCAAGGTGAGAAGTTTTCAAATGAAAGCCCTGTATATCCCCTCTATCTTAGTAAAAACTATATTAGACTGCAATATAATTCTACTTAATTTTACAATATATATACACATGAAAATATGCCTAGTAATAAAACCGAAAATAATGCTAATTATAGCTCATGGTATTGGTGGAATCATTCCCGGCTCGAACAATGCAAACAGAGAGAAAAAAGGGGGTATCTGTACTCCGGTGTGTATCGCCACAGTCTAGGACCGCATAACTGTGTTTCTTGACGCTAGGGGGCGCCGGTAGATATTTTCAGTGTTGTTGTGAAGATTGGGGGCATAAACCGAGAGGTAGACACAATGCAGGCAGAGCAAAGGAGTGAGTGTTCATAGCCACGCTGATGACGCTGAATAGGCAAAAACATGTCCGTGTGCTAGTACTCTCTTTTTTTCTCTCTGTTTGTATAGTTCTTACCGGGAATGATTCCACCAACACCATGAGCTATATAAGCATTATTTTTGGTTTGTTTACAATATATTTCTCTCCGTGCATATATGGAATAATTGAAATAAAAAAGATTAAATAAAAATGAATTTCCTTTCTTCTCGTCGCGGCGAAAATAAAGACGTCTCATACGAAATGAACAACGTCATTCTGAACTGATAGCTGTGTTGAGCTTCAGTGTGCTACCGATAAACCGACTTACGAAATCAAGAAAACCATTAAAATGTTCAAGTTGTATCTTTCTCTTAAATAATTACCTACACGCCACTGCAATACAAGGAAGGCGAGATGCCATCATCACATACACGGTTATTATCTCACCATCGAACGATTATTGTCAGAAATTGATTTATCTAAAAACGAATTCAGCTAAATATTACCGGTATGATATTACCGTCATGGTTTGCCAAATTGAACATTGGCTGCGAAGAGAAAAAATCGGATCAGCCTACATATTAACTTCATTTAAATCGTGTTGCAAAATATTACATCCAAATGTGATAATACAAAAACCGAATAAATAACTTCAAGCAGGCAATTTGTAAGATTGAGAGATATTAATTCAGAGCTTTCCTTTAACTTACAGGTATATACACCTGTGTATTTACGAGTGTCATACAGCTATGTATATCATGACATAAAGTATGATCGAAAAAACCATTATTAATAAGACAGAGATATTTGCGGTTGAATGCTCATTCCATCACGTCCTACCCATAGCATGGAAAATACTTTAATACGGCTAAACGAAGAAAAACTTGAATACTGCTGAAAATTGCGTGATTGCGAGAACTACGAACAAAACGTCAACAAAAATACGTATACATAAAGAAGTAAGAACATGTTTATTAGAAAGCAGTTTTTTTATGACTTATGACTTATTAAAACAAAGTGATGTATTAAAATGGACAAGAGAAACGTGTTTTACGTTTATTATTTAATAACATTGGAATCTCAAGAACAAAGATGTTCATTATTGGATGCAATTCTGTCCAGATACCTTAGTAGTGACTATGAAGAGTTTTATTTTGGGGGATCAATACTTTTTTTTTTATTTGGCATCTCGGGATCATAGCCCATATGCCTCGATGTTGTGACTACTATGTAGAGATCGACTTTGAAAAACTTGAGGGATCAACAGGGATACACATTTCACATCCCAAGGCCTATCGGGATGACTAACAACTTAAACATTACAGGAATACGGCCAACGGACTATAGGTTTACCCACACAGGTAGTGGAGGGATGGGGAGTCTTACAAAGCCGATCTCAAACGTTTACTCTCATTCTACTAAGTACAGTAACTATAAGGTCGAATATAGTTTTTGAATTAACATACATTAAGGTAACTAAACTTGTTGGTAAATGAACTCCATTGGAAACTAACTGGTATACGAACTAAGGGGATCAATACTTTACAACAAATGCGATACACTTTTACCCCAATTATAGGAGGGGAATTCACCTAAATTCAATTTCTCTCGCAAAAAGTGTTATCTAATATACACATTTTAATACTCCAGGCGCGGAAGTGAGAGTAAAATAAATTAGACAAGAATTCGACTCTGACAATAATATTTTACTTAAGGTACGCATTCACGTACAGTTGGCCCGCAATTCGGAGCTGCAGTTATTGAATTAGTTTATACAGAATTGACGTGTATGTTCCAAATCCGCAGTTCCGATCGTCACTAGTAATCTTTCAACCAGTTGATAAATTTCACATTTTAGGGCAGTTGCCGCGATTTTGAAATAATAAAACGGCATCTGTAACCGAATTTATTGAATTGTGTCGACAATTACCGTGTTAGTGGAAATCAAAAGGACAATCCTACTCCAGTAGACACGAGAAAAATACGAGGGTAGTCTGAAAAGGTCGCGCAACAAAACAATTATTTCTTTTGTCAAATTCAGTTCTATTTTTCAACATAGTCTCTTTGTAGGCCTACAACTTTTCTCAACGATCCTTCCATCTCTACAGTTCGTCCAAATTAGTATTTGGGCATACAGAACAAGATGCCAACTACTGTTAGCACCTTGTTCTGCAAAATAGGCGGATGCGAATAGGCAGCTTCCTTACTCGATGAAAATCTCTGTGCTCCGAACGAAACTGGCGAATAAGGTGGGTGGTCTATCAAATCGTATCCAAATTTGGGAATTTTTGCCATGGCGACCACTGAAATGTAAGTTGTCTTGGTGGAACAAAATTTCCTTTTTCTTCAAATGCTGTCATTTTCCCTCAATTCCTGACTCCAGCTTGTCAAATAATGATGCGTAGTATGCTCCCGTTGTTGTTTCTCCTTTTTCGAGATATTCGATTAACACAACTCTATGAATATCACATCATCATTTTTTCGGCCGATCGAACAGTCTTTGCCTTTTTCGAAACCGATTCACCCTTTGCAGTCTACTGTTTCGACTGTGCCTCGGTTTCAGGAGTGTACTAGTGCATCCAAGCTTCATCTGAAGTTATTAATAAACACTAAAATTTCGTCTTATTTCGCTTAAAGTGCTTCACCAGGGCGTTGGAAATGTTCATTCAATTGCGTCTTTGGTCCTGAGTGAGCAATTGCGACAAGCTTTTTCATGTCCAAATCTTCAGTCAATATACCTTCTGGAAATCGACAACTTCGGGTACCTATAATATCTACGTGGTCGTTTAATTTTATAATCAATTCGTCGTATCTGAAGAACCAAAAAAAAAGAAGCAGCGTTAGCACTTATAAAGTAATAAAAAGAGGGGGTGGAGCGGCGGGATCGGATCCGCTGTTGTGTGTAGATATGCAGTGTGTCCAAGAAAGTATGCAGCAAATTAGAAACTTTTTTATTATTGGTTCCTCAAAAAAATTTATTCTTAATAAACGTTGGTGCATGTACCCAAACTTAGAATGAATAGACAGATCTACACTAAGATTAATAATAACAGCGCTAATAGCATTTCTTCGAAAACCTCCCAAGAGAAAAGTGCCCTTATTTTTAAAGATTCACAGAAATTTTATCAGGAGGAGTTATTTGTAATTTAGAGATATACATATACATTTCGATCAAGAACGCTTAATTATAATATTTTGTAATTTTTTGATAATTACTCCCTAAAGCCTGTTTTACACGCTGCGATTTATTGGTCAATTAATTGAAGAAGTCGATCTTCGATTTTATCGTATCGTATAAAACAGCAAAAATCGGTATGATTTCTTGAACAATTTATCCTACGATTAATTAAATTGAATAGAACATGCTCTATTTTTGTTATGATTTTTCACTAATTTTGATTTAATTAATACCAACCTAGTAACAAAAAAGTACCTACGAATTTTGTTTAGTGTTTTTAAAGTAAAATGATAAATTTCGAAAATTTACGACGATTATGACGTAACAGATAATTTGAATTAAGTAACCAGAACCCAAGCAATCTAAGCTAATCTGTGCTTATACCAAAGCTGCCAAAACATTTAACATTTATAAGCAGAAGAGAATTTCCTACTTAATAAGTCCCCTGTTCAACTATTAACGAAACTAAACGAGTATTTACGATCACAAAAACATTGTTCAATTTATTGTATATAGAATGTAAAACGGCGTATTTCTACCGATTTCTTGATCAAGAACTTGTTCAATTAATTGGCCAATAAATCGCAGCGTGTGAAACACTTAAGGATACGCCACTGACCCATTCGGACTTTCTCCGTTAATTATAAATAATTTCTTGATTAGATTGTTGCTATGGCAACGGAAACAATAGTAATTGTGTTTAAGTGTTTTTCATTTCGGTGTTAACTTTGTGATGAGCTTTGTTGCGCGCCATTTTAAGAACGTTCAAAAGACACAGTGTATATACGTAGTGTATATGCATCTATGATCGGCGATCGATGCTAATATTCGTTTCGCACTGTCGGTTCGCTCTTTCTGGGTACATACATATCTGCTACGATGTTGGCTCACCGCCCGAAAGTGCCAACTCTAGTAATACAGTATGATTCCCAGGTTTAATGAGCAAGTAACTCTATTCATTCGAAATAAAATACTAAAATAACTTTATGAATACTTACAATGCATTTTAAAAAATAGTAACCACTCATTAGTTCGAATAATCCTCCTTTTGGATGACTCTCTCATGTTTAGATAAAATTGCTGCTCGTGACAGTCTCACAGTGCAGCATTCCACTATAGTGCTGGGCTCGTTTTCGACAGGCCGATATAACACTTTCTTTCGAGATGCTCTCAGCCTCTGCTATCTCTCTTTACTGGTCGTCTATCATCGCTTGGTGGACTTTTCTCCGATGTTATCGGTAATGGTTGAACTTTTTGGCCATCCCGAACGTTCATCGTCAGCCAAGCTGATACAACCATCTTCACATCCCGCTACCCAAAATGTAATTGTGGCAAATGATGGTGCAGATTCCCAGCCTCCATCTCGGCTTTAATTTGCGTGGGAGTATTTCCTCTTAAATGCAGAAGTTTAATGACGGCTCAACTTTCGATTTTTTTCCAACACAAACGACTGTTAAACTAGGATTGAGCGTCCAAATTTTCAAGAGTGTCTTTCAACGCATGCACAGTTATATTACCAGGATATTTTTGACGAGTAGTGCCATCTCCATGTTGAGGCTTGACACATTTCAAACTACCTTCGTAAAGTGTATGAAAAGTTACTGAGCTTTTATAAAACCACTAGATGTTCAGAAATTGTAAAAGTGTGGTTTAACTAAATCTAAAAGTTAATAAAAACATGTATTATCCATTCGTCGGAAAGTTCTGAAGTCATCTTTGCCATATTATCTTACTGTTAATGTGAGACAAGGTATCCGTTTGTAACAGCCATTCCTTCACTCAATACCGTTTTCTAGCTTTCACTACAGAGTCCTGTAATAAGAAAATTACAAGAAGCGCTGCAAATGTTTATTTTCTTGCTTTCATCTTGTTTTCTGACATACGATCGAAACTGCAGATTTCAGCACGTGCATTGTAGAATGTGCAATCACCGACAGTCGAAAAACTGTCAACTAAAATAGTTTCTGAAACCATTCCTTTGAGAAATAAACAACGTATAAGTAATCTCGTAAATCCAGTTCCTAAAAGAAAAACGACACTACGTATAATCATAACCATAAAAACTGCAACTTTATGCGCAAACAAAAGCAGGAATAAACATAAGTAGGAAAGCAATCATCCGTGTCCTCATTTAATTGATTAGAAAGCAAGTACCACAGTTGTTTTGCGATATGGCGTGCAGCAAAAACGGGGGGGAAAAGAAATGATTAAAAAACCTTTAATAAGACATCGGGCATACATCCTCTCTTAAGGTAATAACTTAATAGTCAATCCATGAATATTTCTTAAATTGCCTCCTCTTGCTTCGCTTTTATAATTCGGTTATTTGTAATATTTACATCCGACGTATTTCCCACACCGTCTCGTCGCTATATAACCTATACCCTACTTAAATATTTTACGATCTTTTTTGTAACGCCTTTGTATTGTAGATATATGTATGTCTTTGATCTATGAATGTGTGTGCGCGCGCGTTTCGTTATTCCTGTTTATATGGGAGAGTGTGACGAAATTCGACTACTCTCTTGAAATAATGTAATAAAACCAAAACACGTGTTCTATTTTATATCTCCTTGTGTTCATTGTGCACTTTAGTTAAGGCTCTTAAGGCTCTATTAACAGCGTCGTAACAAATTGGGTAACTTCCAAGTGCAACCATGTCTAAATCCGCACAGTAACCTAATGTTAATGCTGCAGGTCGGGTTTCATTTTTGAATAAGCAGTTAAAACGTCGTCTTATACATGAATAAGTTTTCTTTTTATAACTCTATTATGTCGTTTATATTTTTTCGCATCAACTTTTTGATCGTTTTATGGATCAGATCCCATGATTTACAAACCCTTAATATGATGAATTGTAAGTCACCCTGTTTTTAGTTTATGTGTAACGATGAATTATGCAGATGTCTAAGCATATTTCCCTATGAAAAAATCTTTAACACAAAAGTGCTTGCTCTTATTTACTGTAAAATCCGTAATCACTCGGCTTCGTCTATTTTCGGAGAAAGATGTACAATAGAATACTTTTTCGTGATATATTTTTCTTGTACCCTTTGAAGAATTATATTTGCCGGTGAAGAGATCGGCTTCTATTTTACTCTATGTGCTTTCACCACAACATTTGTTCAGGAACAGGAATTCGAACTCAGGGAAAATTCGAAATGAATTCTCGATTGCGCCAAACCAAGTGAATGCATCATGGACTAACAATGACCTTATTGGTACTAACAACTCGGGAAGATTTATCTCAGAAGATACTAGACGTTTTAGAGTCTTTAAAACTGTATTGGAATATCATTCTTACAATTAAATTTAGGTAAGACTTTAAATTTATTATTGAACTATCTGAAAAACTTGGACAAGTACTATTGACCTGCGAAAGACCTTGACTTTGTTTAACATGACGACTATTTTGACTCAATAATTGATGATTGCAAGCTTCCAACTCATCAACGTGTTTCTGCATGCATTCTGTTATGCCACGGAATTGATCGAACGCTTAATTTGTTTTCCACAAGCTAATTCCAGTGAACATAGCATCCGAACGATATCACAATATCTTCGCATATACGTCCAAGACAATCACACCGATTGGCTGCATCATATTTCTAAAATCTAGACAGTTATCAATGAGATTCCAGGTACACAGGCAAAGGTTTCTCCTATTTCGTTTTATAACGGTACAAACCCTAGCAGACCATGGAATATCAATCTTGATCGATTAGCTATTTCTTCTTTAAGTCTCCCAACAGAGGAACGTTTGCCAAAAGTTCAAAGTCATTACTTAAAGAAACAGTGTAAGCAAAGAAGGTAGACAGACCGATTTCAATGTTGGTAATTTTGTAGTTATTCGAGCTCTGTGTACTGCAGACAGGACAGAGAACCGGGTAAAGAAACTGTGACCATATTACGACGGTCCATATGTGTCCTCCAAAAAGCTTGGTTCGAATATGTACCAAGTATCCTACACAGAGCAAAATTTAATAAGAGGAATTTTTGCTAGAGAGGACCTTTATCCTTACAATTGTTTGTAAAATAATGTTGTTGCCAATGTTTACGTATATAAGAACGTTCTCGTTTGAAAATAAACTACAGAATGTATCCGCTACATATGTTATTACTTTTTTATCAAGTGAATCCTAAACTCAAAATATAGAAGCAAAAAGCATTCATTAAGAATTAGAATTTTACACTTTTATCTTCGCTAACATGTTTATCGAAACATTATTCGTATCCTCCTAATGTTTCTTTTTGGCGAGGGATAGTTGCAATATTATAATTTACAACATCGAACGTAGTTGTCACTAGCGGCAAGTATAGTGTGTTCAGTATATTTTGTGGCCTCCTATCGCTGGAGTGGAGGTGCTAGAAGTCCAGTCAACAACGAACGTGGGGGAGCAAATAAGTAACTTCTCTTCCTATCATTTTCTTCACATTCAATTTTAATGGAAGATTTTCCTACAAGTGTCAGCTTAAATTCAGTAAATTATTTAGCATAATTCCGAAAATTCAATATCGTTCATCAAGTAATCGTCTTGTACGTCAGTAAATTTTATTATTGTACAGTTGTTTGCGATGCTATATGTTATAGAGTACCATAGATTTAGTCTCCCAGTTGCGTCACTCCATGGTATGCATGGTATGCATTTACTTTAAAAAATAAGAATATTCGTTGGAAATTCATTATTAAATTATATTTCGAAAAGAATAGTTGTCCAAATTTGCCGTGTTTAAACAACCTGTCGCAATTAAAACAAAGGAGTGGAAGAACGCTAATTAATTTTTCAGTTTGAGTCAAGATCCAGGTAACACGTGTTTGACTGTGTTCCCATTTTAACGTTTAAATCGTATTATAAATACGAGGTAAAAGTCTGGTGGTTCAAGAATAGGCAGGTTTCCAGTAGGTAACATATAAGCATAGAGCTTATATGGGATCGTCATAATTCCAGGTTAGTTTTCTCTTTTTCTGTTTTAATACTCGTAAAATATCTTTAATTGATATCTAGTTTAATTTAAACTGCCCAAAGAGTGTATTGAGACACGCCCGAACCTACTAACAATAAATAATAAGAATAATAACTGTCGTCGCTAAGGTTCTTCAATCACGGTATAAAAGTGGATACACCGCCGAACGGCTACCACATCTTGAAGACCCTCTGTAAGATTCTCCTTCCCGAAGGATGCACAAAATACACAACGAGGTATTTGCGGCAAAGCTGCGTTTATTCGTTGTGCATGGTATAATCAACTCCTTCGTTTTCAACATTCAACTTTTAAACAGTTGTCAGTAAACTCTACACTCACATTTCATCCATAAAATCATTTGATAACCACCTGCCTGTTTTCTTCATTACTGTATATACAACTCATCAGTTATGAATTTTTTTACACAAATAAGAATATTTCGTGTTCAATATTTACAACGATGACAGCATCGGCTGTCAACCTCTGAACGAGTAGGATGTTCAGGTTAGCCACTCGTTGGTAATGAATTATCCCTCTTGCGGGGGAAAATGTAATTTCCTCCCTCGCCGACTGTCCTGGGAGCGGGGGTGTTACAAATTTTATTTAAGTCCAGATAACGACGATCGTGGGGGAACGTAGATAAAACTTCATCTTCTGGTCGATTTCTCCATTTGTAATTCGTCAAAATTAATGGGAAAATAAGCTACATCAAACAACTAGGTAAATTGAGAGGTATTTCAAACATTATTCCATCAATTAAATCTTTGTCCGAACGTTTTTAGGCAAATCGTTAGAGAAATTTTATGTTTAAACCTTGTCAGTCAGAATTTATGTCATAGAGTTCTCTAAATACAACCACCTCGTTGCGTCACTGCATTCATTCTCGTATGCTATTTCCACAAATCACATCATTTTATCGGAATGCATCATAAAAGCTTATATTTGGGTTTAATTTATCAACATTTGCTGTGGAATGAAACAATCGCTATCTTTTGCGATTACAAATAAAAGAAAGATAAACGACACCAAGAATTTCATCAATCTTGATTCAGCCTTCGTTGAATTAATGTGTATCTTAACTACGTTCCCAATTTAAAGTGTTCGATAATGAAATCAAAGTGTAATTTCCAGGAAGAAAAGGCTAAAGTGTAGTACAGACCTCCTGTAGAGGTTATAATAAACATAGGGTTTGTATAATTTATTTCAAATTATAAGAATATAACTGTAGACAGACTCGCAAGGCCTTTAATATTTTTATTGCACCTTCTGTGACGATAATAACCTGGCAATGCATATTGAATCTAGGGGCCGTATTGACTATAAATTACGGCCCTATAAGATAATTATAGGTTTATGTATATATATTTTACAAACAGTATAAATTTACATAGTAAGCAATTCGATGTTACAAGTAATTGAAGAATTTACATATAAAATGAGATTTAAATTTACAAACAGGTAGTTACGCATATCGCAAATCATAATTCCATTTCTATTCAATTCACTTAAATTTACGGTCCTCAGCAGTTTGTTTGTGTATCCAGGTAGTTATTACCGCAGGTGGTGCAATAACAGCATTTAAGCCGTTCAAAGTTATATTCTTATAATTTGAAATAAACTATATAACATAAGCTTCATTCAAATTCAAGGTTAGTTAAAAATTTGTATTCTAAAATTCGTTCATGTCGATTTATTAATTTTAAAATTCACAAGAAAATTGCCAAAAGCGTATTCAGGAATACTCCCGACCCCACTGAGAATTGTCAAATTTAGATTAAGTTAGAAAATTTAACATTTTTCTCCAAAATCCTCTGAGACAAATATAACAATACATATATAGTTTATTTCAAATTATAAGAATATAACTGTAGACTTACAAGGCCATTAATACTTTTATTGCACCTTCTGTGACGATAATAACCTGGCAATGCATATTGAATCTAGGGGCCGTATTGACTATAAATTACGATAAGATAATTATATGTTTATGTATATATATTTTACAAACAGTATAAATTTACATAGTAAGCAATTCCATGTTACAAGTAATTAAAGAATTTACATATTAAATGAGATTTAAATGTAAAAACAGATAGTTACGCATATCGCAAATCATAATTCCATTTCTATTCAATTCACTTAAATTTTGTCATTGCGGTCTTCAGCAGTTTGTTTGCGCATCCAGGTAGTTATTACCGCAGGTGCTGCAATAACAGCATTTAAGCCGTTCAAAGTTATATTCTTATAATTTGAAATAAACTATACTTATATATATATATATACAGGCTGTTTCAGGAGGAAAGGTAAATATTTTTGTGGGTGATAGTGTAGATTTTTGTTGGTTAGTGAGGTACAGTTGTTTACAGAGAAAAGTTTTCAATTCGCGTGTTGGTATTCTCCTAGTTGCTATGGGTATCGATTGTCAGTTTTGTTTTGAAGTTTAAGTTATGAGGTTGCGCTTGAGTTTACATTGAATTTTTTAACTGTGATAAACGTGTATCGTTTAAGCAACAAACTACTGTATCGTTTAAGCATGCCGCACGTATTTACAAATGCTGAGTACGCCGATATGGTATTTGTGTACGGGTTTTGTAATGGTAACGCTGTTGCTGCTTGTAGAGAATACGGTAGACGATTTCCTAACCGCAGAGTACCCGATTCAAGTGTTTAGTCGTGTTTTCACTAAACTACGTGAGACTGGTGTAGTGCACAGCAGTCATATCTCATCTGAATGTGCAAATGAACAGAATGTGAATGAAGTAGAAGACATTATTCAGTTGGTAGAACGTAGAACGAAGAATTTCTACACGTATCGGTGTTCCACATCCAAGAGTTTGGCGGACATTCAATGTGCACGGCTTTCATCCTTATCATTTACAGCGGATTCAACACCTTCGAGAAGGAGATACAGGTAGACGATTGGAATTTTGTCGTTGACTAATTGCAAATCGCCGAGTAATCCCATTAATACTGTTTACTGATGAAGCCACTTTCACTCGTGACGGTATCAATAACACTCGTAACTCACATCGGTGGTCCGGCGAAAACCCACATGCCTTTGTGGAGACACATTTTCAAGAACGTTTCTCTGTAAATGTGTGGTGTGGTATGCTAGACAATCAGTTCCTTGGGCCTGTTATCTTACCGCATACTCTTACAGGGCCTCGTCATCTAGACTTTCTTGAAAACGAGCTACCAGCATTATTGGAAGTTGTTCCTTTGGCTACAAGGATGAGTATGTTCTTCCAGCATGACGGGGTCCCTGCTCGTTTTAGTCATCTGGTGACACAGCATCTAAACCTAACATTCCCCGGAAGATGAATCGGCAGAAATGGTCCCGTTTCTTGGCCACTAAGGTCCCCGAACCTTACCTCTTTAGATTTTTGCCTGTGAGGATGGTTGAAAGGCGAAGTCTACAAAGAAAAAGTAAACATAAGAGACGAATTGATCGTTCGGATTATGAATAGTGCTGCCCTCATAAAAGAACGCCAAGACAACCTCAGAAAAGCTACACGTAGTGCTGTCAACAGAATTCGAAAGTGCATTAAAGTCGAAGCTGGAATTTTTGAAAATAAACTTTAACTTAACCGTTTGCCTTTGCTTAATACCTTTTGTTTTTGCTTTTTGGCTTTTTTCTGTGAGTGTAGTAGTTTGGGTTACATTCAAACTGCTGTATCTCAGTAACCAATAAAAATTTGACACGTGTTATATGGAATTTTTTATTCGAATTAATCTACAAAATCACCCACTAAAATATTTACCTTTCCTCCTGAAATACCCTGTGTGTGTGTGTAAATTCTATGCAGCTTCTATATTTTTGTAGTATATAAAAATTCTGAAATTTGCAAAAAAAATAAGGGGTTCCCCTAAATAAAAGCTCGAAAACCTTTACGCCGTCGTTAAGAGCATATAAAACAGTTTAAATCATGTCTTAACTTCTTTTTGATATATATCATAGTTTCTGAGCTATTGAGTCAAACAACGAAGGGTAGTGTTGAGCTTGGAGTGATTTACACCCCGCCAGTGGGCGATTGGACAGCTAAGATAGTTACCGTTGTTCTTACACTAGATCGGTCTATAAACCCACAAAGTTTTATTGAAATCAGTGAGATGCACTCACCATGGTTTCCTTGTTAGGTAAAGCGGCAGCAGAAACGCTTCAGGATTTGCGAAAAGTGTATGGTTATGACGATCTGTAAACATCCCCTGTATACGTGTGATTTAGGAGGTTCAGAAACGAACCTCGCATTAGGAGACTATCAAGATCCGTGAACACAGATGTGATTACCAAAGTTCATGACATTGTGAGTGCCGACCACAAGACTACCGCCCATCAACTTGGCAAAAAAGTGCGATTCTCTGCCGTTTGTGCCACATATGGTGATACGGGAGCAAATGGACGTCCTTCGAATTGTTGGAACGTTCCACATCTGACTCTGGTTTCTTAGGAACAATGACTGTTGGTGATGAGTAGAGAGCGGAATTATATGCATCGGAAATCGACAAAATACGCGCATATATATACAGAAAAATTCTTCGAAATATGCACAATTTTTGCGAAATATGCAGTTTTATGCACATATGCTTCTGATACCGATTAACTTCTTGTTAAATGTTATAAAACAAGAATAATCACAACGATGCATTTTACAAACGTTTATTGTTCTTACATTATTCCCATTCACATTTTAAAGTCACAATTATATAAACACATACGTACTTAAAATTTTCTAAAATACATACTTAGACACTACATATTTTTATTATTAAAACAATTTACAATTAAATGCTTTTCTAAATTTTCTAATGAAAAATTATGTCGCCTTTCTGTGAGAATGCATTTATATATCGAAAAACTTCTTTAACATTAACGGAAGTTATTGGTGCGTACTTTAATGCATTCATAATCTCAGGACTTAATTCTATACTTGTTTCTGTTTCATCCATTTTTAATTCACCAGTTAAAATCAAACTGATTTTTGCTAAACTTTGGTATCCTACATTTTTATTAATTATTTCTTTAAACTTTTGACTTATTGAGTTTCCTATTCTACCCGGAATATTTGAAACACTATTTTCTAAATTATTGGTTAATTTAATCGATTCAGTTAGTGGCAGCGATTCTTTTTCAAGTTTCGTTATTGTCAAAGAAACAAATTCCTAATTGGCTTTAATAAATATCAATTCATTAGGCAAAGAAGAGTTTTTCAAAATTTCTTGACATTTTGCAATAGAATTCTGAAATAATGTTTTTGATCTCTAGATAATGGTTTCCATAAAATATTGCGGCATTTAACCAAGTACCCCATCGGGTAATGACGGGTTCAGGTGGTAAAGGACTATCCGGCAGCTTTTCTCTATAAATCTGAACTCTCAATGGTGAAAATTTTCTTAACGCTACTGACTAATGTATTTACTGCTGGAAATTGCGGCCGAATTTCCTCAGCCACCCTATTTAATCGATGAGCCAAACAAGTAACATGTGTTAAATTAGGGTACAAAAGTTTAAGCTGTTGACCCGCTTTAATCATATATGCCGCTGCATCGAACAACATGACTAAAATTTTTCCTGTGGGAACAACATCGGGAAGAAAAAAATTCATGAAACTTTCATTAACAAATCTTAATATTGTGAGATGGTTTGTTTTTTCTAATTGTTTACAAGCAATTAAATACGATCTACCAGGCTGTTTATTATTTAGATGACCAATTAATAAATTTGCTATATAGCATTTTGTTAACATTTTGGTAAATACCTAGACTTCCTATCAATCAGACAGTTGCTGGTATGGGGGTTGTTGAAAATTATATGACAATTTTATCTAATGAATTTGCAACAGCCCACCACTTGAAGGATGGCGGCTTCTTTGGGAAGTAGGCTCTTTGTCGGCGAGGAGGTCCAGCGACAGAAAAGCCGACTCCGCATCTAATACACACGTGTTTGATAAAATGTTCGTTGGGAAAAGTTTTGTTGTATCACAGGAAAACACTAATAAAGTTCGAAGAAAAAATTATTTTTGTTCTAAATTTGCTAAAAAATGCACGAATATGCTCTAATGTGCAAAAATATGGAATAATCGCTGAAATATGAAAAAATTACTAAAATATGCGAAATATGCAATAATTAACCTACGTCAATCAATTCGAAAAGATGTTATTCGCATATATACTGAAGCATTTGCTTGTCATATAAAAAATATGGGATATGCAAATTGCATAAATTCCGCTCTCTAGTGATGAGAGTTGAGTGTTTATCCGGGAACTAAACAACAGCCGTTTTAGTCACGACTCGACGGCCAAATTAGTTGCCAGCTGCCAAATCAAATGTGAAGGCTATGCTTCTTCGACAACGAAGGAACGGTCTACTACGAGTTCGTACTGTTCGGAAAAACGGCTAATGCTATGTACTGCGTACAGGGTGTGATATGTCTGCGTGAAAAAGTGCGACGACTAAGACCATAGGGATAGTACCTTAGTTGCAAGCTCTGTCATGACAATGCCTTCAGCCATAAGTTGTTAGCGGTTCAGGAGTTTCTGGCAGAGAAATAGTGGTACTGTAACTGTCATTCCAGCTGACTGTTGGCTATTTCCTACTGTCAAAATAGAACTCTGTGGAGAACATCTCCCGACAGCGGATAATAGTAAAGACAATGCGACAGCGGCAAAGGTAACGAGATAATTGCAGTCTACAGATACCAAGAGAGATGTTTCATCCATGCTTCTTGCAATGGCAAGTGTATTTGTGTAGATCGAAAATACTAATGGTGTCCAGAGTTGCAATGGGCGAACCTAATTTGTAAAGGATTCTGAATGAATTCCAGGAATTCTTTAATACTACATCATATATATGCGCAAATGTAAAACAAATTAAAAACATTATCTACTTGTTTTATAACAAATAAGTATCATGCTATTATTATTATAAAAAGAAAATTAAGAATAAGAAAAAGGGAACTGGTCTCAGAAATAGAATGCGTATGTAACTATTATTAAATTTAGTTATTGATTGTAGTTATATTTTACAATCAATAGGCGGAATAGCATTTAAAACTATCACAAAACTTGTTTTGAAGTTTTGGCTTTAAATTGTGCTAGCAGATATTTGAATCATATTTTCACATACAAGTGATATTACTGTGGTTGCGACAGATTTTTTCTTTTAAATTTCTTTTCTGGACGTGAATTCCATAACATGTTGTGAAGACAATACAATTAAAGTAATTCTGGTATCAATTTCACGCCCTTTATGAAATATAATGACGGATGCCTGTACAACAGTGTGTTACAAATTAAGTTTACAGCAGAAGACGGTGGCACTGCGAAATTAAATAACAATCAAAAGCACAAGTAAAAAAGTAATTGGAGAATTACAGATGAATTACTATCACGTATGCTTGTGGCGGAAACTATCGCCAATTTGCTGTGATATTGCCTGCTCATACGTACAGGGTGTCTCAATCTTCTGCAATTGTAGAATTGTGCCTATTGTGTTAATGGTGGGACATCAAATTTTTCATATAATGTAATAGACATCATAAGGTATGTTTAAAAAATACTTCCGTATACGTAGGATGGTTAACAAGTAGCGAACCAGGAACTTACTTTAATATTTCAAATAGAACGTCCTGTATATTCCTACATATTTGGTTTCTCCATCTAAAAAGACACCAGTATAATATGGATTGCGTATATTATGTCTATTTTTAACAGATTTTGAGATATTTAGAATTTTCTCTTTAATCGCCTAAATTTAGATACATTACTATTTCCTTCAATAAATCCAAAATGCAAACATATCCTAGCGTGAATTTCTACAAGATTAAATTACGTGCTTGGCTCTATCAAAATATTGCATTGGAACGCCTTCTAAATATACAGGATGTTCAAAAAGCGCGCCTAATAGCGTTAAACAATTTTCAAGAAATTCAGGGAACGGTCAACGAAACGGTGAGGGTGACAATGGCAAACAATCTCCAAGAAATTCATCAAACGATCAACAAAAAAAGGAGTCTATTAGTTCAAAACAGTCTTTGAGAAGTTCGTCAAATAGTTAACAAAAGCAGGGGGCTAGTAGTCACACTCCCCGAGAAATTCGGTAAACATTCAACAAAATGGGAAGTCTTAATAGACTTCCCATTTTGGGAAGTCTATTAGTCCGAAACATTCTCCAAGAAGTTCAGCGAACGAGCAACAATCTTCGAGAAATGAGGAGGAGTTGCCATCGGATTTAAGGGAAGGGAAAGAGATAGCAGTAACTAATCCCAGTCCTAGAACGTCAAGACTTACCACGCCGCAAAGTCCTCTTGTTCAAAGTAATGAAAGTGATCGGATAGTAGAGGAACAAGAAAAGTCAAGCGTGTTGAAAAATGCGCCGGATAGGGAAGCAATTGACTCTGCAGAGTATTCAGAACTGGACACTTCAATAATAAAACACACTGATTCTTTTATTATCAACTCTAGGAGGCAAACGGGAATAGACCACGAAAACCTCAGCCAAAGTTCCTAAAACTAACGAAGACAACGTTCAGCCCTCCGCCTGGCAAAGGTCACACCTACCCTTTAAAATCAGTCCTCAAAATAGAGAAAACGCAGACAACGATGTGATTCGGTCGTACACTTAGTCTTATCTCGACCAAAGTTAAACCACTAGGCAAACTTAACCTACCTTCGTACTTGTCGTGTTATGTATAATCCATATGTAATAAACGTCTTCTTGTCAAATATTGAACACCAAACATTGCCAAGTTTGTTTTTTCTGTATCCACCGTATAGGAAATTTATACCTCTAACGTTTTTGATGGATAGGAATTGTGTTTCTTAGCTTTATTATAATTTACTAAGGAAAGATGCATTTTAGGTATAGAGTAATATTTACAAATGAGGTTCTAGGAGAGCGTCTCTATTGGATTTTGTAAAAATATTGCTCTAACCAAAAAATTAATGCTAATATAGCTCATGGTATTGGTGGAATCATTTCCGGCAAAAAACAAAGCGAGGGAAAAGGGACAGCGAAAACCCGCGAACATGTTTCTGCCTACCCGGCTTCATCAGCGCGGTTCCGTACCTGTCCTTCTCCCTCGCTATTGTTCTTCACCTCTCGAGTATATGTTGCCATGACTCCATAAATTGCTTAATAATAGTGTTGACTGTCCAAACCTTGTTTCCTCGATTTTTTCGCATCCCTTACCGTCATACCCGTAACAATGTTTTATTCGACCCGCCCTTGTGTCACACAAATACTTGTCAGAACTCTCCTATTAACAAGTTCACGCGCACTTACAACGAGCAACTCAGTATTAGCAACTCGCTTGATATATTTCATTGTAATTTAAGCACATTTAAAACTCTAATTACGCGGAGCTTACTTGATCAAATTCAATAAAGAAATTTATAATAAAATTTTTCTCGTTAACACCCCTCAGGATTACTTTTCTACTATGTATATTATTAATGTGGTTTGTATCGTACGTGTATTCTCATTCTTTATTTTTACTGTTACTTATGTTACAATGTTTTTGGGTTCGTCCCGTTGTTGTGGAAAGTGAAATATATATATATATATATATATATATATATATATATATATATATATATATATATATATATATATATATATATATATATGCTAGGCAACACTGGTCTCCGAATATTTTTCATTTGAAAACTTTCTTTCTAAATTACTCAGGAAAGAATTATCTTCCATCCATGCACTAGGCGGACACGCTGTATATCGTCGGCCTAATTTCAAAGCTTCGTAAGTCCCGTTATTATGGTAATTTTAGAGGAGAAAAACCGCCTCATTTTTTTGAAGCTTATTAGAGTAACCAAAACTTGCGGACTCGCATAGGCGTCGGTATTACGGGTTAATATAAGAATACGAAAAATTCATAAATAAACTTACTTGCTAATTATTCAACAAATTAGAGGCATCAGGATGTGAACTACTGTAAACTTGCATCATTGCATATGTTTCCACAGTTACTTCTTTAAACCTTGTGCGTCGACAAGAAAAAATATTCTTATACATAGAAAACGATCTCTTCACATCTAAGGAAGTTACATTTGCATGTAGAAACTGTTTTTCAAAATCACTTAAAAGTTCACTATTCTTACACTTATTATAAACGGCCTCTAAAGTATTAAAATCGGGATTTTTCCTTAAAACATCTGCCAACTTTTGACTAGCGCATAATCCTGGCGTATCATTTAATGTGTGTAATTTATTTTTTACACTCTCCACTATATCTAATGATTCCTGCAATGACAATTCAGTACATTGTAATTTTCTGATGGCATCTAGTAATACTGTATAATTGGTACATATTGTTGTTAAATCTTCTAAAAATTGAGGAATTTGAAATTCTCTTTGACTTTCTCTAATTGCTTTGAATTCATTCCGATTAAATCGCATTATAACTGATTGAATTTATTGAAAATGGATCAAATAGTAAGAAACTGCTGTTAGCCAAGTACCCCATCGCGTTAAAATTGGTTCAGGAGGTTTTGGAATACCTGGACAAAATTTACGAAATTCTTTTAAACGTTTAGGAGATTTACGAAACACTGCTTTAGTACTTCCAATCATCCGATCAACGTTTCCGTAATGTTGTCGAACAACTTCACCAACTAAATGCAAAGCATGCAGCATGCAGGTTATATGTATTAAGTTAGGAAATATATGTGTTAAAGGATCGCCCAACACTTAACATCGTTGCTGCACTATCTCTCACAATCATCACAACTTGATCTTGGGCAATTTTATATTTTTTCAAAGCGTTCATTATTATTTTTAGAATATTTTCCGCGGTACATTGTTGAACACGTTTGCAAGCTAACAAATATCGAGATGCTGTGTTCTCGCTAGATAAAACGCGAGCTATTACATTCACAATACTGTTTTTCTTTATATCGGTCGTCTCATCCACGGTAATCCATATTTTTTTGGAACACAAATCACGTTTACACACATTTTCTAGCATCTCTTTCATTCGCGGCAAATGATTCTATAATTGTGTTTGTGAGGGTAATGGGAACTTTGGAACGTATTGTCGCCAAAACGTTTTAAAAGCTGCTTTTCTCACCAACGACAACGGAAGATTACAAGAGGTAAACATAATTAATAGATGTATGAGGAATAGTGTATAAGGTATTTCAGTTGTTGCATTTCTCATATGCTTAATACCATTGACATGCCTCTGGCAATAAATTCTGTCCAATGCAGCCAAACGAACATTGCATATTAAGCAAAAAACTGCACTACCGTTATATTTTAAATGGGGAAAAAGTGACACATACTTGTGTACATTAGTAGCAAATCTATTACGAGGCATTGTTTTCTTAGGTATGTAAATATTAGTTTTATATGAAACGATACACTAATTATGTACTTGGTATAATAGTACAACACACCAAAAACACCAGCTATATTTTCAAAAGCGACACGTAAGTACATAACCTTTACCGTTCGACTAATCTCTGCAACAGCTCAACCGGTACTAAAACGAAATCTCTCTCAGCGCGGTTTAACATGATTTATATTCAAGGTCAACACTATATGCCTGCTTCTCTACCGGTTTAGTTTATTTATGAATTTTTCGTATTCTTATATTAACCCGTAATACCGACGCCTATGCGAGTCCGCAAGTTTAGGTTACTCTGCTCATTATCATACGATGTTTTAATAATATCCTACAGATGTCGTTATTTCTGAAAACGATTTGCCAGGTTTTAAAATGTAGAACTGAGACTCCTTAACAATAGAATACCCATAACTTAATTCTGTCAATTTTCGGACTTACGAGATTTTGAAATTAGGCCGACGATATGTAACCCGAAAAAATACTAATCGTATTCAATGAAGTTGGTTTAAAATATTTGAAATAATAGTAGTCTACGGCAGTAACTATGTATTCATTTTAATAACTATTATTGTAGATATAAACTCATTTCATCACACATGGTACTTAACAACTTACGTATAAATAGTAATCATCAGTTTTTTTTCTATTTCAAATACTCGTTCATTTCGCGAACGCTGTACATACAGTGTAATTTACATAAGGTCTAATTTGCGTGCATTCTATCACATAAAAATAATAACGAGTTTCGGAAAAAAGAAGCTTCAGAGGGACTATTATTATCTTCCCTAATGGCCTTAATGGTCGGTTGCTTTTTTCATTTCTGGAACCCATCGGCAAAGATAAAATTGTGTTCTGTGATTACATATTAATTTTCGACTTGGACTCAACTGGTTGAATGGGTAAGAAAATTGCGACCTTCAAGATTATGTTTGCAGGAAAACATTATTAACTTGAAACTAGCATAGGAAAGAGTAAATGTCGCGTAAAATAGCGATTTATTATTACTGCAGAATACGTGTTACACTTTACACACATCCTCACTACCTTCTGCAACCTATATTATGTATTAATATGTAATACTGGGCACGTAATCTGCACGATCGTAGACAGGATGTGAACATTTAGGAAAAACCTAAAAGGCTTCTCTCTCTAGCAAATTGATATCGATAAATTCAATTAGCGGCTTATTAGTACCTGCGCAACTTGAACAAACAGTTTACGTTCGTACTGCAAAATATCATTATATTGGATTTTAGTACACTGGGAACGCATTTCTAATGAAAGTGGTTTTACACTGTGTGGAAAAGTATGGAACAGTGAATGTAAAATAAGACGAATAAAATTCAAGGGAAACGAACTCTTTTTTTAAATCTTGTTAGGAAATATGCACAGGGTTCTTCATTTTATTTTGTTCACTACTTATTTCCGTTACTAATGCAAATACAACAAAATGTTTCGAATAAAAGTTGCTGTTTTATCTCTACCGATTAAAAATGTGGTAACTATAAAAATTGGATATAAAGGGGTGCCTTACAAAATATGCATTTGTGTTTTTGAATGGGACAGCCTGTATATTTTCCTATTTTTGGATAGCTCTTCATCTTCTAATTCCATAAACAGGACGGTCCTAAAGTGCCCCCCCCCATGCTATCTTTTGAACGACAGAAGCTAGTGTTTTTAAAAAAACATGAGTTGATTTTTATATTTTATGAACTAACTTTCGCCATTATCGTCAGTTCACTTATATTTCCGGTGTCACCGGAAGTGACGTCAACTTTCTTATCTTAATTAGAACACTCTATATATTTTGACGTTTTTGGAAAGGTAATCGAAAGGCGAATGCAACGATGTCACATAAAATATGCCGATATGCAGTGATAAATGTTTTGGCAATCTATTTTCGTTGTTACCCATAGTTGACTAGGAAAGAGCGCCAAATTGTTCTTTGTGACGCCAGATTGATCTTAAGAGCTCGTTGCTAAGCAAAGTAATCATAACAATTGCCAAATTGTCAAATCTCAATTCCAAAAGCGTAAATCATTCTTGTTATTGATTATTATAACCCGCATTACTTTATCGAACTTTATGATGAGTTTGTTTAAATTTGTTAGTTTTTGGTAGGCAATGTGGTTAAGTTTCAGCTTTTTTATGTTGTTGATTTTACAACGGACTGCGTGTGGACTACATAAGATAAACACCAAGTACCTAATTTTAATATTCGGTGAATTTGGCAACAATTACCACGAAGTGAGACATAATGAATATTGCTCTTGTACAGCCGGAAATATTTGAACTTTGCGCTAAATAAGGATAGATAGTATAAAATTTACATGGCGAACTGCTTTAACAGAAGATAATATGATTTAAATTGTTCTACAGTTTGTTGCGCAACCATGCCAAATAAGGTGACAATTGTTGTTAGATTTACATAATATTAAAATTGGCCCAGCAATTTTGCACGGTTCGTGCCGAATCCATCATAAAAGTAACAACACAAAGAAGCTAAAAAGCAGACATATCGTCTAACTCATTTAAACAAACTTACCATAATTAATTAATTGCAAGTTCGACAAAGTAAAGAAGTAACAGCAATTAACAAAACAAGTTGAAATGAGAGAAAATTCGAGAACAAAGAAGGAACGTTTGACAAATGCAGGATATAATAACAATAAACAACAGGAATAATTTACGCTTTTGGAATTGAGATTTGACAGTTTGGCAATTGTCATGATTACTTTGCTTAGCAACGAGCTAGCGTCACAAGCAACAATTTGGCGCTCTTTCTAGCCAACTTTATGAAACAGCAAAAACAAATTACGAAAACCTATATTACTGCATATCGTCATAGTTCTTAAATTAAAGTACAACATATGTGGTATCGTTGGATACATCTTGCAATTGCTTTTCCAAAAAGATAAAAATATACAGATTGTTCTACTTAAAATAAGAAGGTTTATGGGACTTCCGGTGAAACCGGAAATGTAATTCAACTGCCGATAACGGCAGAGGTTAGTTCACAGAAAATAGAAATCGATCTATTTTTTCTAAAAACGCTAGCTTCTGTCATTCAAAAGTTAACACGGAGAGGCATTTTAGAACCTCACTGTATATATAATATTATAGGATTATAAGATTACTTTAAATAATTAACGACCTATTTTACTAAAAAACGTAAAAAATATAATCAGTAGGAAATACGTGCAAAAACAAACATGTTAAACAAAAATGTATCCACTAACTAATTTAAATTTAGAAGAACTACTCAATCTGACCTCCATTGTTTTCTATGCACAACTGGTATCGTCTTCTTAAGTTTTGCACATTAGAAATGCAGTTATTATTTCTTTCGTTAAAATTATGAATTCATGAGTTTTCTTTCTGATAGTGTTAGTCCAATGAATCGAGAAACCCAGTGAGAAACAATCACACAGTGTTAAATCGGGGCTGTCGACATTGGCAATCCACACCGGAAATTGATTGTTTAAATGTTCTTAAACCACTAAAACACATGCAGTGGTGCTCCATCTTGCCGTCAAATCATGTTGCCTAATTGATTTCTTAAGAAGTTTTGCGGTAAGTTACTTACCTACGGAATGTTTGTTTCGAAATAAGATGTTTTGCTATCACCAAGGGACGTCAAAATCGTAAGGGATATGACTCAGAGCCGCGCATCGTAAACATGATACAGAGACCCACTAAGTGTATATTGCATATTTCAGACGCAAAATTTTTATAGATGTATTTAAACGAAATTCATATATTAACTATAAATTGAAACAGAAGATATGTACATATGCAATCAATTTGTTTCAAGTAGGAGATAAGAGAAGGGAATTAGCCATTACCACAAGAGACTTTTCTATATTTTTTGCAGCAAAACGGCTTCCTTTTGAAGTTCGTACGTCTTCCAATATCGAAAACGTTCTTTCAACTTCACAACTTGTAAGCGGAGCAAAATTAAAATATATGAGTTTTATTTTGTGCATATGCGGTTTACGATAGTATCTTATTACGGAATTTTCGGGTTACGCAAAAAAATTTGGATTACAATTAAGAACTACATAACGAATTTATAGATTGTACCGATTGGGAAAATGAGAAATTAGCTATATCGGTATCCCCTCCTCGCTCTCTCGCCGTACATGCTAGTGCACTTCGAACAATGTCGGGATGTATACCTACTGTATGAAAAGCGCACGTAATAATTTGAAGTCATAGTCGCCTGGGAATGAGAGTTTCGCATATTTATTTTGTTGTTGTTACGAAGCTTAGACGAAATTAAGAAGAAACTCTAACGACGAATATAAAAACAGATTCTGATGAAATAGAAGAAAAGAAAAATAAATACTCTAGAAGTTCTCTCTAAGATCGTCCGCACATACTGCAATCTACCTCGTAACTAACAACATCGGTAACCTTGAGCCATCGACTGCCGCTAACACCTCCGTTTGAGAGCGAGGAGGGGATAGCGATATGGCTAATTTCACATTTTCCCAATCGGTATACAATTTAAATAGTATACACGCATACATGTTCATCAATCGGTTATATGAGATCGCGACAGACGATGTTTATCGTTTCAGCGAAATTAACATTCCAGAGGAATGTAAATCGCGACATTTCCGAGGATAATCGTCTTTGCCTCGTTCCCATGTCGCACTCTCGCGCTACAGCGCATCGTTCCAAAGTAACGATGGAAATGTTTATCGTTTCAGTGACGCCGACGTTACCGTTTGACAGGAACGGAGCGCGACACGCCGCGACAACAAAATCCCGCTCCAAAATGCCGTTACTAAACTACCGACCCACCACTAATTCTGACTTATCATTTTAAGACCCTCCTTGCTTTCTAACTTAGAATATTTCCTAATTTTATTTAGTAAAATATGCCACTGATTAGTTAAAATAGTCTCATAACAAATATATTTGGAATCAGGAGATGAAAGGCTATTCAAGAATATAAAAATATATAAGGTCTTCCATTAAAAAAAGCAAAGCTATGTTTTGTTGGCTGCGCCCTCTACATGCAATTCTAATAGTTATCAAACTTTTAATCGGTAGAAGTAAATGTAGTATCTTTTTGTATCTGCAATAGTAACGGAAATAGAGAGTGGTTAAAATAAAATGAGAAACCCTGTACATATTTTTTGGGAAATCTGATATTTATAAGTTGGTAAACACAGAGTATTAAGAAAAGTTGGCTGATGATCTTTAACATTTTTAAAATTCCATAGTATTTGTTTTAGTTATACAAACAAAAGTCAATAATTTTAGCTTTCCACGTTCAATCAACATATGGGTGATTGCTTAACGTTAAGATTTTAGCTACTGAATCCCTTAACAATTAGCATTTAGTTTTAAAAATATATCATGATCAAAAGCAACCAATGCAAAAAATCAGATGTAGGTAATCCCAATATATTTATGCTTATTTAGATAATAGGAAATTTTGAACAATTGCTTTTCGCCGTTCCTTTAGTTATCTCACTTTTCTTCCTCTTTTTTTACAGGCGGATTTCGATCCGCTGGGTCGCGACCCTTTAATAGCTGTATGACTTCCTTGTAAAGATGTAGCTCGTCTTTTACAATTTTGATCAATAAGTTAATTGATTCTTGTCATCGGTTTTGATTCAGTATTTATCTATTTATTTCCTTTTCTTCTTTCTTGATAAAACAACTTACTTTTGTCTTCCTTATTTCTTTTTTTCAGCGGTTTTCAATTTATAACTTTAATTTTCCTTCCAAATTTCCTGGGTGTATTATCTCTCAGAGCAACGACATCGATTGGCCACCAAGTTCTTGCGATTTGACCCCATTAGACTTTTTTCTCAGAAAACATAAGATGTGTTGCTGCTGAAATGCAGCGGCACGTATACGATGGCGTTATGAAACATTGGACATCATATTTCGTACACATTTGCTAAGTATGTACTGTAAATTAATAGCAATAAGATTCGGGTTTCTTTGAATATTTTGTGTTTTATTCGGCCAACAAATCTTAAACTTCAAATTGAATCAATCATTATAATGATCCTATGCACTACACTCACATCCACTTCGCCTTTTCTACACTTACATAAGTTATGTTATCCGTGCAACACGCTACAAGAGTGGATAAAAATTAATCAAAGTAGAGCGCATGCGTAAGAATCGGGTTGGTGCGTGATTATACTGATTATTCGCCGTTTACGTTGGCGCGTTTTTTGTATATGAGAGTTGGGGTTTCGTTAAGTTTTTTTTTCGTAAAACTATTCTTCTATATTTAGTCAATAAAAATGCGTGTCGAAAATCATATTCATATTCCTCATATTATACTCTATCATTTCGAGAAAGGATGAAAAGCAGCATTTCGCGATCTCAACGAATTTCTTGGCGGCGGAACAATCAGTGAAAGACCGTGTTGAAAGTGGTTTACTCGGTTCAAACCTGGCGACACAGCGTTGGACGACCGATAAGGAAGAGGTTAACCATCGGATTTTGATGATGAAGCACTTTTTGCAGCTCTGGAAGAGGACGAAAGCTTAACAACCCGAACACGCAGAGAAACGTTTACTTGTATCAAAGCTGTCCACCTTAATTCAAGACAATTACTGTTTCAATTATGCGCAATACAATAACTGTTTTAAATCAAAAGAAATATTTTCTTAGCGTTTCTTTCTCCGCTTAAGAGAAGTATACACTTGTAATGAAATAATTGTATTTTTTTGCTTAAGACAGTTAACTTGATTCAAGAAAATCTTGCAGAAAATTTGAAGAAAGCGATTCTTAGTATAAGTAAATAGCCAATATAACACAAAACAATATTTTCTTAAGGATACTAAATAGTTTTCTTAATACCAATTGCGATTAGGTATTTAGATATTGTTCATAAATCAATAGTTTCATTTTCTTAAAACAAAGCATTTTCACTTAGAATTCTTGAACTGCATATTATTTATATCCACATTATTAACTGCGCTTACCTTGTTTAAAATAGTGCGACATATACGTACATAATGCAGCAAATTATTCACATTGCTTGCGATTTTAAAAAGGCTAAAGTAGAGGTTATCTGGAGAATAACGTTCAAACAAAAGTGAACTTTATATAGAAGTACACATAAAAAAAAATGCATGGAAATAATAAGCAACACAGATAATACTAATAAATAGCTCCTGGTATTAATGGAATCACTACCGGATAAAACAATTAGAAGAAAAAAAGCAATAAAGCTTCTTACTCCTGGCCACATTGCTCTTACATCACTCAGTTTATGCCACTAATCTTCAAAAACAACAACTGAAATATTTCCTGGCGGCACCTTGTTCTAGTAGTTATAGCCATGCCATTCTAGAGACAGTATACATATATCGTGCATTTTTTTATCACTGACCATATGCATTTACCTTCCATGCGTTGATACGTTTTTTTTTTTTTTATAATTGAAGACAGGGGCGTTTAGCATGGCGAGTAGTTGCTGGGATTATTACAGAAAATAAAACACAAATACGTTAAATTTGACATGTTTTCCTCCTTTGGAATTTCACAATCGGCTTGCACATTGTATGGAATATGAAGGTGGGCACATCGAACACTTGTTGAGACACTAAATTCTACGTATTCCATTTTGTACCTCCATTTACGAATCCCTTTGCGTTAACACACAATCAATTACCGCCTTTTTGTGACCCGTTAATTAGACGAGATTAGATCAAAAATTAAGTGTCAAATTTGACGTATGAATTAAATGTTGACGTATTTGTGTTTTATTTTCTGTAATAATCCCAGTAGCTACTCGCCTTGCTAAACGCCCCTATGTTCAATTAAAAAAAAAACGCATCGACGCACGGAAGGAGCACTGTATGTATGCTCGCTGCTAGAGAGTAGCGAATATAAAAACCAAAATATAGATGGCATACTTACCCATGCAATGATATAATCTTTAACGTACTATGTTTCATAAACATTTCTAAAAGATACCGGTTAATATAATACTTTTTTCTTTCTATTACCATTTACCATGGATACTAATTTAACTATAGTTTTTTTTTAATATATAATAAATAATAATAAAAAAGGGATAAATAAACTTTAACTCATTAATTATTAAACTACATAAAAATAATCCCTATTTAATTACATTATTAACCCTCCAGTACCCGTTGTCAGTCTCTCAGGCCGACTTGTATCTTCCTAATTTGCCCATTGGTAGCTCAGTGCATTAAATTACGTTGAAGTGAGCAGTTGTTACTTTTCCAGCTACCATTTCGGTCTCCCAGACCGAAACGATTAAGTGTGTTTTCATAAGTCTCAAAAAGTGTTTGTGTATAAATTTGAGTTTATAAGGTATTTTTGTTTCTTTTTGTGTTTTTTTTTGCTACTATAAGTTATTTGTAGTCATCATGGGTGATTATGAAATAGAGCAAGCTCGGTTGACCTGATTGATGGAGGAATGTTTGGCTAAAGGCCAACAAGAAACTCTGCTTGATGAAGAAGCTAATGACAGTTCAGACAGCGATGAAGAAGATATCCTCGAACAATGTAATCAAGACAGTGAATCTGAGCAAGAAATCTCTGATTCTGAAAACTTGGACGATATTGATGTAAACGCAGATGAGCCATGTTTTTTAGGTAAAGACAAAATTACCAAATGACTAAAACACGTGCCATCTCAGAGAGTCAAAGTCAGGCCAGAAAATAAAATTGTGCGTCTTCCAATGTCAAGATTACCGACAAGAAATATGAAAAACCCTCTTGAAATTTGGAACTATTATTTCTCAGACGAATTGTTGAACATTATTGTTGTCAATACAAACAATTTCATAAATTCTGTAGCAGGAAGGTATTCAAGAAAAAGTGATGTCAGACCTACCGACAAATTAGAAATTCAAGCTTTTTTGGGATTATTATATTTTGCGGGAGTTCTAAGGGCAAACCGACTAAACGCAGCTGATCTATGGAGAACAGATGGCTCAGGAGTAGAAATATTTCGTTTAACAATGTCTCTGAATCGTTTTAGATTTTTACTCTGTTGTATCAGATTTGACGATAAGAATACAAGAGACGAACGGAAAAAAAGTGGATAAACTGGCACCCATTCGAGACATTTTTAGTATGTTTGTCGCTAAATGCAAATCTGGTTTTGGTTTGTCTGAATATGTAACAATAGACGAGAAACTTGGAGCTTTCCGGGGAAGATGCAGCTTCAAGCAGTACATTCCGTCTAAACCCAACAAGTACGGCATTAAAATTTTTTCATTGTCAGATGCAAAAATGTATTATACAAGTAACCTGGAAGTGTATGTTAACCAGCAACCAGAAGGCCTTTTCAAAGTAAGCAACTTTCCAGATGCCATTGTTGAATGACTTTGTGAACCAATAAATAATTCGGGAAGAAACTTGACGGTAGATAACTAGTTTACAGGTTTTCCTTTAGCTGAAAAATTAATAAAGAAAACAATAACTTTGCTAGGAACGGTTAGGAAAAACAAAAGAAAGCTACCCTTAGAATTTTCTAATCCTGCAAACCGACCAGTACGTTCCAGCATGTTTGGATTTCAAAAAAATAGCACCTTAGTTTCGTATATTCCAAAAAAGGAAAAGAATGTTTTGCGTGTTTCTACTATGTATCACGATGATGCTATTGATCCAGAGAATGGAGAAGGAAATAAACCAGAAATAATTACTTTGTATAACCATACAAAAGGTGGAGTTGATGTCGTAGATAAATTGTGCTCCCACTACAATTGTGCCAGAAATACTCGTCGATGGCCAATGGTAGTATTTTTTTCACTACTAACTGTTGGGGCTATCAATGCTTTTGTCTTATTTTGTGTAAATAATCCGGAAAGTAAAATTGTAAGACGGGAACTTTTGAGAAATCTGTCAATGGCTATGATCGATCTACATTTACGAAGAAGGGCTACACTACAAAATCTGCCATAAGTAATGAAATTACGCATACAAGAAATATGCAAAATATAAATTCAAGCAAGTGTCAGCCAACAACAACAGGCAGATGCTTCTATTGCACAACAAAAGCTATCCGAAAAACGGGATTCCAGTGCAAAAAGTGTGAAAAGTTCATGTGCCTAACGCATATAAGTGTGGTATGTGATGACTATGTGTCACAAAACTAATTTGATGAAAATTTTGAGAATATATGTATTTCTTAATTTTTTTTCTTAATAAATATTTATGTTTTGCACGTGAACAGTGAATTTGGGCAAATTAGAGCATTAAGTATGTAAAAAAAAGCATTTTTATATGCCGGTCTGTGAGACCGAAGCGAGTAACGATGTTCCAGAAGTTCTAGTGGGTACTGTAGGGTTAAAAAAACTTTTTCATTAGCTCATTCACTTGCTCCTAATTTTAATTATTAGCTTTAGGTTTTTTTTTCCATTATTGTAATTTTTCTTTTATTGGATATCCTTGTAGCTCGTCTCATGATGTATTTTTTAAACACGAAACTGGTCGCCTAATTTATCAATAGAACTTTGTGAGATCTGCACCATTTTTTCATTCCTACCTTTAATATGCATATTTACTTAACATAAAACTAAATGATTTACTTGGAAGAAACATTTTCTGTCTTGGATTTTCTACCCCTAAGAAACTATTTATTTAATCCAAATAAAATTTCAAGAAAATTATTTTCTTATATTATACATTTTTATTGTCTTGAAATAAAAATATTTTCTTGAATAGAGACCGATCGTTGCAAAAAAATCTATTTTCTTGATGCAAAAAACCATTTCTCTGCATGAATATTGGGTGAAAACTTCAATTTCTACCATTCCGCGATTATCCGCCGGCTTAGAAAGGTATGGAAATTGGCAGGATGGATCCCACACGAACTCTCCGATGACAGCAAACCCGACCGTGTTCGAATATTCACCGATTTGTTGCAAAGACACCAGCAAAGACCATTTTTGACAAATTTGGTTACAAGTGATGAATGGCGGTTACGCTTCAAAAACGTTAAAAGAAAGAAGATTCGTGTTTCGCAGGGCGAAACGCTGAAGGGAAGACGTCCACTGTAAGAAGACAATGTGGTGTCTTTGGTAGCACTGAACTGGAATCATCCATTAGGAGATCATTTCAAACGACATTTGTTATCGGTGAAACAAAGAAGATGAACGTCAACAGTGGCGCATTTCTACTAATAAAAGTGACAAGCGCCAATTCAACATTAACAGCGACATCTACTTGACTCAGCTTGATCGCCTTCAACCTGCATTCGAGATGAATATACCGCGTGAAAAGAACCAAATCCTCTTCCACCCCGATAATGCGTGTCCGCATGTTGAGCGTCGCGTCGTCGAATCCATCGAAACTGCTTCCTCATCCGCCATATTGTTCCACAGAAGCGGGAACAAACGAAATTTAGGACAATTTGGATGAGTTGGAAGCCGTTGTCAAAGCGTGGATTACCTCCAAGAACCGTGACTTCTTTGCTCGTGGAATCGACCATCTGTCAAGCGAATGGGAAGCAGTAATTGAAGTTAGTGGTCCGAAATAATCATTTAAACATGTTTCTGATGCATTTTTATTTTTCGTTTTTATTAATAAACTATTCTTGAAAAACGGCGGATAATTACGCACCAACCAAATACTCTGCTTCTTACGATATTCTAGATTCCGCTGAGCTAAAATTTGTAGAAATGTTTAACTTCAAATTATCCTACTGTTACAAATTCACACTAAAAGTAATAGATATTTCAACAATGTAGAAATTAGCACTCGGATAGCTTGACATTTTTACAAAGTGTAACTTTTTGATAAATTAGTATCGTATAGGGACTATATGTGCAATTTTCTCCAGTATACCGTTGAATTGGAGCAATTCAGAGATGTAAGAAGCAAATTTTTTCACAGGAACAATCAGAACCTAATTTCATCCAATTTGCAACGTTAACTCTGCTAAAATCTAGCAAAGAGTTAGCAAGGATCATCACGAAATTGTAAAATTTGATCAATAGTGCCAATATGGATGTACTAAATAAAACAAAGAAGGTCGTGGCTACTGACTTAATAGCCCTCATCAAAAACAATTTATCTCCGTATATAGGACCGTCACGTGTTCGCTCCATATTCCAAAATTAACACTAAAATACGTTTACAGCGAAGCGCGGTTATTAGCAAATTAAATGTATGTAAAATGACGTGCGATATTACTGAATAACGAATGTTTTCCGAACACGACCGTCAGGAGGCAGCTGCTTAATCCGATGCAATGCACAACGTAGTACAATATCGGTTGCAGTCGCCGTGCTGAGCGCTCTAGCAGACGCTAAAGTATGAAGCATCGTTAAAATGCGATGTATTAAAACCTGAAGGATGATAGGCCATAAAACGGCTGAATACTGTGTATTGTAAATCATATAACGACTAGCTAGCTAGTGCAAGCCATGCAGGTTGGATGTTGTTTTATGCTCGAATAGTGGATTGTAGTTGCATAGATTAATCGGCGATTAATCAAATATTTACTGTTAATTAAGGTCCTATACCATTTGCATTCTTTATTATTTAATGTAAGAAGAGTTTGTAAATGGTAATTCTCGAAAAAAGACGGAGGATTTTATAGCTATATGTAACAACTTTAGTATTAACCAAGGACTAAGAAACCACGAGGATTTTTATTTCATTCTTCTCTGGTAGAATTACATTGTGGGTTCTTAACAGTTATTACTACTTCTCCGCCAAGTAATTATCCTAGTTACAAGTTTATCTTCAATTGAAGCCAGGAATATACCTTTCATTGGGCCGCAATCTAGTTGTGACCTACAAAAGAGCCACTTAAAACACAATTTTAAAGAACGGCAGCAAAATCAAAAGACACTGGGAAAATACATCTGGCAAAATCAAGTGAAAGCATATACCGCGTGTCTACCTACTGTGTCGTAGTTTAGTAATTTAGAGAAAGTTTTCAAAAAAAATAATTGTGGTATGGCGGTTACTTACAAGGAAAGGTACGCAATCTGTACTTCCAGAATTTGATGAAACTTGGCTGGTTTGTAGACCTTATAGGACTATGTCAAATACAGGTTCCCGTTTCTACTATAAAATGGTTTTGGAGGGTGAAATCGTTTTTTGAAAAACGGGGGTTTCTGCATTTTCTGATTTCCTACTGGATGTTCATAAGAATTATTGATACATATAGGCATTTAGCATTTTCCAAGGGCTACCGAAATACATTAAACTTGGTGCAATAGGAGCTTAACTGTGATAACTCGAAGGTTTACAAAAAAGTACATCCCATGGCTCACTGATAATCTGAAGATGATGGTGTTAATGCGTGATAAAGCTAAATTAAAATATAGAAGAACAAGGAGTCCAAATGACTGGAATGGAATTACTACAAATCTTTACGGAATTTGAGCAACCGTACATTTGATCTCGAAAAAAAAGCATATTTTGATTTCATCTCCCGTACGAGAGATAAAGCTACGTTATGAAACCACCTTGGGGTTTTAAATATAAATTTAAAAGAGAAAGACTCCGAAATACCGGCCCATTTAGCAGATCCAGACAAAATAAACGAATACTTTGTTAACTGCGTACCCCCTGTTAGTTCATGTGCTTTCCCGTCTTTAAATTTAAATCTTCCCGGTACTGTGACTGATATGTTTTCGTTTTCTCCAGTTACAAACGAGGTTATTGCAGGCATACGAGACTCAATAAAATCTACATCAATGGGTTATGACGGTATAGATATTCGCATGATACGACTGTGTTCCCCATTTATAGTACCTTACGTGACGCACGTTATTAATACTTGTATATTGCAAAATATTTTTCCTACTTGTTGGAAGCAGGCGGTGGTACTTCCCCTGCCGAAGGGGAACTCTGTTCAGGATCTGAAATATCTCAGGCCGATAAGTATATTGCCTGTGCTCTCGAAGGTCACAGAGAGAGTAATGGAATATCAAATAAAAATTTTTTTTTACCGATAATAAGTTATTGCCAGATGTGCAGTCAGGGTTTAGACCGGGTCATAGTTGTGCCACGGCCCTGCTATGTGTAACAGACGATATTCTAAGAGCCAAAGATGACGGATATGTGACTATTCTCGTACTTTTGGATTATTCCAAGGCGTTTGACACGGTACACCATACCACATTACTGAGTGTATTAAGCGATAAAGGTTTTAGTCCAGGAGCTATTAACTTGATTTCGGATTTCCTTTCAGGCAGGTCACAAAGTGTAAAGTTAAAGAATAAAATTTCTCGGCCACTATATTTATTGCAAGGTACGCCACAGGGTTCGACCTTGAGCCCGATTTTATTCACACTGTACACTGCTTCTTTTATTGAACATCTTTTCTATATGAAAGCACATATATATGCAGATGATGCACAATTGTACTACTCGTTTAAAGCTTCTGATTGGATTACTGCGGTTGAAAATATTGATAAAGATTTATCTGTTATTCACTTTGTTTCGGCTACATACTCGTTAAATATAAATCCAGCTAAATCAAACGTTCTTGTTTTTGGAAGTCAGGAAATAGTTTCAATATTAAACAATAGAATACATATTGAAATGAATAACGTAGTAATTCCTGTGGTTACTAGCGCTAAGAGTTTGGGGCTGACGCTTGATAATTATTTACGTTTTCGTGAACATATAGGTGGTTGTATTAGGGCATCCTACTGCAATCTCAAAAAAATATATCCTCACCGTTTGGTTTTAAATCAGACCGACAAGAAGATGCTTTGCGATACATATGTTCTTTCGCGGTTTTCTTACTGTTCGGAGATTTACCATGCCTGTCTAGATGTTGCTAGCGTTACCAGTGTCCAGAAAGTACAAAACGCCTGTTTGAGGTATATTCACGGAATTAAAAACTTCCAACATATATCTCATAAACTGACCGACACAGAGTGGTTGAATATGAATAATAGAAGGGAACTCCAAGTCTTGACGCTTTACCATAAAATTATTTTATTTAAAACTCCTCCATACTTGTATAAAAAAATTCGGTTTCGAACAGATGTCCACAGTTTAACGACGCGTTTTCGCGGACTCATTTCACCCCCTCGCCACAGGCTCGCTCTGTTCGAAAGATCTTTCTTTTTTTGTTTATATGAAAAGTATAATAGCTTACCAGCTGATATCAAAACATATCCCGTTGACCAATTTCGAAGAATTGTTCGATCAATCCTTTATGTGAACCAGCTCTCTCGTTAGTTTCCGTGGCCTGTACATTTTTTTTGCTTCGTACTGTTTTGCTTTTAATTTAAACATACTTAAAGTTTAAAATTGCAAAAGTTTATTTTCTTTTTATTTCTTTTGTTTGTCGATGGGCGCACACACAGAATTTAGTTTAGTTGTAGATTTTAATTAGTTTATAGGCATCAGGTCAAATTTATTGTTTTTGAGTAGAGTAGGGTTAGGCAAAAGCAGTTCACATTTATTTATGTAACTGGGCCTCGCCCTAAGATTGTGCGTTCCTAATAATTTATAGATTACTTTCTTTTTGTTGTTGTTGTTGTTATTTGTTTCAAGATTGGGAATTATTATTATTATTTCCTCAATCCTTTTTGACATACTGCCAATTCAGCTTTTTATTGTTTTCTTAAATTTCGTCGCTATTATGCCATACATCTTCAATATGTTGGAATTCCACATATTCTCAATTGGGTTTATGTCTGGTGAATTGCCTGGTCAAGGTAGTACACGCAGATTTTTTGATTCAAGGTATCGCATTACACTTTTTGCCTTATGACACGGTGCATTGTCTTGCATGAAAGTATATGGTTCTTGAGTCAGATCCAATGAACCAATATAAGCTATTAGATAGTTTTGTAAAAGTTCTTTATATTGTTTTTGTCCCATTGTTCTGTTAACGAAATATAATCGTCTCGGTCCTTCTGCCGTAATGCACGACCAAACCATTAGGAATGGGGTGTGTTTAATAGATTTGATCGTACATATATGCTTCTTTAGTCTGAAGGACGTCGACGAATAAATTGGCTTCTCTCCGTTAGCACCTCTAACCGTGATTCGACGCTATAAATAATCTACGAAAAAGTAAAAACTGTAGAGAACGATTAAACGAAGTATGAGGGTGAATTTGACCAAAAATACAGCTGATAAATGAAACTTACCTTTCCCCAATCTTCAACTGTATATTTCTTATATTCTTTAGCCCATTGAAATCGTGTCACTTTCATTTTAGATGTTAGTCTTGGCTTCTTTGCCGGACGTCTACATTTCAAGCCTGCTCCATGAGGACGTCCACGGACTGTTCTGGTTGATATTTGTATAGCTTCTCCACTAAGAATTTTATCTTTAGTGGATAAAAACGATGTTCTATACCTACTTTTACGACGATCATCTCTTGCAGTTGTTATAATTGTACAGCAGAAATTCGTGCTTTTTTCTCTGTGTTTATATCCTTCTTCCTTCCCATTAATAATATGTTCCAAAAGCAAAGTTGAGTTTTATATTTCACCATACAAGCAAAGAAACAGATCAAAAAAAAAACGAATTAAATTGTAAATTCAAGTAATCCAATCGAGAATCATGATATTTGAAATAATAACTTGATAAACTTTTTACGCAATCAGGACTCGGCAATGACGGATGGGAGGATCTTTACGGATGTGGTCCACCTTAAGCTTCAGCTGAAGGGAACGCATACTTTTTACGTGTTTAGTGTATGTACGTACTCTCTCATATATAAAAACTTGTTTGCATTCACATATGTTCTTATTTATCTGTATACATTTATAAATTACACAATTACTCGCACATACACTTATACAGTAACGTGCACACTCATATCAGGCACGCTCATACACATATTTCATATAATACATACATTTATGCATACACATATACATAGACTCATCTAAACAAATTCACGAGGGATACGATAATGCCTACCTGCTTATATATACTTACATATGTAGTAAGTAATGTATTGTATTGCCCTGTTATTGTACCGTTCTCAGTCTGTTGGGTAAGAAAGTGATGTTATTATTGTTATTAATATAAATACGAATCTTTTTGCACATGCGAACAAGTACCATATGTGTGCTTATTTTAACATCCACCACGAAATTTTAATCTCAACTACTATTAAATATATGATAATGTAATATAGGATTTAGTACAATAGGAACGCATCATGCAAAATCATAACTTTTTAGATGTGAGTCTGACTGGACCGTTTCTGGATAACAGTTTTTCCGAGAAGTAATTTATGATCGACAAAAACTTCCATTTCAAGATTTCATTGTCGGCGCTCGAAATCGTCGTAAATTATACTCTTACGTATATAACCACTACTTATTATAATAATTTTGTATAGAATTGCAGACAGAATTTTATTGGTTTCAAAGTTGGGGTGACGTTGAAATATAGCATAGTTTGGGGTTCGTTCTGTTCGAATAACTATAACGTTAAGAGAGTGGTTGGCCCAATCCTGATGGAATGAATAGCTGAGAGAATTATTTTACGACTTGCAGAATATTAATTATGAAATTTATATTCTTCCTTTACCTCCGCTTGGCAGTTACCTCGGTGGAAATGTAAAGATGACTGAATCGCTAGTAATAAAATTAGTATCTGAAGCAGTGACCGTATAGCTATACAGGATCTACTTTTTAAAAACATTTTCAATTTCTTATTTCAAGCAGAACATTCTGCATATTGTATACTATATAGATTCTCTATATAGTCCTTTTAGCTACAAATTAAATGATATAGTACGACGGTAATGTAAAAAGTTTCAAGCCTCAACATGAAGATGGCGTTACTCGTCAAAAATATTCTGGTAGTATAATTGTGTATGCGCTGAACGTTTCAGCCATGTTGGATGCCCAATTGTAGCTTAACCTTTAAGTACTATCATGGCGCCAGGGCTTTTTCAAATTGTAATATCTTTCACAAAATTTGTATTCCTCGAATGGTGATTCTTAAACCTATGTAACATGATATAGTCCAGATATTGCATGCATTGAAATGTAAACAAAAGATCATTTATGGCCTTGCACTCGGTGGTGTCTGAAGGGCTCTGTGTCAGTGGTTACGTTTGTTTCTTTTTGAGCTTTCATTATACATAACGGGTGTTTTTGTGAGTGATTTATAATACAGTAATAGTATTTAAAAATATCTATGCCCATTGAATATTGAGTTAGTAGTTCGTTGAGCCTTAACGTGTACCGTTGACATTATGGGTAGTAAACGTGGATTATGTGATGAATAAATAGCGAAATTGTTTGAAAGTGACGATTTTTGGATAGAATTTGGTAACGAAAACATCTATCCCGAAAGCGACTTAGGTTCAGATCATGAAAGTGTATCTAGTCATGATAGAGATTCAGTCATTGAAGAAGATGTTAGCAATACAGAAGAGTTATCTGATGTTACAGATTTTTACTTAGGTATGTAAAAATAAACACTGTTGTAAAATACTTAGCTCTCACGAACACGAAAAAATATCGTTATTCATCTTCCTGGCCGCAAAGGTCGTGCGAAGAATGTAAAAGAAATTTCTGCTATATTCGCGCTATTCCTTGACGATTGGGTAATTGGAATATTGGTTGAAAGTAACACCCAACTTTCGAAAAGCTAGCTGTGCAAATTCCGTGACACACAATGAAATAAAAGCTTTCATAGGACTGCTCATTGTCGCGGGTGCACTACGATCATCTCATTTGAATTTCAGAGACTTATTCTCTGATAATGATTTAGCCAGCCAATTTTTTTATACAACAATGAGTTATGAAAGATTCTTATTTATACTTCGTTATATTAGATTTGATGACATTACTACACGTAATGAACGTCTTCAAATAGATAAACTTGCCCCAATACGGGATTTACTCGAGAATATTGTTTCTAAATGCACCGAGTTTTTTTCGTCCTCTGAATTCGTTACCATCGATGAACAATTGGTGGCATTTCGTGGTAACTGCAGGTTTCGACAATATATTCCGTCAAAACCAAGTCGCTATGGAATAAAAATTTTTACTCTGTGTGACGGCAAAAATTTTTACACTGCTACTAAACATGCAAATGTACACTGGAACTCAGCTAGAAGGACCTTATAAAGTCAGTAACTACGCAGAGGAAATTGTCGTTCGATTGATCCGACCTATCGATAAGAATGGCATCAATGTGACAACCGATAACTGGTATACAAGTGTATCCTTATCAGAGCGCTTATTGTCGGACCATAATTTAACATTAGTAGGAACAATACGCAAAAATAAAAGAGAAATTCCAGCAGTGTTTCTTCCCAACAAGAATAGAACTGTAAAAAGTACATTGTTTGGATTTTCAAAAAATGCAACGTTGATTTCTTATGTACCAAAAAAATCAAAGGCAGTTCTTCTGCTCTCCACAATGCACAAAGATGCAAACATTGACCAAGATACCGGAGAAGAAAAGAAACCGGAAATTTTCACATTTTATAATACAATTAAGAGTGGAGTGGACGTAACAGATAAACTCTGTACTACGTACAATATAGGATGGGGAACAAGGAGATGGCCATTGGTTTTATTTTTTCATCTCATTAATGTCTGCGCCTTAAATGCTTTCATTATTTATAAACATAATAATATTGAATCAATCACTGCGCGTAGAAATTTCCTCAAAATATTAGGACAAGATATATATATCAATTAGATCGTTTGGAGTATCCTCAATTGCCAAGAAAAATTCGAAAAGTTCTAAACGAGCGTTTAGAAATTGAGTCTCAGCCTGAAGAAATTCCAACTGCAAGTTCAAGAAAGCTGTGTTACCTGTGCCCTAGAAAAAATAACCGCCATTCTAAACAAATATGCTCTAAATGTTTTAAAAATATTTGTTCAGAGCATACAAAAAAATTGTGTAATGAATGTTATGAATAAATAGTACATAATACTTATTAAAATGTCTTTTATATGTTATTTTGCCGTTTTATATCATATCAGGTACCTATATTCCTAAAACAAGAAACATTTAAGATTAAAACATAAATTTTATAGCAGTATTTTTACAATGGTGCCTCGTAGGCGCCATGCATGTCCAATAGGTGCTAGTACTTAAAGGTTAACAGTCGTCTGTGTTAGTTGATCTTAGCCTTTTTGTAAAAAGAGAAAAAATAGAATATTGAGGCGTCATGAAATTCTTGCATTTGAAATATGCCTACGCAAATTAAAGCCGAGATGGACGCTGCTTACGGTTTATCATATATTAACTGCAGATTTGAGCATGAGAGAGCTACCCCCACGTTGGGTACCGCGCTTGCTCACTCAGGACCAAAAACGCATTCGAATGAACATTTCCAAAATCCTGTTAAAGTCGTTTAAACAAAATAAGTCAGAGTTTTGGCGTCGATTAATAACTGTAAATGAAACTTAGATACGCCACTTTACTCCTGAAGCCAATTCTCAGTCGAAATAATGAACTGCGAAGGATGAATCGGCTTCGAAAAAAGTTAAGACTGTTGCATCGATCGGGAAAATGATGGCAACCGTTTTTTGGGATAATCATGAAGTTGTGTTAGTCGACTATCTTGAAAAAGGAAAAACAATAGCGGGGGCGCACTACGCATCATAACTTGAGAAGCTGAAGACAGAAATTGCAGGAAAATGGCTGCATTTTAAGAAAAAGAAAGTTTTGTTACACCAAGACACTCACGCTTCAGTGGTCGCCATAGCAAATAGCAATAGGCACCCACCCTATTCATCAGATCTGGCTCCCAATGACTTTCTTCTGTTTCTTAGGCTCAAAGTTTCGCTCGGAGTACAAAGATTTTCATCGAATGAGGAAGCCATCGCATTGGTCAACGCCTATTTGCAGAACAAGATGCCACCGACTATTTGGATAGATTAATGAAATAAGAGCATCGCTCGGAAAAGTGTATAAATTATATTGAGAAATAAAACTGAATTTGACGAAAATATACTGTGTTAGGCTGAAAACCTTTCAGACTACTCTCGTATAATATTCGTACACCAGTGGCGTTCCGTTGGGCGTGGCGGGGTAGACAGTGGCCACCAAGTCGTAACGAAATAGAATAATATTTTAAATAACATCTACATTTTCATTTAAATGTAATGTTTCACAAGAAGTCTGAGATCTTATAAAAAAATTAAATTTCGCATCTTGTAAAATAAAACACCCATTTGTTAGCATCCTGTACAATCACGTAGCTTGCGGTATTGAGCAGCTAACTCATTTCGCTGTTTTTTTTCCTAACCTCCTATCTCCACTGGTCACACTTTTTAGTATTTTGAAAATGCTTTTCAATTCTTATGTAAATGGTAACCCTCCTAACTAGTACCCTACATTCGGCACATACATACCTGCATCACTTGTCTTTGCATAAGAACTCTCCATTTGCGACCACTATTTTGCAACATTTGGTCGATATTGGTCCAAAAGTTCTAATCTATCTACTATTTGGTCCTCAAAAGTAGTACCCTTTTGACTTTGATCTGCTCCTATTGATCTGTTTGTGGATTTATTGTTCTTTGTTCTTCAAATGGCTATGCCGTCTAGGAAAGCGAACGCTGCAGCCTTTATATGCTTTAGTGTTAGAGTTTTATTTCAAGTTCAAAGTTAATTCAAGTTCTGTCATTTGAAAGAACTCGCGGAAACGTCGAATGTTGAGGTTAGCTTTTCTTTCCCTTTAATTTATCTTTCCTATAAGTTATTATACGTAACGTAGGGTTTCAAACTGCCGAAAGAGTGTTTGAGTGATACGAATCTACGACTGCAAATTATTTTTATTAGATAAACAAATTCAATTTGATAATATAATCATATTCTCCAGAAAATTTAAAACCGCAGTTGTTTACACAAGCTTAAATGATTTAGTGAGAGATTTGGGTTTGACTAAGGAAAAAGCAGAATTGCTTGGTTCTAGGCTGAAAGAAAAACATTTATTGGCATCTGGAACATCTATTTACCAATATAGAACAAGAGATCAACTGTTTGCTCAGTTTTTCAAGCAGGAAGAGGATTTGGTGTACTGTCACGATATTGGTAGTCTAATGAACGAATTTAGCATAGAGCACAAGAAGGCAGATTGGAGGCCTTTTATAGACTCCTCAAAAACTAATTTAAAAGCTGTTCTTTTACGCAATGGAAATACTTTTGCTTCACTGCCTGTTGCTCAGTCAATCCATATGATGGAAATTTACGAAAATCTTGACGATTTTCTCAAAAATTAACTATCCGGCTCACAATTGGATGCTCTGTGGGAATTTGAAAGTTGTTTGCATGATCCTTGGTCAACAAAAGGAATTTACAAAGTTTCCATGTTTTATATGTGAGTGGGACAGCAGAGCAAGGGATCGACATTGGTCCACAAACAATGGCCCATAAGAAAAACTTTAACACCTGGCGAGAAGAACATATTGCGTAAACCTTTAGTAGATTGAAAAAAGATTCTTCTACCACCTGTACACATAAAGTTAGGTTTAATGAAACAATTTGTAAAACCCTTGTCTAAAGATGGTGAATGTTTTAAATATTTGTGTGAAAGATTTCCACATTTATCAGAAGCCAAACTGAAAGAAGGTGTTTTCGTTGGGCGTAAAATGATGTTTGATTCCAATTTTGAAGCAAGGATGACTACAAAGGAAAAGGAGGCTTGGATATCACATAAGCCAGTTGTGACTAAGCTTCGGGCAATGTGAAAGGCCTAAACTATGAGCTTATCGTAGCTAATATGATCGACAAGTTAAAAAATCTGGGATGTCTGATAAACCTTAAAGTCCATTCCTTGCACAACCATCTTGACTTTTTTCCTGAAAATTTGGGCGATGTGAGTAAAGAACAGGGGGAACGGTTCCATCAGGACATAAAGGTGATGGAGAAACGGTACCAGGAATGGCGGAATATCAATATGACGGGTGATTATTGTTGGTCACTTCATCGAGAACAACAAAATGCATCGCATCGTAGAAAAAGCCAAATAAGAAGCTTTACAGAGAAAAGGGAAAGGAAATACAAAATAATAAGCACCTAAAATATTTATATTGAAGTGACATATGTTGTGGTAGATACAAATTGTAGCCCAATTAAATAAAAGTAAGCTAGGGTTTAAGTTAAATGTTTTTATTTTTTATATATCCAATTTTCCCCATGTTAAAATATAATCGATGTCATATTGTGAGAGAACTGTGGGTGATACAAAAAAACTGATACCAGATACGGTTTCAACACCCAAAAATACATAAGATTTGGACGTATTTGTTTAAAAAGTTTTTACAAATATTTTTTTTTGTTAGCCTGTGTAATTAGTGCAGAATAAGACAACATACTTTATAAGCTTGACAAATCTATGAATATCTACTTACTTAACGTTGCTTTAGTAAGAAAATCAGGAAACTCAATTTTTTTTTATTCGAACTGAGATTTAACTGCCATCTAATAATAGCTAAAAAAAGGTTTTCACATTTTTTTTTCCAAAAAATCATTAAAATTATTCTACAATAGCCTCTACATGAAAAACAAGAGTTTACATTTTGATCAGTTTAAAACCAAACAGTTTTCCTTTTAATGGAGTTACACACTTTTCTCGCTAATGTACAATACCCCAAGTAATGACACTTCCTGTCGTCCACCGATTCTCAATATCATTTTCCGCGCGCCAGAACACATCAAAATCACATTTATTGTTGACAATTATTAACGGTAATTGCTAACATTTCAGTATGCAATAATATTTATTATACTACAGCTTACACATTTTGCAATGGCTGTGTCGATTAAAAATAATACATTGCTCTCACTAGTAAAAAATCCAAACATCTGCGAAACGTGAAATAAAACTGCACTGATGTATCCGGTATAAAATGGAATCGAACTACTATGATAATCAAGGATGGTAGAATACGGAGTGCCCAAAGCCTAATTTACATACCACATTTCTCTATTCCTTAATACCCTCATATCCAAAAGTACCCGAAGCACGCCATCTGGCGTGTGGAAAGTGATATTGATGATCGGTGTTCAACACGGGGGAGCGATTACTTATTTGTGGTAGTGTATATTATTGTATAAGTGTTACATTTCGACAGCCCGTTCGAGTTGCATTATGTTTGTATGTAATTTTTATAGACGAAAAAGTTGCAAACATGCTGAATAGCAACCTTCAAGAAGGGTTTCAATATACAAATCAGCAAATCTATTAAGTGCTATGTATTCAAATCTGAATTTTGAACTTTGACTTATTTCTCTGTAAATATACATAGTATCAATCCAAATAATTTATGAAATTGAACCAGAGTGACCCAAAAAACTCCATATGTGTGAACTTGTAACATTGTAAATACCATATATGCGAAGCGATTGATATTCTCACCTTTACCTGCAGAGCTTTTACCACTTCTCAATTGGTTTGAAGATAATTATGTAACAACGGTTATTTGTTCGATCTTGTGCATCCAACGTCCGTTGGGTAAAGGTTCCACATTTCATCAGGAAAAAGTGGACAACTACCATTTCCTCATCTCTGCCTCGTCTAATTCAAATATAATATACTGTAGTGTTCTAGTTTACATCTTCGAACACAACTGTCATTTGGAGGCACGTATAGTGTCTGCAGTATAGCCGCTCGTTCAATATTAAATTCCTTCTGGTAGATAATAGTTTTCTTTTCAATAGCTGCTACTCCTCCCTGAGCCTCCGATCTTTGGAGCGGCGGTACTAGAAACTTATTTTAATTCCAGCCAACGACAAACATGGGGTAACGGATAAGAAACTCCACTTCTGGTCATTTTCTTCATATTGTAAATCCTCAAAATTAATGGAAAATCTTTCTACAACATGCAACAGCGTAAACTCAGAGGTATTTCTAGCACAATTTCGTATATTAAATATGTTTCGTAAAGTTGCTGTCGTAGTAATCATTAAAATTTATAATTCAAAAGTTTTCAGTGGCATTTTAGGTCATAGAATAGCATAATTTCAGTCATCTAGTCGCGTCGTTACATCTATTCCGTTATGCTACTTTTATAAATAGGTTTATTTATCGAAAATTCATTGTTAAATCGTATTTGGAAGAAAATTATCATAATTTGCTATGGGTAAAACAATCGCCATCGCGATTAAATAAAGGGGATAGAAGACATCGTCATAAAATCCAGGTTAGTTTTCAATTTCCAGTTTTAATTTTCGTTAAATTCCATTAGTTGATCTTAAAAGTCGTTTAAATTGCCGAAAACGTGTTTTAGAACACTTTCGAACCCTCGGTTCATATAATTAATCAATCCATTTTCCAGGAAATTTTTTTTAACGATTTCCCATATTTTTAACATTTCAATACATATGAGAATTATAAAAAAGTTGTATGTTGTGTACACTTATTACCTCATTGCCTTTTAAGATATTTTTTAGATAATGAATTAGATCTTGTTTAGTAAAAAACCACAAAACTTCTACAATAAGTGCTCACAATACCTGCTACAATTGTAAGTAATACCTACGTAAAAGGAGTATGCCTACACTTAAGCATATTAAAAACTACATGTCCATAGGAGAATGAATTATTAAGCGAAATATCTAATGATTATACATTTAAAGAAGATGTCATAGACGTTTTTTATCTTAGATTGCTATGTTTAGTCTCCATAAACATAAATTGCACGCTTTGCCATTGCTAATAGAAATTAAGGAGTTTATTAGAGCTGATCGCTAATTATTTCGCCGTGCAAAGTAAATACTTATTTTTAAGTTATTTATTTATAATTATTAGCATATAGATTGTAATAAATTCTGCTGTAATATCTGTTAAACCACAATCGGGTTGATGGCGGACTGTCCCTACGGCGAACCGGCGACAGGGAAACGGCGACAGCGAACCGGCGACGGTGAAACGGCGACAGCGAACCGGCGACGGTGAAACGGCGACAGCGAACTGGCGAGCCCCGAGTATTAATAAGCAACTCAAAGAGAGTTTATGCACATATAGTTTTACATTGGTTCTTCCTTGACAAATTTGTCTGTTGCATAAAAGCAATTTGTCCTTTAACGAATTGAAAAATATCGCCATTACAGACATGAGTACGAATTTGCTCTATATCGAGTGGTATTCCAACTATAGTATGAATATAATTGCTCTATATCCAGCAATTTGAAATATGGTTTTTAGAATTTATGTATTTGTATACACTGCGGGAGAAAAAGTTAAACACATTGGCAATTAAAATATATTCATATTCGAAAATAAATACATTGTAAAAGGGGCAATATTAAAGCTAAATTAACAAATAAGTTTAAATATAATGACCAAAGCTGGCCACGAGCGGTACCGCGCAGTAGCATAGAGTCGACCAGGCCTCGCGTTCCACTAGAGTTATTCTGCTAATAGAGATGTTTGCTGCCGCAAATAATTTCGCTCATCTTTTAAATAAAAATTAAATAACACGTACTCAAACACTTACCATTTTAAGAGTCCTCCGTGAAATCACAAAGTGAATAATGTCTGTTAAATATCTGCAACATTAGATATGTTTTAACTGTTGTTTCGGTAAAACTAGTACGGCATGAGGAAAAAATGTGTTTATATGCAGAGAACGAACGTTCTACATCTAGTGACGTAATATTTGCGTAAGTAAAATAATCTTTCAAATAACTTAACGATTCTGTTGACGCACCTTCACAAATGTGTCTTAATGTGCCAAAATCAGAATTTTTCTCAAAAACACTTTCAAATTTTTCTAGAACAGAAACATTTTTTGCGTCTTCAATCGCGCATAGCTGTGCGTGAACGTGTTGCACTATTTGTAGAGATTCTTCTAACGGCACCGCAGAATTTTGTAATTTTTCTATTGCATCTGCTATCCCGAAGTAATTGTCGTGAATGATTTTTAAATCCATTGTAACCCGACTACACTGTTGTATTCGTTTGGAGACTAATAGAATTGAAGGAGCCGATTGATGAGGTTCCAATTTGCGTGCCATTACATTAGGAACAGAATGTTTCTTCCGATCTGTTGTTTCGTCGACACATAACCACAATTTTTGATCTTTCAACTCCCATTTTATTTTTTGTTCAATATGTTCGCGCGCAGATGGCACAATTCTTGGTAACGATGTTCGACTTGGTAATTTGTACTCCGAATAGTTATTCCAAAAGCAGATAAATGGTTCCTTGTCTAGTAAATTAAACGGTATATTACATGCGATAAACGTAACGCATAAATTAAGTATAAATTTTTCTTTGTCTCGTGCGCAATTTCTTTTTGAGACATGCTTTTCACTATTTACGTGTCGTAGACAATGTTGTCTGGACCAACACATTAACGGGATTTTACAGATTACACATTTAATTTTAGCACCTTCATATATTAAGTCTGGAATTTCTGCAATAAATTTTCGAAGTTTGTCCGACCGCGGTCGTTTTGCTGACGAAATCATAATTCTTCTAGGACAGATAAACAATTGCGCAAATGACCGGCAGCGAAAATGTCCGTACTGCTCCGCAGACGAAGTAATACTACCGTTCCTCGCGATCCGAACTAATTCTACGCCGATGCGCGGTACCGCTCGTGGCCAGCGTTAATAATGACAGAGAATCGTTTTTTCAGTAGATAATAGTCTGCATGCGTAAGTTGTACCTATAAAAGTTCTAATAAACTATCATAACCATCAATCAAATACACATAAACTAACTAACACTACAATGGTACATACATATTACAGTTACTCAACCCCAAAACTAATTGTACACGCAGAAAAACGTTTACTTGTATCAAGGCTGTCCGCCGCAACTCAAGACAATTACTGTTTCAATTATCCACAATACAATAACTGTTTTAAATCAGAAGAAATGTTTTCTTCGCGTTTTTTTCTCCGCCCCTTTAATGCATGATTTTTTTTAAACTAATAAAAAAAGATATAATATATATTTCTATTGTCTTTATTGGTACAAAGTAACAAATTTTTTTTTCTGGTCTATCAACGTTAAAGGATACAAAAACTTACTGTTGCAGATATGCATCATGCATTGGTTATGACAATTTTTTTAACAAGCCTCAGTATGGAACTTTTTAAAGCAGTTGTTTTTCTTGTTAAAACACAAATTCAAACCGCATTTTTCACAAAATGTCTGTGAATATCCAGTACAATTTGGAAATTTGCACCTATTTCTCGTAGCCCATGTCATCCAGTGTCCTATTTGATCTAGTCGTGCATCTCTAGGAGGGACGTGTTGAGTTGGTCCTCTTGTTCTTTTCATAGCAAGCATCTCTTCAACTGTACTGGAAGATGGACGTACCCGTTTAATGTTGGTGCTTTGCTCTACTAGGTACAGGCATTTTGCAACTTCTTTCTAAACTGAAAAAATGTGATCCTTTCTATTTCATTATTCTGTTTTGCTTTCCCCCCTATAAAGGATCCAAGCGTTAGCCAGTGTCATGCCAAGAAAATGGTAAAAGGTACCTATGTACCATTTCTTACTTTTGGTGAGTATTTTGTGTCGAGCTATATTGGCATCAAGTAAATCTACTCCACCCATATGCATATTATATCACTGTTCAACAATGAAATTTTTACATAAAGGAAAATACTCAATCTTTATAGATTTTGGTACACTGAATTCGAAAATGACAATAATTTTTGTTTCTTAGCTCTCGTTTTCGTGCTATATAAAGTTTGTTACGTCCTTATTTCTGTTTTTTAGCTCTCGTTCATGTAACACTGTTCAACAATTACATTTTTGCATAAAGGTAAATACCCAATCTTTATAAATTTTGATACGCTGAATTCGAAGATGACAATAATTTTTGTTTTTTAGCTCTCATTTTCGTGCTATATGAAGTGTGTTACGTCCTTATTTCTGTTTTTTAGCTCCCGTTCATGTAATTAATCTAAAGCACTTTGATTTATTTTTTACGAGTTTGCATTGTTAGTTTGCACTGTAAAAAAATTGAGTCTATCTGACAAAAATGATGTGATATATGGAATCAGCAGCCCTTAAATTGTATAAATCTATTTAGATATTCTTGTCATTAAAAAATTTTGAATATAATATGAAAAATATATGTATCAGTATTTCATTCTAGAAAAACGGACTCCATATTTGTGATCAGTGCATCGAATTAACCCCAAAACTACTGTCAAATGTTTGGTAAGCAAATGTGTGTTGGGCAGTGCTACGCTTGTTAGACTATGGCCCATTATAATATTGAAGAACATAAAAGTTTCAATAACTCCCAAACCTGAGCTAATCTAGATTTTTAATTGTCATTTTCAACTTCAGCACACTCAAATCCTTATAAATCGACTATTCTGGCCTTTGTAAAAAAAAAAGTTAAAATTTGTTGTCTAGTGGCAATGAATGGGCAACTTATTTCTTTACTGGATTTTGACCGTTTGTCAAATCTTTTTAGAAAAGTTATTGGCTGCTGTCCACCAAAAGTAAAACAGTGGAACTTATATCTATGTTCTTATAGTTGGCTAGCTTGTTCCCCGTTCATCTTTCTTCATTTCTTTCTCCGTCGGTAACTTGCAACTTGGAATTCTATTTCACCGCACTGTTCCAAGACTTAAAATTCCATTTTCAACCAAATAAACTAAGAGATCAAGAGTAGTATAATAGTCGCAGAATAATTGGTAGTTGAGATTTTTTGATATAATTCTGAATTAGAAATGTAAGCACATTAGAACGCATTGACGGCCGTAATAATAAGAAATATGTTAAATTACCCTTTTATCCATGTTACACTAAGGGTCTTCAAAAAATCTTTTCTAGGGTTGACCGCAAGATTGTTTTTTCTTCGAGCAGTAACCTTAAAAACCTTTTAGGAAGTTCCAAAGACCCAGTGGATAACATGGATAAATCAGGAATTTACAAAATTTTATGTAAAGATTGTGATTAAGTGTATATTGGGCAGACAAAAAGATCAATCCAAATTAGGTACAAAGAACATTTGGCTCATCTCAAATTCAGAAGGTTTGATAAATCTAGCGTTGCCCTACATATGCTTGAAAATAACCATAATGTTGATAATATAAAGTTAATTAAAAACGTAAAGAGTACTGCTCAATTAAATTGTTATGAAGGCATGGAAATTTACAAAAACAAAACTTACTTAATGAATTCAGATTTAGGACCACTTTATCCTTTGTTACATCATGTTTAATTATTTATAGTTGTATTTTTAAACATGTGCAATGAACCGCTTCATTGTAATACTAGGATTTAATAACTCACGTCATTCTGACCATTTACTTAATTCAGGGTTTTCTTTAGATTTGCACTTTAGGCTAATTATAGTCCTGTGCAATGGAGCGGCTCATTAAGATACACTTAAAGTGAAAGTTTTAATTTTACGATTTATTTTAAGATTTTAAATTTACATATTGCATAATTTATTTTGCTATATAAGGTTAGTTTTCCACTTAGCTTGTTAGTTCAGTCTTGCTGCTGATGATGATAGCTTGGCTATCGAAACGTGCACCCAGTACGAATTAAGTGTTGTGGTAAGGGTTTTAGTGAACTGTTTCAGTGTTCCAGTGCCACAGATTTAGAGTACCCGGTTATTAAAGCTAAATGATTTGCTTGGAAGAAACATTTTTCTCTCTTGAATTTTCTTGATTTTCTAACCCTAAGAAAATATCTATTAAATCTAAATAAAATTTCAAAAAAAATATTTTCTTACATTATACATTTTTATAGTCTTGAAATAAAAAATATTTTCTTGAATAGAGACTAATTTTTGCAAGAAAATCTATTTTCTTGATGCAAGAAACCATTTCTCTGCGTGTTTTTGCTACTAGCAAGAAACAGGAATGCAAATACGTTCGAACTAGAACTCATAAATTAATGAAATCAGCTCAATTTTGTTTTTTATGCTGAAATTACTATACAATAAAAATTGATCCTCTTTCCTTGCTTGCTGAAGCTAATTATAATGTGCCACCCCGTAGTACTAGACCATATTCTGCAATCAATGTGCCAAGAGCTAGAACAAATGTTATTGTAATGTTTTCTTGTAATTGTTTGGAACTACAACTTATTTACAAACGTTTTATCAATTAACTGGCCACCGAATCTACCCGCATACTGTCTCGCAACCTTCACTATTGTAGTAGAAAAATCCGTCAATCAATAGAGATCTTCAAACGCCCCACCAATTTAACCCGCGAAGATGACCCCTCCTTATATCATACGTGGAAATTAAAACTGATTATACCTCCTAGCAACCGCCATGCTTCGTTGATCCATAAGTTTTCCGCTCCATTGACCCGAAACAAGTCCTCCAGAATGAATAGTCCCCAGTCAGTCTGCGGTAATACCCCTGAAGATGCTCCATAAGAGCGCGGACGAAACGTCGGCAAAAACTACGACAACGACGCGGTTCCAACCCGAAAACCAAGAGTACAGTGTTTTCCCAATTACTTCATTATTTTAGGGTTATGCTTATATTTGTTCTTTACTAGTGCTTCATTCTAGAATGCATGTGTATAGGCACCCAATACAGTAATATTTTGTTGGAAACCTTAGATAGGATTAAGTTTTTTTTTTTTGTATCTTTACCACTGTTTATTTTCTTTTCTTGCATTTATTACCTGAGTTGTAAGATACAGCACACATTAAATTTTGTTAAAAAGCTACTAAGTTGCTCTGTAATTGGCCATCGCTGTTGGAGAAATAAACTTAAATAAACAAATACATAAAATTGAACGTGAGAAATAGAATATATTTTTTCAAATTCTATAGAACTCTATTCGAAAGCTAACGCTCAAAAATCTCAAATACTTTCACCAAATGGAAATTGAGCGAAATTGCTGTTTTGAGTTAATGATGTGTATAACTTACATTGACGCAGAGCAAAAAATGTCACTACGTCTACTCCAAAACTTTTCATTCGGTCACTAATTTGTACACTACTGAAATTTTCTATTGAAAAAAGTTCTTTCACCTGTATTTACAAAAAAAGAAATAGATGTATTGTTATTATGGCGGTGCATATGCTGGTTGAAAATGCGTGATATGTGATATGTATGGTTTTATATGAAGAATTACGTTATTAGCATTGAACAATTATCGCTATGAGGGACGGCTGAAAGAAATAACACTTTTGAGCTACATCGTGAGGGAGAGAAAATACGGCAAAATGCAGCAACATAATGACAAGTTAGCCAAACATACATAACAACGCAGCTACTAATTAATAAAAGATAGTAAAATTTTTATTGTGTACGTAATGATGGTATCTGGTCGCCACCATTCTGGTCATACTTAATTTGTATAATTATACACAACTAAAAATGTTTATGGGCCATAAACTATGGCGAAATAAATAATATGTTCGTTGTTATACCTCTCCTATAACTGTTTCATTTTTATTACAAAATGGCCGCTACGTGTCACATTTTGCACATATTTTTATTGTTTACGTAATGTTTTATGTACTTTTGTGCTCTAGCATTTCATATTTCTATGTAAATTGCCTCCGACATTACGACATACGCCACACAGGCGTATACGCGAAGTAATAATTATACCGAAGCTGCAAGAACTTTGCAGGACGGTAGTAATTTATTTTCATTAGGTAATAAATGTACATATTTATTCTTGTTTCTAATTAACTACTAAGCACTAGTGAGCTATGTTTATTCGAATTCTTAAAGTTCGGAAATAGAATTATGTGCACCGAGACAGCAATGTCTTGCGAAATCAAAACATGAAATAAAACAAATTTTATGAGAATCCAAATAGGTAATATACTGCACTGATAGAAAGAGAAAAGTAAATGGAAACATTGTTCTAACTTCTAACGTAATAAATTTTTAATTTAATTTAGCACTAGTCCAACGAAATGTATTTGCTTACACAACGGAAGACAATTAATAATTTTAGTAACTATAAAGGCAATAAGATGAGTTAATTTACAGGTTACACACAGAGAAGTGGTTTCTTGCATCAAGATTTTCCAGTGTCTAAGAAATTATTTTTACTTCAAAACTATATAAATGTACGAGGGATGATTGTAAAATAAGGTTCCCAAAGCCCTAGAGCAGTAACAAGACGCGTTAGGCGAAATCCGACAACATTGGCGTGTGCAGCAGCTCTCCCACCCTATATACGTATCACTCCCGTCTCGCTACGCCGCTCAGTCTTGGCTAAGCAGCCGTCCGAGATGGAACTCCCGATCGCCGCTACCGTAGGTGCGAAATTCGCCCTGTGATACGTTTTTTAAACGCGAAAGGGATTTCACATATAGACATTCATCGTCAATTAACCGAAGTTTATGGGGAAACGTGTATGGCTGTTCAACACGTCCGCAAATAGTGTAGGGAATTCACTGGATGTCGGACGGAAATTCACGATGGAGAGTGGAGCGGAAGACCATCAGTTTCAGAGGAAATCGTTGGAAAGGTCGAGAGCATACTGCTTGAAGATCGGAGGGCCACCATTCGTCAACTCGCTCTTCGGATTCCTGACATTTCCAATACCACAATTGAAAAGATTTTGACTGGTGGCAGAATTTTACGACATGGGGATACATAAGTTGGAGTACCGTCTGCAAAAATGCTTGGATAGAAATGGCGATAATGTCGAAAAATAGCTATTTTTAAAAAATATGGGAACCTTATTTTACGATCAACCCTCGTATAATATAAGAAAATAATTTTCTTGAAATTTTATTTGGATTAAATAAAGGCGATCTGTTCCACACTCGTTCGACGAACTTTTTCCACTAGCTCGATCATGTCGTCAGACCGGCTTGTGCGGGGCCGAGATTGCCTTGGTTTGTTGTCACACGACGTTCTGCCTTCTTTGAACTGTCGCACCCACGAACGTACGTTAGACACGTCCACGATGCCATCACCACATGTCTCACTCAACTGGCGATGAATTTCTATCGGTGTCACATCACGCAAATGGAGAAAACGAATGATTACACGCTGATTTTGTAATGAAAACGTCGCCATTTGAAGTATCAAAAACAGTTCTCACTCTCGCCGCTCCCGCTAAAGGTTCTGTGTGCCGTGCAGTGCTGCCATCTCTGTCACGCATTGACAAAGAGCGCCCGATTATTTTAAAACAAACTGTACGTTTCAAAAAATCGGAGGTGTTAAAACTTAAATGCGCCTCGCAGAGAGATTGACATGTACTATATCAAATAAAACGAAAACCCGAGAATTTTCTGAAGGTAACTCAGTAAGCCATAGTTGATTGCATTTATAAAAAAAATGTATATAGACTTGAAACAGATGCCGTAATAAATTTATTACTCCGACAAGTATATTCATTGGTAATAATTTTCCTCATTATCATTATTCATTACATTAATAGAGACAGTAATCACAATTTATTGCTTTTGTTTTTTCAGTGTGTAATAATTAAACTTTATTTATCGTTTAAGTGTTTAGCATTGGTCAATCGGATTTTCATGGTAGTTAGGTTGTTAAAGATATTATAGAGTATGGAGGTAGATACAATTTAATAAAACAGAAGCTTCTAAAATTGGTCTAGACTGTATACCAACTTATTTGTACGTCTGTTTCACTATGACCTTATTATGTCTTTGGTGTCACGTAGAGAGATTGCTAGAATTTGATAAATGTATTGAAGGTTATCTTTAGTTATTTAAATTTTCTGAGTGAAGACTTTATTTATGCGGTATCTTTTGGTTAAAAAAAAGGCTCGCGTCAGAGATACGTCAATAAGTAGTGCAAGATATTATTGGAATTAAATACTTAGATTTAGACTGAATACTGCTTAAAATAATAAACTATATAGCAACTAGTAGTCGTAAGCACCTGATAATTTGTGACACCAATAATGGTAAAGTGTCATAAATTCAACTGGATGATTTAAAACTAAGAGAGTTTAAATAAATAAATACACTTTATTAATACTATAACAAAATCTAGTTAATTTAAATTTATTACTCTTATTAGCAAGCTCTCACCTATTTAATATAACAATAGTTAAACAAGGAGAAGTTTATAAGGACCATACACCTTCGATGACTACCATCAGATACTAAAGTTTAATGAATTTAAGCGTGGCCAGATATCCGTCTTTGATAGGAAGCAGCCAAGTCGTCCTACCGAAGTGACTATGGACGATATGACCAATATCATCAAGTTTATGATATCGCGTTAGCAAACCGCCGGGTAAAGAGAGAGAGAGAGATTGCTAATGTGGCAAAAATCTCAATTGAACATGTGCTAAACATTCTTCACGAAAAATTGAGCATAAAAAACTGTTGGCGAGATAGGTACCGCGTCTGCTGATGATTGATCAAAAACGGAATCGCGTGATAACTTCGAAGTAATGTTTAGACATGTTTAAGCGCAATACGAGTGAGTTTCTGCGGCGTTATGTGACTGTAGATTAGAGCACTGCACGGACTAGAAGCCCGACCCGCCCGCCGGGCCTCTTCTCTTTTCATTGCGGGCCGGGCTTGAATTTGTACGGACCTGACGGGCCGAGAATGTTTTATTAAACACATCGAATATATATAACGTATGCGGTAAATGCTGTTTAGTTTTTACGTTATCGTTTGTATTAAAAATTTTAATGAATGTAATGTTATGTTACGTTTTCTTTTGGTTAAAGAAAATGTCAAAATGCGTAGAAATAGACAGTGCAGATATAATTACTTAAACAGGCTAAAATAATTTAGACGGGTCAAACGGGTCTAAATTTTCTAACGGGTGAACCGGGTGGGCCTTGTGCCGAGGTAATGAACTCAAGGGACGGGCCGCGCGACCCCACTCCATACTGTAACGGGCCACGGGCGGGCCGGGCCGTGAAAAACAGGCCCGTGTACTGCTCTACTGTAGATGAGACATGGATAAATTACTACACAAAATGGGCTTTTACCTGCGAACATGCAGCAAAGAAGGCGAAGACGATTCAATCAGCCGGAAAAGTTATGGTGACGACTTTTTAGGATTCGCAAAGCTTAATCTTAATTAACTATTTCGAGAAGGGAAGGACAATCACGGGGCAGTGCTATACTGATTTATTGGACCGATTCGACGCTGAACTAGGGGAAAAAAGGCGCCACCTAGCGAACAAAAATCGGCAATTACGACAGTAAAACTAGTCCAGTTACGGTACGAATTGGTGCCCCATTCGCCATATTCGCCTGATTTGGGCTTCTTTGATTTCTTTCCTTTTCAAACTTGAAAAAATGGAATGGCGGAAAGCGGTTCACGTCAAGAGAAGAAGTCATTGCCGAAACAGAGGCCTATTTTGCAGATTTTGGCAAATCCTATTATGTATTTGGATGGCTTAAAAAAGTTGGAACATCGCTGATTGATTGATTGATTGATTAGTCAATTTATAGCTATAGCGCTTGCCATGGCCATCATCTCACATTCGCTCAAGATTCAAACAAATGACTAATTTGGGTTACACACTTCTCGTCCAGGGGTTCATCAGGGCATTATTTAATAAATTGACACACATGACAGAACCACGGTACAAGCGAAGGCCCACAAAGGAAGAAACAGAAGGATTACGTAGTTACGCTGGACTATGTGTGTAGAGCTACAAGGAGGTTATGTCATGAAATAAACTTACTAAATGCAAAAAAATTTCATCGCCTTCCTTAACATAGGCATTTATTATACTATCCTCGTGTTTATCCTTATAGGTAGAGTAACCAAAACTTGCGGACTCGCATAGGCGTCGGTATTACGGGTTAATATAAGAATACGAAAAATTCATGAATAAACCTACTTGCTAATTATTCAACAAATTAGAGGCATCAGAATGTGAACTACTGTAAACTTGCATCATTGCATATGTTTCCACAGTTACTTCTTTAAACCTTGTGCGTCGACAAGAAAAAATATTCTTATACATAGAAAACGATCTCTTCACATCTAAGGAAGCATGTAGAAACTGTTTTTCAAAATCACTTAAAAGTTCACTATTCTTACACTTATTATAAACGGCCTCTAAAGTATTAAAATCGGGATTTTTCCTTAAAACATCTGCCAACTTTTGACTAGCGCATAATCCTGGCGTATCATTTAATGTGTGTAACTTATTTTTTACACTCTCCACTATGTCTAATAATTCCTACAATGACAATTCACTACATTGTAGTTTTCTGATGGCATCTAGTAATACTGTATAATTGGTACTATTGTTGTTAAATCTTCTAAAAGTTGAGGAATTTGAAATTCTCTTTGACTTTCTCTAATTGGTTTGGATTCATTCCGATTAAATCGCATTATAACTGATTGAATTTGTTGAAAATGGATCAAATAGTAAGAAGCTGCTGTTAGCCAAGTACCCCATCGCGTTAAAATTGGTTCAGGAGGTTCTGGAATACCTGGACAAAATTTACGAAATTCTTTTAAACGTTTAGGAGATTTACGAAACACTGCTTTAGTACTTCCAATCATCCGATCAACGTTTCCGTAATGTTCTCGAACAATTTCACCAACTAAATGCAAAGCATGCAGCACGCAGGTTATATGTATTAAGTTAGGAAATATATGTTTTAAGGATCGCCCAACACTTAACATCGTTGCTGCACTATCTGTCACAATCATCACAACTTGATCTTGGGCAATTTTACATTTTTTCAAAGCGTTCATTATCACTTTTTGAATATTTTCCGCTGTACATTTTTGAACACGTTTGCAAGCTAACAAATATCGAGATGTTGTGTTCTCGCTAGATAAAACGCGAGCTATTACATTCACAATACTGTTTTTCTTTATATCGGTTGTCTCATCCACGGTAATCCATATTTTTTTTTGGAACACAAATCACGTTTACACACATTTCCTAGGATCTCTTTCATTCGCGGCAAATGATTCTGTAATTGTGTTTGTGAGGGTAATGGGTACTTTGGAACGTATTGTCGCCAAAACGTTTTAAAAGCTGCTTTTCTCACCGACGACAACGGAAGATTACAAGAGGTAAATATAATTAATAAATGTACGAGGAATAGTGTATAAGGTATTTCAGTTCTTGCATTTCTCATATGCTTAATACCATTGACATGCCTCTGGCAATCAATTCTGTCCAATGCAGCCAAACGAACATTGCATATTAAGCAAAAAACTGCACTACCGTCATATTTTAAATGGGGAAAAAGCGACACATACATATGTACATTAGCAGCAAATCTATTACGAGGCATTGTTTTCTTAGGTATGTAAATATTAGTTCTATATGAAACGATACACTAATTATGTACTTGGTATAATACTACAACACACAAAAAACACCAGCTATATTTTCAAAAGCGACACGTAAGTACATAACCTTGACCGTTTGACTAATCTCTGCAACAGCTCAACCGGTACTAAAACGAAATCTCTCTCAGCGCGGTTTAACATGATTTATATTCAAGGTCGACACTACATCCCTGCTTCTCTACCGGTTTAGTTTATTTATAAATTTTTCGTATTCTTATATTAACCCGTAATACCGACGCCTATGCGAGTCGGCAAGTTTAGGTTACTCTACTTATAGGGAAACTGTAAAAGTAAAGTAAGTCGCCATCATTTTTTTCAATGGCAAGCCCCACAGTAAATAGATAATATCGGTACCTTGCTTTAGATTTTTTTAAATAAAACTGCACATTTGCTGGAATAAAATATATCGATAGAATTCTACTGCAACAAATAGAGAAAAATCAAAATTTTTTAACGAAAGTTGAAACAAATGTTCGAATTGGTACTGGCCTGCACTAGTGTAAACACTTTTTATCTCATCCTCAATGCTACATGGATTAGCTTGCCCTATTTTAACATAAAACCTCCACGGTAAGTCTTTTAATGTGTTAAGGCTGCTACAAAAATACTTGACGCTTGATTTTAAATATCCCACAAACAGAAATCAGGATGTGAATCCAATCAATTAGCAAGCATGACAAACTGAGGAAGTCCTCACTTTTACTGCAACCAAATACTCAGATGAGATATAACATCTTTAACAAATTCAACGAAAACCTACATAACGAATAGTATTTAGGTTTCATTAGAGCTTTAGTTCTACTATTGGTGCCACCTATACATTTGGCTAGCTTTAACGATGATCGTGAAGTTCTTGATTCCAATGAGGATTTTCAGGTTATGAAACCTGCATCAGTTACGATGAATTAGATTTTATTTTATGTTTATACACTTAAGACAAATAATGATAACATCATTATGTACGTAGTAATATCACCACTGTACTCGTTCGTTTACAATAAAATTTTCAAAATTAGATACAGGTGTTTCCCTAAGCAAAATTATCGTTTAAAGGGAACACTAGTTTTATCAAGAAGTGCATTTCTAATTAACTGGCTATTTCCGTACATGAAACTTAACTTAATGTCAGATAAGACGATAAAGTTGAGTATTTTAACTTTTGATAATATGACATGTTTATAAAAGGCTATATCACTAAATTGTAAAATAATCCCGTAAAACTGAGTTACAAATAGTAATAAAAGACACGAAGATAAGCATAATACACAACATCGGTATTTATATCCACATATCAAAATTCACGTAGAAACGAAAATCAAAATAGACACAGTCACCGCAGGGGTCACGGTATGAAAGTATGGAAACCGTTGGATTGGTATCTCTATCCTTCAATACAAAATCGTTTACAAACCAAACATCAACATCTGAAAGTTATCAAATAGCCACTACATCAACTATGACCTTTAGATTTTAAAGTGACGAAATGTTATATACAGGGCTTCGAAGATTGTGACTTCATGAATAGAGATTTTTCAAAACGGCTTCTTTCCTTGTTATGAGATCTGATTGTGGGCGTGTTTTAAAAATATTATTATACAGGATGACTAATAAGTTCGAAGCTACCCAAAGCTGTAACTTTTTATATGAAAAATACTAGATATATTATTACATGTTTGGAATCCTCTTTGATTTCAGAGTTATTGGAGACATTTACAGAAATCGTTATTTCTGGTACTTAGATTAAACATAAAAAGAGTTAATACACAAGCGTTAGCGTGGTTTGGAATTGCTAAACTAAGGCACGTAATATTGCTGCAAGTTGGTATGACAAATATTTGTTAAAAAGTAGCTTTTTTAATGGAACACTCTGTATATTATTTTAGCTTTGAATATTCGGCAAGATTCTAGACAAAAAATTACAAACATATTAGTGGTCTAAAATCAATCATTTTTTCGTTATAGCAATTTTTGAAACCGAACTACCGTCACTTTCACTTGCGAAGAAATAATGATTTCTATAAATAATCAAAGAAATGAATAACTTACAACTCGCTCTTGAACCATGATAGAATATTTCTGTAAATGTATTTTTTTTCCAAAAAAACGCTAATACACACAGAAAAATGATTTCTTGCATTAAGAAAATAGGTTTTCTTGCAAAAATCAGTCTCTGTTCAAGAAAATATTTTTATTTCAAGACAATAAAAATGTATCATATAAGAAAAAATTTTCCTCGACATTTTATTTGGATTAAATAAATATTTTCTTAGGGTTAGAAAATCCAAGGCAGAAAAACGTTTCTCCCAAGTAAATCATTTAGTTTTAAGCTAAGAAAATATTCATATTAAAGGTAGGATTGAAAAATGGTTCAGATTTCACAAAGTTCTATTGAGAAATTAAGCAGTTTCATGTTCAAAAAGCACATCATCAAGCCAGCTACAAGGATATCCAATAAAAGAGAAATTATAATAATGGAAAAAAAAACCTAAAGTTAATAATTAAAATTAGGAGCAAGTGAATGAGCTAATGAAAAAGTTTTTTTTTTATAGGTTACAGTATAATTAAATTATTTCTTTAATAATGTAATTAAATAGGGATTATTTTTATGTAATTTAATAATTAATGAGTTAATATTTATTATCCCTCTTTTATTATTATTATTATTTTTTATTATTATTACTATTATATATTTAAAACAACTATAGTTAAATTAGTACACGTGGTAAATAATAATAAAAAGAAAAAGAAATTACGTTAACCTTTTCAAAATGTTTATGAAACATCGTACTTTAAAGGTTATATCATCGCATGTGTAAGTATGCCATCTATATTCTGGTTTCTATATTCGCCACTCTCTAGGGCGGCATGACTACAACTACTGGCACTACGTGGCGCTAGGAAATATTTCAGTTGCTGTTTTTGAAGATTAGTGGCATAAACTAAGAGATTTAAGAGCAATGAGGCCAAGAGCAAGAAGGTTTAATGCTTTTCTTCTTCTCGTATTGTTTTTGCCGGTAATGATTCCATCAATACCAGGAGCCATTTATTATCATCATCTACCTTGGTTATTGTTTCTAGGCACCTTTTTCATGTGTACTTCTACATCAGGTTCACTTTTGTTTGAACATTATTCTACTTTGCCCTTTTTAAAGTCACAAGCAATGTGAACAATTTACTGGATTATGTACAGACATGTCGTACTGTTTTAAACAAGGTAAGCCCAATTAATAATATGCATTTCAAGAATTCTAAGTAAAAAATTCTTTATTTTATGGAAATGAACTATTGATTTATGAACAAAACCTAAACGCTTTCTGGAATTAAGAAAACTATTTCCTATCCTTAAGAAAATATTGTTGTGTGTCATAATGGCCATTTACTTATACTAAGAATCGCTGTCTTCAAATTTTCTGCAGGATTTTCCTGAATCAAGTTAACAAATGTCTTAAACAAAGAAATGCAGGTATTTCATTACAACTATATACTTCTCTTAATCGGAGAAAGAAACGCTAAGAAAATATATATTTTGTTTGATTTAAGACAGTTATTGTATTGCGCATAATATATTATCTAACAAATCGCCACTCACAAATACACAGTCTGGCGAACCTGTGGAGATGACCCTGAATATTAGAAATTGTTATGTGATTTTAAATATAATTAAAAGACAAACAACCTATACTTAAAACATTTCTTCGTATTACAAAACGGTGGGTCGCATAAGAGTTACACTTAAACGTAAGATCCTGTATGTTCGTTAATCCAGTATTCTAGAGGACTCACAAATATGGTACAACTTTTGCATGTATCAATTCTTTGTGTCTTTCATCATTCTGGAGTAAAATTGAGAAGGGGTGTTTTCCCCTGTCAAAATGAATTTTGGCAGATAAAAAATGCTGTATGCATATCTTACCATGCTCTGCATTTTCAGTAGGTTTCATTAAAATAAGAATGTTGCCACTCGGCATCATTCCTTGTAAGTTGTATCTAGCTAAACGTATAGGTAAAATGCGTGATCCCCTAAAAAGTGTTTGTGTTTGCTTTATATACTCGTTTCTTTTAGACGTTGCATAATCGGACAAACTAGCAAAAGCCTGGCCAAAACTCTTGATTTCAGTTGTGGTTCTTCAAACTTTATAGAAAGCTCGCAAATGATTCTGTTTTCCTTTCTGGTAATCTCTTAAGAAGTCTCTTAAGAACGTCTTCTAATGTTTTCTTCCGTGGGCATTTTTTGGCATATCGTCCACGATATTTCCTCACTTCCTTATTTAGCGCCTCTTACGCTTCCTCTGAATGTTGTCCAATTGGGAATAGTGTCGAAGCTACTATATCAGAGCCACGTATAAAAATTGTATGTAATGTAAGGGGTATAACATGCCCCTTACATGAGATATTTTCCCACAAGTACTCTTGCTGCATCTATTGGGAACTTTTCTTTATCGATACTAAAATCACACGATATTCTTAGTAAAATTACATGGCGTCTTGGGATAGCAGCTCTTCTTCGCTCTTTGACCTTTCTTATAGGATCATCATCTTTATCATTTTCCCTGATTATATCATACTAGTCCGTGTGAGTTTTGCCTCAACCACTATAGAAAGAGCTCCTTCTCCAGAAAGTTGATTAGTTCTTCGACTTCCTCTGTAAGCGCTACGATATTTCTGGGCACATGTTGGGCTTGAAAATGTTGTTTCTTTAACTACATTTTGTATCAGTACTTCGGTAATTCAGCAGAACTGGCTTCTGCTCTTGGCCTCTCAGATTTTCTCCACTTGAGACGTTCACTACTTTCTAAGAACTCAAGAGTCGATCGACCTTCTGCAATTTGAGGTCTACAATATAGAAACACTATATTTGAGTCTAACTGCTACTGGTTCTGAGCTACAAATCTGTGTTTTTTCCTTGTCTAGTCTTTAGTTTTGCCTCAAAATTAAAGTGAAATGTAAAAGTGAGTGCTTAATCACACTTATTTTTTTGGCACTTATTTTTGTCGACTACATATCTTTGTAAATAGTCGCATCTACCTTCAAACTTTGTAGGACTTGGAAACAACAACTAATGATTTTCTACTAAATGTAATATGTTCTTGTTTGGAGCCTGAAATAAAATTAATTACATAAATAAATTTAGTTGATTAAAATGTGATCAATTAAAGTATATTTTTTAACCAATGGCGATCGCATGCGATAGTTTTTTTTTATTATCATATAGCTATATAACTGTTCTGCAAAGGACAAAATATTTTTACCAGGAAATGCTCGGAAGTATAACAAGTTTACCAACAAGTGTTAGTTTAGGGGTATACTTTACACACTTTTAAATATTCATAAAAAAATCACCAATTTATCACGCAGCTGTATCCTACAGTATAGTATAACTACTAAACTTCCGGTAGAAGATCCACTTGGAAGTATTTATTTTTACTTCAGAAATTCGTATACATTTGATGTAAGAGCTGTTGTTATTGTTGTGCACTAAACTTTCGACTCTGCTGGGTCTTCAAGTAGCATCCCTCTTCATTAAGCTGAGTTCACACTTCGCGAGGCAGCGTCGTGAGCCGTGCCTCGCTAACAATTTGCTTCGGCCTTTGTCGAATGAATAGCGAGGCATGTGCGTCGGCAGGGTGAGCCGATTTAGCGCGAGGCAAAGTAATTCAGTTTACCGCAAGACAAACACTCCGAGTCACCTTTAATGCGCGACTACAAACCGACTGGTGTTGGCTCGCCCGAGGCAGCCTCGCTAGCGGAGCAGAAGTCGTCCTCGCGTAGTGTGAACTCAGCTTTAGACATCCAGATTATCGCCTGGTAATCTGGCTTAATGATTCGGCGGGAAAAAACTCAAGTAAATGTACTTTAAAACTTGGGGCGTTGGCAAGGATTTCGGGAATTTGTCACACTGTGCGTTATATGAGAATTTCTTCCGGAAATAAGAGCTCTACATAATTTTAAGTATTCTATTGCATGAGTGGAATTACACGATGCTGGAAAAAAGGATTTGTAATTCGATTAAAATTTGAATTTGTACAAATTGCGTCATCAATAAACTTATGTATACCTTGTTTCATTATTTTAGAAAATTAAATTACTTAAATGAAATGAAATAAAAAACAGTTGCGATTTCATTATTGAAGATATCAAAAGGTTTATGGGTGATATATGTTGAAGTAGTGTATATTTACATCATCGAGCGCAGCTGTCATTCGAGCACGTATAGTGTGTTCAGTATTGCCACTCGTTCAATGTGAAATTCACTATGGCGGATACTCTTTTTCGAAAGCCTCTACTCCTCCCCGATCCTTGCGATTAACGAAGTGTGCGTACTAAATATTTTTTTAACTCCAGCCAACGACGATCTTGATGAATCGGAGAAGGAACTTTTTTTCTTTTCAGTTTTCTCATTTCATAAATCATGAAATGTAATCATAGAATAGCATATTTGAGTCGTCCAGGCGCGTTACTTCATCCATTCGATTGTGTTACATTTAAAAATGTTTATTCATCAAAAATTCATAGTTTGGAAAGGAATCATCAAAATTTGCTGTGGATAAAACAATCGCCATCGCGATTAAAATAAAGGAGAAGTGGGACAGTTAATTTTCTCACTTTTGATCAAGCTTTCATCAAGACAAGTTTCATTGTATTCTGGCTGCACTCCCAGTTGCGAGTATGAATATTTCAAATTGTAAAATAAATTCAAGTTAGAAGTGAAGGTCGCTGATCAAGGGTGGGCAGATTTCCTGTAATTGCAATATAAACCTAAAGTTTATATTCATCGTAAAAGTTCAGGTTAGTTTTAATTTTTAGATTTAATTTCCTTTAAAACATAATTTGTTGATCTTAAAACTTGTTTAAATTGCCGAAAGAACACTTCCGAACCCACAGTTTACATAATTACTTAATTAATTTTCGAAAATTTGAATTTTTCAACAACTTACCATTTTTAAAACATTGCAATGTATAGACGAAGGAGCAAGCAAAGACTTTTGTAGAAAGTAATGGAAAATATGTCTATTTGTTTAAAACCAAATGGCAGATGTTGCGTATATTCTACAATATGAAATAGAAGGATATTCTATTGCTATTACTAACCTGGGCAAATATGCGGTAACAGCCAGAGGCGTGGCGAACGCATAAAAGTTTACACATAAAATAAAAGGTAAGAAATAAATTATAAAACGTGCTGAAACATTTACCGTTTTAAAAGTCTTCCTTGAAATCACAAACTGGGTAACATCTGTTAAATATTTGAATCATTAGATATGTTTCCACAGTTATTTCAGTCAAGTGAGTACGACGTGCGGAATAAATGCTTTTTAATGCCGAAAACGACCGTTCGACATCTAGCGATGTTATATTTGCATATTTAAAATAATCTTTGAAACAACTTAATGCATCTTCACACGCACCTTCAGAAATTTGTCTTAATATAAGAAAATCGGAGTCTTTCTCTAAAACACCTTCAAATTTTCGTATTACCCACCAATTTGTTTCGCCTTCTACAGCGCATAACTGCGCGTGAACATCATTCACAATTTGAACAGAATCCGCTAGCGACATCGAAATATTTTATAATTTTTCTATTCCCTTCGCTAGTCCGAAGTAATTGTTGTGAATAGTTTGTAAATCTCTTTTAACCTGATTATCTTGAAATATTTCCTGGTGTTTCTTGATTGCTGCAGCTTCTGTCAGATTGAATTTTGAAATTACCTTGTTTACTTGATCAAAATATTTGTTGTAGTAAAACGCAGCCTGCAACCATGTTCCCCAACGTGTAACAATCGGCTGTGGTGGTTCAAGTAAATCAGGACACAGTTTGTGAAATAGTCGGGTACGTTTGGGGGACTTTAGAAACACTGCTTTTGTATTAGCAATCAATGCATTTACTAGTGGAAAACATGTAGGAATCGTTTGTGCCGCAAGATTTAGAGTATGGATCTTACACGTTAGATGTAAGAAGTTACCACTGTGTTCTTTAAGAGATCGGGCCAAAGAACGCATGTTTGCGGCACCATCACTCATAAACATTAAAAGTTGCTTAGTTGAAACAAATTTGTTCAATGAGTTCAACACCACCTTTAAAATCTCTTCGGCAGTACAATTTATAACTCTTTTGGAAGCAAGTAAGAAGGAGGATGACGGTCGATGTGGTTCCATTGTATGTACCATTACATTAACCACAGAATGTTTTTGACCATCTGTTGTTGCGTCCACACACAACAACAGTTTTTTATCTTTTAATTCCGTTTTCATTCTTTTTTCTATATGTTCGCGAGCAAATGGCACTACATTTCGTATCCATGTCCGACTAGGTAATTTACAGCCCGTATATTTATTCCAGAAGGAGACAAATGCTTCTTTGTCTAGTAAACGAAACGATAGATTACATAAAATAAGAGTAACACATAAATCAAATGTAAATCTTTCTTGGTCTCGTATGTCACTGTTTGCAGAAGAATGCTGTTTGCTTTCGATATGACGTTGACAATGGCTTCTGGACCAACACATTAAAGGGATTTTACAAACTAGACATTGAATTTTAGCGCCATCAAAAATTAAGTCCGGCTTGTCCACTATAAAGTTTTTAACTGTGTCTGCCATTGGTCGTTTTCGCGACGTACCTAACTGCGACATTTTTAAAGCAAACATAAGCGTACAATTACGAAATAAGTTACGACAGCCTACATATACACAGAACTACTCGCATACAGCATCGATTTAGTACTGACGCTGTGAACGCGTGAAATAAATAATCGCCGACTCCGCACCACATATCTACTACACTGACTGTTACCGCTGTTTGCCCAGACTAGCTATTACACAAGCAATTTTTAGTAATTTTATTATCCATATTAACATTACTCTCGCATTCGGTTTAACTTTATTCAGTATATTCTTTTTTTATTTATTCCTAGGTGTTTCAATGAACTTTGCATAGAGTTTGTGTATGTCTTTGGTTAAGCAAAGGAACATATATGTATACGAATTACCTAATATATTCAAATGTAATATCGTTAGCGAAATAATTTTGTAATTTTTGTTTCAGATGAAGCTTCGCCATTCGAATAACATCCTCTTTCAGAAGAAAATTATATAGTGTAATTTACATGTAATAGAACCATAACTAAGGTCGACGTAAGTAAAATAGTCCATTCAAAATTTTGTAATTCCGTCTGTATAAGTATTCGTCCTTAGATCGATACATAAGTACTAAAAGAGAGTTTAAAAGAAGCACATATAGCAATAAGATTCTGATGGTGAATCGGGTGATGACACGAATTTATTAGTTTAGTGTGTGGTTTTAAAGGCAAGAAATGTCTATGATACTTCGATCTTTTTGTAATTTTACTAATTTAAATTGTTATTATTGTATATAGTATACACACTCAAGTGGATATTGTTTTGTTTGTTAATAAATTGTCTATAAATTATAGATATTTTTTGACGGGTTTTAAAGTATATCATAATTTCTAATTGCTTATCTGTCTATAAAAGATATGAAATCGTATGACTTTTGTACTTATCCTAGGATAACTTAATTATTTGTAATTGTCTGTGCCAGTGTTGCTCCTTGCTGCTAGGGAATGAGATGTCATAATTAAATTGTGGATACTTACTATTTACTACACACAGTTACTCCACAGGACGGAATTAAAGGCCTACACCAGATTAGACGATACCGATTACGTTTTTGTTTGGTTCAAATAATTGGAACATATATCTACTTTTTATTTCTGAAGAATCAACTGATGCGGGGCACTCTTATGCACACTGAAGATTTTAATATTTCTAAACCATTTTCTCAATTACTTCACAAATGGTTGCCTTTCTTGCTGAGTTCAAATGGTAAGTTAAGTTCGAAGCGTTTTCATTGGGTACTTCAGACTAGATTCGAAACCCTTATCACAACCAGCAGTAGAAATGGGGACAATGCAGTACAATATGTAAATAATTTTGTTAAACGTTGGTATCCTATTCCTCTATTGTGCTGAAATCTGTCGTCACTATATGTGCAGAGTGTCGCAGAATGAATTTACGTTAACCGTGATCTATTTCGATTGGTCTAAGCATTACTGTCTTAAAACTAACGGGTGATGCAAAAGTAGTTGGACAACTTTTAACATTTTTTATACTTTAATCAAAAACTATTAGAAAGTATGCAATGGTTTACTTTTAAAACTAGAACTTTTGTTTACAATTATCATTAGGTTAAAATGGCAAAAGGTCCACTTTCTTCAATTTTTCAGTTTAGATGGAACCTTTTGAATCATGGCTTGGATGTAATCTGAACTAATTTGCTTGAGCTTATTGCTAATTCTACGTGCTAACTGATTCTCGTTTTCTGCGGTCCAACCATTCTCATAAACGAGTCGACTAAGTTCTGCCCAAAAATCTTCGATAGGACATGCCTTTGGAATATTTGGAAGATTCATTTCTTTAGGGATGAAAGCGATGTTATTTAACCATGTGGTAACAGTTTTCGCATAATGCGAACTCGCTAAGTCTAGCCAAAAGAGAATATCATCTCCTTGGTGAAATCTTTCAATAAATCGCTTCAGTTTTGGTAGACATTTTGTCCTATACACTTCAGCATTTATTGCTAAATCACGCACACTTCTTATGAGAGGACTTGAAACACCGGCTTTTGAAATAGCAATCCAAACTAAAATTTTTGGCTCAAATTTTGCTTTACCTGTGAATCTCGTTTCGTCAGGAGCAGAGTTTTTATTTTTTGTGTAAAATCCAGCATTTCCAGCGATGTTAGTGTTACCAAAGGTAAAATATTTTTCATCATCTAAGATCAGCACTTTTTGTGCAACTTTTAGATTGGTCCTCATCTTCCTACATCGAACCGGTATAATTTCCATTTGTTTATCCGTATATTTTGGTGCCTTTTGTCTTTTATAATATTTTAAACCTTCTTTTTTCCAAACTTTTTGATATACAAAACCGAGACAAACTTTGCCGCCATTTGTCGTTGCGATATTCCAATCTTGTTTTCCATCAATTCCATCATTTTTGTAACTTTACCCTTACTTAGCTTTTTCGCTCTGCCTTTTTTTTTAAGTTAGTGGTAGGTTTGCCATCGTAAAAACGTTTTATGATGCTATATATGGTGCTCCGGCTAAAATTTTCTTTTGTAAAGTGTCTCACCATTTCCGCCGGGGTCCATCTTCCAAGGGCAGAATAAATACGTTCTCGCAAATTTTCAATAGCGGCAGTTTTCATTCTTACAACTAACAAATAAACAATTTTCTGTTTAAGAGAAACGTTCGTATAAGACATTGACGTTTGACTCATTTGTCAAAAAAAATTCTTCAGCCTACCACGCTAATTTTTCAAATGTCCAGCTACTTTTGCATCAGGCGTTAACTTGATTTTCATGAAAATTTCAGCAAAAATATCATAGTATCTTCTCGCTTATTTATTTGGTATGCCAAAGTATTGTTGAATGATCGTTACGGGTTTGTGAGCTATAAATATGGGCTATTGAGAAATATTTCTATTTTTGTGCAAACGTTATACAGAGTGGTAGTACTTATCAACCAAATATATTAAACTTCAAACATTAATATCTATGTCAGTTTAAATAGAACAGCCAGTATATTTTTGCTGTAGATGATGGAATAGTAAATTCTTCATCAAATGATATTATATTTCTCTATACCTACAATGAATACTTGAACAATCCTTCGTAATTAATGTTATTGCATTAAAAAATTTCGTATAAATTCCAAGGTGATATGAGCATTCGTCATCGATTTAGCGTGTATGTCTAATTTTCTAACAACAGTTCGATAGTGTATTTCCTAATATATCGCACATTTCGTAATCTAGCTTTTTTATACATACAAGAAAATGTCACATTTGGGATTGACTAATAAGTCAGGATTTTATTTTTTTAACAACGGACACCCCGGCGCCGGCAAGAACCCCATATCAAAACGACTTAGAATATTTTTTTTTTATTTCTCAAATGAATAGTGTATAATAATAGATTCTTGCTACGTCCATCTTCTTAAACGTTTAATACATTTGTATGTTTGTTAGCAAATTATCAAACTGTTGGTCGTTGGAATTTTTGGCAGTTACGAGTCCCACTCCACCACACAGAGATCGGTTGACTAGTTGGGACCGAAACTATATAATATGATACCATCCCATATAATAATAAGGAGAATTTGTCTTATACTATAAATAGATGCATGCATATGTATATACATACATTATAATCGGTGCGGTTCACAACGTTTGTTTGTCTTCTTTATGTCACGTTTATGGTGTGTTTTTAATCTTTACGTTATTTTATTAATACATTTATTTTATTTATATTATTTTAATTATTTACATTTTATCTGTACTCCTGTTTTGATTTTGATAAAGTGTACTTTTTACACTGAACATGTTATATGACAATGTTTGTAATGGCTTGATTACGAATAAAACGATATTATTACTATTATATATGATAAACATTCATACAGCCGTCTTTCGAATTTCATAAAACTGCTTGCATAATTGCGAAAAATTACCGAAGTATTAATTTTAGGTATTGAGAAATGTGATATCATTTGATGAATTTAATATTCCATTATCTGCCAAAAAAAATATACAGGGGGTAGAATTTAAAAAGAAGTAGATATTAATGTTTGAAGTTTAACATATTTGATCAATAAATACTACGACCCTGCATAACACTTGCACAAAAACGGAAATATTTTTCAATAGCCCATATTTATAATTTACTAACTCGTAACAATTACTTATCAACACTTTTGCGTACTGAATAAATGAACAATAATGCTTTTGTTGAAACCTTAGAACCCATAGAAATTAAGTTGGATTTAAAACGGTAATGCTTAGACCTATCGAAATAAAACAATTTTACTGCTGAATTCTATTGTTTTATTAAAATTAGGACGATTCGCTTAAGAAAATTATAAGTTTACGAAATTTGGAACCTGCTTAGGTTCTAATATACGGCTAACGTAAGGTCCCCCTACGACACCTTGCTTATTTAATTGATATTAAAAGGTTGGATGCATTAAGAATTTTATTCGATAGTTTTAATGATGTAGCAAAACTAACGAAACAAAATGGATATTTTAAGAATACTTTCACTTATAACTGTAGATCTAATATGAGAAATGAATTAACTTCTGCGTTTCATCTTTCCTCAATGTGACATTTAATTATAACAAGCCCTTATCTTTTCACATATTCATTCTCTATTGAGGTAATTGTTCCTATAAAAGACATAATTCCTTTCCTCCCCTCATTAAAAAATTATTGGAGCTGATTATTTCTTCTTGGCATAGAGAACTTACGAAATAGAAGAAAACATTAGGACCACATCAACCACATTACTAGCTGCTGGGAAAATTTCAAATTTTACAAGTCAATGTATGGTGCAATGACATAAGAACACTATCCATTCTGTTCTATTATTAGACACCACCGCAGTAGATTCTAAAATTCGTGTAATCTTTCTTTTGAAACCCAATATAGAATTTGCAAACCCGAAATTCCTATATTTTCTACTTAATATCCGCTATATAATTTATGTTGTCTCATTCTCTAGTTATTTTGTTTTATTTTTATTTTGTGTTCCTAATAATTAAAAAAATACGAATCTATTGTTAGACACAAAAAATACTATTCGAGCAAATATGCTATATTACGACTTAGTATGATATTGTTATGAAAAGGGATTTCTTTGAAATATACGTAGATTATTTTGTAATGTTTTATTTGTACTTATGTAAACGAATTATACTAAACAATTTATTGTATGCGTTTGATTGTAATTTGTCTTGTTTTTTTTTCTATAAAGTGTATACCTATATTGTAAATAAAAGGAATCATGTAGGTGTACAAGGTAATGTCTTGGTTAAGGTTGCTGTCCAAAAATAAATAAAATATTTCGATGTATGCGTAAGCCTTTAAAAAAATTTTAAAGAAAAGTGGCTTCACTTCACACATGAATTATAGGAAAGGTTAAATATACTACAGAATGTAACAAATCTTTGAGCATGCCAAATAATTTTCTGTAATAACTGTAATAGTAGTAATAATAAAAGTGCTACTGGAGCACGTTAAAATGAATGTAGATATTGTACTAATATATACGTATTTACGTGTTTACTTTATATAAAACACAACAATTATTACTAAGAACTGTTAATTACAAATGTGGTGGTCTAAGTATGTATCGCAATTTTACAATATTGATGACGAAACACTTAGTACCTTGTGATAATTATTATTTATTTAATGATATATAACGTGATACTATTTTCTATGATGGGAGATATTTAAACACAAGAAAAGGATTCGACTTATTTAAGAGTTGATCTTCGTCCTTCAACGAAGCGATTTCCGTCTTGATTGCTGCATTAGTGCTTACGACGACTGCGCATGCGGGAAATGAACGTTTATACACCTGAAACATTCATAGGATTGCATGATTATTTTCTTCTTGTGTGCTGTACCTAACTTATGAATTTTATTATTCATAATCTATCATTTCTTTTTCTATTAGAATTATAAGAGTTACAGATTATACTGTATCATAAGAAATTTTGAAGATCATGTAGTAAAAAATATGGTAGCTGTTTAGTATTATAAAAATACATTTAATAAATGTATAGAATAGAAACCGTATGACTTTTTTTTTATTTACTCATTGTACTACACCTAATCGACAGCTTCAAATCAAGTAGAGTTAACAGCCAAATCGACGGTGATCTGACAATACCTGCAAACTGACATTTCACTCGAAAATAAGATTTTTATACAGATAACTATCTTATTTCTCAATATGACAGAGTCTGCCAACTGCAGAAAAATACTATTTTGGATTTACAGAGATGAAACAATATCTGTTAACTAAAAAGTGCTTGCATCCGAGCCGCAATACCTGCTATGTGTCAGTTCTTAATATAAATTATAGGTTGAACCTCCACGCTTGTTATAGCTATTGTTTTCGTTGTATTGTATTAGCCATTTTATTCCCAAAAAGTGATTTTTATATTGGTGAAGACATTACCGGGCTTACGACGTAAGTATTTTTGTCAAAATATAACCTTTAGACCTGGAATGGAGTAAAATAGAAAAATGCATAAATGATGCAGCATCTGAATACATTGGAAGAGAAAAGAAACAACAAGGAAAAGGGCGGTATAACGAGGAATGTCAGAACTTATTTAAAAGAAAAGTGGAATCAAGACAGAAGTGGATCAGAGAAGAAAGAGATGAACATAGACTGGAATATGAAAAACTGAGGAAGGAAAGCAAAAGGGCAAATAAAACAAGCATGGATAACAACATGATGGACATTGAGAAACAATATAAAAGTAGAAATACAAAATTATACTATAAAAAAAATCAAGGAGCAAAATATAACCTATAAGGGTAAAGCAAGTGGCATAAAAGATGGCGAGGGAAGAATAGCGCAAGGTGAGAAGGAGTATAAAAAGGTCTGCACAGATTATTTCAAAAGGTTATTAACCGATTATGAGCAGGATGAAACCGTAGAAGAAGTGGGAGAGATAGATGAATTAACACAAGAATCAAAGAAAGAAGAAATTAAATAAATTATCAATAGAAGTCACAATGGAAAGGCTCCAGGAGGCGATGGGATAAATATAGAGGTTATAAAGTATGGAGGGGAAGAACTACTAGAAACGATCTTTAAATTAATAGTGATTATTTGGAAAGAAGAAAGGATGCCAGAAGAATGGGGCAAGGGCCAAATCGTAACGATACACAAAAAAGGAGACCAACAATTGTGTAAAAATTAAAGGGGAATTACCCTGCTCAACACAGCTTACAAAATTATGTCAACGCTAATCCAACAAAGACTAGTGAAAGCGACAAAACACCTTTTAGGGCAATATCAATGTGGATTTGCCCAAGGAACGTCAACCATAGACGCCATACATACGGTCAAGCAGATAATGGAAAAAGCTCACGAACGTAAAATGGAGATTGAAATGCTTTTCATAGATTGAAATGCTTTTCAACAAGCATTTGACTCGATAAGAAGAACAAAACTGATAACAGCACTGAAATACCTGGGAATACACAATAAATTAAGACGACTAATAGAAATGACCATGAAGAGAACTATAATTAACATCAGAACTCAATTGGGTGATACAGAAGAATTTGAAATAAATAAAGGAGTAAGACAGGGAGGTGCCTTATCAGCAACTCCATTTAATCTAGCCCTAGAATATGTGGTAAGGAAAATAAGCAAAGGCACGCTAAGAACGAGAGAAGGACAATAGCCTATGCAGATGACAAGGTTATTATAACGAAGAATCGTAGAGCAATGAAAAGAATGTTAGAAGAACTGGTGGCCGAAGGGGAAAAAATAGGACTTAAAATAAACCAGGAAAAAACTAAAATTATGAGATTTGGTAAGATACCAGAAAATCAAAAAATTAAAATTGGGCAATTTGAATTTGACGAGGTGGCGAAATTCAGATATTTAGGAGTAATGTTAGCAAATGATGGGGAAAGAGAAATGGAAATCAAAGAAAAAATAATGATTACAAATAAAATCTTCTATGCGAATAAGAAGCTATCAATAATAATAATTTTCTTGGGAAGAAAGCGAAAATGAATATATATAGAACAATAATTCGACCATCGCTAATGTATGCTGCTGAAACACTTACTATAACAAACGAACAGGAAGAAAACCTAGGAATATTAGAAAGGGAAATTCTAAGGACACTGTTGGGACCGATAAGAGTGGGCGAGAATGAATACCGACAAAGAATGAATCATGAAATACTACAGGAAAGAGGCGAAGATGTGATAAGGAAAATAAAACAGCAAAAAGTAAAATGGCTGGGGCACATATGGAGATCAGGACCAGACACAGTAGTATATTCTATATTAGAGTGTGAGCCAGGAGGAAGGAGAAGACGAAGAAGACCAAGATCGAGATGGTTAGAGGAAGTGAAAGAAGACCTCAATAGGGTTGGAATTAACAATTGGCGAGAAAAGACAAGGGACAGACAGCTATGGAGAACCATAAACAGAAGGATATAATATTTGGAAAGGGGACTGATCTACCCCGATAAACAGATCTAGAGAGCCGAAAAGTGAAGTGTTTAGCCACCATATATATAACCTTTAGTAATCAACCATCAAATTATCTGATAAAGGATACAAACAAATTGTTCATTCACGTTAGGAGTACAGTAGATAGCGCTACAATCGGCGTCCATATTACACCGAGGAAATATACCGGATAGGAAAACAGCGGTGAATTCTAATTGTAAATTGACAGCGTCGTAAGCGTTCAAAGTTTGGTTAACAACATTTTGTAGTATATAGCAGTGTAATATCGCATGGAATTATAGTTCTTCGTATTTTATGTGCAATATGTTATGGTTATATTATGACGTGATAAAACAAAACAAGTGAACACATCTCTGAAATCAATTTCAATGTAAATATATCTTTCGGTTGCTTGATTTGTTGGAATAGTTGGAGCTTGTTTAATTGTATTAGTGAAAAAATAGGATTACATTTGGCGTTAATTGAAGAGAACACAAATATCATACAATAAACTTTTGCACGTATTACAAATTTATATAGTTTTCTCCCATTAATATTTGAATTAACATTAATAAAAAAAAGATTTGTTTAGTTTCAAGATTTTATTTATAAAATAACTAATGTATACATAAAATAAATATATAAATATGATAGTACAAACAAGATGAACAGATAATTTCAATTTATTATGCAAATATGATTAACTTAATACAAATATGAATGATTATTCAGATTCTGATGACAGGTCTGACGATGATGATGATGTATTTGCTGTTATGATAAATTCTTCAACCATATCTTCAACGATATTCCAGTTGGTACATCTTATTCTCTTCTTCGATAACATGTTTGATACAATTTCACCATGCATCACTATCCACAATGTTTAGCCCCTCAATTAGTAACGTTTTGACCTCGGATAATTTAAAAGTTTTGTTGTTAGCAGTGACATGATGTTTCACTTGTGCCCATATAAGCTCAATGGGGTTTAGGTTAGAGTGATATAGAGGCAATCTTAAAATTTTACGACCACTGTCTAATACCATTTGATTGATAACATATGTAATGGGATTATCAACAATATATTTTTTTGCAGGTTCAAGTAACTCAACGTTTAATAAAGTATTGTCAGCACCAATTTCTTTCGCAAGAAACAATTCATTCAATTCTTGCTTCTTCCAGTCAGAGGTAGGCAATTTTTCTGTTCTGACTGAGTGGTAAGGAGCATTGTCCATGACAACAACAGAGTTTGGTTCAAGAAAAGGTAGTATATTTCTCATCCACTCCCTTTCTACCATCTGCACGAAATTTCCTGATATTGGTTAAATATCGACGTCTCCATAATACAATATCTTGCCGTTCCATTAAAACTCTGTTTCGACTTCGCTTCATCCATTTAAACCCCAACTTCTTTAAGATCTTCCATAATGTCATTCTTTTCAAAGTGGGCAAAGTATCGTCTGCATTAACAACTTATAAGATTTAGTAAGGTGAACAAATGTAAGACAAATGTATACATTATATTTACACTCAATATTTTTGTGCATGTTGGTAATTCGTTCTTCAAGAAAAGGGGATGCACGTGTCTTCTAATTATTGACTTTTGCGTTTTGTCTAAAGAATCATATATTGTATGACGAAGACGTTCTTTAGGGGGTGAACTAACAAGTCCCGTGATATCCATTTCTTTTACAATATTCCACATTGTTCTTTCACCTAGCCCAAGCTGCTTTGCAGTCAGTTTTACAGCTGCCGACTTAGAATTGTCCTGCTTAAGGTCCAGATACAAATTATAAGCCATAAACCTTTGCTTACTGCTAACATGCTTTCCCAGAGGATTTTTTGATGGCCCTGCTGGTGGATTAAATACCTCTTTATCCGCCATACTAAAATTGTTGTAACAAATATTATGTTATCAGTATCATTTATATAATTATTACAAGAATACCTTCAAATGTTCAATAGTAGCAAATAATGCTCTAAAAAGAACTATTTTGCGACAATTTGCTTATAAAAACAGACTGAACGACAATAAAAAGCAATAAATATAAAACCAAACCCAACAAAGATGTTTGACAAATGACATTAGATATCGGTGATATTTCGTTTTATCCAACTTAATTTCATTTACTGAATACAATGTTTTTTGTGTATGTGAATTTGCCTCGTCTATTAGCCAATCACAAGCCAGGAATTTTTCGCCCATCTATTTTATCGCAGTCTTACAATGAATGAAGTATAGAGCAGTATTTTCCAACACTACCGCAACTGTATGAATGCTGCAAACAAACTTGTGAAGAGAAAAATCTAAAATACCTGAGCCTGAAATGTTTTAGGGAAATACTGAACGTGAAAAAGTTTATTTACTTCGAAAAAAAAATAAATGTGATCTCTATATTCAATAGGAAAAAAGAAACCTAGACAGAGACAAATGAGAGAAACTTGGCGAAGACAAAAACCGCAGCAGAGAAGAAAGATCTAAAGATAAGGATAGAGCATCAAAAGGCGAGTGCATTTTACTTTGTATGAGCTTACATGCTGTAAAAGCAGCACCGACTTTAAATGCAAAAAAAATTACTTTAAAACAATGTTGAAAAGTCATAATTTTACTATTTACGACATAACTAGCCACCAAGCTACATGCTTCTGGTTTACTGAAGTTGATATTGGACTATCGGCTTCAACTTTTAGGTCATGTGTGATGGACTACTTGGAACAACATTGTTTGTTAAAAAAAGCTTCCCATTGTTATTTATTCAAAACCGAAATAATGTTCTGGTTAATGCTTTACTTAATTTGGCTACATTACACAAACTCCAAGGTACCCAAAAATATTCAACAAAAAGACACACACAAATGGGGTGTGATTCAGTTCATGCCTGCATTAAAACCGAAAAAGACCGAAAGATAGGGAAATTGAATTGCCCAGTGATTATGTTAAAGCCTCAAGGCAAGCTAGGAGAAGCGCCGAGCCATATGAAGCTATACAAGTTTTTCAAAGATTATTCTAAATCAGAATGGCATTGCTATTGCAGCATCAGATCTGGCAAGGACCTTGTAGTGGTAGATATTGAGACCCTGAATTATGATTCCATTGGTAATATGCAAAACAAACTGGATTTTGATGATGTACATTAAGATCTTCCTTCAAAACTCGGAGAAATTGCTCCAGTTTTGAATTTCCCACAGCAATTCCAGACACGTTTACCAATTACTGAAAAGAAATGGAAACATTTACAAGATTTAAAAAGTGTGATTTCACAAGAATGCCGCAGCTACTACGACTCACTTCCATATAGGAGAAATAAGAACAATGAAAATTCTGAGGAAAATTCAAGCGATGAACAAGATACCGAACCCCAACAAAAAAGCTAGTAAAAATCAAGCTTCCGACAAAATATTGTAACCCCTTACTTGTTTGTTTTAACTTTGATTTAAATGATTTTTATATTGCAAAAATGTTATTAAAGTATTTGAGGTAATTCATATCACTATTATTTCATAGTGATAAACTCCAGAACAATATCTACTAACTCCTTCGTAGTTAGCAACAATACCTACTAACTAAATTATTTTCTATATCGTAATTGTCTTATGGGAAATATAAAGAAAACCACTTTACATTTTAGTATTTCCTACGTCCGAACAGAATTTCGACAAGCAGTTGTAAATTTATTTGAATAAAGATGGTTTCTTGTCAACCCGATGAAGTCAGTGTTTACGCACATAGCAGATATTGTCAGATCACTGTCTAAATATACGTTATTCCTAATTTTCTTTTTAAATTGCAATTACATTACAAGTGCACACATGGAACTTCATTTGTAATAAAGCAGTCGTGGCTACAATGTAACATGAGATGCTTGAAAGAGGTAGTCCATATACACGTTGGTCCACATTTACCGGGGTGCGAGAGATGTTGTACATAGCGATCTGGCATACTTGCATTTATCTCCGCCGGCCAGCTTCTGTAGCCTATCTGATGCACTCTTTGTCTTTCTGTGCGCTCGTAAGGTTCTAGCAAGAGATCGTGGGTTTTGAATACATTATATTAGTTTATACAACCACAGAGATGGTACAGACCATTAAATGGTATTTTGCGAATTGCCGTAAATGTCAACAAATAGACGAACAGTCTCAAATCCCTCTAACGCATCCAGAGCGGGAGGAGAGAGAAGTGAGGGTTTGTTCGTTAGTTGAAATGGGTGAACCTTGCTTTAGCCGGCAAATTTCAGACGAAATCGATATTAGTAGAAGTACTGTGAAACACATTTTGAAACGCAGCAAATACAAAAGTTACAAAGTTCAATATTGCCAGGAGATTTTTCCCCTTAATAAAGTAATATTGTTAGAATTTCAATTTATTTTGAATAATTGTCGAATTTATAAGAATCGTTGTTTATTTTTCTGCTTAGAATTACTTTTTCGTTCTCCTACATCATATAGCAGCATAAAAAACTGTAATTTCTAACATAATCTGAGAATACAGAAAAATTACGCATTGGCACATTTTGTCAGAAGGCGTTGAATTGTAATATTACGTGATTGAGCGGACAAGCGTGCGTACCGCTGCTCGCTTTATGATATACTGCGATTGGATGCGATCTATCAGTAAGACTCGAATGCTCTGTTGCCATTCACAAAGGCAATGTAAGGTAAGTATGCAGTGTAAGGTTTTAGAAATACATGCCTATCCTTAGTAACCCTTCAACCCCAAAAAGGAGGTCAGAAAGGTTCGTATATGGTAACAAGGTTGCATAAATGAGAAATGTCTTAGTTAACTTTAAAAGTCATAAAAACTAATTAGTTATGTAACCTTGTAATCGTATGTGTGTGGAGTTTTGTGATTGATTCAAGGGATCTGGTAGAAAAGTTTTGACTACTGGAGAAGGAACACAAACATTAACGAACGGTATGATAGTGTACTGTACTACAGATTTGCGAAATCGTTCATTCAAAGTAACACAAACTTTTCCTTGCATTATAAAGTAGATATAACAATAATAACACTGGTTAACAAGGTTTTTGTCCCAAGTATAAAAATGCCTGTTTCCTATGTATTTTTCCACGCTGAATTTCAAAATTATTGCATCACCTATAGTTTTTGAGTTCCAATATATCCACGTAGCATAATACTGTGTGCTTTACAATAAAATACCAATAAATATGCCGGTGATATCTATTCATTTTAAATAAAATGTTACACAATATTGCGTAATTCTAAGTAATCTTGCGTTATTCGGAACAGGCAGAACAGGTCTCGACAAACTGGCCGGGAGCAATATAAGATCTTTGGCCGGGAGCGCAGTTGCAGTAAATTGACCGGCTAGAGAACATTGCAGCTCCACACTTGCCTTGTTCTAACCCTTGAGAAAGTGTGCTGTTGTGCTTAAAGTGCTGTGTTGATACCTCAAGTGCCACTGATATGCCGAGAAATTGTAAAAATAATTCAAATTCGTTCTGCTACGTCGGCGACGAGTTGATTTTTAAAACCCAGAAACGTTCGTTTACATCGTTAGTTAGAAAATGTCATGAACTTTATTTTGGTTGTAAAGTAGGCGACCAGGATAAAAGTTGGGCCCCCCATATTTGCTGTGCCACATGTGTTCGGCTTCTCACAGCATGGGCAAAAGGTTCACGTCATATGCCTTTTGCAGTTCCTATGGTATGGAGAGAACCTAAAGACCACGTTTCGGACTGCTACTTCTGCCTGACAAATATAACTGGTATTACATCAAAATCTAAACACACTGTTGTATATCCTAATCTACCACCTGCACTGAGATCAGTAGAAAACATGACTTTGAGTGATGAGTCTAGTGATGAGAAAGCACATCAGGTAGTAGAAGAAAATTTGAATTTAGATCCCACATTTGAATCAGGATGTTCTTCAAATGAATCACATTTGCTGACTCAAGGAGACCTTAGTGACCTCGTTCGCGATTTAAACCTGTCTAAGAAGCAAGCCCAACTTTTCCATCCAGATTGAAGGGCTGGAATTACTTCAGAGTGACACAAAAATTTCGTTTTATCGTAGTCGTCATGCCAAATTCAATGATTACTTCTCCCTTGAAGATGACCTGGTGTTCTGCAATGATATTGTCTCGATTATGAGTGCACTCGGCCATGAATATCACACTGATGAATGGCGTTTCTTCATTGATTCATCCAAAGATAGCTTAAAAGCCGGTTTACTTCTCAATGGAAATAAATTGCCCTCAATTCCTCTGGCATGGAGGGCAGGAAACATACGATAACATGAAGGTTCTTTTAGAAAAAATTAAATACGATAAATTTAAGTGGAATATCTGCGGCGATCTAAAGGTTGTGGCGCTATTACTCGGATTGCAACTCGGCTACATGAAGTACTATTGTTTCCTGTGTGAATGGGACAGTCGAGACAAGAAAAACCATTATGTAAAGAAAGTGTGGCCGACACGAACATCATTGACTCCAGGAGTTAAGTATGTCATCAACGCCCCTCTTGCCGATCCTCAGAAAATTTATCTGCCCCCTTTACATATAAAACTAGGATTTATGAAAGATTTCGTCAAAGCAACGGACAAAAACGGTCGCGGATTCGGGTATTTGAGGAATAAGTTCCCCAGAATCAGTGATGCTAAAGTAAAGGAAGGTATATTTGTAGGACCCCAGATCAGGGACTTGTTTCTAGACGAAAAGTTCGATATAGAGCTGAACAAAAATGAAAAATCCGTCTGGCTGTCATTTCAGGATATTTGTGAGAACTTTTTAGGCAATCACAAATCCGAAGACTACAAGAACATTGTAAAAGACCTTTTGACTTCGTATGAAACATTGGGGTGTCATATGAGTCTAAAAATTATTTTTTTTAGGTTTATATTAGGATTTTTCCCGGACAATCTTGGAGCCGTCAGTGACGAACATGGGGAAAGATTTCACCAAGATATTTTGGACATCGAAAAGCGCTATCAAGGCAAGTGGAGCCCCCTATGCTGGCAGACTATTGCTGGGCACGGATGAGAGACGTTCCTGACCCTAAATATAGCAGAAAATCATACACTTGTACATTTTAGAAAAATTTTCAGTTTTATAAATAAACACAATATACACGTTGTTTTACTATTTATTATGCTGTCACTTAGAAACCCTGCCTGATAGAATATTTCTGAAAAAACATTTGGATTCAGCATAAAAAGTGCTGTAAGGTTCACATATACTAATTTGCGGGATAAGAAAAAGTTTAAATTTTGTTAACCAGTGTAATAGTAATAATAATAATACTTTATTAATTGACACTTCCAGTGTATATAATAAGTTAGACCAAAATCGGCAATTAAACAGTAATAAACAAAGAAAATCATGTACAGTCTGTGCGTTATAGGATGGCGAACGCTTCAGATGCGCGGTGGAAATACAAGACTTTATTTTATAGTCGTTTTTTATTATGCTAACATAATTTAAAAAATAAGTCGAGCTACCTACGCCACTACATGTTGCATTCAAACTTGAATTTTCCCGAACGATGTCCGACAGTACCTTCGGACAGCGCCGGAACTCGCCATTCTGCAACGCGAGACCTGTATATGTATAAAGAAAATACGGTATAGTAGTTGTGCAGCGCACGGAAAGCTACGAGTGCTACGCAAAATTGAATTACTGCTCAATCAAGTAAAACGTTTAACTAAAAATCTTTTCACTTGGCGTCTAAAAATGTAATATGGCTGCACTTCCTTTAGTTTGTTAGGAGCGGAGGTAAGGTGATTGAACAGCTTTATTCCAAGGTTGAGTATTCAACGGTTGAAGTATATTCCACGGTTAACCAATACCATGCTACCGACTGCTAATTATTTCGAATATTTCTTTCATAATTGTGTTACATCGCGTTCGTAGGTATACTTGCCTTGCACACAGCGTCAAGTATATATGTAAATAGATAGTAACGGCAGTATTTGTTAGCTTTTTGAAGATAGGTCTGTACGAGTTGGTAAAGTATTACGTTTATTGATTCAAGGTGTCAAATGAAGATAGAATTGGTCAAAATGAAATGCAAAAAAGAAAAAGAAAATTGAACTGAAGGCGTCTATAAAGAAACAAACCTAAACCTAAAACAAAGGAAAACTTAAATAATAATAAAAACAAAATCAACAAAAGCCTGAATATAGTAATAATCCCTAATCAAAGCAATTAAAATTAGAAATCTATGAATACGATTTAATTTATCTTAATTGGAAGTATTTAGCGGTAATATACAAGGGTAAAAATTACTTACACTTTTAGTTCTACAACTGTATTAAACAAAGATAGGTGCACAACAGATACATTATTTTTCGATATAGTCTCCACCTTTAGCAATGCACTTGGTCCAGCGAGCCACAAGCTTCCGTATGCCTTCCTGGTAGAAGGTTTTCGGTTGGTCGTGAAACCACTTTTGCACCGCATCCCGAACGTCTGTGTCTGTGGCAAATCGACGACCTCTCAAAGCTTCCTTGAGCGGTCCAAAGAGCTGAAAGTCTGAGGGAGCTAGATCAGGGCTGTAGGGAGGGTATCCCAGGGTCTCAAAGCCCAACCTAAGCATTCGTGGTACCCATCGCGCACACACTTTACGAAATTTGAGTTCATCGTGGATAATTTGATAGGCAGAACCGTGACTGATGTTTAAAGAAAATGCAATCTCATCTATGGTAACTCGCCTATTTGCTGTAACCATCTCAGCTTGCTGAATGTTGTCGTCGGTGGCTTTTACGAAATAAAGCATTGTCCCCGTATTGTGACAAAAGTCTCCGGTGAATTTCAGCACTTTTCACACCCCCTGACCACAAACCACCACTGGTGCAAACTAATAGTGGAGCTGACATGCTTATGCTGTTTTAGCTAGCAGACAAATGACGCGATCGTGATTAAATTCTGCATACATGCCAACAGAGGCGTCAACTCAACGCATGCGCAAGCAGCCATCACTACGATAACCTTCAAAGCTTGTTATGGCGAAAGTGTAGATAATATTTGACTTACCCTCGTACAAAACGAAAAATGAATAACAGAAGTAGGAACGACAAACATAATATGCTGAACTAAAGAAAAAATTCATCAATGGTGTAATAACATTTGCTAATTAGAAATTTCTTTATCGATTGTTTAAAATTATTACTTTCCTTAAAATGAGATGGCAATTTGTTATAAAGTTTTCTGCCTAAATATTGGAAACCCTTAGCATAAACATCTAATTGATGCGTGGGTAAGTAAAAATTGTTGCAGGAATTAACTGTGGCAACGGCGTCGATCCCCACTTCAATGTATATCAGCATTGTCATTGTCACGATATTCAAAAAACGTCAAAATGATATGAGTTGTGCGGTCAATCAGTCGCGTACACTTGTTTGACTTGTGTTGATATGCACGATATATTGCCAATTTATATTTGTATTTGTATCACTTCATTTATATTTGGAAGTAAGAACAATGAAGAACACTGTTGCCATATGACAGAATCAGGTAGGTACCTAAAGAGAAAAAATTATACGCAAGCAGAATGATAACAACACAGCCATTCTGTTATAGTTAGTTTTAATAAAAATCGTTGAAGTTGAGGTGAAGATGTAGCGGCACCTAGTACATTGATTTAATATGCCGTACTATACGTATACGCCGGATAATAAAAATAAAACTATACATGCAGACTCTGCCACCAAGTATTCTTTCTTTATTATTATCAATTTTATGATCCAATGTAGTGCAAAAAATCCGCGTGCAATTTTAACAAACAAACTTATGATGTCAAAAAACTATATTCTTCATTTTAAATCTAGACGAAACTAGGGTTAGGCGCACTGTGACTAGGTCATTTTTAATCTCATGCGCTTTATGAGTCTTAACGAACTTCATTCTAGCGCTGATGGCAACGACTACAATAATTCAAAACTGTTTGATGTCCCTAAATTGGGAGACACTTGTGATATTCCACGTCTTTTCCATACAATTATCTCATGGAACAATGCAGGAGTAGTGGACACTAACAATGTTATGTATTGTAATGTTCAATATTTACGACAACGACAACTTCGGCTGTCAACCTCTGAACGATTAGGGTGTTCAGGTTAGCCACTTGCTGGTAATGAAATATCCCTCTTGCGTTAAAAAATGTAATTTTCCAAGTTGATAATGAAATATCCGTCTTGCGTTGAAAAATGTAATTTTCCAAGTTACCATTTCCCCCCAGCCAACTGGCCTTGGGGCGAGGACATTATATTAAATATATAAGTCCAGATAACGACGATCGTAGGGAAGCATAGATAAAACTCCATCTTCTGGTCGATTTCTCCATTTGTAATTCGTCAAAATTAATGGAAAATTAAGCTAAAAGAAACAACAGAGTAAATTGAGAGGTATTTCAAACATTACTTCGTCAATTAAATCTTGTCCGAACGTTTTTAGGTAAATCGTTAGAGAAATTTCAGGTTTAAACCTTGCCAATTAGAATTTAAGTCATAGAGTCCTCTAAATACAACCACCACGTTGCGTCACTGCACTCATTCACGTATGCTATTTCCATAAATAACATCATTTCATTGAAATGCATCATAAAAGTTTATATTTGGGTTTAAATTATCAAAATTTGCTGTGAAATGAAACAATCGCTACCTTTCGCGATTATAAATAAAAGAAAAATAAACGACGTAAAAAATATCATCAATCTTGATTCAGCCTTCGTTGAATTAATGTGTATCTTAACTACGATCCCAATTTAAAGTGTTCGATAGTGAAATCAAAGTGTAATTTCCAGGAAGAAAAGGTTAACGTCTAGTACAGACAGTTTCCTGTAGAGGTTATCATAAACATAGCGTTTATATAACATAAGCTTCATTTAAATTCAAGGTTAGTTAAAAATTTTGTTCTAAAATTTGTTCATTTCGATTTATTAATTTCAAAATTCACAAAAAAATTGCCAAGGGAGTATTCAGGAATACTCCCGACCCCACTGAGAATTGTAAAATTTAGATTAAGTTAGAAAATTTTAAATTTTTCCCAAAAATCCCCTCAGACAAATATTTCAGTATTGTTTTTCATATTGTATTGCATTGCCAGCTTAGGTGTCACAAGAGTAACAATTTTTTGTTATGGATTTGTGAAAAAAAAATTATATGAGAGTTGTTTTTAGTTGTAAAACTTACAGGTAATACAGTAGTGTCCGGATGTAACGAACCGCAAGGAAACGAGAAATTCAGTTCGTTATATGTGGAGTTAATAATAAACAAAACGGATGAAATACATTTGACAAATTAAAAAATTAGTGATAACTACATCATTCAATTATTTATTTATATAAGAGTGCAAATTTTGAGAAATACTGGTTACATATATTTTAATATTACATGTTTTAGTTACTGACTAAGAAAGTCTGTAATTTGTGACTGTTTCAATTTCGCGCCAGCGTAAATTTGTTCAATATTATCCTCAATGTTGGCGAATATATCCAAAGCATCTTTAGGGGTATTATGAGACTGTAAAAAGCAGCGAAGCTTCCTAACACATTGCAGCGCTTCTTGATTAGTAGGGATTGGCATATCTTCGCATGTGTTACTTTCATCACTACTGGGAATCGCCTACAGGTTCATTGAGTAAGCTGTTGATTATGCCATCGTCAGTTAAGAATTCAGCGATTGCAATTTGATCATCTACATCAACGAATTCATTAAAATTGATATTCTGCATAACACTTTTTACGACTTCATTTTCAACCAGGGATAAATTAATAGCTGTTAAAGATCATTTTTGCTTCTTCAACCATTGTAAAAGTGATAATTCGTCGTCAGACTCAAACTCATCAAAGAAGTACAGAAACCAGCATATTTGAAACAATTACTGATAGTTTTCTCCGTCACTTTTTACCATGACTAAAATTTATTGCATCCACTAAATTTATAGACCTTGATTTACCTTCGTCAATTGTATTAATTAGGTTTATAAATAAAAAATTTCGATAGTAGCTTTTAGATGCGTATATTATTCCCTGGTCCATAGGCTAAAGCTTGGAGCTAGTGTTTAGTAGCATAAACACTAATTTAATATTACGCAAACCTGCCACTGGAGGATGTGCAGAGCAGTTGTCAACCAATAGAATAATTTTTCTATTCTTCAGTAATAAGTAGTCTGGGCAAACAGCGGTAATAGTCAGTGTAGCAGATATGTGGTGCGGAGTCAGTGACTATTTATTTCACGCGTTCACAGCGTCAGTACTAAATCGATGCTGTATGCGAGTAGTTCTGTGTATATGTAGGCTGTCGTAACTTATTTCGTAATTGTACGCTTATGTTTGCTCTAAAAATATCGCAGTTAGGTACGTCGCGTAAACGACCAATGGCAGACACAGTTAAAAACTTTATAGTGGACATGCCAGAGTTAATTTTTGATGGCGCTAAAATTCAATGTCTAGTTTGTAAAATCCCTTGAATGTGTTAGTCCAGAAGCCATTGTCAACGTCACATCGAAAGCAAACAGCATTCTTCTGCAAAAAGTGGCATACGATACCAAGAAAAATTTACATTTGATTTATGTGTTACTCTTATTTTATGTAATCTATCGTTTCGTTTACTAGACAAAGAAGCATTTGTCTCCTTCTAGAATAAATATCCGGACTATAAATTACCTAGTCGGACATCGATACGAAATGCAGTGCCATTTGCTCATGAACATATAGAAAAAAGAATGAAAACGGAATTGAAAGATAAAAAACTATGGTTGTGTGAAACAACGAAACAACAGATCGTCAAAAACATTCTGTGGTTAATGTAATGGTACGTACAATGGGACCACATCGACCGTCATCCTCCTTCTTACTTGCTTCCAAAAGACTTATAAATTGTACTGCCGATGAGATTTTAGAGGTGGTGTTGAACTCATTGAACAAATTTGAAGTTTCAACTACGCAACTTTTAATGTTTATGAGTGATGGTGCCGCAAACATGCGTTCTTTGGGCCGATCACTTAAAGAACACAGTGGTAACTTCTTACATGTAACGTGTAAAACCTATACTCTAAATCTTGCGGCACAGACGATTCCTACATGTTTTCAACTAGTAAATGCATTGATTGCTAGTACAAAGGCAGTGATTACAGCCGATTATTTCACGTTGGCAAACATGGTTGCAGGCTGCGTTGTACTACAACAAATATTTTGATCAAGTAAAGAAGGTAGTTTTAAAATTCAATCCGACAGAAGCTGCAGCAATCAAGAAAAGCCAGGAAATATTTCAAGATAGTCAAGTTAAAAGAGATTTACAAACTATTCAGAACAATTACTTCGAACTAGCAGAGGGAATAGAAAAATTACAAAATGTTTCGATGTCGCTAGTGGATTCTATTCAAATTGTGAACGATGTTCACGCACAGTTATGCGTTGTAGAAGGTGAAACAAATTGGTGTGTAATACGAAAATTTGAAAGTGTTTTAGAGAAAGACTCCGATTTTCTTATATTAAGACAAATTTGTGAAGGTGCATGTGAAGATGCATTAAGTTGTTTCAAAGATTATTTTAAATATGCACATATAACATCGCTAGATGTCGAACGGTCGTTTTCGGCATTAAAAAACATTTATTTCGCACGTCGTACTCACTTGACTGAAACAGCTGTGGAAACATATCTAATGATTCAAATATTTTGCAGATGTTACCTAGTTTGTGATTTCACGGAAGACTTTTAAAACGGTAAGTGTTTCAATACGTTTTATAATTTATTTCTTACCTTCTATTTTATGTGTAAACTTTTATGCGCTTGCCACGCTTCTGGCCGTTACCGCATATTTGCCCAGGTTAGTAATAACTATAGCGCAGTCTCAGTTCATCTATAAACAAATCGCCAGTCATCCATGTTTTTTCATTTGATTTATAATTCACAGGAATTTGTTTGATGTGTTTGAAACATTGTGGATTTTATGACTTGCCTATCACTAGCAATTTTTTTTCACTTCTCGTTAAATTAGCGTACAGAAATAAGGTTAATCTATCTTTTGAGGCTTATGTATTTCCTCTTCTTTAAAAAACGTTTGTATTAATGTGCAGACACATCAAAAATATGGAATACAAACATTCGATTCAATACCCATATGAATGTGCTCAATGTTCTTGTTGGTGTTGCCCAGGCTTTTCGAATATTGTGTATTGCTGAGGTGTCTAAACAAGTTTGCTTTAAACAGAAACTATTTCTGTTAAAACTCTAAAACCGGTTCGTATTATACGGAAGTTCGTCATAAGCGGGTCCGCAATAAAGGGTATTTTTTAACATTTTTATGGCAAATATAACGGGACCCTCGGTTTTAATACGCAACAACCGGTAGCTTTAAGCCGGTTCGTTTTAGCCCATCGATTTTTTAAATAATTTCTAAAAACAAACACTAACTTCATACAAGGACTATTTCAATAACCTAGTTTTTTTGTAAATAAACACATACACGATTGGTTTGCTTGATTTTTCTTATTGTTATCCGTTCTTCACCTTATCTACAAAAGTTAGAAAGAAAAAATTTGAGAATTAAGCTTAACCACTTAACAGTAGGGATTTTTTTAAGAAAAGGGGTAAAAAAATTGTCACCTTTTTTTTTATTTTCATTTGACTACATTTATTAATACAATTAATTAATTACAATAAATTTACTCAATAAGTAGTTTTAGTATGATATATTTTGAAACATTCAATACACAATCCTACATCACAATCCGGACAGTAGTATCTTGTCTCCTTTCGAATTTTTTTGCCGCTTGCATTTTTCCGTAAGCAACATACTTTGCATTGTCGAGTAGGTCTATCTTTGTTTGCAGTAGATGGTATTACCTCTATAAAATGTCTACCAATCAAACGTAGTGGTGACGATGATCTTGATGGACGTCCAGAAGTCTGTTGGGATTTACCATATTTTTCAATAATTTTTTGTACGAGATCTAATCTAAATTGCAAATGAGTTTTTGAGCCTCTCTGCTTTCCATATAAAACAAAAGAATTCCATATCGTCTGATCGAGAAGGTGTGGAAAGATTTTATAATAATATTTCTTCCCTCGCTTTTTGATGACAGAGTAGTTAGTTAGGTGTTGATCAACTCTATCAACACCACCCATAGAATTGTTATAATCATTTACAACTTTAGGAATTTTTTTTGAGTCCCGTGTTCGTTCAATTTCTATCATTTGTGGGTTATAAATTGTTGACAACAAGGCGACGTCTTGCTTATCTTTCCACTTCATAACACAGACTTTTCCTCTTTGGTATGCCATTATTTCTCCCTTTTTTAGTTTTTTCTTTTATAAATCGCTTGGTACATCTTTTCTGTTCAATCTCAACGTTCCAAATACATCGGTTTTGTGTTGCACAAGAATATCTGCAAGTATCGGGGAAGTATAAAAATTGTCTGTAGTAAGACAGTATCCTAAATTCAAAATTGGATTCATCAAAGCCATGACAATTTGTATTCCCATTCCATGGTCTTTATAATTACTATCCAGTATTGTTCCCTTCCCTGTGTATATTATAAAAGACCAAATATACCCAGTTTTTGATTCACAGAGCATATATGATTTTATGCCGAACCTGGCTCGTTTTAGAGGGATATACTGAATCCAACCTAATCTACCTTTATAGAGCATAAGACTCTCGTCTATTGTCACGTCTCTCTCAGGTGTAATCGCAGAAGAAAACTTTTTATTTAGGTGTTTAATGATTGGCCATAGCTTATTTAGCTTGGGATTTGGGTGCGTTTCGGGATTATACGTTGAATTATCATTGAAATGTATACAACGCTTCAATAAGGCGAAGCGTCTGTATGACATAATTTTTGCGAAAAATAGTGTTTCAATCATATCCTTTTTAGACCAGTACCATTCGATTATAGGTTTATTTATAGTACCTTGCAAAATTTGAAGAGCAAGAAACACCATGGTTTCATCATTATCTGTCGGTTTCCATTCCTTCAAACGTGAAAATCTTTTCAAAATTCCATTACTGCATTGAACTGCATATCGGTTAGTCTCAGTTGTAATCAAGTCTAAGATTTCTGTATTCCAAAAAAATTCAAAATAACGTAATATTGTCCCTTCACCATCATTATCAAATTGCAAATTTTCACCAGGTGTATTATCGAAAGGGAACCTTGGCGGAGGAGGTGGTAAATTTTCTATATTTATTTCACAAAATTCTCTGAATGGAGGTACATGTTCATTCTCTAATTCAGAATCATCTTCCGATAATTCTGATAAATCACTTTCGTTGTCTGATTCACTTATCAATATTTCCTCATCACTTTCATAATCAAACTCAAACATTTTGGGAACCTTATAATATAAAATAAAACTGACTATAAAAATAAATATAAATGTATACACAACATGTATTACCTGCGTCTAAAATGTAAACAAAAACTGCATAAAAAGTAATCAAATTATAACAAGCTATAGTACAAATAAATGTTAGACAACACGTACGAAACGCAACGGCGATCTGTAAAGGTCTAAATACCCTTATAACTATTACTTTATGTTACTGTATGAATCAATCAAGGTTATTCTCACTATTGTGAAACAAGCGATGTTAAATACTCGGGCAAATCACTATCTACAAGTTAAAACAAAACTTGCCCGAACGAGACTCGGGATCGTCAGTGTACGGGAAAATGTCACGCCCGAGTGCAATTCGGGCAAAACTGTCAAGTGGTTAAGGTGCATATAGGAAACATCCATCCGTGCGATACTGTGGATCGAGAGCGGCAATCTGTTACCTACGGGTTGCCCCACCATGACAAGACCACACTTCTGCGTGAGCGACAAATTGAGCATCTCTACCGACGAGTAAAGAACGTACAGGTCTCACTTCATTATACTTTGGATAATGACCATTAATGAGTATTTTAATGGCATTTGTCAATTTCACATCCGTAATTTTATTCGGTAATATTTTACAACTGTAATTATAAGCTGTCGCGTAAAACACAGAGTATAGACAAAAACAATTGATTCCTCAAGAGTAAACAGGAGAAACGGGGAAGAAGTGCAAAAACTTTTCCACATTACCTCTAGCGTAAGCACAAGAACGAAATAGCAGTAAAATTAGTTATTTCTACTGTACTGAAGTTTGCCACTAAAAATATAATTACAAAAATTATCATTTATGTCTTGATCAGTTTTGTATATTTTACGACTACAAAAAAGAAGGAAATATTTTATTACATAATAAGAAAAATAGCGCTTTCAATTGCTGACATGAAAATACAAGAACTTAGAAATAATAAAACTTAGCCAATAAAATTGGTTTATAGTCTATAAATTTTACGTCGTAAAATCTCTTAAATGTGTAGGTAGTGTTTTTGATAGGATATCGCGGATATCAAGTTAAGTATCTCTAAGGTTTTCATAATTAGTAACGCTGCGCTGGAGGGATCGTTCTATATTTACATAGATATATTACTGAGTAGAGGTTACTGCTTTATAATTATCTAACTAATGTCCGTACTACAGCATAAACATTTGGCAAATACCTGGTAGATGGTAGATTTTCATGAAGTACATATTATGTGTATCAGTTCTATGTTGACTGGTAAAATACGATTATAAACATAGTTGCTTATTGCAAAATTAAAAATCTTAAGCATGCGAATTGATAAAGTATAAATTCTCAATTAATCAAGACATTCACGCTAGATATGCGTAGTATTTACATAATTAAGAAACCAGTTGGACAAAATGTAGTAAAATACAACTATCTACACCATATACAGCCGTCTCACGAGGAACTGCATCGATCGATATATGAAAGTCTTTTAAAGATATGTGACGACATATTGAAGGCTACAGATGCAGGTAAAATTACGGTTTTGATATCGCTTGACTTTTCAAAGGATTTTGAAGTTATTAACTACCTATTAGTCTTAAGTACCTACTAAAGCTGGCCACGAGCGGTACCGCGCAGTAGCGTAGAGTCGACCAGGCCTCGCGTTCCACTAGAGTTATTCTGCTAATAGAGATGTTTGCTGCCGTAAATAATTTCGCTCATCTTTTAAATAAAAATTAAATAACACGTGGTCAAACACTTACCATTTTAAGAGTTCTCCGTGAATTCACAAAGTGAATAATGTCTGTTAAATATCTGCAACATTAAATATGTTTCAACTGTTGTTTCGGCAAAACTAGTACGGCATGAGGAAAAAATGCGTTTATATGCAGAGAACGAACGTTCTACATCTAGTGACGTAATATTTGCGTAAGTAAAATAATCTTTCAAATAACTTAACGATTCCGTTGACGCACCTTCACAAATGTGTCTTAATGTGCCAAATCAGAATTTTTCTCAAAAACACTTTCAAATTTTTCTAGAACAGAAACATTTTTTGCGTCTTCAATCGCGCATAGCTGTGCGTGAATATGTTACACTATTTGTAGAGATTCTTCTAATGGCACCGCAGGATTTTGTAATTTTTCTATTGCATCTGCTAGTCCGAAGTAATTGTCGTGAATGATTTTTAAATCCATTTTAACCTATCTTAAAATTTCGACTGGCTTTTCTGGATAGCGGCAGCTTCCTTTGTATCGAATTGTAAAACCACGTTCTTAATATTGTCAAAATATTTATGATAATAAAACGCGGCCTGCAACCATGTTCCCCAACAAGTTAGAATAGGTTCTGGTGGCTCTGGTATACGGGGGCACAGTCTGTGAAATTCGCGAATACGTTTCGGTGATTTGACACATACTGCTTTGGTATGCGCTATTAAAGCGTCTACCTCAAGATAACATTTTCTGATACTATCCGCCACAAGATTGAGAGCATGAATTTTACACGTAATGTGTAACAAATTAGCAGAATGCTTTTTAAGAGACCGGCCTACAGAAAGCATGTTTGCAGCACCATCACTCACTTAGATCAAGAGTTGGTTTGTTGAAAGTTGAAACTTGTCCAATGTATTTAACACTAACTGAAATTACTTCGGCAGTACACTGTTGTATTCGTTTGGAGACTAATAGAATTGAAGGTGCCGATTGATGAGGTTCCAATTTGCGTGCCATTACATTAAGAACAGAATGTTTCTTCCGATCTGTTGTTTCGTCGACACATAACCACAATTTTTGATCTTTCAACTCCGATTTTATTTTTTGTTCAATATGTTCGCGCGCAGGTGGCACAATTCTTCGTAACGATGTTCGACTTGGTAATTTGCACTCCGAATAGTTATTCCAAAAGCAGATAAATGGTTCCTTGTCTAGTAAATTAAACGGTATATTACATGCGATAAACGTAACGCATAAATTAAATATAAATTTTTTATTGTCTCGTGCGCAATTTCTTTTTGAGACATGCTTTTCACTATTTACATGTCGTAGACAATGTTGTCTGAACCAACACATTAACGGGATTTTACAGATTATACATTTAATTTTAGCACCTTCATATATTAAGTCTGGAATTTCTGCAATAAATTTTCGAAGTTTGTCCGACCGCGGTCGTTTTCCTGACGAAATTATAATCTTTCTAGGACAGATAAACAGTTGCGTAAATGGCCGGCAGCGAAAATGTCCGTACTGCTCCGCAGACGAAGTAATACTACCGTTCCTCTCGGTCCGAACTGATTCTACGCTGATGCGCGGTACCGCTCGTGGCCAGCGTTAGTACCTACTCTACACTATATAGGATTGGGCTATGCAGTCGTGGGTTTTTTTTCGCAGTATATCAGCAACAGAAGTGAGGCTGTTATTATAGACGCTATTAAATCACGTGAATTACGCATCAACCTCAAGGATCCATTTTGGGACCTACACTAGACTCAATTTACATCAGTAGTTTGGCAAGTTTAAAAGATTATCACTTCTATGCAGACGATTCCCAATTATATGCCTCGTTTTACCTTAACGAAATCGATAGAGCGCGGATAAAAATAAATCAAGATATTGAACGATTCGTTAATTCGAGTTCTGATCATGTTCGGTAGAAAGAGTGACTTAAGAAAATTGGGAAATAATCTTGCAATTCATATTAAGAGCTTTACTTTGAAATCAACCACTTCAATTAAGCTCTTGGGTGTACAAATTAATCAATATTTACGGTTTGAAGAACATATATATAACAAAATTAATTAATTTTTCCTTTTCTAAATTGAAAATATTATACCAAAATAGACATTTATTCGATCAACAAACAAAAAAGCTTTGTAACACATTTGTTTTAAGTAGGTTTAATTATTGTGACATCCTGTATGGTCCTAATCTAGCTCCATACAATAAGAATCGAATTTAGAGGCTTAAAAATTGTTGTATTTGTTTCATTTACTGTTTTTGAAAATACGTTAGTGTTGGTCACGCATACAATTCATTGAACTGGATTAAAATGAGACAAATACATGAATATTTTATTTATTATATAGAACAGATATCCATAATTTGGATCTTCGGTATAGGGGCTTATTGACGCCGCCAAAGCTCAACACACCGTTGTTTAAGAGATCCTTTTCATACAACATTGCTAACTACTGGATATAGGCTGGCTGGTTTCAGTTTCATTGTAATTAAATCTAATTTATTTCAAATTGTTTGTCAAAGCGAAAGATGAGTCGCCTTCGCCCTCCTCAGGTACTTGTGTGTTATTTACGTTTTTGCAGCACCTTTAGTTGCAATGAATGGTGGTGCTTCTAGTTTCGTCACAATTTTCTTTTTACATACGTAATACGTACACTTCTGTTCAGAGAAAAAGCGTACAAGGGGTGAAGGTCGATTTTGCAATTTTTAATTTATGTGTAACTAGCCTTTCATTTTTAATTTTTGAACTTTGCTGGTTGCAGCCAATCAGGCATACAAATGTTAAATATTTAAATGAATCAATTACTAAATCATTGTAAAAGCGTGTAATAACAAGATATGACAACAACAAGAAAGTTAAATATAGTCAGTGGTCTGAGGTCTGATAAGAAATAAGGAATAAACTAATAATTAATCCTGGCCCTATCCATTTCTAAAACTTTGTGGAGTCTTCTGGGCATAGATCCAATTAAATTTTGAAAAAAAATTCATGCAATTGAAGATCTTCCCAAGCATTTTCAATGGCTTCCCACAACTCCTCCCTATTCCGTGGTCGAAAATGTATTTTGTACATTTTTTAAACCATCCAACCCCAAACATTTTCTAAAGGGTTTAAGTCAGGGCTATTAGATGGTCACGGTAAATTTTCAATATTTTGTTCCACAAACCACCGCTGAATAATGTTTGCCGTGTGGATTCGGCAATTGTCCTGTTGAAAAATGAAGTTATTGTCGCCGTATATTTCCTGAACCGGCGGCACCATAACATCATTTAAAATGTTGCGATTAACGATAGAATTGAAATTTGCACCATCAAGTCTCTTGCAAAAACACCAGCTCCATTAGCACTTATCCACGCCCACACATTTACTGCAAATCTTCCCGAAGTTTGGGCACCAGTAACGTATTAGAACGTAAGTAACGTAGTAGAAGAGAATGTGATAGGAAATGTCTAATATCTAATTTTAAAAAATACTAGGCTTCCGAAGTTTCTCTAGCTTCTTTATTGTCGACTGCAATAAATTAGGTGGAATAAAGCTTGATTATTTGTTACTTTTATTTTGACTATAATTCTTCTGTAGAATTAAGTTACTTAAGTGATCTAATCTTGATAATATATCACTAGAGCAACGCAAACTGCGCTGAAAGCCAGTGGCTGACGAATAAAAGTTTACACAAAATAAACACGGCCGGGACAATTCGGTATAAGCGTCAGTATAACTACGACTCGAAAGCCGATATGTTGTGAATGCATCTACGCTGTCGTATACTATATCGTAGGTCTACGTTTGTTTTGAAAATGTTTCCTACGTCGCGAAAACGACCAAAGTTGGACACAATAAAAGAATTTTTTGCAGAAATGCCTGATTTAAAGTGTGATGGCGCTAAAATTCAATGTGTAGTGTGTAAAATAGATTTAATGTGTTGGTCGAAAAGTGATTGTCTACGGCACGTAAATAGTGCAGGGCATGTTTCAAAAAAATATTCCACACGAGATTATGACAAATTTAAATTTAATTTATGTGTTTATTGCATGTAATTTACCATTTCATTTACTAAGGAAGAAAGCATACGTCTCGTTTTGGAATGAATATTCGAACTTTAAGTTACCAAGTGAGAGAACATTACATTAAATCGGAGTTGCAAGATAAAGAACTGTGGTTATGTGTGGACGAAACAACAGATCGTAAAAAACATTCTGTGGTTAATGTAATGGTACGCACAATGGAACCACATCGACCGTTACCCTCAATTTTACTAGCTTCCAGACGAATACAACAATGCACTGCCGAAGTAATTTCAATGTTGGTGTTAAATACATTGGAAAAGTTTGATCTTTCAACAAATCAACTGTTGATGTCTATGAGTGATGGTGCCGCAAACATGCTTGCTGTAGGTCGATCCCTTAAAAAACATTGTGCTAACTTGTTGCATATTAATAATAATAATAATAATAATAAGCACATTTATTTCTGTAATGTTCCATACAATGCACATACATAATACACAACACAAAGAAACACTGACTGTAGCAATTGCGCTGTAGTAAGTATTCTTTAGTATGTTTTTTAAACAAATGAAATGAATTAATGGATCTTATGCTTATAGGCAGTTTATTGTATAGAAGGCAACCCCTGTATTCGAGACTTTTCTGAAAAATTGCTGTTGAATGCTTAGACGCAAAAAGATAATGTTCTTGCCTCGTATTAAAATTGTGAGAAACATTATTTTTACTGAATGAATTATAATATTTATACACAAAGCATAAGACTTCAAATATATATATTCCATAAAATGTTATTTTCACTAAAAATACTTTTACAAGATTCCAACGGTCCTAAATTGAACATTATACGAAGAGCTCGTTTTTGCATGAGAAAAACACGGTATGCGTATGGAGAACAACCCCAGTGAATTACACCATAACGTACAGCAGATATAAAACTAGCATGATAAAAGGTCTCCATGGTGTCCAGATTACATGACTTGCGCAGGGACCTCAATGCAAAACAAACCCTGCCCAATTTACCACATAAACAATTAACATGATCTGCCCATTTAAGATTACTGTCGATTTCCAAACCCAATACTGCAGCGCTATTACTAAGCGATAACTTGTTGGAAAAGAGTGATAAATCCAAAACAACGGATCTAGGATTAGCAAATAACACATACTTTGTCTTTGCTTGATTAATGACAAGTCTGTTATCTGAAAACCAATTGCATAACTTGTCGTAGATTAATTGAGTGCACTGAAAGAGTTTTTCTAAAGTATCGTCCTGTACAACCACGCTAACATCATCTGCGTAATTGACAAGGTCACAATCGATGTGATCAACTGCATATACTATGTCATTTACAAATACCAGAAAGAGAGTTGGTCCAAGTATTGAGCCTTGTGGTACTCCAATATTTGTGGCAGCCACATTAGAAAATACATTGTCGCAACGAACTCTCTGTTGCCTGTTGCTCCAGTAACTCATGAACCATTGCTTGACTGTTCCACGAATACCCATCTTATCCAATTTATACAAAAGATAGTTATGATTAACACAGTCGAAAGCCCTGGATAAATCAACGAACAACCCCAAAATGAATTTTCGATTATCCAACGCCCTATAAACGTGTGTTAGGAAACTAAAAAGAGCAGTACCTGTACTTTTACCTGAAATAAAACCGTGCTGTGTATCCTGTAATATATTTTGATTTATTAAGTAGTGCATTAACCTTTTGTTCATCAACCGTTCAAATATTTTAGAAAAAATAGGTAAAATGCTAATTGGACTGTAGTTGTCAAGAGAGTTAATATCACCTTTCTTATGTAAAGGATGTATTGTTGATACTTTTAATTTAGAGGGAAAGATTCCATGCTCAAATGACAAGTTAATTGCGTACGATAAAGGACTAACAATATATTCCACACAATATTTCAAAATAAAGGAACTTAAATTATTTTCATCAGGCGTTGTAGATGAATCTAAATTATACTTTACATGTAAAATTCATACTCTCAGTCTCGTAGCAGATAGTATCAGAAAATGTTATCCCGAGGTAGACGCTCTAATAGCACATACAAAAGCTGTGTTTGTAAAATCCCCAAAACATATTCGGGAATTTCATAGACTATGCCCCGGTATTCCTGAACCACCACAACCTATTCTTACTCGTTGGGAAACATGGTTAGAGGCTACATTTTATTATCTTAAATATTTTGAGAATATAAAGAACGTGATTTTAGAATTCGACCCAAAGGAAGCTGCGTCTGTCAAGGTAAGCCGCTTGAAATTTCAGGATAGTCAAGTTAAAACAAATTTGAAAATTATTCAGAACAATTACGTGGGACTAGCGGATGCAATAGAAAAACTACAAAATTCTTCGGTGTCGTTAGTGGAATCTTTGCAAATAGTGCAACATGTTCACGCACAGCTATGCGCGATAGAAGCCGCAAGAAATGTTTGTATTTTAGAAAGGTTTGAAAGTGTTTTAGATAAAGACTCTGATTTTGGCACATTAAGACAAATTTGTGAAGGTGCGTCAACAGAACCGTTAAGTTATTTGAAAGATTATTTTACTTACGCAAATATAACGTCACTAGATGTAGAACGTTCGTTTTCGGCATACAAAAACACTTTTTCTTCACGCCGCACTCACTTTGCCGAAACAACTTTGGAAACATGTCTAATGTTACAAATATTAAATAGACATTATCCACTTTGTGATTTCACGGAGGACTCTTAAAGCGGTAAGTGTTTGAGCTCGTATCACATTTAATTTATTTTGTGTAAACTTTTATGCGTCCGCCACTGGCTTTCAGCGCAGTTGCGTTGCTCTATATATCACTGTATTACACCTGTTAATTTGTCGATCATTATATGATTCCAACAAGGCTAAATGATTGCAAGCAAATATTATTATATTTGTTTTTGAAACTGTTTCTTAGCAAACCTGATATTAATTCATTAAAACTCATTAATCTTGCTAATTTTCAAATAAAGTTATTGGTTGATTCCTTGCCAAATATGGTACCAAACTAATTTAAAAATAAATATACAGCCTTGGACAAAATTATTAGGTACCCTCGAATTTGGTTTATATCTCAACTTTCACCAGTAAATAAATGACGGATGGTATTAGTGTAATATTTTATTTAAGAAAAAATAAAATTCAATATCGAGATGATCCTCCTTGGGCGTTTATTACAGTAGTTATCCTTTTCGGTTAACTAGCAACACGTTTCTCGCAAGTAGAAGTTGGTACTTTATTTCATTCCTCTATTACCACTCTTCCTAACTCTTGTTTGGATGTACATTTTCGAGTACGCGCCTTCTGCTTTAAAATGGCCCACAAATGTTCTTAAACCATCACATTACTGTCGTAACTAACGCGAAAACGCGAAACAGAATAAACTCCATTAACTTCCAAACATACGATATAACTCGGTAATTCCCCGAGGAATATTTAGATATACTATTTAAAATTCCCCGAATGATTAAATAATTGCATAGATAGCATCAGTTTTCTAATATAACGAAATATAGGGGGTGCCTAATAATTTTGTCCAAAGCTGTACAGTGTGGACCTAAAGCGATCCCCCCCATGCTACCTTTTGAATGACAGAAGCTAGCGTTTTTAGAAAAAAACTAGATCGATTTCTATTCTTTGTGAACTAACCTTTGCTCACCAGTTCATTTGTATTTCTGGTGTCACCAGAAGTGACGTCAAATTTCCTATTTTAAATAGAACATCCTGTATATTTTAACATTTCTGGAAAGGTAATCGGAAGGCGAATCCAATGATACCACATATGTTATACTTTATCTTAGAAATATGATGATATGCAGCAATAAAGGTTTGGTAATCTGTTTTTGTTGTTACGCCAAGTTGGCTATGAAAGAGCGCCAAATTGTTTCTTGTGACGCCAGACTAATCTGAAGAGCAAAGTAATCATAACCATCGCCAAGCTGTCAAATCTCAATTACAAAGGCGTAAATTATTCTTGTTGTTTATTGTTATTATATCCTGCATTTGCCATACGTTCCTTCTTTGTTCTCGTTATTATTTTCCCTCATTTTAACTTGTTTTGTTAATTGCTATTATTTCTTTAGTTTATCGAACTATATTGCAATTAATTAATTATAGTAAATTTGTTTAAATATGTTACTTTTCGATAGATAATATATCTGTTTTTTATGCTTTTTGTGCTGTTGCCAATGATGGCTTCGGCAAGAACCATGCAAAATTGCTGGGTCAATTTTAATAGTATGTAAACCTGGCAATAATTGTTACCTTATTTGCCATGGTTGCGCAACAAATTGTACAATAATTTAAATCATATTATCTTCTGTTAAAGCAGTTCGCCCTGTAAATTTTACTTAGCGCAAAGATAAAATATTTCCGGCTGTACAAAGGGCTGTTTTGATTATGTTTCACTTCGTAGTAATTATTGCCAAATTTATTGGCAAATTTATGGGATATTAAAATTAGGTACTTGAAGTTTATCTTACGTGGCCATTGTAAAATCAACAACATAAATAACTGAAACTTAAGCACATTGCCTATCAAAAATTAGCAAATTTAAACAAACCTACCACAATTAGTTAATTACAATAAAGTTCGATAAGGTAAAGGAGAAACAACAATTAACAAAACAATTTAAAATAATACCGAGCACAAAGAACGAAAGTATGCAGGTTATAACAACAATAAATAACAAAAATATTTGACGCTTTTGGAATTGAAATTTGACAGTTTGGCAATTGTTATAATTACTTTGCTTAGCAGCGAGCTCTTTAGATCAGTCTGGCGTCATAAGAAACAATTTGGCGCTCTTTCCTAGCAAACTTTGCGTCACAACAAAAACAGATTACCAAAACATTTATTGCTGCATATCATCATATTTCTTAAGTTAAAGTATAACATATGTGGTATCGTTGGATTCGCCTTTCGATTATCTTTCCAGAAACGTAAAAATATACAGGGTGTTCTATTTAAAATAAGAAAGTTGACGTCACTTTCGGTGACACCGGAAATATGATTGAACTGCCGATAATGGAAAAACTTAGTTCACAAAAAATGGAAATCGACCTACTTTTTCTTTTTGTCGTTCCAAAATTAGGGGGACACTTTAGGTCGGCACTGTATAATCTTTATATTTTAATTAATTACATATTAATATCACATGCTCATCGGAATAACACAGGGCTTGAATAAAATTTGCAATAATGCGTAGAGTATGAACAAGAGTTAGATAAATTTGTGTAAGTGTATTGTAAAAAATAGTTGTAAAATTTTTTTTACTTGTAATATACATGTCGTGGAGCAAATTAATTTTGAATTTGTTTTTCTTTAAGGAATGAGCTCGGCAGTTACTCTATTTCCTTTATATAATTTCTATAATCGCAAATAATAGCTTTAAAAATCAACGTGTTGTCCATAATCTGTGCGATTGGGTTTTTTTTTTTTTTGATAATGAGTTGCTTTACATTTGTATAATGTTCCAATAGGGTACCAAATTGTACAAATCATTTCTATTCTGTACTATCTAATGCAAAAGATTGTTTCAATAAACATAACAATGTCGTGTTATATGAGCATTTTTTAGAATGTATTTTTATTTCGCACGGTTTTGTTTTTGTAATTGAATGTATTAATTCACTAATTTGTACTAATGTTTGTTTGTAAATAAATAAATAAATTTGAGTGTACATTAGAAATCTTGGCAATGTACTGAAGCCTACATGTACTATTGAACTAAAATATTTTCAATAATCTAAGACTTCCAGTTATACCGGAAATAGCTGTCAACGTTGTTGTTTTAAATAGAATACCCTATATATTATAACATTTTTCAATCCCTAGTTCAATTTTAAGGTTTGTTTGATGAAACAACTTATGTTGCTATTTCTAACCATAATTGAAATAGTTACATTTTTTCAAAATTGTTAGATGGAGGTGTGTATGTGAGCTTTTATATATGTGAAAGTATTTAATATTAAAAATTGATATTTTGCAGAATTGTTGATCGTACATATTAGGACCAAAAACCGAATGATTATTTCGAAAACATACATCGTGTCCGACAAACTTAAAAACTTAAACTTTCAAATGGAAAATACCAAACTTAACTTTTTTAAATACAACTACCTATTTTTCTCTTTCTCACCAAATTGCTCCTAAAAAAAAGCAATAAAAACCGTTATATTCATTACGCATCTAAAATTCACGCGTTTCTAGATAATTAGGAAAATGTTTCTAGCACAATTTTCTTATAAAAAAGTGCCTTTCAATAAGAATGTAGCTTATGTAGTTTTTACAAATTTCATCCAACGTTGGTTCATCTAAGTTAATCATGACCATTAAGAAACAGTCCAGCATCGATGAAAAATATACACTGTGTCCCCGGATGGAGTTGACAAGAGGAAACAAATTTTTCCTATTGATTTTACGACAAAAAGTCATTCTTTATAAAAAGTTCTGCTTGTTGAATAACCATCAGAACCATCAGGAATCTAAGATTAAATGTACAGAATGCCCATAAATTAATATCACATGAAAACGCTTCTAGGGAAAAGTATCAGTTATTATATCAAATTTAAACCAAAAAAATTCAATAAATGATACTTTTCTCTTGAAGCATTTTCATGTTATCTTAATTTATGGACATTCTGTACATTTAATCTTAGATTTTCTCATGGTAAACGTATTTATTCAACAAGCAGAACTTTTTATAAAGAATGACTTTTTGTCGTAAAATCAATAAAAAAAATTTGTTTCCTCTTGTCAACTCCATCCGGGGACGCAGTGTATATATCACTTAGTTTTCAGTTATAAATGCTAGCGCGTTTAAATTATACGAACGAAGATTATTCAAATTTGTTTATTATTTATGGAGAATGCAATGAGGTGATATTAAGACTATGCAATACCTTTGCCGCTCGGTATCGACAAAAAAGAAGGCCGTCGCCAAACGGATTTAAACGAATAATGCAGATTTTGATGATCCGAATTTGGAAATCGTCATTTGGGATACTTCACACCATATCCAATAATATCTTTAAGACAAGCTGCACTGGAATCAGTATTATCTAAATATTCAATACACAGACTTCGCAAACATAAGTTTCGCACATACCTATTTGCGATAGTAAAACAACTAAAAGAAATTGATTTCCCAAGAAGAGTGAGTTTTTTCGAATTTATTTTAACATGGTCTCAAGAACAGGAATTATTTTTGGACACTACGGGGACGAATGCTGCCTAATTTACAAGAAATGGTCTGCTTAACCGGCACAATTCTCATTACTGGAGCAATTCGAATCCCCACGTATTTGGAACGCAAAACTTTCAAGAGAGTTGGGAATTCAACGTTTCATCAATCCTGGATTGTTCCCTAATGGTCATGATTAACTTCGATATCACCAAACTTGGATTCCTAAATACCTTGAAAAGTATCCATTTTAGATCCTTAATGAATATGATTTTTTTTCTAAAAGCAATCTGAAAAGAGAAAAATAGGCGATTGTATTTAAAAAAATAAGTTTCAACATTTTCTTAATAGCCTTACACTTGACGATAAAAGGCTTAAAATTAAGAAAAAGAAGTTTCAACACTTTTTGCATTCAAATTTCGTAATCTTCGAACAGACTGTGTAATGTTTTCGAAAAATTAATTCGGTTTCTAATTCTACCCTATACGGTCAACAGTTCTGTGAAATTTTAATTTTCCAAGATAAAGATTGCAGACTAAAATTATTTTATACATTGAAAAATATTAATAAAAACCTCAACAAAATTAATAAAAAGTAAAATAATTGTATGGAAACGTGAATAAAACTATTTACACAATAAATTATTTTCGTTTTGGTATCCTTTTTCTTTAAATGACGCGAACACTGTCCTGCCCTACAAATTTATTATGAACAAAATAAATAATCGCCTAAACTTAAGCGAATAATTTTTTTTTCAAGCTGATATGAGCTCTAATGTAATTCTATCCTTTTGAAATTGTATTTCTACATAATATACGCATTTACTGAAATATAGTCCTATTATTATTTTCTTTACTTGCATTAACTTCATAGTATTATTATTAGCGCGGGCACTTTTTAAATTTCGCGGATGATTTAAGTCGGTAGTTCCAGCAATAAAGGATATATTTGTCTCTATTACGTTAAGAAATTGGCCTATATGTCGTTTATTACCGGAACTACCAACTTAAATCATCCGCGAAGTGCCCCCTCTAATTATTATTTTTACTTTACACATAATCCGAGAAGCTCTGAACAAATTTGAAACGCGTTTTGTAAACGGGACTTGCTGAACTACATCTCATGCCTCAGAGTTTGAAAGTTGCAACTACACAAAATGGCACCAAGGTTACCGATTTCGTTTGAAAAAGATCAAAGGTTCCGACAAGAGTTTCACTTCTAGTTGTTTTACTATTGTGTCCAGACTAATAACAGCTCATTGTGCAGGTTACGTTATAATGGCGTATGTGTAGCTCATAATATTTATACTCTACCTACTTTCTTGAACTGTTAGCCTTAAGTTAGATTGCATAGTACAAAGCACACACTTAGTTTGCTATAATATAAGTTACAGAAACCGTAGGCAGCATTGTTTCAATTGCGGCTTGAATTAATAGCTTTCAATTCAATAATTAGCACCACTTTGCTGTGCACTCTTTAGCGTTGTCCATCTACATACATATACAGTTTTACTTTAGTTAAGCAAAATGTTAAAGCTATTTTCTATTAAGTAAAGGAAGCGAAATTCTGATGTAGACTTTAACATATGTATTATATTACAAAAGTATGTTAATTTGAATTAAGGTGTAAAAAATTACGTACAAAAAAAGCGAAACATGCAATCTACACCGCAGTTCGGCACTAATTAATGATGGATTACAGAGACCTTCAAGAAGTAAAATAACTTTTTCGGGTGTACGCATTAAATACTAAACTCAACAGTTGAGTGCATTCGTGAAACACAGGCATGCAAAATACCATGACTGAGGCCATAAGCCATTAATGTACAAAAAAAGTTTGTTATATTGGCGTTTAGTAAGAATACATGTGCCGCCATCTATGTAGTAGTAGTTTAGTTATTTTTGAGTTAAGTCAAGTGTTGTTATTGTAGATATCCTTTGTTCTTTAAACGCAGCCACTCCTAACGGTTACAGCTAGTACCTACCAGATGTCACCCCACTGCAACTAGGGAATTATTATTTTCGTTTAGTCCTGGAATAATAATATACAGTAGAAAATATACATATTTATGACAATATTATATACGCATGAATACATTATGTATATTTGATGCCAATGATATCAAATGAAACATAAAAATTGGTAGCAAACTTAAAGTGTACACAACCACACCAACATTAAATTGTGGCAAGGCATGAAGTTTAGAAACATAAATAGAATGTTCAGAAAACGTCTTATTTAAACAAACGCTGGCAACAAATAGGAAACTTTCAAAACTGAGTAGAACGGGAAATTAAAGCAGAGTATGTAGTGGAATTTTTTTCTCAATTTTCTTTTTAAGAAATTGGAATTTTGTAAATTGATTAAATTTTTAACTCGTTTGTGGGATTCGGGAGTATTCTTTGATACTCTTTCGGCAATTATTATGAATTTTTGAAATCAATAATCAGAAATTAACGAATGTTAAAAATGGAAAAAAGAAACTAACCTTGATTTTTACGATGTCATATAAAGTCATAAACACTAAGTTCCTTATGGCATTTACTGGAATCTACCTATTCAAACCTCCAATCTCTTCTTCCAATTTGAATTTATTTTCTAATTTCTATATCGAACACTTTAAATTGGGACCGCAGCCAAAATATTAGTTAACTCGAAGAAAGTTTTACTAAAATTGATGAATTTATTAGCGTCCCTATTCTGCTTTATTTTAATCGCGATAGCGATTGTCTCCTTCTACAGCAAATTTTGATATCTACCCCAAATATAATCTAACTAGGAATTTTGATGAATAAAGCTATTTTTAGATGTAACATGAGAAAATGAATGTAGTGACGGTACTTGATGACTCAAAGTAGACGACTTTGTGATAGACAATTCTCACAATAACACTAAAATACAAAAACTTCCTGGTGTAAATGAAAATACTTTAACGAAACCTTTTTAATATACGATATAATGTTAGAAATATCTTTGAATTTACCCTGTTGTTTGTTTTAGGAGAATTATGCATTAATTTTGAAGATTTGCGAAATTAGGAGAATAAAAAGAACAGTTTTGTCTTCAATCCACTAAAATCGTCGTTATCTGGACTTGTATATTTCATTTGATGTCTATACTCCAAGGCAAGTCCGCCTGGGAGGAAATTGTGACTTTCAAAAAATAGCTTTTATCCGCCAGAGGGACTTTCACTACTATCAGGTGGCTATCCTGAATACCCTATACATTTGAGACTGACAGTTGATATTTTCGAAGTAAATATTGAACATAACAGAACACATACCTGCATGCGATTTAATAATAATATGTAGAAAGGAGGTTTTACTCAGTAAAAATAAAACAAAACAGAAATGCTTTAATTTTCTGCAACAGAAGCTACAAACAACAATAATAAACCCCAAAGCCATATTATTATACTATTTCTAGCCTATATAAAAATTATGTTAGAAAAATAAGAATATTTGAATCATTTACCTATATTTATATGGCAAATCGATAGAAACCTTGTCGTGTAAGATGTGTAAACAACTTCTTATAACCAAAAATTAATGCTAATATAGCTCATGGTATTGGTAGAATCATTTCCGGCAAAAACAATGTAGCAGAGAAAATAGCGCTAACACATGAACATGTTTCTGCCTACCCGGCGTCATCAGCATAGTTCTGAGCACAATCTTTTGCTGCTAATAATTGCGTTTGCCTCTCAATTTATGCTGCTAATCTCCAAAACAGCACTGAATATGTCTTTCGGCGACACCTATCGCCAAGAGACACAGTCACGCCGTCCCAGAGGGTAGCAAGACAAAGTGTCATCTCTTCACATCTTGTAGTTTATTATGGGAGCCTCACAAATAATGGGGGATATATACACTGTACTAATTGCGTGACCATGTATCATGCATCTCTTGCATTTTTATAAATGTAAAACGGTTCTGTTCTCTGTATATACCACAGATAATTACTTAATAGCTAATAATAATAGTAAAGCATATTTAGGAAATCTAGACACCTACCTACATTAGATACCTATCTCTGAATTTTAACGCTAATACTACAGTGTCTACAAGAAAACTGAAAATGGACACTTCACAACAATATAAGGGAAGAACGTGTACCTTTGGATATTCATTAAAAAAATTGGCTTTGGGATCTTTTTAACTAAAACTGATAAGAGTTAAAAAAAGTTAATTTCTGTGGTATTGCGATCTCAATTATATTTAAATTCGTAGTAAAATAGGAATGGAGTATAATTTTACTATTGATGGTTGTTTTATATTTTGTCCAAAGATATATTAGACTAACGCGTACCTTTGGGAGGATTGGTTTGTACCTATGGACGAAGGATACATATAATATTTTAAGAATTAATACTCACATTTTGCAAAAATATATAATGTAAATCTATTTACTAACATAAAACAAAAATTCTGAGATAATTACAAAAAAAACATTTTACAAAACCTCTGGAATAGGAATACCTGCCAACACAAAAATTAAGACATATTGTAATTGTCGAAAGAAACGTCAAATAAAATATGAAAAAGTAGCCTTGCAGAGTCACCAGTCGGTCGAAGAAATGCCAATTTTAATATAATACTATATAATCATAGAATATTACAAATATTCCATTTTTTTGCCACAGTACGTATAAATGCGTTTCTCGAAAACGTCTCGTACAGCTTCTGTAATTAAATCAGGTGACACACTGTCACGTTTTTTACCGACTTTGCTGCATGGCACCGTAAAAAATGTTTCATGATTACACATGAGACTAATACACATAGCCTTGGACATATCCAGAGGTTCGTGCAACCCCCTGACCAAAGGTACACGAAACAAACAATCCTAAAGAAAAAGTATATAAAAGTTTTTAGGTTAGAGTTTCAAACAAACTTTTATCAGCGAATTATACTTTGATTAATAATGTATTCGTTATTATGTGAAGCTAATGAAAATCTACTATAGATACTGTAAGGATTTTAACGTAAGCGTAATGTTTAAGGAATAGTATTCTCCCGATAGAGAAACTCAGGTTAGAGGTAACAATGAATTGGTCACGGACACTCTTTGTGTTATCTCGACATGCAGGCACGAACGGACACTACTATTGTATTTCGAGGGTTCGTTATTGCCTGCATTATACGAATGCGTCTGCCTGGGTATTTCCGCAAGGGTGCAATAACCAGAGAATTTACGAAAATATGGAGAGGTCGTGTTTCTCTATTGCGAGAGCAACACCGACGTGTTTGTCACCTTAAGTAAATAATAAGTATATTAATTTCAGCATTGTAGTTATTCTTTTCTCACCACATATCCTGACATAGCTCCTACAATACTATGATGACATCAGACTACATTTATTAAAAAGTTTACTTTTAGCTGAGAATATTGCAACGGCGTTTGTTGACACGCACTCAGACTAAATGGATGATTCTCAGTGTTACCGTTTTAGATATTTACTTTGTCCAAAGGTACAAGTGTCCGAAGGTACACGTTCTTCCCCTACGCCTGCGGTGTTTTATAGTTATACTGGTAATGAGGAAATTACCCTAATTTGCGAATTTTATTTTTTTTTTATTAGTTTAAAAAACCCATTATACAATTAAAATATCTAAATTTCATAATGTTTATCTCCATAGTTAGGTGTCATAAGAATCTTGAGGAAAAGTGAACTTCCTAATTGTTCGGTTTCGGATAAAAGCTTCTTCCGGCAGTAAAATTTAATAATGCAAGACATGTTAAAAATGAAAAGTTGAAAAATTGAGAAATTGGGAAATTTGTGAAATTTGTTAAAATTGTAAAATTTGTAATAATTTTGAGTTGTTGAAGTGGACATATACACGTGGAACCCACCGCTCTGGTTTTAGACTATTAAAATTTTAGTGCCTGAAGAAGGTTTTTGCCCCAGACCAGTCGCATGTAAATTTAGTAAACCAATTAGGAAGCTAATCATTATTTTTTTATCTAAATTTCAGTTTCTTAAATGTTATTATTTTTACCTCTTACGAGCAAGTTAGTTTTAAATTAGCAAACCTTTTTAGGATGTAGTATTGCTGTTTTCAGTTAAATACTGGCTATTACCAAAGAGAATACATATTTTTTCTAATATTTTATTTCTTTTTTCTAATTTCAGTTTTTCAGTAAGTTATGATGATAATAACGCTGTGTTCGAATTGTAGACTTTTTTTGCAACAAACTGGACATACGGGGAGTTTACCTGATTCGAGTATGCTAATCGTTTTTAAAAGTTAGCTCGCGTTTTCAAGCAATTTCAATTAAAAAAATGTAGGCAGAAAGACCCCCAAAAAACGTAATTTTTATCATTTTTTGGACCATTTATTGAAGTTAAATCGTTGGAAATCGATTCAGTCGATTTTTCATCATTTTTTTGCAAAAAAAAATTTTCCACTTTTGGTCATTATGCTGCACTACCTAAATCGAGTATTTTTTTTAGCGATGCATATGTCTGTATTACATTGCTGCTCAGTGCAATTAGAATGGAATGTTTTGAATTTGTGTTATGTAGCAGAACCGCTTTCAAATTGCTTTTTGACGAGTCGACAAACAATCGCCAGTGCTTGGGATTATATTCATTTTGCATCGTTAAAATTAAACCTCGGATATCAGTGCAATATGCGAGTGAATTATTCTCAATGGATTTGAAAAAATTCGTAAAACGATGACGAGGATTGATTGCTCCGTATATCCGAACATCTGCCGCCAAAATGTTCGTTTGTTTCAAGTCCTTTGCCAAAAGAATGGATTGTCGCTGTGATAATTTCAGGCTTCTTATCACATTATTTAAACGAAACTGCGTGATTTCAATGTAATTGCATGGCGCAGTGACATTTGATGGTTCAAACATTGATACGCCTGCTTCTTCGGTTTTCATGGTTTCTAATGCTGCTCTTGTTGGAACAGGAATTGTATTTGAATGCAGGAGCGGCAATTGAGTATATGTTGTTGGAAAGTATTTCAAAGGAACCACTTTTTCTTCTGTTCATACCGTCAGTATAATTCACGCACGCATAACATTCAGCTGGAAGATGTTCCCTTGGATCTATCCAAATCATCGGAACATCAAATGGCATAGCGGTTTTTGTCCATTTATTCAAATTCAAAACGTATGATGTATAAACAATAGAAGGCGTCCAATACACATCAGTAAAAACATTTTGTGAGAAATTGTTGATACAAACTAGCGGTTTCAGCACTTACTTTACGCCGAGTGGTGTCAATTACAAATTTTCCACATACGTAACACAATTTAGAACACATCCATTTTTTACATATTAAATTAATTGATTTTACAAGCCAACACAATGAACAATCTCGAAATTTTCACTATTCACTTCGGTTTGGGTTATTTGCGTTAATATTGAAATGTTAACTCTTTGACTTATGAAAACAGACTGAGCTCTCAGCGGTTAACAGCGCCGCTTATATACCCAGTTGACCAAGTGGCAGTGGCGGGGATGGAAGTTTCTAGAAGGTTCACGAATGGTCCATGGAAGGTTCTCGAAGTTTCCAGAAAGCTCTTCGGCCATTGGTCAGATTTTCCAGAAAATTTCAGAATGTTCCAGAAGGTTCTTTGGAACTAAAATTTTTAAATTGAAATTGCTCGAAAACGCGAGCTAACTTTTAGAAACGGTTGGCACCATTGGATTCAGCGTACTCCAATTAGGTTTACCACCCGGGTGCATTGTTGCATTTTGCAACTAGCACAGTGTAATTAGTAAGTTTATTTTCTGTATATTTATTTGATTTGTTCTGCTACCTCATTTCCATTGGTACGTCGAAAAAGGTTATGTTATAAAAATTAGGTACCCACTGTTTTTTGGAAGAAATATTTCTTTTTCTAAAAATAATAATGCGAATTAAATATTTTTTTGTTTTTAAAATAGATCAGTTTTTTACCGTTGGCACATAAATTCAGATGGAAGACCATAGATGATAAATGATTTAAATTTGAAGTTTGAGGTTTTAAGCAATATAATATATAGTGGAATTCAATCCGTACGACACTGTATTGTCTTCATCACTTAACGTTTTAATTGTCAGTGACGTTGTTGTTGATTTCAAAATGAGTTCGTTTCTGACTAATAGTCCAGAGCTGCAGGAGACGTATAATAAAATCAATAGAATGGGGATATGTGTTCAACAGCTGATAATGTTATTTTCGAATTGACAGAAATATGGATTAGATAAATTGAGTAATTTCTGCGCCACGTTGATGATTGCAGTGGACGGACAGCGCGCGATATTAACGACCATAAAAACGACGTATTACTGGGTCGGGTGCTAAACGAATCTATAGGTGGTAATTTACTGAATTATTGCCTAATAGAACGTCACACGTGAAGCGAAATAATATTGCCAAATTAATACAGAACGTCGCGATAATTATAAGGCACAACACTGTGGGGAACGATTGAATGTTCGTTTATATTTCCTATTAGGCCGATGAGGTAATCAAAAAGCGCAATAGTACTATGTCAATTCATGGGATGAAGCATTTTTATATAACAAATATGGTGAGACTGAAATAGTTGTTTTTCAAATTAATTTAATAAGAGGTAAATTGTTCAAATTGGTTAACAACTTGTATACTTTTAGGATACTGTTGCATAGTTATGGAATACCCACCAAACTATAGACCACCCTCCGTATAGTCCAGATATGGATCCCAGTGGCTAATATCCGTTTGCAAATTTGAAAAAGGACCATCGCGGGCGCTGTTTCGGCGACAATGAAGAGATGAAAGCTGCAGTTTGGGCACATTTTGAAGACAAAGGGAAGGAATATTCTTTTAGCCGTATTGTACTGCTGTGCTGAAATGTTAATAAGTGCATTAATGTCAGGGAGGACTATACTAAAAAATACAATTTTATTGTGGGTCTACGCTGTTTCTTTCATAGTCTGGCCGGGAATTTTTGGCGTTACCCTAGTATATGCATTCCGTGATAACTGTTGCAACACTGAAAATGCATTGATGAAGTTACCTAATAATTAAACAGGAATTAAGGTTGTAATATGAACTGGCTTGTACCAATATAATGTAGTGGAATTCAATAAATTCCCATCAATCAGCAAAACCAGTGCGGGTCAATGTATCAATACTCGTGTATACATCCGCTGCTGATTGAGCGTCTTTACATCGCAACAATAGAAACTATGCATTCTAATATATACACTAGGAAGAATATATATTTAGACGTAGATTAAGAAACAATGTAATATAATAAAGACAATCAATTAGAACCTTAGACTTTAATTATACCATGTATTTAGTCTACTATAAGCAAACACAATATAAAGTGAATATTTAAATCAAAGTAGTTGGAAAGTTAGTACATGGCGATCCTGCCAGGATCCGATTAGAAGATGCCATGATCCGATCAGAAGATTCCAGTACAGCAAGGATCAATTGTGCCATTGGCGTTGTGTTGCATATAAAGAAGAAAAATGAGCACCACTCAATCTAGAGAAGAGAAGGAAATACTCATCTCACAAGCCGGCAATAGTGGCGGCACAACAGGGCGAGAAAACCAATTTTCAGTATGGGAGTTAGCCGAAGCAATTACCCTGATTTTGGTAGTGATCATTTTTTACCTCGTCTGGGCCCCTTGTAAAAAAAAAGAATGGAAAGGAAGATTCGACAAGAAACCACCAGACGCCGTGAACTCATCGCCCTGGGGGTGAACGTGAATAAGTGAAGTGTACCAGAACGAATATAATAATAAGGTTAGCAAAACTGGTTTCATTTAATGGCGACAATAGAGACATTTAAGAATGTATACGATAATTTAAGAGTATTTATAAACAATTTAATAAAAGATAATCAAGACAGACGAGAAAACGAAAAAGTAACGAGAAAAAAACATTTAGAATTAGAGCAGTTCTCTTTAGAATTAAATGAATTAAAAATTAAAAGTTGGTTTATATTTAAAAAATGTAGATATAGTTAACGAAGTAAAACTTTATGTGAAAAATATTGAAGGTATAATTAATGACATTAATTGCATGCTCCAGGATAGATTACATTTAAAAATGGGCGAACGTTTTAATCTAAAAACTGCTTCAGGGTTGTTACCATCAATGAGTGGATCTGAAACTACTACGAAGCAATTAATAGATTCAATTATATTGTATTCAGAATTGTTAAACCCCGATGATATCAAATTATCAATAAATTACGCTTTGAAGACGTGTATTTCTGAGAATGCGAAAGTTCGATTGAATAAAAGTTATGATACGATAGATTCCTTTTCAGCTAATGTTTTTGCTGTGGCTTGTTATGGGATCAATTAGTTGGCCCTTTTGTGTTTGACGGTCGTTTGGCATCCTCAATTTATCTTCAATTCTTACGAGAAGAACTGCCAGTGTTGTTGGAGGATATTCCGCTTCAAATAAGACAACAGATATGGGTACAATATGACGGTGCTCTGCCGCACTATGGTAGAAATGTTGTTGGGTTTTTAAATACCACTTTTCCTGGACGTTGGATTGGACGGGTTGGCCCAGTTTCTTGGCCACTCCGCTCACCCGACTTAAATCCATTGGATTATTATTTATGGGGACACATGAAGACGTTGGTATATGCGGAGGAATCACGTACAAGAGATGAACTGCTTCGTAAAATTATTGCAGTTGCTACTGACATAAGAAATAACCGTCATGTTATTCGGAGACCATCAATGATATTTATGAACGGAGTAGACTGTGTTTGCAGTACGAAGGTGGACATTTTCAACAATTCTTGTGAACAATTCGTGTCATGTTTATTTTTTTTTGTTAAATAAAGGAGATTTTCCAACGATGTTTTGGTTCTTGCTCCTTTAACTAAATATCTCGATAAGGATGCATTTGCGGACCCGATTCATATAGACATTTTCGACTCAAATTTACCTGAGGAACACGTCGAGAAAGTTTGTACCTTACCTCATGGGACACCCGGTATAAAAAATATGCATATATACATTATATACATTTTATAATGCGGTTTCCTTACTTGTTACTTACCTGTTGGGTACATATTTTGTGGGCATATATCTATGTACATTTGTATAAATGTGTCTCAGTATATATTATATCGCAACGTATATTTCTATGTCTTCAGTATCGCAACGCTTATTTGTATATTAATTCGCAACGTTTATATGCATTATGCAATCTTAGGGCCACCACCAAACCCTTGACGAAGCTCGAACGTATGGTCGCGGAGACAGTAGTAGAATATTGCCGTAAAAGGCTACCCAGACGTTCTAGTGTTAGAATCTGTACGCTATATGCCTTATATGTATGTTCCGTCTCGCTACTGTCTCACTATAGGAGCGGAGATTCCAAAGACCAAACATCGTGCGGGTCCGAGCGCTGCACTGCGCATAGTTGAAGGAGTGACGGATGGCAATCGTGACACTACGTTCTCCGACGAAGTTCCGGCACACCGAGATAAGGATACGTATACGCTCGACCGCAGCGGTCCTCTCTCTAGCGTGCATCTTACCTCGGGGTTTGGAATATAATAACATACCGAGGTTGTAGTTATTTGAATTAATACGTTTTACATCAATTCTCACTTTGTGTGCGGGTGATTTCGTTGTATTTATCTATGTTAAATTAATTTAAATTAGTTTTTGTGTTAAATACGTACACAGACAATGTTTTAAATGTATACAAATACAATATACACAAGTTTATAAGAAATAAAGTAAACGAAATGGTGAATTTACAATTAACACAAATGAAATATTAAATTTACAAAGTAAAACAATAAACGATGGATTTACAAAATAGAATAAATGCAATAACGAATTTGTTAGCGTAAAAAACAAGCTAGGATGTTAAGAAGCCTTAACAAGTAGCCAGCCAGACAACGTGACTAGTGCATGAAAATATCTCACAACGAAAACTGATTGTGAGTACCGCGCGGTTATCATATTTAAAAAAAAAGAAGGCCTAATCACATTAAACAACGTTTAGTTACGGCATTTATGGTGACCTATCTCCTTCATATTTCACTATAAAAAAGGCAAGAATCCCTTGATGATGATGAGCGCCCCGGTCTGCCAATTGAATGATAACGCCTCAAAACATTTCAATTATTGAGGAAATGGTATTAGTAGATCGGCGTTTGTAAGTAAAGAAGTTAACAGTGATGTCTAACATTTCTGCAACAAGTATTCGCCGAATTCTCCATATTTGCGTGTGAATAAGATTATTGCAAGATGGGTATCGCATCTTCTTTCTGCTCTCCATCGTGAAACCGATTTTGGAGTCCATTGTTGCAAGAGATGAAATGATGCTTCTGTATTATGAACTTTTATAAAAAGGAATCGTTTTAGGGACGATAGTGAGTTACAAGCAGCTGCAATACAACATTTTGAGGGGAAATCTTTAGATTATTTTTACAAGGGCATAGAATTATTAATTGATCGTTGTTATCAATGTATTGAAGTTAGGGGAGATTATATTGAAAAATAAAAATTGTTATTATTTATCAAGTTTATTTTTTCTATATTAGGCCGAGAATTTATGGCGCCTACCTCGTATTACTCAAATTAATAGAAAGGAAATCAAAAAGCTTTAATCTGATGCGTAAGGATCTGAATTCATTGGGAATTTTGCAGATGTAAGAGTTTATTTGTAAAGGTTTATTATACATTTATTGGTTGAAAGTTGTGAACTGCTTGAAGGATTTGTGAAGTAAAACATTGAATCATCACACCTATATATACGTGTTTTATCTCTTCCATGCTAATTAACGAGGATCAACGATACGGATAAAACAAATTCATGTCACAGGATGTATCGTATTATACCCGAATGTAGTGTACACTTAACCGTTGTTAACATAGCGCAAACATTTACTTTTGCTTTTCGCATAAGTTCTAAACTTGAAAGCGTCGCACTTTTTCGTTCGCATTGCAAATATTATCGGTCGGGTCATACGATTTGTCATAATATTTGTCTTTCTGAAAGAGATATTGAGCATTAGGTGCATAGCAAACAGGCGAAATTCCCTCCATAGCAACCTGGTACATCGACACCTGAACAGGGAAGCTGTACAGGAATACGCGATACAAGGCAGCAATAGCTTATGAGGATTGATTACTCTTTCAATATCGTTCAATTCGGACCGGTGCTCTCTGGAAATATCGAACCTCCAATCCACCGGCTGCAATTTGTACTCCTTTTTTTACAAATGTGGGTCGCCTTGTTAATGGGAACCGATACTCAGCGCACTATTGTTCACCGCTGTAAATGAATTGAACTTGGTAGACATGGAAACACAATTTCGAAATGACGCACACGCTGGTATGCCCTATGGTTATATTGTTTGTATACCGTGTTACCTGTACCTTTTTTGTGTAGACAATGTTTGTTTGACAGAGAGTTATAGACAAGAACGAAAGGTGAAACTAGGGAGGGTGACGAAGCATCTGCTAGCGTCCAGCGTAACACAGTTTACTACACAAAGGTATTTCGCGATAGGTATAGCGCATGTATTAGCACCTCTAACTCGATAATTGTAGACCCAACAATAGAAAAGCAAATACTATTATATTCCCCATTAACGTTTTTGCTTTAATGGAAAGCACTCTTCTTCCCATATTGCTATTTTTTCCGATATTGTATTTAAAACATATTTTTAATCAGAATATTAAAAAAAAATGCCTTAGTTTCCAAAAAACGCCTTTGATCATCTTAGATGAGATTTGCAACGTAACAAATTCTATTTTACCAACATAATTGTATTTCCTACTGTCAAGGGTTGTTTTATGTTTTCAATTGATGTCGCTTATCTTTTCTAATATGCTTAAAAATTTAGAATTTTTATTAATGATATATTTAATGTTTAACATTTTAGTATTCTGTTTAGCAATTTCTTGAATCCTTTTTTTTGTAACGTCCGAGGTTTGATGTGATAAATAGAGTTGCTCATTTGCGCCAAGCAGCGGCATAAGTTACACAAATAATTCGAATAAAGCGTGCAAACATACTCCGTGATCACAAGTGAATGTTGTAACTGATTAGTATGTTAACGTTGTTCGGCAACCAAGTGCGTGTGGGAAAATGGTTATTGCAGAACGAGTCACATAGGACGTAATTGCGATAATAAACTCTGGACACTAAGTGTGACGAAGCAGTGCAAATAGGATCTTCTACACTCAATTTAAAACATTTAAGATGGTGCGAGGAATATTTAGAGATCATAGATACAGTGTCAAATCTACTCCGTGAATCCGGCATAATGTCTGTAATTCTGATAGATATGTTTAACGTTGTTTGGCAACCAATGCTTACGTGAAAAGTTTAGCAGAACGAACGTTTCTCTATGACGTATTCTATTAAATAATTTGGAAAACTACACGTCTTACATTCAAAATGTTCTTATGATGCAAAACAGGCTCTTTCTCTACCTTTCAACCTTCTAGACACAAACATTTTTTGCGCTCTCAGGCATAGCTGTGCGGAACATGTGAACTATTGCAGAGACATAACGTTACTGAAGGATTTTGAATTTTGCTTTTGCTCGCTAGTCGCAGTAATGTTCGATACTTTTAAATCCGTTTTAACCTGACTATCTGAATTCGACTGCTTCCTTGATAGCGCAGCTCTTTGAATCGAATTGTAAAACCACGTCCTTAATAGTCAAAATGTTTTGATATAAAACGGGCCTGTAACCAGTCCAAGCGTAGAAAAGTTCTGGGTCAGGCACGGGCACGTCAGTGAAATTGCGAATCGGGTTTGGGGAGTTGACAATATGCTTTTTGTGTGCTATTAAAGCGTCTACCTCGGATAAAATTTACTATACATGCGACATGACTGATAGCTGAATCTTAACGCTAATATGTAACAATTAGCACAATGTTTTTTAAGAGACCGGTACAGAAAGCATGTTGCAGCACCATCGTCATAACACGTTTGTTGAAAGTTCAACTTTCCATGTATTTAACACACTTTTAATTACTCGGCAGACATTGTTTATGTTGGAAGCTATAGAATGAAGGTCTTTATTGGTTCCCTTGTACGTACCATTACATTAACCACAAAGTTTTAGATCTTTATTCGTTCACAACTACACGTTATTTATCTTCAATCGTTAATTTTTTCAACATGTTCACGAGCAGATGGCACAATTCTTTGTAGCGATGCCCGACCTGGTAATTTGCAGTCCGAATATCTATTCCAAAAGAAGACATATGCTTCCTTGTCTAGTAAATGAAACGATAGATTACATGCAATAAAGGTAACACATAAATTTAATTTAAATTCGTCATAGTGTCGTGTGCAACTCTTTTTTGAAGAATGCTGTTTACTATTTACATGACGTAGACAATCCCTTTTGGACCAACACATTAAAGGGATATTACAAACTACACATTGAATTTTAACGTCATCATAATTTAAGTCAGGCATTTCTGCTGTAAATTCTATAACTTTGCCCAATATTGGTCGTTTTCGCGACGTAGGCAACATTTTTAAAACAAACGTAGAACTGCGAAATAGTATTTACGGCAGCGTACATGTATACACAACAGATCTGGTTGAGATTCGCAGTTATACTGAGGGTTGTATCGAGCCTCCGCCACTGCCCGTTGGCGCTAGTGAGCAACCCTAGTGATAAGTATGGAATTCAGTCATTCCCGCACCCCCTCTTGTAGTCTTTTGCTCTTTGTTTCCCTTGACCGTGTTACACCCGAGACAAGGGACATCATCCTCCAGATTCCTGAACTTCGGCCGAATTGCCGAAGGACTCAGTGGTGGTTTAGAGGCAGACTGATTTTCCTTGCGTGCTGTGTGAGTGTTGAGTTACTTTGTCCTTTTTATAAGGTATTGCGTTGAGTTCTTTATCGGAAATTTCCTGAGTAAATTATAAAATGGGAATAACGTGTCAAATTCTATTTTACCAACATAGTTGTATTTCCTATTGTCAAGGGTTATTTTATGTTTACAATAGATGTCGCTACGTTATCTTTTCTAATATGCTTCAAAATTTATGGTTTCTATTAATGAAATATTTGATGTTTGGTTAATTTACTCTGGTAATTTCAATTATAAAGGTCGGCTATTGAACAATTTTCATCTGTTTTTCTTTCTCTTTATTTTTTTTTTTGGTTCCTTTTTTTGTAACTAAATCTACCCAAGTTCATTGCAACAGAATGCATGAGGTTCGTTGAATGGTAATTAATCCCGCTCTGGTGGCGACCCTCAACCGAGAAGGACCGCTTATTGAAAATCTACTTATGGATGTTTGCCTCTACTTAATGTAGGATTTAAAGATTTTCAAAATATTAAAGTATTAAGTTTTTTTATATAATCGTTATCGACATTGTCGGGTGTAATCATTTTCACGACGGCATGCCATTCTTTCATTGAACAATCATCGATCATCGGCACGTAAACCCTCCATCTATCCGATGTAATCAATTGTTCTAATCATATTTCATTAGATTTATGCTTATAAATCGTTATTTTCCACATTTTAGGATCATATATAAGATTGCGATCTATTCAACCCTGGGACAGGACTAGCGCCGATTTACCGCCGCTCGACCACGATAGCACAAGGTTAAACGGAAGCTCCAGTTAAGCATAGTCCAGATAAGTGGACTTTTGTTTTTTGTTTACAAACATTATTTTTTTCTAAGTTTTAAATTTCTTTTTCTTTTAACTTTATTTTATTTAAGTAATTCTCATTAACCTATGGATATAGGTACTCCAAAAATCTTTTATTATTACTATAATTCATTATTTGTTTCTTTTCCACGACCATTTTACCACAAGTTATTCTAATGAATATTATAATTTCCTTTTTTGTTATTTGTACATTTTATGTGAATAATTTTAACGAATTGCGTTTCATTGTATGATCGATGTTAAATCGAACGTAGTGGCCACTAACGTCGATCCCTTAGTTAAATTTTGTTTATTAACAGTTTAGTGCTAATATTTTCGTCTCTGTAGATTACTACTCTTTTACATTAAAGATGTACTGAAACAGTTCACTAAAACCCTTACCACAACACTTAATTCGTACTGGACGCACGTTTCGATAGCCAAGCTATCATCATCAGCAGCAAGACTGAACTGTTCAGTCTTGCTGCTGCGTCCAGTACGAATTAAGTGTTGTGGTAAGGGTTTTAGTGAACTGTTTCAGTGTTCCAGTGCCACAGTTTTAGAGTATCCGTTTATTAAAGATGTAGTAATAATAGTCTTTTCCCTACCCCTCCTCCACCTCACGCTCCTGTTTTCCGCGGGTAGTTCTCCCTAATCCAAGCGGGTGACGCATACTTTTTTAGTTAGTCGTGAACTCACCTCTATTTATGCTAGCGGGCATTTAGCAGGAGAACTACGATCAGGTACGTTTGCAATTTCTTTGATTGTTTCTTTTCTTTCCCCACTATTTCTGTTGCGCTATAGACCAGATAGCGCGTAGTCGTTGGTCTGTCCCACTGCTGCTTTTTTAAAGGTTACTGTGGTTCTCCAACTACTAAATTGTTTACGTTAACTTTGCTTTTTTCATCGGGTTTAACCTCGTGAGTGATTCTTCTTCGTACGTTTGGATCTTTAGATATTCTGAGGCAATTTCCAAGAGCGGTATTTCTGCTAATCTTTCACCTGGTAGAACATATCCTCGGCTTTCTTTCAAAACCTCCTGTCATTTTTTAATAATTTTTCAGGAGGCAAAACAAACGTTAGTGTCAGAATTTCACTATCAAAAAAGATATTTTTTGGGAGATGTTTAGTTAAATGACTTAGTAGGAGATCTCTACTACTATCAACAAGTTATCTCAATCTCCTTAAAAATCGGGATGCACTACAAGTCCTTTTTCTGTCACTTTTGATTTCTTTTCACAGGTTTCACATAATGTCAAGTACATTTTTATCTGTTCTTGGGTGCTCTTTTGTATTTGTTCTGCAGCTGCTTCAAAATTCTTGTCCTTCCTCCATGTCTAATCGCCAAGTGTGTCTTGTGAATTAAGTTGAAGATCTGCTTTGTATGCACATAATAACGGACTGGTGATGACTCACCGGAGATATTAATTTTTCACTATCACTCAAATTCATAATGTCGTACCGCTTCAATCGTTGATAATCTTCAGGTTTTTTCCCACTGTTTTAGATTTTGACACTCGCCCTTTCTCAATTAAGTTTTGGAGGCCTTCTTTACTCATCATCCTACTATTTTCCTTCTTATTCTTAAAAGCATTTAATAAACTTTCGTTAAAACATGCTTCCATTGTGTTAAAACGACCGGTATCCATATCAAGATAACACAAGGCATCTGCACTCAATGAACACTCAACCTTGACTGTCATGAAAGCAAGCAATCAGATGCCACGTACAACTAAGACAAGTTGAAACTTGCACGCAGACAGGTTCAAACCTGCATAAGTGTGACATTTATCATACTAACCAGAGGGTGCTGGATATTATTCATAATAATATGTTAATGTGATTAATTCTTTAAAATAAAAAACATTTATTACATTAATCAGAAGCGCTTGGTCTTATGTATAATACCCGGTGATTATGCATACTATTATGCATATACAGGTCTTGTAATGTGAATACGTACAGCAAAAAATAGTGAGTTGCCCGCTCCTTCTGATCGATTGATGCGACAATTTAATGCGGATGCATCTATTGGAGATCACAACTTAATCACGCCGTCGCGCCCTCTCCTGCTCACGCGTATGTATGTACATACGTTCTTACTTGCTCGGCTTAACGCACACATTTTTTGCTGTACGCATTCGCTTTACAAGACCTGCATATATATATATACATGTCCCCGGATTGAGTTCACTATAGGTATGCTCGACGAAAAATTCCAGAATTCCATTTTGATATTTTGGGATTCCGGTGTGCCTGGTCTGACAAATATTTCTATTTTTTAGAAACTTAGACGGCCATGGACAACGTGAAAAAAATATTTTCTATTTAGGTAAAGCGCCTTTTCGATGAAGAATGCAGCAAAATGTTCTCAAGGAAAGTTGTTCAGAATATAAAACTATGGCTCTATGCAAAATTTCAAAAACATTAGCTCAGCTTCATTAAATCCGTGTCGTACAATTGATTGCCATTATCCTGGAAAAACTTTATTATTTATTAGTTGATATTAAATACGTGTCAATTACTCTATTTGGCTTCCTCCACAATCTGCACACTTTTCCACCCTAACACTAAACTCATTATATACTTTTAGTATGGTCACAGGGTTATTTTCACGTAAGCATCCCTAATTTTTTGTTTTAATAATTTGTCCATGGAGATTACACGAATAACTTTTTGTTTTAAATCACCCTACATGTAGAAATCTGCAGGGGTGAAATACGGCGATTTCGCTAGCCAATGTATTGTACCATGTCGGCCAATCCACCTCTCAGGAAGGTACTGGTTCAAAAAATTTGTAATCAGTCACGTTGAATTAGCTGGACATCCGTTTTGTTTAAAAATAAACCTAAATTCACGTCTTCCACGGCAGGTAAAAAAAGTTTTCGAGCACATCCAACTACGAATGGTTTAAATCAGAGGTTCCCAAACTTTCTTTTTCTCGTAGACCACTTTCAAAATTTTACTGGTTTCGGTGGACCCCCTGCTGCTACATTTCTACCATATTCCCAAAACTCGACAAAAAATGTGAAAATTAGATCTAACGATGGAAATTTGCGTCGCGGCTGAGTTCCAACCCTAAATTCGGAGTGGTAAAAATAAAAAGAAAAATAGTATATTTTCTTGTGTTCTATTTATTAAAATAATATGATTACAGACTTAATAGAATTAAAATTAAACATGAATAACGTAACGTAACTTCAACAATGCAAATCAATAATTAAAAAAAAATTATTTTAATGGGAGGGATGTACTTGATGGATTGACAGCAAATTATCAATATTAGGCTTCAGTTTTGTGAGGAATAACCGCAAATCTCCCAGTTCTGTGATGTTCAATCTGCTCCTTTTTTTTGTTAATAGGTTTGTAACGACACTAAAACTTTTTTCGGCAAGGTATGACGAGGGAAACGCTATCAAAAGTTTTCTCGCAATTTTCCACAGCCCAGGATATTTTTCGGGTATTTCTGCCTGCAGCCAAAATGTTTGATAGCCTTTTTTAAATTTCACCTTCAGCTCCTCATTGGTGCTAAGCTCGAGTAGCTCCTCTTGTAATACCACATTCGCCACTTCCGTTTCATCAAATGGATTTATGATCCATGATGGTATTTCCATCGTCAGAATATCTTCAAATCTATTTTTAAAGTCATCATGCACAGCATTTAAATGTTGAACGTATGTCTGAATATCCTCATCAAGACAGTCTGCCTGTGACAAGTTTGGAAACTGGGAGAATTCGCGCCGACTAATATTTTGCTTCATAAATTTCAATTTTCCAAGAAAAGCCGAAATTACACCTTTTGTTTTTATTAAATTTAGGCTGTTCCCTTGTAACTGCAAATTAATCTCATTAAATTTTTTGAACAAATCTGTCAAATACGCGATGTCTGCTTTCAATTTGATCAGGTTTTCCTTTAAATCTGGATCTTTACTTTCCAGAAACTCTAAAACTGATTCAAAAAGTGAGTAAAATCTTGTAAAACATGCACCTTGTGCAAGAGCATTCGTTGGATGCCTTCATCATTCTAGTCGCACAATTGTGCAAATAAACGGGTATTTAACGCATTGCTTCTTATTTTGTTAACTGCTTTAATCACAAATTGAAGCGATTGGTGCAATCTATCACTCAAATTTTTCGCTACCAGGTGTTGTCGGTGGATGACACAGTGAATTGCAGTTACTCCTGGTATAATTCTTTTAAGATGGCTTATAAACCCACGATATCGCCCGAATATGGCAAGAGCTCCATCTGCTGCCACCGAAACAATGTTTGTAAATGGAATCGATTTTTCCTTAAAAAGCTGACCTGAAAATACACTACTCAAAAAAATTAAGGGAGGTTTTAAAAAAAGGAAATTAGAGCTAAATAAACAGGCTATCTGATCCATAGGCCGGCCTAACTGAAAAAAAAATTTTCAAGCCCGTGGTCAAAAAAAAAACAAAATTGCAAAATTATTTTTTCGCGCTATCAGTTAGGATTGCATGAGAACCGTAGCTCCTAAAATTTTTTAGCCAAAACATCTGAAAACTAGAACCTTAAAGCTTCAAAATTCATTTTTAAAATCTTAATACGACCATCTTTCACCGAAATACAGCCTGTCAAAAATTACCGAAAAATTTGGAATTTTTTTTTGCTCCCTTTTTTTGAGTAGTGTATTATCTGCCTACATTGATAGGTAAAGCTAAGCCAACATTTTTGTTCTTTACTATCGAAACCAGATCAATTTTCGTGGACCCCCACTTACAACTTGTGCACCCCCATTTTTTTTCACGCCAATGTAGACCCCCGTCGAGTCTCCCGTGGACCCCTGGGGGTCCACCTGGACCACCTTGGGAATCACTGGTTGAAATTAATGTCAAGAAAGTATGGGCCAATAATTTTATTATATCTTATTGCACACCATACATTTACTTTCTTGTACCTACTATAGTTGGCTGTTAGTTACTATACGAAAATATGGATCCACATGAGACCAAAACCTGTAGTTTTGTGTAGGCACGACGCCATTAGTTGTAGACGTTGATCCGTTCAATTTTCTGTGAAAATATCTGCCGTTTAAAATGTTTTCGCGGGCCCATAAAGGAAACAGCAGTCGTTCCTCATCGTCTCCATCTTCCAGCTTATGCACTTTGGTGAGTTTAAATGGTTTAATTGTGGTTTAAATGGTTTCATTGTATTTTTTTTTTTTGATAATTCTATGTATGCGCGATTTACTTATCGGTAATTCAGTAGATTGCTTTCTCTACGATAATTAATTATTATTGCTCACGGAATCTCTCACTCAGCTGCTTCTTCATGGTCATGAACTAGCTTTTTCTTCTTCACATTTACTACACTTCCAGTTTTTGAAACTTTTTCATAAGTCCATTAATAGAGGTAGTTATCATTGGAAATGTCTCATGAAATCTATTAATGGCATGAGCATAAGAGGCTTCCCCCAGTCCGTAACATTCTATTAGGTAAATGAGCACATTTTTAATACAGAAAACTACATAAAGAACACATACTGAGATAGGTAATCAAGTTTGAGCAAATAGAATTTCAAGGTTTTAACGTTTATCTAAAAGAACGGCAAACAACTACTTTACTATGATTCGGGTTTAATGAAACTGAGCTGATCTCTTAGAAATTTCGTAGTTTTATATTTTGAACAACTTTTCTCGATAACATTTTGCCGTATTATTGATCGAAAGGGTGCTTTACCTTAATAGAAAATATTTCCGTCACATTTCTAAAAAATAAAAGTCTTAAAATATTTGAAACAGTTCACTAAAACCCTTACCACAATACTTAACTCGTACTGGATGCACGTTTCGCTAGCCAAGCTATCATCATCAGCGGTAAAACTGAATTCAGTTTGGCTATCGAAACGTGCGTCCAGTACGAGTTAAGTATTGTGGTAAGGGCTTTAGTGAACTGTTTCAGTGTTCCAGTGCCACAGATTTAGAGTACCCGATTACTTAAAATATTTAAACGGGCACTCTAAATCTGTGGCACTGGAACACTGAAACAGTTCACTAAAACCCTTACCACAACACTTAATTCGTACTGGACGCACGTTTCGATAGCCAAGCTATCATCATCAGCAGCAAGACTGTAGGGCAACGCTAGATTTATCAAACCTTCTGAATTTGAGATGAGCCAAATGTTCTTTGTACCTAATTTTGATTGATCTTTTTGTCTGCCCAATATGATATACTTGATCACAATCTTTACATGAAATTTTGTAAATTCCTGATTAATCCATGTTATCCACTGGGTCTTTGGAACTTCCTAAAAGGTTTTTTAGGTTATTGCTCGAAGAAAAAACAATCTTGCAGTCAACCCTCGAAAAGATTTTTTGAAGACCCTTGGTGTAACACGGATAAAAGGGTAATTTAACATATTTCCTATTATTATGGCCGTCAATGCGTTCTAATGTGCTTACATTTCTAATTCTTAATCTATTCTTATGTTTCCTAATAGTATTATAGACGACATCTTCAGAGAATCCGTTAAAGTTAGAAATATTGATGATTTCTTTTAGTTCATTTTGATATCTATCTTTAGTTAAAGGAAAATTGAGTAACCGGTGCACCAAAAAGTTAATAGCCGAAAGTTTGTGTTCATATGATTAGAATCCTGTAAGATGAATCTATTATTACTAGTAGGTTTCCTATATACGTCTATTTCTAACTTATTTTTATTTCTTATTACTAACATGTCGAGGAAAGGAATCCTGTTGTCTTTTTCTTCTTTGTGGGTAAATTTGATAGCGGGAAATTTTGAGTTAAGTTGTTCTATGAAATCCGTTATTGAGCATTTGCTGATGTCAAAGATGCAAAAAATGTCATTGACGTATCTGATCCAAAGCCGAGGGAAATAAGCCAAAGTATTCTTCAGGTCAGTTTCAAATTTACCCATAAAGAGATTAGCCATAAACGGAGATAAGCTGTTACCCATTGCTGTTCCTTCCGTTTGTTGATAAAAAGTGTTGTTAATTTGAAAAAAGTTTTGTTTCATACAAAGTTTTGTCAAATAAATGAAGCTAGTAACTTCCTCTCTATCTATTTGGTTATCTAACAAAAGTGTTTCTAAATATTCCAAAGTTAAATCAACCGGAACACTAGGGAACAGTGAACTTACATCAAACGATACTAAAAATTTCTTTGTCAGTAAGCTCAATGTTCTTAGTTTTTTCAATGAACTCGTAAGAATTTTTAATAGCCAAATCTGGAATTTGTACAGGTAACTGGTTCAATTTGTCAGATAACCATCTGGAAAGTAAGTAAGTTGGACTGTTGATATTCGAAACAATGGGTCTCATGCTTTTTCCGGGCTTGTGTATTTTAGGTAAACAATACATCCTAGGTAGTACTGGGTTTGATACCGTTAGTCTAAATCTTAAATTGTCGCTAATGACAGCCTTACATTCTAACATGGTCTTTTTGGTTTCTGTAATCATTTATAGATATATAATAAGAACTTTGTGACAAAGTGGTGTTGACTCGACTAAAATAATCTTCTTTGTCTAAGATGACTACACTGTTACCCTTGTCGGATTTTAAATAAAAACAATTTTTGCTTTTTAGTCTTCTAGCAATGATTTGATCTTTTCGTGCAATGTCAGGTGCATTCTTTTGCATATTTTCCAAAATTTGACTTTTACAAGCGGTACGAATAAAATTTTTTGTGTTATCATCAAAATTACTGATCGCGTTTTCTATGCCAACTATAATTTCTTCGACCGGAGGCTTATTAAATTTCAGGTTGTATTTCAAACCTTTGTTTAATAAGTCGATCTCTTCTTTGCTAAAAAACTCACGTGACTCGTTTTTAACTAATGTAGTTGGGTTAATTATCTGGGCAGGTTTCGGCTTGTTAGTGGTGACTAATTTGGAAAACTTTTTCTTGAGAAACTTTTCTTTATCTGAAACTTTCTTAGCAATAACGTCTTCAATCCTGTTGAGATAATTAATCCATTCAAAATATTCTAAAATACATAGGTTCTTACTTGACTTAAAATATTTGTCAAATCAAGCAGGCCGGAATCCCAAAACACATAAAATGAAATTCTAAGATATTTTGTCAATTATACCTATAGTGAACTCAATCCGGGGACAAACTGTATATGGCTAATGGCACAGCACCAAGGCCAAAACAGTAATAATAATTATTATTATTATTTGACATAGCAGCTTGATTATTCAAAAAATATAAGTTATAGGTAAATCCATTACTGGTGTATAAGTAGTTGCCTACGATGTCGCTAATGCATTGATGATTTTCTTTTTAAAGTTACACATCGGAAAAATGTATGTGTAATAAAGAAAAAGGAACCCGGTATAAAGTTGCTTGACGGTGAAGGTTCCTTGTATTGCGCTAAAGTAGCAATTTTTAAGATGATTGGTTTCTGATGCCAATGCCAATGTAAGATATAGTGGAAAATACGATATTCGTTGTTATACTAGAAATCCCATTCCTAAAATTTCCGTCTCCCTAAATAAAAATGAAAAGACGTTCGTTCAAATAATGGTTTCGCATTTAAAGTAGCAATCGTGGTTGGCTCGGATTTTAAAGGAAAACAGATTGACAGGAAGAAGAAATAGCAGGTTTTACAATGGTCCGACCCGAGAGTAACCGCAGACATTTCTCTGCTCAGAGCGGCGCTCCGGTTGCCCGTTATCTGCGTCGAGCTATCAGAAACATAATCCATCACGCATAAATTTGTGTATGTGTTAAATGAGGTATATTCCGGGTACAGCCGCGCCATAGTGAAACACACGCGGCGGTCCCTAAAATTCGCCCATACACGCACACACATGTCGAAAGTGAGAGCCGCGTTGAGCGGCGTATATACGTGGCGAAACTAATGCGCTCGTTTGATTTATGGACAGTTCCAATATATATTTTGTGCGAACCAAGATGTGTGCGAATGTTTCGCCAGTTTACAAGTATTAACGAGTAATTTGTACGTGATTTATTTAGCTATAAACGGCAAAGTTCGCACAAATATTTCGGATATGCTTTCGACTGATCGCGTGTATTGTAATTTATATCAATTTGGGTTAAATATGCATGTCTGGTCCGGGATTTTAGGAAAATGCGGATTTAAAGGAGAGAACAACGCTTTACTCTGATGCCATATGAATATAATGCATCCAGCAGCTTATGGGTATTACTGAGATTAGATAGATAAAAGGAGTTTATATTTGACTTGCATTTTGGTATTTCTGTATGGTATCATTTCCAAATTAGTCCCGAATACAATACATATCTAGCAATAGCTTGGTACATTAAGACAAATTAATTTTCTATTCAGAACTTACTTTTAAAACAATAGACTTACTAGAGTTAATATCAGAGAGCAGCGACCATTAGAATGGAACGAAAGTAGCAATTTTTGGGGGGGATGGGAGTATTGGCCGTCCCCGTTTCGCCGTAGCCGTTTGGCCATCGCCGCGCCGCGTGCCGGTTCGCCGTAAAGCTAGTTCACCGTCGACCCGCTCTGCCGGCCGTCCCGATATAAAACTGTGGTTTAACAGATATTACAGCAAATTTTATTACTTAAATGCTAATAATAAATTAATAAATTACAACTTAAAAATAAATACGTATTTGTTTCGTACGTCTGAAATAAGCGATCAGCCCTAATAAACTATTTAGTCCCTGCTAGCAGTGGCAATGCGTGTTACTTATGTTCCGGAGACAAAAAATAGCAACTTAAGATAAAACGTCTGCGACATTTTCTTTAAATGTGTAATCATTATATATTTCGCTTAATAATCCATTCTTGTACGCAGAGAAATGGTTTCTTGCATCAAGAAAATAGATTTTCTTACAAAAATCAGTCTCTATTCAAGAAAATATGTTTGTTTCAAGACAATAAAAATGCATAATATAAAAAAAATAATTTTCTTGAAATTTTATTTGGATTAAATAAATATTTTCTTAGGGTTAGAAAATGAAAGATAGAAAAATGCTTCTTCCAAATATACCATTTAGTTTTAAATTGAGAAAGTAATCGTATTAAAGGTAGGAATGAAAAAAATGGTCTAGATCTTACAAAGTTCTATTGAGAAATTAGACGACCAGTTTCGTGTTCATAAAACACATCATCAGGCCAGCTACAAGGATATTTAGTATAGTCCGCTTCATTTTATTTTAATTTGACTAATGGGCAGGTAAATACGTTATATATAAATATATAAAAAAAAAATAATTATTTACTATTTAGTCAGATTAAAATAAAATGAAACGGTCTATAAACGAAAAATTATAATAATGGAAAAAAACCTAAAGTTAATAATTAAAATTAGGAGCAAGCGAATAAGCTAATGAAAAAGTTTTTTTTATATGTAGATTACAGTATAATTAAATTATTTCTTTAATAATGTAATTAAATGGCGATTATTTTTATGTAGTTGAATAATTAGTGACTTAATATTTAAGTTTGTTTATCAAAATTTTTAAGGTTATTATTTATTATATATTTAAAAAAACTATAGTTAAATTAGTACACGTGGTGAATAGTAATAAAAAGGAAAAAACATTACATTAACCGGTATCTTTTAAAAATGTTTTTGAAACATCGCACGTTAAAGGTTATATCATTGGTAAGTATGCCATCTATATTCCCGTTTCTATATTCGCTACTCTCTAGGACGGCATGACTATAACTACTGGCACTACGTGGCGCCAGGAAATATTTCAGTTGCTGTTTTTGACGGTTAGTGGCACAAACTGAGAGATGTAAGAGCAAGGTGTCCAAGAGCAAGAATCTTTAATGCTTTTCTCTTCTCATATTGTTTTTGCCGGTAGTGATTCCATCAATACCCAGGGGCTATTTGTTACCATTATCAATCTTGGTTATTGTTTCTATTCCCTTTTTTATGTGTACTTCTACATGAAGTTTGTTTGAACATTATTCTGTAGATAACCTCCACTTTTAGCCATTTCAAAATCACAAGCAATGTGAATAATTTACTGCATCATGTACGGATATGTCGTACTATTTTAAATAAGATAAGAGCAATTAACAATGTGCATATAAGCAATATGCATTTCAAGAATCCTAAGTAAAAAGTGTTTTACTTTTAAAAAAATGAAATTTGATGTGTGAACAATACTTAAACGCTTTCTGAAATTAAGAAAGTTATTTATTATCCTTAAGAAAATATGTATTGTTTTGTGTTATGACCATTTACTTATATCAAGAATCGCTTTCTTCAAATTTTTTGCAACATTTTCTTGAATCAAGTTAATACATGTGCTAAACAAAGAAATACAATTATTTCATTACAAGTATATATTTCTCTTAAGTGGAGAAGGAAATGTTAAGAAAATATTTCTTTTGATTTGAAACAGTTAAGGTAGATGTACCAGTAGATGATAACGATAACTAAAGCTGGCGAGCGGTACCGCGCAGTAGCGTAGAGTCGACCAGGCCTCGCGTTCCACTAGAGTTATTCTGCTAATAGGGCTGTTTGCTGCGGCAAATAATTTCGCTCATCTTTTAAATAAAAATTAAATAACACGTGCTCAAACACTTACCATTTTAAGAGTCCTCCGTGAAATCACAAAGTGAATAATGTCTGTTAAATATCTGCAACATTAGATATGTTTCAACTGTTGTTTCGGCAAAACTAGTACGGCATGAGGAAAAAATGCGTTTATATGCAGAGAACGAACGTTCTACATCTAGTGACGTAATATTTGCGTAAGTAAAATAATCTTCCAAATAACTTAACGATTCTGTTGACGCACCTTCACAAATATGTCTTAATGTGCCAAAATCAGAATTTTTCTCAAAAACACTTTCAAATTTTTCTAGAACAGAAACATTTTTTGCGTCTTCAATCGCGCATAGCTGTGCGTGAACATGTTGCACTATTTGTAGAGATTCTTCTAACGGCACCGCAGGATTTTGTAATTTTTCTATTGCATCTGCTAGCCCGAAGTAATTGTCGTGAATGATTTTTAAATCCATTTTAACCTGACTATCTTGAAATTTCAACTGGCTTTTCTGGATAGCGGCAGCTTCCCTTGTATCGAATTGTAAAACCACGTTCTTAATATTGTCAAAATATTTATGATAATAAAACGCGGCCTGTAACCATGTTCCCCAACGAGTTAGAATAGGTTCTGGTGGCTCTGGTATACGGGGGTACAGTCTGTGAAATTCGCGAATACGTTTCGGTGATTTGACAAATACTGCTTTGGTATGCGCTATTAAAGCGTCTACCTCAGGATAAGATTTTCTGATACTATCCGCCACAAGATTGAGAGCATGAATTTTACACGTAATGTGTAACAAATTAGCAGAATGCTTTTTAAGAGACCCGCCTACAGAAAGCATGTTTGCAGCACCATCACTCACTAACATCAAGAGTTGGTTTGTTGAAAGTTCAAACTTGTCCAATGTATTTAACACTAACTTTGAAATTACTTCGGGGGTACACTATTGTATTCGTTTGGAGACTAATAGAATTGAAGGTGCCGATTGATGAGGTTCCAATTTGCGTGCCATTACATTAAGAACAGAATGTTTCTTCCGATCTGTTGTTTCGTCGACACATAACCACAATTTTTGATCTCTCAACTCCGATTTTATTTTTTGTTAAATATGTTCGCGCGCAGATGGCACAATTCTTCGTAACGATGTTCGACTTGGTAATTTGCACTCCGAATAGTTATTCCAAAAGCAGATAAATGGTTCCTTGTCTAGTAAATTAAACGGTATATTACATGCGATAAACATAACGCATAAATTAAACATAAATTTTTCATTGTCTCGTGCGCAATTTCTTTTTGAGACATGCTTTTCACTATTTACGTGTCGTAGACAATGTTGTCTGGACCAACACATTAACGGGATTTTACAGATTACACATTTAATTTTAGCACCTTCGTATATTAAGTCTGGAATTTCTGCAATAAATTTTCGAAGTTTGTCCGACCGCGGTCGTTTTGCTGACGAAATCATAATTTTTCTAGGACAGATAAACAATAGCGCAAATGACCGGCAGCGAAAATGTCCGTACTGCTCCACAGACAAAGTAATACTACCGTTCCTCTCGGTCCGAACTGATTCTACGCCGATGCGCGGTACCGCTCGTGGCCAGCGTTAACGATAACTTAAGATGCTTAGGGAAACAAATTTTCGATTTAATACTTGACAAATATTAGTACCGATATACGGCAAATTGCATCAGCCTCACCAGTTGGTCTAAAATATAAAATTAAATTGTTAAAACTATTCACACGTTTGAAAATGTCCAAGAAATAAATAAATATGAGAAAATACACTTAGTACCAGTAGATGATAATAGAAATATGTACCTGCTTTAGTAGATGGCACGTTTGTGTTCCAGTAAATGATAAATGTGGCAAAAATGTATTATTCTTTGAACTATAAAAATAAAGAGATACTATATACTATAACAAAATACAGAAAAACAAATATAAATATATAATATAAATATAAAATTCTTATGATGGTACTTAATCTAGGAAAGGACATGACAAGAAAATTGTGAAAATTCATTTCCATAACTTCATACACTTCATACTCTTTTATTTATCTGTTGCGATTCATTGAAACATTTAATTATGTCACTATTATTGTACCAAAGAATATCAGGTGAAAAAGGCCATTTCCACCTATTACCGTTTTTGACCATCACTGTGACTTGGACTTCTTTTTTTTCTGTAAGACCTTGCCGGGATAGTCAAGATCGTCGCATTTTATTATAACAAAAGACAATTTAATCATTGATTCCCTTGACATTTATGTTTTATGACGGAATGATTGTTGCGGTTGATGATGAGGACCCATGAGTCCTCGAAACGTTTGTTGCAAATTAATTAATAACGTGTGTGGTGCAGAGTGTACCGGTACTTCAGTGTTGTTTGCCATACTACCCCGGTACTTTTACAATATTTTCTGGCATGTGCTAGACTCGAATAATTACAAAATAAAGATTACAAGGTTGTTTAAACAATTTTTAGCCTAGGAATGTACAGCCTTACGTAGTCGTAAGGATATCTGCCATTTACTGCAGCACAGGAAAATATTAACTATGTGCCGGTAGATGATAATTTATCAGGTATTAGCACATTGCGCGAATCATGGTCCAGTACATGATAATCAAATCATTTGGGTTATAACTTTAATAGAAATGTTATTTTTTATAGAAAACATAGAAAATTAGCTCTTTGCTGTTATAAAATTACTAAAATTCATAGGAATTCAAGAAAGCTGTACATTAACATCTTTTAGTATTTACCGTAGTCAGTTAATCGTTCAGTTAAAGTATACCACAAAAAAAAACTTCTACACCAGAGCGAACACAATTAAATAAATGCATATAAGTTAGAGAGCTGCAAGTAAGTTTGATTTTCTTCGTATTAGTTTCAATAAGAATCGAAGATGCCCCTTTAATAGTAAATATTTAAATATAAAGTACCCAATTCTTAATAAATCGATTTTTATTGCTAAGTTATCATCTACTGGTGGCTTATCATTTACTGGTACATTTACCTTATTGTTTTACGGATAATTGAAACAGTAATTGTCTTGAATTAAGGCGGACAGCTTTCAAGTTTCGCTGCGTGTAGTTTTTAATATGCTTAAGTGTAGCCATACTCCTTCCATTACTTACAGTTGTAGCAGGTATTGTTGGCACTAATTGTAGAAGTTTTGTGGTTTCTTAGTGGACAAATCTAATTCATTGCCTATAAGATATCTTAAAAACCAATGAGGTTATAAGTGTTTTTTTTCTGAATACGGATGACCATATGCACTTGCAGAAATGTTTTCTTGCATCAAGAAACTACATCTTCTTGCAGAGGTCGTCTCCACACATGTTTAAAAACGAGTGCGTACATTCGGCCCGACGTCGACGTTCACGTTGGAGAGCAGAAAGAAGATGCGGTGCTCAACTTGCACTAATGTTATTCATATCCAAATGGTTATGGAGAATTCGTCGAAAACTTGTTACAGAAATGTTAGAAATCACTACTAATTCCTTCACTTTCAAACGCGATCTACAAATACTATTTCTTCAATAATTGAAGTGGAACATGAAGGAGATAAATCACCATAAACGCCGTCTGAACGTTGTTTAATGTGATTAGGCGCATATCCTCCTTCTATTAAAAATTTAATGACCGCGCGGTATTCAATTTTCGTTACCTGAGACATTTCATGCGCTAGTCACGTTGTCTGGCTGGCTATTAAAAACTATTACTCTTCGAGCCGTAATATATATAGTATAGGCCTGGCAAATGTGCGACCATGATGCAACGGAACCTGTATAAGCCTGTTAGGTCGAGAATTTATGGCGCATACCTCGTAACATTCCTGGATTATGTAACGCATTTACAATCTGTAGATGAATAGGTACTTGCTAGAAAGAGTACCGTGAATGCGTTTATGTTTACAAATGTAAGCGCCGCATCCTACTGGTGCACTAGCTTCATTCGAAGCTCTCTAATTCGGTCAAAGGGGCAGTTACTGTTCAGTGGCTACAAATCTGGATGCAGTAAATCATTTCCACATCGTTTTACTTTCTCGTCCATTAGTTTGAAAGGTTAAGGTGGAGTGACGTAGTTACATTCTAGAAGCGTGAAATATTTAGGGATTCCGTTGAGGTTGCTTAGCAGATTTGTCAAAATACATTATGAACTCAACGTAAACTGTACTTAGATGTAATTAAATTAATTAGTCCACACGCAGAGAAACGTTTACTTGTATCAAGACTGTCCGCTTTAATTCAAGACAATTACTGTTTCAATTATCTGTAATGTAATAACTGTTTTAAATCAAAAGAAATATTTTCTTAACATTTTTCTCCGCTTAAGAGAAGTATATAATTGTAATGCAATAAGTGTATTTCTTTGTTTAAGACGTTTATTAACTTGATTCAGGAAAATCTTGCAGAAAATTTGAAGAAAGCGATTCTTAGTATAAGTAAATGGCCATTATAACACAAAACAAATTTTTTCTTAAGGATAGTAAATAGTTTTCTTAATTCAAGAAAGCGTTTAGGTATTGTATATAAATCAATTGTTTCATTTTCTTAAATAACGTATTTATTTACTTAGAATTCTTGAAATGCATATTATTTATATCCACATTAATGATTGCACTTTTCTTGTTTAAATTAATACGACATATGCGTACATAATGCAGCAAATTATTCTCGCTGCTTGTGATTTTAAAAAGGCTAAAGTTATCTACAGAACAATGTTCAAACGAATGTGAACTTAATGTAGAAGTACACATGAAAAAGGTGCATAGAAACAATAACCAAGGTGATTGTAATAAATACCTCGAATTAATGGGATTACTCCCGGCAACAACAATGTGAGGTGAGAAAAGCATTAACGGTTTTTGCTCCTGCATGCCATCCTAGAATTTAACGACAGAAACCGGAATACAGATACCAACGCACGAAAACGGGGATGATTTGTATGCAGATTACTCATACGTTAGTCAGTTACGTTAAATCAGTATATTGAAGTGATTTATTCAGCTAAGACATACCTATATGGTTTGTGAAATGGCATCGTCAACTAACTTAAAAAGAAGTAGCATTTCCATAGAACGTAAGTTTGCTATAATAACAAGACCAGATAACGGAGAAACAAACGCTAGATTATCCTCTGACTTTAATGTTTCACATTCAACAATTTCAACAATATGGAAAAATAGAAAAAAAATAATGCATTTAATAGCAATAAATTAAAATAAAAAAAATTGAGAAATTTAGAGCATCAAGGTTTGGCAGATTACTCGTTATAGGTAGAGCAAAAAATACCAGGTCTTTTAAAAATGTTAAAAGTTTAACAGTTATTTACGAACACAACAGAAGAGCGTGGATGACGGCAGAAATATTTACGAAGTTTCTTTGTGATTGGGACAAAGATTTGAAAAAATCTGGTAAGAAGATTTTATTACTTGTGGATAATTGCCCCGCTCATCCAAAAGTTGAAAATCTAAGCGCTATCAAATTATGTTTTTTACCTCCAAATTGCACTGCAGTATTACAGCCGATAGACCAGGGGAGAATTAAATCGCATTATCGAAAAATGCAAATTATTTAGGACATCAAGAATATAGAACTCAAACGAAAATGTGATATTACGCTCTTGGATGCAGTTCTTATCATACCTGCAGCTTGGGAAAAGGTGTCAGATAACGCAAATTGTTTTCGACATGCTGGGTTTATACAAAGCCAAGAGGATAGTCTGATAGAAAAAGAAGATGACTTCGATGAGGAAGAGTCAGTCCCGTTAGCTCAGCTGATTTTTATTAACAGTTCTGATAAATCTATAACTACTGAAGAGCTGCTAGACTTTCTAACTGTTGATAATGATTTGGAAACATGGGGTAACTTAAGTGAAGCAGATATTGTGAAGAACCTATTTAATGATGAAATTGAAGAAAACGACATAAGTAGCGATGAAGACAGTATTAATATTCAAATGCCATCAAGTGCGGAAGCTCTTGAAGCTGTGTCAACTTTAAAGGAATTCATTCATTACAAAATTTCTGACATAAATGATAAAAGAATATTAGAAAGCATTTCGATTCTCGAAAACAAAATTACGCGCGTTTATTATGACGATAAATGCAACAGACAGACTCAAATAACGGATTTATTTACAATAAATTAATGTCAACATTTATAATTTTAAAACTTGTTGTAATGCATGTGCGTTCTATTGTTTTATACATGTACATATAAAATGAAATATATATATATATATATATATATATATATATAGATATATATACATCAATATCTACGTTTCTTTGATTTATTTCATATTTTTGTATCGCCACCGTTTATTACGACCAGCCTGTATAACGTCGTTATTTGCCCGGTCCCGTGGTCGACGTTATAATCGGATTTCACTGTATTTATAATATAGTAAAAAGGACAATAATAAACAGACCGAACAAAGAAATTTATATTTCTTGTATATTTCTTTCGAAAGTATTTTACTTCGACTGTTGAATTATTTCTTGGGTTCTAGCAATACTAAAACATCTGTAAAAACTTAGATTGAATTATTGCGCCGTAATAGTGCACTCCGGTAATATCTGACAGCTGAAATGAAAGAACAACAAAACTTATCGAATCTCGCGGCATGTGAAGTATAACCTTAGATCAAAAAATATATACTTATTTTGTGAGAATCTATTTTTATTCACTTACAAACAAAAGTCTATAAGTCTACCGCTATATATCCTAAAATACTGATTCTCAGAGTTCATACTTATAAGAATGTTCTCAACTTTATTCATATTATCCATTTTACTGGTATGACGTAATTATTACTTCGGGAACCGGTCCAATTTCACTAAAAAACTGAAAAGCGTTGGGGAGGTGTTAATATGTCTGTTACGCGTTTACGGCTATTCGAGTTATTGTTTCGGTCATAATCAAGCACTCCGTTTTTAGGGTGTGAACTGTCGGAACCGGCGGGCGGTACATTTGGGAAACGGATTATTTTTTATTAAAATTTAATTACGCCGCGCGGAAGGTTATTTATAATTAATTAATTACATCGTGAAAAGAACAACTACCTCCCTATCGCCCATCCAAAATTCCGCTGATACCTTGGACAGGGACTAAAAATAGTATGTCTGCAATAAAACCGAATTAAATGGGCGGCTCTCAGCCCCCTGGAGAAGATGAAAAACGAAATGGCTTGAAAATAGGACAGGATTTTCTTTGAAGCACTGTGCAAGAAGTAAACGTGCGCAGTTGTAGTTGTGCTATTGCAAAATTAATTGTAACTATGGAATAGAAAGATATTTTTTTTATCGTAAACTCGATATGGTTCTCTGAATTACCGTCAAATTAATGTGGTAGATATCACATTTCCACCTGTAGAAAATATGAAAAATTATAGAAAGTGTAATTGCCATTTTTAAGTTATTGTAAAAAAATCCATACCGAATGCGCCATTAGTGTGTCGGCGGAGTTTAGCGTGAAACTTACCAAAGATGGAGAAGTGATGTATTTTGTGAAATTATTTCTAAATACACAGGGTGTTCCAAATTTCCCTAATTGCCTTCTACTTTTTTATATTAAATGGATTGCTATACTTTTTATTAATCATTTTAATAGCAACTGAAATTACCTTTGCAATGGTTTAGTTATGTGTACTTTTTATAATTACTTTTAGCTATATTGCAAATGTTAAGGTTTTGACATTGAAATTTAAACGCCTTTTCTTCGATTTTTGTGTAAACAGAACCTGTATTTTGTTATATTGCTAGCAATTTCCTTGTAAAATTACCTTCACAATGGTGCCAATAACGCAATACTTATTTTCAGTATTTTAGAAGGTATTACTTTGGTGGGAAATATTTGGTGGGAAATATGTTTGTAATATTCAATATGCGGGACATTTGATACAGATAGCCATGATATTCAAACTAAAACTACTGTCGAAGCGTCAAATCTCTGTTCAAAATTTTCGCATAAAGTTAATTTTCGTAGTTTCTCCTTGTTATCATTGCGTTTCACTACTTGTTATAATTTTATTAGGGCTCATTTATTGTGTGACGAACTGTTCCAGGTTCGCACCAATTTAAAGGACTGTAGAGTGTGAAAAGGGACGTTAAAATTAATATAACTTACTTTTTGTAGAGCTTTCAAATTATTTCTATTATTTTATTCGGTTCCAGAGTGAACAAGTTCATTTTCTAATCAGCCATTTTAAATTGGTTTGTATAAACCCTGTATAGTATTTTTGCAAACCTGTGTATATTTTTCAGGCCGATGGTAATTGCGAGACGATGTCACGCGTGTTTTGCTTCTACGCCTAACGTACAAGGTCAGTAAACGTCATAAGGTAAAAACGCGTGACGTAGTGATTTCAAATGATATATAAAGGCCCTGAATTTGAGGCAGAGTCGCTTCTGGTGATTCTCAGGTCGCCTAACGTGATCCGATAGCTGCTGTACGCCGAGGGTCGCACATCTGTGATCTTAAGTTTACAACCGTCGCGGCTCTTCGAAGTTGTGGTCGACACCTACGTAGATCACACTAAGACGAGTCGAGAGAAATATTCCTCTCGATGTTCGACCTTGCGTAGATAATCGAGGCATAAAGGTGCGTTCACATAGGGTAGCGTGAAATTATCGTTAAGATTAGCGGGAGATTATTTCCAATATTCTGCGGAAATTCTCAAAATAATTTCGAAGGATAATGACAACTGACATTGCGGTTTACTTTGTCGTATCATAACCTTAATTTATCTGTTAATGATGTCTTTTGTAATGGATGGAATGACACAGAAACGTTATATATAAAAACAAATGTGAAAAGAGAGCAGGTTGGCGGGTACGTCCCATCAATACTCAAAAGAAACAAGTGGACTATTTAAATTTGATACGGGAAATCTTAAATCATGATTCCGATTCCTGTTTCTTACATGCAGGAATGAATGTTGATTTGCTTGAAAATTTATTGAAAATAGAAGCAAATCAAAGGTCTGTCAAATATTTCGAAAAACATTTGAAGAGGCAGTACTATTGTATAGGTCCAATAAAAGGCATGCACATTCATATAAAACAACCTAACAATTCTGGTTTTTTATATTACAATTATAAGAAAACTTAGAATTTTATTTGCTGTATGTGATGCAAATTATAAATCTGTGTGTGTGTTTACAGCTGCCTATGAATCTTCAAGTGATGGACGAATGAATAACAGAAAAAATCAAAGAAAATTAAACTAAGCTACATAAATGATAACGATATAAAGAAAGCATTTGAAATATAATTTTTGTTTTATAGAAAATTATCATAGAAAGGAATAGAAATGAAATAAATGCAATACAGTTTATTTAAATTTTATTTTATTCATCGTACAAGAATAAATGGAAGTTGCAATAGAGACGACTAATGTTTATCAAAAAAGAATAACACTGTACGTAATTAAAAAGTCAAATCAAGGAGATATCAAAGAATTATAACATTTTATTCTTTCTTAAATGATATTGTTAGCAAATGTTTCTATAGACTCAACCCCTATAACGTTCTTTATAAATTGAATTCTTACGTTTACATCTCCGTATACTTTGATAGTTCCTTGGTAAAATGTATAATACAACCTACATACTAAGGCTGTTATCATGTACGAATATGCTTGAAATTATTTTATATCAGGTAACCAAATATGTATTGCACTTGTTTGGAAAAAAAAGAAAATAATTCTACAAACTATATATTTGAAACAATTCAAAAATTACAAATGTCTTGAAGTAGCAGTCTTCGTATCCTTTTCTTTTGGAATGTTAACACTCTCTTAATAAATTTTAATTGATAGAAAATTATATATCGTATAAAGAATTTTAACAAATATATGGTGAATTAGAAAGTTAAAGCTCTAACGTATAGATTAATACTATACAAGGCATTAATTGTGTTGTCCGACACCTCTAAATCTTTTTCCAGAGCAAGCGTTATGTTTCGAAAACATATCCTATTCAGGTTGTTTCCAATTTATATGGATTCCTCTTTATATAGATGAATATTTGAAGTTGTCTACGCCATCTGAAACAATCATTCGCCTTAATGTCCTCATACTTGGTAAATGTAGTACTTTGCTTACGTATTCATATATCTTTGGTCCCAAGAAATACAGATTTGAAGCAAATACCTAATTTTGCATCTTCATGTTCTGTGTGAAACTTTACAATCAATGCTAATTCACTAATTCAGGAGATAACAATGTCACATAGACATCACCAGAAACACTTCTCGATACCGTGAGACCGTTTCTTACTCTAAGTCCAGGGATGGATTTGGGAACTTTTAATATGTACTGAATTCCAACTTTCATTTGTACTGATACGTGGGTAATTTGTACTGATGGCGGGAAATTCAATTTCAAAATAAACAGCAAAATTTTGTATTTTATTTATAAAAAGATTATCAACATTTTTAGTATAAAACGATAGAATTTCTCTTTTTACATATTAGTAACTATATTATCTATATTATTATATTTTAAAATATTTGTAGGTAGAACCCATTTAATTGAACCGCCGTCAATCGATTTTAAAAAATCTTTAACAATTAATATTGCTGCACAGGTTTCTATGTTTAATTTGTTACGAATTTTTGTTTTGTTCAGGTTCAACTGGGAAAACCCTCTTTCAGCAGCTGCTGAAGAATGTGGCAATGTTAATATTACACTAACAATTTTATTTAAGTTTGGAAATAAAAATTCATTTAAGCTATTTTTCATCTGCGAAACTTCATTCCAGAATTTCGCTATATCATTGTTGAGTTTTTCTAGATTATCAAGACGTATCAACATTTGCCATTCTAAATTTGCTTCTTCGATATCTATATGTACTTGTGGAAAGAGATTTATAAAATTTGCTATGGAATTATTGGCTTTCGATTTTATAATTTCTGGAGCAAACGCCCGCGCAAAAATTAAATACTTATCTTCTAAGTCAAATCTTTTTAAAATTTGTTTGCTGAATTCGATATATAACAATAACATATGTTTTTTGAAGTTTTCAACTTCTTGAGGGGTTACTGTATTTTTCGCAAGTTCTTGGGACAATGATGCTTCGGCTCTGGCACCAACATAGAGGTCATCTAAACTTACATAATTTTGTGGATTGGTGATATTTATTGTAATAATATTCACATTCATTAAATTTGGCTTGATGTAATTTCTTAATATTAGTTTGTAAAATGAGGATATCCTTTCAAGCACAATTGGAGTTTTGGGACCCTCTGCTTGTAACTCAACATTTATCTTATTGGTAATCGTCAATATATATGACAGACTTAGTAAGTAGAATTTATATATAGGGTTCTTGAGCGCATTTAAAATAGCCTTTGCGTTGGGTAAATTATCTTCCAATGCAGCCCTCTGGAAATAAAGTGTCAACGAATTCCAGTGCTCTAGAATCCTATCAACAACTGCCTGCAATTGAAAATCAAGATGGTAGAGCATTACAAGTATAAGTATAATTACAACTTACCTTTAAGGACAGCCAACGAGTTTGAGAAGGGTACAGCATTCTATGCGGTTTCTCGTTAGCGAACACCTGGCATTCTTTTAATTCCTGTAACCTTTTGTTACTATGGGCAAAATAAGAATAGATATCTCTCACAAACTGTTCTATGTTATCAGGTACTTTCCTGACAGCTGCAGAGGCACATAAGTGCAATGAATGGCAAATACATATTTGAGTATAAATATTAGGAATTATCTCCTTTAATTTTGCCTGTACTCCACCTATATTGCCTGTCATTGTACTTGCTCCATCAGAAGCAAAACCGATTACATTATTATAACCTATTTTATTTTCATCCAATAATTTTTTTATAATATCGAATATAGATTGTGATGTACCACTCTCAACTTCGCACAAATCTAATATTCTATCGCTAATTCGGCCATCTTTCCAATATCGCACAATTATAATAAGAGATTTCTTACAAGTAATATCTGTTGTTTCATCAATCATTATACAAAAGTAAGTATTTCTTAAATCTTGCACTATAAGATTTTGAATATAAGGTGCCAAAACACCTACTGTTAATTGTGCAATTTTTTTCCGATTCAGATTAAGAGCATTACATATTTCTGAATCAAAAAATACATCTTTAAGTAGCAGTGGAAATGTATCCATTAATTGAAATGCTAAATTATGCTCACAAACATATGCAGCAAATTTTAATTCTGCTTTTTTAACAAGATAACGATTATTGTTATTATTATTATCCTGGTATACATATTGTGTTAAAGATGTTGTTTTAGCAGCTTTCATTTTTCTAACATGCGAAGGGCAAATTTCATGTCTCTTAAATGAAATTTTCCACCGGACAATTTTGTTTGACATATATAGCAAAATGGAAATGTTTTCTTTTGATCTAACCATGTAAAGTGTGTTAATTCGCTTGGTTTTAGTTTGGGCGTCCATCGTTTCCTTTGAGGACATGCTTTCTTCTTATCATTTGCACTTGAGCTTGAAACGCCTACCTTTTGATCCATATCTGTATTGTTGGGCTTTGTCCACCTACAATTTTTAACTAAAATAATACTGTACACAATAATTACATAACCACTTACTTATCCATTTCAAAATAAATAAAACTATCGTAGAAAGATTAATCGCAATCTCAATACCATTCAAGACGCTATTGTACCGATTGACGGTTATCTAACACGTTTTATTTGAAAAATTGAATATATGTTCTGTCAGTATTCTGTTTAATTTCTACACTCTCCCCCTCTATCGAAAAGAGAATACGATTTAAATTATAGATTTCTACTATAGTGGGTAAGTTGGCTTGCTGCTTTATCGTTAACAATATATTTGGTACATTTGTACCGTAAAACAGGAAAATATCATAAAATAACTGCATATTTGTGTAAATGTACTGATGTACTGAATAATAGGTCATTGTACTGGTTTTAGTACAATTGTACTGAAAAAGCCATCCCTGTCTAAGTCCACCGCGACGCTCAGATTATTTTAATAACAAGATTTCGATACCGCGAAACTGTTAAATTTTTCCGTACCGTAATAACTTAGGTTATTTTCATTAAGAGGACTTCGAAAGCGCGAAGTCGATGGAGTCAATTTGTAGCCCGAACAAGATACAGTCACGAAAGTCACTCATAACAGCTAAAGTCCGTAAATTTCATTACTGTATATAGGAAGCATTGCAATTTACACTGATTAAAGTGTTTAAAAATTTATTTTATTTTTCTAAGGCATTTATCAGAAATCCGTCTTTACTTTTGGAAACATATAATAAAGAAACTGTATATATTACCCGTTTATTTTAATCAGTAACTTACCTTGGTCTCCGCTAAAAGCTATCCCGGTTGGCAAACAAAATATGTAACAAATATAAGCACTCACTTTTCCCGACAAAATATAAGCACTCACTTTTCCCGACATTGTTTATAAGCTTTCAAACGCATGCTAGTTGATTAACACTATTACTGCAAGTCGCCATCTATAAGCAGCTGCGTCAGTTAACTTGCTAGGCATACAAGTGATTTTATCCCGTCAGAAAGTATCAATGAATAAGATAATTTAAAAGTGTTTTATTTCTTTTCCCCTGTGCTATAAGTATAAGATAAAACACGAAAAGAATCTTAAGGTGAGTTGTTTATTCACGCACTACGAGGTACCGAAGTTGCGGAATCTGTCAAGAGAGGACGTCACACTCCGCATATTCGAACCAGTCACCTAATTGGTTAACCCGCGTAAAGAGAAAGTACGTTACATTAATTAACCCAGCGAATAGGGGCGTTACATTAATTGGCGTACTACCAAGGACGGAATTACCGTTACAATTGTAATTTGAGTCATTTATATTTTTTATTTTATTATTAGTTATTACTAACTTCCATTAACTAGAAATTAATTTTTCGGAAGTTCATAGACATGGTACTTGTTCTTGGCGTTTGCAACAGAAATCCTCCCTTAGTATCAAGAATGCCAGCGGAATACCCCTTTTGATGCTTTTCCATGACGTGTAAATATTTTCTACACGTCATCCCTTACAATGGCACAAACATGCAAGAGCGAGAAACACGTTTCCTCAATTAAAGGAGGACAACTTGGCTCAAAATGTAAGCCAGTACGTAAGGAGACGGTTGAGAATATGGTCAGAGTTGAATAGAGACATATTTGAACATCTTCTGAATTAAGATTATTGTATTATGACTAGAGACGGAATTTTAGGCAAAATGCCTCCTTGTTTAGATTCAAGGCAAATTAAAAATAATACAAAATCTATATGTTTCTCGACAAATCAAAGCGATCTAGCTATGTTTTATTTTGTCTAGTTGCCTATTTGGACTTTTAACAGCCTAAATCGTGGTTTTTCGCCTATTTTGTCCTAAAATCATATTTATTTGGTCTAAACGTTTTAAATAAATATGGTTTTTACACAGCTGCATTTTTCTTAAATGTAAATTTTAGTTTTACAGCTAAAATGCTATAAACTAATACAACGATGGGTTTTCCCGTCTATTGTGTGAGGGGCAAAGTTTGGATTTGCCTGCCGTAAAATTTATATTACTACCCTATTGAAGATATATCCTCAATTATCGGCTTATCGCTCTCGGGTTCATTTACCTGCACCCACGTTTTTATTTTACGGGAATCCCTATCGGCTTGTTTACGCCCTATAATTTAAACCATATAAGCAAATTTCTTCTCCCTGTTAACGTGATTAATGAATACACGATGCCCATTCATAGTTTATACAATGGACATCTTGATATTGCAGTTTAGATTTTATATTTATTCTCTTAATGTTTCTCTGGAGCGTATATGTGTGTGCTCCTATAGCGAGGTGGACTATTGACGAATCAGTATATAGTAAAAGACGTACTTTGAATTTTCATTTATATCGTAGCTTGCAACGAATATTTTTCGGTAGTTTTCTGTCGGTTTGTGCTTGTTTATCCACTCAGTGTATTGTGTATTTCCATCTACAACAATGCCAAAATCCAAAGAATCACATAGCGATAAAGTTCAAAAATGACTGAAGGCAATTGGAGGCACTACTGTCTTTCAGCTGAATCCAAGCAACAGTGAAGAGTTGTTTTGTAAAGCGTGCGGAAAAATGGTAAAGGACGTTTTTGTGGCCAACAGATGGAATTAAGTACGAAAAAGTCAAGCTTTTAGTCATGGATGGTGCTTCTTATATGCTCAAATGTGGTACAAATTTGAAAATTTTTTATAAAAATCTTAATCATTTAACATGTTTTGCACATGGACTCAATTTGGTGTGTGAATGTCTAAGAAATCAATATGCTAATGTTAATGGTTTAATTTCAAATACCAAGAGAGTCTTTTTGAAAGCTCCACTGCGTGTGGCAGTGTATAAAGAAAATCTGCCAGATCTCCCTTTGCCTCCCGAACCTGTCTTAACACGTTGGGGAACTTGGTTAGAGGCGGTAGTTTTTTATGCTAATAATTTCGAAGCAATAAAATCAGTAAGTACTTTTTTAGCAAAATTTTTAAATAAGATTGAAATTTAACGCTTTATGTTTTAGGTTGTAATATCGTTTGACAAAGATTCAGCTAACTGTATTGAGCAAGCGCAAGAATACTTTTCCAATCAAAATGTCAAAAACGATCTTTTATACATCAAGTCGCATTATAAATTTCTCATTGATAACATCAAAAGATTAGAAACATTCGGCCTTCCTCTTACAGATTCTGTTGCAGTAATTAATAATGCCGAAGCAGCTCTCAAGAATGCCCCAGGAAAAGTTGGCAAAATAATTTTGTCGAAGTTTAATCAAGTGATTTCGAAAAATCTAGGTTTCAAAACGGTTAAAGAGTTTGCTGAGCTGCTCAGTGGCGAAGCAGTTGAAGCTACCGCTCATACCACAGCTGACTGGTCCATATTTAAGTTTTGTCCTACAACCTCGTGTGACGTAGAACGTTCATTTTCTTCGTACAAACTGTTGTTTTCCGACCGAAGAACAAATTTTACTAACGACAACTTGGAAAAACATCTTGTGTGCTACGCAAACGCGAAATTTGAGGACATGTTACACGGCGATTAATTAATTTATTTATTATTTTATACCAAATGAATCTACATATTTTAGTTATTAGTTAAAATTTGTATGTTTTATTTCTTTTTATGACTGAAATGTACCTAAAATTACATTAAATATCGTCTTCTTATTCATGTTTTTTTAAAATAAAATGGTTTTTGTGTTTACCGTTTTTTTTAAGTATTTGCCTAACACGCCTAAATCACAGTTTTTCGTCCTAAATACATGGTTTTTAAGGCCTAAAAAAGGGCCTTATTAGCTGTTTTTTACGTCCTAAAATCCCATCTATAATTATGACAAAATCTAAAAGTTTTACATTTTAAGAACTGAAAATAATAATAATTTTGTATTACGAATGGTTTCTTATTACTTTATAAATAATCTAAACAATTTCTATAAAAAAGAATCTCACAATTTTAAAACCAAGTGAAACGTTGTACTTAATGTATTGCCTTCTGCGTTACGTGGTGGTATATAGAATTGTCATACCTAAGAACGTGCTGGGAATACATATAACGATGTAATTTTTATTTGATGGTAAGTAAGACGATAAATATGAGCGTGATATCAAAGGCTATTTGTTTTTTGTTTTGAAATCATGGCCATCTAGCTGTCAGGTGGCATATTGAATATTACACACGTATTTCCCATAAAAGTGTAATATCTTCGATAAAACTGAAAATAAGTATTACGTTATTGGTACCATTTTGAAGATAATTTAACAAGGAAAGTGCTAGCAATATCAAAAAATATAGGTTTTATTTAAACAAATCGAAAGAAAGACGTTTGAATTTTGATAAAGGCTGCACGACATATTTAATACCCTGTAGATATTTTTACATTATATCACCTTGAAACATACAAAAGAGCAAAAGACTAACTCGCGTCATTACAACGACAGAAGCTAGAGTTTTCACAAAAAATAGGTCGATTTCTATTTTTTAGGAACTAATTTTTGTCATTATCGGCATCTCAATTGAATTTCCGGTTTCATCGGAAATGACGTCAACTTTCTTTTCTTATATAGAACACCCTACAAATTTTACGTTTTTGGAAAGGCAATCAGAAAGCGAATCCAACGATACCATATATGTTATACTTTAACTTAAGAAATATGACGATATGTAGTAATAAAAGTTTATTTGATAATCTGTTTTTGTTGTTACGCAAAGTTGGCTAGGGAAGAGCGCTAAATTGTTTCTTGTGACGTCAGACTGATCTAAAGAGCTCGTTGCTAAGCAAAGTGATCATAACAATTGCCAAACTGTCAAATCTCAACTCCAAAAGCGTAAATTATTCTTGTTATTATAATCTGCACTTGTCATACTTTCGTTCTTTGTGCACGTTATTATGTTGTCATTTTAACTTGCATTGTTAATTGTTGTCTCTCCTTTACTTTACGGAACTTTATTGTAATTAATTAATTGTGGTAATTGTGGTAAAAACACTTTGCCCTGAGATTTTAGTCCTTTGTAATATTTCGTTAATAATATTTTTAATAGTGCTCCCTTTCAATATACCGTCTAATCTCAATATTTGCTAAATTATTTTGCTAAATGTTTTGAATTGTACAATCCTTTCTTCCTATCCCCTGAAAGCTCTGAATGGTTTTCGACGGGAATTTCAACAGCTTGCGAGACGACCAAAGTAAAAGATAGATACATTTACCATCCAGTGGCGTCCTAGGAACATCATAACATTACCCAAGAGTTCAAATACCGGGTCGTCGTCTCTGTGAAGAAGCGTACAACAGCAGTTCACGACTTCAGCAACCAAAATGAATAAACTCTCAACGCCGTTGTTTTACTGAATCCTTGCATCCCTTCCTTATAGCATTCACGTTGCTGCAGCAAAACTTCGAGCACTGTATTTCTTTAGCTTTTGAATCGTTTATTTTCTATGTAAAACTTGTCTGTAACATTTATTCTTTTTCTTTGTGTATCACAATAAATTTTATTGTACAAGTTACAGTTGTTCCTTTTCATGCTCTATTTATAAATTCGATCATTTTATTTTTTTTTAACCGTAACAAACCTCACATTTTTTTTGTTTTATATAAGAGGAACTGTTTTAATAAATTTAGTTACATACGTACCGTATTTCATGTCGAGAGGTACTGAGCAAGCGAGCAAATATACAAGCATTTTATACATCTCAACACAAGCAATTGGACTTCCCACTTCAAAAGGAGGATACATCGAAGCAAACGACTAGCGGCATTTGTTCTTCAAACCAGGAGAACGGAACACACGTTGTAGAGAATTTTAGACCTATGTCAACATTACCCGCGTTACCTAACAACTGCGGGAACATTTTACATTCACGTTTATTTAACTACTTGATCACGTACAACCTACTATCGCTGTATCAACATAAATGTATGCTCCTAACAACGGACGTGTGCTACTATAAGGAATAATATGAAATCTAACAAGCGCTTTTGATCTGGTTGAAAGCAAGTTCATTCGCAATAACTAAAAAGATATACTTATTACTTCTGACTGGAATGGAAATTCGAAGTGTTTAGGAATCAGTTGTTAATACAAGTCATGGTTATGGAATATTGACTGATTTTGTATTTTTTTTATGATACGCTGATTCTAAGAATACAAACAGCTAAATGCACATCAGTGAAGGGCTTGACAGTCGTCGACAAGTAAGTGTAATCTACACGGATTTTAGCAAAGCATTCGATACTATAGATCATTACATTCTAATAGATAAATTATCTGCTATTGGTTTTTCTACTGGCGTTATTGTACCAATTCAATCCTACTTTCATGACCGGTCTATTATAATGGACCGAAACCAGACGTTATTTGGCTAAAAAAAGAATTTTGCGAGTAAAAGGACCTTTTTACCAACCCTTCTTCCTAGTATGAACAACCCGCAACGAGTCACCATTGAACATCTATTATAATGGAGTTTCCAACTTAGGTCCGCTCCTCTTCAACATTTATATAAGTGAACTACTTTCACTGGATTGTAATACGCTTGCTTACGCTGACGATCTAAAAATGTACAGTGCCACTAGCTTTCTGATTCATTAAGTTTACAGAGAAATATTGCAGTCATTGACGATTGGTGCTGTACTAATAAAATTCATTTAAGCATTAATGAATGTGCCCGGTCATCCGACACGCAATTATTTCATTATAACGTCTCCCGTACTTCCACCCCAAGAGTGCACGTTTTTAATGATTTTGGAGTTTTATTTGATTCCCAGATGTCGTTTTCTCCACATATTGTTGCTATGATCTCTGCAGCATCTAGATTTCTCGGTTTTTTGTTCAGAACCCGTAAGAATTTTTACAACAGCTGTGCGTTGAAGTCTATCTACTACTCACTTGTCCGCTCGAAACTGGAATATGCGTCAATTGTTTGGTACCCAGATTACCACTACCATCAGCTATCAATTGAGCGAATCAAAAAGAAGTTTCTTAAATATCTTTCATATAAGTCTGAATTTTTCTGGAATTACACAAAATACTACAACTAAGCTATGGCGCCAGAAAAGCAGCTACAAGAAGCTGCATACAAGCGCCAAACCACATTTGAAGCAGCTCCTGGGCTGCTAGTCTGTATCCTGCTTTTTCTCGATCTACGTCTTATTTGGAGTACCTCAGGGCTCCAATCTGGGACCATTTTTTATTATTTTATTGTACCTTAACGACTGCTTTCTACTTTAACATACGCAAATGATTTAAAGGTTTAAAGGTGGAATGATATTTTGCACATACAACATAATTTAAAGATTGTAACTGAATGGCGTTACAAATTCAATTTTAAATTAAATACTATAAATGCTGTCACATGTCATACACTCGAAAAATTAAATAAATACATAAAATCTATTTGCTCCAAAGGAACTGATGTCTTGAAAAAGGCTGAAAATATTAAGGATTTTGGAGTGAAATTTGATCCCTGTTGAAACTTTTCCAAACATGTAAATTACATTTGTGATTCGAAAACTTTAGGTTTTGTTATGCTCGCGGTTGCATGTTCTTTAGTCACCTCTTACTGCCGAAAAGACTTTATTTCAGTTTGATTACCAGCAAATTGGAATATCCTTCGCATGTCTGGTCTTCATACCATGTTTATTTGCGATTAAACGTTGAAAAGGTATAGCGAAGATTCTTGAAACACCTTTCCTTTAAAGAAAATGAAGCCTACCCCCTTCGTGATATGCTTTTTGAAATGCATAACGTTCAGTCTTTCAATCAGCGTCGAGAGATGCAGGGCGCCAGATTCATATGGAAGCGAATTGATCCCCCTTACTTCCTCCCCTGTCTAAATTTCTACACACCTAGGATCCTTTTGCACTTCCACCACCTTCCCACTACCCTTCTCTAGAACCAATCTTCTGCAAGCATCTCCAATTGCAACAATAGGCCGAGTGGAGACAGTAACAAAGGCATGGAACACTTAAGTCACAATTTTTCAGGCGCCGCAACGGCTGCCATCGTTTCGATAATGGAATTATTTATGCTTTTTTTGTAACATGCAACTCAAATCGCTTTCGACGGGACTTTAAATCATTCGATGCCGGGAGTTGTAGGGAAAATTAAGGTAATTTACTTTACGGAAATTATGACGAAATTATTTAGTCTCGCGACCAAACAAACCAGTGAATTCATACAAGGTAATTGTCGTTTCTAAATCGGAAAAGCAATTATTTCTATATCTTTGACGGTACGATCTTAATATGAATTATAGATGGGACGTACGATTAATTTAATACTTTAATCACTGGCGCGCCCACGTATGGAACTTAATTAATTTGAAAACGAACCACGTCGAATTTTACGTTCTTCGCTATACCATTATAACATTATTAAATGAAGGATTACAAAGAAGAAAAGAATCATCTTTGCTTCGTTTCGTCATATACTTTATTTTATATTTTATTATTGAAAGTATGTAATGCTGCATACACTACATACGAGGATAGTATGAGAAGTACCCGTGTTTGGAGTTAGATGGCGCTTTGTGTTAAAATCTGCATTATCGACTGTAAGTACTATTCTTTAGCCGCCGCCTGTCAAAATTTAGGAGAGATTCATTGAGTAGTGTTTTTTTGAGAGCTGTTGAAAGTGAGTAAGTTTATGTATTTGCGGAATCATGGAAAAAGAACGATACCGGTCAGTGATCCAATTTGTTTTTTTTTTTGGATGGGAAAACGGGTGTAGAAAGCAAAGAGAAGTTGGATACAGTTTATAAGGACCATGCAACTTCGATAACTACCATTAGATATTGGTCTAATGAATTTAAACGTGGCCGAACATCTGACTTCGTTGAAGGGCGGCCAGGTCGTCTCACTTAGGTGGCAACGAGCGATATGATTAATAAAGTGCATGATGTCGTGTCAACAGACCGCCGGCGCCGGGTGAAGATTTGAGAAATTGCTAATATGATTATATCAGCTAAACGTGTGTAAAACATTCTTCACGAAAAATTGAGCATGAGAAGATTACCGGCGAGATGAGTGCCGCGTTTGCTGATGATTGATCAAAAGTGGAATCGCGTGATAACTTCAAAGCAATGTTTGGACATGTTTAAGCGCAATACGAGTGAGCGACGTTATGTGACTGTAGATGAAACACGGATATATCACTACACGCCAGAAACCAAAGGTTAGTCGGCAAAATGCGTTTTTCCCGGCGAACGTGCACCAAAGAAGGCGAAGACAATTCCATCTACCGGACAAGTTCTGGCGACGATTTTTTGAGATTCATAGGGCATAATTTTAATTGACTGTGTGGAGAAGGGAAGAACGATTACGGGACAGTATTATTCTGATTTATTGGACCAATTCGACGCTGAACCAAAAAGAAAAAGGCCCCATCTAACGAAGAAACAAATTTTCTGCAATCATGATAACGTCCCGCTCCATTCGTTGGTAATTTCGACATCAAAACTTGTCCAGTTACGGTACGAATTGGTGCCCCATCCACCATATTCACCAGATTTGACTCCCTATGACTTCGTTCTTTTTCCAAAAAAATGGCTTGGCGGGGAGTGGTTCACGTCGAATGAAGAAGTCATTGTCGAAACAGAGGCGTATTTTCCAGACCTCGACAAATCCTATTATTTAAATAGCTTGAAAAGAATGGAACATCGCTGGACTAATTGTAAGTATGCTGGATAGATTGAATTTGTTTCTTAAAAAACATAAAATTTTTCTGTTTGGCAGCATGTGAAGATGTCTTGATATGTTGGTCTACTTGAAATTTTTTTTCACAGGGGATCTGAAGAGAATAATATAAAATTTCAACACTAATCTTGGAAATGCTGTGTCAATAAATATTTCCACGTTGAAAGTATGTCCCCAAATGAGTTACACACGTGTCAAAAATTCCTTAATGCCGATATACAGAGTGGTCAAGTTGAATTTTCTGAAGAATATTTCAAAGAATTCAATATTTTTTTAAACTTCCAACTCCCCCGTGTCTTTTTTTAACCACCGTGTACATGGACTTTTCAGTTAACAAACAGAAAGCTCTGGTTCGAATTTGTAAAGCGGATTTGAGGACACCTCGCATAAATTTTATTTGATACATTGTTATTTTACTCAAGATTACTAGATCACTTAAATTGCAAATTAAGCGTTACCTACAAATAACGAAATATTTGTATATTTTTTTAAATCGACATTACAATAAAAAAGCTTTAATAAAGTACTTACAATTTTGCAACACAGTGTACAAAACACACAAGTTCAGGGTGAGATTTCAGCCAAGCCAATGTACCACTACTAACTTTCGGCATGATTGAACGAACGTTTTCACTGTGCACTCGTATTTACGATTGTTTGGGTGACTCCTCGTTTGAAGGTACTGATTTACTTTTTTAAATGAAACCACAACCTTACACTTAAACTGCATTTATTCGGATGAAAAAAATTGTTACTCGTTGGGTGCCACACACGCTTACTGATTTCCAAAAAGCAGAGCGAGTAAGAATCGCTCGGGATTCTTACCCGCCAGGAGAGCCGCGTGTGGATCCACGAAGATGCACCAACACCAACAATGGCCAAAAGGTAAAGGGCTGTCAAGAAAGTTATGTACGCAGTTTTCTTCCGTAGTACCGGATTAGTAAAAGCAATGAAGCTGGAAAATCAACGTACAGTCGCAGCAAACTGGTACACCACAAAATGTTTACCTGCAGTTCTTGAGTCAGCCAACATTCGCGGGTTAATGTTGCATCACGACAATGCATCGTCACACAGTGCACAGCAGACGGTTGAATTTTTACGTGAAAATAAGGTAAAAGTCATTGAACATCCACCCTATTCGCCTGATTTGGCCATGTGTGATTTATGGTTGTTCTTCAACCTAAAGGAACATTTACGTGATCGACGTTTCACGACGGAGGATGAGGGAGATGAAGCAATTCATCTATTTTTTGAGAGCATTCCAAGAGATGACTGGCTTCACGCTTTTACGTTGTGGAAACTTCGGTTACAAAAGTGCATTGATGCATGAGGAGATTATTTTGAACATAAATAAACTCATTTTCGTAAAAAGACTTGTAGTTTTTTTGTATCTCAAAATATATAGCGTGACCCTCGTACAACCTGGTACAATTTTCTTAACCGTTTATATTAAGAAAACAATTTGACTGGTTATTAAACCTAGATTGACTAACTTTATGAAGTGGTTATGTAAATAAATATTTTACATACGTAATTAAGCATGGGCTAAACGTTCGCGATAGATCACAGTCGTGGACAAATTCGGAGGCACTGATTATTATGGGCATATTTGTCACCGCGAACGAAGCTATTGTAAGCGTGTAGTTTTTATTATCAACAAAACAAATGATATGATGTGATACGTAATAACTTGCTGTGTTGTGTTGTATTAAAGTAAGGACAAGTTTAAAAGCTTTGGTTAATTTTTCAAGTTATATTTATACACCTTACTTAGGACTACAACATAAACAAAATACAATGGGGAGAAACGCGGCTCATATAAATGAAATAAATTGGTCGACGTAAGTTTAGAGCCAATTCATTAACATCTTGGTGCGGAGCACACATTTTCGGTATGAATATATCAAGAACACCAGCATGAACGTACCACTACAATGCATACAAGTCTTTTAATCTTATGCACATTCTTCTTTCGCGAAGTATAACGGTACGAACTTTGGAGATAATGAATTACGTGGAGAATTATTAGAACGTTGTATTAGAACTATTAATGTCTTTTGAATTAAATTTGCGTAGCTATAAATGTACGTTCATCTCGAAAAGGAAATATTATATGCTCGATATTATTAATTCGAATTATTCTGAATTGTTTTCCTTCCATTTTGATAAGATATTTTTTATATCCCATTATTATACACGGAATTTGTTAATTTATTTTATACTTATGGTAATATTTTCCTTTGCTTTACGCATTATTTTTTCTCAGTATTAACTCCCGATTTAGAGCTTGTGGCGAACCGCAGTTTGTCCCTGTAAAATTTAAAGACTTTTAAGAGCGAGAGAATATTAAAATTATTATCTGAATAATTTTGTATATAATTGTTTAAATTATTTTTGCACTTTTGTTAATTTTTATTCCTGTCAATTATTTTCCAACGACATTGTATATGTATACATGTAACTTTTGAACTATCAGTGTATAACCCGCCGACCGATAACTGATAACTGTAAACTTGTGTAACATTCTATTTTTAGATTGTTCTTATCCGTCTAGGTCATGTACAAGAAACTCTTACGTCATCCAGATATTTTGTATATAAAGCTGATCAGAATTACATTAATGGACAGAGAGAGATCTTTCTTAACCGCTCCTTCAATGACGAAACAACTTACAGTCTGGAGGGATTACGCTCGCCCAATGGAAGTATTGCTGTTTGAATCCTCAAGAGACGGGCTCGTTCTATCGTTGTTATCCTGAATCATTGGGTGATAGTTTCATTAGCTGATGCTCCCGATTTAAAGAGTTCATACCCATATAATACCGCATAATAATAAGACTGCTATCAGTCAGTAATTCTAACAACTGAAAGTCGGGCATGTCCTGACGACGTTTTCTTAATTCCCTGGTGTTAGATTTAGTGACCGAAGTTGCCAATGTATGAACTTGTTATCGTGAGTTACCGATTACCGTGTTTTGTGAGCCAATTATTTCACTGGATAGAGATGTTATCAATTGAATCTTGTCAACAGGAAGTCGGGCACGTTCTGACGACGTTTTCATAATTCACTAGCGACAGATTTATCGGTTGAAGTTAACCAACTATAAATTCATTACCGAAAATCGTACCGCTTCCCGAATTTAATTACTTTAGCCCATAAAGTTACTTTCGATTGAGTTTGACGAACGAAAGACGGACACTGTTCTGTCAAATTTCTTTTAACTCACCGGTAGTAATTTCATTGTTTACTCTCTTTGCCCATTCTAGGATGTTATCCTCGTGATACCGCCTGTTAATCATAGTAATTTAAGGTTCATCTTTCGCTACAAATACGTTTCATTTTATCGATAAGTTCTTGTACACGGTCTCAAACGAAATTTAGTTTTTAAAATTTGTTTTAAGAAAAAAGGGACTGTTCCGTTTTATTTTATTTTATTTCTTGAATCTGAATGCCGTTTATTTTGTCTTGAAACCGTCTTGTGAATATGTAAATAAGTCGAGGTGTAAAAAACTTGCTTGTTTTTTTATTCAAAGACTTTGGACAAATACGACCTACCTCCAGTGGAATATTATTGATGAACTCCGTGTTCTAGGACACCTTAGAACTAACTCTCTTCCGATTTCACAAATTTAAGGAATTAAATTCACAAAGAAACCGCACAAGTAAGTAAATAAGCTTTTCGACTTTTTTTCGAATTTGAATTTCATCAAAAAAATAAACACCTGTTTGCCGCTTGTCGCGACATCTGTTAGCAAGAAGCGTGACAAGATCTTTCTGTGCCGTGAAGCCGCTGGTACAGAAACCTACTTACATCAGAGATTAAGTTATAAGAGGAAAAGAAAATAATTTTATGAGCAATTTATTAATCTACAATTTACAGTCACAAAGAAAATTAGTTAGAAAAACTATTGTAGTAAAATTTATTTCATTTTTCTCAATTCCGAAATTTCCTAAATCCGACACAGTCCATAGAGGTACTCCTGGGGACACGAGGTTACAAACTACGTATTCGTTCAATGTTTCGCCGTCCTCTAGCCGATCTGCGGTTCTACTTGGTTATTAGCATATGGCTATTTATATATCTCTGGGAATCTGTTAAAAATCCATGTTAAACATTGATACGTAGTTCTTTATGTGCGTATATAACCCAGCATCATATACGATATAACCCTTTGTTACGTGATATTTAGTGTAATTTTAAAATTTTATTTGTAACTCTAATTTCTATTTTTGTATTACATGCTTTTAATGGCAAGCAAATAAATAAGAGTTAATCGAATTCATTTAGCCTGAATTATGAAAAATCTCTATATTGCGATTTAGGTATCTTGTAACAATTATCGTGAAATGCATTATGCAAAAGAAGAATCATCAAAATTGCCTGTGAAAATGAAATCCAGTGTCATCATATAAACATCATGTTTCATGAACCGATCGACCAGGACAGCACAACGATACACGTCATGATGACATATTTTAGAGTGAGTACTTGACAGTGTATTGATATGAAGGATGAAGGAAAACTGGTAAACAAGTTTGTTGACAACAAAAATTATAAATTTACAATCTATCGTTAAAAAATCAATTTTAAAAGAATTAAAATATGCTTTTGTACAAGTTAAAGTACAAAATGTATAATTAAAGTATTATACTACGTTATTTAATAGAAGATATAAGAAACTTGTTGAAAACGCTGATTTGTATCGTGTTCACAAAGGTCATATGGATTTTGGAAGCTGAGATTACAAAACATCACTTTTGCATTAGAATTAAAGAAAAAAACATCATTCGATTTTTGGAAAAAGATGTTTAGAACACTGAACACAATTTCACCATAGCATTAAGGTAAAGAATATAATTCATAAATTTATGTACGAAATTTCCTTAAGTGCATTTTGTAATATAGAGATCAGTTGTGCTTTCAATAAATTCAATTTATAAATTTTATATAATTCCTACGTTGGTTTCATGTTCGACGTTAGGCCCCGTAAGTTAATTACAATTGGCAAATCAGTCTCATGTAACTTTATATGTCAAATTTCCATAATAATTTTGTTTTGTTAGGCACATACGAAGTGTAGTATTATATTTAAAAAAATTACATGGAATGTTGTAATCTGGAACGTCCCATGTAGAATGACGTTCACGCGAACGCGACATCTGTCAGGATTAAGCCATTCTGACTTCTTTTCCTGTTTCTCTAGCGGTTTATATAACCCCTGCCCCATCTCCTTGTCCACATTGTTTTATTAGTCAGATCTATCTCCAGCTAAGGATAATTCCGGGGAAACGCCGATGTTACTCGTTTTCGCCCTTCAGGTCCTTGAAGTCCGTTTTTAGTGTAACTTTTTCCTACAAACAAGAAAGAAGGAAAACAAAGTTTTTGTTATTTTCTTTCTTCAATTGTTTCGCAAATTAAATATTACTTGGTGATAAGTTGTCAAGTCCGGTAGAAAATATCCGTTAGATCGCGAACTCGTATGGTATATTACAGGCTGTATTATGATATTGTTAAAGAAAGGAAATTTAGTTGTTTAAAAATTTAAATTGGTAAGAATATAAGATATTGTTCCTGTGAACGACAATCTGCCCTTTTTTAGTTCGAGTCGCCTTTGAGAGAAGACGTATTTTGTTAAGTGATGAATTTTTATTGAAATGTCAAGTGTTGAAATGTTAAAATTTTATTTCAAGACCAAGGGTAATTCAAATTCCGCTATTCAAAAGAACGCGGGGTTTTATTACATGACGTGTTAACATTGAGAGGGCGCGTAAACGTCGAACTTTGAGGTTAGTTTTCTGTCCCATCATTTATTTCCGCAAGTGACATTGTTTTGTAATTTACTCCGGAATCTACGGAGTGAAAATTATCTTTTATTTAGAAAAGAATTCCTCAATTTTATAAGGTACGTAATACAGTATCTTTTCCTATTTACTTTATTTTTTAACAAGGAAATATTTACTTGTTACCAAATTCAATATGCAGCAATCTCTGACGGCAAATTCCTTTTGGAGTACCCTCATCTTCTGCTAATTAAGACTCTTTGTATTACGCCATCTAGAGGGATTTAGTATTGTCTCTCTCTCTTCTTCGAGTCGAGTAGAAATTTTAATCATTCGAAAATTTTAATTAGACAAAGCGATAGGAAACGAGCTAATATTTTGATAAGTTAACTGCTGTTTGCGAGTTGTGATGCTCGGTATGCTAGGCACAAATGCGACAAAAACCGAGCAACGTCGCGACAGGTTACTTGGAACGTTAAGGATGAGATGTGGAGAGAATTAAGCACCTCAAAGGAAACTTCTATACAACAATAAATACTGTTTAATTTCATTCTCGCTGAAAGTTTCATTAATTTGGAGAGGTTTTCAATGAAATCCGTTATTTAGGGTGAAATAATTGGGTCTATTCATGAAACAAAAGCTTATCCATTGTGATAACGAAACTGTTGGCGAATACATTGATAAAAAAGTGAAAATGAGCGATGTAAAGTTATGGAACTTTGTCACCACAAACAGGCACCCAACGGAAGAAAAGGAAACGATACAAACTTAAAATTAAGAGCTCAATATTTCAAGAAAGCTATATACCAATAGATATCATTCCATTTTTTTCAATAATAAATGAACATACATATTGAACCTGCTTTAAAGATAAATATTAAAACGTTTCCTACAAGAATATAATTTGTTGTTTAACTAATTTCAACAATTTTTTAATTTCTTGAGTTGAGATATTTAAGACAGAAGTGCCTAACCTGTATAGGGGGTCATACTTATGTGAATATGGAACATTTAATTCTCTAACGTTTCAGAACCAAGGGCGGCTGGTGCACTATGGCCGCAGAGCTGCAGAACACATTAAAACATTTCTAACTAAAGAATTTATTACATAATATGTATACTATTAGAGATTAATAAAATATGCGTTAATGTATATACTATATAAATCAACGCATAATTTATTAATCTCCTTACAACTTATTGAGACCGAGAGCTATATACTATACAAATATTACCGCGATCTCTATTTAACATTTACATATTCGAACTACCAAATAGCGAAGCGACACGAGAAACATATCGGAATGTATTCACAGGTAAATATTTTTAAAATAAGGGTTTCTCATTGGCCATCGCTGCATGCGACTAACTATTGCAAGTATAGTGATTTTGTGGCTACAGTTGTTGCAGCCACAAACGGTTATTAACGGTTAACGTTCAAAGACGTAGGTGTCAGCTTTCGCGCATACGACATGAATGCGACATAATATTTGTAACAGCATAAATTTAGTTCATTAAGTTACGAAGATAAAACTAAGATTAAAGAATTAGGCAGACCGTCACCGAAAATAAAACATGAAGTTGCTCCTTTTAGCAGAAATAAAGGTTATAAATAAGGTTCGACAAGGGCGTGCTATGGCAGAAGCGCCGAGAGGGGTGGATGCGAAGCCAGGGTAGAGTTTAGTCATTCGATAGGCGTGGAAGTGAACGGTCGTTCGATAATTATCGGTGTGCGTCTTTTAAAACATGAATCGTCGTAAACGAGGTTTACCTTTGGCATCGCATGTGAATAAATATACTAGCCGTTTCCCTGGGTTGGAATATACAGGTACTATCATTCGGTGCAAAATTTGCAATATACGGTTGATAGGTCGCGATACATTTCACTGTAGAAGACATATTAAAAGTAAACGTCATGTTCTGAATTTAAGCAATAATATTCCATACCGGGAATTTCTGTATGATTTTATTTTTATGCTAAGTGTGTGCAATATCCCACAACACCTAGTAGACAATAAACACTTTCGTCTTTCTTGGAATAAATATGTTCCCTCGTGAAAACTACCAACCAATAGACACTTGCGATACAATTTATTACATTTGCAGGCTACAGTAAAAAAACGGTATAGTAGACGAGTTGAAAAATAAGAAAATTTGCGTAAGTGTGGATGAAATAACTGATGCACAGCAACACAGCGTGATTCATGTTGTAGCGCGTCCTTTAAAACATAATGATCCAGCAGCTTCCTTGTTATTAACCAGTAAAAGGATTGAAAAAAGTGATGCTGAAACCGTTGTGAAGATGTATCACAGGAACCCAAGTCACAATGTTAGTTACTGGAGCTGCAACAATGCTGAAAGTAGGTAGGATGTTGAAAATATGCTTTCCAACTCTTCTTCACATAACATGTCCCATACACGCGTATGATTTCGTTGGAGAAACCATTCGAAAGAAGTATCCGATGGTGAATAATTTAATAGCATCTACCAAAAAAGTGTTTGTGAAATCTCTCAAACATATCCGCGTTCTTAAACAACTATGTCCGAAACTTCCACTACCACCTCAACCTGTAATAACGCGATGGGGAACATGGCTCCAGGCAGTATTTTATTATCATAAATATTTCGCAAATGTGGAGGATGTGATTTTAAAATTTAAATCAAATGAATCTGCAGCAATTCGAGAGTCAGCAACTTTTTTCCAATTACGGCGTTCAATTACAAATAGATGAAATTTCCGTAAACTATTGTGCAGTTGTACAAGCTATATCGCTGTTACAAAACATTTATTTATCTTTACGAGACTCAATAAATACCTTAGATCATTTACAAGCCGCTCTAGAAAGCTTGACGGATCCTATAGGACTAGATGTCGCTCAAAAATTTCGTGCAGTTTTAAATAAGAATCCTGATTTACAAAAGGTTCGGTCTATTACTGAAAATAAAGAGTGCATAGAATTCAAAATATCAAGCGATGCAAAATAACAAAAAGCATTTATCAAACGAGGTAAGTCTTACTTCACTCGTAAATAAAAATATGCAATAGTTGGCTTCTGTTTACTGGATTAATATGTAGAAACACAATGAACAAGTTGATAGAAATCGGTATTTGCTATTGCAAATTATAAACTGTATATAAGATTTTGTGCGGTTTCTGAACTAGCTCTTCGACGACATTATGAATCTAGTGAATCTGATAAACTAACTTAATAATGCATTTCAGGAACATTTATAAGTTGCTTTGCTACTAGATTTAAGGGTACTTCAGAGGATATTCAGAATAAATTTAACTTTAACATTATTTTCTACGTTGTTTTTGAATTTGTGTCAAGACTACTGCAGAAACTGATAATAAACATATCATGCAACGTTTCTGCGCAATTCCGTGCATTATAAAAGTAATTGTTAATATCAATAGCTAAATTTAGGCTAGGTTATGACAAAGCAAATCACTGGTCTCAGTTGTCAAATCCTTACACAAATATTGCGCTACCCTATGTGAACGTTGACTATAGACGTGCATTTGAGACAATTGACCGTTCCTTACTTCCTACAATTTTGCTACTTATAATTGCGGTAGAACAGTTCTAACATCGGAACTGTTTTACCGTCTACTAATAGGAGGCAATGTGTGAAAATAGCATTATTTCTGCGTTTAGGCCTGTGTATAGGGATCCTTCACAGGTAACCATTTTAGGATCAGTTTTGTATGCCATATATCAAAGCTCTGACTAGTGCAGGAAAAGTGTTAATAAGCCCCATTACGAGTACAATGGTAATTATTTTCGCAAGGACATGAGTAATTAAGATCAGATAAATATAATTAACCACTAATTTCTTAACTGTCATTATATTTGTAATTACATTTCCAATTACATTTTTTGATAATAAATACTTTGTTAACATCTAATAATTTTATTAATACTAATAGAAAATAAAGCAAATACGTACATATATCAACATGATGCATACACAAGAAGAAAAACTATTTCGATCTTCTAAAAAAACCCTAACTTAATGTATGAATAGAAACGTTGAGGTACTATATTATTTGCCTTTACCACAATAAGCCTTTCAAAATTAGCATCACTAAGTGCGTATCCACGTGATGTATTTGTGATTGTTCCACAGGAAAAAGTCTCTCGACGGGAGCAGATCATAGTACCGTTTTCTAAAATTCTAATAAGTAAACATAACGTAACGTACGTTATTCCGTCTTTGTTGAAACACCCTGGGTATGTATACCTGCACCAGCCGAAAAAGTCCATTTAATGCTATAGGTCCGTCATTGACTGTTTTTTCTATCTTTAACCTTTCAAAACTTATTTGGAGAAACGAAATTTCGGGCACATTTCAAAGTAAAATTTCACTCCTTAAATATGCAGCTCTGTAGCAATGGAAGGTATCGTTGACCAACACTTGATAGAGTCCCCAAACTGACAATGGTAGTTCCGTTACCGCCGATATAACAAGGCCCCAGCGCTCTTCGATGACATCACGCTGTTTAGGTGATGTATCGCCATGCACGATATTAGCCTAAGCGGTAAAGAAATCATTTTTTTGCATTTCTTTTTTAAGTTTTGAGGGGCTTCCAGTTTAAAGAGAATGCCAGTTGTCAACTGAGCCTCTCTTCGCATCCCATTCGATTTTATTTTGGAAAAACGGAGTTTCAAAGTAATGTATTTTTGGTTGATATTTAATCGACTAATTATTACTGTTTGTAATTGTACATGTATTTGGACGAAACTAGGGTTGAAATGATACAGTAATTGCAATTTTATTCGGAATTTTGTTCAATTTCAGGAGAAAATTTACATGCCATTTAATAAGGGTTTTTAATTTCCCATTATGTGGTGTTTTACCTAATCGATCATTACTTTTCACACAATAATTTTTAAGTAGGGTATTTGTAGAACAAGTTATTATAATTGTTGCAATACGTTCACTGCTGTGAATACGACATTTACATACATCAGTACCCAAATGGCTATGTTCGCGGATCGGAACCGCCTCTATCATCGACGCTTGAGACAGAGCGGGGTATTGTGCCCTGTTCTGTCTCAAACGTCGATGATAGAGGCGATCCGCAGTGTGGTGATATAATTTAAAATATATTGTATTAAAACAGAAAGTTAATGATACACATTTAAAAACATCTCTTCGTGTTCAAAAATTATTTTGTTAAATATAACGTAAGAATACAAAACTATTTGAACGGTAACATTTTCCCGTTTTTTGTCAAATACAACGGACAGTTAGAGAATTGAGTTGGAATAGCATCTTTTTTAAACCTACGATTTTTTAAACTTACAGTTATAGTTTCACCGGTCCTTGAATATGTAGCTGTTGAAAAATAAATAATATTTTTTTTACAAAGTGCAACTCACAAACAAAACATACAAAACAGCCGACGCCACAGTAAATACCGCTTTTAGGTTACCCCGTTTTTATCGTTTCAGAAAAGGTTCTATCGCTTATACAACACTAGAAAGACATTACAGGTATCACCACCTAAGTACGGAAATATTACTACACAGTTTTTTTTTTAATAAAACCAATATAATTTGAATAAACTAATTCACGCAAAAGAAACGTATAAATGTCAAGATGATAGATATGGCTAATCGTTTACCTAAACCAATATACGTCACAGCCTGCTGACGTCAGAGCAATTAGACCTTGTTATACCGGGGGTAACGTTTTTTCCCACTAAGGCAACACATCGTCCCACACTTCAGTGTGCGCCATGATAAAAATTCACTAATTGGGGTTCAAATTGATAGACCACACGAGATCTGGTTCCCAGCGGCTCTTTTCAGTTTCTTAGGCCCAAAGTTTCGCTCGGAGGACAGAGAATTTCATCGAATGAGGAGACCAACACATTAATAAACACCTAATTTGCAAAATAAGATGCCAACTACTATTTGGACGACTTAAATAGATGGGAACATCGTTGGGAAAAGTGTGTAGATTTACAAGGAGACTATGTTGAGAAATAAAATTGAATTTGACGGAAAAAATTACTTGTTTCTGTGTTAGGCTGGAAACCTTTCAGACTACCCTCGTGATGAATACAATTTCTGGGAATCTATTACAGTATTGTAACGCTGCGATACTCCTTAAAAGCTAATTTCCCGTCAGTTTAAATTTTAATACGCTTAGGTTGAACATGGCACAGTTTCTGCAATATCTCGCGTAATACGGGAAGGTAGCGCACATTCTGTCTGCGTTAATTAATGTTGTAATAAAATATGAACAACGTAAACATAGGCCATCTAGCGCAAGTAATTACATACTAGAAAAGACATTCTCCAACACAATTCTCATTACTTGATTTTCTATTAACGATATTAGTACAAAAGCTTTCTCGCTATTAAGAGACGGCGGAACGCTGTATTTAGCGATTCGGTTAATAATAGCGCAACAGCGAACTGAATTTGTAGTGTTAACTAAAGCTAAATGAATGAACAGTAGAAATTCAGGACGAAACGAACGAGCTTTTAAATTACTACTTAACGTAAGAAGAAAAAAGGATGCAATTAGTATGTATAAAATGAGTCAACGGTCTCGCAAAGTTCACTTATTCTCCAAACAGAGATGAAATTAAAATTTCAAACGTATATTAGGGTAGGTAAGGATTTATTTATAGGCGCGAATCCCATATATATATATAGCGAACAATTTTGTCGCTTGTGCTAGGAACGTCCCCTCCGCTCCTCAATGTCCCTAGATGAGCGCACACTCAGTTGCCTAGCATACGTAGTCGAGGTAATAATTCGTTACAGATTTTAGGAAATACGTAATACATCTTATTTGATTTGTGTCCTATTGATGGGCTGTAATAATAATAATAGTATATTCATTCCTCAACACAGATCAGACATATAAATGCTAGATAACTGAGATGACAAAACAAATCAAAATGCAAAAGTCTCAATATACACCACTACTAAAGTTAAATGAAAACTGTCCAACAGGCATACCCTTTTTAAATTTAAGAAAAAGATTCAATTAGGGTATAGCAGCTTTTAATGAGAAGTAAATTTTTAAACAAATAGATATTGTCGAAATCGGCCTTGGTGCTGTGCCATTAGCCACTTAAGTAATTTATATGCGTATACATATACGTATATATATAAAGACATAAAACCTAACAACCCGAACGGACACCAGGGCTAACATGAGACACGCTTCACACCCGGGGCCGATCGGGTGACTAACATAGCCACACACAGGTAGGCCACCGGTAGGAAAGGATAAACCCACAAAGGACAGATCACATGAGGAACTTAACTAAATAATAACACGTAAATTACACATATGTTTGTAAATTAAATAGTTCACATCCTCTCTATCTAAGGCTATTAAAGAATTGATATTAATTGGAAGCTGAATATTGATATTAAGCAAGTCGATGACAAACAGGTTGATTTTTTCTGTATGCTTTCAGCATCCCAAAATGATATGATTGGTACCTCCGCATTCGGCCTCGCAGAAGGTACATTTGTCACTATCAGAAATGTGGACTTTATGAAGGTGAGCAGGAAATCTTCCATGATTAAAAGATAATCTTAGAATTTGTGACATCATATTTCTTTTAACCGTCGCTTTATTGTACCACCGGGTAGAGCATATAATAGTTGGTAGGGTTTCCCTTATATATATTCGTATAATGGTTTTGCCAATCTTTATGCAAATTACTTCTAAATTCAGCTAAAAAGTCAGAATGTGGTAGTAAGACGCCTTCTAAAGTGTCCTCGTGACTGCATCCTGCTTTTGCTAGTCTGTCTACCTCTTCATTAAACGAAATTCTCGAATGTCCTTTTATCCAAATATATGTTACAGACTTGCCACGTTGTCTCAGACTGAGGTCTAACAACAGCATTTCTCCGATAAGCGGAGATGATGAGAGATTAAAATTTTGGAAACTCATAAGCATACTTTTGGAATCAGAGAAGATGATAAAGTACATTTTTAAGTTTTCCCTTAAAAATATTGAAATTGGTACTGCACCTTACTTCTTCGGGCAATGCATTGAAAAGTTTGCACCCTATGTTGTAGAAGCACCTGCTATGTTTTGCCGTACGATACTTGTCACAAGAACGGCTCGAAAATTTGGCTGATTTATTAAATAATTTAGACACACAAAAGGTGATAAAGCAATTTGCCAAAAATAAAGCGCGCAAAGCTAATATTTCGTAAATTTCAATAATAATTAATAATTATGTCATGTTGTTTTTAGATAATAATAATAAACATATGTTAGATATATTTGCAGTTTTAAGATATATTAATTTGATTATTATCTATTACTTTGAAAATCGTGTATTATTATTTGATGTTCATGTTCCTACCTATCTGTGAATAAAAGTTTCATTTCAAAACATAGTGTTTTTCTTTTTATAATTATTATCCTAACCCTTAAGAAATATGTAGTTTGTGTACCGATTCATTAAAGTTGCAAAAAACTACTCATAGAGGGAGGGGGCGCCTAAATTTTCTTGTCCCGGGGCGCTTGAAAGCCTTGGCGCGGCACTGGTCTCAAAGCACACTATTTTTTTAAACACTGCTTTAATTGTTTCCCAACATTTAGCACTTGAATAATCATCTCCAAACAAGGATTTGCTGCGGAAAGACCCTAGAGTATCAAATTCTGTCCAATGAATTGCGATACTTGAGTTGAGAAGGCATAACTGAATAAAATCAAATACAACCATCCGGTTGTTATGCTGCGCTAATACACAAAAGTGTGCTCTTTCGTTTCGTGTATAATTGGGCTTTCTGGCAGAAGTACTTTAAAACGTGAATGTGATAGGACCGCGAATACATTCTATTCTTCTGGTAGGACCCTGTTGAATCTTTAAGAGTTAAACCGGTTATAATCCACATTTTCTTCTCAAAACTTTAATCCAAACTATAGGCACTTATCACACTCTCATTAATTATTTAAATGAGGGGTACCTCCGAATTATTACCACCCCATATTATTCCTTCTCTATAATAGAGTTTCAGCAATTTCAAAGTAAATTTAAGTAAACTTTATTACTGTACAAATAAATGTCGTCATTATTTTTCGTCAACCTCATATAACAAAGAAAATATTTAATAGGTGAATAAGCTCTTATCTAGATATACAAAGCAGGAGATTTCATTTTGTCCAATCTCTTCAATAAACTCGCGGAATTGTCGGTGATTCAGCCCAGTGGATGTGATGAAATTAACAACTGATATGACTGGTTTTACAACTTCAGACATATCCAAACATTTTCCGCACAAGGACTGTTGACGAATGATACAATGTAAGACTAATGGTTTTGAACCACCATCATTTTCTACAGCTTTTGACACAAGTGAAACACACATGTTTTTGCCTCCATCAGTTGTAATAGATTTTAGGTTTTTCCATCGAAGGTTCTTTTTATTAATGGCATTTTCAACTCCCTTAAAAATATCTTCCCCAGTAGTCGTGCCGTGAATACTGTCAATATCAAGAAGTTCTTCATACACTCCATAGCTTTTATCTACTCCTCGAATAAAAGTCAACACCTGAGCAGTATCTGACGCATCCGTTGACTCATCCAAGACCAGAGAAAACCACTCCAGATGTCAAGATGACAACACGAATAAAGTAAAAAAAAAATTCACACTACTTTTGCAATTTTCGTTGCTGTGGTTAGCTTGTTTATAAAACATGTGAACTTCACGCAAATTCTTCAATTTGCCGATTTAAGAGTCTGAAAGTGGGTTTAAAATGGCAAATAACCAGGAAGAAAGTATACCACAAGGTGTTCTGAACCAAGCTGCGATTGCAGTATCCAATTTATTGCCAAAGAAATCAAAATTAGTTTACGAAAAGGAGTACAAAACATTTTGTGAATGGAAAATAAAAAATGTTGCTAGCCTCAAAAAATATCCACGTCAGGAAAAATTTTAGCGGATGTAAATTCAAATTAAATTTTATCCACTCAAAAACATTATCGCTATTAACTTAGTCTTCAGAGGTTTCCAGTTACTAGCAGATCCATGTTGCTTCAGCATATAAAATATTGGAACAAATTCGAAGGATTAGTCTATTTTTAATTTTTATTTTAGTAAGGAGTAATTGCGTGAACAATGTATATCACAAGTACTAAATAGTATTATACCGTGTCATGTTGTAGGCATCACTCTTAATTTGTACGTTGCATGCCAAGTATTGTAACAGTTTTATTATTACGCGGTCGATTTGTATTTAATATTGAGGATTTCTTTTAAGTTTTTTGTTGCATGATTTTTACGCGTATCTTCAAACGAATGAAATTTTCCTTCGCCCCTTCTCTCACGAACTCTGATCAAGATCAGACGTGAGGTGTCTCTTTGTCTAAATTAATTTAATTAAGTTTAAAAAAGTCCAGGAGATGGTCCATTTTTACTCAACCTATTAACATCAACCAACATTTGATACTAGCTATGACAAAAAAATTAATAATGCAGTCACTGCTTCCCAAGAAAGATGGCCTTTAATCTGGCTTTAAACACCTGCATCGATAGACCTCTAAGTTGACCAGACAACGCATTATATGTTTTAACATTCTTATATGAGAAGAATCTGGTGCATATAGCGGTGTGGTACACAGGTGCTATTAACATAGTATAGTGTAATGTTCAATCGCCAGTGTATATTCCGTTATTGAGCCTCAGTCGCCACCTTGATCATCATTGACCCTCTTTAAAACTTCATCCCCTGTTCTAAGGTGTAATATACTCCTAACAAAAAAATTCTGAATTTGAGGTCGCAAATATTTTTCGGTTATCCATTCACAATTACAGTATACGTGGATAACTACTGTTCACGTGGCTGTATATAAGGCAAATGTTAACTTTATCTTTGTTTGGGGAATAAATTGACTGCCAAATTGTGGACACACTCTGAATACATACAAACGTCCGTGTAGAAAATCTTGAGCTAAATAAGAAAATATGAGATTATTTAGTTAATTACCTAAAAAAAATTTTCCACTTGAGCTCTTGCGAAGGCGGCATCTAAACGAAGTCTGAGAACAGAAGCTATTAATAATGTCGAGTCACGTATTACAAAGACAATGTATCTAAGTCGCCGTCGCCCGCGTTGATTGTTCGGAATCTTATGGGAGCCCGCCCCCTATTGTTTACCAGCGCTTCCGGCAGCACAACTCCTCTTCACGTTCATGTTCTACGCCGTACTATATCTCAATGTTTCGTTTAGGTGCGTATCATCTCTATCGCTTGGTCATCTAGTTGCTGTTCCCAACCGCTTCAAATCAATCAAACAGCAGCGTTGTATAGAAGAACTTGTAAGGAATTTAGGTTGAAATACTTCTATTAACAAATGAGGCGTTCATGTTATGTCGCTTCCAAGATGAATTGGCTCATAAATTATTTTCGTGCAGAACCCGGGTTAAGAAACTTTATCAGGGATATGGAACAAGGTCTTATGGTGGTCAAATAGGACAGTGAGAAGTGCGTTTGGACGTAATATCTTAAAAGAATATTGTACTAATTTTTTATATTGTACTTCCTGTTATACATACGCATAAAAATCTGCGCCTTAAAAAATGCGTGAAATTTACCCCGAAAATAGAAGACAACATTTCTACCTTGTTACCTTGTTACCATATATATATGTATGTATATTCAATAGTGGCGCTGTACTTTTTAAAATTTAAATGTACCTATTATACTTGTCCTGTAATTGGTTTTTGACTGTTGGTCAATAAAGTTGTATTATTATCTTTATTATTATTGTTTACATAGGATGCGTTCTGCCGTCTACAGATGTTCTTCGACAGATTTGATCTGCAGCTTTTCCAAGTATGAATAAGCGACATTTTTGTATTTGCCGACCCTGATACGAGCGCTTTTCCTTGTTTTTGTCCTGGAACACTTTCACAGTACGAGGCCTTTTGACTGTCCTCCCATGTCTTAATTGCTTGTTTTGTGTGGCTCTTTTAGAGACCACAAACGGGGTTAGGGCCATGTTCGCTACTTCTTTGGTCAGCTTACCTGCCTTTTCATCTCCTTCGATCCCTTGGTGGCTCGGAATTCACCGCAAAGTAACGTCCCAATTACCTTAGATTGTGTAAACATTCGTGCATCAGACCAAACTCGTATGTGTGGGCCTTAATAACCTTTAGAACTGCCTGACTGTCGCTGAATATACTTAGCTATAGTTGTGCCTCGTATCCCTTTCTCGAGGTTCCTTATGGCGCACAGATTTAAAGCATGAATCTTTGCTTGAAATATGTTGGTGTGGGGTTCTATAGGCATTTTAGGTGGTAGTTAGGATCACTAATGCTTATAACTGTTTAGACCCCTTCTATTCTCGAGCCGTCCGTGTACTATGCCTGGGTACCTCTTTTCTACCAGCACGACATTCATTAATTACCTTATGGTAATATAAGGCTGATCAAGTTTGTATTGCATAGGGGTCGTGTCCTTTGCAATGTGCTTCAGCTAATTTATGTTGGGATCTTCAAAGATTCTGAGATGTCCTATAAGAGCCCTAGGCTGTAGTCGTTCTGCTAAGAGTGAGGGCACTCAACATAGCCTGCTTCTGAATGTGAAGCAGCGTGATTTCCAGCGCTGCTGTGGGACAGCTACGCATCACACCTTTGATGTTGAGACGTGCAGTCTCTCTGGTTGCACAGTCTTCTGAGTTGTTTTTGGTCACCAAATCAAAGAGGTGTCGGTGATCGTGAGTCTGATACTAAACTATCTAGGAACGGGAGTTGATTGTCCACTTCTTCTTTTGTAAATTTAATGGTTTCGAATTTCTAATTAAATGTCGCGCGGATTTCTGAATAGTAGTTTTCTTAGTATCCAAAACCGCGAAAACGTCTACATACCAGACCCTAGGAAAATGTAAAGTGCCCTTCTTCATATACGTTTCAAATTTACTCATGAACAAGTGGTCAGACAAGAACCTTTCTGTTTATTTGTTCTGGTCCTTACTATCATTATTTATTACTTACATGTGATATACTGTTTTAGTCATCATGGGCGGAGATTTCTTACTGTGATACAACGAAATCAATAAAACATTTTAAATTGAAGCGAGTGGAATATAACTAGTGATATTTTTGAACAAACTAAATTGCATTGCAAGATCAAATAATGGCGTCAGACAATCCAAATAGGTACGAACAAATTGAAATAATGTTTCTTTGAAAACGATTATCCTTTAGTAGATTTCTGTATTTAATGACGATAAATTTGAATTTACTAATAGGCGATGCATTGTATACGTATGTAATGACTCGCTTTGTCTTGGAATTGCATTCAATCTTCTTGGTGCTTGTTACTTTTAAATAGAAATCAAATAATTGCACCCACTTAACGGATGAGAGTATCGTACGTTGGAACCTTGACTTCTTTCTTGTAAAAGCGAACTTATATACTGCCGTACACTCGTTTATATCAACCTTTCTGGAAGAAGGATAGACGTAAACGCGCAGAAACATTTCTCTGTGACGCAAGCACTCGGAATATTTCACCGTCATATCTGAAGCGAAGAAGGAAACCATTCACTAAAAAGCTATAAAAAGTGTGCGCCGACAATATTTCATAAAGAAGAAGGTACACTATACGCCGTCACATTTTACATGTAATACAAAACCTTTGTGTGTTTAAATATGTCGACGACGAGGACAAAAAATACACCAGATACACGTTATTCAAGCCCTTTTGACAAATTGGAAGACGATGGAACTAAGCAATGGTATTGGGATCTCAACGTATTTTGCGGATAGAAAATCATTTTAGGGAAGCTTTATTACAAGTCAGCTGCAAGCATCTTAACATATGAATTTATTTATGAATGAGGAAAATATTTCCTTGCATACTGTTGAACTGTTTTATTATCAAGGGAACATCCCGAGCCCGAAAATTAGGAACTTTGTAAACAAGTAATCCACACCCAAGGATGTTCGAAAGTATTTTCCTTATCGGCGCAATCTCGTTTTAAGACAGTGAAATTACTCTTGAAAGATTAGTAGATTTTTCAAATCCCACGTTATGTATGTTACGGAGATCTTTGAACAGTATAAAAATTATATTTTATTTTACGTAATAATATAGTTATTAGTGAAAGATAAAACTTGCCCTGCAATATATCGCCTTAAATAACCGTGAATCCATGTGCAAAATAGATATGTTATGTTCACATAGACTTTTTTTATTTCAATTAGAAAAACATGACATCATTCGCAGATATTGAACAAGTAATATGTTCGATTTTCTGACGCATTGTGATGGTATAATTTATCTAATGAGATTCATATTTCCTTACAATTTGAATAACTGCAAGACAGGTACAGTGCATTGAAAATTACATACGATAACAAGGATGAAGAATGACTTATAATGATATCTAATGTGAGTAATAATTTACGTGTTTCAATTTATTGATTTGTTTAGATAAGAAATTGTATATAATGAAAAGTCGCTTTTGTAATTCATTAGTACTACATGTGAGTTTTAGAATATTAGAACGACAATGGCCGTCATAAATCCAGTAAATGTAGTTCGTTTACTTATGGTAACATTTTTTGTTGTAAATGATAACCGCCCCATGGGTTTCAACAATAAAGAAAGCGAAATTCACGACCTATTAAGGGATATATTAATTAGATCTCGAGACGACACAACATTTGTGGTAGATAATTACGTAGCACTAGAATTCTTGCAAGAATTTGGACTACATTCTGCAGAATTTGTCGATGACAGATATCCACTTTCACGGGAGGAAATATTAGAGGTTTTACAATTTGAAGAAGAAGAAGAATGTGTACCTAAGGGAGAAGATATTGTATCTTTAGAATGTAAGGAAAAATACAGGTAAGAAATTGCAGGTCAGCTTATATACATTTTTGTTTTCATATTTTTTTTTTCTTTTTAGATGGGAGGCATCACTACAAAAAGGAGAAAAAAGAAGACGGCAATTGTTAAAAATTTGGACATCTATGGATTTCGGAAAAATTTTGTTAGGAAATTTTCCGATATGGTCCTCTTGCACAATTACGATATTAATTTGCATTCACGTAACAACATTATTAAATTACAATCTTTAGTGCATAACCAATTATCTTCTACAAAATATCATGATTTATTTGTATATGCCTGATAGAAAAGCGATTATATTGAGAACCACCCAGATCATTTCGATAATCTATTTTGCCTTTACAGAAGGTTTTCAAGTTCCATCGCAACGTGCCATATGTGATTGCCATGCTATAATACGGTGTTCCTGGTGCAACCGTTTTTCATGTTTTAAGCATTTTTACGAAGAGGGACATTACCATAGATTAAGTAATTATTTGTATATACGCTCATACATACATGTATGTACATGCATATACATAAGTTATATTTTAGGAAGTATGCCATGTAATATGTATTTTATATGTCATTCAGTTTTATATATTAACGTATAAAGCATAATTCTCCCTATTTTTTTTATGGCTATATTGCATAAAATAAAATATAATTTTTATACTGTTCGAAGAGCTCCGTAACATACATAACGTAGGATTTGAATATGCTCCTTTTCAAAGGGGTGGGGGAGGGCATTATAAATTTTTTTAATGGAACTAGGGTGCTATTTTCATATATGTGATGGAGCTCGATGAGACGATTATTTTGATATATAGTTGTGATGTATATGTTCCAGCCATTGCCGAGTTATTTAACAAAACTATCAAGGGTAGTTTCACTCTCTTAAAACGAGATTGGTCCGATAAGGAAAATACTTTCGAACATCCTTGAGTGTGGACTATTTGTTCACAAAGTTTCAAATCTTTTTTAATTTTCGGGTTCGGGATGTTCCCTTGTAAGTCATAGAACGCTGATTGACCAACGTATCTTGTGTTGAATTTTAATATTTTACGTCCGTTTAACACTGTTCAGCTCAAACTTAGAACTTATTGTAAGATTATGTTCTCGTAATAAGTTGTACGTAAATAAGTTTCGAATATTTATTGATACTAATCATTAGAGTAACCTAAACTTGCGGACTCGCATAGGCGTCGGTATTACGGGTTAATATAAGAATACGAAAAATTCATAAATAAACTAAACCGGTAGAGAAGCAGGCATGTAGTGTCGACCTTGAATATAAATCATGTTAAACCGCGCTGAGAGAGATTTCGTTTTAGTACCGGTTGAGCTGTTGCAGAGATTAGTCAAACGGTCAAGGTTATGTACTTACGTGTCGCTTTTGAAAATATAGCTGGTGTTTTTTGTGTGTTGTAGTATTATACCAAGTACATAATTAGTGTATCGCTTCATATAGAACTAATATTTACATACCTAAGTAAACAATGCCTCGTAATAGATTTGCTACTAATGTACATAAGTATGTGTCACTTTTTCCCCATTTAGAATATGACGGTAATGCAGTCTTTTGCTTAATATGTAATGTTCGTTTGGCTGCATTGGACAGAACTGATTGCCAGAGGCATGTCAATGGTATTAAGCATACGAGAAATGCAAGAACTGAAATACCTTAGACACCATTCCTCATACATTTATTAATTATGTTTACTTCTTGTAATCTTCCGTTGTCGTTGGTGAGAAAAGCAGCTTTTAAAACGTTTTGGCGACAATACGTTCCAAAGTACTCATTACCCTAACAAACACAATTACAGAATCATTTGCCGCGAATGAAAGAGATGCTAGAAAATGTGTGTGAACGTGATTTGTGTTCCAAAAAAATATGGATTACCGTGGATGAGACGACCGATATAAAGAAAAACAGTATTGTGAATGTAATAGCTCGCGTTTTATCTAGCGAGAACACAGCATCTCGATATTTGTTAGCTTGCAAACGTGTTCAACAATGTACCGCGGAAAATATTCAAAAAGTGATAATGAACGCTTTGAAAAAATTTAAAATTGCCCAAGATCAAGTTGTGATGGATAGTGTAGCAACGATGTTAAGTGTTGGGCGATTCTTAAAACATATTTTTCCTAACTTAATACACATAACCTGCATGCTGCATGCTTTGCATTTAGTTGGTGAAGTTGTTCGACAACATTACGGAAACGTTGATCGGATGATTGGAAGTACTAAAGCAGTGTTTCGTAAATCTCCTAAACGTTTAAAAGAATTTCGTAAATTTTGTCCAGGTTTTCCAGAACTTCCTGAACCAATTTTAACGCGATGGGGTACTTGGCTAACAGCAGCTTCTTACTATTTGATCCATTTTCAACAAATTCAATCAGTTATAATGCGATTTAATCGGAATGAATCCAAAGCAATTAGAGAAAGTCAAAGAGAATTTCAAATTCCTCAACTTTTAGAAGATTTAACAACAATATGTGTTCTACATCTAGCGACGTTATATTTGCGTAAGTAAAATAATCTTTCAAATAACTTAACGGTTCTGTTGACGCACCTTCACAAATTTGTCTTAATGTGCCAAAATCAGAGTCTTTATCTAGAACACTTTCAAACCTTTCTAAAACACAAACGTTTCTTGCGTCTTCTATCGCGCATAGCTGTGCGTGAACATGTTGCACTATTTGCAAATATTCCACTAACGACACCGAAGAATTTTGTAGTTTTTCTATCGCATCCGCTAGTCCCACGTAATTGTTCTGAATAATTTTCAAATCTGTTTTAACTTGGCTATCCTGAAATTTCAAGCGGCTTACCTTGATAGCCGCAGCTTCCTTTGGGTCGAATTCTAAAATCACGTTTTTTATATCCTCAAAATATTTAAGATAATAAAATGCAGCCTCTAACCATGTTCCCCAACGAGTAAGAATAGGTTGTGGTGCTTCAGGAATACCGGGGCATAGTCTATGAAATTCCCGAATACGTTTTGGGGATTTTACAAACACAGCTTTTGTATGTGCTATTAGAGCGTCTACCTCGGGATAATATTTTCTGATACTATCTGCTACGAGACTGAGAGTATGAATTTTACATGTAATATGCAAGTTAGCACAGTGTTTTTTAAGAGATCGACCTACAGCAAGCATGTTTGCGGCACCATCACTCATAAACATCAACAGTCGATTTGTTGAAAGTTCAAACTTTTCTAATGTATTTAACACCAACATTGAAATTACTTCGGCAGTGCATTGTTGTATTCGTCTGAAAGCTAGTAAAATTGAGAGTGACGGTCGATGTGGTTCCATTGTGCGTATCATTACATTAACCACAGAATGTTTTTTTACGATTTGTTGTTTCGTCCACACATAACCACAGTTTTTTATCTTGCAAATCCGATTTAATTCTTTTCTCGACATGCTCACGAGCAGACGGCACAACTCTCTGTAATGTTCTCTCACTTGGTAACTTAGTCCGAATATTCATTCCAAAACGAGACGTATGCTTTCTTCCTTAGTAAATGAAATGGTAAGTTACACGCAATAAAGGTAACACATAAATTAAATTTAAATTTGTCATAATCGTCTAATCTCTGGAATTTTTTTTGAAACATGCCCTGCACTATTTAGGTGCCGTTGACAATCACTTCTCGACCAACACATTAAATCTATTTTACACACTACACATTAAATTTTAGCGCCATCACACTTTAAATCAGGCATTTCTGCAATAAATTCTCTTATTGTGTCCAACTTTGGTCGTTTTCGCGACGTAGGAAACATTTTCGAAACAAACGTAGAACTACGATATAGTATACGACAGTGTAGATGCATACACAACAGATCGGCTTTCGAGTCGCAGTTATACTGACGCTTACACCGAATTGTCCCGGCCGTATTTATTTTGTGTAAACTTTTAAGCGTCAGCCACTGGCTTTCAGCGCAGTTTGCGTTGCTCTAATTATAACATTACACTATAGATCTTATTATTTGTTTCTGTGTTGTAAACAAATTTTCATCGTAATGCGATGCACTCCAGGGAACCAAACCATATCTAAGTGCAGAGTTGATATTAGCAAAATAGCAGGATCTCAATGCATGGTCAAAAACGCATTTCCTTAATTGGACGATCACATAACAGGGCGAGACCAACTTTTTGTCTAGTATATTACAATGCTCGTTATACCTTAGTCTGCTATCAAGCTCAAGTCAAAGAAAATTTACTGTCAGATAGAGAAACCGACTTACCGTTATCGTTTACAAATATAGTACGATCTTTTGTTTTGTTTGACAAGTTAATTATTTTATTTTTATTGTTATTTAATAATACCAGCTCATTGGTTCTCCACTAGTCTTGCATTTGCATAATTACAACAAAGTTGAACAACACAATCTTCACGCTCTTACCGGACACAATACATGTTGTGTTATAAAGCATACAGGGATAAGACAGATGCATGATATTTTCCTTCGAGTCATTGCTGTAAATTAGGAAACATGTTGGCCCCAATATAGATTCCTCAGTGATACCCCTGCTTATAACATCGATGTCGGAGCAGCGCCTTTCTACCCATTATTCCTACACCCAACTACACAAGTTGACAGAGCCCAACCTCTTAAATATGATATCAATATTTCCATGGAAGGACTTCTAATACCATAGCTTTACATTATACCGACAAGAACACTGTGTTTCGCTTGCCAAGTGTAAATAAGAACTAGCCGATTAATTACTGTTTCTCGTTCTAGTTGTGAGTGCTATAGTTAGAATTGAACACTCACCAAAATATAAATTAAAAAGGAAAGCTATTTATTCTTTTTATTAAACAACCTTTGCTTAAACGGAGCTCTCTCATATATTTATCATTCATATTGCGATTGTATTCAGAAACATGTTTTTTTCGTAAAACATAACGAGACTATTTAAGAATTTTGTAATTAGTTTTATAAATAAAAAAGATAAGTATTAATATTACAATCCCCGCCTATCCACCGATTTTAGACAAGATAAGGCAGCTATAGAAATGATATTTTGTGGATGTATTTAGGAACATCCAAACATACGTTGGCCGATAATCGATTTTCATTTACCAAAACTAACTAACCTGTACTCACAATCAACACGCCCTACAACCGTTACGCCTGAAAACGGGTTGCGTTAGTGCTGAAGTTTGATTTACTTTGGAAGCGCGAAGCGGCTTTCCGCGCTGATGGAATTTTCGTTTTTGCTATTTTAACGCGGTTTGCGAATGCGGAATATCAGAACTCCGTAATCCCTTTTGGTTATTTCGAGAAATGAAGCGGCTAAATTACACTACATGCGAAAACCTGAATCTCACTCTTGATTTAAAACCAAAACCATACTAGGCACATGTACATAGTACACAGAAAAAAATGGCGTGGCATTTTAGGTAAATTTCACACCGCGAATTTCAACAAGGTTTACCAAAACGATACATTTAATCCTACACTTTAAAACGTGTTAGTGTGTTACATTTAATAGTGTAAAATGCTAGGAAATAAGGTACATTGTTGCGCACTTAATAGTGTACGGCCTAGCGTAGACTGGGGATACTTTGTTCATCTGTTTTCTTTAAGTTGAATAACTTTTTTGTCGTTGAAGATAAAAATATAAAAAAAACACGCTATGTCGGGAATTATTGCTATACGTGTTTCCACAATATAAAGTAAAAATAATCTAGTAGTTTTTGAGTTAAAAATGAAAAATTGCGATATCAAAGATATACTGAGGATACTTTAATCACCCCTGTTTTTTAACGTATTATAAAAGTATCCCCGGCGATGAAAAGCAATTTGTTTTAAAATAAAATATATCATTAGTATGTTAACTTTTATAAGTTATTTTGTATAATGGGGGAACGATGATCAACTCAAACTCAAAGAAGAAACTTTAATTTTTAAAGTGCAAAAGCAAAACTGTTGAACTAGGTATAGCTTTTCTTATAAAAATATTTTTCTTTACCTAAAGTAACTTTACCAAATACATATTACACTATTTTTATTTTACACTTACAGCTAGTTCAAGGAATGTTTTTCTTAAATGTATAGACTAAGTTGTCATCTTCATCTAATTCCTCGGAAAGTTGTGGCCTTTTTCTTGTATATCATCTTCTTCAATTACGATATATCATTAGGAACTCTTCTGAATTTTGATTTATTCTTTCGACTGATTTCATACCCACAACAGTGATATCTGGCATATATATTTGTAGGTTGTTTTCCCGCGTTTAGATGAAAATTTGACCAAGACAAATTGGCCTACCTATACATTTCTGTTAATCTACGTTGTGTCATCATCTTTCCTCTTGGAGCTCGTAACAAACTGATCTAAGGATCCAAGGATCATTTTCAGTTTCTTCATCACTAGATTTTGCAGAGTCAGCTAGATTATTGTTTACATCATTTTCATTAAATGTAGAGACACTGCAACCCGATGGAACATTGAGTCTCTTTTACCGGCACTCACGACGGCTTGACCCACCAAATCGCTGTTGTCTTAACAAAGTAGTTAATGGCGACTCTACAGCATCAACTGGATTTGCTATTTCTATATCAGGCAGTTTTTGTAAGACTTGGTTTCGATCTACTGGCAACACTTTACATGCACGAGCCATGAGCCATTTTTTAAATTTCGTTTAATGGCTTGCTGTTCATCATTCTTATTTTGTGATGCTAAGCTATCCATTCTATTCAAACAATTCTTTAGCAAAGCTTAAAAGATGCCTTTGGCTACAGTATTGAAGCGTAAATTCTGAAGCTTCTATTCTATTAAAATAGCATACCAGGCTGTTTTCATGGGGTGGAAAAATGCCATATCAAGTGACTGACACAAATGTGTTGAGTTAGCAACTAAACATACAAAATCAATCTCGGTTTCAGCGCATACCTCGGGGTCCATGTGGGATGATAGGTTGTCTTTTATTAAAGGTTTTCTTCCTTCTAAACGTTTTGCGTGTGGAAGAAATACAGTCTTGAACCAATCTCTGAAGGTCTCTCCATCCATCCATCCACTTGTGGTGCGGTTATAGCATGTGCCTAGGTTACAGCAAGGCTTTGTACAATATGGATATCCCCCTGGACCTTTTTCTTTCCATGTATCATACAAATGCATACTTTTGTAAATTTCATATGGTGGCGATAAAGTGTTAGCTGCAGAACCACACCCCGCTATTGTTGTACAGCTTTTTGAGTGATTCATAACTTTTTCTGGATATTTGACGCCTCTTCTGTAGATGCATTTCTTTTGCTTGGGATCATCCACAGGATTGGATTCATCATAGTCGAATATATTAATCTATGAACATAAATCTTTAATGACATTTTCTATATCATCGAAAAAGTTTTCCAAAGTTGTTCTCGAGACTGCAGCTCCGGTTCTCTTAATATTTGTTGCCACTCTTTGTTCATAAGAGTGTTTATGCCTTTCCAGTAAACTATAGACCCAGTCAACTCCAGGTATATTATTTTTGAACCTGGTAATAACAACTTTCTTTCGATCTAAGTAATATTTTGCTATCATTTGAATATCGAACAAGTTTAGAGGAAATCCCCAATCGCAACATTTTGCTGCTGTTCGAAGATTAGGCCGCTCTCCTCCTGAGTAAATATTGTTGGTCGACCAGGTTTTTTGCATAAGGTAGAAAATGGAATTTTAAATTAGTTGGATGCTGCTCGAATACTTAAGTTCCTATTAGCTATATTTTCCAGGGCTTTTTCTAATTTTTCTGGTAAATAATCACCATAAGGACGACTGTCAAGTAGCCTTTTGTATGTACGACTCATCTTCTGTAAGAAAACAAAGAAAAACATTAAGAAGTAGGTACTTCATTTTTACATTTAAAGATGTATTATTTCACAAATTAAGAATCTTGTATGAAACAAGCAAATAATCCTATGCTAGTCGTTATGTGCTGACGTGGGGCACACATAAGGTTAATTTTATAAGAGATATCTCGCTTCCCCTCCAACTCAACAGCGTATCGGTTTTGCTACAATACAAAGAAGAAATATCTGCTAGTATCACGCGTGTAGCTCCCTAATGTTTTTACAATGAACTTGGCTTTATATTAATGAACCCCTAAGTATGAATAAAAAATCATATGACATCTAATGAGAGAAATGACATATTGCAGCATTTATTGCAAAACTGTAAATGTTATCAAGGTGGGTAAGATAAAGACAAACTACTACAAAATCTTAAAATGTTTGCCACAACCGGAAATTAGAATCTACATCGTTGAATTCAATTGATACTATTATTACACATATTCTAATTATGAATAAAATTGTGGGTAGTGAAATGTTTTGGAAGATTATTTAAATTTGTGTTAAAAAAAATTAAAGAGTGGTTGTTCAAAATAAAATGCTATAATGAAAGTTATTAATCCAATTTATAGCAAATGAGGTTTATACCTATTCATTAAATAAAATACCTACTGAAAGAAAAATTACTCCATCCTAACGAGCTCACTAAACTTCAGGAAGAGATATTAATAAAAGGGATTTAAGTAAAAAATTCACATTACAACTTATTTAATATTTTATTGATGACTAAATAAAATTTGTTTATACACTACATTCCGGATTCTTGACATTCCTCCGAACTTGCTTCATGATAATAGCGAACTGTTAATAACTTATCAAGGTTAAGTTTAGTTAATTAGATTGCATGTCCGTCAAGATACTCATCATGTGTCTATTGTAACGTTATAACAATAGAGAAATTTGTTTCCTAAATTAAAAAATAATTCTTCACGGTCGATCTTTTCTTTTCGTTTCTTTAAACTGCCGAAAGACCTGGCAGTTTAAAGAAATTGTAAGTGGCAAATAATAACGTTTAACGAAAACTAAATTGAAAGAATCAAAACTAACCTCAAACTTTGACGTTTCCCACGCGCTCTCTGGTAATGTGTTACATGAGATAAACCCCGCGTACATTTGAAGAATAAAATCTTGAATTAACCTTCTACTTGAAGTAACATTTAAACACTTGGATATGCTTGGAAAGTTAAACACTTAGCTAAATACATCTTCTCTCAAAGGCGACTCGAACTAAAGAGAAAGATTGTCGTCTCGCTTGTTCCCGATGGCGTTTGCCAAGTATCACGGCCAATTACGATACACATATTATTTCCATTAAATTTTCTTTCTTTAAAAAAATAGTATTACAGCTTGAAATATAATATAGCAGTTTAATATCTAATCTCCATTTCACTTATTGCATTCTCTTTTTAGGGATCTTAGTTTTTGGATTCTGTTGTTGGATCCTGTTTCTGTTTCCACTTTTCCTTGCTTTTATTATTAATAACCCAGCCCATCTTCACTGTTGCCTAGTCGTCCGCTAAAAGATTGTTGAGGGCGTTACAAGTACTACAGCGTAAGGTGGAAGAACGCTTGGAGCTTATTTATTACGTACTAACATTGAATTGGTGCTTCATAACTCGGCTAGACACAACCCGATAACCTTCTGATTGGATTAGACTGATGTTTCACCTAGAGTTTAGATATCTTCCAGTTGTACTTTAGAATATACCATTTCGTTTTTGTAAAATTAAATAACCTAGTTTTCTAAATAGAAAGAAACCATCTTTCAACTATATTTTTTAAGATAGGCAACATTTAGGGAAATTGGTTGACTATGCTTTGGGAGTTACAGCAATTTGTTTGGGTTGGTAGCTCGGCGTCGCACATATGAGCATTTGGCTTCAAAAACCGGTTAAAAGTCAGAAACACAAACAAACTTGATATAGTGACACCCGAATAGAATTTTTTGTACACGCAAGTAACCGTGCTATCATAAAACGGTTTCACAATTTTACCCTTGAATCTCTCAACCCCAGTGCAAGTAGTCTGAATATAGTCGCTGTTCATTACACACGTCTTTCTTCTCGATACGCTCTATTTTCATTAAAGTGACGGTTGGTGTTTTATGTCATTTAAAGTTAATTTTAAACATGTCTTGCTATGGATACTGGACAACAAGGTATGTACTTAATTTTAGCATGGTGTTTACTTGATTTTCTTTTATGTATTGTATTTTGTTACCTACCCTGACAATAAAACATTCGAAAAATATAGATTTTTTCACTTTTTTTAATAAATAAGTGTTAGGGTTGATCGGGCGGGCATTCTCTTGACAGAATAAACTATAGGACTTGTGTATATTAGTCAAGCAAAAACATTTTCCCCATCTTTCCCCCATGCAGTTTACAGCCAGTTCAAACTTAATGGTATTTTTTTCTATATTTTTACAAAATTGTCATATTCGTTGTTTCCTTGCAGATTTGATCGTGAATATTGTACAGATGTCTAGGAGATCATTATACATGTTCTTCAAAAAATGTACGAAAAGAAAACTAGATGACAAAGTGTCATTTATTGAAGATAAACTCTGAGAATTAACAAAATGTTCCCAAAGCGGGTTAAATCAAGATTTTAGGTATTTCAAATAAGACTTGAAAAAGAAATGGGCATCATCGAATTATACCGAAGAAAGATTCATAAAAAAAAACGAGGATTGGCTCAACACTTCAATAGCAATACATACCTGGACACCGAATATAAAACCTGGACGCAAAGAAAGACTGTTCTTCTAGAGATGATTCAATGCGAGTTACGGAAACATGTGCCGAAATTCGTCTTCAAGACTTACTTGACCACACAGTTAAAAGACTTTATTTGTACCTTGATGAAGTTTTGGAAAATTGCACTGAGACAGAATTGAGAAATATGGAACTCATCACGGAATGGGGTTGTGATGGATCCCAGCAAACTCCGTTTCAGCAAAAATTCTCAGATTCGTCATACGATGATTGTAGTATTTTCCAAAGTTCCATGATTCCGTTGAGGTTGCAAGCGTGCATTGAAGAAGAAAAGAAAATTTTGTGCCAGAATCCCATGCCATCATTCACACGATTCTGTCGGCCAATTCGTATACGATTTCTTCATGAAACTGATGACATTACGAACGAAGAAATTAAATGTGTGGAAGACCAAGTGAAGCACTTATCGAAGACCGAAATATCCACCTCAAAGGCAATGAGCAAAGTTAGCCATATATTACTGCATACAATGCTTGATGTCAAGGCATGCAATTCGGCCTCCACGATGAGATGCTACATTTGTGGGAAAACATCTAAAGGTTTTAATGATTTCGAAAAAACTAGTGTGAAGAATCCCCAAGCGTTACGATTTGGCTTCTCTGTACTTCACGCTAGGATCCGTTTATTCGAAAGCCTTATACACCTTGCATACAAGCTCCCATTGAAAAAGTGGCAAGCCCGGACTCCCGAAGAGAAAAAAATAGTTAAGGAAAATAAAGAAAGGATACAAAAAGAATATAGAGAGAAGACTGGATCAATTATAGATATGCCAAAACCCGGTTTTGGAAACTCCAACTCAGGCAACACTTCAAGGAGATTCTTCATTGATCCGGAACTAGCTGCAGATATTCCACGCATCCAGCTAGACATCATTGAAAAGCTTAGAATAATTTTAGAAGCTATATCATCGGGCCACAAAACTAACGTAGATAAATTTGAGGAGTATACTAAAGCAACAGCAAAAATTTACGTAGAACTTTATGACTGGTATCCAATGACTATGCATAAAATCCTAATACATGGAGCGACTGTCATAAAACATGCCATTCTACCTATCGGGCAATTATCTGAAGAGGCTGCAGACGCCCGCAACAAACATTTCCGCTCATATAGGCACGAAAATGTTCTTCCTCAGTTGCAAGCGCAAACGCTAACTGAAAGCCAGCCTTCTCCGCTGAAACATTAGACATTCTCGAGGCAGAAGAACCGTATGACTCAAGGGACTAAAGATATGAGTAATTTTTTTTGAATTTATAATTATTTGAAAACCAAATGCCCTTATAATAACTTAAAAATTTTGATTTCTATGTTATTTCTACTTACTCTTTTCATAATACACTGTTTCTTTATTATTTTATATATTTTTATTCATCTCCACAAAAAAAAACTGGATAAATAATTTTGACCGGTTTTTGAGGCTAAATGCTCGTATGTGCGTCGTGAGAAAGGTTACGCGATTTGTGAATGTAGATGCTTCGTAATAAAACGTGCCAAGAATCATCACATTTAATTTACAATTAAATTATTAAATTATCTAAATTATGTAACATACAGTTCTTCGATCTTTGATAATTGAAGAAACTACTCAACTATTTAAAGTCTTATTATCTAGCGAGAAATATAACGAGAAGTTCTACCACTGGGTCAGAGATAATCCGTTTTTGTTTGGCTTGTTGCACTACTGATTTATGTACCTGCCGACTAGCATACCATGAAACTAACTGAAATGTCACGTTTATGCTCACGAAAATTAATTTATAGGAAGCTTCAGATAGTATTCGGTGGGGATTAAATTTTAATCATTTATATCCAGCCGTTCATAACACGTGTGCATCCAAGCCTTACATAAATTGAAATTACTGCATTTGTTTCGTTCAAGTGTATTTGAATTATTTTTAAATGAATGGAGCACGCATGACATATTTCAGCAGATAGGATAATTAATTAGCGCCTATTGTACGAGTTCAATACCAACCTACTAAATGAGTAAATGCAAAATGCAAATGTTAATCGTCGAATTACATTGATAACCTATTTAAAATACATGAATGATTGAAATAGCTTATGTTGGAATTAACGAAAAACGCATGAGATTTAGAGAAATACGTGCGACGGTTATATCTAGGTTGGAACAAATTCGATATACCCAACATTGAAATGTCCGCTGCATAAATTTATAGCTTTAAATATTATAGCAGAAATTAATTTCATAATAATTTCATTTCACCGTCCAGCAAGAATATTGAAAAATGATTTTGAATCCATTAATAATGTTAGATCTGAAATAATTCCAATAAAGGATTTTTTTAAACGGTAGTCATGTTGAGTTACATATTTAATAAAGGAGATTAAATTAGCAACCTCTCCAAAAAGTAAGTAGGAATACTTCCTTTAGTAAAGTATTTGGGCCCATTTAATGTTTGAGTAAATTCAACAAGAAGGCTTGCTATAATAGAATTAAAATTTTCCATTTACTTCTATAATAAAAATAGCCGTTAAGCACTTTGATGCAGTAGAAGTGGTTGTGGCAAACAACAATAGGTTCAAAAATAAATTAAGTAACATATGTGGAACCTCGATTATGCGGCTGTATACACTGTCCTTCTGAAAATTGAAATTAACGGTATGACTGAGTGGATGAACATTAAACTTGATACAGATTTTGAGTTTTTAAGTGTCGATGAACGAAAACGATGAAAGTGAACAGGGGTCCGCAGCACCTACAAAAACTATCTACCCATGCTGAAGGTTAACCGGTTTGAACGGTATGTGGTGCATTTATCAGATATGGTTTATTTCCCAGAAGCAGTTACATAAGAACCATGTGTTTCGTCAACAACAAACACAGACAGAATATAATTACAAAGGAAATGTACATTGTGTCATTCAAACATGACTATTCGAAAACGAACTAAACCAACAAACTAATCTCAACGTCGCAATGGCGATGAAGCAACACACCCGCTTGTTGATGTTAGTGTATCTGTTGCTTAGCTACAGAAACGATGAAACGCAAATATCTCCGCGGAGAGTCTGACGTAAATGTACTACGAAGCAGGTGCTACTCAGCTATTATCTCGTTATAGAAAGGAGGGACGTGCGCTAGTGTGTTAGGTGGTGTTGCATTCCTTGGCTCATAGCATTTCACTGTCAGTTACCATCATGGAGCCATGGAGCATGCGCTTCGCTGCTAGTAACAAATTTATTAGAAACATATTCTGAAATTTATAATAATTTCTCTCTTTATGTTCCTCCTTTTTGTATTGATACCTCCCATTTAAAAAGCAAAAAATTTGTGAATACAAAAATGTCTTAAAATTGGCCTGCAATTCCTTATCTATATAATTGTTGTAAAGACTTTACTCTTTTAAATCTATGTTTTACAGCTTCAAATGAACGTCGTTTTTTCCCAGATTTCCAGAAAGTAACAGCTTTTGTCTTATATTCTAAATCGACAATATCTCCTTCTTCTGGTGCACATTATTCTTCTTCAAATTGTATAACTTCTAAGACTTCTTCCCGTAAAGGTGGATATCTATCATCAACAAATTCTACAGAATGTGGTCTAAATTCTCGCAAGAATTCTAGCGTTACGTCGTTATCTTCTTGAAAGGTTGTATCGTCTCGAGGTCTAATTAATATATTCTTCAATACGTCGTGCATTTCACTTTCCTCATTGTTGGAAACTATTGGACGATTATAATTTGCGACATTAAATGTCAGTATTAGTAATCGAACTATATTTATCGGATTTACTACCATTGTTGAACCAGTACTCTAATTCTCACAGTCAGATGCAGTATTAAAAAGTTACAAAAGTGACTTTTTCTTATATACTTATTTTTACCCAAACAAATCAACAATTTTAAACTATTACATATTAACTATTACTCACATTAAAGATTATTTTACTTATTATAAGTATAAGTCATACTTTATCATTGTTATCATATGTATGTACAGCTGTCGTCGCACTATATCTACCTTCATAAGTATCATTACCAATTTACAAATCTATATATCGAATTTTAAAGAATTAATAAACTCATTGCATAAATTATTCACATCACATTGATTGTGCTTCAGTAATAGAGATATCCGAAATACGTGTACACATCGAAGATAATATATTATTCACACAATATCTGCGGATTACCTTTAACATATCTTTGTTTTGCACATGCATTGACAATTACATAAAGCGACGTATCGTGAGGCAAGCTTTATCCTTTTCTAATAATTATTTTACAAAAAGTGAAATACGCTTTTGAAACTGCTTGAAGGGCTGTATAACATCCACAATATGGCATTTGAATAGGTTCATTCGTGAAGGGGTGGGGGAAGGCATCACTTCATTTTAAAATAGAAATACTATGCTATTTTCACATACACGTTGCGACACAGATCGGCTGTACAAACAACATGAAGAAAACAGCACAGTCCGACAACAACGCATTTATCGATTATATTCGCCAGCACGCAGAGCCAGGGCGGATGCGAGGAGATATAGCAGTTGCTTCTAACATTTGCGCAACGCTCGCATGAAGCAGGAGACAATGGTACTTTATACGACCGACGAATTTATTTTTCTTTTCTTTTATTTCATCAGAATATTCTTTATTTCTTATTTAGAATTACTTTTTGGTTTCGTATACGCCTCCTAGCAGCAACAACATAAAAATGAGAACTCATTTTCAACATAATTTGCGAATGCATAATACGTACATAATAGTTCTCTTTCTCAACGAAGTTATGCCTACTGCCCCTGTTAACGCATTGAAGGCATACGCCGTTGGATGAGACGAGCGTAACCGTAGTAGTGCGGGATGCGGGCGCCGAGTCACAATCGGTACGATGTACAAGCACCAAATAAAGTAATGACGTATCCTCGTCAAAGGGAGATCTCCCGCAGATTCCCGAGGTTGTACCCTGTAGAGCGGCTACTGCCGACCGTAAGAACCGTAAGACGAATGCGGACAGCGAAAAATGCGGGTGTTACGGCGAGCAAGTGAGAGCATACATACTTAAGCGCATGTAGAAGAGGGCGCGAAAGTAGTGCCAAGAAATCAGTAGTTCTACATATGTTTACATTAAGAGATAGATAGCACTCGTGTTATTTAAGAAAGTTGCATTTTGAATAACAAATTTACATTTGGGTGCAGTTCTATGAACCGACAATAGTCGAGTTGTTGGTTTTTTCATTCTTTAAGTAACTTTTAACACAACAGGTTTTTAGTTGTAATTTTCGTAATTTTGTTTGTCTATATAAATATTACATTATTTGTATATTGCTGTCGTAATTCTCCACCATGCACTTCCCCTATAGAGTCATCTGGCATGCACCCATTTGCTATTAAGACATCATTAGATCATCATGAAATTCATTGCAACAGTTATGCAATAGGCAGCCGAAAATTATTTCTTTTATTTTTATTTAGTAAAATACATTATAGATGGTTGTTATTCTCTAATTGAGCACTATGTCTGTTATAATAGAAAATAGTAGAATCATATGTAAATCCTTTTTGTATATATAACGATAAGGTATTAATTCATTGAGAATTCTACTAAAATTATTGAGAAACTTTTAATTTTAAACATAAAGTAAAATAAACGTAAATACGTTTATACTTCTTCGTAACGACGTTGACAACAATGAATATAATATGTTCTATATTCTGTAACCACCGACGTCATTACTTGCGCAGGCTGTTTTTAAACCGAGGCAGCCTTAACAATATACATTCTACCAACCTTGGGTACTGAGTGGTTGTACTAAATATTTGTTATATGTATTATTAAAGGAGTATTCCGCAAGTTAGTGTTTTCTTATTCTCACCAGTCAAAAATTTTACAATAAGATCAAAATTTACACTTGTTTAATTATATTTTTACTATAACAGTTACATTTCGTCGTACGCCTATTCTTTAATATATGTTGTTTATTGCTTCTATTTCGATAATTTAATACATAATTTATAGATGTAAAATTCCTAACATAAATTCTTATTCTAACCTTTTTTAATTATCTAATATTGAGTCCCGATCGTATTAAAACAATTTGTTAGCCCGCTTTTGTATTGTATCTACACGTCTGGAATTAATAATGCCCTTAAATCATCAAATTTACTAATGTATGCGGACGACACATAGATCTATTATTCTTTTAAGGCGGCAGATTGGCAATAAGCTGACTCTAGTATAAGTGCATTCTCAATATGAGTGTCTTATTGCAGCCCATAAATCAAAGGCCGTGAAAGCTATCGCTTTCTTTGTTTATACTGATCCCTAGCAGATTTTGAGGTTTTTCTTAACATACCTGCTTGGCACTGCTTTCGCGCCCTCTCCTACACGCGCGTAAATATGTATTCTCTCACTTGCTCGCTGTAACACCCAGATTTTTCGCTGTACGCATTCCTTTTAGGAGACTATTAGGGTAGCCTCCCTACAGGGTACAACCTCGGCAATCTTCGGGAGATCTCCCTTTAACGAGGCGACGACATTACTTTCTGGTCCGATTTTACATACGTACATAGTACAGCCGCTCAGTATCTCAACGTGTATGTAATAGAGCTCAAAGGGGCGATTATTTTGATATATAACTTTGATGTATTTGGTAAACCGAAAATTAAGTAAAATTTCAGGGGTAGTTTCACCCTCTTAAAACGAAATTGGGCCGATAAGGAAAATGGCTTCGAACATCTTGGGGTGAGGACTACTTGTCCACAAGGTTTCATTTTTTTTTGAATTTACGGGTTCTGGATGTTCCCTTGTCAGTATCGTTAAATAGCAGCTGACCTGGGATCTTGGTGCATCCTCTATTGTGATTTACGAATGACCAAAACTGTTTAGGATCTAATCTCATAATTGAGGCCGTCTGTTTAATGAATTCATGATACGCGGTTTTGATGTTAAATTTAATTCTGCTGCGAATTATTTGAATTCTGGTTCTGTAATATTGACTTCTGTATCTGCTAAATAGTTTCATATAACGATGTTTAGATTTAATATTTAATTACGTATAAACCAACGCGGGTGTAGTATTCTGCTATTAATTCTCTTTTTAGGTACAAAGGCATCAAGCACCTCAAGCGATCGCATATTTCATTTACATTCAATGAAGAATAATCACGAAGAAACTGATCCCAGTCGATGTTTAGAAAGGCAGAATGCAATGCATTGTAATTCATGTTCTTAAAATTGTGATGCCAATTATCAGTACTTGCAAAATTTTAATTAAATTCGTGTTTACATTTTAATAATAATAATAATAATAATATGATTTATTTCCCAACAGGATACACCCAAGAACAGGGAAAGTATAGAATATGTAACAAAGCGAATACAGTTAGATTAAATCAAAAAAAAAAAAAAAAAGATATACAAAAAAGAAAAAAAAATCTATATAGATATCTATACCTAACTACTTGTACAATTTTTCCCTAAAACATCAACAATCACATGGATCGAATCAGAGAAAATACACAACTGACCCACAGTATTGGAGTTGTTACACATAGTCACCATAGGCGATTTATGTAGCATGTTCGTTTTACTAGTAGGAAGATTTTAAGTAATCAAAGTGTAGGATGGTGCCCACCTTCAGAGACAATGAGGTCAAGATAACGATATAGTTTATAACTAACAGAATCTGAAATAAAAAGTAAATCTAATAACCTATTAGTGGCGCTCAAAATATAGTAATTGTAGTAATTTAGTTGAAGTAAAATATAATTTGCATTGCCAGTATTTGAAAAATGACTGCAAGTTGGAACATTAAAGTCGCCCACCAATACTACGCTTACATAAAGAGATATGTACTGATCCACAAAAACAAAGAATGTTTAGTACATCGGTGCTGTACAAGAAGGAGGAATATATGCAGCTACAATATAAAGTTCCTGAGAAACTGAACGCCAACAACAACCATATCAATTACCCTAACAGGAGATACTTCATTTAATCCTTCAGATAAAACATTGTTGTTGACAGCAATTAACACAACATCTCCTCTTGAAAATGATCTATCATCCCCGTAGATATTGAAGTATTGAGGGAAGGGTTCGGCATCAGTAATACTCCCGTGTCGCCAAGTTTTGGTTAGAATTATAAAATTGAAGAAACTCCGTTATGAAAATCGATTATTTTCGTAGATGATAGTCCACGAACATCAGAATATTATCAAAATATTTTTGACGAATAACGCCATTTTCATGTGGAGGCTTAAAACTTTTCAGACTACCCTCGTATAACAGATACAGAGCCTACCTGAGTAATTTATAATTCTTCTGTAGTTTTATGTTTGTCATTGTTAAACTTGTTGGAAGTTAACATTTCATGATTCTACCATAAATTACTTTATGTATATTATCTAGAAGGGCAGCATTACAAAATACACGCTGCTAACAGATTTTCCTCAACGTTAGACGGTATGACGTCATTCGTTCGTCATGGTTTTATTGATGATGTTTATTGCAATGTAGCATGTTCTACATATACCACTTGGATGCTCTCATAAAAGTCATAAATAACTAAACGTGTCATTTTGTATGAAGTCCTCTGGAGAATAGCAAACGTTTTTAAATAGTTAAAAGCGTAGTATTTATTATCGTATTTACTGGTTCTGTATTTCTTCTGTTTGTGAAGATTTAATGGACTTTATGAAATTGTATACTCGTAGGTCCGAATAAACTTCTGTTCAGTAACGTACCCTTGTGAAAATATCATCAATAACATTCTAGTTTCTAGTCATTTCATTCGCCATTGTATTACGCAGACGAGAAGAGAGCTACTTTTTTCTTTGCACATTATATATGTGTGCTTGTCGTATCCACGAGACGTGAGGATGGTAAGATAGGTCATCACGTAGCTCCGCGAAGTACGGAAGCTTATTTATTGAATCGCTCTACTGGCTACCCATCTTCGAGAAATGTCGCATTTGTGTCAACATAGAATCCAACGTAAAATCGCTGCAGGGAGACATTGCCCTTCAGGAGACTAACTCCGGTCGGTCTGCCGTCTGCGACAACAATTACATCGTTCCTGGAGCCTGTTTATACGCTGCAACTCTATATAGGTTTTGAATTGTGAGATTCTGTGAAACACACAGTTTTAGACATAATTCGTGTTTCATTGGGTGTTTTAAATTTGAAACGTTCTCAGCGAAGAGAAGCATTACGAGATCTTCGAATATTCAATTTAGATGTTTCGTAGTAGGTATATAATTACAGTAAGTCAATGATTGATAGCCGTATAGTTGGCACTCGAAAATGTGATCGACAAGTTGCAAAACCGATTGCTAGGCAAACAATTTAAGAGACACTTTGTACCACCAACACATACAGGATGTCCGAAAAATTGTAGGAAGCTAAAATTTCCTGAAGATATAATAGACCTCATACAGAACGTTCCAAAAGCATTTTCGTGTACACAGACTGTTCGATGAGTACTGAATCAAACACCTACTTCGTTAAAATCTACAATTTTCCCTGGAATTTCCGACGTAATTAATTACTGAAAAAATGTCTCGGTGAGGAATCGAACCTCATATCTCCTGCTTGCCGGGTAGGCATGTTAACCACTACACCACGAGGACTATGCAAGGACCGTTCAATCTTTAATATCCAATTGTTATTTTATCTGAAAGTATATCGTAACATTTCGACAGAGAGTGAAGGATCCTTGCATAGTCCTCATGGTGTAGTGGTTAACACGCCTACCCGGCAAGCAGGAGGTCTAAGGTTCGATTCATCACCAGGACATTTTTTCAGTAATTAATTACGTCGGAAATTCCAAGGAAAATTATAGATTTTCATAATTCACCAACAGAAGCCAAAATATATTACCTACTTTGTTATTTTAAATGCAACGCGTCTTTAATTTCTCCAACTAGAAATAAACCAACATATGGTTCTGCTCCGGAACAGCCACTTGGAAAACACATCATCATTTTATTTAAATCCAGTCACACCGACAGAAATAGAAAAGATATTAAAAGAAATGAAAGGGAAGAATTATCGCCCTATTAGCATTCTACCAGCGATATCGAAGATTTTCGAGCAAGCAATTGCATGGAGGCTAGCCAGGTACTTTGAAAGGCAGCAGTGTCTGAGTTCAAGTCAACATGGATATAAAAAGGGATATTCTACGACCACTGGCATCTTAACTATAGTCGAACACATTTATAGAGCGTTCGATGCAGGAGAATATGCTGAATTGAACATGTTAGACTTAACAAAGGCCTTTGATTCGGTGAATCATAATATGCTAATAAATAAGTTGGAATATTATGGAATAAGAGGAGTACCTCTAGATTTACTGAGATCGTACCTGACAGGTAGATTGCAATTAACAGAATGGAACAACTTGCAATTGCAGCCGATGAGTATAACATGTGGTGTTCCTCAAGGTTCCATTCTTGGTCCTCTGCTTTTCGTCATTGGTCATTGGTGGAGCTGCGGTATGCATGTACGCTGATGATACTTCCTTATTACTCCAGGATATCGACCAGAAAATCCTCCGCCAGAAATCCGAAGCTGCTATTAGGGATGCGAAAACATGGTTCGCGGCTAACAAATTAAAAGTGAATGTTGATAAGACACAAAATCTGTTCTTCGCTGCCATACATACTGGCCAGCCTTCGGCGGTAAATTTCCTAGGAATTATCGTCGATAGTGGTCTTACATGGTACCCACATATTGAGCACCTGGCCATAGTTACCCCACCAGATTAAGAAATGAGCTAAGAGTGCCGTATCACAGATTGGCCAGTTCTCAGAAAGCAATTGATTATTGGAGAACAAAATTATATAATAAATTGCTAGAGGTGTTCAAAACCTTACCTCTAACGAATTTTAAAAATAAAGTTAAGGCAATGGAGCGGGAGTTCTACGACATTCAGGAATTTCTAGTCTAGTGTATATATGTTTTGTTTGTCTTTATTTATTTATTTATATGTCATTGTTTGTTATTAAAATTTTATAATTGACTTTTATCTTTTATTATAATTTATATTTAATTGACTATTGTGCCCTTTACACACAAAAAAAAGACTGACAATTTTCTGTAATGGTTAAATTATGAATATAAATATATTATTATTATATTATTATTATTATATTATTATTATTATATGTCTAGTTAGTCTTAGTATACCGATTGGGAAAATGAGAAATTAGCTATATCTGTCGCCGTACATGCGAGTGAGCGTGGAGGGGATTGAGAGAAATCCGGGCAATTCGATGCGGAACGTGCTAGTACACTTCGAACAATGTCGGGATGTAGACCTACTGTGCGAAAAGCGCACGTAATAATTTTAAGTCAAGGTCGCCTGGAAATGAGAGTTTCGTATATTTATTTTGTTGTTGCTACGAAGCTTAGACGAAATTAATAAGAAATTCTAACGACGAAAATAAAAACAGACTTTGATGAAATAAAAGAAAAGAAAAATAAATACTCCAGAAATTTTCTCTAAGATCGTCCTCATAACTAACCACATCGGTAACCTCGAGCCATCGACTGCCGCTAACTCCTCCACTTGAGAGCGAGGAGAGATAGCGATATGGCTAATTTCGCATTTTCCCAATCGGTATATTTTAATGTACTGAAATGTGTTTTATCTTTGTAAATTTGTTAAGAACTTTTTTCAATTTAATTAAAATTCTAAACTCTCTGTGGGGGTATTTCTTGATACTCTTTTGGCAATTTTATTTTGAATTTTGAAGTAAATTAATGGAAATCAACAAATTTTTGAATTAAATCTTGATTTTTATGAAGCTGTTATATAAACACTCTGTTTCCTATGACATTTACAAGAATCTGCCTGCTCTAACCTCGAACCTTTTCTTCTTTGAAATTATATTTTAAATTTCAATGACGAACGCTTTAAACTGAGACCGCAGTCAAAACACTAGTTGATTCGGCTAAAACGGAACTAGAATTGTTTACATTTCTGGCGCCCCTTTACTCCTTTATTTAATCGCAATAGCGATTGTTACATTCCCCAGCAAGGTTATTTATAGAAGTAGCATGAAAGAATGCATGTGGTGACGCTACCAGATGACTGGAATTATGCAACTCTATGCTCAAAAAAACCACTGACATCATAAATATGACGAATTTTACTACTAAAAACGAAGATATCTTAACGACATATATTGTATAAATATATATAATGTACGAAATAATGTTTGAAATACCTTTGAATATACCCTGCGGTCTGTTTTAGAAGAATTTTATATTAATTTTGATGATTTACAAATGGGGAAATTGCATAGAAGATGGAGTTTTATCTGGATTACACTAAGATCGTCGTGATCTGGATTTATATAAATTATTTAACGTCCGGACTCTGAGGCCAGTCCGCCTGGGAGGAAATTCTGACTGTCGAAATGAGCTTTTTCTCCGCTAGAGGAACTTTTCATTATTATTGGGTAGCTATACTGAACACTCTCTACGTTCTAGGTTGACAGCTGATATTTCCGATGTAAATATTGTTCATTACAGTATATATGTAATTTAATCACAATTTACTAAATTGAAAAATACTCTTATGTGAGAAGACGCATGTGATAAACTTTAATAACATGACACTTGTGCGACTCTTCAGCTGTATTAAATGAATCTATGGACATCCTCCATGAATCGCTTTGATATTCAATGTTAAAGTAACCATTAAATCTATTACCAAAGAAAGTAAATTCACTAATTCATGGGATCTATCGCGAGCAGCTGTATTTTGACTTTTTTTTTCTACTATATTGGAACTCTTAAGTCGAGGAATGAATATTTGCGATTTCACAATACTAAGTTCTAAAACGCGAATTAAATCATTCTTAAACAATATATGGTTGCAGTTATTTGCTGCAAAAGGTTGGTATGTAGGATCATTTATTGATAATCGTTCCCTATTAAACAACATATGATTAGTAAACAACACTAAGTATCGGCACACTCCGCACCACACAACTTATTAATTAATTCAGAACAGCCGTTTCGAGGACTCGTGAGTCTTCATTGTCAACCGAATGACCGAATGGGAAAAAAATTCTAATTCTATCGTGTTTGCTTGTGCCTACTCTCGAGGACAAAAAATATATATTTACAAATACCTACTTTTGCCGCTTAATACTAATACATGCGAAATATACGGAACGAAAAGGCCCTTTGTTATTGCCTGACATGTAGCCGTTCCACCCTCATAAAAATAGAGGGAGGCAACGGTACATTTCTTCTCATCAAATTTGTGTTTCTTCCGTTTATACATTCTAAATCTAAAACATGCAAGATGTACGGGACAAGACGAGAGAGTATTTTGTCAATGTAGTACGGTACTTAAACCATATGGAAAAAGACAAGAGTAATGTAATGGTGCGCTCTCTCTGTTTAACAACATATGATTGCAACTATGTGATTGAGATGGTTGATATGTAGGATATAAGGTCCCACACTGAAGTGTGGATGTAATGGTTCCACTCTTTTCTTCTCTGGGTATTCGGTTTGTGTGGCACAGGTCTCATAGTTATTGCCAAGTTTGGGTAACTTATGATAGATTTCGTCTTTAAAGTATTCCCTGCTACATCTATTAAGCAAAAGTAACGCGTCTTTGCGTTCAATAGTGGCATGTAAAAAATGTCAAAAAGTGAAGTTATGTATAATAGTTAATTGTAAACTTATTAGGGGCCCATTAGCTGTCATAAATATTAAAAAACATAAAAAATGTATCTTAATAGGTTTTGAAAAATTGTAGACACAATTGCTGAAGTTCCAAAATCAAAAAACTAATGTGATTATGTCTTAATAAGAAACATTTACTGGACAAATAAATTATAATTATAGTCACTGCGGTGTTATTGCAATCGGTATGATTAGCCACATACATTGAAACAGATACGTTCAGGTAATAGCGAATCCTTCTTTTTTGGTCTCCTTTCTCTATTTCAGGGATTTCATTCAGTAAATACATCACCAGCCACTGACAATCCGGCAAAACAAGGACGCTCGTTAATTTTGAATTAACGAGTGTTCTTGTTGATCAGGCACAGTTAACAAACAATTAAAATGCTTATAGGTGCAAAGCAGACACTGGTGTTTTTCACAACATGAAAGAGAACAGAAAATTGCCAGATACTATCTAAGGTACACGTAAATAATTCTCGGTAAGGAGTCGAACCTGACATTTTCCGTTTGCCGGACGGATGTACTAACCACTACACCACGGAACCTTGCCGGGATTTCTTGCCGCGATGATATCTTTTCAAGTGTTTGATTCCGTCGGAAATTCCAAGGAAATTACAGATTTCCATAATTCACTTACGGAAGCCAAAATATATTAACAAAAAACAGTTTTTTCGAGCTGTGTGTTTTTTCAAAAAAAAAGAGGCTTATTCAATTCAATTGAGCTCATAAAACTGAAATTCTTCCTCATTTGATCGTCTCTCTATCTCCGCCTGTCTCCGAGATCCCTATATCCCAATCGGAAAAACTCACGCTGTATTCAAAAAGGTACTTTTCTATAAAGATGGAAATTTAAGCTTCATCCCTAATAATGTTGGATTTCCTGAAGTTTATAATAAAGTGAAATATAACGACTAACATAAATCATTTAAGAGAATGTATCCTTACTGTGATTGCATTTTCGTGATCGTCATAACAATAAATCAGTCTCAAATGTCGATTACATAGCGTTATTGATTGGAAATGTATTGCTCATTTGCATACGTAATTCTACGTTTTACGTAATAAACCGTTTCAATAGCCCGGTGTAAATATGTTATAACTTCACCTATTTTAAACCAGGCAAGAACTCAATCTGAATCTGGATGAAACTTGCTTGTAAACCACCGTGTTTTCTTTTCCTTCGTAAAGCTTCTTTATACATCTCCCACTGCATGCTTGTAGTAGGATACAACCAATACGCTGCGACTACGTTTGCCGTGGAAGTCAATACTTGTGGCATTGAAATTTTTGCCTTTTGTCGTAAAAATTGATCTTGCATACTTGAGAGATGACTTTGATAGGTAAGGATGCTTGTAAATTGTGAAGTGAGAGATTTTTTTATTTCTCCAGATCCTTTGTGCTGAAGAAATCCAAGCTTTTATTTCCGTAGGAATAGTAGCAGTAGTCGATCTGTATATATTTGCGGTGCCAGCCCGGGACATAATACGGAATAACAATACAGATCTTTGTTTTAAACAAACCGTGCGACGAGGCTGGAACTCTGGAAGAATAATGGGCAATGAAAAAGATAAAACAGCTGCACTTTATTAGAGGATATTCGAGAACAAATGAAGGCTAATGTCAAATGTCAAAAACAATGAATTTCGTATAGTTTTATAAATCGCATGTACCCACCGTTGGCACACTGACGAATATGGACTCGCTTTCATACAAGTCATATATACCTAGTTACCTATTTCGTTTAACGTATTTAACGAAGAAAATATTAATATTATTATGTTCGCTATATCTTTACTTCATTACGTATAATTAAGGTCGTAACTTTCGGTAGGAGCGCCAGGACCGTAGTATAAGTATGTACTGAAATGGTTTAAACGAGGGAAGTTGTTCAAAGATGTGTAATTTTTGTGAATTAGTTAAATAACTAGATGAACTGGGGGTTCGAACGTGTTCTTACACACTCTCTTGGCAATTTTAAACGAAGTTTGATATCAGTAAATGAAATTAACGAATACTAAAACATAACTTTATGTTTATATGAGATTCACGGGCAACTGCTAATTTTCAAACTCCAACCTTCACTTCTACCTTGAATTTTTTACTATGAATTAAATATTACACACTTTGAAACTTGGAACACATTCAACATACGAGTTGCCTCGATGAAAGCTGGACCAAATCTAATCAAATTAATTGACGTCCCTTCATACCATTATTTTAATCGCGATGGCGATTGTTTTGTCCACAGCAAATTTTGATAATACTTTCCAAATATAATTTAATGTTAAATTTCCAATACATAAAGTTATTTATTTTAAAGTACCATAAAGGAATATGTAGTGGCGCGACTAGATGACTCAATTCACGTTATTCTGTGATACAGAATAGCATCGACAACTAAACAATACTAAATTTCACTGACGTTCTACTTAATAACCTTGTGATATATATTTAATTTACGAAACTCTGCTAGAAATACCTCTGTATTTACGCTGTTATTTGTTGTAGGAACAATTTTCATTTAATTTTGAAAAGTTACGAAAATAGGAAGATGAACTAAAAGGGAACAACTCCATCGTACCACCACGTTGGTCGTTGTCTGGACTTCAAATAAATATTTAGTACCCCCACTCCGTAAATCGGGGCCTCGGGAGGAAAGGAGGCTTCCGAAAAAAGAACTAATATCCGCCAGAGGGAATTTTACATTGCCCGAGTGGCCATACTGTGGAAAAACTTCGGACAGGTCAATTTTTATGTATTATTTGGTACCTCTATCACATAAACATGAATTCCTTCCCCTATCTCTGTTGAAGCAATGCATTATCAATTTGTTTAAATGGGACCCCCATATTTTAGCATTAAGGATAAAAAGTCCATTGCCTTCTGAATTCAGCTATACCCCACAATGGGTTCCTAGAGTGAGCTGTTTGTAAGCTGTGGAGGCCAAAACTACCAAATGACAATTAACGTAAAAGAAAGAAATCAACTCACAAGCTTACCAACTAAAAATTGATCTTGCATACTTGAGAGATGACTTTGATAGGTAAGGATGCTTGTAAATTGTGAAGTGAGAGATTTTTTTATTTCTCCAGATCCTTTGTGCTGAAGAAATCCAAGCTTTTATTTCCGCAGGAGCAGTAGTAGTAGTCGATCTGTATATATTTGCGGTGCCAGCCCGGGACATAATATGGAATAACAATACAGGTCTTTGTTTTAAACAAACCGTGCGACGAGGCTGGAACTCTGGAAGAATAATGGGTAATGAAAAAGATAAAACAGCTGCACTTTATTAGAGGATATTCGAGAACAAATGAAGGCTAATGTCAAATGTCAAAAACAATGAATTTCGTATAGTTTTACAAATCGCATGTACCCACCGTTGGCGCACTGACGAATATGGACTCGCTTTCATACAAGTCATATATACCTAGTTACCTATTTCGTTTAACGTATTTAACGAAGAAAATATTAATGTTCGCTATATCTTTACTTCATTACTTATAATTAAGGTCCTAACTTTCGGGAGGAGCGCCAGGACCGTAGTATAAGTATGTACTGAAATGGTTTAAACGAGGGAAGGTGTTCAAAGATGTGTAATTTTTGTGAATTAGTTAAATAACTAGATGAACTGGGGGTTCGAACGTGTTCTTACACACTCTCTTGGCAATTTTAAACGAAGTTTGATATCAGTAAATGAAATTAACGAATACTAAAACATAACTTTATGTTTATATGAGATTCACGGGCAACTGCTAATTTTCAAACTCCAACCTTCACTTCTACCTTGAATTTTTTACTTTAATTTAAATATTACACACTTTGAAACTTGGAACACATTCAACATACGAGTTGCCTCGATGAAAGCTGGACCAAATCTAATCAAAATAATTGACGTCCCTTTACACCATTATTTTAATCGCGATGGCGATTGTTTTGTCCACAGCAAATTTTGATAATACTTAAATTTTGATGATACTTTCCAAATATAATTTACTGTTAAATTTCCACTACATAAAGTTATTTATTTTAAAGTAGCATAAAGGAACATGTAGTGGCTCGAATAGATGACTCAATTCACGCTATTCTATGACACAGAATAGCATCAACAACTAAACAATACTAAATTTCACTGACGTTCTACTTAATAACCTTGTGATATATATTTAATTTACGAAACTCTGCTAGAAATACCTTTGTATTTACGCTGTTATTTGTTGTAGGAACAATTTTCATTTAATTTTGAAAAGTTACGAAAATAGGAAGATGAACTAAAGGGGAACAACTCCACCGTTCCACCACGTTTGTCGTTGTCTGGACTTCAAATAAATATTTAGTACCCCCACTCCGTAAATCGGGGCCTCGGGAGAAAAGGAGGCTTCCGAAAAAAGAACTAATATCCGCCAGAGGGAATTTTACATTGCCCGAGTGGCCATACTGTGGAAAAACTTCGGACAGGTCAATTTTTATGTATTATTTGGTACCTCTATCACATAAACATGAATTCCTTCCCCTATCTCTGTTGAAGCAATGCATTATCAATTTGTTTAAATGGGACCCCCATATTTTAGCATTAAGGATAAAAAGTCCATTGCCTTCTGAATTCAGCTATACCCCACAATGGGTTCCTAGAGTGAGCTGTTTGTAAGCTGTGGAGGCCAAAACTACCAAATGACAATTAACGTAAAAGAAAGAAATCAACTCACAAGCTTACCAACTATTCATCAACGTAGATGTTCGAATTGCCATCCATTCACTTCTTCACAAAGATAAAGACGGTTATGAAATTCTTGTAGTACATTGTTTCTAGTGGCCTGGCCAATCTGTCGACATTCCAAAGTTTTGCGCTCTTGTAATTCTTTGAGAGTCCTAGGTCGCTGATTGTATACTCGTAACTTTAGATACCCCCAAAGAAAAAAATCTAATGGAGTTAGATTGGCCGATCGTGCCGGTCTTTGGACAGTGCCACATCTTCATTCAGATATTGCCTGATAGGTCGAGCATAGTGAGGTGGGACACTGTCTTGCCGATACAAAATAAATACATTAGGAACATCTTGGATTTTCTTCATTTGGAAATAATGCAGCAAGGCTAGGTATAAGGTTGACTCCAAGGAACTGCAGGTACATCTCACCATTCAATGAACCATCGAAAGGATGTGGTCCCAAAATGTGCCCTCTGGTAAAACCCGTCCATACATTCAATATTTGTGGACGCTGCGTATGACACTCTTGCATCCGATGAGGATTTATTTCAGCCCAGTATCTGCAATTGTGCACGTGAAAAATGTCGATTCGTCGCCAAACATATTTTTACAAAAGTGAAGTCTCCAATTGCAGTCATCCCCATTGAGTTCCTGTACACAGATAATCTTGTAGGGATGAAACTTCTCTCCCTTCAAAATATTCAAAACCGTTTGTTAACAAATATTGGAATCAAAAGCTCATGGTATTGATGGAATCGCTCCCGGCAAAAAACAAAGCGAGAAAAGGGAAAGCGTTACCCATGTTTTTGCCTACCCGGCGTCATCAGCGTGATGACGCCAAGTAGACAGAAGCGTGACAGTTAACGTTTTCCCTTCCCTCGCTTTGTTTTTTGCCGGAAATGATTCCACCAATACCATGATCTATATTAGCATCAATTTTTAGTTATTGTTACAAGGCATTCTTTTCATGTGTATTTTTGATGTTGGAATCTTCTGCAATTCAACAACTTGATATGTGTGGATTATTTGGTGCCTCAAGTAGCTATCCAACGGTGCGCTTTCATTGACTCTAGGACGTTCTCTACCACCACCTTCACGAACATGTCCGCTTTCTTCACATTTCGCCAACATTTTGCTGACACATGACTGCGTTATTAGATTGTCGTCAGGATATTTAGCATTGACAAGCGCCACAACTTCGCGCTGCGATCTGATTTTGTTGCCGTATCCCACCATCATTGACATTTCGATTCTTTGTTTCTCTGACAAATGTTGCCATTTTGAGTAGAGGAACCATACGAACTCACGAAACGGAAATATGGATAAGTTGTTATGATGATATTTGTATATAGCTTTTTTATGCAAGTAAAATCCTACTATCGAGTTCATATTGACGTTTTAAAGCGTTTCAACGTTTTCGTAGTTTCTGTCCGATTTTTGCCTATGCTATTCTGAACCTTATAGTGTAGAAAATATTCACTTCAGACTCCCTTAATGGGATATCGCTCCACGCACAAAAGAAAGCTAGCTATGTTTCGAGTAAAAGATGTAGTGCTTTATCTCTACCGATTAAAAATGAGATAATTATCAGAATTGTGTCTAGAATGCGCGCCCAGTAAAATATATTCTGCATTGCCCTGTATATTTTTCTCCCTTCATCTCCCACTTCCAAATATATAATATTATGTAAGACTATTTTAAATAATTAGTAACTCATTTTATTGAAAAACGTAAGAAACATAATTGGTAGGAAATAGATGCAGAAGCAAGTATATTTGACAAAGACTCATCCACTAATTAATTCAAATTTAAAGAAACAGCTCAAAGTGACCTCCATTGTTGTCTATGCACTACGTATACCATCTTTTTAAGTTTTTTTCCAAATTATAAATTCAAGAATTTTCTCTCTGATAGTGTTGGTCCAATGCTTGAATTAGAACCGAAATTCACTTTTTCTTTTAAAAAGCCCCTTGAGAAATAATCCAATGGTGTTAAATCGAGACTGTTGGGTGGCTATTGAAATGCCCTTGAACCGCTAAAACATTGTGGGGTGGTGCTTCATCTGCCATATCATGTTACTTGATTGACCTCTTAGGAAATTTTGCGGGAAGTCATTGTGGAACTTGACTATAACTAATTGGCATATTTTTTCTATCAAAGCAGATAAAGTGGAAAAAGTGGACCCATTTGTCCATACAATTTCATTAAAGAAATTAGGGTTACTGTTTGGACTTCCAATCCTTTGTTGGCAAAACTGTAATCTTTACCTCTTTTGAACTTCTGTGAGCTCTTGGACCGGTAATATTTTATATGGCTTGTAATCGTCAAGTTCAACGGATTGTGGAGACGCTTTTATCCAACTCCCTTGCAGCAATTAATAAACTGCTTTCCAAATTTTGCATAATAAAATTAGGAAATAAGTTATCTAGTGAGACGTGCTGGCAAAGTATTGCCATTGAAAGTTCCACTGGTAAAAGATGCGGTATCATCTAGATTCTAGATCATCGGCCAATGCGCCGGAAGTCAGACAGACGCTGAAACAGCATGCGATGTGTCTTCTGTCGTATAGATCGATGAGCTAGTGAGTTGTAAGACATACAGGGCAGTTGTGTAAAACTAAGTTAAATAAAGTTAGGTGAATAGTGTCTGCGACTATCTTTGTAAGAGTCTCGCAAAGTAAGTACTAATATATTTATACAATCTGGAACTTTTAGTTTCAAAACACAGCAATGCATTAAGGCGTTCTTCAATTACTCTGACGTGATGTTTTTCTCTGTGCAAAATGTTTAGTATTTCTTTACATGACGGTAAACATTTACAAACGTATTTGCATATTTGTCTTTCTATTTTTTACGTTAATTTACTGATTGACAGCTAGCAAAAAAATAGTATTTGTTTTATTTTGACATATCAGTTTCAGAGCCTCGTTGCTTTCTAACTCAGAATATTTCCTAATCCTATTTAGTAAAATAAGCAACTAATTATTGAAAATAGTCTCATACAATATAATATATTTGGAATCAGGAGATTGAAGACTATCCAAAAATGTAAAAATATGTAGGGTGTTCAATTAAAAGAAGCAAAGCTATGTTTTGTTGCCCGCGCTCTAGTAAAACACTACAACTTTTATTTAAAACATTATTTTGTATCTGCAATAGCAACGGAAATAAGTAGTGGTTAACACAAAATAAGAAACTTTGTATATATATTGACAGTCAAGGTGTTAGGCAATCATCTTCATACTAATAAAACAATAAAATGACAAGCACATACATTTGTTTCAGAACATTCCACTTTAACAATTATAACCGCAAAAAGGTAAATGTTAAACACCCTAATAGGAGTAAGATTCTATATCATTAGCAATTGTTTCCACTGTGAACTGGAAACTATAAAAGATAAATGATTGCGGAATTAATATCGAGAATAGAATTTCAGTTGCATAAGAAAACCGGGACATAAATATCACACGAAAACGTTTTAAATCTATTTTATATGCAAAATATCCCAAACGAGAAACGAGGGAGAAAAGGACTGGTTGGAAAAAGAAAAAAGAGGGCTCGACAAAAAACGAAAGAAGCTCGTCCACGATGGAACTGATCTCGAGTAAAAATATTTCATGTAATATTTGACACAGAAGGAAATGTTTGACATAATAATGTAAGGCCTAACTTCTGTTGAAAATACGTTTTTCGCTGCAGGGGTCTACCACGGGAAAAAACTCTGACAAATATACTTGCGGTGACTTTAAACTTTCAAGGATATTAGGCATTTAGTCGACTCTTCGAGAAAAAATTAAAACGTTTTATGCGGAAACGAAATTTCATTTCATCTCATCTGAATTTAGTGTAGCCAATTTTTCAATGCTACAATGTCTTCGTGAATTTAATCTACCATAAAAGAAGCTCTTTATTTTTGATTCCTGACAAGATGTCATTCATGATGAAGGGTTTTATTTTTGGTGTTAAATTTTATATAAAGTGCTCTCTGAAACAAGAGAAGTATTTTCGCTAAAACAGCTTACTGTTATCTATGTACAGTAAAGCACTCCAGTTTTCTCAAACTTCTATCTTCATGCCAAGATGGGAATGGTTGTTTTCAATGTGACACGGAAGATAGAGCAGTGAAGGTACCTTCGCTTATGAATGTACTATCTTCGCAGGTAAATACCTTGACATTATTTTCGATAACTAGCTCCCATGGACCTCGCAAACTGACCACAGGATCATCAAAGCTAGCGTTTCATTTGGGTGGTGATGCAGAATGCTACTGAAAACCTAAAGTAATGCTTTAGATCTACACAGTAATTATCAGCCCAATACTAACTTCTGGCATGATTGCTTGATAACCCAGCGTGAGAAGCACGGTCGTAGCCGGAAAACTATATAAAGACAAAGAATTGCTTGCCTGATCATTACGGATGTGTTGAGATAGGCATTTCAATATTTTAAAATATTGAAATGCCATTACCTTCCACAAATCTATGCTGACGAGATGTATAACAATGAAACGCGCGTCCATAGATGGTGGATAGGTGATGGCATTACGTTTCAATTAATCTTAATACCAAGGTTATGTACTCCGGCTACCTCTAGTTCATCTACTTTCAGGCTCATAGTTGGCAGGAAAGGGGAAAGCGCCACAATGGCAATCTTAACTAGGTAGAAGTTGCTGGGAATGGAGGGGATTCCGGTGTTGCGCTGTATGCAAGGACCAATCACTTATGAAAGTTACTTGAAGAGATGGAAAGAAATTAATTCGGTCGGACTGCTAGGGTTACTTTGACTTACCCCAAAAAGCTACTATGCAGAAAACGAAACAGAGTTTTTTTGAAGGAGTTTAGCTCTCGTGACTATATGAAGCACCATGCTCGGATGATGAGTGGTGTCCCGTATCAAAGCGATTCCTCCAGATGATGTTTTAGTTTATTTCAAGATACAGGACTGGTTGACGATTTGGGAAAGTATTCAGTAATGGCCTAAGCGATTTGACGTATACAAACCACTCAGTGGTGAAGAGCAACTTAATCGATCTGGATGAGGTGTCATTTATCCCATTTATTGAGGTATTTTCGCAAATTTTTAGAAGGAACGCACAGGTGCTGTTCACTTCAGGATCAAAGAAAAGCATGCAAATGATCTTTGTTTCATTTAAATTCTCCAAACTTGGTAATGGGTAATTATTTGAAACAAATTGATCTACATCCCACTAATATCACCGGGAACCAAATATCGTACTGGACAACTGTAAATTATAAAACTTCACGTCTCGTACATTTCATCAATAATGGTCGTATGCAAAACTGGATTTCTACCTATATCAATTTGTTTGCGAGAAATTTCGAAGCGTTCGCGCTAATTAAAACAACGCCATTCCATTAATTTGACAGTATCAACGGGAAATACCGTATACACAGTGTACAAGTGATATAGTCGAGTTATTCCAAAAACCGCCACAAATGAATTTTCCGCGACATTAACACCTCATGTAAATTTTGATTGGCTGAAATTATAACTGCTATATCGAACATCAGAGGGCTTGATTTTATACTATGTATGTACCCTATGCAAATAGTTTGGAGAGCCTTTACATCCGTCTGTATACAAGTATATAGTTCATCTGGGTATACGAAACAAAACAATACTATTCGAACGGCTAGTAGCAAAATATTGCGTTGCGTAGTTTGGAACTGTAGTACATTTACGAGGTAAGAGCCATAAATTCTCGGCCTGATACAAGAGCGAGGCCTACATTATGTATAATACGACTGGAAGAGTAGTAGTTTGTAGTAGCCAGCGAGACAACGTGACTTGTGCATGAAAATGTCTCAGGTAACGAAAATTGAGTACCGCGCGGTCACTAAATTTTTTACAAAGGAAGGGCATACGCCTAATCACGTTAAACAATGTTTAGACGGCGTTCGTGGTGATTTACCTCCTTCATATTCCACTGTAAAAAAGTGGATAAAATGTTTCCGTTTGGGGCAAGAACACCTAGAAGATGACGAGCGCCCCGGTCGGCCAATTGAACTGATAACGCCCCAAAACATTTCAATTATTGAAGAAATGGTATTAGCAGAACGCCATTTGAAAGTGAATGAATTAGGAGTGATGTCTAACATTTCTGAAACAAGTATTAAGATATAATAACCATTTCGGTATGAATAAGATTAGTGCAAGATGGGTACGGCGTCTTCTTTCTGCTCTCCAACGTGAACGTCACGTTGGGTTGAATGTGCGCGCTCTTCTTTAGACATGTGTGGAGACAATCCGAACTCGATTTTGGAGCCTATTTTCACAGGGGATAAAACAAAGGTTCTGTATTATGATCCTCTATCCAAAAAGGTATCGATGGGATGTCAATACATATTGAGGGAAAAGCTTCAGGCTGTTTTTACAAGGGTGTAGAATCATTAATAGATCGTTGTAATAAATGTATTGAAGTTAGGGGACATTGTATTGAAAAATAAAAATTGTTACATTCTATCAAATTTATTTTTTCTATATCAGGCCGAAAATTTATAGCGCCTACCTCGTACCTTCAAAGAGTTTTAGATTTTCTTCTTTTGTTTCACGCCCATCACCGCTTGTAATAATTTTAGACATTTTTTTACTTGCTTAATTAAATTTGGATTTTGTCAAAGTTAAGTGTAACAGCAGAATTTTCTGAACTTCTCATTTTGTATGTAGTAGCTTCATGGTATGTTCTCCTGGTTTGAAGAACAATGTCGCTAGTCATCTGCTTCGGTGCATCTTTCTTGCGAAGGGAGAGGACCTATTGTTTTGCTTAGATGTGTAAAATACTTGCTTACTTGTTCGATAGCTCAGTACCTCTCGAAATGAAACATAGTACGTATGTATAAAGGAATTTATGAAAACAGTTTAAAAAATATGAGGTTTCCCTCTTGTAATATATAAAAAATATGCATATACCTTAGTATTATATACATTTTATAATGCGGTTTCCTTATCTGTTTGTGTACATATTTTATGGGCATATATCTACGTACATTTGTATGATTGTGTCTCAGTATATATTAAATCGCAAAGCTAGTATGTCTTTCTTAAATTCGCAACTTACATATATCTGTATGTATAACTATAAACACACCTAGTACGAGTGCGAAGCAATTTGTTACCTTAAATGTGTTTTCAGTATCGCAGCGCTTATTTATATATTAGTTTGCAACGTTTATATGCATTATTAGGGCCACCGCCAAACCTTTGATGGAGCTCGAACGTCTAGTCGCGGAAGCAGAAGCAGAATATAGCCGAAAACGACTACCCAGACGTTCTAGTTATAATAAGTATTTGCTACGGTGTCTTTCGTGTATGTATGCTCCGTCTCGCTACTACCTCCCTATAGAAGCGGGGATTCCAAAGACCAAGCATCGTGCTGGTCCGAGCCCTGCATTGCCCATAGACTGCGGAGCAACGGATGGCAACACGTGCATTAGGCTTGTTCTCTCGGCGCTGATTGTTTGTTTGATGCTCGACCGCAGCGGACCTCTGTTTGGCGTTCGTCTTATCTCGAGGTTTGCAATATAATAGCGTGCCGAAGTTGTGATTATTTGAATTAATACAGTTTTACATCAATTTTCACTTTATGTGCGGGTGATTTTATTATATTTATGTACGTTAAATAAATTTAAATATGCTTTTGTGTTAAATACATACACATACAATGTTTTAAATGTACACAAATACAATATACACAAGTTTATAAGAAACAAAGCAAACGAAATGGTGAATTTACAACTAACACAAATTAAATATTAAATTTACAAAGTAAAACAATAAATGATGGATTTCCAAAATAGAATAAATACAATAATCAATTTGTTAGCGTAAAAAATGACAATAAAATGTTAAGAAGTCTTAGCACATAGTTTTTGTTTATTTCTGTGTTTTTTCCCCTTTTTATTCATACTTATTCATAGGATGCTGCAATAATGTCATTATTACTATTATCATTCATCACGCACAGTGCGAAAGATCTTAAGATCATCTGCACATGCTAAAGTTGAGAATCACAAACCTACGTTTAAATCGTTTATAAAGCTACTGAAAATGGTCTGACTCAGAGCCTTGCTCTGTTGGAGAAAAGATGTGACGTTATGTATTATATTTTCAAAGTTTATTCCAGTGTTAGTAGTGTTTAAATTTAGTTTCAAATTCAAGTTTAATTCAAACTCGGTCACTTGAAAAGAAGCCGGGTTTCTCGCCTGACGCGGTAGCATAGAGAGGGCGCATAAATGTCACAGTTTTAAGGATAGTTTTTTTTTTTGTTATTAATTCATCACTCATAAAAGTTATTTATTTCAGTTTATTTATTTAAAGTGTGGAAGTTGTGCCCTGAATATACAACAGAAAAATATGTTTTAAATAGATACAGATAAAAAAATATAACATTGCAATACATATAAATATTTTCGTTACAGTAACCATTCGTTTAGTTAGAGACATATTAAATGAAATACCGGGGAAGCAATGAGATAAGCATGTATAGATTAGCTTGTACCCCTTACTGTTAAAATCGCACAATGAACTAAGTAATTACCATGAATGGAACGTGCTTTGGATTGTATTATCCTAAGCATATTTTAAACAAATCAAGTCACGTTTTGTGGTTAACTTGGTAATTTATCAAACACTGGAAGAATTTAGGTTACTATGATATCTTATATAGTAATTCGGAAATGCTAAGATGCTGCTAAAAATGAAACTAACAAGATGTACACAGTTTATTACATATGTACATGGAAGAGATTATATGAAGAAATGAAGCGAACGTTCTACAGTTAAAAAGAAATTAGGTTTTTTTTAAATTTTTTTGGACAATAGTTAAAATTCTTTTACTCTGCTCGTTTTCTACCGTATTAGCGACGGAATTTCCTGTTTTAATTGAACAAGTTACGGATAGTAGGGTATTTTCATCGTATTTCAAAGTTTTAATGGTGTATAGATGTTTCGAACTTTTACATTAAGAGCATTAATTTTTCACTGTAACGGAATTTTCTTACCTGTGTACGAAATAATGAAGTTACTTGTTCAGAAGTACGTATATCTTATTCCTCACGTAGCTACGTCGACCATTACGTTCCATTTAAACTTGACACTTAATTGTTCTCTATTAGACGTATGTATATACATAAGTTGAAGATGATATATAGGATGTTTTAGAGCTCTCGCCTACTATCCTTTTCTCGGGATTTATTGTAGCTAGACCAGTGGCATAAAAATGTTCATCTTTTATGGGAATATTTCGTTATATCGGGATTGACTGTCGACATTGAAATCTGAGATTTTTTACCAAATTTTAATTTAAGTCTCTACGATCAAATTATGTGGCGAAAAAAGGCCCGACAGGTTGTAGCTAAACTTACCTCGTTGCAGAGAATAGCCTGCCTGACGAACACTGGTACGTTAAGTACCACACCTGGGCAGGCTCTTGAAATTCTCCTGGATCTTATATCTCTACACATACTTTTGGAAAGGGAAGCCAGGTTAGCTGCTTACAGATACTGGCATCTTGCAATACAATTACCACAGAACATAGCTGGTGCTAGGACAGCAATTCTTGACTAGATACTTGATGACGCGGTTCTCTTTGTGCCTTCGGACATGCAGTGCGCTACAACATCGTTGGAGAATTCCTTTGATGTATGTTATCCAGACAGGAACTGTTGAAGTAGCAACTAGGACACACTGGCATTGATGGCAATGAGGCGGCCCACAAAGATAGCTGAGCGCACTCCGCTGGGTCCAGAAGCTGCCAAAACACGTGTTACTCACTGGGCCGAACAAGAAGTAATTCGAACCTGGGGTAATTCCACAAGTCTACCTCATGCGAGGGCATTTAGGAAACTCCAGGAAACTTATAGAAGTCTGTCAAGGCTCTAACCGTAATTCTTACCTGTAAAAGTAATTCTTACCGGCCACGCTCGATTAAGGGAACACCTACACAGCACTTAATACAAGAGGAGGAGGAAACAGATGTGCACAATCAGATTTTTTATCGGGGATGTTGTAACGCCTCAGACTCTGAGAAAAATTTCAACGAGCGAACATCCGAAATTCGTTAGAAGAATAGGACTACTCGGCAAACTCTAAAATTACAGGGCCGGATTACAATAGTAGTTGGTGGATGTAGTCGGTGGATGTACTCGCTTCACATTGTAATTGTACATAGCAAGTAATTTTTTTTACATGCTGGTACTGCTCATTAAACAGAGTGTCTTGATCAGTAAATGCAACTAAGAATAGTAAGCTGGATCCAATGGTGCTAACCGTTTTTAAAAGTCAGCTCGCGTTTTCGAACAATTTCAATTTAAAAACTTTAGGCCCAAAGAACCTTCTGAAACATTCTGGAATTATCTGGAAAATCTGATCAATGGCCGAGAGCTTTCTGCAACCTTCGAGAACCTTCTATGGACCGTTCATGGACCATTCGTGAACTTTCTAGTAGCTTCCATTTGCGCTACTGCCACTTGGTCAAATAAATATTAAAGCAAATAACCCAAACTGAAGTGAATAGTGAAAAGTTGTTGCATTGGCTTGTAAAATCAATTAATTTGAAATATCAAAAATGGACAAATGTTCTAAATTGAATACTTTTTGGAAAGGTTCCTTACATAAATATTTAGATATTTGTGCAAGGAACCTTTTGTTTACTCTTTAGCTTACGACTGGCTATATATAAGTTTGTGATTGTAACATTACTTTAATGTTATACTCCTGATGATGTCGAAAGGCGAACTGTACGTTGAGTAAATCATTTGTGAAATTATACCAAGTGTTTTTCTATTAATATTTAATACTTTTTGTTACGTGTGTGGAAAATTTATAATTAAGGCGTAAAATAAGTGCTGAAACCGCTAGTTTGTATTAACATTATTTCTCACAAAATGTTTTTACTGATATCCATTGGACGTCGTCTATTGTTTGTACAACATGCGTTTTGAATTTGAATAAATGGACAAAAACCGGAGCCGCTACGCCAGTTGGTGTTCCGATGATTTGGATAGATCCAAGAGAACATGATCCAGCTGAATGTTATGCGTGCGTGAATTATGCTGACGGTAGGAACAGAAAAAAAAATGGTTCTTTGAAATGCATTCCAACAACATATACTCAATTGCCGCTGCCGCATTCAAATGCAATTCCTATTCCAACAAGACCAATTTCAACAGAACAATCTGAGCCATCAGCATTAGAAACCATGAAAATCGAAGAAGCAGGCGTCATTAAAAATGTATTTTTTGTATTCCCATGTAGAAAAATTCGCCGAAAAATCACCAAACGAACCCGATGAGCATGGCGAGCGTTTTCATCAAGTGACGGCGAGGCTCGAATACTGGTACGGCGGCAAAAAGCTACATGCTCTTTTGGGTGACATTTGTTGGAATTTACAAGAAGAAGGTGACGATACAGAAGAATGAGAGCAATCAGAGAGTTAAAAATTAAAGAAATCAAGAAAAATATTTTTTTTGCAAAAAAAATCAACTGAATCGATTAAACATTTTTCAAATAGTTTCTATTCGATGTGTATTCGTCGATACGATGTCTCGATCGATTTCCATCGATTTAAGTTCAATAAATGGTTAAAAAATGATAAAAATTACTTTTTTTTGGGGTCTTCGGGCCTAATATTTTTAAATTGAAATTGCTCGAAAACGCGAGCTAACTTTTAAAAACGGTTAGCACCACTGGATTCAGCACACTCGAATTAGGTTCACCCCTCGGGTGCGCAGCTTATTGCAAAAAAAGTCTCCAATTCGAGCACTGTGTAATTTGCAGTATTTCTCAAAAATGTAATCTCTTTTATTTGTTATTATTTTACAAGGATCTTTTAATGTCATTGTGATGGTTATCCAAGTTCACTAATCAATATCCAACATATTTTATTAATCAGGATGTTCAAGAAGGTGACAGTAATTGGAGCGTCTTCAAACAGTTGAAACTCTTTTTTTTCAAACGAAACACCCTGTGTATTTTATCCCCTTCAATGCATATTTACAATCTTTTTGGTTCCTACAGCATACTTTCTATACCTAAAGTTTATATTTGTACTAGTGTAGAGCATATGTAATTTCCAAATAAGTATGTTAAACGATGAACAAAAAAGTCAAAATCGAGTTAAATGTTAAATTAATTTTTCACAAACTCAAAAAAAGAAAAAAGGCACTGCAGCAGAATTTCACAGCATTCCAGACTACTACCAATAATTTTTCTTTGCTAGGCGATAATATCGCCCAAACTTTAACTTACCTTGGTAGTTTGTAGAAATGTGAAGTTATAATGAGGATTTAACTTTCGTCTTGGTACGTAATTATACATTCTATCTTGGTTTAAAACATGCTTCTCAACAATATCATCAAGTTAGGATAAATAGTTTAGAATTCTCTTTTACCAAAACGGCGTAAAATCATCTTGGAAAGGCGCATTTTCGTAGCCCTCAGATAAATCTGTCTACTTAACCTAAGTTCCTGTTAGTTCTAAGGGATTTTGTAGTGAAATGGGAAGACCGGCCTTTAAACTGTTTGAAGTAACATACTGCTTCCGGTTTTTCTTTCTGATAGGAAATGCAAAACGTAAATCCGACCAAAATATAATTCCATAATAATAAATCCTACAATTTGTTAATTCTGTGAACGGCGTAGGAATATAACGGCAAGTGCACGTTAAAGTTTTCCGAGCGTAGCCAAAAGTACTGGCATAAAAGTAGAAGAGCTTTTAAAAATATGCAAATAAGATAACGAGACCGTGGATTTCTTGTTGAAGTTTGCATTTAATACGATAAGAAAGATGTCAACATCAAAAGTTTGTATTGTTCAACTGCGGCAGGACTTGATTCTTTTAAATTGCGTAGAATCTACCTAATCGGGTCTCTGTTTAAAAGGTTATTCAACTCCGAAACTTTTAGCGGTTTATTTAATTTTAGCTTTATTCTAATAAATTTAGGACGAAACTTTCCTGGTCGCTATTAGTTGCATGCACGTATTTCTGTTTTAATTAAGTTTTACGTAGTGCATTGCATAATGGAGCACTAAAACATCTTTTGAGCTTGGCAATGTTTACATTTTGAGTAACATTAACACAGCAGCAAATTAAATATTCATAACAACCTAGCAATTATTGTCGAAGAATTCCTGACTAATATAGAATGGCAGTGAGACTAGAGACCCTTTATAAGCATTTCCTTGTAATTATAACAATCACAACTATAATATATCGCATAGGGGTTGTCACTTATAGTAAACATTCTTGGCAATGGAAGGTAAACCATTTGCTGCAAAATCACATTAATTAGGAATCACTTACTAAAATGTTCTGTTAGACTAGCACCGAAAACAAAGCATTTTATGATAAGCAGAATGACCTCATATAAGATCTACAAACCGGCTAACATGTAAATATAAACTTAACGACTTAAAACTTTTGAAAAAGGAAATGTATTCTTACAATTTTAACCGTAAAAGTAAATAAACAAAATAACCTATTAAAGATGTTCAAACTATAACACAAGATTTTCAGGGTAACGTTTCCACGCGCATGTAAGACATTTTTCATAATCCCAATAAAGGCAAACCAAGATCCTAATTCCAAAATATCCAATAATCTCGCTTCTTAACACAAGTTGTGAACTTAAAACAGATTTCGCAGAACAAAAAATACAGCCCACTGGAAGTATTACAAATCCTTTAGAAATTTAGTGAATCGCTCTTTGGATCTTGAGAAAAAAGCGTATTTCCATCACATATCCCGTTCAAGCGACAATAGGAGTATATGGAAGCAATTAAATTATCTCGGTTTAAAAGCAAGTACACCAAACATTCCTTCTACGATTCCCGACCCGAAAAAAATAAATAAATATTTCATTAATAGCATCCCAAACAATCACACTAATAATGTGTCATTACCTATCTCAACGGCAACTGCCTCTTATTTGTTTACCTTTTCTCTAGTAGATAATAATGAAATTATTAACACTATAAATGCACTCATGCCCACGGCCACAAGCTATGATGGCATTAATCTTAGTATGATCCGCTTATGTTGTCCACTTATTGTACCTTTTATAACTCACATAATGAATACGTGTATTCTGGAGAACACTTTTCCTGACTGTTGGAAACGCGCTCTGATTACCCCACTCCCTAAAAACCTGATGTACAAGGATTTCAAGATTTAAGACCGATAAGCATCTTACCTACACTGTCTACAATTTTAGAACGGCAAATTAGGGTATGCGTGTCCGACCACGGACTGCTTCCAGATGTTCAGTCTGGTTTTCGGGCGGGGTACAGCTGCACTACTGCGTTGTTGTGTGCAACAGATAATATTCTTAAGGCTTCAGATCAAGGGTTAATAACAATTCTTGTTCTTATTGATTTCTCAAAAACCTGTATGCCTGTGATACTGTAGACCACGTCACATTTTTAAACATTCTAAGAGCAAGGGGTTTTGGAAACAATGCTCGATTACTACTTTCTAGCTACTTGTTCCTTAGATCGCAGACAGTGAGGTTGAATGGTGTAATTTCGTCGCCGTTGCCAGTATTACAAGAAGCTCCACAGGACTCAATTTTAAGTCCGATTCTATTCTCACTCTACACTTCGTCAATGATAGAACATCTTCATTATACAAGAGCTCATCTCTACGCAGACAACTGCCAGTTATACTACTCATTTAAACCATCAGAATATCTAGAGGCTGTCTCGAGAATCAAAACTTTTTCCACGAAATGTTCTTTGCATATTAATTCCTCTAAATCACAGGTCCTAATCATTGAAAATAATGAAGTTTGTAGTTCCTTACGAGATGTTGTTCGAATTCATATAAACAACACTATAATACACTAACACTAATAACTGATAACACTTTCCGCTTTCGTGATCACACAGGCAAATGTGTACAATCTTCGTACTCCGTACTAAAAAAGCTTTATCCTCACCGAAAGAGCCTCAATGGAAGGTTAAAGGAAAGACTGTGTGAGTCGTTTGTTCTCTCCCATTTTACATACTGCATAGAAGTATATCATCCATGTTTAGATAGTGTCACAACCAACCGCGTTCGAAAAGTTCAAAATGCGTGCCTCAGATACATTCATGGCATTAGAAAATTTGACCATATATCGCATAAATTAAAGGACAGTGGTTGGTTGAATATGAAGAATAGGAGAGAATTATAGTGCTTAAAACTTTGCCATAAAATACTTACTTTAAGTGCCCGCCTTATCTGCACCATAAAATTAAGTTCAGAACAGAAGTGCACAATGTCACTACCCGTTTCCGTTGTCTAATACCCCCCCCCACACGCACACACAAAACTGTCTTATTTGAGAGATACTTTTCTTTCAATATTTATGCAAAATATAATAATTTTCCTGCACATTCTATTTATACATGCTTTATTATGGGAGATTCAGTGCAGTTGATGGATGATTACTAAAGCTGGCCACGAGCGGTACCGCGCAGTAGCGTAGAGTCGACCAGGCCTCGCGTTCCACTAGAGTTATTCTGCTAATAGAGATGTTTGCTGCCGCAAATAATTTCGCTCATCTTTTAAATAAAAATTAAATAACACGTGCTCAAACACTTACCATTTTAAGAGTCCTCCGTGAAATCACAAAGTGAATAATGTCTGTTAAATATCTGCAACATTAGATATGTTTCAACTGTTGCTTCGGCAAAACCTTATACGGCATGAGGAAAAAATGCATTTATATGCAGAGAACGAACGTTCTACATCTAGTGACGTAATATTTGCGTAAGTAAAATAATCTTTCAAATAACTTAACGATTCTGTTGACGCACCTTCACAAATGTGTCTTAATGTGCCAAAATCAGAATTTTTCTCAAAAACACTTTCAAATTTTTCTAGAATAGAAACATTTTTTGCGTCTTCAATCGCGCATAGCTGTGCGTGAACATGTTGCACTATTTGTAGAGATTCTTCTAACGGCACCGCAGGATTTTGTAATTTTTCTATTGCATCTGCTAGCTCGAAGTAATTGTCGTGAATGATTTTTAAATCCATTTTAACCTGACTATCTTGAAATTTCGACTGGCTTTTCTGGATAGCGGCAGCTTCCTTTGTATCGAATTGTAAAACCACGTTCTTAATATTGTCAAAATATTTATGATAATAAAACGCGGCCTGCAACCATGTTCTCCAACGAGTTAGAATAGGTTCTGGTGGCTCTGGTATATGGGGGCACAGTCTGTGAAATTCGCGAATACGTTTCGGTGATTTGACAAATACTGCTTTGGTATGCGCTATTAAAGCGTCTACCTCAGGATAACATTTTCTGATACTATCCGCCACAAGATTGAGAGCATGAATTTTACACGTAATGTGTAACAAATTAGCAGAATGCTTTTTAAGATACCGACCTACAGAAAGCATGTTTGCAGGACCATCACTCACTAACATCAAGTGTTGGTTTGTTGAAAGTTCAAACTTGTCCAATGTATTTAACACTAACTTTGAAATTACTTCGGCAGTACATTGTTGTATTCGTTTGGAGACTAATAGAATTGAAGGTTCCGATTGATGAGGTTCCAATTTGCGTGCCATTACATTAAGAACAGAATGTTTCTTCCGATCTGTTGTTTCGTCGAAACATAACCACAATTTTTGATCTTTCAACTCCGATTTTATTTTTTGTTCAATATGTTCGCGCGCAGATGGCACAATTCTTCGTAACGATGTTCGACTTGGTAATTTGCACTCCGAATAGTTATTCCAAAAGCAGATAAATGGTTCCTTGTCTAGTAAATTAAACGGTATATTACATGCGATAAACGTAACGCATAAATTAAATATAAATTTTTCATTGTCTCGTGCGCAATTTCTTTTGAGACATGCTTTTCACTATTTACGTGTCGTAGACAATGTTGTCTGGACCAACACATTAACGGGATTTTACAGATTACACATTTAATTTTAGCACCTTCATATATTAAGTCTGGAATTTCTGCAATAAATTTTCGAAGTTTGTCCGACCGCGGTCGTTTTGCTGACGAAATCATAATTTTTCTAGGACAGATAAACAATTGCGCAAGTGAACGGCAGCGAAAATGTCCGTACTGCTCCGCAGACGAAGTAATACTACCGTTCCTCTCGGTCCGAACTGATTCTACGCCGATGCGCGGTACCGCTCGTGGCCAGCGTTAATGATTACGATTACGATTGAGTAATTAAGAATAAGCAGAAATATTTAGTTTGTTTTTGCAACTGATGTGTAGTTTTACTTTTTTTCATTTGTTTTTAAATATGCTCGTGCATGCAGAGTAGTTGTACTTTTAGGCATCTTTTATTTATTTATTTTATGTCAATATGCACGGTTAGATAAACAGCATATAGCTGAACCTCGCCCTGAGATTGCATAACAACCTTTTTTTTTTTTTTAGATACATTGTTCTGTTGTCCTTTTTTCCTGTTAGCAATAAAGACTATTATTAGAATTATTATTGTTATTAAATCCACTCAATCCACAAGCAATTCCAACATACAACAATCAAATTCCAAAATGTTGGGTCTACTTACACAACTTTATAGGCATACAATACAAAAAAAACGTTGTAGCTAGACAAAATTTGACAATAGTGCTCAAATATATTCTGAGAATTTCTGTACGAAGAAGGAAAACGAAACAGAAGTAGGAATGAGAATAAAGGGAAATAACTACGCAATATCACCAATTTGATGACAACTAATGACGAAGTTATCCTCAGATAGAGATGTAAAGAGAAACCAGATGAAAATTAGCTATTTAAAAGGTAAACATAATAAATAATAATGAACTAACAACAATTTCCACATTTTCAGTGACTAGAGTATCTTTAATTAAATACTCTCATCCATACTGGTAAAAATAATGAATTCACAATTTGTTAATATGAAAAAATTTAATAACAAAATTACGGGGCGCCATCTATGAGCCAACGACCAAACTAAACAACCTAAAACTAAACTTCTAATTTCAAAATTAAAGGGATCTCTATCAAGAAGGAAAATTAACAGAAAATATTAATGGCGAAATTAACATGTAATAAATTAAAAGTAGTAGGTAAATTTAAAATACGTTAATAGGTTTGCCAATCAATTACCAACCCAACATTTACATCCTACATTCTTTATAACTATAGATCATGTTATAAATTGACTCCAACTATGTGTGATATGCGCAAACATCTAAATCAGTAACTGCATGCCATATTTTGTCATCAATCAAATCACTTTGAATACTGAATCTGATGATATGTATCCCGCGTCCCTATAAAAATGTTCTTCCGCTGTCGCTCGCAGCGGCGGCCTTTATCGCGAGGATTTTCTTTCGCGGGAAAATACGTTCAGATTTATCATATAGTACCTTCACACCGGGAAGATACCGTTCCCTTGATAAATTGACATATAAATTGCTGATAATTTACAACTTAATACCGCGAGATAAGTCAGAATATCAGAAGGCCAGTTATTCTTTTTAGCATATCGGATAAACAAATTCGATTTCAATAAAGCTCAGATTTTTGAAACCTTAGAACAGTTTCTAAAAGTACACCCTTGACTATAGTTTTTTAGATGTACTGCATTATATCTCTAATTCTGCTTAATTCTTTTGCTCCAATGTTGATTTTTGTCCTTTGTTTAATAATATTGTAATAGCAAACCACAATATACAAGGTGAATCATCTACACGGGCTCGGAAAATTGTGCCTTTGTGAATGAATTTTCAAAAGGGTTTTTTCTTGTTATGGGGTCTGATTGCAGGGATGTTTTAAAATAATAATTCCTTTATTTTATTATTTATTACCTTCAGTATCGGAAAATATCTCAGAAATAACTCGTTTTTCTTGTTTCATACTGCAATGCTTTACGGGATTTTGGTATAGGGATATGATTACTCGGGTTTTAAGAACCTTTCGTATGCAGAGAAAAGCCCCATGCATAATGCTGGATAATCTGTATTTCTGTTCTAATTGACATGAGGCATTTATAGATTTAAAAATACTAACATTTCCATTTTTGAATTTTTATGGACACAAGAAATTATATCAATTTTTAACCCACTGGTACTGCACTTTATAATTATATAAAATGAAAAGAAAACGAAATAAGAATTAAACGTACAGGGTGGCGCACCACATTCGCGTCGGTTTATATACGAAAAACGGCAACATATTGCCTATCTAATTCGTTCCTAACATTTACTTGGAGCACCGTCCAGTTGCAACCACATTCTGTTTCGGATATTAAGCGGAATATTTTCTAAAAGTACCTTTTATAAATCCAAGAAATATGGCGCTATTGAAGTGCCCATCAAAAACTATCGACCTACAATACGCTTTCCAATTATTCCACCCCAAACATTAACATACCATCCGTACTGATGATCGAGGGTTCTAAAGAAATTGGGATTTTCATCACTGTAATAATGAAAATTATGTCTGTTAACTAATCCGTTATTATGGAAAGTTGACTCATCTGAAAAGAGTACAAAATCTAAGGAATGTTCGTCATCTACTAACTTTTCTAGAACCCATAAACAAAATTCCTGTCGTCGGTCGTAATCTACTTCCAAAAGTTCCTGATGCAATTGTATGTAGTATGGATGAAATTTGTATGATTAATATGATTCTTCCGATGCGTTGTCTGCTTATTTCTGTAGTTTCATTCATTATTCGCTGACTTGTATGCGGAGTTTCAATTAGAGATTCCATAACTAAAAATTCGTTTTCTTCTTTTCCGGTAATTGGTTTTTGTCGTTCCATTTTTTTATGACACACTTCCTGTTTTTCGGAAAACTTGCAACAAATTTTCTAACGAACGCTTCTCAAGATGATGTTTGTTAAGAAATTTTTGAGCATAAACCCTTGATGCTAACAAGCAATTTTCTAAACACTCTCCAATTACGAGAATCATATCAATCCATTCTTCTTGAGAGTAAGTTGCCATTTTAAAATGTCTTTTAAACAATCTCAAAGAACGATAATGGTTTAACCACCGACTACTCGACGTCAAATAATAATAAGTTACAGAATTTATAGCAGAAATGCCTGACCTAAATTATGATGGCGTTAAAATTCAATGCGTAGTTTGTAATATCCCTTTAATGTGTTGGTCCAAAAGGGATTGTCTACATCACGTAAATAGTAAACAGCATTCTTCAAAAAAAAGTTTCACAAGACACTATGACAAATTTAAATTTAATTTATGTGTTACCTTTATTGCATGTAATCTACCGTTTAATTTACTATACAAGGAAGCATATGTCTTCCTTTGGAATAAATATTCGGACTGCAAATTATCAAGACGGGCATCGTTACAAAGAATTGTGCCATCTGCTCGTGAACGTGTTGAAAAGGTATTAAATCGGAGTTGAAAGATAAAAAACTGTGGTTATGTGTGGACGAAACAACAGATCGTAAAAAACATTCTGTGGTTAATGTAATGGTACGTACAATGGAATCACATCAATCGTCACCTTCAATCCTATTAGCTTCCGTACGAGTGTTGATGTTTATGAGTGATGGTGCCGCAAACATGCTTTCTGTAGGCCGGTCTCTTAAAAAACATTGTGCTAATTTGTTACATATTACGTGTAAAATTCATGCTTTCAGTTATGTGGCAGATAGTATTAGAAAATGTTATCCTGAGGTAGACGCTTTAATGGCGCATACAAAAGCAGTGTTTGTCAGATCCCCAAAACGTATTCGCAAATTTCATAGACTGTGCCCCCGTAGGCCTGGGCCACCAGAACTTATTCTTACACGTTGGGAAACATGGTTACAGGCCGCGTTTTATTATCATAAATATTTTGAGAATATTAAGAACGTGGTTTTACAATTCGATCCAAGAGAAGCTGCGACTATCAAGGAAAACCAGTCGAAATTTCAAGATAGTCAGGTTAAAATGGATTTAAAAACTATTCAGAACAATTACTTCGGACTAGTGGAGGCAATAGAAAAATTACAAAATCCTTCGGTGTCGTTAGCGGAGTCTCTGCAAATAGTGCAACATGTTCACGCACAGCTATGCGCGGTAGAAGACGCAAAAAATATTTGTGTTCTAGAAAAGTTTGAAAGTGTTTTAGAGAAATATTGTGATTTTGGCACATTAAGGCAAATTTGTGAAGGTGCGTCAACAGAACCGTTAAGTTGTTCCAAAGATCATTTTAATTACGCAAGTATAACGTCACCAGATGTAGAACGTTTGTTTTCTGCGTATAAACACACTTTTTCCTTACGGCGCACTCAGTTTGCCGAAACAACTGTGGAAGCATATCTAATGTTGCAGATGTTTAACAAACATTATTCATTTTGTGATTTCATGGAAGACTCTTAAGACGGTAAGTGTTTGAGCACGTATTATATTTTATTTCTGACCATTTATTTTGTGCAAACCTTTATGCGCCCGCCACTAGCTGTTGGCGCAAATTGAGCAACTCTACTAATAACTAAGGTTCGACAAACGAGTGCAACGTCAGAGGCGTATCGCGTAAAAGTCGGTACGTGAGATACAGTATTATTACAAAATTATATATTCTAACCTTTTATTAACGTCTTGGCGTCTTGGGGCAGCAGTATTTTGTCGTAGTGGACATCAAGACGTCAATAAATGGTAAGAATAAATTATTTTATAATACTGTTTCTCACGTACCTACTTTTGCACGATACGCCTCTGACTTTGCACTCGTTTGTCGAACCTTACTGATAACTAGAGCAACGCAACTACGCTGAAAGCCAGTGGCGGACGCATAAAAGTTTACACAAAATAAATTAAATGTGATACGTGCTCAAACACTTACCGTTTTAAGAGTCCTCCGTGAAATCACAAAGTGGATAATGTGTATTTAATATTTGTAACATTAGATGTTTCCAAAGTTGTTTCGGCAAAGTGAGTGCGGCGTGAAGAAAAAGTGTTTTTGTAAAATAATCTTTCAAATAACTTAACGGTTCTGTTGACGCACCTTCACAAATTTGTCTTAATGTGCCAAAATCACTTTCAAACCTTTCTAAAACACAAACATTTCTTGTGTCTTCTATCGCGCATAGCTGTGCGTGAACATGTTGCACTATTTGCAAAGATTCTACTAACGACACCGAAGAATCTTGTAGTTTTTCTATCGCATCCGCTAGTCCCACGTAATTGTTCTGAATAATTTCCAAATCTGTTTTAACTTGACTATCCTGAAATTTCAAGCGGCTTACCTTAACAGCCGCAGCTTCTTTCGGGTCGAATTCTAAAATCACGTTCTTTATATTCTCAAAATATTTAAGATAATAAAATGCAGCCTCTAACCATGTTCCCCAACGAGTAAGAATAGGTTGTGGTGGTTCAGGAATACCGGGGCATAGTCTATGAAATTCCCGAATACGTTTTGGGGATTTTACAAACACAGCTTTTGTATGTGCTATTAGAGTGTCTACCTCGGGATAACATTTTCTGATACTATCTGCTACGAGACTGAGAGTATGAATTTTACATGTAACCACTCATAAACATCAACAGTTGATTTTTTGAAAGTTCAAACTTTTCTAATGTATTTAACACCAACATTGAAATTACTTCGGCAGTGCATTGTTGTATTCGTCTGCGTACCATTGCAATAACCACAGAATGTTTTTTTACGATCTGTTGTTTCGTCCACACATAACCACAGTTTTTTATCCTCCGATTTAATTCTTTTCTCGACATGCTCACGAGCAGACGGCACAACTCTCTGTAATGTTCTCTCACTTGGTAACTTAAAGTCCGAATATTAATATAATAATTAATATAAAAGCGGACGCGAAGTGAAGCCGCCATCTCGATTGGACTTATAACAACTATATATGTAAATTAATTAACTGGTATACATTTTTATTTATAGTTTTCCATATACCATTATATTCTGATTTTAAGGAGAAAGCGTGTTATATATGAACATTAGAACTTAGTTGTCAGCTAGATGTTATTCATACATTTGTAATAACGACAAAATAGAATATAGTTAATACTTCAGTGTTATAGTTGTGTATTAATAAAACAATGATAGAAACGTTACAATGACGAAAAATTTCAAGGTGCAGCGTTATTACAGTCTGTCACAAAAGTCTACATACACCCTTTAATAACTGATATACTACAACGTATTGATGGATTTGGTGATATGGTGTGTGTTAATTTTCTGCGAAATATAAATCCGTCTCAGCAGACGGATTTCACAGAATTTCAGTAAAAAAGTCAACATATATTCGTCGCTGTTCGGCGAATCGCTGTTTTTTATAAGATAGTTGTATGTAAAGCAAAAAAGTTGTTTTGATATTTAGTTTTCTTTTCATTATCGAGACGAAAAGACATCCTAAATATAAATAGAAAATAATAATTTGGAAATGGCGCCCAGAAATGAGATTTTTCTTGAAATTCGAAATTTGATCATAAAATTAAGTACAGAAAGAAAATCATATGAAATTTTAAAAATTACTGGCAATGGTCGTGCAGCAATCCAAAGTATTGTTAGACATTTAACTTCCATTGGTAGTATTATTAGTAAGCGTAGATCGGGTCGACAAAGAAAATTAACAAGTCGTGGTACGCGAGATGTGATAAAACTTGTGAACAAGGATCCTAAAGTGTGCCTAAAGCTATTGAACTTACACAGTAAAGACACGTAATTGTTAATCTTGAGACAATATGAAGTGCTTTAAGAAATGAAGGTTATCATGGTAGCAAGGAGGAAACTGTTCAACTTAAATACTAACAGGCGAAAGAGGCGAAAAAGGGGAATGCTGTGCTGTTTACAGTTAGGTACAAATATTATTATAATTTTGGGTCCAACGGTAGAAGAAGTGTTTGACGCAAAGTTAGTGAGGAGATGAATGAAAAACTTAGATGCGGCTATGAAACATGGAGGAAGCCGCTCTAGGAAGTCAATGGATTTTCCAACACGACAACGACATAAGCCACAAGGCAATTATTGTTTAGGAATGACTAGCACAAAATGTTCTCAAACTGTTGCATCCACCACCACAGTCGTTAGATTTGAATGCAATCGAAAACATTTGCTCGGATATGTTGAGGTTAAAAAATGCACTTATTATTAATTAATTTTTTTTTTATTAATTTTTTTTCCTCCACCCTGACACCTGGTCCGGCAAATGACTACAAATGACACGAAGTTTCGCCGAACCGGAGCCGGTGTCTGCGGTAACTCGGCGCAGTTCGCAAATACGCCTCATCACCGAAGGCTCTCCACCCGCTTCGCCAGTAGGCGATCAGCGAGTGGTTAGTCTAGCCCTGGATGGTGTATGACAAGCTTCATGGGCCCGCAGGATCCGGAGAGACCTGAGTACGACCTGCTTCTGGGGCTGACAGGTAGGTATGTGCACGTATGTTTTCTTGACTATTTTAATTTTTTTCAGGTGTTCCAGTATCGTGGTTTGGATTCCGCCCAAGGAGCCGATAATAATAGGGATGAAATGGATTTGGAAGCCCTCGTAGGTCGTAGTTGGTATAATAGGTCCAAGTACTTCTCTCTCTTTTCCGTCTACTTTTCAGTCACTCTGGTGTCGCATGGGTAAGAAATTTCAACAACATACATATCCTTCTCCTTGTAATCCAGGATTACCATATCCAGCTTATTGGCTGACACTCGCGCTGTACCGTTGCAAACAAGTCTAACTTTTGAAACGGCGGCCATAACTGCTGGTTAATGCCATAGAGATGGGGTAATTGAAAGTATAGAACCTTTAGGGCCATGTCATGATGAGGTGTATAGAAGTTTGGAGCATATTTTGGGCATGCTGATAATAAATGCATTATGATTTACTCCGTTGTTTTACATGCTCTACAGCGGATGTCATCCAGATGTAAATCGAGGACGTTGCGTCGCCGTCCTCGACCGCCACTATGTAACCCTCAGTCTCCGAATATAGCGATGAAGACTGGAGGAAATAGAACGTCGGGGCTTCTGATAAATGATGGTCTTTTAGATGTTCGAAGTATAAGTCATGCAAAGCTTTTGTATATGGTCCTTGAGAAGTGCATCTGCGAAGTGCTGCTGGAGTTTGCCCCGCACCTCTTTTGGGGTGCAGAGTGCTAGGTTACTAAGTGTTCTTTTTCCAGTAACAAACTCAATCTTCAAACCAAGATCATCACGCACCCTTCTCGCAGCCTTAAACAGGAATGCTCCTTGGCCCGCATTCTCGCGGTGTTGGACAAGATCCAGCAATGGATCCTGTGTTTTGAAAATGTGCACTGTGGTCGCCGTTGTAATTTTGGCGTACTGGTGGAAATTAACCCTCTTCCGCTACGGTTTCTGCACAGGTATAATCGTTGAACGGAAGCATGAGGATAGTGGCTTCGATTATTATTATTATTATTATTATTATTATTATCAAAAGTGATTTTATGTAGTATATCCAAGAGAACTAAGAAAATTTTACTGACAGCTACATAAGAATTAAACAGATAGACACAAAAGTAAGCCTGTGTGTCATATATACATACATGAAGATTAGATTTTCCCATACTCTCGATTTTTCTTTCATCCAAATATAATTTCCCTTTCACATTTTTACGTAGAAACGATATATTTGCGCAGTATACTCATCCAATTACTGATTCAATATGTTAACGTTTTCGTAACGGAAACTCCTACAGTGATCATAGGGCGTGTACCAATTTCGCGGACAGCAGGAAGCATCAAAGAGCAAGCAACTAAATGCCTTTCCAGTAACCTTTACATGCTTACGATACGTTCACATTTGCAAAATGAATTATATGGTATTAAGTAAGAACTCGTAAAGAACGAATTAGTAAGTAATATATTGTAACGATTCTGGTTTATAAGTGCATTGGTAATTTAGTAAACTATCTTCTTGAAATATATTTAGTTAACAGTATGAATAGATTTAGGACAGATATTTGGAGAACAGCCATGTCGTTTTTGAATCTATCTATATGGTCTGACAAAAAAAGTTTGGTGTTGTCCTCTTTGTGGTTCTTGTTTAGAGTTCTAGTTTCCATTTTGACATGACATGATTGTGTAGGTCATTTTAATATTGCTGATCGCACAATACATTTATTGTATACGAGGGTAGTCTGGAAAGTTTCAAGCCTCAACATGAAGGTGGCGTTACTCACCAAAAATATAGTGGTAATATAATTACGTGTTTGTTGAAAAATACTTTTGAAGGTTTTAGCCATGTTAGTTCCAGTAAAAATGACAAAAATTGAATATCAAGCCTGTAATATATATGTTTTCAATACTGGTAGTTGGTGGCGCACACACACACACACACACATAGATGTAAGCCGTACTAGGTACTAGGTAGACGCTCTTTACGGGGACTCTGCAGCATCATTTGCAACAGTGAAGTGTTGGCTAGTTGAATTTAAGTGTGGTCGTACCAACTAGGCTGACGATGAACGTTGGGATGGCTAAAAACTTCAACCACTACCGATAACATTGGAAAAGTTCACCGTCGAATTAAGGTTACAGAGATGGCAGTGGCCATGGGCTGAAGATTTGAGCATGAAAAAGCTAACCGCGCGATGGCTGCCGCGCTTGCTCACTTAGGACCAAAAACGTAATTAACATTTCGAAAGCGCAGCTGAAACAATTTAAGCGAAATAAGTCGGAGTTTTGGTGCCGATTAATAACTGTAGATGAAATAACACACTCTTAAAGCCAAAGCATAGTCCAAACCGTGCACTGCGAAGGGTGAATCGGCTCTGAAAAGGACGAAGACTGTTTTATCGGCCGGGAATGTGATGGTGACTGTTTCTTGGGATAGTAATGCTAATATCTATCTTGAAAAAGGAAAAACGCTAATGAAGCAAAAATTGCGGAAACTGCGGAAATTATTATTATTTTTGGGCTTGACTTGCGCCATTGAGCTATTTACCACATAGGTATACCGAAGAGACAACAGGGTAGAAAAAGACAAAAATTCTCACACTAGGGGCCGACCCAGTGATTCACATAAAAAGACAAAGGGTAGGCCCTAGAAATGAAAGGAATACCCACAGAGGTTAAATTTACAAAAGGAACGTCAGCTAAATTTTAATTTTATTTGCGTCCAAAAACCTGTGTAATTCCAGATTGATACTAGTTTTCTCTTGGGCAAAAATATAATTGACGTTTAATGGCAAAGCTACTCCTGCTCTACGTAAGCTTATAATGAAGCTATTAATGTTCTGTTTGTACTTACTGCATCCTAGAATTAAATGGTTAGTATCGCTGATTTCATTACAAACCTCACAGATTCTGTTTTCTGGAATCCTTATTTTATTTAAATGCGCAGCGAGGATTAAGTACTTGGTTTCAATAAGTAGTAATTTGTTGGTTTCTCATTATAAGTGATGTATCGATATTGCCATTTGTCATGTTTTCGTGTACTAATAGCGTGAAAGAAGTCCCCAACAGGCAGTAAAATCCTAGATGTAGGTTCTGATTCGCTAGCTGCTTTTATAAGTTGGTCAGCAGTAACACTATTTCCAATTCCTGAATGTCCTTTTACCCAGAAGAAAATTACTTCTTTACCATCTTGCAATAGTACGTTGTATGCGTTGATTATATCGCCAATTATAGGAGATGATCGCGCATGAAAGCCCTTAATGCTCTTCAGGGTCCTCTGAGAATCGCAAAATATTGACAAACGAGAGTGATCCACTTTATGCAAATAATTTAATGCTTCCTCAAGAAATTGTGGAAAAGCGGCCACATTTGAAGAAAAAGAATGTTTTGTTCTATCAAAACAACGCACCGTTTCACACTTCAGCGATCGCCATGGCAAACATTCATGAATTGGAGTTCAATTTCATAGACCACCCACCCTATTCACCAGATCTGGCCCCCAGCGACTTTTTTCTGTTCCCTAGGCTCAAAGTTTTGCTCGAAGAACAAAGAGTTTTATCGAATGAGAAGGCCGTCACATTCATAAACGCCTATTTTGCAGAGCAAGATACCAATCGCTATTTGGACGTATTAAAAAGATGGTAGCGTCTCTGAGAAAAGTGTAGATGTACTAGGAAACTGTATTGAGAAATAAAACTGAATTTGACAAAGGCTAGGAAACATTTCAAACTACCCTCGTACAACCTACAGGTTGTATACATTATACATGTATACAGAATGAGCCCTATTTTGTTTCTATATTCCAATATTTTTTATTAACGTTAGGTACTAGACAACACGAAATGAATTTCTGAGGATTGTAGTCGACTGTGAATCCCCAGAAATTCATTTCCTGTTATCTTGACGTAGTATAGTCGGTACTTCTTCTCAGGTTAGGTACTAGAACTGTGATTGCTAAATTAGATGCTTTTTTATTTTGTCTGACATGCGCCGCAGCGGTTATATGTTGAATTACAGGAGCCTTTAGTGTATGTCAGAGTTATTCCGTAATAAAATTCAGAAACAGTAAATTCAACAATTTAAGTACAAACGCAGAATAACATTCTAAAAATACTGTAAAATATGGCAGCGATAGTTCACTATTGGCATAGAGATATTTTTCGCAGTTTGGGGCAGGTTCAATTTATGAAGTAAATTAAATTATGACAACAAATGTGTATCACACTTATGTATTTTAAGGAAGGTCCTCAAGGTGTTAACTTGTTCAATGCGCGGGGATTATAGAACGTGTAAATAACTTGCGGAATCACTGCAGTGGACATGTGCCACCTAGACAGATGTATGCTACGCCAAATGCATGTATTCATTAACAACAAAATAATCTGTTTTTGTTTTCTAATGCTGTTATCATTTTGCGTACCAGCATTTTAATATTTATTATTTTCTTTAAATAAAGCTGTTACAGTTTTGGAGTTTTATTCAAGAATTTTTTTGAGCATTAGAAATATCTATTATAACTTTTTCTATTTCATGATAATTTCTTTAAAAATACAGTTATTATGAGGGCCAAACAGATATTGTTGAGAATAAAAAAATCCAGCATGCTATGAAAAACAAAACATACACTATTGTTTAGGGCAACTCTCTATCTGTTATTTGAAGTTTAGTTGTTTTATTTGCGTTCGCTAGAGCCGAATTTTTAATTTTTTAACTGCTAACATATGTGAAAAAGTTGAATTAAACAGAGAGCATTTTCAAATCAGGATTTATTGTGATTGCAAAGAAGGTTTAAGCACTTATTAGTGCAATGAAAGTTTAGATTCAATCTTTAATGAAAAAACACCTTCTTGGCCAGCAACTTACCGACGGTATAAAGACTTTAAACGCGAAAGCTATGTTGCGCTGTTCTTTAGAAGTACGGGTCTGGTATGTACAATTAAATTGGATGAACAGGAAACAATTACAGCTAAATGGTACACCGAAAATGTTTGCCTGAGGTGTGCAGTAGAGATGTTACGTTGCATCACAATAACGTATCGTCTCATGTCCCAGCTCTTACGATCCAATATTTGACTGAAAAGAATATAAAAGTAATAGAACATGTATAGTACCCACCTGATTTCGCCATGTGACACTTTTGGCTGTTTAATGGTCTTAAAAAACATTTGCGAGATACGAGATTTTCGTCAAAAGTAGATTGGTTGGCGATCTCCAAGAAATGGAAGGAGAGAATGGTCAAATGTATTATTATTAAAGGGAATTACTTTTAACATATTTAAAATAAAATTCTAAAATATATTGTTTTTTATTCTCAATATCAATATCAGCTTGGTCTTCGTATTTTACACATAATATGAACTTGGGCGTATACGTCAGCGTTAATTTTCTCGTTACCACGCGGGATATTTGAACTACCCCGGGTACATACGATTTTTGTATATAATAAATTTTTTTATTTCCAATGGTTCCAAAGGAAGCTTATTTATTATGGTATTCAGTAATCCACTACCTTTCCGTCTCACTTTTCGATTTATATTGATACGTTTTCCTCTAGTTCCCATATTAATAAAGATAACTTATTCAAACTGCGTTCAGAAACAGCAACTATTCAAATAGCATATAACATGATAAAGTAATACTTAAATATATAGTCAATTTTACTTCCCAATATTTCTCATTCTATATTCCCAATAAAACGCAATAACATTTATTAATCACCATTTTATTAGCAAATAAATCTTGTTAGCAATTACAAACAAACTTTTCTTAATGCATCTACATCATTATAAATTTTTTGTAATCCATACGTTAACAACTCTTTTGTTATGCAAGCACATTCGGACACCACTCCATTCAACATTTTCTCTACTTCTGCACTTAAATCTGCTGCGCTAATATGACCTCCAACTAAATAATCAACCATTCCTTTATAAAATTCTTCATACTTTAAACTTTTTAAAAGCGCTAAACGGAATTCCGCAACATTTTCCAAACGAAGTAACGGTAACAAACCTTCATATGATAAATATACGCAGTCCCCATTTTTTTCCATTTTAAGTATTCTAGTAACTCCATCGAAACATTCGCTAGATATCCGCAAATTGAGACTAGTAACAACTGGAAATGCTCCACCACGATATTCAAAATATTTTTTCAACTTCTTAGTCTCCATTAAAAAATGATTCCACTCATATTCACAAAAAGACAAACTTTGCTTCTTTACTCCTACAATCTTCACAGTTGGTTCAAAATTCATATCTGCAGACAAACCAACACATATCCATTTGGAATGGCTTTTATTTAAAAAATATATTCTCTCTCCTAACAATGGTATATTCCATGATGCTTCTCGCAGAAACGCCTCCGTATATAAATTTACTTTATCCCAAAAATCGTTCGACTGACCTACTTCAAATGGTTCTGTATCAAAATCTTTCCAAAAATTTTACTACTTTAAATGATTGTGTATCAGCATCTTTCGAAGAGTTATCTTCATCAACATTGATGATAGTCGAAACACTGTCTTTATTCTTGTGATAACATTCACAAGTTTCTCTTCCTTCACCATATCTGCTGTCCATGGTTACCACTTTTAATACTAGCATCTGTTCACTACTGCAAGCCTTTTATGGCCAAATGGTAGAAAGGTTGATGATAATATATATATATTTTTTATTTAGTCTACTTTTTAGATAATCTTTAAATATACTTACACGGTTCTCATGATATAACACTAATTCCATAATCCTTATAAGATAAACGCACTTAATCCGATGGGGTTTTTGAAATACCCCGCTCTGTAATTAACGTCATCATATTTAAAAACGTATCGATATGTAAATATGGCTATATTCGGTTCTGTTCGGTTCATTTCGGCTACGTTCGGCTACCGGTTGAATTCAGTTCCGTTTGGATATATTTGATTTTGTTCGGTTCCACTCATCTACATTCGGCTGTATTCGATTCTGTTCGGTTCCGCTCGGCTACGTTCGGCTATATTCTATATTGTTCGGTTCCGTTTGTCGACTTTCGGCTGTATACGATTTTTTTGCTCCATTCAACTGTATTCGTTTTGGCTTGGGTCCGTTTGACTATATTCGGTTCTATTCGGTTGCATTCGGCAACGTTCGGCTAAAGTCGGTTCTGTTCTGTTGCGTTGCATTCGGTTACGTTCGGCTATATTCGATTATGTCCAGTACTATTCGGTTACGTTCGGTTATATTCGGATGTGTCCGGTTCCATTCGGCTGTATTATTTATACACATGTATTTTTTATTGAATAAAGGTTGTAAGATGTATGCAGGCATGTCACGATGAGCGTCGGTTAAAGGTATATGGGGAAGAGAGTAAAATAAAAATGTGAAAATTAACACACGGAAATTATCCTTTAAAACTAGCTCAGCCAAAATATTTTCAACTGCCGATATCTCTCTCTTACACCGGAAGTAGCCATCCACTTCCCTATTTTAAATGGAACACTGCCGTTTTCATGTCAAATTTGGATTCTGCGTTAAATTCTAAAATTATTTTACGCAACATACCCTATCCCTAGAATTCGCTCTTAAAAAAGATATTGCAATTTTTCGAAAAAGTTTGACAGATGTGGTGTATCATAGGTTTTAAAATAACTTACAAATTGTAATACGCTAAAAAATTGTTCTACTTTCTAGTAATGTTCATGAAACGATGTTTCTATAGTAACAGATAAATTTGCTAAATTATACAGGGTGTGCCAGTAGGGAGGGGACAATATCAAAGATATCTAAACTGAGAAATCTCGGTTTTTTGTCCAAAACAATTCACAGAAATTTGGTAAAACAAAAATATAAGATTTACCGACATTAAACGTCGAAGAGAATTTTGTGAATGGGTTTCGGTCCGAACACAAGAAGATTTTTGGATAATATTATTTGTAGCGATGAAGCCAAATTTTGCAGAAACAGAACGCATAACTAAAAATTTTCATTTTGGGGCTTCAGAAAACCCGCACGTGGTAAAAGAACGAAATTTTCAAGATTCTTGGAGTTTTAATGTATGTATATTCTGCGCTTTGAAGAAGAATAGAATTCTGTCTGTTTACTTTTATGAATACAATTTAAATGGATTGCGTTATAAGGAAATTTTACATAACGTTATCTGCGAATCATTACGTCTTCGACCAGAAGTAGAAGCGCGAAATACATGGTATCAAATGGACGAGGCTTCCCCACATAACACACATGGTATATCGACTATTTTTACTGAAACATTCGACGGTCAATGGATCGCTAAAAGCGGTGCTTTAAGTATCCACCACGATCTTCAGATTTAACCCCACTAGACTTTTTCTTGTGGGGTTATATTAAAAACATTGTATACAGAGATTCAGTTGGTACAAAAGATGACACGATTGACAAAATAAGAACAACCTTCAACGAACTGGCTGCAAGATCTATTCAACGTAATCAATTCTGTTTATTAATAAAAAAATCGATTTTTGAAAGTTTTATTTTTCATATAATTATACTGTAGTATGAAAAATTGAGAGTGAATCATGTTGACTAATTAGTATTGAAGACCACTACTGTGTTTACTACTGTTGACAATACATTTGACAGCTGCTTTCAAATATTTAACAATGGCAAAGTGAAATTGACATTAAACAATGCAAAATTTATGATTAAGGAGGTGTTTACAAAATATCTCCTAAACTATTAACTTTAGCAACAGCACTTACTATACATTTTCGCTTTATTTTTTGAGGCGGAATCTAGTACCGTCTAGAAAATTAGGAGTTGCTATTTAAAAAAACCGAGATTTCTCAATTTAAATATCTCTGACATTGTCCTCTTCCTACTGGCACACAAATTTATCTATTACTGTGGAAACATCGTTTTATGAACATTAACAGAAAGCAAAATAACTTTTTTGGCGTATTACAATTTGTAAGTTATTTTAAAATTTGTGATGCACCACATCTGTCAAACTTTTTTGAAAAGTTGCAATATCTCTTTAAGAGAGAATTCGAAGGATAGGGTATGTTGCATGAAATAATGTTAAAATTTAGCACAGAATCCAAATTTGACAGAAAAATGGTAGCGTTCCACTTAAAATAGGGGAGTTGATGACTACTTCCGGGATAAGAGAGAGGATAATTTCTATATATACATTTTCAAATTTCTATTTTACTCTCTTCCCCATATACTTTTAGCCGACGTTCATAGCGACATACCCTGCTTTCTGCTTACACATAAAATTTTTCTTAAAACAACCAATATTAATGTGGGGTATTTGAGATACCCCTCTTGGTAATGAGAGACTCTCACGGATCCTGGTAACGGAAAAGTTAAAATAAAACAAAATTCAAATGTAAGCCAAGAAATAATAATCGCAAGCACTGCGGGGTTGTATAGCAAATACGGAAGGTACCGGTGCACTTCGCACCGCATAAGTTGTGTACAAATGTTTAATTAATTAAACAACCCGTGTTTTGCGAAGTATGTCTACACACTTCGCATTTGCTAGGAACCCTAAAGGAAAAGATGCTTTGTACCAACTCTCGTATATGCTCCCTAAAACCGTATTTCTTATTTAATTATTTCTCCTAGCATCTGATGCGTATGCTGTATAACTTGTAACTAGTACGTAAATAAAACGTGTACAGCTCCTCATAGCTTCCCCGCGTTTAGTCGATTCAGCAACTTTAATTGAAACAAATAATATATACCGTAGACAGATTATCTTCCACCAGGATCTTGTTTAATTTGATTACTTTACAATTTAGGTTACAATAAAGCTCAATTACCTTACTTACAGCTTCGCAGGATGAGCGAATTATGCTTCCCATTTTCTCTGCATGTCTGCTTCTTCCACGACTCGCCATCTCAGCTGTGTAGCCGCCGGCCTCAGAATTAAGATAAATCTTATTTATTTTATTGTTTTGTTTCACGTAATAGCACGCACAAGTTTAATTGAAAGTTACAAAATCTTCAAAGCAGTTTGCTCCATTAAAGTTCACTGTGAATGTGAGCCAGTAAACAAAAGCAGAAAGTATAGCAAACGCTAAAGTATCGGCACAGTCCGCACCACATAAGTTATTTGATTAATTCGAGAGAATTGTTTCGCGAATTCGTAGATTCCCATTCTCAACCATACGATCGAATGATATCAGAAAAAGATCTTAATTCTAATATGCCCCGTTCTACTCCTACTCTAAAAGATACGAGGTAGGCGCCATAAATTCTCGGCCTGACAGGCTTATACAGGTTCGAGCGTATTCAAACTCCGTTGCGTTATAGTTGCACATGTGCGAGGCCTACACTATATATATTACGGCTCGAAGAGTAGTAGTTTTTAGTAGTCAGCCAGACAACGTGACTAGTCCATGAAAAGTGCGCGGTCATTAAATTTTTAACAAAAGGGCATACGCTTAATCACATTAAACAACGTTTAGTCGGTGTTTATGGTGATTTATCTCCTTCATAGTCCACGGTAAAAAAATGGGCAAAATGTTTCCGTTTGGGGCAAGAATCCTTTGAAGATGAGCGCCTTGGTCGGCCAGTTGAACTGATAACGCCTCAAAACATTTCAATTATTGAAGAAATGGTATTAGGAGATCGCCGTTTGAAAGTGAAGGTATTAACAGTGATATCCAATATTTCTGAAACAAGTATTCGCCGAATTCTCCCTAACCATTTGGGTATGAATAAGACTAGTGCAAGGTGAGTACCGCATCTTCTTCCTGCTCTCCAACGTGAACGTCGAGTCGTATGTGCGCGCTCGTTTCTAAACATGTGTAGAGACGACCCGAAACAGATTTTGGAGTCCATTGTCACGAGAGATGAAACAGTGGTTCTGTATTGTTATCCTCTATCCAAAAAGGAATCGTTTTAAGGACGATGGTGAGTTGTAAGCAGCATTTTTCAAACAAAAATTGTTATATTTTTCTTTATATATTTTGTTTTTGTATATCAGCTCGAGAATTTATGGCGCCTACCTCCCATTTACAGCTATAAACACCCAGATTTTAATTTCCGGTTTTGGCAAACACTTTAAGATATTGTAGTAGTTTGATAAAAGTAATGCAGACCAAACGAAACTGCTAATTATTCTCATATATTGAATGAATATGAATTTAGAAGTTTATTATATTTCCGTTTTATTAAATAGCATTTGAATTCAATTATCGGCCATAATTGGTGTTTTAAAGTAAAATGAACGCTTTTATAGACGAAAGCAGCCAAACGCACGTTTCGCCATTGGTGAAAAATCAGTTAACATTGTAGCAAAACAGAGCGAAACGATAAGCTGCTAATTTGGGGGGAAACGCTTCTTAAAGAATTTGTCACTTTTTCAAAATAAAAATTCTATTTCAAATTACCCAAATAAATGAGGGTAGCGTCTTAACCTTTCACAAACAACCATTAGATGGCGTTATTGAGATTTGACATTATTGTTTTCGTAAAATCTCACATTTGTTATCGTTGTAGCAATAATAGCATTAAACTCGGCCGAGTAGTTTGCTTACAATGAGCGTTTAAAAAAAAGCAATTTTGTGAAAATACGTGAAGGTTTTCGTTGAATGATTTTTTACGATTTCGCCTCGATTCGCTTCGTTCAACTTTTAGTAATGAAACACCATCAGAAAAGGCTGTTTGCAACTAGTTTGCAGAATTTCGTCGTGGTCCTGTTTCCGTCAGTGAAGAATTTCGTGAGGTCGACCAAAATCGGTTGTTGTTCCAAAAAACATCGATACTGCGCGCAACATGACTGAGAAAGATAAGTATGTGACTTTCTGTGAGATCCTTACGCATATCGAAGACTGCGGTATATTCAATTTTGCATAAACATTTAGATGTGAAAGAAATCTGTTGCCGATGGATTCCGTATACTTTGAACCAAGCATGAAAAAGGCTCGTATCAACTGATGTAAGGATATGCTCAAAAAGACAGCCACAGGGGAACTTCGAAATCCACAACATCGTACGAGCCGGAAACTAAGCAATAATCAACTGTTTGGGTGTTCCTAAGAGAACCGAATCCATCAAAACTTCCAGGAAAATGATGCATAGCTTTGGAGGATCGAAGGTTAATACTGAATGGTTCACAGCAATTTGTTTGCCAGAAGTCATCGATGAAATCAGGAAAATCAATCAACAAGGTCGCATCATCCATTCTTACGACAATGCCAACTTTCACACAGCAAGTCAACCAATCGATTGTTTGAAGGAGAAAAACATCGAAACACGTGTTTACCTGAATCACCTCAAGAAACCGTTGAATTCTTCACAAACCATGTTTCGGAGATACCACTTTCAGTGTGGAGAAAGTGTTTCGAGAACTGATTCGAATGCATGCAAAAGTATATAAACCTGGATGGCGAATATTTTGAAAAACAATAAAACGATTTGTACCAAAGTTGTTTTCTCTTTCATTGTTTTTGTGTAAACGTAAAAGGTAGGCCCCTCGTAGGTTTATGGTAGAATTTACAGTGGATGGGTTATAAAAAAATGAATGCTCATAATAAAATAGTTTTGAAATACTATTATATTCAAGAAGGGTGATCTTGGCGATATTAGTAACTATCATACCTATTACACCAGTGTATAGATTTAAATTTATGCCTTTCCGTTTGTGTTGACTTGTGTAAGTACTATTGTTGTGTAGTAGCACCAATAAAGATTATTATTACTATTATTATTATTATTATTATTATTATATTCAGAATAATTTGGTAACACGTTTGGGCTCGTATTTTCTATATCCATGACTGTTGATTGTGTTATATTGTAATTTCCCATTTCAACCATTGTGTTATTAATTCGAAGTATAGCATTCCATTAATGTGCAATGTACGCGAGGTGAACAGTACATAATCTACATGTAATGTAGCAATTAAGATTACATGGTTTGAGCTTATACTACAATACACATACACAGTACACGCCAATACTCTACCTGTAATGTCAAATACGCGCATATTATTGAGGACGTCACAATAAGCACCAATGGCTAGCGCTTACATTTATATATTGTACGACGCGTAGTTATTACTGGCAAACATTTCGAAATTAAACGGAATCAATGGCTCTGGCATTCGCACCGGAAAGAATTTTATGTATACCGATTTATTGATGACAGACAATTCCTGCTATATATCTACCCATTCATTTATTTACACAGCGTAAGCAGACCAAATAGCCTAGTAGACTCTAGTTATCGTTTGATTACATTTACATGCATTTGTATGAAGAGCTTTTCTTTCCAAAGCTAAACAAATCGATATTTTCAATGTTTCCGACATTTGTATTGTTTCTACCCAAATATTTACTAAGCCCTTGTGATAAAACTAAAAGGGGTCACTGGCACCCTGAAAAAAAAATCGATAAAACTCTAGAAACTGAAAGAATACCATGGTAACAACATAATTTTTTTAACGGCTGAATCATCCATTTTCGGGGTACATTCCCCTCTAAAAATTTGCCGGATTTTTAACTTTTTATAAATATTTTGGATATTATATCAGATATAAAATTTGATGTATATTAGATACGTGGGTAAAACTGTCGGGATGACGACCAAGGTTTCAGAAAATTATCTCTTTTGAATTTCACCAGTACAGGGTGTTACGAAATTCGCGGACACGGACTATTTGGGAAGAAGTTAAGTAGCAAAATCTGAAACAAATGTTCCTTTATCATTTTTAATGTGACCAATATTTTCTCACTTATAGCATTTAAAAAAACGAAAAATAAAACATGTAAAACATTTTTAATATTAGACAATTGAAAATGTATAAAACAAAACACTTTATAACATTTATAACACAAATAGCAAGGCCTTGCTATTGCTTGAACGGTGTTACGTAACATCTGGGGTGTTATTTGTGACATCGCTTGAAACACACGATTTTCTAGTTCATTAACATCGGCCACAGGTGTTTGGTAAACTAGCGATATAAAAAGAAATCACAAGGTGTCAGATCTGGCGATCGAGGTGGCCAAGGTATTGGATCACCCCTGCCAATCCAACGGTCATGGAAAGTATTGTCCAGGTAATCCCGTACAAGTTGTGCAAAGTGGGGCCTGTCCCGTCGTGCATAAAAATCTTATTTTGCCGGAGATTTAGAGGCACATCATCCAAAAATTCTGGAAGCTGTTTTTGCAGAAAATCTAAATAATTTTCTCTATTTATGCGGTGCGGCAAAATATGAATAAACTAAAAAAAACAGTTGTTAAAAAAAACTTTTTACGTAACGTTACCAGTCATTCAACCAATAACCAGTCGTTCACCCAAATACTTAAACTAAAGCGACGTTGGCGATTTCTAGGCATCATTAAACGTGGATCCTCATAACTTCAGTGATGTTGATTATAAATATTGAAAATACCATCTTGGGTAATAAACATTCATCTGTCAACAGAATGGAATCTTGAATCTTCAGATCGATATTTAAATACCATTCACAGAATGCTTGCCGAAGTGGATCAACATTATCTTCCAAATACTGGACTCTTGTGAAATGATATGGATGCTGTTGGTCGCGTCTCAGAGCACGCCATACGCGAGCATGATTTGTTCTCAATTCTCTCGCAACGTACCTACTACTTCTTGAAGGATCGTTTCTTATCAAATCAATTACTGCATTTTCACGTAAGAGAGGATGGATTTCTACGTGGTTGTATTGTAACGCACCCGGTGAAAAAAATTCTGTCTTCTAGTCTTCTAAAGACGTTAACATTTGGCAGACGACGCCCAGGAAATTGCATCGCATACAATCGCGCTGCTTGATCTGCGTTATTATTTGAAGAACCAAGAGATTCTAGACAAGGAGACAGAGAGATAGACCCGGACCCCGAGTTATCGAATGAATTGCCATAGTGGACAATCTGACCGTTGTGTTGATGATACTATGGTAATTTAATCGTTAACAAATATTGATTTCTCGAGTCTCCGAATAAATCACGGCGGTGGACGATCTGACCGTTTGTGTTGATAATACCGAAGTGATTTGATCGTTAACAAATATTAATTTCCCCGAGTTGCCGAATGAATTACAACGATGGACAATCTGACCATTTGTGTTGATAAAATCGTATTAGTAATTTGATTGTTAACGAATATTAATATTTGGGAAAAAACCCGTTCTCTCTGTCGAAGCGAAATCAAGTTTTCATTTTACTGTAAATGATTACTTGCAACAGAACCGTCCCGTTACCGTAATCCGCGATAATAGACTCTATTAAGTTACCAGAGATTTGTAAATGTTTAAATATTTAAATTTTTTTATATGCAAGCTCAAAACTGCAACTAACAACTGTCAAATGAACTACGACCCATTACATTTATTTCTATGTATAAAGTTAACGTGTAAATATTTTTCTTGCCACAAAGTTAAGGTATAAATATTACTTTATTTCTTTTGCTAGAGAGTTAATCTGTGTAAATAGTTTAACAAATGTAAAGAAAAGCGACTTACATCTTTTAATAGGTAATCTGTACTCCTGGAATTGAATGTAATTCACTGAGCTTACCATCAGGTAGAATTAAAACAAATTTGTTTAGATAGCACTACTTCACAAGGCATTATTCCGCACTCGCCGTAAATATTATTATAAATTTTATTAAGACTAAAAACATAATTCATTTTGGATGTCATTTTCCCCGCTCACCAAGCGCGCTTGTCAGAATAAATGTTTACAGAACGCCGCGACGTTGTGGCCAAGTATCCAACTAATTTGTACAGTAGGCGTCAAAGCAAATGTCCGTACAGTAGGTACAACTAATACTGCCCGTATAATAGTCACATCTAGAATTGGATTATGACCCAATCTGAAGAGATGCATAAGAGATAAACTATTTGATGAAGAAGTTGTTAAGATTAATTTGGTTTTAATTCATGTATCAGTTTACTTGATTTCCGTGAAAGATTTAATTCAACCGAAGTGCCTTGAAATCATCGAGAACAAGAATTACATAAACTGACGCCGCGAGCCAAGGGAGTGTGTTACAGTTTATAGGTACCTAGAAGTACAATAAAAGACAGCAAAAACGGAAGCTAAGGTGGGCGAAATCAGGGAAAGAAAAATAAAAAGTTATTTGTGTTCAATGAATATCGAAAAAAAGAAAGGTGAAATGATGATCCAAATAAGAGAAAAGAAGAAAGAAAAAAATATTTCACTACAATACTAGTGTGTAGTGCCTAATAATAATAAAAAAATAATTATAGAACATATAGAATCTAAAGATTTAATATTCAAACAAAAAAAGAAGGATCTTCAGTGATTTGCCAAAAAAAAAATTGTTGAATATATAAAGCTTTCAAAATAAACCGTTAATTGTGAATAATACGGAAGTAACATTCTACAGTAAATTTTCTAGCAATTTATTATCAACAAAAAATTGCAAGAGGGAAAGCTATTTTAATTCATACACGAGGCTCGACGAAAAGAAATATGTGCGATAAGTTAAAGATAGAATTCGGGAAAAGCGATAAGATAAAGCTTATAAAATTTATGCTGCAGTAAAATGTTATCACAGATTAAGATATATTAAGAAACGATCGCTCCAAAGTACTCACCCATTAAAGGCAATTAAGCAACTTTTTTCTAAGTACAAACTACACTTCACGACTAGTCGTGTTGACCACTCGTGAAAGAAAGGGTGAAGGAAAATTTTATTCGGCCGAAGACACGCGTAAAAATGATACGCAATAAAAAAAAAATAAGAGGAAACTCAACATTGCAACAAATCGAAATAAATATTCCAGCGCATACAGCGCCGTACAAAGTAAACAGACGGCGGTACAATTGTTACGCTCTCTTTGTGAATAATAAATAACAGGTATCCACTTTCACAGGGTTTCAATCGTGAACTGACGTATTAATGGTGTGGTAACGAATAGTTAGTAATTAGGGAATAACCGAATTCCAACGTGTATCATAAAATTAGTGACTTGTACGAAGTTGGCAGCATATTGGCAGACACGAGAAAGTACAGTGCTGTCAAATGAAATGAGATGGTAATAAAATTACCAACTGCAAATGTTTAACATATTTAATCGGGTGGGATCTGCCAGGACAAAATGCCATGCGGCAATTATTTGAAATAAAAAAAAGACAGTTTTGTATAGGGCAAGCAGCTATTCAGATACTTGAAAGGTGCTAGGACGGTAGAAATTTTGGAAAAAAATAATAAAGAAATTATCTAAAATTTTCATTTTGCTGTGGACTCACACCACGCCCGACAAATGGAGAATTAAGCAACATGTCACGGTCCCTGTAAATATTACAGATTGACAAAGATCTTACGATGTTTGTTACATCTATTCGAAGAAAGATAGTCCATAAAAATGTGCAAGACTAATTTCTCTTTATCATGTTTTAATAGTAAGGAATAATATACAAATACAATAATAGTAAAGGAAAAGCAGAATGAGCGATAGCTCCCGATTCTTCATTATCTCGCCCTGGATACGCAGCAACGCGTCAAGGCCTTTACAGGATGCTGACAAATTATACGTATATTGGAATGTTCAATACGGCAAATGAACCTACAGGCTTGCCGATAACGCAATGTGCCTACATGAGTCCAGGACAATATATCTCACTTACGCCGACAGTTCCTAGGATTGACGCTTGGCGGCGGACTTTTGGCGTTTAGAAATGAGCGTCGATACATCATCACGTCAACTCCATGTAAAGCGTTATTTTTTATTACTACATACATAGACCGCTACGGTTAAGCACATGTACATGATAACTTTTGCTATAATTTATATACGCATGTAAGGAAAAGAACACAGTCTCTTCAACTTCACCCAGCACGCTAGATACAAGGGAACAGTGGTAACTCGAAAATTCAGAGTTAAACCAAACTTCGTCGGATTATTTACTGATATACTGTACTGTAAAGTAGCGTTCACATAGGGTAGCGCGAGAATAAGGTGGGAATTAAGAAAGTTCACACAATGCAATTAAAAACGACCGTTCACACAGCGGTGTAGGCAGAATTAATAATTGGTGTAGGGCAAAACTATATACACGTTAAATTATGGCACTACCACGGCATTGTATTAATACAACCGACCAATCACAATTTTGGACTTTTAATTTTCCTGTAATAAAACAGCACTTATATCAGATACAAGTGGATTTCGAAACTAGAATGTTCATAGAAACCCCAAATTATCTCAATTGTCTCAAAAACTAAGATAGATGGTAACTCCATTTAAAAAACCAAATTTGTATTGTGCACGGCGAAAACTGAAGACCCTGTATACTTGAATATAATTTTGTGTTGTGTAGAACTTGTCTTCGAATATTGTTTAATCTGAAAACTTGTTTTTAAATTGCTCAAAAAAAGAATTATCATTTGCCCACGCTCTAGGTGGACAGGTTATATGTTAGATGTATGTATGTAAATGAAAATTTTATGCATGCCTAGATAAGGCTTCGCTTGCACATATTCCATTTTAGCGGACACAATTCCGCTAGAACCGCTAGAACAGAGCCGGCACGTATTATTGATGAAAAGGAAATGACTTGTCTAAAGGTATGAGCAATAACAGCCGCAAAATTTATGTTGCGCACGTAAGTTCGAATAAGGTGGCTTTGCTGCTACTGCATATGCGGCCTGGAGTTTACAGATGCCGCGGTAATTTCGCAATTTGTGGAATATGCAATGGAGAAACAGTTCCGTTCATACATTCTGCAAAATAAAAGCTCGCCGTATAGGGCTTTACCATCAGGAAACAACTATTTTAACCTATCCCGTGCTAGTTCTATTTTCCGAATTCGCTTGGTTTCAGCATAAATACTGGCTTATTTGTAATGTTATATCTATAGCAATAGTATGTTCTTTATTGTGGCACTGCAACACTGAAACGCCTCATCAAATCCCTTACTTAGCTATCGAAAATTAAGACCAGTGTTAGTGAAGTGTTGTGATAAGGGTGTTAGTGTTCACGCTAAGATCAAAATAGGCAGGTACATGTATAAAAATAGTATACAATGCAGTAAAGGTACACTGAACGGAAAATATATGCAAATACAATAAAAAAGTACGTTAATATCACAATTTTTTAATGAAAATTGGTGCAACGAACGAATTCGTCATTTTAATAAATGGCTGTTTATTATATTGATGAACACATACCTTCATATATACAATAAACGGATTTGTTGACATAAAGGCTACATTTATTAACGTCTAATGAAAATCCCGAAAGTTTGTTTTTATTTTAAATTACAGTAGAAAGCCAAAAATCCCAACTGAGATATAAGTGAAATTTATTTACATATTTAGTTGATGGTATTCATAACTAACCTGGACAAATATGCGGTAACAGCCAGAGGCGTGGCGAGCGCATAAAAGTCTACACATAAAATAGAAGGTAAGAAATAAACTATAAAACGTGCTGAAACACTTACCGTTTTAAAAGTCTCCCGTGAAATCGCAAACTGGGTAACATCTGTTAAATATTTGAATCATTACATGTGTTTCCACAGCTGTTTCCGTCAAGTGAGTACGACGTGCGGAATAAATGTTTTTTAATGCCGAAAACGACCGTTCGACATCTAGCGATGTTATATTTACATATTTAAGATAATCTTTAAAATAACTTAATGCATCTTCACACGCACCTTCACAAATTTGTCTTAATATAAGAAAATCGGAGTCTTTCTCTAAAACACTTTCAAATTTTCGTATTACACACCAATTTGTTTCGCATTCTACGGCGCATAACTGCGCGTGAACATCATTCACAATTTGAACAGAATCCACTAGCGACATCGAAACATTTTGTAATTTTTCTATTCCCTCCGCTAGTCCGAAGTAATTGTTGTGAATAGTTTGTAAATCTCTTTTAACCTGACTATCTTGAAATATTTCCTGGATTTTCTTGATTGCTGCAGCTTTTGTCGGAGTGAATTTTAAAACTACCTTCTTTACTTGATCAAAATATTTGTTGTAGTAAAACGCAGCTTGCAACCATGTTCTCCAACGTGTAACGATCGGCTGTGGTGGTTCAGGTAAATCAGGACACAGTTTGCGAAATAGTCGCGTACGGTTCGGGGACTTTAGAAACACAGCCTTTGTACTAGTAATCAATGCATTTTCTAGTGGAAAACATGCAGGAATCGTTTGTGCCGCAAAATTTACAGTATGGATGTTACACGTTACATGTAAGAAGTTACCACTGTGTTCTTTAAGAGGTCGTCCCAAAGAACGCATGTTTGCGGCACCATCACTCATAAACATTAAAAGCTGCTTAGCTGAAACTTCAAATTTATTCAATGAGTTCAACACCACCTTTAAAATCTCATCGGCAGTACAATTTATAACTCTTTTGGAAACAAGTAAGAAGGAGGATGACGGTTGATGTGGTTCCATTGTACGTACCATTACATTAACCACAGAATATTTTTGACGATCTGTTGTTTCGTCTACACACAACCACAGATTTTTATCTTTCAATTCCGTTTTCATTCTTTTTTCTATATGTTCACGAGCAAATGGCACTACATTTCGTATCGATGTCCGATTAGGTAATTTACAGTCCGCATATTTATTCCAGAAGGAGACAAATGCTTCTTTGTCTAGTAAACGAAACGATAGATTACATAAAATAAGAGTAACACATAAATCAAATGTAAGTTTTCCTTGGTCTCGTATGCCACTTTTTGCAGAAGAATGCTGTTTGACCTTCGAACCTCTGAACGAATAGGGTGTTCAGGTTAGCCACTCGTTGGCAATGAAATATCCCTCTTGCGGGTAAAAATGTAATTTTCCAAGTCACCATTTCCCCCCAGCCAACTGGCCTTGGGGCGGGAACATTATATTAAATATATAAGTCCAGATAACGACGATCGTAAGGTAACACGCACAAATACACTCTTCAGTTTATTTTCCTAATCTTGTAAATCGTCAAAATTAATGTAAAAGTCATCTAAAACAAACGACAGGGTAAATTGAATAAATTAAATCTTGGTCCTAATGTTATTAAGTAAATCGTTGGTAAAATGTCACGTTTAAACCTAGTCAGTCAGAATTTAATTCATAGAATCCTTTAAATACAACCATCTCGTTGCGTCACTGCATTCATTCTCGTATGCTATTTCTATAAATAACATCATTTCATCGAAATGCACCATAAAAGTTTATATTTGCTATCTTTCGCGATCACAAATAAAAGAAAGAGAAACGACGCCAAAAGTTTAATCAATCTTGATTCAGACTTCGTTGAATTAATGTGTATCTTAACTATGATCCCAATTTAATGTGTTCGATGGTGAAATTAAAGTGTAATTTCCAGGAAGAAAAGGTTAAAGTCTAGTACAGACAGTTTCCTGTATAGGTATCATAAACACAGCGTTTATATAACATAATAACATAAGCTTCATTCGAATTCAAGGTTAGTTAAAAATTTTTATTCTAAAATTCGTTCATTTTGATTTATTAATTTCAAAATTCACAAGAAAATTGCCAAAAGAATATTCAGGAATACTCCCGACCCAACTGAGAATTGTCAAATTTAGATTAAGTTAGAAAATTTAACATTTTTCCCCAAAATCCCCTGAGACAAATATTTCAGTACATATTTACAAACTGATGCTGCTGTCATGTATAAATATACTTGGAATTATTTTATATCAGATAACCAAATATATACATATATAGTAATTGTTTGGAAAAAAAGAAAATAATTCTATAAACTATATATTTGAAACAAATCAAAAATTACAAATGCCTTAAAGTAGCGACCTATGCATTCTCCTTTTTTGAAATATTAACTCTCTATTAGTAAATTTTAATGGATAGAGAATTCTAAATCATATCACGAATTTTAATGAATATTCCACTGGCAAGTTATACGTGGTGGATTACAAAGTCACCAAAGCTCTGACGTATAGATTAATGCTACATAAGGCATTAATTGTGTTATCTGACACCTCTTAGTCTTTTTCCAGAGCAGGCGTTATGTTTCGAAAACATATCCCATTCAGGTTGTTTCCAATTTATATGGATGCTTTTACGAAAATCACCACAGCAAATGTTTAAGGTTAATATCGTATACTTCGTATGAAACACTACGATTCCGTTTTTACTGAGTCAAAACAAATTAACCTCACTTTAACTATACACAGTGTATGTACATGCTCGAGCCCTCTTTGTATAGGTGAATATATAAAGTTGTATACGCCATCTGAAACAATCGTTCGTTTTAATGTCCTCATACTTGATAAATAACTAATTCACTAATTCATAATAATAATAATAATAATAATAATAATAATAATAATAATAATAATAATAATAGTATATTTGCCCAACAGGTTAACCCCAATTACAGGACAAGAAAATATATGTATAGAATGTGAATACATTACAAAAGAAAAAATAAACATTGTACATTAAAAACCAATAAAAAAAATACATTAGTGCAAAAAAAAAATTGTAACAAAAAAATATTCATCTGAAAAAGGAACCGACAAAGATGTCTTCATATTGCACGTTAGCATTACGTGTCATGTGGTGGATTGGCGCTCGGAGTAGTAGATTGGTCCTTGGTGTTGGCATATTGAAAGTAGACGCATGACGGGATACCAATCGTGGAACATTAAAACATATAGTTGACAACAAGTAAGGACAATCAACTTTGTTGTTAAGGAGCTTCTGCAGGTACCGAGCACTATGGAGCTCGCGCCGATGATTTAATGAGTCCATTTGATGTCTACAAAGTAAATCATGGTAAGATATACCCCACTCTGGATAAGTTCCATCGATTTTCCATGAATTCCATGAAATTTCAGAAAACGTCGTTGAAGCCGCTCAACTGGAAGCTGTTGAGATGTGTAAAAAGGAAACCAAACTATACAAGCGTATTCTAGTTTACTGACGACAAAAGCATAAAAAAGTGTTTTTAGTAGTCGGATATCATTAAAGTGTCGTGAAGTTCTCATGAGAAATCCGAGCATTTTTGAAGCGGACAAGCAGATAATTTCTATATGGTTAGAGAAGGATAAAGTTCGATCAAAAATTATGCCTAGATCCTTGATTGCATCCCTTTTAGACAGAGTTTGTTCATCAATTGAGTAAGAAAATTGATACGGCTTAGTTTTCCTTGTAAAGGACATGTAACAGCATTTAGCGGTATTGAGCAACAAGTTATTATTCGCTGACCATCTAACCAGAAGATCAATATTACGCTGCAACTGACCAGCTTCGTCACGACCAGACACAGCACAAAACAGCTTAACGTCATCCGCATATGCCAAAACAGAACAGGTAAATGATTGCAAGAGACCGTTTATAAATAAGTTAAAAAGGAGAGCACCAAGGTTTGATCCTTGCGGAACACCACTTGTGGATATAAAATTAAATGACTCAAATCCGTTATAGAAAACATAGTTTGATCTTCGTGTTAAATATGATTCTATTAATAAGCGCAATCCAGGAGAGAAACTAAAAGAATCTAGTTTATGTAAAAGAAGTTTGTGATTAATCCTATCAAACGCGTGAGAGAAGTCAGTGTATACGGTATCCACCTGTCCTTGATTATCCAAGATTTCACTAACATACTGAGTAAAGGAGCATAAATTTGTCGTTGTAAAACGGCCAGTCATGAATCCATGTTGATGTGGCGATATGTATTGTTTTATATTGAAAAATATAGTACAGTGCAGGTATTGCTCAAGAACCTTAGAGAAATTATTTAAGATAGAGATCGGTCGATAATTAGTGATTAAAGCTTTGTCGCCTTTCTTGTGGATTGGAACAATTCTTGCTCGCTTCCATCTTTCAGGGAAGGTAGATGCACTAATTGCCAAATTAGAAATTTTGGCAATAGGCTTGTTTAATACGAAGCGAGCATCTCTAATCAAAAAACTTGGTACAAGGTCTTCACCTGCAGTAAATTTGTTCTGAAACGAGGCTATAATGTTAGCTACATCATCTTCACAGATCGGGCGAATGTTGAACGTTTGCAGTTGTTGGAGGTTCTCAGGCAAATCCAATATGCCAGTCGGCAAATAGGTTTCGACGAAACAATAAGCAAATGCGTCTACAATTTCTTTGGGATCATCTAAGTCAACTCCATTAGATGAAACTCGACCAGGAATATGTGTCCTCCCTTGCCTTGCATGAACAAAGGTCCATAACTGCTTAGGATCAGATTTCATTGATGTTTCTATACAAATAATGTAGGATTTGTAGGCATTGGAGATTTGTTTTTTTGTTAGAGATCTTAATCTACAATACTCTTGATAAAATTTTGGGTTTTTAGTAGAGATCCACTTCTGTCTAGAGAAATCTTTTTCATAAGATAACAATATCACATAGTTGAATGAAATGTTTAAATCACCAGGAACACTTGATGGAGTCCTCTGAATCTTCGGCTTTGAGAGCTATTTTGAACTTATATTTCCTAAGTGAATTTGAGCTTCAGGTTATGCTGATCCCATGTTACTTGTAGCCGCATTATTGTTGTATAAATATATATAATGACATCAAATATATTAAAATTTTCTTGATGAGCGTCTGTGACCATTCTAGTTTCGGAATCTACTTGTTATTTTGTTACAGAAAAATTAAAATTTCAAAGTTAATGAAGAGAATGTCATAACCTCAAAAGTATGCATTCAAATTGACACGAACCGCCACCCGCATTGTGTTTGGTCGGTTGTATTAATACAACGCGTGGTAGTAGCATAATTTAACGTGTATATAGTTTGGCTGTATACCAATTATTAATTCTGCCTTACACCGCTGTGTGAACGGTCGTATTTAATTGCATTGTGTGAACATTCTTAATTCCTACCTACCCCCGCGAATCACTGTGTGAACGCTACTTAATAAATTTATAATTTAATAGTATGATTCAATTCCTAGCTTTAAAGGAAACCATTTGGGAATATATTGCAGATCAACATAATTTAAAATACGCATCAGTTGCATGTGTTTGAACATTTAGAGATAAAGCTTCTTTTCGCGAATTTTGCAGTGTAAATGTTTAGTACATTATTCAATTCCCCGATAATTATTTGGTTGAATATTACGCAAGGCTTTTAGGATCTTTTGGGGCGTATTATTTTCCCTTCCAATAAACCGTAACGCTTAATATTCGGCGAGTCCCTTCGACGAATAACATAGGTGGGGTTTCGGTTAAATTAGCTCCGACGTTTTCCTTTCAGCTCCATCATCCAAGACCTGTAGGTCTACCAATATCTAAGAAAATATCATCTCTGCAATTCACTGTGCATTGAGAGACGGTAAATAGGATTCTCGTGTCTAGTTCTATATGTACGTTTTGATGCTGTGAAGGAAACATCTGATCTCTCCGGGAAGGCTTTATACACAATAGAGTATCGAAAGTCAACCGTGAGTTAACACAGCTTTCGTTAAAAGGAAATCCAAAATTTAAGTCAATATTATACAAGAATTTTCATTAAAATTGTTGAAATTGAAGGAAGAAGATTGAGAAAAGATGTGTGGTAGTGTTCACTTTCATTTTTGCTGGAAGGTTATAAAGGATAGACACTTCATTAAAGTTTCAGATAGCCCTGCTATCCGATGTGTCCTAAACGAAAAAAGTAAGAATAAAATTTGTCTCTGACACGTTCAATTTTCCACTGGTGACGTTCGAATATCGTCACACAATCGGTTACATGGTGCCAATTTGATTCCATTTGCTTCTTTTTCAAATTCCCGCTTATTGTATTGCAGTAATCATCAAATGATGAATAAGGCTTTAACCTACATACTAATTTTGTTTTATAAATTCGTTTTATTGAGATATCCTGCGAGTAGTCTTTATTCGAAATGGAAACGCTAACGTAATTGGAATTGCGGGGGTGGGTCAATATGTCCGTGATTTTGAATTTCCTGCGTTTCAAAATGAAAAGAAACACTGCTTCCGTCAACCACCATCTATCAATACACTACTGTTAAAGTTTGAGAAAGCTGCGTCATTTAATTTAAGTTTTACAGCCATTGAAAGCAGACAACGTCGTGCATTTTGACAAAAATGGAAAAAGTGAATTTCGTGGGCTTAGAAAGCATTATTCCTTGCGGATGAAAGCCATCACACAAACCAAGACTAAGCTTGATAAATACTATGGGGACTCCGCACCATCAGAATCAATAGTAAAGAAGTGGTTTACTGAATTTCGTTATGGTCGTACAAGCCTTAATGACGCCGAACGTTCTGGACACCTAATTGAAGTCATCACACGCGAAACAATTGAAAAAATCCACGATATGATGTTGGCCGATCGAGATTGAAAGTGTGCGAGATTGTATCCATACCATAGACATATCACATGGCTCAGTGGTTTCGATTTTTAATGATCATTTGGGTATGAGAAAGCTATCCCCAAGATGGTTGCCGCGTTTGCTCACAATTGGTCACCGTGTGACAACCTCAAAGGAGTGTCTGACGTTGTTTAACCGTAATCTGGACGAGTTTTCGCACCGTTTCATAACCGTTGACGAGACATGGATATACCACAACACCCCGGAGACCAAACAGCAGTGCCCGGGTGATTCGGCGCCGAAGAAGGCCAAGGTGGGTGTGTCGGCTAACAAGGTCATGGCGACAGTTTTTTGGGATGCACGCGCCATAGTCCACATCCTTTAGAAGGGAAAAACAATTAACGGCGAATATTACGGCAACTTATTGGATAGGATGAATGACGATTTGAAGGAAAAACGATCGTATTTAGTTAAGAAGAAAGCGTTCTCCCATTAAGACAATGCACGGGTGCATACGTGCGTAGTCGCCATGGCGAAATTTCATGAATTGGGGTACCAATTGCTCCCCCACTCATCATACTCTCCGGATTTAGCCCCCAGTGACTATCGCCTGTTTTCAACTCTGAAGAAATGGTTCGACGAAAAGAGATTTGGCTACAACGATGAAATCATCGCTCAAACAAACGCTTAATTTGAAGAGCTTTTTTTTTGAGAGTTCGATTATATTAATCTTATTACTTGGAATGGATCAAAAAATTGGAAAAACGTTGGACGAAATTGAGCTAAAAGGGGGCTATGTTGGGAAGTAAAACGTATTTTTGCTGAAAAAACTGTCTCTCATTCAAAAATTATCCACCCTCGTATTACCTTTTTAACGTGTGATGATAGCCTAACGGGGAGATAAGCTTTTTTGTGTGTAAAGTGTTCCATGGTTTTGTTACCGTTACTCTCTCGCCGTAAGTCGTTAAGCGGAGTTAATTGTTCCATAACATGTGAATTGTCCCACCAGAAACATTTGACGTTAATGGGATTCGAACGCACCGCACCTAGGCCACCGAACTGTATTTGTCGTAATTCACGTATGTTCCAGTACGATGAGTAAACCCGAAATCGACTGGTAAAGTGTGGGTTAAACATCACAAATGTTGAAGGAGGCTATTCTACAGCTTATATTGCGCAACTCTCCAATTTTACGCTTCAGTTGTGTGCCCCAAAACTACTTTTCGGCCATCCTCAAAAGCCATTTCACTTTTTTCTTATCAATAGTACAGTAAAGCTTCTTAAATTTAACCTCGTGTTTAAATAGCGATACATCTATCCGATGTTGTATACTCGTAATTCCAATCTCCCATATATACATCATCCCAATGGCTGCACGCGCAATAAAACAAATAGCTAAAAGAGTATTAGACCAAAGTCCCTCGTAAAAATAAATCGTGCACTAAGCTAATACGAAAACAATAGCTTTTATGATTTGTGTACCTATCGTAACGCATAAACGTATAATAGTGCTTGATAAATTCATAAAGGATGTATATAATAGATACACAGACCTGCGCAATTTGACGAGAGCTTCATTAATCTCTGAAGTATCAATCTAATTTAATGATAACATCGCACGTATGTAATCCAAGCATGAAAACCGTTATTAAACCAAGCGTCGTGTAACACTGCTTGTATCTTTACCAAAACTTTTATCGTCACGTAAAGCACGTTACAGAGTATTTCAACATGACGCTAAATAAACTGACAAAATTGCTTGTTGTCTCGTAAATTTACAATGTAGTCTTGCTCATGAAGTACTAGTGCTATGTATTAGCTTGTTGCGTTAGTATTATCTTTCACTGAAATTTCTGTAATTAGTGTAATTTCAACGCTAGGATGGGCGTTTCATGTAATATGAGCTGTTAATCGGTTTAGTTCTCTTCTCTGTGTGTTTATAGTGAAATGTTTTAATACTGGGAAATTGTTCGCAAAATTGGAATTTTTGTAAATTAATTAAATTTTTAAATGAACCATGGGATTCCGAAGTGTTCTTACACACCCTTTCGGCATTTTAAACGAATTTTTATATCAGTAAATGGAAATTACCAAAAGTTAAAGTCGAAAAAAAAAACGCAAACTAACCTTGATTTTACAAAGATGTCATATAAACTCTATATTCCTGTGACATTCACAGGAAGCCTCCCTATTCTAACCTCCAACCTTCTCTTCTACCTTCAATTTATTCTATTATTCGAATATTAGACATTAAACTGGGGGTGCAGCGTAAATACGAGTTAACTCGATGAAAGCTTGACCTGAAGTGATGAATTTAATTAGCGTCCCTTTCTCCTTTATTTTAATCGCGATGGCGATTGTTTTTATCCACAGCAAATTTTGATGATTTCTATCCAAATATAATTTAACGAGGAATTTTGATAAATAATTCGACTAGACGACTGAAATTATATTATCCTGTGATACAGAATAGCACCGACAACTGTTCAATACTAAATATCACTAACGTTCTAGCTAATAACTTTATGATGGATATTGAATTTACGAAATCATGCTCGAAATGCCTTGTTTGTTGTAGCAAGAACTTTCATTAATATTGAAGAATTACGGTATGGAGAAATTGTACAGAAGGGGAGTTTTGTCCACGTTACCCTACATTTGTCGTTGGCTAGACTTGATTGATTGATTGATTGATTTTTCTACCAAAGCAGGGCTGGTCTTTACATCCCTAACACTGAAGCTTAGTAGCTTATTGTATTATTCCTGCTTCGGTTTTGTTTTACTCGAACAGGTTATTTCCCGCAATCAGGTTTAAGAGCCTATGTAGTAAATCTTTCTCCATTGGTAGTTCAATTGTGCTTCGCATAGCGAATCTGCGTTGAGCTAGCACAGCACATTCGAAAATAAATGGCTAGACTTAGATAAATTATTTAGTACCTCCACTCAGAACATCAGAGGCTCAGGGAGGAAAGGAGGCTTTTGAAAAATAACTAATATCCGCCAGGGGGAATTTCATATCTCTCGAGTGGCCATAGTGAACACACTATACGTGCTCGATTGACAGCTGCGTTTGACCGATATAAATATTTAACATAACAATGGATTGCGTTCTCTGAGGACACATTATTGGCACCAAAATCATATTATTAGTTTAGTAAAGTACATAACACAACCATAAAATTAACTAATATTTTGGTGAAAGAATTGAAGAGGAAACTAAAAATGGAAATCATGATTTTCTTTGTCATTCTGCTTTTTGGGCTAATATACTAAATTAAAAACGTCTTACACCTGCAAGCACATTTTGAAATAGGTCAAAGTACCAGACCATACCACACAGCTCCTTTTGCTGATTACAGTGGTGTTATCGAAAAAACAACTGCGAGAAAGATTTCAGAGGAAAATTTTTAAAAGAAGTACTTTTTGATTTTCAAAAACATCCTTCTATCAGATCCACGTACTGATGAAGAACATACTGAATTTTGTGTGCTTAAAGTTTCGATCGTCTTAGTCCTCCGTCTCGATTTTTTACTCATAAGAACTTATGAACATATACAATGTGCTCCATTTAAATAAACTTTTGAAATAATGGCTTTCTATACAATTCATTCAAAATTAAAGGAAAATATACAAGGGCGTTATTTCTAAGCGAAGATATATTAAACGATGTATGACTTAATCCCATTTGATAGACTCTAAAATTGTGATTTATGCTAAGGCATAAATCACAATTTTACTCTAAGGAGTTCAGCGCAAGCTGATGCGTATATTCGTATCTGCATATAAGGCAGATCGACCTATTCACCTAACCAAAACAGATGTTCCGTATTACATATTTTGCTTCATAAATGCGCGGACGGTGGCAAATCAAATTTATTTTTATAAAAGGAGTTTTATAATAGCGGAATATTATTCAAGTCAAGTTATGAAGCCGTATTATAGTGACTTATTCTCAAAAGTAGGTAGTCTTTAAAGAAATTTCCTTAATATATAGCTCCGCAGTATTTAATTCAGTGAGCACCTTATCACTTCAATGTATGTATATACAGCTAGGAACACAGCCAAACACATGTTATTTGGATGAGGATCTTGACTCAAACTCAGAAATTAATTAGCGTCCCTCCACTCCTTTATTTTAATCGTGATAGTGATTGCTTCAGACACAACAAATTTTGATAAATGTTGAGTTACTTTAGAAGTACTACTGAAAAACGTACAAGTGACGCTTCGAAAGTGAGTCCAAATTTATTAAAGTTTGCTGTGTATGAAACAATCGTTATCGCGATTAAAATAAAGGAGTGGAGGTACGCTAATTAATTTCTGACTTTGAGTCAAGATTGTCGTCCAGGTAACACGTGTTTGGCTGTGTTTCCAGTTTCTAAATGTTTAACTTTTAAACCGTTCTATAAATACGAGGTAGAAGTCAGGTTTGGTGAGTGAAGAATAGGCAGGTTTCCAGTAGGGATTATATAAACATAGTTTTTATATGAAAACGTCATAATTCCAGGTTAGATTTTCATTTTTCAGTTTTAATACCCGTTAAATTTCATTAATTGATCTCTGGTTTAATTTTAAATTGCTGAAAGAGTGTTTGGAACACTTGCTACGTTTTAACGCCTTGACGAAGAAAAACGAAAGACACCACAATAGCCAAGTTCCGCGCAAGCAACTATTCCCCAAAATTTTTCAAAGGTGACACCTTCATTCAGGGTGCCAGCCTGCTTGTTGGCGTGGGAGTGGCTCGGTACTACTCACTAAAAAAAGCATCAGATAATTTTTAAGGCGCCACCTGCTTGAAATAACCCTGTCAGATGATTGAGGTTAACAGAAACCCACGAAAATGGTGATAAAAATAAATTATTAGGGGAAAAAAGGGCGTTGCGGGATAATTTGAATGAAAAAAAAGAAGTCACAAATTAACATATGGCAAAATTCATTTAATGATAAAAAAAGAATTGGAAAAGTTGTATATATAGATATGTATCCAAATAGCCAAATAAAGATAATAATAGTCAATAATATACTACATAACGTATTTTAATTGGTTGACATGTCACTTTGGTGCAATTTTTACAATTATCTTTACAATTTTCTGGTCACTTATGTATATTTGCTTGATTCATTTCATGGTGGTCCCCGTAGCTGGCCTGATGATGTGTTTTTGAACACGAAACCGGTCGCGTGATAGTTAATAGAATTTGTGAGAAAATAGGATCTGCTTTTTATTTCCCTTCGTTAATAATAGTACGAGGGTAAGTAAAATATTATCTACACTTTCGCCATAACAAGCTTTGCAGGTTATCGTAGTGGCGGCCGCTTGCGCATGCGTTGAGTTGGCGCCTCTGTGGTCATGTGTGCAGAATTTAATCACGATCGCGTCATGTCTGCTAGCTACAACAGCATAAGCATGTCAGCTTCGCTATTAGTTTGCACCAAAGAGGAACAACGAGCAGTAATCTGATTTTTGTGGTCAGAGGATGTGAAAGGTACTAAAATTCATAGGGGACCTTTGTCACTATACCGGGACAGTGCTTTATCTCGTAAAAGCGTTTTCAAAGTGGCCGTACGAGCGTAACACAAAAAGAGGGAGCTGGACGGCCGTCAACCTCGACCACCGACGACAACACTCAGCAAACAGGCGAGTTACCATAGGTGAGCATAGGTGAGCATAGGTGAGACCTGCATGCCCGCAATGTGAACAAATGCGCTACTCGACGGACTTACAGGAGGGACCTAAACTTGTTACTCTCGTATTCAGCTGATTAACTCAAAAATCCCTAGTAGAAGTATGTAAACAGCAACACACAACAACAATTGAAGAGGAAAGTAATAAGAGAAAAGACAAGGGAAAGTAATAAACCCTCGGGAAGAATAAAAGACTAATTTTACCTCGATTCTAGCTGTAAGAAAATTAGTCTTACTACGAAAAGCAGATCCAATGAAGTATCCAATAACCAAAGTAGCAGAAAAAATAGCTAAAGGATAAATAACCGCAAGGAAATGCCCTAAATAAATAACATCTCCAACAGCAGAAGCATACATGAGTATCGCAGTAAACTAAAATGTCAAAAGCCTAACGAGGGCTGCGAAAGAAAGTTAAACCGATATATTTTAGAGGGAAACAAAAGACAAAAGATTTAACTAATTAAGATAAGCGAAACTATACAGTGTGACTGAAATTTAAGAGCTTGTCACATAGGTTAAGAGAAAAATAAAATGCAAAATTTCCAAAATAAGGCGACATCTTGTACAATCTCAGAAATAAAAGCCCGCAGATACACTGTTCTCCAATGGATAAGAAAAACGTAACACACTCCCGGAACACTTCAGTCATACCATCTACGCACTAAAGGCTCTTGTGGTTATGGCAAGCTACATTGCTGTAGTCAAAGAAAATACATTGTTGACACAACGCAACGCCCAATAGATTTAAAATACTTTTGGTATAATTTACGATGGTTACATTTCCGTACCTCTGCATATGCAGACATAAGTATAGATAAGTACTTAATCTTTTTAAATACATTTAGAACCATATATCTGTTTCATTCGCTGTTACTTTATCCTGCTATATTCTCTTTAATTTATCTATCCAATATAGGTTATAACATTGGCTGCGAAAATCGCATAACTAACGGGACATAGTGGGTGACAGATTTAATATAGTTAAATTTTAATAAACACAATTTTCATGGTAATAGATTATGCGTCAGATACTGTTCATTTGCACACTCGCAAATTTACTGCATTATCGCAAACAAGTTGCTATATAAATAACCAGGCAATAGGTGCACGTAAACGTAATGTTATATTTATGCTACTGCAGCGTTCTCATTATTAGCGGCAAACAATAAGTTTTTGTTGTAATGGTTTAACGTTTATGTACTTACTGCCGATATATCTATGTGAAAATTATGGTAAACGTATCTTAAAATAGGTAAACAGAACCTATTGTGAAATTTCAGTTCAAAATTAAAACAATTTATTGGCATTTGAAGGGTACCTATAGATTCACACTGCATGTTTTATCAAATATACTAAAGTTATACAGTACGCAGTTTCAAAACTAGCTTGATCATCTAACAGATATGCGCTTATACACGTATTTCCCTGCATTTCTACATTTGATTATCTCTACACATACAGTGAAACAATGGATAAAATTATTAGTAGAACAATTTTGTATTCGTGTTTCTTTTGCGCAATATATATATGAACTTGTGAAACGTTTTATTTCGAAATTGTTTTTGCCTCCATGCGTCGTGTATAAAAAACGATACGTCAGACAAAGTTTGGGTATATAAGCCGTACAGAATTTCATTCTGCAGGAGTTTTTTTCTAGCCTCTCCAGTAACTTTGTTTGCACTACAGACGGCTAGGGCTGTCCTGGGCAAGATGCGATCGAATCCCCTTTGCAAACGGCTAGAACTGTCCGTCGTGCGTATTCCGCCTGCAGAGCTGACGGTTAGGGTTGTCCTGGGTAGGTTTGCCTGGCGCACTCATCTCGTCGACGGCTAGGCCTACGTCTGGTGTATATCCTGTCACTTCGCACGAGAGGTTATCGATAGTTTATTTGTAATACGGTGTAACCCACAATTTTGAACAAAATTAGGTTATTGAGGTATTTTATTAAAACCGTTAGTTTTGACCTATATGTAGTAGCTCGTAAGTCAACAGCCAATAGAAAGAGAGAATATGGTCATGACGCAACAAATCGTATCACAGCTGTTCCATTACCTAAATGCAATAGGCGTATGACACGGTATTTTTTAAATATTAAATGATACTAGTATTACAAATATTTGATGGACTAATGAGATCAGCTACATTAAAAAAAAGTAACAAGGACATTACTTATATTGGTCAAAAAATAATTAGGACATTTTTTGTCTGCAGTGAAAAATTTTGCCTCTTGGGATTACGTTGTATTAAAAATAAGCCATCGATATTGTTTTAGTAGCTACGGTTTTGTATATACATTTTCCGCGACAACTTTTTCACCTTTTTTCGTTTTTTGTACATATCTATGTTCATAAATTTAAATCTATTTCATTTTATTTCATTCGTTTTAAGAATTTGATTTTGTTTTTTGAATCGATCTTTTATTATCTTGTAAACAAAACTGACTAGGATTACTTACCTGTTTCACTTCTCCGAGGTAATCACCATATTTCACCACAAGTCCATAATAAGTAAAATTAATTTTCACCCACCCCATTGTTGTCTGCTTAAACACATCAGAAGTTTGATATTTGACAAGCTTACTTTTCCACAAATTAATACCCGCAGCGCCATCTAGTGCCGAGAGGCGCAACCACTTATACAGTGAGGTCCTAAGGTATCCCCCCCCCCATACTACCTTTTGAATTACAGAAGCTAGCATTTTAGAAATAGCTGGTCGATTTCTGCTTTTGTGAACTGACTTGGGCGTTATCAGCAGTTCAATTGCATTTCCGGTCTTACCGGAAGCGACATCAACTTTCTTATTTTAAATGGAATATCCTGTATATTTGACGTTTTTGGAAAGGTAATTGAAAGACGAATCCAACGATACGACATATTATATACCTCAGCTTAAGAAATATGACGATATGCAGCAATAAAGGTTTTGGTAATCTGGTTTTGTTGTTACGCAAAACTGGCTGGAAAAGAACGCAAAATTGTCTCTTGTGACCCCAGATTGATTCAAAGAGCTCATTGCTAAGCAAAGTAATCATGTCAATTGTCAAACTGTCAAATCTCAATTCTAAAAGCGTAAATTATTTTTGTTGTTTATGGTTACTATATCCTCCTTTTGTCATACATTCCTTCATTGTCCTCGTTATTATTTTCTGTCATTTAAACTTGTTTTGTTAATTGTTGTTATTTCCTTGCTTTATCGAATTTTATTGCGATTAATTGATTGTGGTAGGTTTATCTAAGTTTATTAGTTTTTGATAGACAATGTGTTATTTAGGTTTTTTGTGTTGTTTCCTTTATGATAGCTTCGGCACGAACCATGCAAAATTGCTGAGTTAACTTTGATATTATGTAAATCTGGCAACAAATATCACCTTATTTGCCGTGGTTACACAATGTACACGACATCGAGAAGTGACGGACTGATGGTCAGGCTGCAGAAGGCGCTCGATACCCTAGTGGAATGGTTAGCGGGATGGAAACTCGTACCGAATGGTATCAAAAGTGTAGCAATTAGGTTTACACGGAGAAGGAGACTACCTCCAGAAAGGATTAACGTTGCAGATACCCTGGAGTTCCTCCGTTCGTTATTTGGGAGTCTTATTTGACCAACGCCTGATGTGGAAACATCATATAGAGCACTCCAGATGCATGTTTTTCGTGTTAGAAATGTCCTCATCTTTCTTCTCACCAAAAGTTCCCCGCTTGACCTAAAATCCAAAATGCTCATTTACAAATCATGCTAAGGCCCATTACATTATACGGTACACTAGCATGGACGACAGTCGCGCCAAGTGACTTACAAAGAAACTGTTCCAAGCCGGAGACATCGATTTGAATGAGACTTGGCTAAAGTGAAGACCCTATAGAACTATGGAAACCCCCGTTGTCCGTTTCTGTTAAGAAAGCCTTAAAGGGGGTAAAACGGGGCACTGAAAATAGGGATAATTTTGGTTTTTTTCTAAATTATTCCACAATTGCTGAAGATAAAAAAATATTAATATGTCAACAGTAATAAACACAGTTGTAGTACAATTATTCATATTGCTTACATTTCTTAGTTTAACGAAAATGTCTCGCTTAGGATGTTCAAATGAAGATTATTTAAATTTATTTATAATTTACCGCGAATGCAATGGCATTATTGATAGAACGTGCCAAATTTCTACGGAGAGATATCCTAATATGCCAAAACTTACTCGAAGCATTAGAAAACTGTACAGATTTTGATTCGTTTACGAAAACACCAAAAAGAACCAAACCTCTAGTAGATGACGAGCATTCGGAAACTATGGCATTGGTTTATTTTACTGCATACCCGACTAATTCGATCCATGATGCAGAACAAGCGCTCAGAAGATCGTTCAAAACAATTCACAGAATTTTGGTAAAATAAAAATATAAGATTTACGGACATTAAACGTCGAAGGGAATTCTGTGAATGGGTTTTGGTTCGAACACAAGAAGACTATGCATTTTTGGATAATATTATTTGTAGTGGTGAAGCGAAATTTTACAAAAACGGTACGCACAGCTGTAAAATGCATGTGGTAAGAGAACGACATTTTCAAGATTCTTGGAGTTTTAACGTATGTTCTGCGCTTTGAAGAACAATAGAATTCTGTCTGTTTGCTTTTATGAATACAATTAAATGGATTGCGTTATGAGGAAATTTTACACGTTATCCGTGAATCATTACGTCTTCGACCGGAAGAAGAAGCGCGGAATGCATGGTATTAAATGGACGGGGCTTCCCCACATAACACACGTGGCATATCGATTATTTTTGCTGAAATGTTTGACGATCGTTGAACCGCTAAAAACGGTCCTTTAAGTATCTACCACAATCTCTAGATTAAACCCCACTAGATTTGTATAGAGTTGTATAGTGATTCAGTTGGTACATACAAAAGATGACATGATTGACAGAGTAAGAAGAATCTTCAACGAACTGGCTGCAAGATCTATTCAACCTGATTACTCATCATGCATGGAACAAAATGATTGTGTTTTTGAACATTTATTATAATAATGAAATACATTGTTATATATACATGTTTATTAAAAAAAAAATCGATTTTTGAATGTTCCATTTTTCCAGTAATTGTACTGTAGTATGAATAATTGAGAGTGAATTATGTTGTCTAATTAGTACTGGAGACCATTACTGTGTTTACTACTGTTGATAGCACATTTGACAGCCGCCTTCAATTATTTAACCATGGCAAACAGAAACTGATGTTAAACAGTGCGATATTTAAGATTAAGGAGGTTTTTACAAAATATCTCCTAAACTACTAACCTTAGCAATAGCACTTCCTATACATTTTTGCTTCATTTTTCGACGCACAATCTAATACCGCTTAGAAAATTAGGAGTTGCTATTTGAGAAATCGAGATTTCTCAGTTTAAATATCTCTAATATTGTACCTCCTTACTGGCACACCGTGTATAATTTAGCCAATTTATCTGTTACTCTGGAAGCATCGTTTCATGAACATTACCATAAAGCAGAATAATTTTTTGGCGTATTACAATTGTAAGTTATTTGAAAACCTGTGAAGTACCACATCTGTCAAACTTTTTCGAAAAGTTGCAATATCTCTTTAAGAATGAATTCTAGGGATAGGGTATGTGGCATAAAATAATTTTAAAATGTAACATAGCATCCAAATTTAATATAAAAATGGTAGTGTTCCATTTTAAATTAGGGAAATTGATGGCTACTTCCGGTTTAAGAGAGAGATACCGGCAGTTGAAAATATTTTGGCTGAGCTAGTTTTAAGCGGTAATTTCAGTATGTAAATTTTCAGATTTCTATCTTAATCTCTTCCCCATATACTTTTAACCGACGCTCATCGTGACATAGCCTGTATAGTGTAGGCCTCGCACATGTGCAACTATGATGCAGCGGAATTTGAAGGGGCTCCAACCTGTCAGGCCGAGAATTTATCGCGCGTACCTCGTAGGATTTTTCTCATACGTAGTTGTACAAAAAATATGAAAACTACTTGGCAAGTGTTATTACATCGTGCCGGAAGTAACTTTGGTTCTTTGGTTTTAGATAAACGACTAAGAAACCTTCAAACTATCTTCAAGTATATATTTGAATCAAAATATTGTAAATAATAACCTCATATTTACTCAATTTATATTTCATAATTTATTATATTATCTTATTATTATAAGTAGCTTTGGTTGAGCGTAAATAAACCTAATTTGTGTATGGAATTTCATATAGAGCCCATTAACATATTTTTTGCTTACCGAAATATTCAAACGGTTATTTCCTTCTATATTCAGCGCGTGTAAATGGAATCTGGGGGAGAGAAGAATGTTATTATTTGTTCGATTGTATTTGCACAAATTTTCAGTACGTGCACGGATCGAGCTCGACAAGGGATATTATCACGTAACAGAGAAAAAAGCGGTAAGCTCTTTAATATAAGAATAAACACCGTGAATGGCGTTCGAAACGGAAAACACGTTTCACAATTATGGCGGACGGACGATATCGGTCCGACGAATGCCGACTCTTGACGCGTAAAAGAGAAAAACACGGCCCAGTTGAACGATGACCGACCGGAGTCGTTTCTTCGCCAACGTTCCGACATTTATTCGCTAGCCGTTCGGTAGTTTCAGACACTTGCTAACATGCTGTGTTCCGGACGGTTTGGCCTATCGATTTAAGTTTTGCCGTTTCCGCATATTTTGTTCTAGAAACGAAATATGCGGCCTATTGTTTCGAAAAATACACGTCAATTGCACGGCACTAGAAGTGGTTTCGTTAACTACATCTGTGACGATAATCCTCTACAATATTATTAAAAGCGTTTCTTATAGCGCTTATTTCTGCAATGAGGTTCTAAAATATCCTTCCTAGTAACTTTTTAACGGTAGAAACTAGTTTTTAGAAAAAGCAGGTCCATTTCTAGTTTTTATGGACTAACTTTTGGTATTATGGACAGTTCAATTGTTTTTCTGGCATTATCGGATATGGTACCAACTTATTTAATTTTAATATAACACCTTATACATTTTTGTGCTTTTGGAAAGCTAATGGAGAAATGAATACGATGGTATCACTACTAAAACTAATATGGAATATCACGGTATGCAGTGATAGGGGTTCTAACAACCTGCTCTTCTTTTTATACAAAAAAATTGTCTCCTGTGACGCCAAGTTCATCCAAAGGGTTCGTTACTAAACAACGTAATGGCAACAATCGTCAATTTGTTAAACCTGAATTTTAAAAGCGGTTATTTATTGTTATTAAATCCGCTGTTTCTCATACATGAATCAAAAATTCTCTATTGAACCAATACAAAAGAGATTTCTCACATATTTCATTCAAGAAATATTTCATCGAATGTAATTTGAATACCACTATGTCGCGTAAGATATCGGCATTTCGTAAAAATCTCAAGTTATCTCATTGTTAGTTACATAACTTTCAAAACATGTTCTACATTAGGAATAACGAGTATACGGAATATGAGAGTGATAGTAAAACTGATTATTCTGTATTTTTCATTGATACCTTCTTGATCTCTAAAAACTTATCTTTACTTCTCGCTAGGCTTTTTGTTAGCAGCAAAATTTATGAACAGGTGGATAGCATTTCGAATATTTGATTTAAAGGAAACAATCATTTCACTTCTTGAATAACAGCATTTATCTTTGCTTTTTGTTATTGATAAAATTTATGTTTTCCACTCTTTGAATGATCAAATTTTGATGGTACCGTTCAGGCAATTAAATGATCTATCAAGATAAAGAAAAAATAGGAAGCTAAAAAACAAATTGCTTCAAATTCAATTAACTTATTCTATAAGTTTGCCGCGCATAGTATATGTGTATATGAATTCGATATGGAATAATATAAGATAGGATAACAAGAGAAAAGTAATTGAAAGCCAAATACATAAATACTAGTTCTCACTAGTACAGATAACGTGTTCTTTTTTAGAATATCTAATGTTACATGCACCGTTTTTGCCATTGTTGTATACAGTTATTAATGGACTGAGATAGAAAAGATTATGTCGTTTGATACGCTTAATAAAATCTAATAAAAACACGGTTTCTATTGCAAAGCTTGTATTTGTAGAAGTCAGCAAGAAATTAATGGTTATAGTTGCAAATCATCTCAAATCATCTTATGACATTTGTAAAAAAATAAAATATAAAAATGTAAAAAAATGGTGGTATGGGGTACCCGGTCGCCCGTTACTAATTTTTCCCGAAAATAATTCACGCCATCCTTTAGATTATGTAATATACTTTATTTGTGAAAAATAAAGAAAAAAAAAATTAAAAAAAAGGGGGGTAAGGGATACCAGGTCCCCCTTTTTTTTAATTTTTCCCGAAAATAATTCACGCCATCCTTTAGATTATGTAATATACTTTATTTGTAAGAAATAAAGAAAAAAAAATAAAAAAAAAAGGGAGGGTGGGGTCGCCGGTCTCGCGTTATAATTTGTTTCCGAAAATAATTTGCGCCATCCTTTAGACTATGTAATATACTTTATTTGTGAAAAATAAAGAAAAAAAAAAATAAAAAAAGGGGGGTACGGGATACCCGGTCCCCCGTTATTAATTTTTCCCGAAAATAATTCGCGCCATCCTTTAGATTATGTAATATACTTTATTTGTGAGAAATAAAGAAAAAAAAAATTACAAAAAAGGGGGCGTGGGGTCCCCGCTCTCGCGTTATTGTTTCCGAAAATAATTCGCGTCATCCTTGGGACTATATAATTTACCTCAAATCATATTTTAAAAAGAAAAAGATATCTGTCATAATTTCCGAGATATTTACACAAATAAAAAAATCATGAAAATCTTTGGAGGGGGCTGTACCCCCAAATCGGCGAGATACGCTAGGTAAGAAAAAAATGGTGTTCTTATACTAAGGTACTCTTTCAGTCTGTGCAGTTTCATCGAAATCGAGAAGTGCGGGTTGCCGGTGTTCCCTTGTCAGTCAACTTAAGAGCTAATGCAGATAGGTATAGAGAACGGTGAAGAAGGTGGTTGTGAATTGAAGGGAGAATACGAAAACACAGTAATATACAAGCTATTCTATCTTAAAAACGAAAATGGTATCGTGTGCAGCGGAAACTGAATGCTCTGTATACTTTTCTCCAAATTGCCCAGGACATGCTGTAAAATTCTTTCGGTGCGGGTTTGTGGTCGAGAATAATGTTTGCAGAGCGAGGCGAAGCCGAGCCCATGTTATGCCACTGATGAATAATCCCGTAATTTGATAGCAAAAACTATGCGTTATGGAATGGTGACAGCAAGATCATTTCATCCCGACATACGGCAAATAATGTGCGATGCTATTTCTAGTACTCAAGCTCTTTGATTTATTCTAAACAAAGCCAGTTGTTATGCTGACTCATATATTCTTGATGAACAAATAAATAAAAAAAAATGAATAGAATAGAACACGGTACAATGAAAGTGATCTCCAGAACATCGCATTTAGCCTTCCTCAGTCGGAAAGAAACTGAACATTTTGGAATTATCACATAGAAAAAATCTTGTGAAGATAATTGCAACAACATTGTAGGTATAATTTTGTATTGAAAAATTATAAGAAGCTGCGCCATCATAAAAAAGTAATTTTCATTAAAATATTTGAGCAACTTTATTATAGTAAAATATGCTTTAAAACTAGCGAAAATTCACAAAAGGTGGTCTAATTCCAAGACAACCAACAAGACAAGACACATCAAAGAGGAAAACCTCATAAATGGAAGGATAATGTCGATAATAACAAAATAGAAGGGAGAAGAAGAAGAGTATAAACTAATAATTTGTTACGGACCAAATGACAATGGACAAATTCTTTAACGATCTACAAGAAGAAATAGATAGGACAAATAACAAAACAATAATCATGGGTGACCTGAATGAGAGGATGTAAAACTAAAATGATGGAATAGAATGGAGCTTGGGAAAACATGGAGAAAAAAACAGAAATAATAATGGGAGTGAATTATAGAATTATGCTTAGAAAACGAACTGGAAATAGGAAATACGCATTTTAAGAAAAAAGAAATATACAAGACAAGTACGATCTAGAAATTAAAGTTCCATTGTAGATTACTTTTCGGTAAACAAAGAAATGTGGAAACTAGTTAGAGGTATAGAAATAAAAAGAGGACCTGAATTAAGCAGTGACCACCTCCTTTTGAAAATGATTTTAAGACTAGGAAAAAAAGGAGTCGAACAAAAATAACAAACACAAAAATAATACGCCACAAACTGAGACAAAAAGAGGAAGGAAAAAATTTCAAAAAACATGATGTGAAGAAATAATGGAAAAAGAAAACACATGGAACAACATAGAAGAAAAACGGAAGACGCTATAAGGTGCCATATTAATGCAGCTGAAAACGTATGTGGGATCACAAAAATAGTATTATGTTCTCCTGGTTTGAAGAACAATGCCATTAGTCGTCTGCTTCGGCGTATCTTTCTTGCGAAGACGGAGGACCAATTGTTTATGTTTAGATGTAAAAATATTTACTTATTTGTTCGATAGCTTAATATCTCTCGAAATGAAACACAGTACGTATGTATAAAAATAAATTTATTAAAATAGTCCCCCTTATTATTGCAGAAAAAAATATAAAAGAAGTGAAGTTTCCCTCTTCTATATATATAAAAAAATATGCATATACCTTAGTATTATAAATGTTTTATGATGCGGTTTCCTTACTTGTTTGTGTACATATTTTATGGGTGTATTTCTATGTACATTTGTATAAATGTGTCTCAGTATGTATTAAATCTCAACGTTTGTATCTGTCTTAAATTCGCAACGTATATTTCTATGTAAATGCACCTAGTACGAGTGCGAGGCATTTTGTTACCTTAAATGTGTCTTCAGTATCGCAATGCTTGTATGTATATTAATTCGCAACGTTTCTATCCATTATTAGGACCACTATCAAACCCTATGGAAGCCTGAACGTCTGGTCGCGGATACAGTAGCAGAATTTAGCCGAAGACGACTACCCAGACGTTCCCGTTATTTAGTGTATTCTCCTCTCGCTACTGCCTCCTATAACAGCGGAGAAGTTAAGGACCAAACATCGTGCGCCGCATTGCGCATAGGCGAAGGAGCGACGGGTGGCAATCGTGACATCTAGTGCGCTCGCCATCCGGCGTGCGTCTTATCTCGAGGTTTGCAATATAATAGCGTGCCGAAATTAGGATTGTTTGGTTTAACACAATTTTACATCAATTCTCACTCTGTTTGCGGGTGATTTTGTTACATCTATGTATGTTAAATGAATTTAAATGTTTTTGTGATAAATACGTACACCTAAAATATTTTAAATGTATACAAATACAATACACATCAGTTTATAAGAAATAAAACAAATGAAATGGTGAATATACAACTAACAAACGAAATTTTAAATTTAGGCAACAAAACAATAGAATGATGGATTTGCAAAATAGAATAAATGTAGTAACGAATTTGTTAGCATAAGAATCATAAACTAAAATGTTAAGAAGCCTTAAGAAATAGTCAATAGAAATATTAAGAAAACACTAAGAACGTCAAGACAGCACTAACAACACAAAATAACAAATGGAAGAAATATCTGCACAGAGAGAACTAACGGAATATGAAGAACACAAACAACAAAGGAGAAAGTTAAAAGAATAATTAAAGAAGAGAAAAAGAAGACATGGCAGAAATTTGAAGAAAAAATGAAAAATGCATATAAAGATAATCAAAAGATGTTCTCCATTGAAAAATATGAGACAAAAGAAGGTAGAAGCAATTAAAAGTGTTAAAGACAAGGAAGGGAACAATTATACAATTGCTGAAAAATAGTTTATTGTAGCAAACGTTGCTCTTGTGTCCTATAATATTGTTGTCATGAATTGTTACAAATTCCGTCACGGATCCTATAACTATTTGTGGTGGTATTTACAATAAATAATTCTAACACTTTTTTTCTCTTTATGTTCTCTAAATAAAATACACTACGCCTTTCTTTTAAATATTAAATACAACTTCAAATGTACATCTGCACTATATTTTGGTATGCATGAATTATCAACCCCAATATTTATAGCAATAATTAATAAAACTGCGCGTCATTTCCGTATATACGCAAATAACTGAAAAATTTGAAAGACCCCCGTCAAAAGAAGCTGCGATCCACATCAATAAGTGGCAGAACATTCGGTGGTGGTCGGGTGCGGTTCGAACACCGTCGGCGGCCGCTACACGGCGCTGCAGTCAATACCGGTAGCGAAGTTCCAGGAGCAGGATCTGTGACTTCGCCGTCTGCCAAACTAGCTACGATTTCGGGAAAATACGCGACCGACAACTTTTTCCAAACAGCGCCTGTCTGGATTAGAGAATTAGCGTTCGCGATACTGTGTGCTTTAAAATAAATATATTTTTTTGCGATAGATTAACGTTTCTCTATTGCACGATAATAATATTGTTGATAAAACATCGGAATTGTGCGGTAATTTAAGAAAAATAAACCAAAACAGTATTAAAAAGAAAGTAACTAAATCAGGTTTAGCACAAAATTTAACGTTAGTAGAGATTTTTGAATACGTATAGCATAAAATCCTGTTATTTCGTTAAAAAGTTAAACAAAACAACGAAAAAAAAAACAGAAAAGAAGCGACGTATAATCTGTCGAGCTTTTGTGCTTTGCGTTTAAGGGGAAACAGCTGAAAACGCGTATAGTGAAATTGCGTGAAAAATTGATAGATTTGAAAGGACATCGCTGTGTTTTTGCTCACTGTGAGGGGTTGTTGGTGTTTTGTTTTCCGTTGACGTTGAGAGAGAGGACAATCAAACGTTAATTATCCATCCGCTAAATAACTGGGTGAAGGTTTTTAGTGAACTCGTCAGTTCTCTTTCTACTGCGTATACAATATCCAACGTGTGTGGTGAACTTTTGGTCAACTTTCAACAGATTTTTTGGCCAGCAGTAAATCAAGCAGTAGGGGTAAGTGTTACTTTCTAGCACTTTATCTAAGTCAAGAAGGTTTATGTTTAACTTATACATAAATTGTATTTTGGTCACTTGCGTGGGTTAATTTGGTTCTGATATATTACCTATACGTACACATTTGACGGAGTTGGAAAAGCATATTCATTAAAATAATAGATACCCGCCTTCAAATGATAGTAATTTTAAGGTTAAAATACTTAGCAGCAGGTCGTAAAAATAGTCCAGACGGATAATGTGATATAACGCGATCAATCTAACAAGAAAGTAATTATAAAAAAAAAATAGCTGCTGAAATTATAGATTTAAGTATGCTTGTGTAAAAGTATGTAGTACTAAAGACGTAGCAAATTTATTGAATAGAAATTTAAAGAAAGAGAAAACTGAAACGGAAGGTAGGATTCTTCTGAAGTTTAATCTTACCTTAGTGCATAGAAATTCCTGTTTGAAAACCCAGCCTGTATTTATACGTAATGACAATTGAAGGATACTACCTGGTACGCATGCTACCTCAGAGTAGTAATGAACGGCGTAAATTGGATAGCTTATCTTACCTAATGTATGCATTAGATTGTCAAGTGTTTAAGATTAAATCTATGATATTGTTCAACTTGTTGAAAGGCGAAAGATGATCACTATCCTATTGAATTGAATAAAGGCGTTAACAAAAAAATAAATAGCAAGAACCGAATTAAATTCAAGCAGCATATTGCTATGAACTTGTTAACCATTTTGAGGACATGGAAAATTATTAAGACAGGCGATACATATTAAGCGGCCTGTAGATAAGTACATTTTAAATAATTACGGGGTTTCGTGCAGCACAAAATAAGTGCTAGAGTTATGTAAGTATTTACATATCTATACAATAAATCGTCTAACTTTCCTGCTCACAAACTGTGGTAACTACTGAAGAATTACAATGCGTACAGTTAAAATTATATAATACCTACACTACCGGCACTATAATTACTTGCACACCCACATTTTTGCTTGGAATTTGGAAAATTATTTATTTATTGTTATTTAGGGGGTATGGCTATTTACCTGCAAGTGAAAGAAAGATATCACATTATACAATTCCCCAAAAGACTCCTCTCATACTTAGTTGCTGATTGAATCTCCTTAACCCGATAATTAAGTGTCCAGGTAGGCTATAAAAACACTCGAAATGTAATACAATTACCCTTCGCTAATAAGTAGAGTAACGCAAACTGCGCTGAAAGCCAGTGGCGGACGCATAAAAGTTTACACAAAATAAATTAAATGTGATACGTACTCAAACACTTACCGTTTTAAGAGTCCTCCGTGAAATCACAAAGTGGATAATGTCTATTTAATATTTGTAACATTAAATATGTTTCCAAAGTTGTTTCGGCAAAGTGAGTGCGGCGTGAAGGAAAAGTGTTTTTGTATGCCGAAAACGAACGTTCTACATCTAGTGACGTTATATTTGCGTATGTAAAATAATCTTTCAAATAACTTAACGGTTCTGTTGACGCACCTTCACAAATTTGTCTTAATATGCCAAAATCAGAGTCTTTATCTAAAACACTTTCAAACCTTTCGAAAACACAAACATCCCTTGCGTCTTCTATTACGCATAGCTGTGCGTGAACATGTTGCACTATTTGCAAAGATTCCACTAACGACACCGAAGAATTTTGTAGTTTTTCTATCGCATCCGCTAGTCCCACGTAATTGTTCTGAATAATTTCCAAATCTGTTTTAACTTGACTTTCCTGAAATTTCAAGCGGCTTACCTTGACAGCCGCAGCTTCCTTTGGGTCGAATTCTAAAATCACGTTCATTATATTCCCCAAGGAATAAGAATAGGTTGTGGTGGTTCAGGAATACCGGGGCATAGTCTATGAAATTCCTGAATACGTTTTGGGGATTTTACAAACACAGCTTTTGTAAGTGCTATTAGAGCGTCTACCTCGGGATAACATTTTCTGATACTATCTGCTACGAGACTGAGAGTATGAATTTTACATGTAATATGCAACAAGTTAGCACAATGTTTCTTAAGAGATCGACCTACAGCAGGCATGTTTGCGGCACCATCACTCATAAACATCAAAAGTTGATTTGTTGAAAGTTCAAACTTTCCCAATGTATTTACCACCAACATTGAAATTACTTCGGCAGTGAATTGTTGTATCCGTCTGGAAGCCAGTAAAATTAAGGGTGACGGTCGATGTGGTTCCATTGTGCGTACCATTACATTAACCACAGAATGTTTTTTTATGGTCTGTTGTTTCGTCCACACATAACCACAGTTTTTTATCTTGCAACTCCGATTTAATTCTTTTCTCGACATGCTCATGAGCAGACGGCACAACTCTCTGTAATGTTCTCTCACTTGGTAACTTAAAGGCCGAATATTCATTCCAAAACGAGACGTATGCTTTCTTCCTTAGTAAATGAAATGGTGAATTACATGCAATAAACACATAAATTAAATTTAAATTTGTTATAATCTCGTGTGGAATTTTTTTTTTGAAACATGCCCTGCACTATTTACGTGCCATAGACAATCACTTTTCGACCAACACATTAAATCTATTTTACACATTACATATTGAATTTTAGCGCCATCACACTTTAAACCAGGTATTTCTGCAATAAATTTTCTTATTGTATACAATTTTGGTCGTTTTCACGACGTAGGAAACATTTTCAAAACAAACGTAGAACTACGATATAGTATACGACAGCGTAGATGCATACACAACAGATCGGCTTTCGAGTCGCAGTTATACTGACGCTTATACCGAATTGTCCCGGCCGTGTTTATTTTGTGTAAACATTTATGCGTCCGCCACTGGCTTCCAGCGCAGTTTGCGTTGCTCTACTAATAAGTATTTGATGTAGTGCAGATAAAGATGACAATTCCTTATTTACCGCAACTAAAATTATGTGCTTAGATTTAATAGTTATTGTTCTTTTAAACAGTGAATATCGTTAACAAAATAATCTAAAATTAGAATTAAAATGCCGAAAATAAGAGAGTTGCCTTTGGAAATCAGCACAATGGTTGTTGCTTTACATAATCTTTTCCGAAGTAACAAAGATATCCCAAGAAAATTGAAATTAAGTCACCGAACTGTTGACTATAACGTTAAAATATATCAAAGGACTGGCACATTATTAAATAGAAAACGAACAGGACGACGAAAAGTCGCAACACCAGCGGAAGATCGCTGAATAATTATGACGAGTAAACGGAATTGACGAAAAACTGCACCTGAAATAACGGCTGAAACAAATATTGAGCGTGGAAAAATGAGTTAGTTTAACCACCGTGAAAAGGAGGTTAAGAGAGGGTGGTTTATTTGGCCGAATAGCGTTGCGTAAACCACTCTTACGCAACCAAAATAAAATAAAACGGCTACAGTGGGCTAGAGAGCATCAACATTGGACAGTTGACGAGTGGAAAATGTTTTCTAGACCGATAAGTCCAAACTTCAACTCTTCGGTTCCAAGAGAAGAACGTTCATCCGAAGGTCGAAAGGAGAATGAGCTGCAGAATCATGTATAGTACCTACAGTCAAGCATGGGGGCGGATCGGTAACGAAGATTTAATTTTTTGTTTGTCAAATAAATGTTATAATTGAATGAAGACTATCAATTTCTTTATTTTAAGAATATTTTATTAAATGCAAAACTACAATTTCTCTTTTACAGTTAACACTTCCTTTATTTATACGTATTTCTTTGGGTGGGCAAATAATTATGGCCGGTAGTGTATGTAATAAAAAGACCCTGAGAACTCGTCCTTGGCGATCTACGCCCTAATATTCTTCAAATGCTATTTCTAGTAGGAAGAAAAGATTTTATGATGTTAATTTCCGCTTCTGAAGGAATCCCCGTAGAAATGTAAAGTAAATAAAAACGTAAGATACGTATTTTTCCATCATTTCGGAGATTGATTGTGAGAGGGTGGAAAATCCTCAATTGTTAACCGTTACCCTGTTTTTTGCTTCAATCTTAGAATAACAATAGAAGTGGAGAGAACGTGTTAAAAGTGATAGCATCTTCTTCTGAGGGGCAAAGACCTGGAAATCGATTTAGATGTAAAACTGCTTTTCTAAAAACTCTAGAAGACATTCACCCCCTAAAATTAATTCTTGGTATTATTTGCTTTTAGAAAATTGTTTCAACACATTGTAACATTTGCAGAGTATAACGGTGAGTGAGAGTGAAGCGTTTTAAAACTAAATCTTAAAAATAAAAGCTTATGCTATAAAAGTGATACTGTTTTACTGTTATATCATAGTACAAAATTGAAATGTATTAATTGGATGAATTCAATGCACTTCTATATAACGCAACCCAAAACATCTGTAGGCTTTTGTAGATAAAACTGCAATTCTGTCTCTGTAACTTACTTAGGAATATCTGTGACTGTATAATATTACCAACAATGAACCTGTATTTATGTTTTACCGGAAGAGAAAAGATATAGGTCAGTATATTTATTAAAACTATATGCTATATTATCGATATATCTGGGGCAATGTAAATTAGCTTGGAACTTCTTATGAAGTGTTAATGGTCTTGTTGGGGTTTACAGTTTTTCTCTATATGCGAGATTTTACCGGGCAAATCAGAAAAATCTGCCACTTAACTCTTGTAGGACTCGAATGCACAGCACTCAATTCTGCAACAGTCAAGAGCCAGACCTTCTTACCAGTGGGCGATCGATTCGTTTTGAGCACTATAATGAAAATAGTAGGATTTCTTCATAAAGTTAGTGTCTTTTTATACGTTGTCGCAATTCCTCCGGGGTGAAGCTGTTTATTAGAACTCAATACAAGTTAACCAAATAACAGCCGTGTCAGTAGTAATATTGACAGTGGAACATTTTATCTATTTTAAAATAGAAAAAACATTAATGCTGATGTTTCCAGAAACAAATACGTTTATTATCAGGAAAAATACGTTTATAGTATTTAGTTCTCTATCCTTTTATATAAAAATGAAAATAGAGTAATAAAACGAATAAAATGAAAATAAATAGTAAATAACAACGTTTCATGAAAACTAAATTGATAGAATAGAAACTAACGCGCCGTTTAAATCTGTAGTTGAAGTAAAATTCGAATACTATTGAATTTGCTGTGAAAATAAAACACTTAGACAAATACGTCTTCACTAAAGGGGGATTTTTAAAGAAGCAGATTGTCGTCTAAACAAGGAGGTGAAGGGACTTTTTGTTTCTGAAAGGATTTGTCAAATATCACGGCGAATTACGCTACACATTTCATAAAAGACAAATTTCCTATTAACTAAATCTTCCTTTCTTTAAAAATACCATATTACAGCTTGTAATATGCCATGGAAGTTCGCGATCTAATGCTTATTTGATTGCCCGGTGGGCGAGTACCGGCAACTTTTCAATGTGACATTTCCTAACGGATTTGACGACGCGTGCTGTGATAAAGTTTATCAAAATTTTGTTTTTTTTTGTAAATAAATCCTAAAATAGTTTTTTATGAGAGTAGGGCTCTATTCCTCATTTTAATATTCCTCCACCCGAAGACGTGACGTATAAGTCTGTAGAAAGAATTTTTAGCCATTAAGGAATTTTAAAATTTAGAAAATGATAATGAAACTGCATGTATTTATAATTAAACTTCACTTTATATAAATACAGCGTGTCCACTTTTTGCACGAGTGAGAGATAGTTCCTTTTCTGGGTAATTTAAAGAAAAAGTTTTCAAATGAAAAATATTCGGAGACAAGTTTTGTACAACATAGAATTATGCCCAATTATATAGGGTGTTCAGCTTCCGCAGCGCATGATACAAGTTTGGTTCCTTAAATGGAACATTCTGCATATTATTACGGTTTTGGATCCCTTTCCTCAATTCATGCTAACTTCTTTCAATATTCTCTATACCCACCTGTCTTAGTTTTTGAGATAATTGACGTAATAGCTTTACACGCTAGAGGGGTGGTCCAAATTTTTATTCGATTGAGTATTTATTGGAGTTTTCGGCAATACACTGAGAAAATACCCTCTACAAGATGACCATCGAAATCGTCGCATGTTTGATTCACGTTATTTCAATATTTTAAATGAAACGGCCAGTATATTTTCCCAGAATCCAATGAAAAAACTGTTCTAGATTTTTTCTTAAACATCTGCCTATTCCTAAAATGTGTCGTTCTCTAGTAAATTAAACATTAAGCTATGCAGATAAGTTTTTCGTTAAAAAACCTGGAACTGCTACGATGAAATACTATAAAACCTTGTTTTGCTAAAAATATTAATTCAAACTGCGCAAATATTAACTTTTTTGGTACAATTCCAACATCTAGTAAAGGAGGAACAGGAACTGTATATAGGTACAATAATAATTGCTGGCTCAAAAAGTTTGAGAGCTGCTGCTACGTTTGCTGTCGGATCACAAGTAATATCTTTATTTATTAAATCAATCATACAAGCAATATATTCATGCAGGAATTGTTTTAACGTTTCCAATCCTCACTGTTGTAAATTATCAGCATTTTCTCCATTATTGTCGAACCGTTGAAACATTTTCTAAAAGACAACAACGGGAAAAATCAAAATGAAAGCGTTGGACTATTCTAGCGCCAGGTATGGAGTTAAAGGGGGCTAATCAATTAAAGATCAATCCTTGTAGTATGTGTTACCATATGTGATCATAATAATTACCACCGAGTAAACTTCCTTCAACGCAGTTTCGCCGCAATCGGTGCGCTTTGATAATAATCGTACACCATGGAAATGAAATCGTTTGTACAAATATGTGATTTCTATGATTTGAGAAAACCTTTTTTAACGTGCAAGTATACACTGAAAATTTTAAATGTCTATCTAGGTGCTTACTTGCTCGCTTTAGATCTATATTTTTTTGAATTAATGAAATATGTTGAAGAATTTTAAATGTCTAGTCAAATATTCCATTGCTTCGAAATAAAAAACACGTGCTACTCTTCTTTAAAGAAGTATCCACAAGAAATATTATTCTTTGAATTGAAAATTCTTTACTCTGAGTATAGGAGGAAGACCTGTATTTAATAAATTGTACAAAAACCTTTGCATAAAATTGGCTTCCCAATTATTCAAATTTCCTCGATATTCTTCGATAATTTTACATTATCCATGTCTATTTTGTATCCTGATATAAGAAAATTGTTAACTATCGACGATCTGGATGTCTTTATTTTTTATAAAAGTAATTCTAAATTCGGAGTTATTTAAGTAAGCTGTTTGTGTAATAGTTCTCAAAAAATTGTAATTTCTTAAGGATAGAAATCAAAATATGTAAAATTGTAATTTGAAAGTATGTACATCAAAGAATTGTGTTACAAATATGAAAATGCACACCAAATATGAAATTTCTACTTCCATTTTTTACGTGTTCTTTTTTTCAAGCGTTAAAGTTACCAACAAGCCGATAACGTTTTATCTCATTAGATACGATAAACTCCAGAAATCAATTCCGAAAGCGTTCGACGCTCTCGCAAAGCAGACGTTATCGTAGCATTTACGAAGACAATTTATGGAAAAAATCACATCTGATGTATAACAAAAAAGAAAGAGAAGAAGGTTAACGCGCGTATCATTTCTTTCTTGCGAGCCAACTGGGAAATCATGGTTAGATTTTCCTACCATATGTTTGCTCTAAAAGCCAAATCCTTATGCGCAATTGAGGTTGCCAAGAAGAACTGACCTGTCGGATAGTTTCCAAGATGAGTTTCTTAGGTTCGAGTGCAAATAATATAGAGTGTCTGCAGCTCCAAGGAGTGTTTTTGTGCTTTTTAATTAGATTTATAGTGAACAAATTTGGACAAATAGAAATAAGGTGGATAGGAAAATACTCTACTTACCTAATGGTTTCCTTTAGATGATGGCTCCTTTTTTTATAATTTAAGACGGATGCTTTCATTTTTTGTAGTCAATGTTCAAGAAGTCAGACTTACTTAACTTAAGATAGAAAAAATTGTCCAGACAATAAATATTCCAACTTATCTCTTGCGCAAAGGGCCAGCAAACTAACTGTTGGATTCAGATGGTTTTTATAGGATTGCCAGGAGGAAAAAGGATGGCATTTCCTTTTACCGTTACAGTACTGGCACTGAGAAAGTCTAAGGTAGGGCACGTGTGTGACTTTGCTTGTTAAATATTAATTACAATCATATTTTGCCAACGTTTAGTACCAGAACCAGGGACTTCATTGAACTTATTGTTAGACTCAAAACATTTTGCTGCATGCAGTAGCGTTATCCTCAACCACTAACATAACTTTAATATAAGACCATATAATCATGTTCGACCTTAGTGAAATTTTAATTTTAAACGAGTGCTGTCGGCCCGACGAGGTTTATAAAATTTAAAGTTTGTTAGAACCTTAGGAGCCTTTTGTAAATTGGGTGTGTAAAGCATTCCGTAATGGGTGAAGCGCAGTTATTTGTTCTCCAACATGCGTATGGTGATTCGAGATTGTATCGGATAGGACTCTAACACATTGTCTAATTCTTCCCAGTCAGGCGCAGGCCTTATTACCACTGGACGACTGAGCCTTAACAATAAAATTGGTTTTACCATAATGTGTAAGACAGGCACATAAAAATAAGCTATGGGAGTTTCGACGGAAGGGCCACCAGCACTGCTTCGCCTCGCAAAGTTGCAACTATACGCAAAGAAAATGTAAACAAACATCAAGATGTCACAACAATATGTAGCATTTAAAAAGTTATTGTAAGTAGATTAGAAGAAATACAAACAGGATTTCGCAAAGGCAGAGAGATACACGACCAAGTCTTCATTATACAGCAAACAAATGAAAAAGGGACAACTGGCGATCTGGAAAAGAACTTTGCTTGATAGACCTGGAAAAAGCCTTCGATTGAATAAGTAGAAAAGAATTATGGAACACACCAAGAAATACGCATATAGACGAACAACTTATAGAATGTATTGCAGAGTTTGTATAACGAAACAAAAAATTACATTAAAATAAGAAATGAGGTGTATGATATATAAGCACTACTGGTCTGAAGCAGGGATTACACGCTCGGCCTTTGGAGATTACAAATAGTTAATATCGCGCAGTTGTACTACGCTGATGGTATGACCATATTTGGAGATATCTAGAACGCAATGTTAACAAAATTAACGAACGGCTAGAGAAGATACGCAGGAAAATAGATATAGAAAAAACATATACTTGGGAACGACAATAAATAACAAAGGAAATATGGAAGACGAAACAAACCAACGAATATTGAAAACTGGAAGACTCTACAATGTCTTAAAAACAAACTTTCCCGGAAAGAAAGAAGTCCCAAAAATAGCTAAGATAGAAGTTGCTATAAAGAAGATAATTAAACCAATTCTGGCCTTCGGATACGAGACATGGACCGCCGTTTGAAAACAAAAGAAAATAAAGCTACGCGAAAAAAAGAAACAAGGAAAACTAAAATAAAAAATTAGGTATATCGAAAGCAACTGAAAATAATCAAGGCATCAAACACAACACAATAAGGACAACTCAGTTGGTTGGAACACATTCTAAGAATTAATGAAAACAGATTTGCTAAAAAAAGTTAATGAGACAAGAGCAAGCGGAAAAACAAAATGAGGAAGACTAAGAAAGACATGGAACGAAGAAGCGAGAAAAGCTAGCGGAACAAAGTGGTGTCAAATGGAAAAATATGCAAAAACAGAAAATAGGCAAGAATGGGGAAAAATATGGAAGATGTGAACTCAACTCCACGCAACTTTAGGCTGAAAGCCGGGAATGTTCTCGGGATTAAGTAAGTATGTAAATTGACTATTTTTCATTTTGGAAGCACATAAGTCGACTAGTGACACAACATAGTACTTTCTAGCGTTTATTTGACATTTCTGACATATTAAGCCCTCCCAAAATCAAAGATTCCGCTACATATGTCAAACTTTGACACTACCACGGCGCTGCATAAATACATTCTACGTTTGTTTTTGAATTTGTATGTCATGATTGCTGCAGATGCTAATGCCGATATACCATATAACGTTTCTATGTAATTCCGTGCATTACAAAAGAAAACCATACGAATTTAGATTACGTTATGATAGAGGAAATCATTAGTTTTAGTTGTCAAATTACTCTAAATGAACGCAGCCTTGGCACGAGTATTTTTACATATTATAGAAGTATGGAGTGTAGAAATTTAAACACTTTTATGTCTATACCGGTGACATCAAAATGTTTAAATTTCCAGACTCCATACTTCTATAATATGTAAAAATACTTGTGGCAATAACAGCGGTAGTAGTTACTTAATTGAGTAACTGCAGAGGGAAAACGTACCAGTTCGTGTGTTCTGTGATTTAAGCAGGGCTTTCGACTGTGTACATAATATACATAACGTGTACAACATAACTTCCTTATAGATAAGTTGGAGAAGACGGGCGTGAGAGGTATTGTTCATAAGTTCGTGCGAATATCAATGACAGATGATCAAAAAAGACAAACTTTACCCCACTTTATCGAGCAGCGCTAACAGCTTCTGTTTTACTGATTCACTCGATAAAGTCTTGTATGAACCACAGACTCAAGAAAGATGATAAAATTGCATTTTCCATTATCAGTGTTGCCTAATAAATTGAAAATTGCTCATGATGTTCGCTCTTCGGTTTTGGCATGGTAATATGCACAATATCACGTAACTTCGCCTTCATTTAAATAACAGGGCATTTCCCATCTTCCGACATGCATGAATTTCAATACGCAGTATAAGTGGTTTGTTAAAATGACGCCTACATATATTGCGAATGATGTTGGTGTATAATTACGAAAGTTCGTCGACAAATATACAGAAGTCTTAAGTTAGTGTAAACTTAGGAGTAATCAGATGCAACGAGTAACTCACCTGTTACTCTATAATGAAGGATTTCGCTAGGCGCTTCGTTGGTTATATTAGAAATAACTGGGTGTACCATGTTTCTATGTATATGTATTATTTTGACAAAAGACTACGCAATTCTACAATCTCCTTGTAGCTTTATGCTCTTAGTTCAGTGATGTTCCAACTTTTTTAAGCCATCTAAATAATAGGATGTGTCGAACTTTGCAAAATAGGCCACTGTTTCGCTAATGACCTCTTAATTAGACGTGAACCGCTCACCGCCAAGCCATTTTTTCAAATTTGGAAGAAAAATAAATCACACAAATCTGGCGAATATAGTGGATGGAATATCAATTCGTACCGTAACTGGACTAATTCTGCTGTCACAATTGCCGATGCGTGGGTCGGGGCATCATCATGATGGTAAAGAATTTTTTGTTCGTTAGGTTGGGTCTTTTTCTTTTTCATTCGGCGTCTAATCGGTCCAATAAATATTCCTTGCGAATTCCAAAAACTCGTTCCCATAACTTTTCCGGCTGATGGAATCTCCTTCACCTTCTTGGTTACATGTTCACTGAGAAAAACCCATTTTGTCGACTGAGTTTTAGTTTCTGGCGTGTAGTTATGTATCCATGTCTCACCTACAATCACATAACGCGGCAGAAACTCACTCGTATTGCGCTTAAACGTGTCCAAACATTGGTTTGAAATTATCACGCGATTCCGTCTTTGATCAATCGTCAGCAAATGCGGCACTCATCTCATCGACAGCTTTTCATACCCATTTTTTCGTGAAAGATGTTTCATACACGTTCAATTAACATCATCTTCACCCAGCGGTCTGCTCTCACAATATATCATGAACCCTATTGATCATATAGTCACCTCAATGGGATGACCTGGCCGTTCCTCATCAAAGACGGATGTTCGACCACCCTTCAATTTATTAAACCAGTATCTGATGATAGTCATCGAAGGTGCATGGTCCTTATAAACTGAATCCAAGTCCTCTTTAATTCCTGCACACGCTTTCCTATCCAAAAAAAGAAATTGAATCGCTGACCGGTATTGTTGTTTTTCCATGATTCTACAAACACGTAAAGTTGCTTAACAATCTAATGATTTCAATGATACTGAAGCTTATTTGATTTTCCAATATATTGATTCCATTTTGTCTATAGTAATACTAAGGCGGTTTTAGCAGAACACTGTACGGTATTAAAGTAAAACTTTGATCTTGAAAATATCTCTATTGCTTTATTGCTTTTATGAAAAATTTCAATTACTACCTATACTAATTTCAGGAGAGGGGGAGGCGGGAGACGTTTGTTTTTATTTACTGGAAATTATATTTAAATGATTCTGATTGAAAGTATTGAATGCCTTTTATATAATTTACAAGACTACTACAAGAGTGAGTTCAATGTGAATGCGATTTAACCAATAATGATTTATTCAAGGGGTGTTTGTATAGAACAAGTTACTATTATTTCTCTGTGGAACACTTCCTCTGCAAGGGTTCTGTGCTACCGTCAGTTAAAATAACCGTGTTGGGTGGGGCGTAACCTATGCCAATGCAGCCTAGAGGGCTCTCCAGTATAGAAAGGATGCACAATGGGCTTATTTGATCCAAATGCTGCGAGATCAATCTTATCATCTCACTATCCATAACCATAACCGCACCAGAGATGTATATGGGAAATCTTGAACTAAAAATGTAATAAATCTTGCGTACCGTGCCGAATTAACTGAATAGTAATGTGTACAATATTTACGACACTATCAATGCAGTTCCTCCTCTAGGTTAAACAGCGTGTCCTATACCATAGGAAAGAGACGCATTGGCCAAAATACACTTAGCTAACCAAAAAGATGGTATTAAATACAGTCTAATATTTGTTGTTCAATCAACATTTAACTTTTTGTTCGAATATATTTATTAAATGAAAAGCAGTGGATGTTTTAATGCAACAGTAGCTTTCACTTCAATGTAAACACTTTGAGTGGTTTCACATGGTACCTTTTCATATAATTTATTATACGCACGGGGAGAAGTATGTATATTGTAAAAATAATATAATATATTAGACATAAATAGAAAATGTGTTAAACTTACGTACTTCCAACAACAATATAATTTATTCGGTTTTAGAAAATAATTTTCGTAGAATAGCAATAAATCCTTTTAAACTTAAGCATTTAATCAGTGCGGTCGTAAAGTGTCTCCCCCCATGCTAACTTTTGGACGGCAGAAGCTAGAGTTTTTAGAAGAAATAGGTCAATTTCTATTCTTTTGCCGTTATTGGCAGTTCAATTGTGGTTCCGGAGTCACCGGAAGTGACGTCAACTTTCTTATTTCAAATAGAACATCTTGTATATTAAAGAAGTAACAACAATTAACAAAACAAGTTGAAATGAGAGAAAACACTAACGAGAACAGCGAAGGAACGTATGGCAAATGCAGGATATAATAACAACAAACAAGAATAATTTACGCTTTTGGAATTGAGATTTGACAGTTTGGCAATTGTTAAGATTACTTTGCTTAGCAACGAGCTCTTTAGATCAATCTGGTGTCACAAGAAACAATTTGGCGCTCTTTCCTAGCCAACTTTGCGTAACAACAAAAACAGATTACCAAAACCTTTATCGCTGCATATCATCAAACACTTATATTGGGATTGGATTTAAGACACTTTGATTCAACCAAGGCCGAATAAAGATTCGATTGTGTATTCAAAGTCTCTATTAGAAGAGAAAAGGGTTAAATATCCAGAGCAGGCAGTTTTCTGTAGTAGGTATATAAACAGAGGGTTTATATACATTGGCTTCGTTCAAAAATTTAAAAGTTAGTTACTTTTCAAAACTTAAAATTCGTTAATTTCATTTTACTGAGTTGGAAATTCATTCTAAAATTGCCGTAAGAGTATCCAAGGATACCCCCGAACCTACAAGAATCGTTTATTCAAATTCAAATTAGAAAATTTAACAAAATTTGGAAAAAAACCCGAGAAAGATATTTCAATATATATATATATATATATATAATTATATATATATATATATATATATATATATATATATAGTGTAATTGTCAGCAATAGCTGCGCCGGCCGTCTGCCAATATTCTAACAGCAGCATGTACAAGGAAAATAGAGCGCTCGATCGGTGGCCATTAATCTTGATAAGAACGGCAAACAAATTAAAGTTGGTATTCTTTGAGGTTTTACTGCATTACTGAAGCGGAGAGGAAAGAAAAAAAAAACAATTACGACAACACAAATAACGAACTTCCTCGGAAAATTTAACTTTTTCATCTACAAGCTGCAAAACTTCAATTTTAATTAATGTGCTTTGTTCGCACGATCGGAATGATGCCTTGTTGTTGCGGTTTCCTTTCGGCAGCTTTACCGTTCAAGGCTAACTCCTTTCTGCGCCAACATTTTCTATGCATAAACGTTTACCAAGTGCTATGTAGCAAGTTCTAGTTCCTAATAAGTCTAATATAAATCATTTAGTCGCGCTTATTATGAGTGTACACTGTTAAATAATATTTTTACTCCTTTGCTGTCATAAAAGGGTTTTGATTAAATGTATTTGACTTTGTTCGTTTTTGTCGGTAGAGCTCGGCAACTCTCAGCTCGAGAGCCATATGCGCCTCTTTCGTCTAAAATCTCTTTACTCCAACTAATATAATCAAATTATATTATAAATAACTTCAATTTCGTGTTCGAATTACTATTTACAAACTAATAATAACTATTTATTTATTTTCCTTGGTGTGGTAGCCCTAGTCGATCCCTGCTACCCTCGCAGAACGTGGGGCAATACTCGTTGCTCATTTCTGTAGAGGTCTGTATAGCAATTAACTTCGACATTTTCACTGATTAGAGTATCTTTAAATACATACTCTCATCCACACATCTAGCCACTAACTTCGTATATATATGACAATTTCAAATACAGCTACCACCTTCCACAAAGGTACACCGATGAGTTGTAGACGGCGAAACGCGCATCTGTACATGGTGGATGTTGGGGTAGTTTGTATCATTTTTAATAATAATAATAATAATAATAATAATAATAATAATAATAATAAATCTTTAACACCCAACGAATATACACTCCAGTAAATACAAAGTTAAAGTGACATAAGAAAGAAAACTTTAAAAATGGAAATAATTAAAACAAAATGGCTACTTAATATTATATTCCTTAATTGCTTCAAACAAAAATAATGAGAAAAAGGAAAAGGGGTTATTTCCGAAGAAATAGGTCAAGAGTTAATAAGTTGGTGTTTCTGCACATGTGCGATAATGGTGCTTTATATAAGAGATTGGAATGTGCAATAGGGGTGTTAAAAGTATTGGTAGATCTGTAGCTGTATTGTGGCGCTACAAAGCAAATTTTGGAGAGGAAGGTAGGGGAATCTACAGTATTATTCGTCAACTTCAACAGGAACTTAGCACTAGGTGTTTCTCTACGACCAGAGAGCGAGTCAATATTATTCAATTTCTAGCTGAAGATAATGATAATGAGGACACCAAACCAACGACACACATTCCTACTTAGAGCGGATAAGGGAAAAGTACACAGCCTTTAACGCATTATCATTGGAAAAATGCAAGTTCGAAATAGGAAGCTAAGCGATTTAGAAACCGAAAAACAGATAACATCTATATGTGGCGAAAATGTCAGTCCAGGGTCGAACAGCATACCAAGATCAATAAGTAGGTTAACCCTACGGATGGTATTATTTGCGACGTTGTAGTTATTGTATGTAGATAAATATTTGTGAGTGAAGAGAATGAGTAAAACTAAGTGCAGAGCATTTATCCACATTTAAACAGATTCTGTTATTAAAGATTCTTCTGCAAATGAAAGGAATCAAGTGGAAACATGATTTTATAAAAGATTTTTAAATCGTCTGCATTAACAAGAATGTTGCAATCCAGAGATAGTGAAGGATCACACTAAAGAGAAGCGGGCCTAAGTTAGAACCTTGTGGTACGCCCCTGGCAAAAAAACCATTTTAGTGAACGGTGCAGCAACGGTTGAAGAGATAAGAATTAATTAGTGCAACAGCACTAGGGCAAAAGCCGGATTGATATAGAAAAAATAAACTTGGTAAAATATAGCAATTATATTTTTCAATATAATCTCGCCTAACTTCAAATACATTTATTTGAACGATCAACTAATAATTCTATACCATTGTAAAAATAATCTAATGTTTTTCGCCCAAAATGTTGTGTTACAGCTGCTTGCAACTCACTATCGCCCTTAAAACGACGTCCCTTAGATCTTTCCTTAAATGAAAAAATAAATAATAATCACTTGGAGCCGTGTCCGGACTATACGGTGGATGTTCCAATTCTTGAAAGTCACATTCGCGGATGGCAGCTTGTGAAATGGTGGCAGTACGGACGGGTGCAATAACACCTTTTGTCAATTTTCTTCGACGTGTTGCAGGAATATGTGCTGTTGACAGCTAATACCATTTCTTCAATAATTGAAATGTTTTGAGGCGTTATCAGTTCAGTTGACCGGGGCGCCCATCATCATCAAAGGATTGTTGCCCCAAACGGAAACATTTTACCTACTTTTTTTACAGTGGAATATGAAGGAGATAAATCACCATAAACGCCGTCTAAACGTTGTTTAATGTGATTAGGCGTATGCCCTTCTTTTGTTAAACATTTAATGACCGCCCGATACTCAATTTTCATTACCTGAGATATTTTCATGCACTAGTCACGTTGTCTGACTGGCTACTAAAAACTACTACTCTTCGTGTAGGTCTCGCACATGTGCAACCATGACGCAACGGAGTTCGAACACTCTCCAACCTATATAAGCCTGTCAAACCGAGAATTTATGGCGCCTACCTCGTAGTTTCCACAAAAGTATCGTATAATGTATCGTATCGAGGGCTTTACTGAAGTTCTTTTAAAAACTATATTTATACCTGTAGTGTCGGTTATCAACACCTAAAGTATGTCATTGTTTTTATATGACAAATAATATCTTGTGCATCAACCCCACAATGTTCTAATTTTACAAGAAAAAATACATGCACAGAAACAGCAAAAACCTGGCCAATTCACCCCGGTTGACGGTATTAATAATAAGGCTTGTGCATCTGCAACGGAACTGTTATTAAGTATTCTAATTGTTATATTTAAATACAAAAATATTGGTAGGACGTGTACTTAATCTAATTGATAAATGCCATCGACAACTTAAATCATTTTATTGGATGAAATTTTAATCTGAACCTATTATAGCCACTGATGGAATTCGCCAATGGGAATAAACTATGCCCGTACCTAGTTACCTTTATGATAGTTGTTAAAATGAATTTCTCGCTACCTTGCTGTCTCTAATATTATTGCTGGCGATACCTTCGATGGTGTGTTATAAATTGAAGCTGCTCTGCATTGAAATCTGATTCTATCTATAAAAATAATACAAAAGAATCAATAAATAGCATAGAAAGTAAAATACCAAATCAAGACCGCCTTAGATATTTTTTGTGTCCCATAAGTTGATTCCTTGAACTTTTTGCTACGAAGCATTCCACATTCGCATCACGTAACCTTTTTCACGACGATTCCGTACCAACCCAAAGAATGTTATATTTATATTTATATGTTAATTCGTGAAGGGGTGGGGGAAGGCACCACCAAATTTTTAAATAGAGATACTATGCTATTTTCATATATGTAATAGAGCTCAAAGAGGCGATTATTTTGACATATAACTTTGATGTATTTGGTCCAACTGTTATCGAATTATTTTCAAAAAACTGAAAATCAAGTAAAATTTCAGGGGTGGTTCCACCCTTTTAAAACGAAATTGGGCCGATAAGGAAAATGGCTTCGAACATCTTGGGGTGAGGACTACTTGTCCACAAAGTTTAAATCTTTTTGGAATTTACGGGTTCGGGATGTTCCCTTGTCAGTTGCTTACGGTACATGGAGTTAAATCTGGCCATTATATTCCACTGGTATTTTGTGCCCTACCTAATAAATTGCACGTAACATATGTTAAATGTTTTCAATTAATAATTAAGAAATATCTTAAATTAAGGATTCAGTTTAAGGTTTTTGGTCTAATGTTTTTAAAACCTGATATGGTAGGCGATTATTTTGTTGTTGACTTTGCGGTAATTCAAATAGTTTATGGGCTTGCGCTTCAGCGTCGAATGAAAGAACCGCAAATTATTGTGAATCGTTTCATTTCGATTATAATAAATCTTTTTATAGTACGCATCTTAATATTTTTAAATGTATATATGTTTTAAAAGAATTTGAAGTAAAAACTTATTTAAAAATTTACAGTGTACATTTACCCATCGCCTTAACCATTTACAAAAAATGGTTACAAAATTTCACAATAGTGATTTTGAAGCTATATTCGATTATGTAAAAGCCGTATCCTACCATTTTTCTCATTTGTTGTGATATTATATATTATAATACATAAGTATAAGTCTGATATGTTTTGTATATAATTCTGTGTGTATGTTGTAAATATTTTACTATCTAATATTTTAGTGTTTCAGTTTAGTTTAGTTTTATTTTTTTGCAAACAACTATACAAATATTGTATCTACATATAAACATTTTAAATATATTTCTATGTTCTACATTTTTTGTATGATTTATTATTTTAAACATTTAATCGGGTATTAAGCTGACACCTCCTGGAATCAGCACCGGCGCATTTCTGCTCTATCCTCAACTACCTGCAAAAACTAATTGGCGCACCTATGCCCTCGTTTTCAGGTAAAATAAATTTTGTGGCGCACTTGTCCTACACGCTAAAATGTAACACCTCTGAAAGAACAGGAGTTGCTATTATTTCCTTGTTGCAGTTAATAATATTTTTTATTTCATCCAAATATTTGTTATAAAATAAACCCGCCTCAATCCAAGTGCCCCTCCGTGTCACTACTAGAGATGGTGGTAAAGGCAGATTCGGGTATTTGAATTTATAGAGCGTAACCCGTAACGGTGCTGTTAGAAATGTCTTTTTTATGCCACTTACCATTTTATCGGTCATTTTAAAATGATTCCTAATATGTTCGCTAATGCGATGCAATGCATGAGCTATGCATGTAGTATGTATCATATTATGATAAGCTTCCCTACCTTCAACATATTTTGGAGTTGCGTCAGTTATAAATAAAAGAACAGTTTCTGGTTTGCTGCAGTTGTTTGAAAACAGATTTTTTAAACTGTCATTAATTGCGATTGTTGCAATTGAGTCTGAAGTTATTGTTTCAACAACTTTGGTTGCAATTAAATATGATTCATTTGGCTTTTCCGGATGCAAAACGCCTACAACGACATTTACTATAGACCGTCCAACTATGTCGGTGGTTTCATCCGCACTGATCCAAAAGTAGCTATTCTGAATATTGCTTTTAATTGTATTAAGAATATTGTCAAACAATTTAGCAATATATGTTCGTATTGTAGGTATACTGGGAATTGTTCTATTTGTATACTTTTGCAAATATTGTATCAAAATCGCGTTTTGCAATTAATCCAGAGGAATATTGGCAGCTAAAAACACAAAACAGAGATCTTGAATGAAAGTATCGGGACGGCCTGCAGTTGATTTTGTTTTGTATGCCTTTCCTGTAATATGCTGCTTTACATAAGACCCCTTTTAACTGTTAGAAATGTGGAACAGGTACTACAATATATCTGAGAATTGTTAATAATTGATACATTTTCATCACTGCATTCATCCAGCCAAGATGAAAGTAATAGCGCTGCTTATCGACACCTTCTGTCTGTAAATTCATATTAAAATAATGGTTGTATTTAACAACAATACAAAATATAACAAACTGAAGAAATTAATCTAGAAAGAACTAGAAAGAAGATGCACACTATCATGCACACTGTCAGATGTTAACTCTGGGTAGATAACCATAGAATTGTATACGTGGTCTAGCAATGCATACACGATGCCAGTTCTCTGCTCCTAATGCTGACGTATTGCTATGACGCTTTACACCTCGATCCTAACTGACTTTCGTCTCTGGTTATTACCAATAAATACGTTTATTTTCCCAAATGTGTAAAATCGGCTCTTTAGAGTAAAATGAGCTTTATATTTATGGAAATTTCACGAGAGAACATCCTTCGCGTAACTCCATTAATAGAAAATTTACAGAAAACCAAAAAAAACAAAAAACTGTTGGGTTTTAATATGATCACAATGTAAACTCTGTTGTAGAATAATTTTAATGAGTTTTGGGAAAAAACAATTCTGAAAACCTTTTTTCATTGATTATTAGATGGCAGTTAAATCTCATTTTGGATAGAAAATGGAGTTACGTGCTTTTCTTACTAAAACAACGATATAACAAACAAGCCTACAGTTCAGAAACTCTGTCCCCCCTTCCATTTTTTTCTTTCTCGATAAATGATCTCCAATATCTTTGGATAACCCGAGACATATTTGAAAAGTTTTTTAATATTGTTTGCAGAGTAGGCGGCTTTTCATTTTTCGAGGGTTGCAATTCAGTGAAGAGCAGTCGGTCAGAGAAAAAACATTGTTCTTATCCATATGCTGTAAAATGTAAAGAAATTCAATATTGCAGTCGTTCGATGTTTGTTACTACCTTGAGTTTCTGCGGACTAAAAACTAGTAACTTTGAATAATGAAAGTAATGTCCGTAATTTTCGATACTACAAACGTGTATCAATCTGTATGAAAATGAATGTTTACGATAGGATCCTTAGTAAATGTGAGTATTGCTCTAGCTCGAGTGGTATTTGTAGAAATGGGAGCGAAAGGGAACGTTGGATATTGGCTGTGAGAAGATTAGAAGTTGTGTGTTGGTTGTCAGCAGCAAGTTGAAATGTTAGCGGAAGATTGCAAACGTATAAATGAAAATGAAAGATCAATCATAGATATATATATATATATATATATATATATATATATACGTCGGTTTAATATATTGTAACGAAAGAATTTCCCTCAGAAATGGGAAAAATATATAGAAAGGAGAGATTGATATATTGAAGGAGGTATTGGGAACTATTAACTCGAAATAAGTATAACGAGCAATAATCACAGTGTTTTCGGCAAACTTTAATATTCTAACACCAACCTATTAAAAATAATGTAATTACATATTCATTGAATATTATTTGTTCAAATGTTTTAAGTATAAAAGTGAGATTATAATCATACAAGCAAATAAAACTTCTCATTTTTCTAATTAAATACTTTTAGAAATGGACCTTAGATTTCTATTGCGTGAATTATATTTAGTACCCAGTCAAACTATTATTTTAGGAAAAAGCTAGTTTTGCTTAGGATTCATTGGAAATTTAATAAGATTAGCCGAGTTATCCTTGATGAAACTACCTTTTTCTAAGCTAAACTTGAAGAATCCTGCATTGCACTTTGGCATTAAACAATCGCTTTTGTAGAAGAAAAAAAATAAATCTGGATTTATCTACGAAGGACAAGAACTTGAAATTTCAAGCGTGCCAATAAAACTGGGCACCTGTAGGTTTTCGCAAAGTATAAGAAGTACTTATTGTTTTAATATTTGCGAAGAAAAAAAAACAAATAAAATGGAGACACAAACAATTTTAAGAATCAAAATCGGTTATGTAAACGTATTGCCTCATTGTTTAATAATACTCGCGTTGAATCATGGACCTAGTCGAGAGTTTTTCTATAAATATTTACAATTATTATGGCAAAAAAGCGACAGCTAAGTGCCTTAGCTTCACTTAGCTGTCACTTTTTGCACAAATTGCAATTTTGAGTTCTACAGGAATCTCACAAACCAAATTGGTCAAGACCACTGGATCTTATAAAAATAAACCAGAAAGCGGTCGTCCCAAAATAATATTAGTAAGAGGACCGTCTATTACAGAAACTTTCTCTTCTTTACAGCTGTATGCAGAAATTAGTGCAGAAGGTGGTTCAAAAATGTTAGAACGGTTAGAAGGTGCTCAAATAATGCAGAAATAAAAGGTTGTGAGGCAAGAAAAAATCCACTATTGTCCGATATTAACAGAAAAAACCATGGGCAAGAAGACACCGACATTGGACAATTGAAAACTGGAAAAGAGTGTGGTGGTCTGACAGAACGAATATTTAAAAAACGGGAATTATTACAAATCTATTGCTTTCAAGCTGAATGCCAGTTTTAAGGGATAAATATTGACAAATAGAGTACATTCATAGTTCCCTTTTTAACCTTTTAGTACCGCTGGAAGTACTTTTGTACCTCGTGGAGTTAACCAGGAGCTTCCTAAGAATTGCGTCGTTCCTACTCTTAAGCCCAGAAGTGGTAGCATTCTAGCATGGGGTGCATGTCATCACGGGGTGTTGGGGAAATGTTTACATGTCACAGCCGCATGCATGGGCAGAAGTGCATAGAAGTTCTAAATGCGACATTGAGATCACCGCGATGAGGTACACGAAAATAGATTCCATCTTCTGAATTGGTTTGCCCAATATCCAAACCTAAATCCAACCGAATATTTGTGGCACTTTGCGAAAATTCGACTGAAGGATCACAAATACTCCCTGAAGTCAAAGTAGAAGAATTGTAGAAAAATATTACATTGGTGGGTACAATGGCTAAACGTATACAGACAGTCATTAAAACCCGAGGACGTCATACATGTTATTAATTTGTATGCAGTGCCTAGTGCAGTGCCCCGTCCTAAAGTGCAGAAGCTAGTGTTTTTAGAAAAAATAGGTCGATTTCTATTCTTTATGGGCTAACTTTTGCCGTTATCGACAGTTCAATTGTATTTCCTGTTTCACCGTGTGTGACGCCAACTTTCGTATTTTAAATAGAATACCTATATATTTTTACGTCTTCGGAAAGGCAATCGAAAGGCGAATCCAACGATACCACATATTTTATACTTTAACTTAAGAAGTATGATGATATGCAGCAATAAAGGATTTGGTAATCTATTTTCGTTCTTACGCAAAGTTGGCTAGGAAAGAGCGCCAAATTGTTTTTTGTGACGCCAGACTGATCTAAAAAGCTCGTTGCTAAGCAAAGTAATCGTAACAATTGCCAAACTGTCAGATCTCAATTCCAAAAACGTAAATTATTCTTGTTGTTTATTGTTATTATATCCTGCATTTGTCATACGTTCCTTCTTTGTTCTCGTTATTATTGTATGTAATTTTAATTTGTTTTGTTCAATTGTATGCAATTTTAATTAGTTTTGTTCATTGCTGTTTCTCCTTTACTTTACCGAATTTTATTGTAGTTAATTAATTGTGGTAGGTTTGTTTAAATTTGCAATAAAGTTCGACAAAGAAAGGAAATAACAGGAATTAACAAAATAAGTTAAAATAATGGAAAACAATAACGAGAACAAGAAAGGAACGTATGATAAATGCAAGATATACTAACAATAAACAGCAAGAATAATTTACGCTTTTGGAATTGAGATTTTACGGCTTGGCAATTGTTATGACTACTTTGCTTAGAAGCGAGCTCTTTAAATCAGTCTGGCGCCGCAAGAAACAAGAGACTGATCTAAAAAGCTCGTTCTTAAGCAAACTAATCGTAACAATTGCCAAACTGTCAAATCTCAATTCCAAAAACGTAAATTATTCTTAGTGTTTATTGTTATTATATCCTGCATTTGTCATACGTTCCTTCTTTGTTCTCGTTATTACTTCCTCTCATTTTAACTTGTTTTGTTAATTGTTGTTATTTTCTTATTTCATCGAACTTTATTGCAATTAATTAATTATGGTAAGTTTGTTTAAATGTGTTAGTCTTTGATGGATAATATGGCTGTTTTTTTAAGATTTTTGTGTTATTACTATTATGATGGCTCCAGCACGAACCTTGAAAAATTGCTGGGTTAATTTTAATATGTAAATCTGGCAACAATTATCACCTTATTTGCCATGGTTGCACAACAAATTGTGCAATAATTTAAATTATCTTCTGTAAAAGCAGTCCGCCCTGTAAGATTCGCCTTTCGACTAACTTTCGAAACACGGAAAAATATTCTATTTAAAATAAGAAAATTCACATCACTTCCGGTGAATCCGGAAATAGAATTGAACTGCCGATAACGGCAAAAGTTAGTTCACAAAAAATAGAAATCGATCTACTTTGTTTAAAAACGCTAGCTGCTGTCGTTCAAAAGTTAGCATGGGGTGGAACACTTTAGGACCTCACCGTATAGAACTTTATGATGTGATCCTCACTGTAAAAATATATCAATAAAGTTTTAAGTTTTGCAAAGTTTAAGGTAGTCCGTGTTATTGGTCAGGTCTGTATATTTAAAATCAGAGGCATATTCAATTTTGGTGAAAGATGACTAAATCCACTGCACACATACATACATCTTCCTAACAATACAAAAGTACTTTCTGTAAGTGGAAAAGTATATTAAGTTAGGTGGGTCCACAAGGGATGGATGCTGGGTAGGGCAGCCAAAATTAAAACAATCACCCAATATTCAGATTCTGAACTTTCGCAATTACTTTATTGCTTCATCGGAGAATAATAAACATTACAATGTGTACTATAGTCAATTCAAGATCACATACAAGTGAGTATCAGTTGGCAAAGTAAACAAAAAATTAGACATTACAATTAATTATGTAGTGACATTTTAAAAAATTATTAAAAGTTTCTATATTGTCTCAATCTGTTTTTAAGATATTGTGACGTTTGTCTTACATAAACTGCCTCTCAATGTGAACAAGGAATGGAATATACTATACCAGATTTAAGTAAAAGGTGTATGGGACTATATTTAGAAAACAATCTATTCAATATACTTAAATTGCATTTGTTTTCTTCGCATTTTAATATTAAAATTGTTTTAAATGATAACTTTTAATAATTGTAATTGTAATGAATGTAATTGTAAATGTAACAAAGCGTCACTGCAGTGACGTTTTGGAGGGTATTCAAACATGGTAGTGATATTACTATTCGCCAAACTGTTGATATGTAATCCCCCAAGGCATAATTGATTTATTAGTTTTTATCATAACGAATATAGTATAAGCCATTAGTAAATCATGATTTCCGGTAGCAAACTGAAATAAAATAACCTGAACGATACCGCACTTAATAGCTCAAGGGGTGTGCTTTATCCACTCAGCAGGAGATATTGTAATTCATTTCAATATAACCGGCACGCATTTTTATCGCAGCGATTTGACACGACGGTGCCGGAAATTTATGCATTCCTGAAAATGATTTGAATTAAAAAAGTTGGTCTTACTAGCGGCTCATTTGTAATTCCGTCAAAGTCGTAAAGGCGTGATAACGATCAGTCGCGAAATTAAATAATGTGCATAAAGTGCCACTTTCTTTTCTTTTTAACGCTCTTAATTACGTTTCCATGTAGTTAGCTTATGTTTATCACGAAATTCTAGCACTTTTTATTTTACACGTTAAGTTTTCTTAATATAACTTTCAAAAGTTTTGAAAATCTTACGATTTACATACTAGAAAAATTACTCTTGCCTAATTAGTGACACGGTATCACGGCTTCCATGAAGTAGTTTTTTAGAAGAAGTTTCGCGAGAAAAGAGACTATAGTATGTAACATGGAATACGTTTCAAGTGTAATTGCCAAAACTACCAACTAAACTTTTCAGAAAATTAGCATATATACAGTGTGTCCACCTAGTGCGTGGATGGAATAATTTCTTTGCTGCGTAATTTAGAAAAAAGTTTTCAAATAAAAACTATTCGGAGAGTGCTGCACAACATGAAATTATGTTCAAGTATACAGGCTGTCCAGTTTCCGCTGCGCACAATACAAGTTTGTTTTTTTTAATGGAACACCTGTACATTATTACGCTTTTGTTACAGTGAGTTCCTGGTATCCCCCCCCCCCCAGCTTCTGTCGTTCAAAAGGTAGCATGTGGGGAGAGTTTAGGACCGTACTGTATAAATGAAATATAAAGCTATGGATATAAATTTTTTACTAAGATACATAGAGTGCTGCGATGAAATACTATAGACTTTTGTGTTTCTGAAGATGTTGATTAAAAATAGTCTGTTATAATTAATTTATGCATAGAATTTCAACATCTATTGGAAGTTAACACCATTTCCCTTCATTCAAATTGTATTGCAGTATTTTACATTTTGTCGAACATTTACCAATATTTAAGAAATAATAGATAATAATAACATAATTTTATTCTGTCCTACACCATGTGTAAAAAACGTCAAATATGCATATAAAACGATAAACAACAGATAAATATTAAACAATTGAATAATTTAAAAAGCCATCGACTGTATAGAGTACTCTATCTAATAAGATGGATCTTAAATATTTCTTGAAGCGTGCATGGGGTAATTGCTTCACATTTTCTGGTATGTAGTTATATATTTTAATACACTGTATTCTTTTTAATAAGAAATACTCAATCGAATTAAAATTGAATCATTGCCTTAGTGTGTGAGGTGGTGAAGGCATCGTCCGTTAAAAGACAACGGGATTTCGCAAAAATTTCAAATTATCTCAATTACCTCAGAAACTATAGTAGATAAGTATAGGGAATATGACGAAAGTTGACATGGATTGAAGAGGGGTATCCAAAAACGAAATAATATATTGGGTGTTCTATTTAAGAAACCAAACTGGTATCGTGTATGGCGGAAACTGAATAGCTTATGTACTTGCAAAACTTGTCTCCAAATATGTTTTGTTTGAAAACATTTTCTCTAGATTGTTCAGGAAGGGAATTGTCTTTCGCTCACCCACTATGTGGACATGCTGTATACAGCTTATTCACCTAGGGTCTGAGTGGAAAATAAATCCTTTCCTGACAATTTGAAGAAAAATTTTCAAACAAAAAATAACAACAACTCCAAACAGCCAGGAATTAACTGTTGCGTAAGGACAAGGGAGCTGAAGAACTCTGGGGTCCAGCTCTGGAAAAATGGATGATTAACGTAATGCATGCAAATATGCCCTTTACTGCCGAAACTACCAACTTAAATCATCTTTAAAATTTTAAAAATATCCCTGAATTTCGCATCAATGCTAATACTATAGCGTCCACAACAAAGCTGTACTGAAATATACGCATGCATCGATTTATTGTTTACCTGCAATCGAGAAATTTACTCTATTGTCGCAATAATTTACGAATTTTACTATTTTACTTTTCTTTTGATTGCAGACAGGACCCCAAATTAATTTATTCAAAATGATTCTCTATGAATTTATTGAATTCCATTATCACTTCTAAATCTCAGGCGCAAGTTACTTGGTTGTAGCTACAAAATTGCTAGGAGGCATGAAGGGCGAGTATTTCTCGTCCTTTTCTTGTTTCACCTCTAAAATAAACGCCCGATTTTAAATTCAAATACCTGCAAAAACCATCGCGTTTGTAATCTCGACCCTAAGAAACACTTCTTGAACATAGGATCGCGAAGCCGACACCGTCATCATCCAACCACAGCTCAGCCAAAATAAATCATTTGCAACTTTTCTGTCGGCTCGGCCGCAGCAAATCCGCGTGAATTCTAAAACCATTACTTATCGTCTCCCATAAGCGACAGTTTTTAAAGCCTCCTTAATGGGAGCGTAATTACATTACCGTCCTTAATGGAATTGGGAAATTCAGGCCGACACGGGAATGGCGCCGTAGCGGAATATGAAATTTTTATTATCGAATGGGTAAGTATATGAGTCCCGATAGTGGAGTTCTGGTACGCTGAAAGTAGATTCTTCGAACTCATCAAAATATCTCATCGATGACGTAATGAGGTGTGACTATTACAATATCTGGTCGATTCGATTTTCTGAATTTATTTCACTTACTTCTAATTAACTTCGTCTAGTATGGTTGGCATCAATTTCGGAATGTCGAAAGTATGGTTAGGTATATGTGCCAGAAACCATTTCTTAACGCTAATTTCATCAACCTAACTTCATAAAGGATAGTGTTCTTAGAAAATACTACGTCTATACAGTATCTACGAGGAGAGTCTTTTTATGTTATTTACCTAGCTATGAAAACAACGAGTTATCAAACAAAATTTTATTTTTCAACGTAAAAACCATTAACACTAATATACTTATTCCAACGTTTTTCTAATAATGCTATTGCCTTCAAAAAAGTGTATTTTGGTAATTTTGCAAAATACAACCACGACGTTTTCCAAGTCATCATTCGATAAAAAGCGACGCCCGCTAAAGTGTTTTCTGAGTTTTGGAAAAAGATAATAGTCACAGGGAGGGAAGTCGGGACTGTAAGATGGATCTTGTAATTCCTCAAAGCCGAATTTATTGACTACTGCTTGAACAATTCGTGCGTTATACGTCTTGCAGTTGTCGCGCAGAAGCAGAGCTTTCTGAGCATAATTGCGGGGTACTCTTTTGCGTATAACTGCTTTGAAGTTCCTAATTGTGCCTTTGTAGACATTCCCCATTGTTACAGTCCCTTTGGCATATATTCAAATAAGAGAATTCCTTCCGCGTTCCAGAAAACTGTGACCATTTTCCCGCAGAAAATTGCGTCTTCGCCTTCTTGGGTGGTGGAAAGCTTTTACGAATCTATTGCGTTGACTCTTGTTTCATGGGAAGGTCCCAGTAGTGTACCTAGGTCTCATCCCGGGTTATAATTCTATAGAAGAAGGGGATAAAGTAAATTTGTCATTTACACAGTTTTTGTTCTGGACTGAGCGGCCTGGGAATCCATAGTACCGACATTTTGCTCATTCCCAAATTTTCATGTAGAATTTTAAAAACGCTCGTTTCTGATATTCCTATTTTTGAAACACTAAATCTTCAAATTTATTGATGAGTTTTTCGGTTCGTGCTTCCAGAGGTCTTCCACAGTTTCGGTCATTATGAATGGATTCCCTAGCCCATTTGAACAGCTTGCACTAATATTTGACTTAGACATAGGAGGGACTATTTTCTCTATATACTGCCACCATTCTAATGGATATTCTTCAGGCTACTGTCTTCGTTCGGTGGAAATTTCATGACGCTTCTGTGTTCAAGATTCAAATCACTCATTTTCGCTTCTTTAAATTGATGTATAAATGACAAATGTTAAGCGATTGGAACTAACATTGGAGATGGCGCTATAAAATGTCACAGAAACATGACATAAGAGTATTGTCACGATAGCATTTTGTTTTCATAGCTACGTAAATAAGATAGAAAACCCCTCGTATAAATCCAAATCCTATATTTAGAATGGAGTACTAAATTTTCAATTTTGTTAATGTATAAGAGCAGAATTAGAAAAAAAGAGGAAAGCTAGAAATATTTCTTCGTTGTCCTTAAAGGCAGAATTATCTTATTAAAAAGACGATATGTTTTGACATCATTGGTCCATTCTTTATAGGTGAAACTCTAATGTAAGCTATCTACTTAGAACTACTACACAATTTAATTGTACCATGAATAAAAGAAACTAAACCTATCCCACTGAATCGCAACTTGTGCATCCAGTTATCCGGTTTCAACTAGATGGTGCGCCAATTCACTTTTGCTAACAGATTCGTGATTATTTGAATCACATGTTTCCCAAGAAATGGACTGGAAGGAGAGCTCAGATCGAATGGCCTTGTTTTGTGCATCTAGACATCTGGTTTCAACAAGATCGTGCCCCAACTCACTTTGGTCAACAGGTTCGTGATTATTTTAATCACACGTTTTCCGAGAAAGAAATTGGACGAAGAAGTCAGGTTGAATGGCCGCCTCGGTCCCCAGATATGACTCCAATTGACTTCTTCTCGGAACATTTAAAAAGCTTGGTATTGGTTAATAGAGCAACAACATTAGATAATTTAAAAGCTCGACTTAGCAATGTGACAGCAAATATTTTTACAGAACACCTTCACCATTCATCAGAAGCTTTTATAAAACAACTTTATTTGTGCCAGGAAGAGAACGGGCAACCTTTTCGACAGTTACTGTGACTTCCTTTATTTATCGTTATTTCTATTTCGTTGTCTAGAATGATTTGTATTTTTCATGATTTTTGTTTATTTCTCACGATTCCCTTTTACTATAATGTACTTTTTTGTACTTTTGGGATGAACGCCCTTTAAACGATGCAAAGTTAAACCCTTGTTCCTATTCAAAAAAAAATAAGATAGCAGCATCCTGAAAACACCACTTACACAAGTTATATCAAAAAGTGGGTTATAATCAAGGCTCGGCAAACCGTACGGGAATACGTCATCACTAGCATAGCCGTTCGTTCGTGCTTATCAATAGGAAATAAGAGTTCACAATTAAGTACAGTAGAATCTCCCTTGGGCGGACAGCGACGGTGACAAAATTTTTGTCCACTCAATGGAAGTGTCCATTGATGAGAAATAAAAAAAAATTCAGTTTGTACATATGGATATATATTCAAAACGAAATCCAAAGATAAAGCCTAATACATATGCTACAATAATTAACATCAATTATTAAAAAAGTCCGTAATTGTTGTTTGTCTTTTTTCTGCAAATGTCGACATCGTTTGAAAATGTGTCTGAAGATCTACAATTCGGCGATTTTCCATCATTTTTCTTCGTGACAAGAATTTTTAAATCTTCAATTAATGGTAAGGCCTCTTTGTACGTTGCAATATTTCTTCCGTTTTGGTTTTCTGTGCTTGCTTCATCATCACTGTGGTCGCTTAATTCACTCACATCATTATCATTACCATGATCTTCTAGTAGCTCAATTACATCGTTCTCTATACACACGTTTTTGTCGAGTAGAATGAAGTCTTCAGGTCTTGCATCAGAGTTACATTGTTGTAGTAGTTTTGATATTTCTACAAGTTGTGCCAGTGACAAGTCATCTTCTTCATCATACCCATCATTAGTATCAACTGGAGCATCTATTACAAAGCCAGATTGTCGGAAATAGTTTTTTATCGTTTCAGATGTTACCCGATTCCAAGCGGTATTTAAGAGATAATTGCATCTAAAACGTTAATACTTTTTGTTAGAACACTTGCAGATTCGGTGTTATCGATGCTGTTCGAAGGTAGGTAAAACATTTTTATATTTTCCAGCTGAATATTTTTTGGATATGAGGGCAGCATTATTTAAGAAGAGTAGGACTTCCCTTTTCTTAATTTGCATTCTAATGTCAAATGCTCGAAGCCAATCTGTTATAATTTCTTCCGTTATCCATGCCCTTCTGTTGTGCCTCCCCAGTCTACTGGCAGTTGATCCAATTTTAAATTACGAAATGCACGTGGTCGTTTTGTTTTCCCTATCACCAAGGGCCTTTCATTTTCGCCCTCCATATTGACACAAGGCAGGATAGTGATATGGTCTTTAGATAATTTTCCTCCAGTACATCTTTCACCTTCAAGACTCATAGATTTTTCGGGCAGTGCTCTGAAAAATAAGCCGGTCTCATCTGCATTATAGATGCAGATGAGACCGGCTTATTTTTCATAATTCTTAATTCTGCATAATCGAAGGCAACTTATCCAGGAAATTTTTCACGTCTGCTGGGTTTACATCGGCAGCCTCTCCAGAGATGCTTCCGTATGAAATTCCATGATGCTTTCTAAATTTTGCTGTCCAGCCGCACGACGCTTTAAAGTTCCTCATTCCCAAACTTTCTGCGGCTATTTTAGCTTTTTCTCTGATCATTGTTCCAGAAATAGGCACATTTTTATTGTTGATAAACTGATAAACTTACCTACCTATTTATGTAATTGTAATTGAATAGAAATACACGTGGAAAGAATGCCTAATAACAATGACCAAAAAATAAATGCTAATATAGCTTATGGTATTGGTGGAATCATTCCCGGCAAAAACAATGTAGCAGAGAAAATAGCGCTAACACATAGACATGTTTCTGCCTACTCGGCGTCATCAGCATGGTTCTGAGCACTATCTCCTGCCGCTATCATTGCGTTTGCCTCTCAGTTTATGTTGCTAATCTCCAAAGCAGCACTGAATATGTCTCTCGGCGACACCTATCTTATCTTGCTACCCTCTGGGACGGCGTGACTGTGTTTCTTGGCGATAGGTGTCGCCGAGAGACATATTCCGTGCTGCTTTGGAGATTAGCAACAGAGCAAATGCTATGTAAATGAGTATTTGTCCGCATAACGGAATTGTCCACTCAAGGGAGATGTCCATTATGGGAGATTTCACTGCATTGCATAGATAGTAGAAGGTGGCACATCGTTCTGATATCGAATTCTATGTCTACGCATTTGAAGCTTCGTTGTTTAACATATTGTATAAAATTACATAGTTCTAGTAAATATATATACAAAATGTTTTGTTCGTACTTGTAGTAAATGTAATTCACATCTGTTCATGCATTTTAGGTAGATCTATATGTATCTCTATAAATCGCTTTTGTTAGAACTAATAAATTATTTTCTAAGGGTCATCGTTAAAAAGACGTATTCTCAACGGACTGACAAGTTTATGACGACTAGGGTAATTTATGTGACCTACAATTAGAAGTGACAAGGACCTTTTTTATTTAGTTATAGGAACAAAACTGTTTGTATACCTTTTTTTAAGGGAGTCGAGTGCTACCCGCGCAAGCGGGAACAGTCTAGTATACAGTCCACTCCAGCAATGTTAATCTATTAAAATACTATTAAACAAACAACCATTTTATTTTGATTCTTGCAATACCCGCACTAGTTTTACACATAATTTGGTCCATCGAACCGGATTAATTGCAAGAGTCAACAATTAAACTATTAGTTACATATTTGTGTGTAATTTCGACAATTAAGAGGAGCGAGGAAGTCGCCCAGTCAAGTAACCAGTTCCCGATCAAGGGCCCACAGCTCACGATTAAGCAGGACCATTGGATTCACATGTGGCGTTGTTGCGAAGATATTCCTATTTTAAAGAAACACATATCCATGTAAGTTTTCCTATTTTAGTTTCCTTAGCGTTGGTGTGAATTCAGGTGTCTGTATTTCTATTGTTTAGCAATTGTTCAAACCATAAAATGTCTGAGGTAGATGATTTAAAACAATTAATACGAAATCGAGGTAGTATTAAACAAAAATTAACAAATCTAGAGAAATTTGTTAAATCACTTTCGACAGATGGTGTCGAAACGAAACCTCTATATTCGGATATAGAGACTAGATTAAAGAATAACGAGCCTATTTTAGAAAGTTTTGAATTTATTCAATCAAAAATTGAACAAATTTGTGATGAAAATGAGTTAACAGACCACTATACGGAACGTGAAACTTTTGAAAGCCGGTATTACACAGTAATAGGTTATCTAAAAGAATATTTAAAAAGTAATACGCCCAGTTCAAGTTCATTCCCAGCAATTCCAGTTCCATCAATTGAGAGTCTAAATTTACAAAGTTCAATTTTACCAAAAATCAAGTTACCAACGTTTAAAGGCGACTTTGAACATTGGTTGGAATTTAAAACTAATTTTTTGTCTATTATTCATAACAATAATTCGATTAATAAGTCAAGTAAATACCACTATTTAAGAGCATCCCTAGAAGGTTATGCAAAACGAGTCATTGATGCGGTTGAATTTACAGAGGACAATTACGACACCGCGTGGAAACTTTTGTGTCAAAGATTCGATAATAAACGAATCTTGGTTAATAATCACTTGAAAGCAATTTTTAATTTTGAACCTATTCATAAAGAATCGGCGAGTCATTATCGTCAACTATTAGATGAAATTTCAAAACATTTAACTGCTTTAAGAAATTTGAAACTTCCTGTTCAATCTTGGGACCCGTTAATAATCTATTTAGTTGTTAATAAATTAGATAAAAACTTGCAAAGGAAATGGGAGGAAGTGAAGAGCCAAGGTGATTTACCAACTTTGGATGAGTTTTTCGAATTTTTAAAGGTTAAAGCTGATGCGCTGGAAAATTGGCAAAATAACCAATCTTCCAACCATTCTAAAGTGCAAAATACTAAACATTCTCAGTCACCGCGTGAACATTCACGTCTGAACTTAGTTGTAGGCAATCTAAAATGTAATTTTTGCAAAGGTAATCATTTAATATATCATTGCTCAGAATTTCTAAAACTAAGTAGCCAACACAAACAAGAGAAAGTTAAGAAATTAAATTTGTGTTTCAATTGCCTAAGAACCGGACATGTTAAAGATCAATGTACAATAGGTGGATGCAGAAAATGCAAATTAAAACATAACACACTATTACACGAAAACAAAATTCCACTGGAAAAGAACAATGAAAATGATCGGTCCTCAGAAAGTTCGATTGAAAATTTACAAGCGGCCTCAACGAGTACGAACTTATTGGTCCAACCAGCGAAATGTAAAACTCAGGTGCTATTATCAACTGTAGTTTTTCAAGTTCTAGATGGTGATGGGCAACTACATGAGTGTAGAGCCATTTTGGATAGTGGTGCCCAATCACATTTAATTACAAACAATTTTCAGAATCGATTAAAGCTAAAGCTAATTCCAACAAATTTATCAATTGTTGGGATAAATCAAGTTGTGTCCAATTTAACCAAAAAATGTAATATTACAATTTTTTCCAAGTTTGACAATTATCAAAGCACAATCGCGTGCTATGTTGTGCCTACAATTTCAAGTAATATTCCTCCAGAACGTTTAGACAGTTCCAACTGGAACATTCCACAGAATATCAATTTGGCAGATCCAAATTTTTATGAACCAGGCGAAATTGATATGCTAATCGGTGCTAGTCTATTTTGGGATTTGTTGACAACTGGACAAATCAAATTAGGGAAAAACTTACCCATCCTCCAAAACACAAAATTAGGTTGGATTATTTCTGGCATAGCTCCTTCATGCTCAGGGCAATCCATTTGCAATTTCACAACAATTCATAACCCTGAAGATGAGCAGCTTCGGAAATTTTGGGAGCTCGAGGACGTTGTCAGTTCCATTCCTTTATCAGAAGATGATATACAGTGTGAAAACCTATTTTTGAATGATACTTACCAAGATGACTCTGGTAGGTTTGTTGTGAAACTACCACTCAAACATTCTCCAAAATTATTGGGAGATTCCAAAGAAATGGCGATAAAACGTTTTATTTCATTAGAAAGAAAATTCTCAGTCAATAATAGTTTTAAAGCTCTTTATACCGATTTCATTACTGAATATATTAGTTTAGGACACATGTCAAAAGTAAATGACGAAAATAATGAATCAAATCGTCAAGTCTATTATTTGCCCCACCATGGCGTCATAAAAGAAAGTAGCATCACAACCAAGCTCCGAGTGGTTTTTGATGGTTCATGCTCCACTAATTCAGGCTGGTCATTAAATGATCTTCAATATATTGGACCGAAGGTTCAAAATAATATCTTTGATATCTTGCTCAGACTTCGTCAGTACAATTATGTAGTTTCCGCTGACGTCACAAAAATGTATCGCCAAATAATGATGAACCCAGAACATAGATCTCTTCAAAGGATTCTATGGAGAGACAAGCCTCAGGATGAGTTCTCTGTCTTTGAGTTAAATACGGTAACGTACGGGACGGCAGCGGCACCCTACTTAGCAATTAAGTGTTTAATTCAATTAGCGAAGAATAATTCTGAAAAATTTCCCCATGCATCGAAAACTATTTTAAACGATTTCTATGTCGATGATCTTTTAACAGGTTCAAATGATATCGAAGAACTTAAGCTGTTATGCAAGCACATTTCATTTATTTTGAAGTCAGGTCATTTCTCTCTTAGAAAATGGATTTCAAATATCACAGAAGTTCTGTCGGATATCAATTGCAATGATCCAAGCGGTATCTTAAGTATCGGCAAAGGCGAAAGTTGTAAAACATTAGGAGTTCAATGGCTTAGTCACGATGATCAATTAAAGTATCAAATTCCTCAACCTCACATTGCTGATACAGTAACAAAGAGACAGATTTTGTCAACAATTGCGCAAGTCTATGACCCGTTAGGCCTGTTAAGTCCATGTATAGTCACATCCAAAATAATGCTACAACAATTATGGTCCCAAAAATTAGCTTGGGACGAATCAGTTCCAAAGGAACTATACCAACAATGGAAACAATTTGCACAAGGATTGTTAACATTAAATGAATTAAAAGAATTGGGTAACTTCCTATTTAAAAATCAACAATCTCTAATTGACTATTCATTAAACGAAAGTGTCGCATGGCATTTTACGCCTCCTTATACTCCAAATTTTGGCGGTCTTTGGGAGGCAGCAGTAAAAAGCACTAAACATCACCTAAAAAGGACATTGCTTAACAATATATTAACTTATGAAGAATTCAATACCCTCATAGTTCAAATTGAAGGCATCCTGAATTCACGCCCACTGTATGCTATGTCCTCTGATCCAAGCGACTTAAATCCTATTACCCCTGGCCATTTCCTTATTGAGAAAACCATTATCTCCCCTCCAGACGAAAATTTAGAAGATGTACCGAAAGCAAGACTCTCCAGACCACAACACATCCAACAGCTACAACAACGTTTTTGGAAAAGATTTTCGAAAGAGTACGTCTCACAATTACATAACCAGTATAAATGGAAAGAGCCTCCAACACAGTTAAACGTTGGCACCCTAGTCCTGATTAGGAACGATCAACAGCCACCAAACAAGTGGGCCATGGGACGAATTGCTGAACTGATTCCGGGTAAAGACGGACTAGCTAGAATCTCCATCATTAAGACATCGCATGGATTCATAAAACGTTCTACCAGACACTTATGTCCGCTACCACTTCAACAGAACAACGAAGAGTAGCAGAAACATTGTGTAGTGAAAGTTAAACAAAAAAAAGACATTCTGTATATGAATGAACTTATCCGTATTATACACTTTTAAAGGTACCCTTTAAAGGAGGGCTTATGTATAAAATTACATAGTTCTAGTAAATATATATACAAAATGTTTTGTTCGTACTTGTAGTAAATGTAATTCACATCTGTTCATGCATTTTAGGTAGATCTATATGTATCTCTATAAATCGCTTTTGTTAGAACTAATAAATTATTTTCTAAGGGTCGTCGTTAAAAAGACGTATTCTCAACGGACTGACAAGTTTATGACGACTAGGGTAATTTATGTGACCTACAATTAGAAGTGACAAGGACCTTTTTTATTTAGTTATAGGAACAAAACTGTTTGTATACCTTTTTTTAAGGGAGTCGAGTGCTACCCGCGCAAGCGGGAACAGTCTAGTATACAGTCCACTCCAGCAATGTTAATCTATTAAAATACTATTAAACAAACAACCATTTCTATTTTGATTCTTGCAATACCCGCACTAGTTTTACACACATATTACTGTTTGTCTTTCAAATTATTCTTAGGTTTAAATATTTTTCACATACATAGTAGATATATCGTTTCGAATATATCTGTGATTAGTGTTTTCCTCCAGAGTTTACTTTTTATTCACTAGACGATGCCAACAGTATTGTTGAATATAAATTAATTTTAGAAAATAACATCTTGCTAAACGAATTACAATTTATAAATCATTTTATAAACATAATAACAGCACATTTTAAGAAGAGAAACATAACATTACTGGAAGCTCTTAATAAATCGATTAAAACTTTTTCCCGGAAAATTTGATCACAAGTTGAATCAGAAATTTGTGTCAGTGTTCAACAGAAACCCATGTTTACGTATAAATACTAAACGAACCGTGTATTGATGTCAATCTAAACCGTACCAATCTATACCAGATTTAAAATTTGCTCCACTAACTAAGTTGCGATGTTGAATGAACATTTTCGGCATAAGAATCAAGAATCAAGAAGAACCAGCTTTACAGCTAAAAACTTAAAATAGTCGCTTCCAGTAAAGATTAATTCAACCCTTATTTCTATAAATTATAAAAGTTAAAATAATATTATTTCACGTAAAGCAAACAACACGAAGTATCGGCATACTCCTGACCACACAAAATATTAATTAAATGAATTCGGAACAACTGTTTCGAGGCCTCCTGGGGAACCTCACTATCAGCCGAATGACCGAATTAATTTAATTAATATTTTGTGTGGTGATATTGTAAATAAGAACCCGCAGATTTTAAAACCAGAACGATAAAACCTATTGCATCGCATGTCTATGGAAATGAAAAAAATAACGTATCTTATTCACAATCGACAGCTGCGTGTGAGTCATTCCGTACGGTTTGCCGAGCCTTGGTTATAATCAGCAATGTTCGACAAACAAGTGCAACGTCAGAGGCGTATCGCGCAAAAGTAGGTACGTGAGATACAGTATTATTAAAAAATAATATATTCTTACCTTTTATTGACGTCTTGATGTCCACTGCGACAAAATACTACTACCTCAACACGTCAATAAAAGGTAACAATATATTATTTTTTAATAATACTGTATCTCACGTACCTACATACTTTTGCGCGATACGCCTCTCACGTTGCACTCACACTTTAAAAGTATTCCGGGTAATATTAAAAATAAACTGATATAAGAAGTCGATGCAGTTGTTCAACAAAAAATGTATTTAAACGAAATTCATATATTAATTATACATTGAAATAGAATATATGTATATATGTAATATATTTGCTTCAACTAGGAAATAGGAAAAAGGAATTACCCATTACCACAAGAGGCTTTTCTATATTTTCTGCATTAAGTTCGTATGTATTTCAGTATTGAAAACGTCCTTTCAAATTCACAACTTGTAAGTGGAACAAAATAAAATATGTTGTACATATACAGTGGTATCTCGGTTTACGATAGTATCTTGTTACGGAATTTTCGGGTTACGGAAGAAAATTTGGATGAATTTTTATTACCAAAACCGAAAGGTGCTCCCGAATACCAAACGCGGCTTACAATTTTTATAGATTCAGCAGAATTTCCGCGCGTGTCGTGTACATGCCAGAAAGAAATAGTTATATACAATGTAATGTGATGAGTTGTGTGGTTAGCGTCTGATTTGAGTTCATAGTTAATATTATTCTTACTTCATTGGAAAATCCTTTTATCTTTGTGTAAAATCTTTTTCAAAGAACAAAACCGAAAGTTCTACACACAAAAAATCTATGTCGTGTCGCTAATATTGTAATATATATGAAAAAATCACGTCAACCTCCCTGTCTTCCATACGCTAGAAAGAGTCCTTATTAAAAGTAATGTATGTAAGTGAAGTTATTTCTTTTTAACACGTGCTTCTAAACTGTCGGGATGACGACCAAGGTTTCAAGAAATGTAACTCTTTTAAATTTTCACCAATATTTCGCTTTTATTTAAAGCTCCATCAAGGTCAATAAATGAGTTGAATAGATAAACCGAACTTGCGAACTAAAATTCCCACTTTTACGATGTACATTTGAGAAGCGGCGATTGATGACTGATGACTAGAGCAACGCAACTGCGCTGCAAGCCAGTGGCGGACGCATAAAAGTTTACATAAAATAAATTAAATGTGATACGTGCTCAAACACTTACCGTTACGTACGTAAAAGTCGTCCGTGAAATCACAAAGTGGATAATGTCTATTTAATATTTGTAACATTAGATATGTTTCCAAAGTTGTTTCGGCAAAGTGAGTGCGGCGTGAAGAAAAAGTGTTTTTGTATACCGAAAACGAACGTTCTACATCTAGTGACGTTATATTTGCGTAAGTAAAATAATCTTTCAAATAACTTAACGGTTCTGTTGACGCACCTTCACAAATTTGTCTTAATGTGCCAAAATCAGAGTCTTTATCTAAAACACTTTCAAACCTTTCTAAAACACAAACATTTCTTGCGTCTTCTATCGCGCATAGCTGTGCGTGAACATGTTGCACTATTTGCAAAGATCCCACTAACGACACCGAAGAATTTTGTGGTTTTTCTATCGCATCCGCTAGTCCCACGTAATTGTTCTGAATAATTTCCAAATCTGTTTTAACTTGACTATCCTGAAATTTCAAGCGGCTTACCTTGACAGCCGCAGCTTCCTTTGGGTCGAATTCTAAAATCACGTTCTTTATATTCCCAAAATATTTAAGATAATAAAATGCAGCCTCTAACCATGTTCCCCAACGAGTAAGAATAGGTTGTGGTGGTTCAGGAATACCGGCGCATAGTCTATGAAATTCCCGAATACGTTTTGGGGATTTTACAAACACAGCTTTTGTATGTGCTATTAGAGCTTCTATCTCGGGATAACATTTTCTGATACTATCTGCTACGAGACTGAGAGTATGAATTTTACATGTAATATGCAACAAGTTAGCACAATGTTTTTTAAGAGATCGACCTACAGCAAGCATGTTTGCGGCACCATCACTCATAAACATCAACAGTTGATTTGTTGAAAGTTCAAACTTTTTCGATGTATTTAACACCAACATTGAAATTACTTCGTCAGTGCATTGTTGTATTCGTCTGGAAGCTAGTAAATTTGAGGGTGACGGTCGATGTGGTTCCATTGTGCGTACCATTACATTAACCACAGAATGTTTTTTACGATCTGTTGTTTCGTCCACACATAACCACAGTTTTTTATCTTGCAACTCCGATTTAATTCTTTTCTCGACATGCTCACGAGCAGACGGCACAACTCTCTGTAATGTTCTCTCACTTAGTAACTTAAAGTCCGAATATTCATTCCAAAACGAGACGTATGCTTTCTTCCTTAGTAAATGAAATGGTAAATTACATGCAATAAACACATAAATTAAATTTAACTTTTCGACCAACACATTAAATCTATTTTACACACTACACATTGAATTTTAGCGCCATCACACTTTAAATCAGGCATTTCTGCAATAAATTCTCTTATTGTGTCCAACTTTGGTCGTTTTCGCGACGTAGGAAACATTTTCAAAACAAACGTAGAACTACGATATAGTATACGACAGCGTAGATGCATACACAACAGATCGGCTTTCGAGTCGCAGTTATACTGACGCTTATACCGAATTGTCCCGGCCGTGTTTATTTTGTGTAAACTTTTATGCGTCAGCCACTGGCTTTCAGCGCAGTTTGCGTTGCTCTACTGATGACTCTTTTTAATTCCAAACATAAGAGTTTTTATTGATTTCTCTACGTAACATTATTTTCTATATGTTCAATTGTATGAAATGAATTTGTGATTATTTTTTTGTTATGGGAACGGATTATCTCTATTTATAGACAATTGATATATTGTATTTAAATTGGGGGCTTTTGCTGAACAACTGCATCATCTTTTTGTATCAGTTTATTTCTAATATCACCGGGAATACTTTCAAATCTCTTAATTGTGTCGTTTAATGTATTTATCGCGTCTCCTAATTTTATATTTCAACATGGGAAGTATTGCGTGGTCGCTGTTAAGTGTTTAATATGGGAAATAAATACCCTAAAAACATAATAACGAAATAAAGAATAGATGTAGTAAATATAAATAGAATAATCTGAAGAGAGAGCTCGATGCGAATACGACTGTATACTCGATCTTAAAGTAATCACCGCAGTACATCAAATATTCTGCATATGACTCTGCTGCGGCCGACGTCATTTCTTGCGATTTTGCCGTTCACTGATCATCACTTTTTTAAACGATACCTCTTACCTCTACCTACGATATATCTAGCTTTATCTTCTTCTTCTTTAAAAATATAGTTTCTGCTTAAACTATTTCACTGTATCTTATGTGTTATTTTATGGTTAATTATTGAAGCACCAGTTTTGCAGAGTAATTTGGTGAAAAGTAAAAGATAATGGTTTTTTTTGGACAATATTAAAAAATCATTTTCATGTATACGTAGATCTAACAAGAAGTTCTCTCTTGATCATCTCCACATATACAAGAAAACTTATCGGTATAGCTAGCACATTTATTGGCGCACATTCCTCGGCATAATCCTAATTTCAGTAAATGGTTATGTTGCCAACAGTAAAATTATGCCATATGTATGTAGATTTGTTTCTGGACTAAAGTCACGTAGAAATTGCATTGGCCCGCCAATTACTGCGCGATTACAGCCCGAAAACCAATCTATAGTACACTGAACAATAGTCGCGGAAAGCTACAACAGCAGCAAATCAAGGTCTGGAAATTTTAGATAACTTGTTGCTTTCTAACAGGATAACTTCAATGTAAAGATCTTTATTATTATATTTAAGTTGATACCAATTATATGTTAAAAAGGACAACTTCTGAACTACAAGAGCAATACAATATATGTGTGCTATGTTAAAAGAGACGCCATTCGAACAAACTTTACAAAAGTCAGGATTCTTCAGAAGATTTAACTTACACCTCACGGGAATCTTAGAATGGATGGAAGATTTTCTTGCGGTTCTCTTCTCATGCCCCTCGGGGCTTGCGTCTTGTTCGCATAGCTAGATAAAGCTGATGCGAGAATTTAAATGTTTCAAGCGCACAAACGTACCATATGGCCTTTACTTTGCTGGATCAGAGAGTTTTCCCGCCATGAGGTAGTAGTTTTTATTTGCCCTACGCTATCTAGATGTAGACGACATTTGATGCATTCAACCCTCAATGTCACATTAAAATTTCTAGTCTCGTAAAGGAGATGCAAAATCACAGAGGAATATTAAAAGTTAAGCAGGGGAGGTAACAAAATGTTGTACCGAAAAAAGTAAACAAGTTCGGGCGGTAAAGGTGTATAAAAGAATGTAAATACGACCCTCTCGTGGACCCATACGAAATTAAATTTCGCTTAAGTATCGCTTTTTCGCCCTTATTCTTCCGCGCGATGGAATCTAATCTTTCCTTCGAAAGCGTGTGCACATATTGGATGTCGAGATTACTACCCCCTAACATTTATATATAGACTCTACTTCAACGCGTAGATTTAGTGTGCGATTGCCGGAGGAGGGTCTTTGAGGTAATTTTGGAGCCCTCTTAATCAGAACCAGTTATTCAATTTGTCGTAAACAGTACGGTCTGTAGATGTACTTGGGATGCGTTTGCATGTAAGCAACCTAATGCTAAATAATGAACAGTTTGATTTGAGACTACGCTATTTAATAAATAAATCCGGTTCAAATAACGAATTATTATTTACTTTTCAAGTACAATGAAAACAACCTATTACCACGCACATTGTTGTAGCTTTGAATTAATGGAAAGTGCATTACACAAAGTGAGTAAACGGTTTAATTAACATACGTAAACATACTATGTACACCGTCCAGGAAACCAATTTTTTCGGTGCTTAACGCAATGTATTAAACGTGCACAGCTGTCGGATCATGACCGTGGCGCTGCGTCCCTTCTGTCACCATATTCGTCAGTTCATAAGTTCAATTGCGATCGGCGTATACGTCAGTCGCGACTAGTTAATGGTACCGGAAATATGGGTCTAGGCGTTACCACCGTGACAACAAGGCTGAGCGCTCTTGATGACGTCACGCTGTTTAGGTGACTTATCGCCATGCACGATATTAGCCTAAGCGGTAAAAGAATCGTTTTTTGCATTCTTTTTTTTTATGTTTTGAAGAGCTTCCGGTTTAAAGAGGATGCCAGTCGTCAACTGAGCCCTTCTTTGCATCCCACTCGATTTTATTTTGGAAAAACGAAGTTTCAAAGCAAAAACCAAACACCGAGCGCCGTTTTCGTGAAAGATGTATTTGTGGTTGATATTTAATCGAATAGTTATTGTTATTTGTAATTGTACATGCATTTGGACGAAAGTAATGTTGAAATTACAGTAATTGCAATTTTATTCGAAATTTTGTTCAACTTCACGAGAGAATTTACAGACATGCTATTTAACCAGGGTCCTTAATTTCCTATTATGTGGTGTTTTACCTAATCTATCATTACCTTTACCACAATAATTTTTAAATAGGGTATTTGTAGTTATTATTTTTATTATAATTGTTATTGTAATTGTTGTAATACGTTCACTGCTGTGAATATGACACATATATCAGTATTCAAATGGCTATGTTCGGTGACGTATTTTAAAATATATTGTATTAAAACAGAACGTTTGTTATACATATTTAAAGACATCTCTTCGTGTTCAAAAATAATTTTGTTAAATACAACGTAAGAATATAAAACTATTTGAATAATAAAATCTTCACGTTTTTTGTCAAATACAACGGACAGTTAGGGAATTGAGTTGGAATAGCATCTCTTTTAAGCCTAGAATTTTTAAACTTACAGTTATAGTTTCACCGGTCCTTGAATCTGTAACTGTTGAAAAATAAATAATATCTTCTTTTACAAAATGTAACTCACAAACCTTAGTATACATTGCTGGAAAACAGGAGACGCCACAGTATTATAAATAGATCGCCCGAGTCACGCTTTCATCGTTTCAGAAAAGGTTTTATCGCTTATACAACACTAGAAAAACATTACAGGTATCACCAAGAAAGTACGGAAATATCCCTACACAGTATTTTTTCAAATAAAACCAATATAATTTGGATAAACCCACTCAAAACCATATTTATATCAAAGCTATAAATATGGCTGATCGTTTACCTAAACCACTATACGTCACAGCCTGCTGACGTCAGAGCTGTTAGGCCTTCTTATATATCGGAGGTAACGGTCTAGGATGTTTCGCCGTCGACCCGGTTCGCCGTTGATCCAATCTTCCGGTGGGCCGATTCGCCTTCCCGATACAAAATTATGGTTTAACAGATATTACAGCAAAATTTATGACAACTTAGATGGTAATAATAATAATAAATAATTCACAACTTCAAGATAAATATGTATTTATTTTGCCGGTCTGAAATAACTAGCGATCAGATAAACTCCCAAATCCCTGTTAGCAGTGGCAAAGCGTGTAATTTATGTTGGGGAGACTAAAAATAGCAATCTAAGGTAAAACGTCTATGACATTTTCTTTAAGTGTATAATCGTTAGATATTTCGCGATAAATAATTTTCTAGGGACACTCTCCGTGCGGTTTTTAATATGCTTAAGTGTAGCCATACTTCTTCTATTACTTACAATTGTAGCACTAATTGCAGAAGTTTTGTGGTTTCTTAGTAGATAAGATCTAATTCATTGTCTACAAGATATCTTAAAAGGCAGTGAGGTAATAAGTGTTTTTTTTCTTTATGCGAAGCAAATTATGGATGGTTACTATCCATTACAAACATGAACGAAGCTGTTGATTTTCTCATCTATGCTTTACCTGCAGAGTTTTCACCGCTAAATCAATACCCCTTACTTAATGCCGATTGGTATTCAACTGTTTTTTTTTTACCGGAAGTGATTGCTGTGCGCCGAAAAACCAACCCACAACGACGACTCATCCTCCACCATGATAATGTGAGTTCGCAATGAGATCATCCTCCGTACAGTTCTGACCTAAGTAATTTTGAATGGGATGCGTGGTCAACGGTTCCAGTCGCCGGAAGAAGCAGTCGACCTTTAAAATGGCAATTTTAACTGTTCCAACTGATAACTGGCATAACTGCTTTAACAGTTGGTTTGAATGAATAAAAAGGTGTGTCAATTTTTGTAGAGAAAACTTTGAAAAACAATAAAGCACGTTAAATCGATTTACTGTTTGCTGTTATGGTTATATGCAAAACTAAAAAGACAATCTTTGTATTATAAATTAGAAGCTACATATTTTTATCGTGTCATTTAAAGGAGTTACTCTTTAGCTCTTTAAAAGGTACTGCACTAGTGGTATATTGCGTAACTACATATTGGCTAGAGGTGTGTTAAAGAAAGCACGAAAATATAAAACACTGGAATACTGCTTTTACGTGAATGGCTAACAGTGTGTAACCTACGTTACTATCTGCACACGTATATTTTCCATCTATGCGTTAAAAGCTGTCTTCAAACGTTTACTACCGTGCGTGGGTCGGCAACAATAAGAAAGTAGGTTGGAATATACGTTCCCATCTAGTACATAAATTTTGCGAACGTATCATAACTACGTAGATTCCAGCAATACATAATGTCGCAACGCCTACTTTCCATATGAAAAGCTTTTACAACTTTACACAAATTTTAGGCGTACACGGCAATATAATTTAAAGGACACGGGTTTCCTAGAATTTATTCGTGGTTGGTGAGAAGTTTTGAGTTATTTTTGTATTATTCCAGGTAATGTGAACTAACTGGTATAAGACAAATTAATAAAATTATTCAGAAATAGTGTTTTGAGGAACTGTTTGGATTTGTCAATTTTTTTTAACTGTTTAAAATATTGCGACTTGCATAGGAACATGCCATATTTTTAAGACTGATGGTCTTATTTGATTTCAAAATTACTGTTTCATGAAGTATGTAATTCCAATGAATTGTACAGAATTAGAGAAAAAATAAATGTAGGCTAAAGGAAAGCATTACTTTGTTATGAGAATCAGATATTATTTTGCTGAATTAGCGGGTAAGTGGGGCGAAAAGCGCCTAATTATGACAGAAACGATGCCGCCTTAAAATTCAAAAGTTCGAGGCATGTTCCTATGCAATGTTGACCGTAATCAATTAATTATTGAATCCACTTTTTAGTTGATTAAAAATTCATTCAAGTTTTTATGACTACATGCATTTCAAATTATTACAAAAGATAAAAATGAGGAAATATATTGTAAGAATCAGAAGAAAGCAAGCAAAGAGAAAAAGGAGGAAAATGAGAAAAGAAGAGAGCAAGAAGAAAACGAAAAGGGAGGAAATGAGAGTAAAACAGAAAGAAGGAGAAGCGAGAACAAGATAAGGAAAACTAAGAAAGTGAATATATAATAAGAACAAGGAAAGAAAGAAGGAGAAAAAAGAAAACAAGAAGGAGGTGGAAAATAGAAGCAGAAGACACATAATAAGAAAAAGAGAAAAAAGGAAGAAAAGAAGGAGAGGAGAAACGAAGGAGAACAAGGGAAACAAGACGAGGAATAAGAAATTGAAGGAAAAGGAGAGGAAAAGAGAGAAGGAGGAAAACAAAGAAATAGGAGAAGAAGAAGAAGTGGGGGACGAAGGCGAAAAAGGAAAAGAAGGAGAAGAAGGAGAAGAAGGAGGAGAAGGAGAAGAAGGAAAGGGAGGAAAGGAAGGAGAAGAAGGAGGAGCAGGAGAAGAAGGAGAAGACAGAGAAGCAGGAGAAGAAGGAGAAGACGGAGAAGAAGGAGAAGAAGGAGAAGAAGGAGAAGAAGGAGAAGAAGGAGAAGAAAGAGAAGAAGGAGAAGAAGGAGAAGAATGAAAAGAAGGACACGAAGGGGAAGTTGAAGGGGAAGAAGGAAGAGGAGAAAATGGTGAAGAAGACAAGAAGAAGAAAGGGAAGTTGAAGAAGGAGAAATAGAAAATAGAGATGAAGGAGAAGAAGAACAAGAAGGGGAAGAAGGCTTTAATCATGTACAAATTTAGCGGAAATTGCTTGTATATGTCAATTTTCCTGCTACTACCTGCGTCAACAGAAACCAAATATTTGCACAAGTAATTGTAGTATGCATTTGACACCACCTTATGCATACCTTAATAATGGTCAACTATTTTACCCTTCATTTGTGTGTTTATATTCCTCACTATTCTTCACTAGTTCATAGTAGATGACTCTAGCATCCTTAATATTGAAACTGTCGACGGCTGTTATCATTAACGCTGGCCACGAGCGGTACCGCGCATCAGCGCAGAATCAGTTCGGACCGAGAGGAACGGTAGTATTACTTCGTCTGCGGAGCAGTACGGACATTTTCGCTGCCGGTCATTTGCGCAATTGTTTATCTGTCCTAGAAAAATTATGATTTCGTCAGCAAAACGACCGCGGTCGGACAAACTTCGAAAATTTATTGCAGAAATTCCAGACTTAATATATGAAGGTGCTAAAATTACATGTGTAATCTGTAAAATCCCGTTAATGTGTTGGTCCAGGCAACATTGTCTACGCCACGTAAATAGTGAAAAGCATGTCTCAAAAAGAAATTGCGCACGAGACAATGAAAAATTTATATTTAATTTATGCGTTACGTTTATCGCACGTAATATACCGTTTAATTTACTAGACAAGGAACCATTTATCTGCTTTTGGAATAACTATTCGGAGTGCAAATTACCAAGTCGAACATCGTTACGAAGAATTGTGCCATCTGCGCGCGAACATATTGAACAAAAGATAAAATCGGGGTTGAAAGATCAAAAATTGTGGTTATGTGTCGACGAAACAACAGATCGGAAGAAACATTCTGTTCTTAATGTAATGGCACGCAAATTGGAACCTCATCAATCGGCACCTTCAATTCTATTAGTCTCCAAACGAATACAACAGTGTACTGCCGAAGTAATTTCAAAGTTAGTGTTAAATACATTGGACAAGTTTGAACTTTCAACAAACCAACTCTTGATGTTAGTGAGTGATGGTGCTGCAAACATGCTTTCTGTAGGCCGGCCTCTTAAAAAGCATTCTGCTAATTTGTTACACATTACATGTAAAATTCATGCTCTCAATCTTGTGGTGGATAGTATCAGAAAACGTTATCCTGAGGTAGACGCTTTAATAGCGCATACCAAAGCAGTATTTGTCAAATCACCGAAACGTATTCGCGAATTTCACAGACTGTGCCCCCGTATACCAGAGCCACCAGAACCTATTCTAACTCGTTGGGGAACATGGTTGCAGGCCGCGTTTTATTATCATAAATATTTTGACAATATTAAGAGCGTGGTTTTACAATTCGATAAAAAGGAAGCTGCCGCTATCTAGAAAAGCCAGTCGAAATTTCAAGATAGTCAGGTTAAAATGGATTTAAAAATCATTCACGACAATTACTTCGGGCTAGCAGATGCAATAGAAAAATTACAAAATCCTGCGGTGCCGTTAGAAGAATCTCTACAAATAGTGCAACATGTTCACGCACAGCTATGCGCCATTGAAGACGCAAAAAATGTTTCTGTTCTAGAAAAATTTGAAAGTGTTTTGGAGAAAAATTCTGATTTTGGCACATTAAGACACATTTGTGAAGGTGCGTCAACAGAATCGTTAAGTTATTTGAAAGATTATTTTACTTACGCAAATATTACGTCACTAGATGAAGAACGTTCGTTCTCTGCATATAAACGCATTTTTTCCTCGTGCCGCACTAGTTTTGCCGAAACAACAGTTGAAACATATCTAATGTTGCAGATATTTAACAGACATTATTCACTTTGTGATTTCACGGAGGACTCTTAAAATGGTAAGTGTTTGAGCACGTGTTATTTAATTTTTATTTAAAAGATGAGCGAAATTATTTGCGGCAGCAAACATCTCTATTAGCAGAATAACTCTAGTGGAACGCGAGGCCTGGTCGACTCTACGCCACTGCGCGGTACCGCTCATGGCCAGCTTTAATTATCATTATTGAATTGCCTGGCTATTATTGCAACTTAACACGGTCTCGTGCAAGTTAAGCTCGCAGTAACTTCTTTGGGGTTTCGCCGTATTCGTTCAAAGGAATAGAAAGTAGATAACAACGATTATGAAAGTTTTCGAATTTTCAAAACACTAGCAAATAACTTCAATAGTAAACTGCGTAGATTATATTATAAAAGTACTTATTTTCCCTACTCTTTTGAAGCAATAAGTATACAAAAACTAATACGATAAATATTTGTGCTACCTGCATGTCCCTCTCTAAATTTGCATGCAAATAGCAAAGAGGATAATTAGTTCTGAAACGAGCGCTACAGATAAAATCTTGAAGCGCAGTTACAAATTTGAAATTTTAGTTATATCTATATACTGAAAGTAATTAGTCGCACATATTAATCTTAATTAAACATATGTACTTCCCTCGTGTGTAATATTCAGTACACTTCCTGAATTTCCTGAAATTTTGCTTGTTCATTATCAAGTAGTATGAATTCGCCTTTATAAATGCGGACGGGCACTCAACGCTAATTAGAACTTTATTACATCATACTAGCAACTTTAAATATTCGATTTCAAATAGCAAATGCGAATCGTTTACATTCCAAATCGCTTGATACCTATTTATTGTCGTGCAACACAATATCTCTCGTTGTAGTTATGATAGTTTTTAACTATGTACCGATTCATGTTTGCGTGTGCTCCTGAAAACGAGAAGTTTCAATTCCATTCTACTTGAAGTAACTGCAAGTATATTTGAAGTTAATTCGATCGATTCTCTGAAAGTTGGCAACATTTCAGGATCGTCCCGGAAGATCGGTGGAACGTTAAAATTTCTGAGCTTTATTTATTGCGTACACAAAATTGTGCCTGAATAAAACTTGATTAAAGAATGAGGTTATCCTTGTTCTGTATCGACTTGAACAGCGGCCAGTCTTGACGATTCGCCTTTGCGTAATTCCGAAATAACTAACCGATAGAATCCATTATTACATGAATTATGCGATTACCATTTAAGATTTTTAATTCCATCTATTTTCATTTACAGCAAGTGGATTCAAATTGATTATAAAATACACGGCAGGATCATGTCATGGAATGTCCACATAATGAATTAAGCAGGTCAATATCTTTTATCAGTTCTACTACAATTTTCGGAGGGCGTCTTAGAACCCGAAATACATGGGAAATTTTCTATTTATATTAGTATATAAATTATTTAATCTATGGCCAGAATTCTAAGCCTGCTTGCACACACCTAGAGAAACGTCAACCTGTATCAAGACTGTCCGCCTCAATTCATGACAATTACTGTTTCAATTATCCGCAATACAATAACTGTTTTAAATCAAAAGAAATATTTTCTTGGCGTTTCTTTCTCCGCTTAAGAGAAGTATGTGCTTGTAATGAAATAATTGTATTTCTTTGTTTAAGACATTTGTTAACTCTATTCAAGAAAATCTCCCAGAAAATTTGAAGAAAGCGATTCTTACTATAAGTAAATGGCGGTTATAACACAAAACAATATTTTCTTAAGGATAGTAAATAGATTTCTTAATTCCGGAAAGCGTTTGTTCATAAATCAATAGTTTAATTTTCTTAAACTAAACCATTTATCTACTTAGAATTCTCGAATTGCATATTTATTTATATCCATACTACTAATTGTACTTACCTTGTTTAAAACAGTACAGCATATGCGTATATAATGCAGAAAATTGTTCTCACTGCTTGTGATTTTAAAACGGCTAACGCAGAGGTTCGTATACAGAATAATGTTCAAACGAAAGTGAACTTAATGTATAAATACACATGAAAAAAGTGCCTAGAAACAATAGCCAAGATAATGCTAATAAAATAAAAGTTTTATAGTATTGATGGAATCACTTCCGGTAAAAACTATGTGAGAAGAAAAAAGCACTAATGCATTTTACACGGCACTGATATATTTTCTGGCGCCACCTGCTGCTGTCATGCCGTCCTAGGTAGTAGAAACCGGAATACAGTTACCATACTTAAACACACAATGATATAACTTTTAACGTACAACGTTTCGAAAACATTTTCAAAAGATACCGGTTAATGTAATATTTTTTTCTTTTTATTACTATTTGCCACGTGTACTAATTTAAATGTTTTTTTTAATATATAATAAGTAATAATAAAAGAAGAGACAAACAAACTTAAATATTAACTCATTAATTAATAAACACAAAAATAATAACATATAAAAGGAAACTTTTTCATTATTGTAATTTTTCTTTTATTGGATATCCTTGTAGCTGGCCTGATGATGTGTTTTTTGAACACGAAACCGGTCGCCCAATCTCTCAATAAAATTTTGTGAGATCTGGACCATGTTTTCATTCCTATCTTTAATACGATTATTTTCTAAACTAAATGATTTACTTGGAAGAAACATTTTTCTGTTTTGGGTTTTCTTGATTTTCTAACCCTAAGAAAATATTTATTTAATACAAATAAAACTTCAAGAAAATTATTTTCTTATATTTTACCTCAGACGGTGGTACCTTCAATGAGGATAATAAGTTACTAACGCATACAAACAGCTCTACGTAAATAGTTTTACACCTTACTCGGTCGATTACTTTAGCAAACAAGAGTTTTGGAGTAAACTGCTGAATATGGAATAACTTTCCGTCAGCAATTACAAGCTTGTAGACCCAACTAACGATAAGTCTAATAAAACTTTTACGTCAGTATAGTATAGTTTGCAAGAGTTAATTAAAAGAACAGAGAGAGACAAGTTTTTACCCTTAATATTCACTCCTCACATTTGGTTGTTTCAAATTACGAGTTACATATATACAGTGTATTTTTTTTAAACCTGATACAGGGCAACCTTTTTATTTGAAGTTTGCAGGAATTTACTTAACTAAGAAAAAATGGCAGATAACTCCTTTTCATTGATGCCAGATATCCCAGTAGATTCTAAAACATTTTTTTAATGGTAACACCATATTTTTAACATAGTTTGATAGATCCTAAAATTCTGAATAAAAAATGTTATATGACTTTTTTGCTGGAGTTATCGTTTTAGAGTAATCGATAAAAAAAATAGTCTGCAGTGTTAATCAGCTAGCAGCAGTAGGCCTTGGAGAAATATCGAAAATTGTGTTGTCTGCAAGGAGCTGTCATTGTGTTCATTTTCATTTACTTGCTAAATGAATCTGATTATTCCACAAGAAAGAGCGGAATTCATTTTTCTTCATGTTGATGGCTTAAGTCTGTGCGATGCGTACGCTGAATCCCATGCAAGAGATCCAGATAAGCCTCTTCTAAATCCAGAGTTTTTAAAATATAATCTAGAAAACTAAGAGCAATGGGTAGTGTGTGTTCCAAGATTCGCAAAAGGCGCAAGAATGTTGCCACTGAAAAAAATATTCTTATTTGCAGTGTGGAGAATCCTCATAAATTAATTTACAAAAGTACATAACAAGTAGGTTGTTCTTAGTTAAAGGCGTGAACAACTCTACTATACAACGAAACAAACTTCATCCATACAAAATGGTAAGTGTCCAGCAAGTATGTGAAGACTGGAATTTAATAGAAGACTGGAATCTTGTGACTGGTTTTTCGAAAAGAAACGGCAGCAATTTTGAGAAGTATATTTTCTATAGCAATGAAGCAAGTCTTTAGTTGTTAACATGTTAACACGTGATGCAGAATTTACAATCAAAAGGTAGTAGAACCTATCTATCTATAGCAAAACTTGAATGGTGAAGCTTATTTATAATTATTAGGAAACGAACTTGAGCCGTTCATTGATTAACTGGAGTTACCAGAAAGACCGTTCTACTACCAACACGGCGGGCCACCACCTGATTTTACGCAATATATACGGAATTATGTCAATGAGGTGCTGCCTGAAAAGTGGATAGGATGAAGGGGTCCAGTTGAGGGGTCTGCTAAGTCGTCTAACCTCAAACCATTAGACTTTTTTGTGGGGCATTTTAAAAGGTTTACTTGACTGCTTCTAAGTCTACTGATGATCTGAAGCAATCCATTGGGCGAGAAACCAATAACATTGCACCCGATATGTTGGAAAATGTTAGTAATTGTGTTGCTAAACGAGTTCCTTTTTGTAGACTACAGGAAAGGCTCCAGTTTGAGCACTTATTGAAAAACATGTAATTTCTCAACTAGGTTACTACGGTTGCTTTTATTATAATTTTTTAACAAAGAAGTGTGCTGTATCGTTACTGAGAAATAAATAATTTAATAATTTCCGGCTTTTTATACCGACTGCTCTAAAACTGAATTTTGAGATCTACCAAATTATACTAAAAAATGGTGATGCCATTTAAAGGAACACTGCTTTAGTAGCTAATGGGATATCTGGCAACATTGAAAAGGAGTTGCTTGTCCATTTTTCTTAGTTAATTAATTTCCCACAATTTTGCTTTTAGAAGTACTAGTAACTAGTACTTACTTTTTTGAAGATGATACATAACTAGTCTATTACTTCAAAAAAAAAATTGCCCTATATTAGAGGTCTGCAGTCGATTTTCCCACCACCAGCATTAAGAACCATTTTATAATAGTAGTCTCATTTAAAATGAATCTTACGGCTTAGTGAAGGTGCTCTCAATGCACCGAGGTTCAAATCGCGACCATATATTCTACCCCCGCCAAATTAGAGATTTTGTGGTTGGTTTAGTGTGTATGGAGCATAAAATGTGTTTTGACAGCTGACGAAAGTTTTGTGATTTCTGAGTGTCCTAGATGATTTTTGGTACGGTTTTTGCATTATACATGGAGGGTAAGTTGTTTTAACTAAATTTCTAAAGAAAATTACATAGATTCCAGTTGCCCTAACATGTTATGAGCATGTTTTGTAAACTGCAATTACAAACGAAATTGAATAAGGGTTATTACAGGACAATGGCACTATGAAACGTACTGTGTGGATTAGAAAACATGGAACCTGATGAACTCTTCGCTTATATAGACGAAATCAGTTGTGAACAAGCTCTTGATTCCGAATACGACGGCAATTCAGACATCGACAATGATTTGCTGGTGTTTAGATCATCGACTTCGACATCGAAAAACAATGCAGGACCGCCTAGAGGAGGTTATTAAATGGAAAATGTGGAAATTGGTGGTTCCATAACTCATTACAACGTGAACTCGAACATGAACCACCAATCAACAGAATCAGAAATTTGAAAGATCTGCAATATCCCTCTAGTGAAACTGAAGATGAAGTGCAAGAAAAAGACTTGCAAGACCTGGATTACAATTGGGTGAAAAACGCCGCCGACCCACAGAAATTTGCATCTGCAAATTTTTTTTAATCGTTTGGGCCTGCAAAACCTGTAAATATTGCTTGGCCTGTTGACATTTGACTAGTGATGTTATAAATAACATCATTACACAATCAAATTTGTACGCCCGGCAAAAAAATATAGGCCTGAACCTTATCCCAGAGGAATTTAGAGCATTTTTGGGTGTTGCGATAATCATAGGATTCCCTAAGCTGTCCAGCTTAGGCCCTTACTGATCCTCAGACATAAACATGCACTTTGAAAGAGTCACAGAAATCTTCTCTTTGAAGAGATTTTTAAAATTCCTTCGATATTTGCATATCAATGACAATGACAAAGTGCCAAAGAATAAAGCCGTCCCTAACTTATTCAATTATTCAAAATAACTACAGTAGTCATTTTCAGAATTTTTTTTCTGGGTAGAAATGTATCAGTGGATGGTATGTATGGTGGGTTTCAAGGGAAGAAGTGCAATGGAGCAATACATGCCTATGAAACCCATAAAACGGGGTTTTAAGGCACGCGTTTGTGCTTGTTCAGGAACAGGTTACGGTTGTAATTTTTAAATTTATGAAAGCAAAGTTTCTGAAAACGATAGCATTGGTTTAGGTGCTAAAATTGTATTGGATATAGAAATAGGCTTTACTGTAATTATTTTAATAACTTTTTTTTGGGTTTTCCCTTATTCTTGAAGATGTTGCCATATGGTTTATTCTATTGTGGAACAGAAAGGGATTTCCTGCAAATCTCAAGTCGCAAAGGAATATGATAATGGGTAACTACGATTCTGTTATGTTTGATGATATGTTTGTAGTAAAGTGGAAAGACTGGGCACGTAAATGTGTTCTGGTTGGCAATACTGTGCACAATCCTTCCGAGATAGTGATTGTTACTCGAAGAAATAAGAAGGGCGAAGAAGAGACAGTATAGTATTCAAAAGTAACCTAGGACTACAACTCGTATATGGGTGCAGTTGATCTTTTTGAGCTGTTGTGAACTGCTACATAATTAACAAGACAACAATGAAATTGAGAACATCTAAAGAAAACCTCTGACACAGTTAGCCTTTAGAAGTATCCCGGCAAATTAGCTTATTAGAAAATTAACAGCAAGAAGCAAAAGTGGCTCGAAGGTAGTAGTAGGTAGTAATAAGATAAAAAAGTTAGGAGGCAGAGGAAGAACAATGAGTGTATAAAATACAGTGAGGTTGAATGATGTGAAAAAACATATGCCTATAAAGGAAACGTCTATAAGATGTAGCTATTGTTCGACTAGAGCACATCCAAAAAGGTTATTCATTGCGTTCCCAGACTTCTTCTTCTTATGGTTCCTTCTCCTATCGGAGGTTAATCCTCCTCATTGCTATTCGTATTCTATTGGCCGCCGCTCCGAAAAGGTCTCTTGAGCTGCAATTATACCATTATCTAAGGTTTCTCAGCCAGGAAATCCTTCTCCTTCCTATGCTTCTTTAACCTTTGATTTTTTCGTGTATGGTGAGTTTAAGTATTTCATACTTCTCACCTCTGGTAATATGGCCTAAATATTCCAGCTTTCTTACTTTAATGTTCTTTAATGGTCCTTTTTAGGCGTCTTAGCACTTCGGCATTTGTAACGCGTTGAGCCCGCTGATTCATTAAAATTCGTCTGTAACTCCACATTTCGAATGCGTCCAGCTTCTTTATATGTTTCGCTTTCAGTGTCCAGCTTTCCATCCTATACAATAAAGTAGAGAACACATAAAACTTCAAGGCTCCACAGAAAGGATCCGGTTAGTGAACATCTTTTTTATCTTTACAAATGATTGTCTCCCTGTTTCAATTCGCACCCTTGCTTCCTTACTTTGGTCGTTGCTCTCGTCTATCTAGGATCCCAGATAGTTATAGTTGTTAATCCTATCGAACTGCGTTCCTGCTATCGTTGAGTTTCCTCTTATATGTTGTTTCTTTGTGATAATCATAAACTTTTTTCACATTTATTTTTAGACCCTGCCTAATGCTGTACTCATTTGTTCTGTTTACTAGATGTTGTAGTGATTCAATGCTGTGTGCGAAAACAACAATGTCATCTGCGAATTGTATGTTATTCAAAATTTTTCCGTTTATTGATATACCGTGTTCTTTCTCTAATAAAGCTTCCTGAAATATTCACTGTATAAGTTAAGTAATAATAGGGAAAGAACGCATCCCTGTCTAACCCCTCTTTTCGCATATATACTTTCTGTATCAGTGTTCTCCATCCTTACAGTTGCCCTGTGATTCCAGTATAGGTTAATTATAATTCGTATATCTCGGCTGTCAGCATTCTTTTTTCTTAGTAGTTCTATCAGTTTCTCGTGTGGTACTCTGTCGAATGCCTTCTCGAAATCAATGAAACAGACGTACAGATCCTAGTTCATATCTAAACATCTTTGGGCGAGCACATTGAAAGCGAAAAGTGCTTCACTCATTCCAAGTCCTATTCGGAAATCAAACTGGGTATCGTCTATATCTTCCTCTAGTTTCCTATATATCCTTCCGTGTATTATTTTCAGGAATCCCTTGAGTGTGTGGCTTATCAATAGTCTGGGCAAACAGCGGTAACAGTCAATGTAGTAGATATGTGGTACGGAGTCGGTGATTATTTATTTCACGCGTTCACAGCGTCAGTACTAAATCGATGCTGTATGCGAGTAGTTCTGTGTATATGTAGGCTGTCGTAACTTATTTCGTAATTGCACGCTTATGTTTGCTTTAAAAGTGTCGCAGTTAGGTACGTCGCGAAAACGACCAATGGCAGATACAGTTAAAAACTTTATAGTGGACATGCCGGACTTAACTTTTGTAGGCTTACGAGACCAAGAAAGATTTACATTTGGTTTATGTGTTACTCTTATTTTATGTAATCTATCGTTTCGTTTACTAGACAAAGAAGCATTCGTCTCCTTCTGGAATAAATAAGCCGACTGTAAATTACGTAGTCGGACATCGATACAAAATGTAGTGCCATTTGCTCGTGAACATATAGAAAAAAGAATGAAAATGGAATTGAAAGATAAAAAACTGTGGTTGTGTGCGGACGAAACAACAGATCGTTAAAAACATTATGTGCTGAATGTAATGGCACGTACAATGAAACCACATCGACCGTCATCCTCCTCCTTACTTGCTTCCAAAAGTTATAAATTGTACTGCCGATGAGATTTTAAAGGTGGTGTTGAACTCATTGAACAAATTTGAAGTTTCAACTAAGCAACTTTTAATGTTTATGAATGATGGTGCCGCAAACATGCGTTCTTTGGGCCGATCTCTTAAAGAACACAGTGGTAACTTCTTACATGTAACTTGTAAAATCCATACTCTAAATCTTACGGCACAAACGACTCCTCCATGTTTTCCACTAGTAAATGCATTGATTGCTAGTGCAAAGGTAGTGTTTGTAAAGTCCTCGAAACGTACTCGACTTTTTCACAAACTGTGTCCTGATTTACCTGAACCACCACAGCCGATTGTTACACGTTGGAGAACATGATTGCAGGCTGCGTTTTACTACAACAAATATTTGGATCAAGTAAAGAAGGTAGTTTTAAAATTCAATCCGACAGAAGCTGCAGCAATCAAAAAAAGCCAGGAAATATTTCAAGATAGTCAGGTTAAAAGAGATTTACAAATTATTCACAACAATTACTTCGGACTAGCGGAGGGAATAGAAAAATTACAAAATGTTTCGATGTCGCTAATGGATTTTGTTCAAATTGTGAATGATGTTCACGCACAGCTATGCGCTGTAGAAGGCGAAACAAATTGGTGCGTAATACGAAAATTTGAAAGTGTTCTAGAGAAAGATTCCTATTTTCTTATATTAAGACAAATTTGTGAAGGTGCGTGTGAAGATGCATTGAGTTGTTTCAAAGATTATTTTAAATATGCAAATATAACACCGCTAGATGTCGAACGGTCGTTTTCAGCATTAAAAAACATTTATTCCGCACGTCGTACTCACTTCATTGAAACAGCTGTGGAAACATATCTAATGATTCAAATATTTAACAAATGTTACCCGGTTTGTGATTTCACGGAAGACTTTTAAAACGATAAGCGTTTCAGCACGTTTTATAATTTATTTCTTACCTTCTATTTTATGTGTAAACTTTTATGCGCTCGCCACGCCTCTGGCTGTTACCGCATATTTGCCCAGGTTACTTATCAATGATGTTGTTCTGTACTGGTAACATTCTCTCGCATGCAATATTTTTGGTAATGTGATAAAGGTGGACGCCAACCATTCTTGAGGATTTACTCCAGTATTGTAGGTCGTTTTGAAAAGATTTAAGGGTATGTGCAGGGTTTCTTCGTCATTTAATTAACTCAGCGGGTATCTCGTCCGGGCCTACAACTTTTCCATTCTTTGCATTTCCGATTGCCTGTTCTAGTTCTCCCATTACTATTTCTGGCCCTATTTCCTCTTGTATTCCTTCTTGTGTTCCTCGATTATCGTCGAGGAGTTCTGCTATGTATTCTTTCCATCGTCTGAGTTTATCTTTGATGTCTGTGAATTTATCATCAGTGACTTTGAGTATTCCATAAGGTGCAAAGTTACTCTATGTTTAAGATGTTGTCCTTTATTCTATAACAAAAATGTATAATCGTTTTTGTAAAGTAACAACAAATGATTAATAACTTTTCAAATTTCTTGTGGTCAAACATATAACGACATCAGAAGTAGACTGTGTTCAATATATCAACGACTCTTAAAAATTGACGAAATAGCAAAAATTTTTTAAAATGAAAAGTGTAATTTTATAAAAGAAGTATATTTTAAGTAATTAATGATAAAAAATAATCTGCTAAGGAAAAAGTTATTTGCCCGTTAAAGGGTTAACAATTTTACTTGTGGAACATATTTCCTTCTTATTATATACATTGATGGCGCATTTAGAACCTACCGATGGTAATACGTTACAAGTTATAAGTAGAGTAACCAAAACTTGCGGACTCGCATAGGCGTCGGTATAACGGGTTAATATAAGAATACGAAAAATTCATAAATAAGCTTACTTGCTAATTATTCAACAAATTAGAGGCATCAGGATGTGAACTACTGTAAACTTGCATCATTGCATATGTTTCCACAGTTACTTCTTTAAACCTTGTGCGTCGACAAGAAAAAATATTCTTATACATAGAAAACGATCTCTCCACATCTAAGGAAGTTACATTTGCATGTAGAAACTGTTTTTTAAAATCACTTAAAAGTTCACTATTCTTACACTTACTATAAACGGCCTCTAAAGTATTAAAATCGGGATTTTTCCTTAAAACATCTGCCAACTTTTGACTAGCGCATAATCCTGGCGTATCATTTAATGTGTGTAATTTATTTTTTACACTCTCCACTACGTCTAATGATTCCTGTAATGACAATTCAGTACATTGTAGTTTTCTGATGGCATCTAGTAATACTGTATAATTGGTACATATTGTTGTTAAATCTTCTAAAAGTTGAGGAATTTGAAATTCTCTTTGACTTTCTCTAATTGCTTTGGATTCATTCCGATTAAATCGCAATATAACTGATTGAATTTGTTGAAAATGGATCAAATAGTAAGAAGCTGCTGTTAGCCAAGTACCCCATCGCGTTAAAATTGATTCAGGAGGTTCTGGAATACCTGGACAAAATTTACGAAATTCTTTTAAACGTTTAGGAGATTTACGAAACACTGCTTTAGTGCTTCCAATCATCCGATCAACGTCTCCGTAATGTTGTCGAACAACTTCACCAACTAAATGCAAAGCATGCAGCACGCAGGTTATATGTATTAAGTTAAGAAATATATGTGTTAAAGGATCGCCCAACACTTAACATCGTTGCTGCACTATCTGTCACAATCATCACAACTTGATCTTGAGCAATTTTAAATTTTTTCAAAGCGTTCATTATCACTTTTTGAATATTTTCCGCGGTACATTGTTGAACACGTTTGCAAGCTAACAAATATCGAGATGCTGTGTTCTCGCTAGATAAAACGCGAGCTATTACATTCACAATACTGTTTTTCTTTATATCGGTCGCCTCATCCACGGTAATCCATATTTTTTTGGAACACAAATCACGTTCACACACATTTTCTAGCATCTCTTTCATTCGCGGCAAATGATTCTGTAATTGTGTTTGTTAGGGTAATGAGTACTTTGGAACGTATTGTCGCCAAAACGTTTTAAAAGCTGCTTTTCTCACCAACGACAACGGAAGATTACAAGAAGTAAACATAATTAATAAATGTATGAGGAATGGTGTCTAAGGTATTTCAGTTCTTGCATTTCTCGTATGCTTAATACCATTGACATGCCTCTGGCAATCAGTTCTGTCCAATGCAGCCAAACGAACATTGCATATTAAGCAAAAAACTGCACTACCGTCATATTTTAAATGGGGAAAAAGTGACACATACTTACGTACATTAGTAGCAAATCTATTACGAGGCATTGTTTTCTTAGGTATGTAAATATTAGTTCTATATGAAACGATACACTAATTATGTACTTGGTATAATACTACAATACACAAAAAACACCAGCTATGATTTATATTCAAGGTCGACACTACATGCCTGCTTCTCTACCGGTTTAGTTTATTTATGAATTTATATATTTGTATTCTCATATTAACCCGTAATACCGACGCCTTTGCGAGTCCGCAAGTTTAGGTTACTCTAGTTATAAGTCATACTGTAGATATTGCATGAGTGCGTCATTAGTTTATTAAGTATATCTTTTCCGTGTGAACTCAAGCAACAGTCAATCAATAAGGATACCTTCGTAAGTTTTATTCAAGTGCCAGAAGGAAAACGCTTAATGTTTCCAAGTGCATACTACAACTACTTACATAAATTGCGTTTCAAGAACTTGTGGACTTCAATATACCAAGAAGTTAATTTTCAGAAGTTATAATTGAAGAGTGACTTAATAAGCTTCTGCAGGTTTACCTCTAAACATGCATGAACGTTGTGTTAGCTAAGCTTTATTTTCGAACGCAGAGCCAAAATTTAAAAAAAGTTGCTTTTAACAATTGTTGTTTATATCAAAATGGGTAATCAATGTTTTAAAAATAATATATATTATATTTTGTTAGGTAATTTTTAAAAAAGGAATTAAATCTTTACTGAACCACAATAAATCATATTAATTATCATTACCAAATGAACAAACATATTTAATAATAACAAATTTATTCAAACTTTTTAAGAATTGCTTTAGAAGAATATCCTAAACGGGAAGAGAAACACTTCCTGACCATTCGATATCCACGAACTGATAACTTCATCAATATTAAATATTTGACTATTGTTTTCATCTACGTTTTCTTTAGCGTGGTTCATAGGTACCTTCATAACTGAATCCAAATCATAAATTTGTGTAACTTCATTTTGTTCTTCCGCCCATTCCATTATTTCAGAGTTACTTGCAACATTGCCTCTTATTACTGAGTTAAATAAAATAGCTCTGTGAAATGACCAATTGGTAAAGTGAAATTACTATCTTCGTGTGAAGAATATATCTTGAAAGCATTGACAATTACACTCTGTGGAACTTCGTTCCAAGACTCCATTGCCATGTATGCTACATCTTTCAGCGTGATACTTATACGTTCTTTCTGAGATGCTAATATTGCTAAGAAATGCTTGCGATAACGTACTTTAAGATATTTAATGATGTGCTGATGCAAAGGTTGTAGGTAAAGGATCAAGTTCAGAGGCAAAAACAGAATGTTAACGTGTTCACTGTCAATCGCTCTGTGACCGTTAGGTAAGATGTTACATTAGGAATAAATTGCTCCAAAAACTATTCCCCAAACAACTTTGTCCACGCATTTTTGGGAGAGTGATAATTACAGTAAAACGGTGACATTTTTAGAGCACCTTGGACGGGTTGTTTTCCCAATCATCATTAAGGGCAATTTATGATTGCCAGAAGCATTAACACATAGCATTAAAGTGACCCTCTCCTTTTTATTTTTTCGCTCAGGTGCGGTTACTTCTTCATTTCGATGAACATTGGTTTTATTTGGCAATCCTTTGTACACTAATCCTGTTTCGTCACAGCTATAGATTTGGTCCATAACGTATTGATTTACATGAATGATACTTTTAAATTTGTCTAAGAGCACTGGAGCTTGCGAAGCATCGCTTGAGAGTTTCTCACCAGGTATGTGTAGTCAATAAGCCATGTCTTTTTTTGAAGTTTTTTTACCTACCCATCACTTTCCAAAAGCTCCTTAGTAAATTTCATTCTACCATAAATTTCTTTAGCCTTTAAGCTTAAAATTTCATTTGTGGCAATATTTTTCTCGCTGTTGTAGAAATCACGAATATAAAGCTTGCTCCATTTCAAGAAATTCCAAAATTTTCATCCTTTTTCTCTGTTTTGGAACGTTGCATCACGAGGCAATATAGTTTTCTTAATTTTCTTTATTTTTGGCAATCTTAGAAATAGTTAATATGTCCACATTATATTTCACACACAGCTCTTTTACTTTTGTCCCTTTCTCAATTTCTTGTAAAGTATTTAACTTTTTATAAATAGATAAAAACTGTGTCATCTTTTTTTCCATCTTTAATACGGTTATTTTAACGACTGACAGTTGATGTGATTATATCGAATGACAGAAACAAAATTTGTTGACAATATCAACGGTTGCTTATATCAAATGTTTCTTACATCAAAGGTGACTATATCGAATGTAAAATATACTGTATTTATAATACTTGCCAGTGTATTATCATAAATTTTTATCCACAAAACTATATTTACTTCTTCCTAATATGGTAATGGGATATGATTTTTGCACATACGAAAATACGCCACCATATCTAGGCTTTTATTCACAATTCACATGTGGTAAAGGCGTAATTGAATGTTACACCTTATCAAATATAATCAGGACCTTAATTTTACGCACTATATTTATCTGATTGAACGTTGAGTAGACTTTGAATAGGTAAATGCTTCTAGAATGCGTGACATAATACTATACATAAACAATACAGAATACGTGACAATACATCAACCTTCATGCCTTGGTACTACGTCGCATCGTATCCATCTTGCTTATTCAACTGTTATAGCTCTTCTCGTTGCTGATTCTACAAGCGCAGGCACAATACATACCCCTAAATTGCCTAGAAAAGCTCCCCCTGAACGTCGGTTGTAACAGAATCAATTTTTTAACATGCAGCAGAGAAGATGTTAATTTTCCCATGTGTTTACTTCGTATTACATCCTATTTTTCGGAAATATACTGAAGAAATAATATGTGGTGTTTCTTCAGGTGTTGTTTCCAACATAACGGTAATTATGTGAATTTACTAGTGGGTGTTACAAACTTACAGTTTGTTACCGCATTAGTATAAGGAGTTCAAATCGAGAAAAATAAAAAAAAAACATTATTAGAAAAATCAATGCTAATATAGCTCATGGTATTGATGGAATCATTCCCGGCAAAAACAATGTAGCAGAGAAAATAGCGCTAACACACGAACATGTTTCTGCCTGCCCGGCGACATCAGCGTGGTTCTGAGCACAATTTTCTGCTGTTACAATTGCGTTTGCTTCTCGGTTTATGCTGCTAATCTCCAAAACAGCACTGAATATGTCTTTCGGCGACACCTATTGCTAAGAGACACAGTCACGCCGTCCCTGCTTCATTGTTTTTGCCGGGAATGATTCCACCAATACCATGAGCTATATTAGCACTAATTTTTGGTTATTGTTACTAGGCATTCTTCCCACGTGTACATTATTACACTTCATCTTATTGATTTCATACCTATTGAGCGACCCTCATATACTACAGTGTCATCTGTGTTCATTTTCATTATGACACCTGTCATGATAACGTTGAGTCAGCTGCTCGGATTAAGTGTTTAGTACAGATGATTACCCAGACCCCAAAAGTTTGGTAAGGAATAGTTATCGAGTTCTATACACACATATACCGCGTTAGTAAGTTCCGTAGTAAAGTGAACCGCTAAAATGTATGGACAGTGTTGCAACGTTTGCCCGCTATGAAAGTACAAGATGGGGAGTCGCGCGAAGCGAATTTGCATATTAGTAGGAACCCAATCGTCGTTAGGAGAGGATCGCGCTAGACTCTAGCCATGCATTATACGCGTAGTTTATTTCTTTAATTGATCATCTTTGCCTTTCTCGATCTTTTCTCCTTGGTTATTTCACCACGAATTTCACCAAATTCACAGCACAGATAAATTGACCTATAGCGAGTTTGAAAAACGTATTTCTAAGATGAAACCGCCTCCGGTATTATAAGAAATTGACCTACTTCCGGTTTTACAGGAAGTCTGAAGATGTTTTCATAATTTGAGACGAAACTGTTTGAGATAATTTCACCAAATTTTACAGGTAATTATAGTATTATTTTGCGAAGTTATTTTAATTGTGCTCCGATTTCCGGATATACCGGAAATTGATGCCACTTCCTGTTCTTTCAAGATGGTACGAATTTATTTGCATTTTTGGATACCGCTTGAGATTATGAATAAATTTCTGTATATGTTCCCTATAGCTGAAGTTGTCAAGTTTAGAGATTTTAAAGTTTTCCTTGAAATTTTGAGTACTTACATTTTTAGAACTTGATCTGTAGATACTTGAGACAATTTCATCAAATTCACGGCTTGGATAAACTGCTCCATAGCGAGTATGAGAAACGCATTTTTAACATAAAACAGCCTTCGGTATTATAAGAAATTGACCTACTTCCGGTTTTACGGGAAGTGTAAAGATGTTTTCATAATTTGAGACGAAACTGCTTGAGATAATTTCACCAAATTTTACACGTAAATATAGTATTGTGTTGTAAAGTTAAGTAATTTATTTTTATTGTGTTCCGATTTCCGGATTTGCCAGATGATACATAGTGATGCGTTATAATGAACAGGATGTTCCATTTAACAAAAACGTGATGAAAACAAAAACACACGTCATCCAATCTCAACCAATCCACACAACAAATTTTATTGCTAAATTTGAAAGCGTTTGGACGTAGGAATACTTTCTTTAGGATATATGACTTTAATTTTTTAACAGAAACAGTTGTAACTCGAAAACCGAAAAACAGGTACTTTAATAATCTAGGGATGAATCGAGTGTGGTTAGGGATCTTTAATAATGTAAAGATATACAGAATGTTCCATTTGAAATAGGGAATTTTACTGTGCCAGCTTGTTTACAAAACACCCAGTATATTGTAATATATTTTCTAAAGATGCATAATTAACATTATATCACATCCCCAAAATATAATGTTGCTATCTAGCATACAGCCCGTGTAATCACTGGACAACAAATGTTAGTTTATGTGTTGTATCTTGTTTCAAAAGTGCATTTTTTTGTTAATTTTGGGGCGCTGAATACAAAAATGACAATGGAATTAAAAACTTAGTTGTAGTTTTCAAGAACAAGTTTTTTATTTTATTTTCAACAAAATAATAAAAAATAGATACTTTTACACTTTTAGAGTCACTAAATGCGCCGTCTTTTTGCTATTCTTTTGTGAATTGTTTCTGAAGCATCTCTAACAAGAGTCCAACAGTAGTCGGCAAGCATGGAAGCATTCCAATTTCCCTGGTACCTTTTCTTCATTGTTGATACATCCTGATTCGTAAGTGAATGTTCCTGGGGGTTCTGGAATAGGAAGTTCGTCACTATGGGGCACAGGTCTCATGGGAGATGGTATATTTGGATAGTTGATAAGCGATTTTTTCATCTTGGATATACCTGTGCCTTGCCCAACACGAGGTATCGTACAGAAATAGCAATCATTAACATGATTTGTAGGCTCTCTCCAGACCATTGGGACAGCAAACCGCATAGATCGTTTTTTTATGATTTAACCAGTTTCTCAGACTTGAAGCGCATGTATTACAGCAGATATGTGGCGGCCAATGTTTGTCTTGATCCCCTATTTTACAACCGAAATAAAGCCAATATGCCTGTTTTATCAATGGAGTAATAGACCGCTTCTGAGACGCAAAAGTCACCTCACCACAAACATAACAGAAGTGATCCGGATTGTTTGCACATTTTCGAGACATCTTACAATACTATTCGATTAGACTCACTAACTCCGACTGACTAACCTCTCCGCCTTGTAGCTGCTTATATACCCAAATACGGTTTCTAGATTTTTAGAGAATATTCGAGAAGACTCGAGAACTTTATATTCAATTCCGTAATATTCGCGATAGTGGCGTTTGTCATTTGTTTGTATACAAGGGCTGTTCAGTACAAGGTGGATTTGCGGTTACAGTGTTAATATATAGGGACACATGGCATCACGTATCTCTAAAACTTGAACTAATGTTAAAAAGATAAGTTTATTTTCGGTTTAGCACACCAAAAACAGTAAGATTTAGTCGATTTTGTTTTAGATACATTTTGGCTGTTGTCCAGTGTAATGGACGGACGTATTATTGCTGCGCCTTGGATAAAGGATTCGATTTAAGAAAACATAACTTTCGTATGTAACCTTTTTTTGGATTACCCAGTACGTGTCGAAATAATTTTAGATTGCGCTAATAATGTATACCTATGATAGGTAGGAATTTTTCTATAGGAGGTTTTTCTCTATAATCAATAGTAAAGGTGACTATGAAGAATCTCACAGTATTGTTCACTCTGTACTTAGGAAGTAGAAACGTTTCAGAACGTGAAATATATTGCTTTAAATACTTAAAGTAACTAATACTTAATACAAGGATGGTATGTGCTTATTAAATGAATTATTGAGATTTTCCCATGAAGTAACTAGAAATACCATTAGCAAGTAATTAGCTACTTGGACCCAGAATGTATTGATTTGATATGTACCTGTATATGATTAATTTGTCTTGTAAGAAAATATTCTATATAATTTTACATTTCTACATCTGCTTTTAATCTTTCCTAAACAAAGCTTACTTTACTTGATAAAAGACAAACTTCTCGACAATTTCCCCAGGTAATACTACTAAGGACGGGAAGCCTGTATAATTGCTCGTTGTGAATAACATACACTGCATACTTTAGTAGCAACCTAACTACGTCGCTAGTGTTTTAAAATTAACTTAATTTGCTTCCATGGCACAAAAGACGTCGTTAAGTTTTAGAATGGTTTCGCACCATCATATAACTGCACCGTTATACAATTAGAGTTCTGGACTTCTTGAATAGTTTAATTGTAGATTAAGTGTATATGTGTAGAAAATTTAGTCCTTAATAAACTAATTACGATTTCTTGCATAGGAATGAGGAACCGAACGGATTATTTACATAAACTTTTGTGGTCCTATATAATTATTTCAAATTTTCAAGGAGCATACAAAACTATCTTCTAATAAGCAACTACATCACTAGTGGCACAATAAATTTGCTGAAATTGCTTTCGCGGTTGCACTACCAGGAGATATACTAAAGTTAAATACAGCCAAATGACTTTTAATGGATTTTCCAGGTAGATAGTTAATTATAATATGCCATAAAACTATGCTTTACATGCGAATGCGGTTGGCCATCCAGAACTTCATATTCACCAGACTTAGTGCAAGCGAATTTAACTCAGAATATTTCGCACTAAAAGCACGAGACACTTGTTGGTAGTGGACGCAATTGGAATACGTATTTCTAACGTGCTAACTACGTAGAGTGCAATAGGATATATACTGAACTAGTGTTATGTTCATATTAAAACCAATCCGGTAAAATTGAATTAGAGATGGTAATAAAAATAACCAGTTACTTAGAAAAAGGCTATTTCGCAATTATGTGTAATTTTGGCAAGGAATGTCTTTGCCAAAACAAAAAAAAAGACGTGATGAAAATTGTTCAATAACTAATCGTTATAATTGAAATTACGAAAGTAAATAAACCAAACATTAAATGTGTCAATAACAGAAATTATAAATTCGAAGCATATTAGAAAAAAAAATAACGAAGCGACATCTATTGTAAACATAAAACAACCCTTGACAGTAAAAAATACAATTATGTTGGTAAAATAGAACTTGACACGTTACAATATGTCATTGGTAGAAATTATAAATTTTAAAGTATATTAGAAAAGATAACATAGCGACATCTATTGTAAACACAAAGCAACCCTTGACAGTAAGAAATTTAATTATATTTACAAAGTAGAATTTGATACGTTACAAAATAACTACGCATTTGTTGAAACTAAAGATATTGAATTATTCGTACACCAGTTTTCATTTATGGATAAATTATTTTGTAGGTGAATACAGTCTGCATAGGTAATAATGACGTTAGAGATTTTTAAATCATCTCCATATGCCAGGAATCCCCAGTTTAAACTAGATAGCAAGCCGTTAATGTATTAGTATTAAACAAAAAGCGTTTTGTGTACGTATGTGATGATACGTATGTGATTTGTATCCATGTCAATCCTTTAGTTCTTGAGTTGAACCAGGGACTGATTTCACCGTTTTCAGACTAATTCTGGTATTGCTCCATAACCTGTTGGAACGGCCTCAATTACTATCCCGATTCCAGTACTTTTATCCTCGGACTACATAGATTATAAAATGCGATATAAACAATATCTACGGGAACTTGTCTGAAATTAATTTCGCTTAAGCCACCTTCATATGGTATTAACACTAGAATTCCTCATACCTCGAACCGCCGCCCTGGTCAAATTGACCAGTGCTTAAAACTCAATTTTGTTTCGACTGTTTTTATTAATTAACATAATTTATTTGCATAAAAGTGTATATTTACTCACAAAATATAAAAATAACTTCTAATTTAACTTTGGTATTTTAAATATCGTTACAATTTTTGCAATAAGTTATACTTTAAATCCACATTTTCCACATATGTTCTTGTTACAGTTCTTACATCTATCGTAAGTCTTATTTTCACATTTCTTTTCTTGGCATGTACGTCTTTTGCGAGATTGCTTATCTGTCTTTGATCCAGCTTGTAAGTTCTTGTTGCATTTTTGATTCGATGTTCCCTCCTGAGGGTCTTCGTCGTTGTTATTGGATTGTTGCGAGAGTTCTTCTGCCAATTGCAGAATGAAGTCGCGATGTTTTATTTTTTGCCAGTGATGTCTTTGTATACAGCAAACGCATTAATTGCTCCAAGATCCAATATATTATAAAAAACATGGACTGGCCATCCTCTTGAGGGTGCCTTCACGCTGTATTTTCGGGCTATTTGATCTACTACGTCAACGCCATATTTTGTACTATAATATGTAATATAAAACTGTTTCTGGCTTTTTCTTTGTACCAGCATCAATCGAAACTGTTGAATGTTGCGTACTTAGAAGGAGAACATTTTTGTTTATTTTGGCTTGATACACTGTCAAAGTGCAAACATTTTCTTTACTTGTGAATAAAACAGTTTCATATAAAGAACCTTTGCTTTTTTTGATTACTTCGGGAATTCCTTTTCTCGACCTGTTCACACAATTGTGGCGTTTAGTTTTGCTAATTTCTTTGCAAGTTCCAATCTGGTAAAAAAATGTCCGTTGTCACATTTCTTCCTTTCTTGGTGTAAGGCTCTAATAATTTTAGAACGACGTATTCACCAAGTGGTTGTCCTATTGGTCTCGAATCATCTTTTCCTAAATATGGGAAGACATTCAACACATATTTAGCTTCAGTGTCAACAGCAAGCCAAAATTTAATGCCAAACTTATCCGGTTTATCGGACATATATTGCGTAAACCACCATCTTGCTTTTGTAGGAAAAAGTTCGTTTATTGTTGTTTTCTCCGGGCACATAACAAATTTTGCAATTGTAAGCAAATTTTTTTTTCCATTCTTTCTTTCCTTGTAGACTTGAGATCGAATCTAAGATATCGCCTGATTTCTCTAAATTTGTTTCTAGACATCGTTTGACCAAAAAACGACATTCCCCACTTTTTAGACCACAAGGAACCTAATTCTAAGTAACTGGAACCCTGAGCACCACTTGCGTATAGAATGGCAATAAAGGATTCTACGTAGATCTCCTAAAAATAATTGCCAGTGTTGACTATCTAGTTGTCTTCTAGCTTCAGCCTCGGTGCATTGTTTTATGTGTCTCAGCATCGAATTATCGATAAATAATCTCCAAAAACTACTCACATTTTCTGCAGTTACTTTTTGTTTTGCATAGCCTATTGATCCTGGATTGTTCCTGAATATATTGGATTAGGTTTTTCTGCCTGCAGTAGGCTGACTCGCAAAAATTACTTGCCACCAAGATTGATGGAAAATCGTTTTCTGTTGGTTTCTTTTGCTGGCGATTAGAACGACCAGACGTTTTCACTTCCTGCTTATCACTGGAACTAGCAATAGTCATTGCAACCGTTACATCACAAACTGTGTCATTGTCGGATTCATCACTATTTTGTTCTTCACTCGCAGCAACTCGAGAACGAATTTCGTTTTCACTGTCCATACTAACTGATTTAGAATCATTCTCGGAATTTCCTGGTGAAAGATTTTCCAGTTCGCCTAAATACACTAAAGCTTGTGCAGCCAAGAGGCCTTTACTGGACCACATACTGTTCAGCCTAACTAAACAGGACGAATGCACTTTCAGAGTACTACCGATCTTTTTATATGTTCACAATAGTGCAGGTTGAAACTTGCAAAATATTTTGTACGCATGCGCCAAATTAAGTCTGCGCATGTGCGACACTAAAGAAAGCACGAGTAAGAACAGGTTCTTTGTCGAGGGCAAGGCTGAACATGTCGAAACAAGCAGGAACAAGTACTAACAAATAGGAACAAGCTCTGATCGGTTGATGCAATTATATGCCTTGTTTTATATGTAACAAATGTTTGAAATTGTGTATATATTTACATGCGGTACATGCCTAAATGTTTAGTTCTTTCAAATGTGGCAACCAAGAAAAAGAATTGACAAATAAAGTTTGTCAAAAATTTTTTGAACGTACCGGTCAATTTGACCGGGGCGGCCGTTTAAGGTAAAATTTCCCAGAGCACCGCTTAGAGTTCTACAAAATATTCAAAATTTTGTGAGAGCATTGCCAAACTAAATTTAGGAAAAGGATTTCAAGATCATATCCAAATCAATTCCGTTGAAAAAAAAACTTTAAAATTGAAAGACGGTCAAATTGCGGTGCGGTGATTCTAGTGTTAATACTTTGTTAGTATGTACTGCAGTAGATTAAAAATCACATTATTGTACATATAGAATGCAATCCCTATACATATACAACCTGCATCCTTTTTATAAAAACATTTTTCACTAATAGCATTAAACCTAGCGGGGATATGGAATTCATCTGTCTGATTTAAGTTGTGATTAAAATTTATAGAGTTTGCCAGAGAAAAGAAATAAATAGGGTAAAATAAAAATATACGAAACGTAAATTTGCGCCTTCCGGAAATTAGAAATAAAGCGTGTCATTGAGGAATTTGGTATGCGTGTCGGCGTCTCCTTCGGTTGGCTTTTTAAACTAATTACTTTTATTTCTTTCACAACGATGGCCAACAGTACCCCGCACTGTCGAATCTACCGTACAAATAAATTAAATTCAGCAATACCAGAGAGAAAATCGTTTCATCGCCGTATCGGATGTAAATCTAATTAAGCAGAAGTGTTTGCTTGTTTTCCTTAATTGTAAATTGTGTATCTGTTTAATTGATTAAATCGTGGTCATTTCACTTAGCCGGATTCATTAATGTCTTCTTTTATAGGAACTCTGATTTTTATTTTTGTTGCAGGTATACCTTGATGAACTTTCTTCTTACGTAAGTATATTTAACCTTAATATACCCTTAATGAATATGGTACATAATTGGAAGTATTGTATAACTTGATCCTCTTTCGGTTTTACTTTAAAGATTTGTGTAATTGATTAAATTGGAGACAAATATTGGGAATAAGAGGGCTCACTCCGCGACGAGTAGTTTCTTAGGGGCGCAGGTGTGTAGCGGGGTAATATTTCTAAGATGGGAAAGGACGGTGCCTAAGCGAGCACGTTACTTTCCCCGTACCAATAATAAAAGAGTATATGAGCATATGTACGCATATCCACGCACGATATATTTCCTGGAACCGGCAATGATATCTCTATTTATGGAATTCCCCTGTCTACCGATAAACATCTCTATTCTTGTTCTGTGCTTGCTTTATTTTCTGAAAAATCCTTTCAAAGGTATTAAAATTGAAAAGATTTCTAGATGCGAAGAGTTTTGGAAAACTAAAATGGAAAGCAAATTAACCACGTTTTATTTAAACTGCGTGTTACCCGAAATTATAGATAATTGGCTAGATAGAAATGTGGAAATAAGAGATCCTCAATATATATTGGAAGCAATAAAAGCCCACCAACTACCCAAGAAATCTAAAATCCTAAATGTAAATATTTTAAAGTAAACATTTCCTTTATATGTATTATTTACTCTTAAAAATGTGAATATTATTCAGTATAACGTGGATGTTAATTATTGGCATATCATAAACTTTTTCACTTCATCATTGTCTTTGTTATTATCATAATTACGATTATAATTATCGGTAATATCGTGTATATCATTATTGTTGCATTATTATTATTGTTATTATTATTATTATTAAACGGAATGGAAATATGTAGTAGCTTGTATTATATAACGTAGGAGATTAATTAGTCATCTCTTGAGCTACCTATGGTAATAATACCTTTAAAGAGAAGCATTCAGAAAATTATATAAAGTAGATAGGTGAAGTTTGTGTATTCCCAACAATTGCTTATTATAAATTTATGCATTCATGCATATATATATATATATATATATATATATATATATATATATATATATATATATGCACATTTCAAATCCCTAATGGAATCTAGTTGAGTTCGTCCCCATTTTACACTTGATTTTAATCTAATTTTAATATTACATTAATTACAAAATTTGATATGTCCATTCATCGTTTTACATCTGGAATATATTTTTTATTGTTAGACGACCTTTGAACTGTTATTAATAAAAATTGTAAGTATTTTATATTTAATCCTATATCTTATATTGCATGGAATACCTCAAGTTGTAACAAAAATGTTAAAGAAACATAAAAAGCCTAAAAATTAACCATTAATTTAAAATAAAATAAACTAAAAAAAGTTACTCTACAAATTGGAATTGGTCACTAATATAACAGCTTTGTTACAACTTGAGACTATTTTTACAAATTGTCATATAATTCTAAATTATAATTTGTTTAAGTCTAACAATTTCTTATGTATTTGTACTATTCCATTTACAAACAATGTAATACAGCTATATGATATCCTTTTAGCTTAACCTGAGGATGGGCTTTGACCCGAAACCGGTCGTTATTTAGTTATATTAAAAAAGACTTTTGCGGGTAAAAGGACCCTTCTTCCTAATATGAACAACTCGCAACAAATCACCATTGAACATCTTATTGCTTATTTGATCCGAACAAGTAATACGGATATACTAAAATACGTAGAGGTTTTTTGCCTCTTTTTGACAACACTGTTTTAGTTGCACGAATTACATTTTTTCCTATGAAACTATCGATAATAAATTTATGATGCTTTTCAAAGCATTGTCTTTATTGCAATATTTTACATTACAATATTATTTATTCTTTGGACTTTTACGACTGATATCAGCACCGATACAATCGTCTCCTGTAGCAACTAATACTAGCAAATGTGTTACATGTTTTGTTTTTTATTTTGTTAACTTAAACAGAGAAAGTGGAAAATCTGCTGCTGCCTTAAGTGAAATATTTGTTCTTCTAAGTAAGCATATGAATTTATGTCTCCTTATTTTTTTATATTTTTGAGTATCAAATTGTCAATGTACTACTTACACATTATTAAATTTAAAAGTATGTAGATACTAAGGTGTTTATACTTACTACGTCTTCTTAAAACAAAAATTGGGAAAGAATAAGTCTGAATTTCAAAAACGAATGTTCAAAATTAACAGCGGTCTTGTCGCGCCGAACGGGTTCGATGGGCCTAAACGGCTTGGCCAGCCGAACGGGTTTGACGAGCCGAGTGAACCGCCCGTCCCATTAGAGGGCACATACTATATGTCAACCAAAGCTGATTTAATAACTATCTATCTTACAAAAAAGGGAATATTGTGGTTGGGATGCCAGGTGATATCGCCTACCTCGTCACGTATACTGTAGTGGTTTAATTTACATCTTTGAACGCAACTGTCATTGGCGCCACGTACAGTGTATTCAGTACGACCACTCGTTCAATGTGAAGTTCCCTTTAGCGACTATTAACTCTTTTTCGGTTGCCTCTACTCCTTCCCTGCCCTTCGATCCTTGGAGCGGGGGTACTAGAAATTTTTTAAACTCCAGCCAACAACAAAAGTGAGGTAACGGAGAAAAAACTCCTCCTCTGTTCAATTTCATCATATCGCAAATCCTTAAAATTAATGGAATATCTTTCTACAACAAGTAACAGCATAAATTCGGAGGTATTTCTATTATAATTTCGAATATTAAATATATTTCGCTAAGTTATTGTCTAGAACATCAGCAAGTTTTGTTAATCATCATGCTACTTTTATAAATAGGTTTATTGATCGAAAATTCGTCGTCAAATTGTATTTGGAAGAGAATTACTAAATTTCCTGTGGATGACACAATCGCCATCGCGATTAAAATAAAGGAGCAGAGGCACGCCAATTAATTTGCGGACTTTGATTCAAGTTTTCGCTGTGTCTGGCTGTGTTCCAAGTTTCCAAGTGTCTAATATTTTAAATCGTTCTATAAATTCAAGGTAGAAGTGAAGGTTGGTGGCTGAGATTAGGCAGGTTTCCCGTAAGTGTCACATAAACACAGAGTTTGTATGACGTCGTCATAAAACCCAGGTTAGTTTACAATTTTCAGTTTTAATTTTCGTTAAAATCTCATTAATTGATATTAAAATTCGTTTAAATTGCCGAAAAAGTGTTTTAGAACACTTCCGTACCCTGAGTTCTTATCATTGTTTAACTAATTTGCGAACGACGATTTACCACATTTAGAACATTGTATTTATTGAAATTGGGAGATATGTGTTGTTATGTTCAACGTTGTATGTACGACAACAGCCTCGGTTGTCACTTCTGAACGACTAAATGTCAGGTTGGCCACTCGTTGGTAACTAAATATCCCTCTTGCGGGGAAAATTGGAAATTTCTTCGTTACCATCTCCCCTCCAGCAAACTGGCTATGGAGGGAGGACATTATATTTACAATATAAGTCCAGATAACGACGAGTGTGGGGTAGCATGGACAAATCTACTAGTCAGTTAATTTTCCTATTCACGTAATTCGTCCAAATTCATGTAGAAAAGGTATTTTAAATAATATTTCATCAATTAAATCTTTATCTGAAAGGTTTATGTAAATTATTAGAGAATTTTCACGTTTAAAGCTTGTCAGTAACATTTTGTATCATAGAATCCTCGAAGTACAACCTCCTAGTTGAGCTACTGCATTGATTCTCGTATGCTATTTGCAGAAATAATCTCATTTGATCGAAATTCATCGTAAAAGTTTCTATTTGGGTTAAATTATCAAAATTGGCTGTGGAATAAAACAATCGCCGGTCTTTCGCGATTTAAAGTAAAAGAAAGAGAAGCGACGCCATAATTTTTCATCAATCTTTAAAGCCTTTATTTGAACAGAAAAGGGTTGAATTTCCAGAACAGGCAGTTTCCTGTAGAGGTTATATAAAGAGAGAGTTTATATAACACTGGCATCGTTCAAGTTTCAAGGTTAGTTACATGTACAATTTTAAAACTCGTTAATTTAGTTTTATTAATTTGGATATTCGTTATAAAATTGTCGAAAGGGTATTTAGGGATACTCCCGAACCCACTAAGAATCGTTAATTTAGTTTAAAATTAGAAAATTTAACAAATTTCCCAAAATCCCCTGAGAAAATTATTTCAGTATATTTCCATAGCATATGCATTTCATTTTTCACAGGCCAGTATATAGAAAATACAACTGTTTGTAATTGCTTTCCTGCTTATAATACACATATCAAGTAGCCTGTGACTGTAATCAGACAAAGTAAGCGTTATTGAGCGATTTTGTGGGCTGTGGTTTCCACTAAGGAAAGAAAAACAAATTTACGTAATAATTCGAAAAATATAGACTACCTAAAATACTGATAATATATCAAAATATTATTAATGAATCATTTGTACATCACATCAGTATCTGCAACAGTTTCCTCTGCGCAGTTTAACAGAAAAGGAGATAAATGATAAGGAATTCAGAAATTCCCAGTTTCTTTCAGATATATAAATTGCCTTTGACCTCTTTTTTTCAATAAAGTTGGCATTACATCAAGTCAATAAAACTTATCCCTTAGGATTTTCGAGGTCGCTGTACTAAAATTCTGAAAGAACCCACCCTGCATACTTGTCTCGAATTTAAATTAGAGTAAGGAGGATCAAACTGACTCGTTAAAAATAATTTATAAGTGCCAAGTAATTAATTCTTTATTACATTCAGATAGAAGGCTTTTTAGGAGTAATAAGCTATTTATCGATTAGTTGTAACATCTATTCTTACCTGACTGAATTTGTTCACGTTTATATAATTTAAAAGCTAAGAAGTTGTGGAAAAAATTAATATAAACATCAGGGAAGAATACATACTAATAGTCCAAGCGGCTACTTTAGCTTGTTCTCTTAGGCAAAGACCTAGGAAAGAAAATACTTAGAATTAGATTTAAAAAAAAATTACATAATGATTTTCTTAACGCATTACAACTGAATGTTTCTGTTTGGAATGTATGCTACTCAAATGATTCCATTGATTTCAATCATATAATAGCAAATTCCAATCACAAAACGATCACTAGTTAATTGAGGTGTTTATTGTTTATTATTTATTCGGATATAGTACAAGTTTCCATCTATTCAAATAATATATTAATAATGGACGATGCAAAAAAAAAATACTAAACAAATACATAGTTCCCACTTAGTGCGTTTGTGGAAAATAATTACTTCCAGCAGAAATTTAGAGATAAACTTTTTTAGTAAAAAGATAAAAACTATTCAAAGCAAGTTCTTCATAATATTAAATTAGATTGAAGTATACAAAGTGTTAAGTTTTCGCTGGTACTATACAAGTTTAGTATTTTAAATAGAACTTTCTGCATATTATTACATCTTCGGAAGACTCTCTGCAATTCGGTTGAACTTCTTTCAATATTCCCTATATCTTGAAAAGTAATGCCATCACCTATGGACGCGAATTTCGATGTTATATATCTCGTCGGCATAGCTTTGTGGAAGGTAATGGCATTTCAATATTTTAAATCGTATATATACGAAGTAGATGTTTGCATGTACGCATGAGGAAATCTAATTAGATATCCTCATTTGTACGTTTTTGTCGAGTAAATTACTGCAAACGCCTCTACAAAACTGAACAAATCGTATTGCTACAAATTCTGACGCGGCAGTAGACCCAACTACTGGCTTAAACCGCTATAAGTTAATTAATTGAAAAGTAATGCCATCACCTATCCACCATCTATGGACGCGCGTTTCGATGTTATACATCTCGTCGGCATAGCTTTGTGGAAGGTAATGACATTTCAATATTTTAAATCGTATATATACGAAGTAGATGTTTACATGTACGCATGAGGAAATCTAATTAGATATCCTCATTTGTACGTTTTTGTCGAGTAAATTACTGCAAACGCCTCTACAGAACTGAACAAATCGTATTGCTACAAATTCTGACGCGACAGTAGCCCCAACTACTGGCTTAAACCGCCATAGGTTAATTAATTAATTGAAACGTAATGCCAATTTATTCGACAAAATGTACAAATGAGGATATCTAATTAGATTTCCTCATGCGTACATGTAAACGTCTACTTCGTATTTATACGATTTAAAATATTGAAATGCCATTACCTTCCACAAAGCTATGCCGACGAGATGTATAACATCGAAACGCGCGTCCGTAGATGGTGGATAGGTGATGGCATTACTTTTCAATTAATTAACTTATGGCGGTTTAAGCCAGTAGTTGGGACTACTGCCGCGTCAGAATTTGTAGCAATACGATTTGTTCAGTTCTGTAGAGGCGTTTGCAGTAATTTACTCGACAAAAACGTACAAATGAGGATAGCTAATTAAATTCCCTCATGCGTACATGTAAACACCTACTTCGTATATATACGATTTAAAATATTGAAATGCCATTACCTTCCACAAAGCTATGCCGACGAGATGTATTACATCGAAACGCGCGTCCATAGATGGTGGTTAGGTGATGGCATTACTTTTCAATTAATTATCTTATGGCGGTTTAAGCCAGTAGTTGGGACTACTGCCGCGTCAGAATTTGTAACAATACGATTTGTTCAGTTCTGTAGAGGCGTTTGCAGTAATTTACTCGACAAAAACGTACAAATGAGGATATCTAATTAGATTTCCTCATGCGTACATGTAAACTTCCCTATATCTAACTACCTCAACTTTTTAGACACACTACAACTATGAAATTTTTAAAAGATAGGTTGATACAGCTAAGTCTCTACTATTTACATCCAACATAAGAATTTTTTTATCGCTTATAGCATTTACCCCCTGGTGTTAAATGCGAAGTATTTTTTAAGAATGCCAAATAACTCCGAAACGTTGGCTGATAGATATTTGATATAACTTCCCTTGAAATTGTACATGTAATCGGTTATATTTCAATTTGAAATAGCGAAGTAGTTTTGATAAATCGAAAGTAAAGAATTTACGAAAATATTTTTCTTTAAGAAATTATGAATAAGAATATCTATTCCCAAAATACTAGAATTCATAACTATTAGAAGTCTATAAATTTCTAATAGTACGGTTCGGTGGAAGCTTCTATATATATTTTATTTACGTTCGTAGTTCAAACTGACTTTTAAAGCGATCCTTTTCCAAAATGCACTGTGAAATAAGTCTTCCTACAATGTTGTCGTTTATCAAATTCAAGCTGCAAATTTTCTCTTATGCAGTTAGTAAGTCAAATTTTTGCTTTTAATGGCCATCGATTATTTGATCATTTTCTTTCCAACGCTTGGTCAGATTTTGCAGAATCTACATTTTTAATAGAGCTAAGTATTTATGCGGTTTTCATTATATTTAACGGTTTCTTTCTTTCCAAAAATACAAAATAGAAGAATATGTAAATGCTTTTCTTTGTATCGAAAAAAATTAAGCGTTTGGAAAAACACCTAGGATAATATTATTCTGAATCTAAATTCATAGTCTTTGACGGAAACGAAATTATGTGTACATATTACATTAGAGTAGTTTTTTAATTACGAATAGATAGAAAATTAATTACAAAAGTTCTAAAATTCATTCCTTTGCTTCAGAACATAACTTTAAATTTTAAAAGCGGTACTTAAAGCGCACTTGATGTTGATCTTAAATATGAAATTTTCAGGGGTGAATAGTTGCAGTCTTTAAACTTCCAGTAGTACAGTTTGATGGTAGTTTCTATGTATATTTTATTTATGTTCCTGGTTCAAACAGACTTTTACAGGGTCTCTTTTCCCAAATGTACTGCGGAATAAGTTATGTGTCTTCCTCCAACGTTGCGGATGAGTTGAAATTGTCATTTATCAAATTCAAACAGTAAATTTTTCTCCTCGTGCTAAATAATTAAAATTTCAATTAATCATACTTGGTCAGATTTTACAGAATCTGCTTCAGAATATAACTTTAAATTTTAAATGTGTTTCTACCGCACTTGATGTTGATTTACAAACAAGGAAAATGCATTTACAGCTATTTGAAAATAAATGTATTTTACTGCGTTTCGAATATAGAGTTTTATAAAAGTAAGTTAAAAAATTCATGGAAATTTTACATTGCAATTGCTTAGAAAATAACTTCTATTTATAGATTATAAAACTGGGTTAAATAAGTTAAGACCTCAGGGAATCTTTCATATCTTCTTTAACTAAATGTAAATATTTTGCACTTACAGCTTTTTGAAGACAATCTCTACATATTGCTATAATACTCTTTTCTCTATATTAATTCGTCTTAATTTCTTTTTATTATTATTAATTGTTAGTTGTGGAGTCCTGGGGTTTAAGACGAATATGTAATTATACGAGGGATAATCATAAAATAAGGTTCCCATATTTTTTAAAAATAGACAGCATTCTTTATTTCCTTAACATCACACATCGTTTTAATGGTAAAAACTTAAGTTATTTTTCGACATAATCGCCATTTCTATCCAAGCATTTTTGCAGACGGTGCTCGAACTTCTGTATCCCCATGTCGTAAAATTCTGCCGCCAGTCAAAATCTTTTCAATTGTGGTGTTGGAAATCTCAGGAATCCGAAGAGCGAGTTGACGAATGGTGACCCTCCGATCTTCAAGCAGTATGCTCTCGACCTTTTCAACGATTTCCTCTGAAACTTATGGTCTTCCGCTCCGCTGTTCGCGAATTTCAATCCGACCTCCAGTGAATTCCCTACACCATTTACGGACGTGTTGAACAGCTATACACTTTTCTCCATAAACTTCGGTTAATTGACGATGAATGTTTATAGGTGAAACCCCTTTCGCGTTTAAAAAACGTATCAGAGCGCGAATTTCGCACCCGGCGGTAGCGGCGATCGGGAGTTCCATCTCAGACGGCTGCCTAGGCAATACTGAGCGGCGTAGCGAGACGGGAGTGGTACGTTTATAGAGTGCACACGCCAATGTTGTCGGATTTTCCCTAACACGTCTTATTGCTGCTGTAGGGCTTTGGGAACCTTATTTTGCGATCATCCCTCGTACTAATAAAACCAACTAAAAAGTTCAAGCAGAATACAAATATATTACGACTAATAGTGACAATAATAATAACGATAACGATAACGATAGCGATTGCGATAGCGATAGCGATAACGATAACGATAACGACAACGACAACGATAACGACAACGATAACAACGACGACAACGACAACGACAACGACAACGATAATGATAATAATAACGATAATAATAATAATAATAGCGGTTTATTGGCATAAGTTTACGAACAGGAAATAGGAAATAGAATAAAAAATAAACACGGCAATAGGTTCGAAATCAGCTGCCTTGAAGGCAGGCAGCTCGTCCTCCTAAACACAGTAACAATAGTGCTAATAATAAAGCGAAAAAAAAAAACATGAAGAAACTTTCGAGTCGTGCAATAACAGCCACAAATTTGTGACGTGCACGCAATTGACGGGCAAACAAAGCAAGCTTCAACGAACGAATATCCAGCATTAAGACATTTGCCAATGTTGTAAGAAAATTAACTTTTAAATATCTCTGGTTATAAGCTGGAGGAGTAAATAGGACTTTAATTCCTAAATCAATAAACAAATATTTTGTGGTGAAAAATCGTTGAAAAGGAATTAGTTTTTAAATATAAATTAAAAAATTAAAAAGGAACCTTTTAAAATTACTTTTTTTTTACTAAAATTTGTCGTAATTGAAACAAATCATGAGTTCAAAATTAAAACTTGATGTTCGCAGATTTGCAGGCACTTCTTCTCGCTAAATGCAATTCAATTTGTTTTTCCTGATTCTTCTTCTTCTCACTGAATACAATTCAATTCTTCTTTCCTTTTCCCTGCGGTTCGTCCAGTGGATTTCCAAAATGTTAGCTTCTGTTACAATCATTTGGAATACTTTTACGACAAGCATGCTTTAAATTACTGTATTACTGCTGGTTTATTAACTAATGTACATTACTAAATTCTTTGCAAATACACCAATTTAAAATTAATTCCATCTAAATCGCCTCAATCCAATAACTAAAAACAACCTGGTGTTTACCGTAACCGTCCACCAGATGTAACGCGCTTAAAAACCAATTGGCACAAAAAAACTTCAAATACATTCTTAAATCTAGAAAACATATGGTTGTGATGAAAAATGATTTCAAAACTATTTTTTTTCTTCTTTTTTATTATATACCTACAAAAACATTATAGCATTATATATTTATGTGAAGTTAATTCATTGTCCGTAAAAAGTGTTATACTGACGCTAACGTAAACTTTAAAGTATTATGATTAGAGTAACCAAAACTTGCGGACTCGCATAGGCGTCGGTATTACGGGTTAATATAAGAATACGAAAAATTCATAAATAAACTTACTTGCTAATTATTCAACAAATTAGAGGCATCAGGATGTGAACTACTGTAAACTTGCATCATTGCATATGTTTCCACAGTTACTTCTTTAAACCTTGTGCGTCGACAAGAAAAAATATTCTTATACATAGAAAACGATCTCTCCACATCTAAGGAAGTTACATTTGCATGTAGAAACTGTTTTTCAAAATCATTTAAAAGTTCACTATTCTTACACTTATTATAAACGGCCTCTAAAGTATTAAAATCGGGATTTTTCCTTAAAATATCTGCCAACTTTTGACTAGCGCATAATCCTGGCGTATCATTTAATGTGTGTAATTTATTTTTTACACTCTCCACTATGTCTAATGATTCCTGCAATGACAATTCAGTACATTGTAGTTTTCTGATGTCATCTAGTAATACTGTATAATTGGTACATATTGTTGTTAAATCTTCTAAAAGTTGAGGAATTTGAAATTCTCTTCGACATTCTCTAATTGCTTTGGATTCATTCCGATTAAATCGCATTATAACTGATTGAATTTGTTGAAAATGGATCAAATAGTAAGAAGCTGCTGTTAGCCAAGTACCCCATCGCATTAAAATTGGTTCAGGAGGTTCTGGAATACCTGGACAAAATTTACGAAATTCTTTTAAACGTTTCAACGTTTCCGTAATGTTGTCGAACAACTTCACCAACTAAATGCAAAGCATGCAGCACGCAGGTTATATGTATTAAGTTAGGAAATATATGTTTTAAGGATCGCCCAACACTTAACATCGTTGCTGCACTATCTGTCACAATCATCACAACTTGATCTTGTGCAATTTTAAATTTTTTCAAAGCGTTCATTATCACTTTTTGAATATTTTCCGCGGTACATTGTTGAACACGTTTGCAAGCTAACAAATATCGAGATGCTGTGTTGTCGCTAGATAAAACGCGAGCTATTACATTCACAATACTGTTTTTCTTTATATTGGTCGTCTCATCCACGGTAATCCATATTTTTTTTGGAACACAAATCACGTTTACATGCATTTTCTAGCATCTCTTTCATTCGCGGCAAATGATTCTGTAATTGTGTTTGTGAGGGTAATGGGTACTTTGGAACGTATTGTCGCCAAAACGTTTTAAAGGCTGCTTTTCTCACCAACGACAACGGAAGATTACAAGAGGTAAACATAATTAATAAATGTATGAGGAATAGTGTATAAGGTATTTCAGTTCTTGCATTTCTCATATGCTTAATACCATTGACATGCCTCTGGCAATCAGTTCTGTCCAATGCAGCCAAACGAACATTGCATATTAAGCAAAAAACTGCACTTCCGTCATATTTTAAATTATGACTGAGAAAAAAGTGACACATACTTATGTACATTAGTAGCAAATCTATTACGAGGCATTGTTTTCTTAGGTATGTAAATATTAGTTCTATATGAAACGATACACTAATTATGTACTTGGTATAATACTACAACACACAAAAAACACCAGCTATATTTTCAAAAGCGACACGTAAATACATAACTTTGACCGTTCGGCTAATCTCTGCAACGGCTCAACCGGTACTAAAACGAAATCTCTCTCAGCGTGGTTTAACATGATTTATATTCAAGGTCGACACTACATGCCTGCTTCTCTACCGGTTTAGTTTGTTTATGAATTTTTCGTATTCTTATATTAACCCGTAATACCGACGCCTATACGAATCCGCAAGTTTAGGTCACTCTAATTATGATTGCTAGCGATTGGCACTGATAACTCTTATAAATCCTTCAGCAACCGCTTTTAAACATAATGTACAATTGTAATTTTCTAAAATTGTTCTGTTCTTCTTAGAATTACCTCCATTATTTCTACTTTAAATCTACCTACATTAATCCACCTTAATCTAATATCACCGTCTAACGTCTAATTATTTAACCTAAAAGGTTCGAGTTCAAAATGGAGCAATTGGAAGTTATTGCTGCTGAGTTTCCATCCAAATCTGTATTTATTCTACTGTGCTAACAAACAACAAAAAAAAGTTTCACGGCTCGGCAAAACAAATACCGGGCTTTGCTCGCGCAACGCTTGTTGAACAATGAAAAGTTGCGCCTTCAAAAATCGAAACAGGAATTGATATTTTTGCGGCAAGATGAGCAGCAAAAGTGTAGCAGGAAAGCTGTAATTAATATTCGATTTAGAAAGTTTTGACTTTTATTGTGAAATATCACAAGGATTTAATTTGAAAGCCACCTTTTCCAAATTGATTTCGAGGTGTTCCATTTAGATTAATATATGTACTGTGCATGTGTATACTAAGAAAAATTGGAAAGTTTTTATGAAGGTGAAGTTTAGGATAGGGGCTTTGTCTAGTGTTATCGTAGACGATTTAGAAAAGGAATACACACTATATTTTGTACGGTACCCAGAATAATTTTTAAACTCGCCATAAATGCATAGACATACGTCTAATAGTTTACTAATAATTAATGTAAATGTTAAATATAGAACTTTGACTTGAAATTATTTTTTACGTTTAAAACGGATTATTTGACACTAATAATAGAAATAGTGCTAATGATATGTTATGCAATACTTTGCCTTTCCGGAAAGCAGATTTTTTACTATTTAAAATCAAATCATTATTATATAAGTATTTGTTTATAGAAGCTAAACTAATGCTCGCATGTTCAATAGCATTTAGTTTGCTTCGACCACTTGAAAGCGCAAATGTATCATCAGGAAATACAACAGCTGTCTCTCAACCACTGCTCTGCGGTGCACCACTTTTCGTCGTCAGTTCACAAGAATAAAACTCATTTGTGTTTACGTAATATGTTCTACCCCCAGATAGCTCCCAAACTACTTCAACACTGTACCCCTTTTTCCGTAATAATACAGCTTCCCAAGCAATATCTGATGATTGATAAGGTCGACACCTTTGGTTACCCAAAAATATACCTACGCGCGTTTTCCCTTCATCAATATCGCTGTATAAGTGTACCTTAGAAAAGAAACTATGGCAGCTGAGATATTCCGACCCACGAGAAGGCCAAATTGATTATTAATTAAATATGTTTTCGAAGAAACTATGTTTTTCAAGAAACTGCATTACTCTTGTCGCCATCACTTTCTCAAATATTTTGGAAAAAACTTAGCAAGGATATTGGACGGTAATTCAATGCTGACTGTTCTGATCCGCCTTTAAACAAAGCCTGAATATTTTAAATTTCTAAATTATATGTAAACCTACTTCGAGTATGCTGAATTCAATGATGCCAACCGTTTTTAAAAGTTAACTAGCGTTTTCGAGCAATTTCATTTAAAAGTTTTAGGTCCAAAGAACCTTCTGGAACATTCTGGAATTTTCTGAAAAATCTGATCATTGGCCAAAGAGCTTGCTGGAACCTTCTGAAATCAAAAATATGTGCTACATATGCTTGTGGAATACCCGTTATGCCGGCGATCAATATAACGAACAGAGCTTTCCTTTACGTGAATTTAGATTGTGACAAAACAACATTATTGAGATTTCGCTTGTATCGATCGAAAAAGTTTTGTTACCACCGCTCTACATCAAACTAGGAATTGTTAAAAATTTCACAAAAGCATTGAACCCAGAAGGAAATGCATTCAACGAATTAGGTCGTATTTTTCCACGGTTAAATGGGATGATAATAAAAGAAGGTGGATGTCTGAATCTGAATGTTGATCTATTGAAATTTCATTTTGTATTATATTTATTATACAGGAATATTTAATGGACCGGACGTTCGTCATTTGATGAGGGACAAACGATTTGAAAATGCACTCACTGACATGGAACTTGTGGCATGGGATTGTGTAAAAGCGGTTATTGTGTAAAAGCGGAATTCATTGATTCGAAAATTGGCGCATACTAATTGAAGACATGCTCACTGCTTTTCACCGTTTAAATGTCCGAATGTCATTAAAAATTTATTTTTTTGCATTCCCATGAAAAATTCGCCGAACAATCACCAAATGAATCCGATGAGCATGGCGAGCGCTTTCATCAAGTGACAGGAGACCCTCGAACATTGGTACAACGGCAAAAAGCCACATGCTTTTCTTGAGTGACATTTGTTGGAATTTACAAGAAGAAGATGACGATACAAAAGAATCAGGGCAATCAGAGAATGAAAAATAAAAAAAATCAAGAAAAATGTTTTTTTTTTTGCAAAAAAAATGATGAAAAATTGACTGAATCGATTTTTTTCGAATAGTTTCTATTCGATGTGTATTCGTCGATAGAATTTCCATCGATTTAAATTCAATAAATGATCAAAAATGATAAAAATTATGTTTTTTGGGGTCCTTGGGCCAAAATTTTTTTAAATTGAAATTGCTCGAGAACACGAGCAAATTTTTAAAAATGGTTAGCACCATTGGATTCAGCAGACTCGAATTAGCTTCACCCCCCGAGTGAACAGGTTGTTGTAAAAAAAAGTCTCCAATTCGAGCACAGTGTAACCAGCACTGATGGACAAAGGATTTCACAAATATATTTCTTCAACGTCATATCCGTATGAGTACGCACTTTTTAAATTATTTGAGTTTGACTAACTGGAACAAAAAAAGAGGTCACAGTAGGGTGAGAAGTAGTGATCTGAGATTCCTCTCAGGCCACTACTTCTGGCGATTGAATGGTAATATATGACGTATACTACACTGACCACCATGTAAACGGTCGTATTAATTTGCATTGTGCAAAGTTTCGTAGTATACCTTAATTCTTGCACAAATTTCATGCTACCCTACGTGAACGGCACTTTAAAGATTAAGTTCCGTATCATCTTCATTTACGGAGTTGAATAATTCAGTACAAACAATGCAGTTAGTCCTTACGCGAAATAAACATTAATTCTGCGTACAGTTCGTATTTGGGCTGTACGCGTCGTAGCATTTGCGAATTTGTAGCCCGCGTGATTAAAAATTTAAAGCGCGGTCGTTAGCGCTACTAGGTCGTCTTCACCGATGCTCGTTTTCCCCACTTTCCTTCCCACTCTTAATCTGAAGATCGCTTAATTCGACGTCGTTACTTTATATTCAGAAAACCTATTTGGTTTAATGACCGTATAACTCATGTACCTACCGTTCCTATATACTGAATACAAATGCTATTCCGCCGGCGCTGAAACAGCGTGGCGAGTTTCTCGCCTTACTAAAGACTCCTGGTCGCGCAGGTACCGCCACCATTAGTCTTCATAAAGCGTTGCAGGATACACACAATGCTTTACTAGCGTGGATAATGCAGACATATTTCTACATGCGGAAAAAAAATAGCAGCGCTCTAACCCATTATCCGTTTACTTACACTCATTTCGCACCATCATCACCTTAGCTCAAGCTATTATGCAATTTGTTGTAAAATTTTCCGGTGCTAAATGATGTACAGCAAAAGAGAAACTGTTATTTGAGAAACAGCGTGTTATTAACGTGTTTCTGAAGCAAAACATTAATTAATATTTATAGAATTTTGACATTCTCATTTAGAAATAGAAATTCTTTAGTAATTTCTTTATTAACAGGGGAACACCGGCAACCTGAAAATTAAATGAAACTATGGATTGGTAGGGTATCTTGGTGTAACAACAGCACATACTTATTGAGATGTTTAAGTTTAAATACAAATATGAAAATTAAGAAAATTACAAGTCCCCTTATTTTTCAAGAATCTACTTACAAATCTTAGTAAAATTGCTTGCAGTTGTCATTCGTCCGTGTACGTTGCGCATGTGTGTGTGTGTGTAGAATCGTCGGTAAAATCCTCTTCGAATGTGCCCTTCGACTCCACTTTGGATGTTCTTCGACTCAATTTTCCTTTTCTTTATTTTCAAATGGCTCTTCAGTTCTTTCATTGTTGCTTCTGTTCCAAAAGCTTGTCTTCTATCAAAATTAGTCTTTATGTCTATTTGTTTAATTATCTCAACAGGAATACCAATTCAAGGACTTCTATATTTTAGCGATTGGCCTTCTCATGATCACACGTGTTGTTATTATGGGTTTTAATCAAGTACTCGAAATCTGTGGCACTAAAACGCCGAAATAGTTTACTAAAAACCCGTACCACAATACTTTAATCGTGCTGAACGCACGTTTCGATAGCCAAGCTATCGAAAACTGTAAATTCAATAAAACTGAATTAATTCAGTTTTACTGCTGATAATGATAGCTTGGCTATCGAAACGTGCGTCCGGTACGAGTAAAGTATTGTGTTAAGGGTTCTAGTGAACTGTTTCATTATGAATTTTGATGATTTTATTCCAATGTAGATAATGAAAAAGGAGCTAATTGCCGTCAACCACTAAGCATGGACGCGTTTCACTGTATCACAGCTGATCGGCATGCCTATATATAAAATGGCAATTGAAATTCAAAAGCCGTATATATACGATGATCGTGAGTACAAGTACGGATGAGAGTATCTAATTAAACAAACTCCAATCACTGAAAATGTCGAAATTATATCGACCTCTACAGAAGTGAGCAACCAACATTGCATCATATCTTCTGTGAGGGTAGCAGGTCGACTAGTGGCTATCCCGCCAACGGTAATTAATGAAAAGGGAACTAATTGCCATCAACCATTATGCATGGACGTGTTTCGCTGTATCACAGCTCATCAGCATGCCGATATAGCTATTAATTTCGACATTTGCAGTGATTACAGTATCTTTAATTAGATACTCTCATCCATACTTGTACTCACAATCATCGTATATATATGACTTTTCAATTTCAATTGCCATCTTTCCTGACGAGCTGTGATGCAGCGGAACGTGACCATGCATAGTGGTTGATGGCAATTAGTTCCTTTAATTAATCACCGCTGGCGGGATAGTCACTAGTCGATCTGCTACCCTCACAGAAAATATGATGCAGTGTTGGTTGCTCACTTCTGTAGAGGTCGATATAGCTATTAATATCGACATTTGCAGTGATTAAAGTATCTTTAATTACTCTCATCCCTACTTGAAATGTAGACAATGTTTTGCATGATTTTGTGTGTTTTTGACAAATATTGTTGTTAAAAGACAAATTCGTTACAATAACTTGTAACTGATATTTTCTGTAAGTTGAATTTAATAGACTCCTTAAAAAGAAAACGAAGAATTAACAATATAAATCATCAAAATGCCAAAATTTAAACAACAATAGAAGTTTATTTGAATTCTGTAGATACACACTACCGACCATAATTATTTGCCCACCCTAAGCAATTCGCATAAATAAAGGAGGTGCTAACTGAAGGAGAAATTTTAGTTTTGCATTTAATAAAATACTCTTAAGACAAAGAATTTGATAGTCTTTAATGAATTATAAAATTTATTTGACAAAAAAAGAAATTAGATCGTTTCGTCGAAATGTCTACATCAACTATTAATAATTGCGACACACACTTGCGGGATCCTGTCTATCAATTTCGTCAGAGTAGCGGGTTCTATTTTAAGCCAGGCTTCTTGTAGTTGGTTCCACAACGATTCCTTGGAAGTTGGAGGATTTATTTTGACCTACCTATCGGGTACCTCTTACAAAAGCTCTATGGGATTTGCATCTTGGTTTTGAAGAGGCCTTTTCTAAATATTCGCAACACAGTTTAGAGGTGTGGTTCTGATCATTATCAATTGAAATATAAAATAGTCATCGGTTCTTCTCATTCCAGATGGTATAGCATTTGTTTCCAGAATTTCCTGGTAGCGCTCTTTTCTTGAAATTCCATCTATTTTAAACAAGTCTCCTGCGAATGCGGCGCCAAAACAACCCCAAACCATTACCGATCCGCCAACATACTTGATTGTAGGTACTACACCTGATTCTGCTGCTTGTTCTCCTTTCGAACGAGCGTTCTTCTCTTGGAACCGAAGAGTTCAAAGTTGGACTCATCGGTTTAGAAAACATTTTTTTTCACTCATCAACTGTCCAATATTGATGCTCTCTAGCCCACTGCAGCCGTTTTATTTACTTGCGTAAGAGTGGTTTACGCAACGCTGTTCGTCCAAATAAACCACCCTCCTTTAACCTCCTTTTTACGGTGGTTAAACTAACTCGTTTTTCACGCTCAATATTTATTTCAGCCGTTATTTCAGGTGCAGTTTTTCGTCTATTCCGTTTACCCGTCATACTTATTTCACAATCGCTAGTGTTGTCACTTTCCGTCGCCCTGTTCGTTTTCTATTTAATAATATGTCAGCTTTTTAATATTTTTTAACGTTATAGTCAACAGTTTGGGGACTTAATTTCAATTTTTTTGGCCAAGATTATGTAAAGCAATAATCATTGTGCGGATTTCTAAAGCCAACTCTCTTGTTTTCGGCATTTTAGTTCTAACTTAAGATAATTTTATTAACGATATTCACTGTATAAAAGAACAATAACTAATAAATTAAATAAGAATTCATAATTCTAGTTCGAGTAAATAGGGAATTGTTCCATCTTAAATACTTACATTGAAATATTTTATTATGAAGATAACTATCCTCTTTTTGGCTCCGGATCCCTAATTGTCGGATTAAAGAGATTCAATCGATAACTAAGTATCAGAGAAGTTTTTTGCGGAATTATTTATTGTGATATCTTTCTTTTATTTGCAGGTAAAAAATTATACTCCCTAAATAACAATAAATAAATAATTTTTTAAAATCCAAGCAAAAATGTAGGTGGCCGGTTGTGGAATGTCGAAATTTAATACAATAACAATACTGGGTGCAAGTGCACGTGCTTCACCCAATATCCCACTACAATATATTTATGGTATTTGGTTTAATCACTTCTTGATAACAATTTTCGCTTATCAGTTTTGTTTACGTTTTCTTGCGTGCTATTTTGTGGGATGAAGCAATCTTGATGGCCTTTTCTCGAAAGGACCTGCTAAGCAAGTAGGAAATGCCCCTGCATGGATTTACCAACTGCTAATTTCCGTGTGTTGGTCCTCTTTCAAAATACCTGCACACAGGGGGATATGGTGAACATAACCTTTAATATCAAAGTCGCTTTTCTCTAAAATCACGAGAGATATTGGAATGAAATAAGAATTAAGTATTACATATTAGTTCTGCCTTATTACTTTATTTTTTCATAATTTTTGCTTAATTCAGAGGGGAAAAAAGAGGAATCGCTCTCAAGACGATCCCTAAAGTGACAGAATATCTCTAATAATCATGTATTAATTACTTATTACATATAGGAATTACAATAAGGTCAATCTGGTAGAATAGAGTTTTTCTTTTTATTTTTTATTTATGTAAACATTGTGAGTTACACAACAGGGCTAAAAACCCCAATAACAATACATATTTCTTAAGTGCACATACATACATCTATACTAGTAATAATTTATGCCCGTTAAAGAAGAAGTAATAAATGGAAAATGAACAATTTTACAAATGCAAGCACAGCAGCTAAAAAGTTAAAAAACAATAATTGATGTAAATCATATAAAGATGTGTCTTTTAGTGGAGCGAGTAATACAGATAAAGTTCATAATTTGTTGATCTGATGTGATTGCTATACCGCAGTTAAATTATCATCGCTGCTGCGTTCACTGGAACACAGATGATCCAAGGCCACATGTTTCTGCGCAAACACAAGGTCTAATCAGGTCTTTTGGATAGAAACAACTGGATCATCCACCTTACAGTACAGACCTTACACCCAGTGATTTTCACTTGTTTCGGTATTTAAAGGAGTTCCTTGGTGGTCAATGGTTCAACGACGACGAAGATATGAAAACTGCAGTCATGGATTGGGCTTCTTCCCAGGCGGCAGATTTTTTAACGTCGGTATGTCGAGCGGTATGAGAAATATTTGAACAAAAATGGAAATCATGTAAAAAAGTAGACAAAAGTATGTAGAATACGAAAAAAAATATATTTTAATGATATTTACATTATTTTTCTTCTTATTAAAAAACGGACCTTGCAATAGCAATGATAAAGGGAATGGGGGTGGCAATCCCTAACGTCAAAGTCATTTTCCCCAAGGACTGTGAGAAATATTCGAACGAAACAAAAAGCATATACATATTAGTGCCAGATTATATAATTTTTGCATAATTATTAGAGGTTGAAAAACAATTATCTACATTGTATTGTATTGCATAATACAATATACAGTCCGGTCTCAAAGCGTGCCCCTCATGCTAACTTTTGAACGACAGAACCTAGCGTTTTTAGAAAAAAATAATTCGCTTTCTGTTTTTTATGAACTGACTTCCGCCGTTATCGGCTTCAGTTTTGTTTCCGGTTTCGCCGGAAGTGACATCAACTTTCTTTTTTTTAATAGAATATATCATTTATTTTTATGTTTTTGTAATCTGTTTTTATCGACTAGGAAAGAGCGCCAAATTGTTTCTTGTGACGCCAGACTAATCTCTAATCTAAGGATTTCGTTGCTAAGCAATGTAATCATAACTATTGCCAAATTGTCAAATCTCAATTCCAAAAGCGTAAATCATTTTTATTGTCTTACATTATCAAATTTATTTGGAAAGAGAATCCAGTAAAACCAAAAGCAGCAATTTGTTCTTAAGAAAACTCTTTCACAAACACACTTTTTGTTCAAAATGATATACAAACATTGGACACAACATCAATATTGGAATCAACATACCAAAATTCGTATCCATATCGGGGTCAAGAAAGATAATCATGAAAACACGGAAACCATTGAATTAGTATCAATGTTCATAGATGTAAACGAACGGAGAGACTGAGAACTATTTTGACAGAATCAACACGTTTAAAAATTAAATAGAAAAGCAGATATTAACATTTTGAAATCATAAATAATTCAAACATTCTTTTTTTGATCATATTGTATTTGTATTAAAAGTTTCAATCCGGCTATCATACGCATTTTGCACATTGTAATTATACTGTATATTTTGTTAAGAAACCTACACAAGGGAAGGGCAAGCAAAGTATATCAGATTGCTGATTAGATAATTTTCTAAGTGGGGTGCTTTGCTGGGAAAGAAGAAAGTATTCATATGAGCTTTTATACATAAGAGGATTCCGCAATTACGAGTAACATCTAAAGTTGATGAAATTTAAAGATCTTTATCGAAAGGAATTAATTTCTACTTCAGCCAAAATGAGTCGAGCTTCTTACCAGGTCCTCTCGCTATTTGATGCGCACAAGAACATCGTACAATGCATATATTCAACACCTCGCTCCTTATGAGGTAGAAACAGGCTGCAAGGGATGCAATTTTCTACCCAACGCTTTGTTCGTGTTTTAACAACACCATCACGCTTTAAGCTACGCCAGCACAAGCTGCTCCCCATATTAAACGTAATATATCGGTGGTGGTTTTTTAAATAATGCCTGTAACCAAACGGCTATCATGTCCTCTGTCACCTACTTTTTTGATTAAAGTAAAAGTAAAATTGAGTCATTGCACTCGCGCTTGTTCAGTCAATTTTCAGAATTACCTCACTTACATAATTTTGATTCTTGAGAATTTTCGCCGGAAGTAATATAGTGTAATAAAACATAAACTTCCTTGGAAATAAAACATTGTTATTATTGTCATTTGCTTGTAAAAATCGATTTTGTGAGTTATATTCAAATCTCTCTAATCTAACAGTATTACTTTCTTTACATATGATCATAAAGGCCACCTCAAATTCTAACTTTAATTTAAATGGGACGTATATAAATTTTATAACATAGCGGAAATAGTGAAAACACTTTTAAAAACGTAATTTTTTGGCAATGGAGCAACGTTCCCCACGACAGAATTTCCAAACTGATAGTATATACGAGCGTAAGTCAAATATTATCTACACTTTCGCCATAACAAGCTTTGAAGGTTATCGTAGCGGCGGCCGCTTGCGCATGCGTTGAGTTGGCGCCTCTGTGGTCATGTGTGCGGAATTTAATCACGATCGCGTCATTTGTTTGCTAGCTACATAAGTATGTCAGCTCATCTATTAGTTCGCACCAAAGAGGAACAACGAGCAGTGATCCGATTTTTGTGTTCAGAGGTGTGAGGGGTGCTGAAATTCACCGGAGACTTTTGTCACAATACGGGGACAGTGCTTTATCTTGTAAAAGCGTTTCTGCCTATCAAATTATCCACGATGAACTCAAATTTTGTAAAGTGTGTGCGCGATGGGTACCACGAATGCTTACCGCAGAAAACAAAACCAAACGTTTGGACATCTGCCAACGCTTACTGGATCGCGGAAGGCGACGCATTTTTAAGCAGAATAGTGACTGATGTTTAAAGAAGATGCCACCTCACCTATGGTAACTCCCCTATTTACTGTAACCATCTCTCGAGCTTGCAGAATGTTGTCGCCGGTGGTCGAGGTTGACGGCCGTCCAGCTCCCTCTTTTTGTGTTATGCTCATGCGGCCACTTTGAAACATTTCGATCCACAAAAAAACGCTTTTACGCGATGAAGCACTGTCCCCGTATTGTGACAAAAGTCTCCGGTGAATTTCAGCACTTTTCACATCCTCTGACCACAAAAATCGGATCACTGCTCGTTGTTCCTCTTTGGTGCAAACTAATAGCGGAGCTGACATGCTTATACTGTTGTAGCTAGCAGACAAATGACGCGATCCTGATTAAATTCCGCACACATGACCATAGAGGCGCCAACTTAACGCACGTGCAAGCGGCCGCCACTACGGTAACCTTCAAAGCTTGTTATGGCGAAAGTGTAGATAATATTTAACTTATCCTCGTATGTCAAGCGAACAAATGCTACCAGTATACTTTATCAGATAAATTAAAATGAAAAACATCTTATCTAATAGATACCTTTTTAATATGGGACCGAAAAATTATACAAATTTATGTTGGTGCATGTTGTTGTGTACATGCTAGTCAAATAGGAGTGGAGATAAGCTTGATTTAATGTACTGTAATATTCATATATATACAAGTCTAATGTTAATGCCATTTCTATCGGTGTTCAGTCGCATCAAAGTAGGTTCAGGTAATGGCGACACTCTACCGACACATAATATGATATTGCTGCGCCATATATAGCTGTCCCCCCATTGCCTCGCGGTTTTTATCTAGTAAAGATATTTCCAACCAAGGACAATTCCGAAGAAACCAAAATCTCGGTCCTATTTGCAAATATTTCCAAATTAAATACGACTATTTAAGGAGCAATTAGGTTCGGTAGCAAACGTGCACATTTTAAAGTAGCAGATACGCAACGGTGACACTTTATGGTGTGCCATGTCGGAACTAGCAGTCTTGGAATTGCTTGGCATGGCTATATCTCTTGGCACAAGATGGCACCAGAAAATATATTTCTTGCTGATTTTAGAAATTGGTAACAAGCTGAGAGTCAAATAGCATAGTGAGATAAGGAGGCACTCGGGGCAACGCTGATGACGCCGGGTAGACGGAAACGTGCCTGTTGGCCAGTGTTTTCTCTCCTCACATTGCTTTTGCCGTGAGTGGTTCCGTCAGTTCTATGAACTATTTTAGCATAATTTTGGTTACTTCAGTTGCACTTAAATATTTAAATATGGATATATGAGACAGCATAAAGAAAGTACCTTTAAAAATGTGCACAAAAGCAGGAGTAATTTAATTCAGTAAAAGGGAAACGACCAAAAAAGGAATGATGCAGATAAATTTGTCTCGTGTTAAAGCATTCTATTTTTTAAAAATGTGAAAAGTAGCTATTCCAAAATATGCAAAACTGAATCCTTTATTCTGATTACGAAACTGTAAATAAATATTAAACATGGAAATGTACTGGAGAATTGATATTGGTGTTGCTAGAAGTCGTTTGTTAGGATTCTCATCAACTAGACCTATAGGATAGAACCATTCATATGCGTAAACCGACTAGGGCTAATAATTGAATAAATATATAGTCAACCTGGTAACACAACTACTCAAGTGTAGATATGTGTAAATGCGAGCGCAAGCTGTATATATGCACGTATATCTGCCAATGTTTCTATCTACACGTATGTGTGTGTATGTATACTTCTCTATTAAATCACTGCTAATATCGGCGGAATTTCAACCAACTTTGCCCGGTATTACTTAATTTGAATATTTATGAGACCAACTGTCTCATACATATAGACCGACGCAGGGTAAATCCTTATGACATTTCGGGCTTCCAAAATGATATGTAAAATTAAAACTACTTGGGATTCGATTCAATTCTTTCTGCATCAGATTTATTTGCTTCGAACCGACCGTAAAATGCGAGTAAGCAGAAGGAAATTCTAACATGAATGCATAGTGATTAATAAAGCTGGCCACGAGAGGTACCGCGCAGTAGCGTAGAGTCGACCAGGCCTCGCGTTCCACTAGAGTTATTCTGCTAATAGAGATGTTTGCTGCCGCAAATAATTTCGCTCATCTTTTAAATAAAAATTAAATAACACGTGCTCAAACACTTACCATTTTAAGAGTCCTCCGTGAAATCACAAAGTGAATAATGTCTGTTAAATATCTGCAACATTAGATATGTTTCAACTGTTGTTTCGGCAAAACTAGTACGGCATGAGGAAAAAATGCGTTTATATGCAGAGAACGAACGTTCTACATCTAGTGACGTAATATTTGCGTAAGTAAAATAATCTTTCAAATAACTTAACGATTCTGTTGACGCACCTTCACAAATGTGTCTTAATGTGCCAAAATCAGAATTTTTCTCAAAAACACTTTCAAATTTTTCTAGAACAGAAACATTTTTAGCGTCTTCAATCGCGCATAGCTGTGCGTGAACATGTTGCACTATTTGTAGAGATTCTTCTAACGGCACCGCAGGATTTTGTAATTTTTCTATTGCATCTGCTAGCCCGAAGTAATTGTTGTGAATGATTTTTAAATCCATTTTAACCTGACTATCTTGAAATTTCGACTGGCTTTTCTGGATAGCGGCAGCTTCCTTTGTATCGAATTGTAAAACCACGTTCTTAATATTGTCAAAATATTTATGATAATAAAACGCGGCCTGTAACCATGTTCCCCAACGAGTTAGAATAGGCTCCGGTGGCTCTGGTATACGGGGGCACAGTCTGTGAAATTCGCGAATACGTTTCGGTGATTTGACAAATGCTGCTTTGGTATACGCTATTAAAGCGTCTACCTCAGGATAACATTTTCTGATACTATCCGCCACAAGATTGAGAGCATGAATTTTACACGTAATGTGTAACAAATTAGCAGAATGCTTTTTAAGGATCCGGCCTACAGAAAGCATGTTTGCAGCACCATCACTCTCTAACATCAAGAGTTGGTTTGTTGAAAGTTCAAACTTGTCCAATGTATTTAACACTAACTTTGAAATTACTTCGGCAGTACACTGTTGTATTCGTTTGGAGACTAATATAATTGAAGGTGCCGATTGATGAGGTTCCAATTTGCGTGCCATTACATTAAGAACAGAATGTTTCTTCCGATCTGTTGTTTCGTCGACACATAACCACAATTTTTGATCTTTCAACTCCGATTTTATTTTTTGTTCAATATGTTCGCGCGCAGATGGCACAATTCTTCGTAACGATGTTCGACTTGGTAATTTGCACTCCGAATAGTTATTCCAAAAGCAGATAAATGGTTCCTTGTCTAGTAAATTAAACGGTATATTACATGCAATAGACCTAACGCATAAATTAAATATAAATTTTTCATTGTCTCGTGCGCAATTTATTTTTGAGACATGCTTTTCACTATTTACGTGTCGTAGACAATGTTGTCTGGACCAACACATTAACGGGATTTTACAGATTACACATTTAATTTTAGCACCTTGATATATTAAGTCTGGAATTTCTGCAATAAATATTCGAAGTTTGTTCGTAATTTTTCTAGGACAGATAAACAATTGCGCAAATGACCGGCAGCGAAAATGTCCGTACTGCTCTACAGACGAAGTAATACTACCGTTCCTCTCGGTCCGAACTGATTCTACGCCGATGCGCGGTACCGCTCGTGGCCAGCGTTAGTGATTAACCCACTGTATTCCTTGAATAAGTAGCCTATCGCTACAGTATTGTTATTAAAAGGACAACGTAGATAATGGATTAAATAATATAATTAAAAAAGTTAATATGATTAAAAATTAACGAACTGGAGTTCGAACAGCTAATGATATACTACAATGCACTCATTTATTATTAAATTATTCCCAAAATTTTCATTATACTGTAATTTCAAATTAAAATTGTTAACAATGACGATTTATTTGCTACACTCTATGTGTGAATAGAAATTTTCAATATTGCTGCTTGTTGTTAATGATGCTAGTAGCCACTTTTATACGTACACAACTCAAAACGGACAGAAAATGAGATTAGATACTACAAAAGGTATGCACCAGTTGCAATTGTTTGTTAGGAAATTCAATGACTTCAGCTATAGAATAGTATAAAAGCCGCTGGTGATTTACATAGATAACACAAGTACTACAAAAAGCAGCTTAATATTATCACACATTAATTTTAATTTTGCTTTCATCTATACAAGGTGAGTCACAATTAACTGTACAAGATTTAACTTTATGTTCTTTAACCCGAAACAAAACAATTAACTCAATATAACTTAGTACCAAAATACTTCCTGCAGAAGATACAGAGTGCTATAGAAACTAGTTACTCACGCTTTTTGCTATAACTTGAATTCATTACTTTAAAGCACATGTTTATTATCTAAAAATACAACAAAATAGGTATAACAAGAAAATAAACAATGACATTAAAAACAGAAAACTATAGCGACTGTTCAAGATGTCCACCTTCTGCCGCAATACAAGGATTACATCTTCGTATTAAGGATGAATATTGCACTTGCTGCATATTAACGATTTCTCGAATTTCATTTGCAGCTAGTAAGATTCTTTGCGGCAACTGTTCCATGTTGTTAATAACTTCGCCACCGCCACCGCCATCGCTACCGCATTGGTTTGCGCGACGCTTAACAAATTCAAGTTATAACAGAAAACGTGAGCAACCAGTTTCTGAGGTACTCTGACTCACACTGTGTAATATTTCTGTGATATTGTTCCCTCGGGATCAAAACTAAAAACTGTGTTAAGCTAGAATCCAGCTACCTAAAATTCAGTAGTTATATGTACATTTGAAAGCTTGAGTAAAAAGTGGTGAATTCAATTTTTATTTTGGGCATGGCTTCAAAAAAAGTACAACGCTTACTTACCAGTAGGTAAGTAGTACGTATAGCAGGAAAAGATAATATTTCGATTTTTAGTACAATATCTTGCATTTCTTTTCTTTTCTCTCTTGATTTTTGACGCGAAAACAATAATGTAAATACGGTAGATACGTCTTCATGAACCTTTGCGAGGGATCACAAGAATTGTTATTGTGGCAACATTTCAAGGGAGTATAACATTTCTTGATAATACGATTTAGTAACCGCTTCCTCTCTGTCAAAAGTACAACTTGAATTGCATCATTGCTAAAGGTACTTCTCCGGATATGAAGTTCAGTATTCTTGAATTCGAATATATCAAGTGTATATTCGCGAATATGAATAAGATTCCGATTATAGACTTCGCCACGAAGTCATGAATTCGTGCAGCAGTGGGATGAGTAGATAGCAAACGATCAGACTATGAGTAGGAGGCAGAAAAGTAATTGATGTATGAAATTTTTATACATATTTTGATCTATCTATTGAAAATAATTTGATTTTTGTATTCTTCACAACGACGATTATGCAAGGATGTGCTCCCTTTTACGCGAATACGTTTTAGGCATATACTATCGGTTTGTATAGAAATGACAAAATCGAAACCGATTTTGGTTTCACTTTTTTTTAGTAAGCATCTAAACGATATCGTTAAACGCAAAATTTCAAATAAATCATGTTAGATCGTGGCCGCCCGCATTACTCGAATGAAGGCACATGCCCGATACAGTAATTACAATTTAAAAAAAAATAAATTCTACGCTAGAAGCGCAGAAGGAGGATTCTCGTAGAGCGAGTTTAGTTCTAGGGATGGATAGCTCTCAAGGGCGTAACAGCGGAAAATAATCTGAATTACGTCTGAATTCATATCAATTGGTTTGTTTACGAACTGGGCGTTGTAAATTCTCGGCTTGATATGGAAAAAATAAACTTTTCATTTTTCCATATAATATCCCCTAATTTCAATACATTTATTACAACGATCCATTAATAATTCTATACCCTTCTAAAGATAATCTAAAGTGTTTCCCTCAAAATATTGTATTACAGCTACTTGCAACTCACTATCGTCCTTAAACAACGTCCCCTAAGGTCTTTCTTTAAATGAGAAAATGATATAATAATCACTTGGAGCCATGTCCAGACTATAGGGTGGATGTGAGCCTTGAAAGCCACATTCGCGGATGGCAGCTTGTGAAATTGCGGCAGTATGGAGGCATCGTGCAATAATCGGACATCTTTTGTCAACTTTCCTCGATATTTTGCACGAATATTGGCCCCCAATTTATGCAGCAAAGACGCATAATATGAGCTGTTGACTGCCAATACCATTTCTTCAATAACGGAAACGTTTTGAGACGTCATCAGTTCAGTTAGCCGACCGGGGTTAATATAAGAATACGAAAAATTCATAAACAAACTAAATCGGTAGAGAAGCAGGCATGTAGTGTCGACCTTGAATATAAATCATGTTAAACGGCGCTGAGAGAGATTTCGTTTTAGTACCGGTTGAGCTGTTGCAGAGATTAGTCGAACGGTCAAGGTTATGTACTTACGTGTCGCTTTTGAAAATATAGCTGGTGTTTTTTGTGTGTTGTAGTATTATACCAAGTACATAATTAGTGTATCGTTTCATATAGAACTAATATTTACATACCTAAGAAAACAATGCCTCGTAATAGATTTGTTACTAATGTACATAAGTATGTGTCACTTTTTCCCCATTTAAAATATGACGGTAGTGCAGTTTTTTGCTTAATATGCAATGTTCGTTTGGCTGCATTGGACAGAACTGATTGCCAGAGGCATGTCAATGGTATTAAGCATATGAGAAATGCAAGAACTGAAATACCTTATACACTATTCCTCATACATTTATTAATTATGTTTACCTCTTGTAATCTTCCGTTGTCGTTGGTGAGAAAAGCAGCTTTTAAAACGTTTTGGCGACAATACGTTCCAAAGTACCCATTACCCTCACAAACACAATTACAGAATCATTTGCCGCGAATGAAAGAGATGCTAGAAAATGTGTGTAAACGTGATTTGTGTTCCAAAAAAATATGGATTACCGTGGATGAGACGACCGATATAAAGAAAAACAGTATTGTGAATGTAATAGCTCGCGTTTTATCTAGCGAAAATACAGCATCTCGATATTTGTTAGCTTGCAAACGTGTTCAACAATGTACCGCGGAAAATTTTCAAACAGTGATAATGAACGCTTTGAAAAAATTTAAAATTGCCCAAGATCAAGTTGTAATGATTGTGACAGATAGTGCAGCAACGATGTTAAGTGTTGGGCGATCCTTAAAACATATATTTCCTAACTTAATACATATAACCTGCGTGCTGCATGCTTTGCATTTAGTTGGTGAAGTTGTTCGACAACATTACGGAAACGTTGATCGGATGATTGGAAGTACTAAAGCAGTGTTTCGTAAATCTCCTAAACGTTTAAAAGAATTTCGTAAATTTTGTCCAGGTATTCCAGAACCTCCTGAACCAATTTTAACGCGATGAGGTACTTGGCTAGCAGCAGCTTCTTACTATTTGATCCATTTTCAACAAATTCAATCAGTTATAATGCGATGTAATCGGAATGAATCCAAAGCAATTAGAGAAAGTCAAAGAGAATTTCAAATTCCTCAACTTTTAGAAGATTTAACAACAATATGTACCAATTATACAGTATTACTAGATGTCATCAGAAAACTACAATGTACTGAATTGTCATTGCAGGAATCATTAGACATAGTGGAGAGTGTAAAAAATAAATTACACACATTAAATGATACGCCAGGATTATGCGCTAGTCAAAAGTTGGCAGATGTTTTAAGGAAAAATCCCGATTTTAATACTTTGGAGGCCGTTTATAATAAGTGTAAGAATAGCGAACTTTTAACTGATTTTGAAAAACAATTTCTACATGCAAATGTAACTTCCTTAGATGTGGAGAGGTCGTTTTCTATGTATAAGAATATTTTTTATTGTCGACGCACAAGGTTTAAAGAAGTAACTGTGGAAACATATGCAATGATGCAAGTTTACAGTAGTTCACATCCTGATGTCTCTAATTTGTTGAATAATTAGCAAGTAAGTTTATTTATGAATTTTTCGTATTCTTATATTAACCCGTAATACCGACGCCTATGCGAGTCCGCAAGTTTTGGTTACTCTAGTTATATCTCGTAACCGTTTGTGGTTATAAGACAAACATTAACGGAAAAATAAATAGGATCACGTTATCTACAAAAAATGTTAATGAAATTTTTTTCTAATTTAGGAAATAGGTAAGAGAACGATTAACAGAAATTGATAATTGATTTTCGCTCATAATTCGAGAACCGCTGGAAATATGAAAAATCTTTTTTGACAATTTAATTGAAATTTGAAAAACGGGTACTATGTACTTAGTTTTTGTCTGGCTATGCTCCTTTACAGGTACACCCATGACATTTACATTTACCCATGAAATTTACATGACACACCAATTTGGCCCACTCTGTACAATCAGAGAAGAAGACATTAGTTTTTTATGTGACTGTACAAGAGCTACCATTGAATATTTCCGTCCCTTAGCTATAGAAGCTGATGAACAAAAAATTGAAGGTGGAATCTTATTTATAAATTGCTACGCAGTTTATTATTTAAATATGACGACCTGCTAGTCAAACAGTTGCCAAGTATTGTATTGGAAAATCTTCTAAAGCAGGTAATAACATGATTAGCGAAATGTCACGTTTAAATAGAAGACCACAGTAGAACGCCGGGAGGCGCTTCCAATTGTAATGACATTGCATTAACCTAATTTGACGTACAACCAAAGCCTTTGTTTGAGTCACAACTAAATGGAAGCACCTAGCTGCAATCAATACGGAACGTATTAAAAACCGTCGAATGCGAAATTTGTAGCCAGCATTATGAGGTTTAATTGATGCGATCTCAAATAGGAATTCGTATCGCCCTATTTTTTGTTGCCTGGAAACGGAGTTAAAATTACCAGCTATTCGATAGATTGGATTAGACATTTGCGTTGTACTTCTTAACAGTGAACTTCGATATTGTCGCATATAGCACTAATAACCATTAATTTATTGTCTCTTGTATTAAGCTGCAGTTTAATATATTTCACTGGTAAATTAAAATAACCGGAACTTCTGATTAGTGCTGCACTAATGAAATCGACTCCTTGCTGGAGAAGTTTCCACGATAATAGAAAATGAAGAAGCTTAAGTGAAGTAATCTGGTTAAATTAATTCCGTTCGCGTAATGTAGTTTTAGAAATGGAATATTTGAAGTAAGTTTCCACAAATGGTCACAAAGCGCTTAAATAATCTTCTTCTATCTTTGTATAAGAGCTAATATTTATACGAATGATGGTAGCTACAATTGTAAGACTTTTTCTTAGATTAGCTAATAAATTTTAACACGTTTTTCTGTGTTCAGTAATAATTATAATAATCACCATTCTATCTCTCATTCATTAATTTTTAGTTCTTTTAAATCACCTATTGGACCATTGTTTCCTTAGTCTTACCACTAGTTGTCACTAGCAATTTATTGTCGTTAGAATGGCACCTTTGTAATCCTTTCGTTATTGTCCGCCTGGGTCGTTTGTGTCTTATCCTTTGAAACTCATTTGTTCGTCATTGTCCACTCTTTTCTGTTATTGCTCCTCGTTTTGAGTAGCGTTTTGCTATTTTTTTTTTCTAAATTCTATTTGCTTTTTAATCTTCATTAGTACTGAATTTATAATGATTGTAGTAATCTTCTCTAATAAACAACATTCTTTATAGATAGATGTTCAAAAAAATTGGCATTTGTCCAATATATTTCCGAGCGCTTTTCATAAAACATATTCGAGGGTAATCTGAAAAGTTTCCAGCCTAACACAAATTCAGCTTTATTTCTCAACATAGTCTCCTTGTAAGTTTATAGGTTTTTTTTTCTCAGCGATGCTTCCATCTCCTTAATCCATCCAAATAGTAGTTGACATCTTGTCCTGTAAAGTACAGTCCCTGGCCAAATTACTTGAAACACTCAATATTTTGTAGTTTCTTCATAATAAAATATAAACTATACATGTATTATATTTTTTATTTACAAAAATAAGTAACATATATGTAAAAATATGTAAATATTAAATAAGTAATTAATATTTAGTCCGTAACCCATGATTTTTAATAACACTCTTAATTCTTGGGGGCATACTTTCAATGCAAGATATGATTGTCTCTTTTATATCTTTATCGTTCTCCCATACATCCTTTATATTCTTCATTAATATTTCCTTTGTAGGGTTTTCTCTTTCATATACCTTACTTTTTAGTCGATTCCATACGTTCTCGATGGGATTGACGTCCGGTGAATTTCCGGGCCAACGTAAAAGAGGTATGTGATTGTCTTCAAAGAATTCCTTAACCTTTTTTGCCACATGGCAAAGAGCATTAACTTGCATAAATATACGCCCTGTCGGTATGCGACGTCCTGGCTTAAAATACGGTAATAACGTGTTTTTTAACACATTTATATACTGCTCTTGACGCATTGTACCTTCTACAAAATACAAAGGGCCGGGTCCGTCTCCACTAATCACTCCCCAAATCATTACCTGCGGAGGGTGTTTTACAGTTCGAAGAACCGTGGAGACGTGTGCGACAGGTCGTCTACGAACAAATTGTGCTCGCTGCACTAGCACACAGAGCGAGCACTCGTCACTAAAGAAAACCTATTAAATAATGCAAACATTAATTCAGTAAAAATGTTGTTAAGTTATTCACCTTTTTCCAATTCTCGTCTGTGAAATGTCGATATTCTCTTGCAAACTTGAGACAAGCAGATTTCATTTTTTCTGTTAAACGCGGCTTTTTTACAGATCTTCGGCCCATTAGGCGATTTTCGCGCAATCGGCGCCTGACAGTTCTGCTCAAAATCACTATTCCTCTCCCTTGTAATTTTTTTTGAATCATTTTAATTGTAGCAAATCTATTGCTCAAAGATTGATGAACAATTTCACGGTCAGATCTCTTCGAAGTTTTTCTTTTCTGACCGCACTTTGCCCGTCTTTGTGTCGATGTGCTAGCTCCTTCGTTTAAGTTTCTAGCTAAACGCGATACAGAAGAAGGAGATACTTTCTGCAATTTTGCAATTTCTCGTTGTGAACATTTGTTTCATTGTAGAAGATCTTATAGTATAGTGGGTTTTTGTTCACCTGTTAAATCTTTCCCGGGCATTTTCAAATTCCAAATAATTAATTATTAAGAGAGAGAGAGAGAGAGAGAGAATAACAATTTTACCTTTGCAATAACGATATATCAACACAAAAAACTTAACGATACTCCACAACTTAGCTTCTATACGGTTACGATGAAATATTTTAAAAAATATGGATGCATTCTCTAAACTGTGAACGCGCTAAGTTGATAACTGAAATATTTGTATATACGTACTTTACTCTTCTAAATATCATTTTTCTGGTATTTTTATTTATTGATACAATAATGTAGTCCCCCTATAAACGATCGGATTCAAAGCAAAGGAATATCACTATAATCATATGGGAATTTCCAGGTAAAAGTGTTGATTTATGACATGTTTCCAGTAATATGGCTAGGGACTGTAGGTGCTTACCAATGTGATGGCGTCCTCATTTGATGAAAATCTCTCTCCTCGGAGCGAAACTTTAAGCCTAGGAAAATGGTCCGTGAGGGCCAGATTTGGTGAATAGGGTGGGTAGTCTACCAATTTCCCCAATTCGTGAATTTTTGCCATGGCGACCACTAAAGTGTGAGACGGCGCGTTGTCTTGGTTGAACAAAACTTTCCTTCAACTCTTCTTTTTCTTAAAATGCGGCCGTTTTTGCGGAATTTCTGCCTTCAGTTTGTCAACTAATGATGCGTAGTATGCCCCCGTTATTGTGTTTCCTTGTTCAAGATAGTCGATCAACACAACTCCATGACTATCCCAAAAAACAGAATCACTTTCCCGGCCGATGGAACAGTCTTCGCCCCTTTCGGAATCGATTCACCCTTCGCAGTTTTTAGCCGTCCCGAACGTTCACCGTCAACCAAGCTGGTACGACGACGATTAAATTCAGTTACCCAAAACTTCACTCTGGCAAATGATGCAGTCCCCGCAAACAGCATCCATCTCGGCCTTAATTTGCGTATTCCATCTTTTTCATTACAGACACTAGCATCGACTTTCACAAACAACTGTTAAACAACAATCGAGCAGACAGACTGTTTCTGTAATAAAGTTCTGTTAACCTAGGCATGGATTGAATTAATGGCGTGACGTTTGAAGGCATAAACATTGCAAAAATTTTGCCGTCAGGTTTCTTTAGTGCTTCTACCGAAGGGTGAGAACAGGATTTTGATTTTTCTGAAATGCTGTAACCTAAAAATAATGCAATAAAAATTAAAACATGTTGAACAGCATTTATAAAATTTGTCCTGCATATCTCAGGACCAAAATGTTTAAAAAACCATTTAAAAATATGCTGCTCCTGTAGATTACTGGATTGTTGAAATTCTTAAAGCACCTAGATCAATAATTAGTGGTTTCAATTTGTGAGAACCTGCCGGGTTTGTACAATCAAGAAATGTTATTCCTTGTTACGCCATTTTTAGACTTGGGGCAGCTTCCTGATTGAGCGAAACGTTTCGGAAAGGCGTTTCCAAAATACGCCGGTCTCATCAACGTTGTATATTGAACGTTTATTTTAAATTCTTCCACTTTGAGTTTCATTATCTTTTTAAAAGAATGCACTAATTTTCGTGCAGAAGATAACTTTTCCCCAGTTATTTTTAAGTATAGGAAACCAAATCGTTTCGTCGGGCAGCTACTTGTACTCAAATTACCCACGCTTTGATTCATTTTTTTTGTCATGAAAGAACAATGACTTTTGCTTAAGAATATCTGTGGTTACTGGCAGATTTCTATCGCATTGTTTGAGGAACTATCGGTATAGGGTTCTTTCCATTTTACGAAATCCCGCTTTTCTTAAGGTTCGTTTTTTGTTTGGAGTAGAAGAATGTGCCATACCTTCCATGATATTTTTGTTTTAGTTTTTAATAGAGCACAATGTCGACTTCGCTATACCGTACTTTCTCGATAAAGCTTAACACTCAAACCTTTCCATAATCTTTCAGCAATTTTGCTTTTTCATGTAGGGATAAACACGTTGACTTAATTTTGCCAATTTTCACCATTTGCACGCAGCACAAAAGCGATAAATCCCCATAAAAAGAATAGAACATGCACTTACGCTGTGTCACCAGACTGGATTCCACGAGAGAATTGTCCATAAAATTCAGGAGAACCCATAGAATTGAAGAGAAGTTAGCTAGAAAGACTTGTTCACATTACCGAATTATACGCTGTTTACATTACCGGATTAATTGGAAATATTTAGTGTTCACACTAACGAGATGTTCATATTAGCGCATGTTCACGTTTGTGAGATTCTACTGTTTTTAAAATTATGAAAGAAATTAGTATTCCGCAACATTTTGGTGAGTGGAGACAACCACCTGTATATGCAATGAGTGAAAATGTTCCCATGTTGAGATCTCACTTTCTGACTATAAAATTTAGGTGACGACAGTATCGTTGTATTGAAATAACCCGGCAAGATGTCGTAAACGTGTATATATTGGAATCTTACCGAATAACGATGCCTTAAAGAGAGCTATATGCAGGCACATAAACTGAGTATCCAGGTGAGGAACTTGCCTCATACAACGAAAGCGCAAAAACTTTATGTGGGCGGAAAAACGGTCTGAATTTTACCGTTAGGGCTATAATACCCTTGTTTTATATGCTACAAAGTACAAATATCCCTTGAAATAAGTACTGTGATAATGTGTTCTTTTATATAGGATTAAATACGTTCAGAAATATACGTACCGGGAAATTACTGGGAAAAAATTGCGATTTTTAAATTCGTTTCTTCTTTATACTTTTGAATTTCGGGTTGGAACCGCGTCGTCGTCGTAGCTTTTGCCGACGTTTCGTCCACACTCTTATAGGACATCTTCAGGGCTGTTACAGCACCCTGACTAACAACTGAGTAACAGCCTTGAAGATGTCCCATAAGAATGTGGACGAAACTTCGGCAAAAGCTACGGCAATGACGCGGTTCCAACCCGGAAATCAAGAATATAATGTTACTGACGGCCGCGGAAGCCTACGTACCAGATTCCTTTCTTCTTGTTTTTCAGAATCCCGAAACAGTACTTCAGGACAAAGCAAATTACTGGTTTTGGTTTTATTATTAGTTGAATGAAGTGATATTTTACAAAAATCTTTAAAATACAGCGATATCTTATTTAGCGAAATTTAGCCTCAAATCCAATAGAAAACAACAAAATCAAATCCGCCGTCTATTTCCTAATAATGAGCTGTATCCAATTACTTCGCGGTATTAAGTACGACCATCAGTCGAAAACCAATTACTCGCTCAGGAAAGTAGGGATAGAATATCCCCGAGATGAAGGCGAAAACGTTTTAAAGACAAAGAGAAAGAATACGTTATTAGTTGAGGAAGTTTTAAGAGTTCCTAGAATTGATTTTTTTATTGGCCGTTGGTTTGGCAACACTGACAGGATGGAAGTAGATTAAAGAATTTATTAAAATTTGGAAACAAAAATCGCCATTGCTGTTTGCTTCGCCAAAATCTAATAGTGTAATGATAGCTATGACAGGAATGAAGGAAATTTTATACGAAAACACAAAAGTACTTTATTATAACAAATGAACTTTATTTGGGTCAAGTAATAAAGATAATATTTGCTTGTTTGTACCTAAATAAGTTCTTAAATAATCAAACACAGCGTGTCCACTTAGTGCGTGAACGGACGATAATTCCCTTCCTGAGCAATTTAGAGAAAAAGTTTTCAAATAAAACATATTCGGAGATAAACGCTGCATAACATAAAAGTATGTCCAAGTATACAGGATGTTCAGTTTTTGTTGGGCGCGATATAAGTTTAGATTATGAAATAGAACATTCTGTATAGTATTACGATTTCAGATGCCTCTCTTCAATTCATGTTAGCTTTCATCAATAACCTGGGCAAATATGCGGTAACAGCCAGAGGCGTGGCGAGCGCATAAAAGTTTACACATAAAATAGAAGATAAGGAATAAATTATAAAACATGCTGAAACACTTACCGTTTTAAAAGTCTTCCGTGAAATCACAAACTGGGTAACATCTGTTAAATATTTGAATCATTAGATATGTTTCCACAGCTGTTTCAGTCAAGTGAGTACGACGTGTGGAATAAATGTTTTTTAATGCCGAAAACGACCGTTCGACATCTAGCGATGTTATATTTGCACATTTAAAATAATCTTTGAAACAACTTGCATCTTCACAGGCACCTTCAAAAATTTGTCTTAATATAAGAAAATCGGAGTCTTTCTCTAAAACACTTTCAAATTTTCGTATTACACACCAATTTGTTTCGCCTTCTGCAGCACATAACTGTGCGTGAACATCATTCACAATTTGAGCAGAATCCACTAGCGACATCGAAACATTTTGTAACTTTTCTATTCCCTCCGCTAGTCCGAAGTAATTGTTGTGAATAGTTTGTAAATCTCTTTTAACCTGACTATCTTCAAATATTTCCTGGCTTTTCTTGATTGCTGCAGCTTCTGTCGGATTGAATTTTAAAACTACCTTCTTTACTTGATCAAAATACTTGTTGTAGTGTAACGCAGCCTGCAACCTTGTTCCCCAGCGTGTAACAATCGGCTGTGGTGGTTCAGGTAAATCAGAACACAGTTAGTGAAATAGTCGGGTACGTTTCGGGGACTTTAGAAACACCGCCTTTGTAGTAGGAATCAATGCATTTACTAGTGGAAAACATGTAGGAATCGTTTGTGCCGCAAGATTTGGAGTATGGATTTTACACGTTACATGTAAGAAGTTACCACTGTGTTCTTTAAGAGATCGGCCCAAAGAACGCATGTTTGCGGCACCATCACTCATAAACATTAAAAGATGCTTAGTTGAAACTTCACATTTGTTCAATGAGTTCAACACCACCGTTAAAATCTCATCGGCAGTACCATTTATAACTCTTTTGGAAACAAGTAAGAAGGAAAATGACGGTCGATGTGGTTCCATTGTACGTACCATTACATTAGCCACAGAATGTTTTTGACAATCTGTTGTTTCGTCCACATACAACCACAGTTTTTTATCTTTCAATTCCGTTTTCATTCTTTTTTCTATATGTTCACGAGCAAGTGGCACTACATTTCGTATCGATCTCCGAGTAGGTAATTTACAGTCCGCATATTTATTCCAGAAGGAGACAAATGCTTCTTTGTCTAGTAAACGAAACGACAGATTACATAAAATAAGAGTAGCACATAAATCAAATGTACATTTTTCTTGGTCTCGTATGCCACTTTTTGCAGAAGAATGCTGTTTGCTTTCGATGTGACGTTGACAATGGTTTCTGCACCAACACATTAAGGGGATTTTACAAACTAGATATTGAATTTTAGCGCCATCAAAAATTAAGTCCGGCATGTCCACTATAAAGTTTTTAACTGTGTCTGCCATAGGTCGTTTTTGCGAGGTACCTATCTGCGACATTTTTAAAGCAAACATAAGCGTACAATTACGAAATAAGTTACGACAGCCTACATATACACAGAACTACTCGCATACAGCATCGATTTAGTACTGACGCTGTGAACGCGTGAAATAAATAATCACCGACTCCGCACCACATATCTACTACAGTGACTGTTACTATTGTTTGCTCAGAGTATTCATCAATATTCCCTGTGCCTATCTATCTTAGTTTTTAAGATAATTGACACACTTTGAGAGTTTTGCAAAATATCGCTGTTTCTTTAACGGCCGATATCCTCAGCACCTTACACGCTAGGTGGTGATTCAAATTTTATTCGATTGAGTTTTTCTTGGGGTATTCGATATAGAAGTTTTTTTATATCAACCATATTCTACAAGATGGCCATCGATATCGTTACTAAGTTTAATTCATGTTGTTTCAATTCTTTTACATGTAACACCCAGTATATTTTTACAAAATATAATAGAAAAGTTCTTCTAGGATCTTTTTTGTAAACATTTCCTTATACTTAAAATGCGTCCTTCTTTAGTAAATTAAATATGAAATCTTTAGGAAAAAACTTCCAGGGTGAATTTTTAAGGCAATGCATAACATGGACATTACATAAAATAATACTCTCGACATGTTAGTAAATGTTCAATAAAATACAAGGGATCCTATTACAGTTTGTATGAAGCAAAATTGTGTTGACTTCGAATAGATGTGAAATTGTATGCATGAATTAAATTTTGCAGTTTATTTCTAATGAATATTCTTAGAAAAACAGTTTATAGTACTTCGTCACAGCATCCTATGAATTTTAGCAAAAAACTTATCCGCATAGCTTCATATTTAATTTACTAAAGAACGACACATTTTAGGTATAGGGAAATGTTTACAAAAAAGATTTTATTACAGTTTCTCTATTAGATCGCGGAAAAATATACAAGGTATTCCATTTAAAAAAATTGAAATAGCACGCATCAAACATGGCAACGATTTCGATGACTATCCTGTAAACGTTAATTGATATAAAAAACTTTTCGATGTATTGCTTGAAACTCCAAGAAATGCCCAATCGAATAGAATTTGAATCACGACCCTAGCGTGTAAGTCGTTTAAGGTATCGGGCATTAAAGAACGGTCCAACGGTGTATATAAGCTTAAAGTTTGTCACAATTTCAGGAACCTTTAGCGCGTAAATGGTGCGTGTAAAGTGTTCTATGGCTTTGTTACTATCACCCCCTCGCCGTAAAGTGAGAAATGCAGTTAATTCTTCCCCAACATGCGAATGATGACTCGGGATTGTATCGTACCCATGAGGAAGATCTGACCCTGGTGGCACGCACAGCGCCTAACTCTCTCAGTCAGGCGTAGGCCTTCTTGCCACTGCACTGCTGAGCCGATAATCATATTAAAATATTTTGGTTTACAACTTTAAACCAGCCCTATTTAAAATAGCAAATTGCAACAAATTTAGGATTAGTTGACTGCTAAATATTAAATAGACTAAATTTAAATATCGTCAGGCTAAATTTAAATATCGTCAGCCTAATTTTAAAACTTCTTGTCTCCATTCATAACAATCTTACAGGGAGGACAAATAACTTTGCTTATGAAAATTATAACTATACAAATATACAGTACGTCCCCCCCATGCTAACTTTTGAACGACAGAAGCTAGCGTTTTTAGAAAAAACAGGTCGATTTCTATTTTTTGTGAGCTAATTTTTTTCGTTATCGGCAATTCAATAGTATTTCCGGTGTCGCCAGAAGTGACGTCAACTTTCTTATTTTGAATATAATACCCTATATACCTTTACGTTACGATACTACATTTGTTATACTTTAACTTAAGAAATATGACAATATGCAGCAATAAGGGTTTTGGTAATCTGTTTTTCTTCTGATGCGAAGTTGGCTAGGAAAGAGCGCCAAATTGTTTCTTATGACGCCAGACTGATCTAAAGAGCTCGTTGCTAAGCAAAGTAATTATAACAATTGCCAAATTGTCAAATCTCAATTCCAAAAGCGTAAATTATATTTATTATTTATTTTTATTATAACCTGCATTTGTCATACCTTCGTTCTTTGTACCCGTTATTGTTTTGTGTAATTTTAACTTGTTTTGTTAATTATTGTTTCTCCTTTACTTTATCGAAGTTTATTGTAATTAATTAATTGAGGTAGGTTTGTTTAAATTTGTTAGCTTTTGACAGGCAATGCGCTTAAGTTAATTTTTTTATGTTGTAGATTTTTCAATGGCCTCCGCATGGACCACGTAAGATAAACATCAAGTACCTAATTTTAATATTCCATGTATTTGACAGCAGCTACCATGAAGTGGAACATAATGAACACTGCCTTTATACAGCCGGAAATATTTCAACTTTGCGCTAAGAAAAGATAGACAGTACAAAATTTACAGGGCGAACTGCTTTAAGAGAAGATAATATGGTTCAAATTATTGTACAATATGTTGCGCAATCATGGCAAATAAGGTGGCAATTATTGCCAGACTTACTTAATACTAAAACTTACCCAGCAATTTTAAAGCCATCATAAAAAGCCATCATAAAAAAAAACTAAAAAACAGACATATTGTCTATCAAATACTAACACATTTCTTCGTTCGTTAAATTAAAGAAATATCAACAATTAACAAAACAAGTTAAAATGAGAGAAAATAATAGCGAGACCAAAGAAGGAACGTATGACAAACGCAGGATATAATAACAATAAACAACAAGAATAATTTAGGCCTTTGGAATTGAGATTTGACAGTTTGGCAATTGTTATGATTACTTTGCTTAGTAGCGAGCTCTTCAGATCAGTCTTGCGTCATAAGAAACAATTTGGCGCTCTTTCCTAGCCAACTTTGCGTAACAACAAAAACAGATTACCAAAACCTTTATTGCTGTATATCGTCATATTTCTTAAGCTAAGGTAACATATGTGGTATCTTTGGATTCACCTTTCGATTACCTTTTCAGAAATGTAGAAATATACAGGGTGTTCTATTTAGAATAAGAAAGTTGATGTCACTTTGTGACACCGGAAATATAATTGAACTGCCGATAACGGAAAAAATGGAAACCAACCTATTTTGTAATTCAAAAGTTAGCGGGGGGGGGGGGGGGGGGGGAGCACTTTACACTGTGCACAGGTCTTGTTTTATTTTTGATATATAAAACATGATGATTGTTTAAATAGTTCACATATTTTGGACATACGAAGATTTCATTTTCAAGATCCTGGTGAAATTAGAACTTACGCATATTTAATAAAATGAGATTTTGTATTTAGATATTGTAATATTTAGTAGAGAAAAAATGTAAAACAAACATTTTTTTAACTACTTTTTAAAAAAACACTATAACATAAAAATGACTTTTTAATACAAACCAACTTTATTTTAAAGAACAAACAATAGAAAGGAGATACGTCTCAATATAAACCAATGAATGATACTATACAAACATAAATATCATCTTAATACAAAATAGAAGCTACTATTATTTAAAACAATACAGTGCTGGAGGGACCATCTTGATAACGGTAAAGAAGAGTATCACTATTTGTGAGGCAGAGTATCATAAAAGCTGTGTGGAAACCTACATTCTAGTACCTTTTTAAATAACTGAAGGCTGTTTATCAATCTATTTGTCATTTTACTCTGGTTGTAGTTTGCAACCATCACCAAGGAGATTGTCATATTTTTGTTTATGTATGTTTATAAGGTGTTCCATGGCTTTGTTATTATCAAACCGGCAGTATAAAGGATGATAATTATTCTCCAAGATGCAAATGGTAACAACAGTGACGTCGAGATTGTACTCCGCCCACCAGTACTTGACCCTGGTAGTACTCGAACTCACAGCTCTACCGTAATCAGGAGCAGGTCCTCTTACCACTCGACCATCGAACCTTTCACTAAAATAGAAATATACGTGCTTTGCTACTCTCCCAATTCTGAAAATGATGCAGCTTTTAGAGTTTAGTACCGTATTTGTCACTTTAACGCAAAGTAGACGTGCCATCTAGATCGCGAAAGAAGCACAATTGTGTTTAAACCATTTTCCGTAGAAGGAAATTGATTTCTTTTCGCCGTTTGCACGACAAAGATGTTTTATATTGATTAAGTTTCCTACACTATATAGCAGCTCGAATTCTGCTTTATATTCCTTGTAGGATGTTTTGTGTTAAGCGCGGCCAATTTTTTCTCTTAGTTCATACGCGTTTGTGGTCCGTATACAAGCGCAATAGCTCAACCGAAATTCTCGATACTTTAAAGCGCAGCGCGCTATGCTTTTTCCCTCTGCCTAAAAGAGCTAACAACTCAACCGCCGAGAACTTCATAAATAACGCAATTTTCTTCCCGCAGTGTTCCCGACGTTAATTTTTGGTACGGGCGGCAATAGCGGTAGCAGCGGCGATAATTCACCAAGAGCGGCCCCTTTTTTTGCGCCCGCCAGCTCGCATTTTCGTAAATAAAAAGGACGAATTCGTCGGTATATTGGCTTCCACTAGTTGAGTGTCTATTTCGGGTAATATATTTTGGATGTGACAAAATTTCATAAAAACTACGCCTCCGTATGGGAAACAAATACGTGACGCCGTTCGAAATGTCCTGATATTCGGTTGCGGTCGCTTTGATGGAGACGCCAGAAGCGGAACAATGCCGAATATGTAAGTTATGCTTATTTTATACATGAAAGATGATGCGGATATTTCGAAACAACTTGTTATCAAATAAATGTAGGTGTAGCATTGTTCAACTTCGAACATTAGTTGAATAACCATCACGGGAATAGCTCGGTATCATCTTTTATACGGGTAGAAACTTTAATCATTTTTTTTCTTTCAACTTGCAATACACAAATCAATGTACTCGATAGAGAAATATATATGTCTTCGGACGACGCCTTATGATTACTGTGAAGATGACGAAACTGCAAAAAACGCCGGGAATTACTACGAAGACAGTGAAGATAATAATAATATATTTTAATCCTTTTGATCCTACACCCTAAAAAGAGAATGGGTAAAAATGGAAGCCAATGTAACGAAAATGTAAAAACTTTCATCTTTAACTTTTGATTTTTGGTTTTTCGATCCCTTCTCTAGGTATATTGTTCAAAAGAATCCCTGACTTGTATTGCGGGTGGAGGCATCTTTAAGCAATCATAAAATTGCATTAGCTGCATTTCTAAAAAGCTGTATTTCTCGGAGAAAGCGCTTTTGGTAAAACTCCATTTTAATCATTATTACAAGCTGCAAGCAGCAATGGAGTAGAAAGCACTGTCCGTAGATGCTCCATGATAGACAAGTAGAAGCAGCATTGGCAGGTGAGACGATGCAGGTGCCAGTCGCTAGAAGATGCTAGAGAAGTACTACCCGCTCTATTGCGGGGCATGGTAATAGGTCAACTTCTGGCCTAACTAAACAATGCTGGCTACTATACACAGGAATACGCTGATGACATTGTAATACTCTTCATTGAGAGGACTTATGCAGAGAGCATTAGAAATGGTAGTAGTATAGTGCAAGAAGGAGAACTTTAGAGTAAACCCTGCTAAAATCGCACCTACACCCTTCACCAAAAGAAGGGGATTGGACGACTCTTTGCAATGAAGCAATACAGATCAGTCAGGAGGCTAAGTTCTTAGGTGTAACCTTGGACTCTGGACTGGACTGAACTGGAATTCACATTTACAAGAAATGGCCGACATATGATGTACTGGCTGTACACTACGGTGGCAAGACCCATGATAACTTATGGCTGCCTGGTTTTTTGGCCTAAGGTCACACAGAAGCATGCGATATCCAATCTCTCAAGAATTCAGAGACTGCCATGCCTATGTACAGCTGGAGCCATTAAAAGCACTCTAACGACACAACATGGGGATCTACAAAGATGGACCCTTATTCGGACTTTGTAATGAAGAAGAGGAAATAGCTTCTCATAAGATTTACTGCATAGGCTCTTAAACCTGACCGAAGGCACTAACCTATTTAAGTAAAACGCAACCAAAGCACGAATAATACAATAGGCCCATTGGGTCGCAATGTTAAGAATGTAGAGACTAATCCTGCTTGTGGCAACAACCGATCAATGAATCAATTCCCAAAAGTTTCATTACAAACCTATTTGAGGATGACTTTGGGTATTCTGAGTTACTTCATAGAAGAAGATAGTTGTAATTCTTCATTTTCAACATGGATGCAATGCACTTTCTTTGCTCTAAAAGAATTACTCAACAAGAGGAGTTTTTCAAGCATTCTTGCCTCCTACGAAAGATACGGTCGCTGGGGTGAAATATTTCATAGTCTTTAATTAAAATACAATTGACCTGTCATTCGATGTACTAGTATAATCTCTAGTAACCGAATGATACGAGATCGCAGCCGCGTTTCCCCACTACCATTTTCTCGCTAGTCACCGATAATAATTTGTGTTCTCCTTCAGTGGCTAGTGGAACTTCAAGTCATACATACACGCTTGCCAATCAGTTTTAGCTGACAATCAGTGCATATAATTATGATAACATTAAAACTGCTTTAAGATTAGCTGCAATTTAAATATGAAGACATTTTACGTAATTACGTTAAAAAATAATATGCTACGAGAAAAAAAAACAGAATTATAGTAGACTCATAAACGGAGATTAAAATTTTCTGAACGCTAGAGAGAAAATGAAAAAGGTCCTTGTGTGTACAAAATAACAATTCATCCTCAATAATCGAATAAGACATTAAAAATGGTGAATTCTCACAAATAGAACGAGAAAGCTGCTTCAGACAAAAAAAAAAATAACTTAGAACTAAAGAAACAATTAAATACTACCTTCTTTACGTAAACAAAACCCTAATCCATTGTAAAAATTATTTTTAACATTATTGAGCATTTCTACTATGATGTTTCTCATGCTATTTTGTAATTCCTCTACGGTATGCGGTCTACTATGCTCATGAGTAGAGTAACCAAAACTTGCGGACTCGCATAGGCGTCGGTATTACGGGTTAATATAAGAATACGAAAAGTTCATAAATAAACTTACTTGCTAATTATTCAACAAATTAGAGGCATCAGGATGTGAACTACTGTAAACTTGCATCATTGCATATGTTTCCACAGTTACTTCTTTAAACCTTGTGCGTCGACAAGAAAAAATATTCTTATACATAGAAAACAATCTCTCTACATCTAAGGAAGTTACATTTGCATGTAGAAACTGTTTTTCAAAATCACTTAAAAGTTCACTATTCTTACATTTATTATAAACGGCCTCTAAAGTATTAAAATCGGGATTTTTCCTTAAAACATCTGTCAACTTTTGACTAGCGCATAATCCTGGCGTATCATTTAATGTGTGTAATTTATTTTTTACACTCTCCACTATGTCTAATGATTCCTGCAATGACAATTCAGTACATTGTAGTTTTCTGATGGCATCTAGTAATACTGTATAATTGGTACATATTGTTATTAAATCTTCTAAAAGTTGAGGAATTTGAAATTCTCTTTGATTTTCTCTAATTGCTTTGGATTCATTCCGATTAAATCGCATTATAACTGATTGAATTTGTTGAAAATGGATCAAATAGTAAGAACCTGCTGTTAGCCAAGTACCCCATCGCGTTAAATGGGTTCAGGAGGTTCTGGAATACCTGGACAAAATTTACGAAATTCTTTTAAACGATTAGGAGATTTACGAAACACTACTTTAGTACTTCCAATCATCCGATCAACGTTTCCGTAATGCTGTCGAACAACTTCACCAACTAAATGCAAAGCATGCAGCACGCAGGTTGTATGTATTAAATTAGGAAATATATGTTTTACGGATCGCCCAACACTTAACATAGTTGCTGCACTATCTGTCACAATCATCACAACTTGATCTTGGGCAATTTTAAATTTTTTCAAAGCGTTCATTATCACTTTTTGAATATTTTCCGCCGTACATTGTTGTACACGTTTGCAAGCTAACAAATATCGAGATGCTGTGGTCTCGCTAGATAAAACGCGAGCTATTACATTCACAATACTGTTTTTCTTTATATCGGTCGTCTCATCCACGGTACCCCATATTTTTTTGGAACACAAATCACGTTTACACACATTTTCTAGCATCTCTTTCATTCGCGGCAAATGATTCTGTAATTGTGTTTGTGAGGGTAATGGGTACTTTGGAACGTATTGTCGCCAAAACGTTTTAAAAGCTGCTTTTCTCACCAACGACAACGGAAGATTACAAGAGGTAAACATAATTAATAAATGTATGAGGAATAGTGTATAAGGTATTTCAGTTCTTGCATTTCTCATATGCTTAATACCATTGACATGCCTCTGGCAATCAGTTCTGTCCAATGCAGCCAAACGAACATTGCATATTAAGCAAAAAACTGCACTAACGTCATATTTTAAATGGGGAAAAAGTGACACATACTTATGTACCTTAGTAGCAAATCTATTACGAGGCATTGTTTTCTTAGGTATGTAAATATTAGTTCTATATGAAACGATACACTAATTATGTACTTGGTATAATACTACAACACACAAAAAACACCAGCTATATTTTCAAAAGCGACACATAAGTACATAACCTTGACCGTTCGACTAATCTCTGCAACAGCTCAACCGGTACTAAAACGAAATCTCTCTCAGCGCGGTTTAACATGATTTATATTCAAGGTCGACACTACAAGCCTGCTTCTCTACCAGTTTAGTTTATTTATGAATTTTTCGTATTCTTATATTAACCCGTAACACCGACGCCTATGCGAGTCCGCAAGTTTAGGTTACTCTACTCATGAGTGTAAATGAAGTACAATTGAAATTTCTCTCGAAGCTACCCTTTCTTTTAATTCATCAGTATTAATAATTTACGCAGCATTGTATATGATAGATTTGAATGTACCCCGTTACAAAATATCCATAGTGGTAAGGTCTGGTGGGCGATAACATCAATCCAATGATTTAGAAAGTTCATCGTGTTGGAACTAGATTTGATTTAAGTCTAAGTTCAATGGAAACGGAACTAAAAGAATGCTGTATTCTAGCAACTGAAGATATGTTTGTGTATTTAGGACACTTTCGTAAAAAAAGGACCAATTGCTTACTAACGATACCTGCCTAGGTTTGAATGTTTTCTTGAAAAGTGGAAATAACACACTCTTGAAGTTTGTTCGGATCAGTGAATTTAGCAAAACCATAATAACGGAATAACTCAAGCAGCGACAATAATGAGGAAAAAATGAGATCTGTTATTATTCAATATTTTTTGTTGGAACATATTTCTAGGGGCTAATAATTAACGCTGGCCACGAGCGGTACCGCGCATCGGCGTAGAATCAGTTCGGACCGAGAGGAACGGTAGTATTACTTCGTCTGTGGAGCAGTACGGACATTTTTGCTGCCGGTCATTTGCGCAATTGTTTATCTGTCCTAGAAAAATTATGATTTCGTCAGCAAAACCACCGCGGTCGGACAAACTTCGAAAATTTATTGCAGAAATTCCAGACTTAATATATGAAGGTGCTAAAATTTAATGTGTAATCTGTAAAATCCCGTTAATGTGATGGTCCAGACAACATTGTCTACGACACGTAAATAGTGAAAAGCATGTCTCAAAAAGAAATTGCGCACGAGACAATGAAAAATTTATATTTAATTTATGCGTTACGTTTATCGCATGTAATATACCGTTTAATTTACTAGACAAGGAACCATTTATTTGCTTTTGGAATAACTATTCGGAGTGCAAATTACCAAGTCGAACATCGTTACGAAGAATTGTGCCATCTGCGCGCGAACATATTGAACAAAAAATAAAATCGGCGTTGAAAGATCAAAAATTGTGGTTATGTGTCGACGAAACAACAGATCGGAAGAAACATCCTTTTCTTAATGTAATGGCACGCAAATTGGAACCTCATCAATCGGCACCTTCAATTCTATTAGTCTCCAAACGAATACAACAGTGTACTGTCGAAGTAATTTCAAAGTTAGTGTTAAATACGTTAGACAAGTTTGTACTTTCAACAAACCAACTCTTGATGTTAGTGAGTGATGGTGCTGCAAACATGCTTTCTGTAGGCCAGTCTCTTAAAAAGCATTCCGCTAATTTGTTACACATTACGTGTAAAATTCATGCTCTCAATCTTGTGGCGGATAGTATCAAAAAATATTATCCTGAGGTAGACGCTTTAATAGCGCATACCAAAGCAGTATTTGTCAAATTACCGAAACGTATTCGCGAATTTCACAGACTGTGCCCCCGTATACCAGAGCCACCAGAACCTATTCTAACTCGTTGGGGAACATGGTTGCAGGCCGCGTTTTATTATCATAAATATTTTGACAATATTAAGAACGTGGTTTTACAATGCGATACAAAGGAATCTGCCGCTATCCAGAAAAGCGAGTCGAAATTTCAAGATAGTCAGGTTAAAATGGATTTAAAAATCATTCACGACAATTACTTCGGGCTAGCAGATGCAATAGAAAAATTACAAAATCCTGCGGTGCCGTTAGAAGAATCTCTACAAATAGTGCAACATGTTCACGCACAGCTATGCGCGATTGAAGACGCAAAAAATGTTTCTGTTCTAGAAAAATTTGAAAGTGTTTTTGAGAAAAATTCTGATTTTGGCACATTAAGACACATTTGTGAAGGTGCGTGAACAGAATCGTTAAGTTATTTGAAAGATTATTTTACTTACGCAAATATTACGTCACTAGATGTAGAACGTTCGTTCTCTGCATATAAACGCATTTTTGCCTCATGCCGTACTAGTTTTGCCGAAACAACAGTTGAAACATATCTAATGTTGCAGATATTTAACAGACATTATTCACTTTGTGATTTCGCGGAGGACTCTTAAAATGGTAAGTGTTTGAGCACGTGTTATTTAATTTTTATTTAAAAGATGAGCGAAATTATTTGCGGCAGCAAACATCTCTATTAGCAGAATAACTCTAGTGGAACGCGAGGCCTGGTCGACTCTACGCTACTGCGTGGTACCGCTCGTGGCCAGCTTTATTAATAATTAACATTTTCACTGTCTAAAAAATAGAAAAAAAATATCTTGGTTTGCTACAATAGATTGTGCTAAATAAAAAGTTCTTAGTTTAAATACAGTTCATGTCTCCCAATTATTATTATTCATTCCTTTCAATAAAGGAGACTGACAGGAAGACATATCTAGGAAATACGTAATATTAGAGCAACTGGAATACAATGCCACTGCAACGTAGATGTATTAAAGGAAAACAAACAATTAAATCCACTTTAACTAACTTCTAGTAAGAACAAACCGCGATTACGCCACCTTATCTAAATCACCATCCATTATAATTCGGCATGCATTATTACTACTATTACCATTCGTATACAGATACTCATTACAATATCGTGACTATATCAGCGCCTGCATTTACGGAATTGGGGAATTAGATGTGAAACGAACAGAACTTTATAAAGTTACAACTCGCCGAACGTGTGGCAAATGATTTGTGTTCGTGTTTTCGCACGCCATAGAATGCACATTGTTTGATATAAACCATGATACATTAACTATTGAATTGCTTTATCTGGAGTCTGTTGTTAATAAAAAGATTAGTAAAGGTTGTGGATATGGATTCTTCTTAATCCTTCTACTCTTAAAGTGTGACCCCGGCGACACAGTTTTCCGTGTTACCATATGTCGCTTTGCAGGTTTCTGCTGTACTACCAGGTTCATTATGTATTGAGGATAGGTGTGCATAGCAACAAGTGAATAATTGGGCCTGTATAAAACATTATTTCACTTGTAAGTAGATGGGCCACCAATGCACCCCCATTAGGAGTTCACAGCTGTAATTATAACCATATGCAATGAACCGCTTCATTGAAAAACAAGGATTTTAATAACTTAGGTCAATTTACATTTTAATTTAGGGATTATTTATCTTTAGATTTGCATTTTAGGCATAATTATAGTATGTGCAATGAAGCGACTCATCAAGAAACACTTAAAGTAGAAGGGTATATATATACATATATAATTAAGATATAATTCAGGATTACTATGCTTTTTTAGATTCACATATTGCGTAATTTATTTGCTATATAAGGTTAGTTTTTCACTTAGATTGTTAATTCAGTTTTACTGCTGATGATGATAGCTTGGCTATCGAAACGTGCGTCCAGTACGATTTAAGTATTGTGGTAAGGGTTTTAGTGAACTGTTTCAGAGAATGAATTATTAAGCGAAATATCTAATGATTACATATTCAAAGAAAATGTCTTTTTATCTCGGATTGCAATTTCTAGTCTCCCCAACATAAACTACACGCTTTGCCACTGCTGACAAGGATCAAGGAGTTTATTAAGGGTGATCGCTAATTAATAATAATAATAATAATAAATCCGTTTATTCCATAATGCAATAGCATAGAATACGTCAAAAAATTGTAAATATAAAAAATAAACAATAATCATGAAACAAATAGTACAAACACATACATGTATATATATATATATATATATATATATATATATATAAATAAAAGAAAATTATACTATACACGGTGCGTTAAAAAAATCTTTGATAGTGTAAAATGTGTGACTAGAAATGTATTTTTTTAAAGTTGTTTTAAACTGTACTGATGGCATTTGCTTTAGTTCCTGCGGTAAGTGATTGTATATCTTAATGCATTGCCATACAGCTTGTTTCTGAACCTTAGTCAAATGTGTTTGAGGCGGCAGTAATTGATTATTAACTTTGCACCTAGTGCTGCGTTCGTGGTCTATTTCATATTTTTAAAAAATGTCATTATAGTGCTGCTTTACAAACATTGATGATGTTAATACATACATTGACGGTAAGGTAAGTATGTTGTTTTCTCTGAATACCGATTTGCATGAGTCCCTAGGTTTTAGTTCAGACCTGCAAAATAAATACATATTTCTTATTGAAGTTATAATTTATCTATTATTATTAGCATTTAGGTTGTAATAAATTTTGCTGTAATATCTGTTAAATCATCATTTTGAATCGTATCGACGGCGAACTGTTCCTGCGGCGAACTGGCGACGGCGAAACGTCCTAGACCCTCACATTCAGTATTTTAATTTTCAATACACGTAAAACAGCATTATAGCAAAATTGAGGTTACAAAGTAAAGTCTAATTAAGCAAACGTTTACTGCAAACTCCATCTGCAACCTGGAGCATCGCAAATGATACCATAGCTTTAATAATTGTTCCTCATATTCACGCACTTACTGCGGTATTATCTAGATACCGTTGTCTGCAGTTAAGGCGGTCGTTACAAAGGTTAAGCGAGGTGGAATGAACCAACTTTATTAAGTTACAATTAATTAAGTGCGCTGCAAATGGTTTAAGGTGTGTTGCCACGTTCGGGGCTACACATACAACCTAGTATGTCGCTTCGATCGTTCGTAAACTATACTGATATTGTACCTTCCGCGTTAACGGCTTCGTTCAATGCCGAAATGAATTGATCAATCATGCATTCATAAGCTGCGTTATCGGGAAAGCGCAGAGTTGAGGCTCTCGTCTTGCAAAGCGCTGAAAGTAGCTGGTAATGTGATGGGCGGCGCTGCCGCTCTTCAATATACAAGTTTATTATGCGGCGCGATGGTCCAGATGCCATTGTTGTCTGGAACGGTCGAGTTCAAAACGATTAACTTACCAAAACGCCGCTAACGTTTACATCGTTGTTGTTGTTGTTTAATTCATGTGTAAAGATAGGTATCTTATCAAACTCCTTCCTTGTGAACGTATACACGATATACGTGTATGGCATTTATACTACGTATATACATCACATTATATATTTTGTTACTAACGTTCCGCTTTTACTTTGTGAGTAATTTCGACTTACAATTGGTCGCACACTATTAAGCA